>CM072058.1:1250000-2500000 GCA_036785405.1 Coenonympha arcania | reverse complement strand
GAGGATTAGATTTACTATTTTATAACGTGATTAGACAAATCTGTAGGTGCCTACATTTATGCACAAGTTATTTAGGTAGCTACTAGCTTAATCAGTAGGTAAGTAACCATTCCCTATGTCTATCAATAAAAACGTGGCAAAAGGCACAGTAATTAAGGCGTGATAATATTTGCTTACACCTTCAGAATAAAGATCATGGTCCCATAGTCGTTCGCGACTGGACCGCGTTATCCGCAATCTCAAGCAACCAATTTCACAAAATGATTTCTTACAGTAAGTATTTAGTCATACGTAGTACGTACCTATATTGGTGTACCTATGTAGGTATGCCTACGTAATATATATTCATTGCATACAAAATCATACAAATTCATAGGTATATCGGAGATAGAATTTATCGGGCGCTCATACAAAAAATGGGAGGTATTAAGGGCCACAAGCTAGGAGATGCTCTCATACATTTTTCACTTGAATTAATCTGGAAAAATATACATTTGTTGTTAAATTTATTGATATTTAGTCGTGAAACTCGGCATTAGCACTGAATCTCACGCGCATGAAGAAGCCGAATTTCACGCGGGCGATGCCGAGGTACTTTTTATCCCGGAAAAAGCGATGGTTCCTGCAGAAGTAGTGAAAAACCTAAATTCACGCGAGCGGAGCCGCGGGCAACAGCTAGTACTACATAAACTGAGCCAGCGCGGCGAACGCACACAAGTGCCGCAGAGACTTTCGGTCAGTCATTTTATTTATTATATACCTAGGTAGGTAATAGGTATGTTCTGTTCTGAAAGGTTTGGTTTTGTTTGAAAACGATTCGGTCGTCAAAATAATAGATATCAAAATTATAGTATAAGTAGATAGGTATAAACATTTCAATCCACGAAGACGCGCCCCACTCTGACAAACTTCATACGAATCGAATGAAACATTAGCTATTTTCACAGAATGGGGCGCGTCTTCGTGGAGTGAATTGTCTATAGGTAGGTAATTACTTGTTAGATACCTACTTACTTAGTACCAAGGTAGATAGTAGGTGGATGTAATCACGAGCTCCTTGGTTCGATCCCTGGGTCGGGCAATAACTACTTTTTTTTTTGTTTTTTATCAAGAAAATTTTAGTACCAGCTCGGAGTTGATTGATCTCTCTCCGAAAATCTGATATTGTGGACTATAAATGATATCTCTGTGTATTGATATACGCCATCTATGTCCTTTTTTACGCTAACAATTGGTAGAAAACGTAAGAACCACAGATCCTGGATTGAAACCATAGCGTCTATGTGTGGGTGCTCGTCGTGTCCCTACGCTGGTAGAGATGACAGATTTTTATATTTGAACTAGATAACGAAATGGTTACATTTTAGTTTAAAACAATGATGTGATAAAATAAAAGGCAACGTTGTACTTCCGCAAAACACATATTATTAAAAATAGTTCATTACGATTGGAGTAAATGATTAAAAACCGTAACTATCTTAAATAGCGCCATCTAGCGGCAATCCTTTCTCGGATAAACCGTTGCATTCACGTTAAATATAGGTAGGTATCTAGCTTCCCATAAATTGTTTCCAGAAGTTTTCCCAGAAGTTTGTTGGGGTACCTATCGCTAAAAAGATTTTTTAAGCTTAAGTACAAAACAATGTTTTGTTTATAATTTTAATTCGAACTATACTTACTAGGTGATTAATTATTATTTTCTTTAAAATAAACATTTTCATTTTCATTTGGGTAAATCTTACTAAGTAGGTACTTATGTGGGTACTTACCTAGTAATTGAAAGAAAAAAATAATGTGACTTCCCGTTGCTTGAGATAGCGTTACTTAGGCTCGGTTGCTTGACTTGACTTTAACTGAAAGTTTATACCTAGTTAAACATGGCGGCCTGACTCTTATGTTTATCGAAATAAGGGTTAGACCGGCATAATTAACTATAACGTTTCGGTTAAAGTCAAGTCAAGCAACCGGGCCTTAGCTATTATTTTTTACTAAGTATTTATACATTTTGCACGTGAATGCGTACGTTCTCTAATCTAAATATGCAATTGATATTAGTATTAGGACGGAAAAGTTAAATATAAATGGTACCTAGTCATTTTGTAGCTTGAGTCTTCATAAATGCACATAAAATATGAATTAAGAGTAGCAGATCTTATTAATTTATTATATCTTTGATGTCGTTTTATTTCTAAATAGGTATTCGGTTTTATTAAAAGTAGGTTTATTCTATTTATGTGCACTTTATCAAGACTTGCACCAATACATGTATTATGGCGAGTAGCGACGTAACTACTCTACTAGGTATTGTTTTTTCATTTATCACGGGTAGGTAAGTAGGTATCTACTTACGTAGAATACCTAGGTTTTCCTTACCTAATTTTATAGGCAAATATGTAGTCATTCAATAGAACTTTCATTATAGTAGTATAAGTATCCACTTGATTGAAGCGTAGCGATTGGCCAGCGTAGTTTGTTGCGACTAAATGGCTCTCAATATAAGAGGAAACCTGTGGACCTTAAGACCATTCATGCGTTGGAATTATGCTTGAGTCAAAATTGTCAATTTTCGACGTAACATAAAGAGTGTCATGTGTTCAATTATTGATTAGATAATTGCCATCATATTATTTGGCATTTCATAATCTAGTTTTGTCTCAAAAATATTTGGAAATATGTGTATAACTTTCTAATTAGAAAGTTTAACGTGAATGCAACGGCTTATCCGAGGAAGGATTGCCGCTAGATGGCGCTGTTTAAGATAGTTACAGTTTTTAATCATTTACTCCAATCGTATTGAACTATTTTTAATAATATGTGTTTTGCGGAAGTACAACGTTGCCTTTTATTTTATCACATCATTATTTTAAACTAAAACGTAACCATTTCGTTATCTAGTTCAAATATAAAAATCTGTCATCTCTGTTAGCGTAGAGACACGACGAGCACACACACATTGACGCTATGGTTTCAATCCAGGATCTGTGGTTCTTACGTTTTCTACCAATTGTTAGCGTAAAAAAGGACATAGGTGCAACATAGATGGCGTTAAATTAAAAAAAATACTCAGAGATATCATTTATAGTCCACAATATCAGATTTTCGGAGAGAGATCAATCAACTCCGAGCTGGTACTAAAAATTTTTACATCCACCTACTCATAGAGTATAATATCATTACAGTACTACTGTAATAATTATAACTCTATGCACCTACTACCTTGTTACTAAGTATCTAACAAGTAATTACCTACCTACCTATAGACATTTCACTCCACGAAGACGCGCCCCATTCTGTGAAAATAGCTAATGTTTCATTCGATTTGTATGAAGTTTGTCGGAGTGGCGCGCGTCGTCGTGGATTGAAATGTTTATACCTATCTACTTATACTATAATATTGATAATTATCTATTATTTTGACGACCGAATCGTTTTCAACCAAAACCAAAACTTTCAGAACAGAACATACCTACCTACCTAATAAATAAAATGACTGACCAAAAGTCTCTGCGGCACTTGTGTGCGTTCGCCGCGCTGGCTCAGTTCATGTAGTAGGTATAATTATGTAGGTACACTGATTGCAATTATTATAAATTTTATAACATACTGATAGTGACTTCATAAATGAAAAGACGAATATATTTCAATATTTATTTATTTTTAATACATATTAAGTAATACGTTACAGCGACTGCCATAATAATAGAACGAAGTTTCAAATTTTTCCGTTACGAAAAACCCGTCACGAAGAAAATCTACGAAAATCCCACCATTTGTGCATTCCTGTAACTCCCACTGTGTAACTGTACTTTGTACTGCGTAACCAGCAAATTATATTTGCAAATATTTATTTGTCATTATAGGTACATACGCTTTTTTTTTTATAGACAGAAAATGCCTAACGCATACCCCTTCGATAGGGGAAACGAAGGGGTTATGTGGGGCTTGCACCCACTAAAAACTGTCTGTTCCTACGACTAACCTTCTGGCGGGAGTACGGGATTCACTATCGTATTCACCGCGCTCCCGCCAGGTCTCGACCAGCCACCTCAGCAGCAAGTCCCATCATTGTCGGCAGCCTGGTCGCTGCTGGAACCGTCTGAAGGGCGCGCCTGTTTTTGCTCGCCACCTCCGGGCCTGTCTATATTTGAGTGACGGACGGCCCCTAACGTCCATCACCAGGCAGGCCGGCAACTCATGGAGGCCGGAGGTCATCTGCCCTCCGGCGCCCGGTGCGTCTCCTGCGAGAGGGATGCGCCGCCTGATGTTCCCTCTCGCGCTCCGCCGCCTCCTTTGCAAGAATCACCTCCTCACAAAAGTTGGCAAAGGCATTCCACGCTGTCTCGCTCTGAACCATCGCCTGAACGATGTTTGAGAGCGAGAGGCCACCATCAGCTGCCTCGAGTACACTGCGCTGCTGCGCCCACGCGGGACACTCCTCCAGTGTGTGCTGCGCCGTGTCCTCGAGGCGGTTTCCACAGTGGCGGCAACCGGGCGATTGCTCCCGACCTATGCGATGCAGATACTTACCGAAGCAACCATGTCCAGTAAGTATCTGCGTCAGCCGGAAGGTAAGGGCCGCCATGCTGGCGCCCCAGCCAATCCTCCATGACGGGCCACTATACCAAGATGGTGTGCGAGTCCGACTCGCACTTGGCCGGTTTTCTTTAAGATAATAAGATTTTGAAGAATTATATTTTATTTCGCGGTGAGTTTTGTACCAAGACTTCAAAGATTTGTAAGTCTTTCTTGAACTGATATAATTATATCAAACTAGTAGGGAGCGTGGGTGCGCGGGCCACAGGTGGCCCGCGGGCTGTCTTTCAGTCTTTTTTCTTTTTTTAATTTATTATCGACTTTTATTTTCCTCCCCATTCCCCAACTTGTAATCTCATCAATATTCCAGACAGAAAAACAGATATCCACGCGGGAAAAATATTCCTTCACGCCGTAATTACTGAACTGATTTGGCTGAAAATTAGAATAGAGAAGGCTATTTTTTATCCCTGGAAAATCAATGGTTATTTCTACCGCGTGAATATTTGTTTTTCACTATTCCAGCGGGAGAAATACTCATTCATGATGCAACTATTGAAAATTTTTGGCTGAAAGTTAAAATGGAGATAGATTTCGCTCTAAATTAACACAAAGGTTACTTTTTATGCCGGAAAAATCGATGGTTCCTGTGAGAATAGGGAAAACTAAAATTTACGCGGGCGAAGCCGCGGGTATCTGCTAGTATTTTATATAAAAACTAGATGACCCGGCAAACGTTGTTTTGCCATATAATTTTTTCTCACTTAGGGACATAATAAATAGATAACCTGCTCCCAGACCCAGAGATCATACACTGAAAATTTCATTACAATCGGTCCAGCCGTTTCGGAGGAGTATGGTTACAAAGAAAAGCGAGAAAATTTTATATATATTAAAAGAAAAAGATGTTTACTTGAAAATGTCCAGTTTAGAAATGTAGTTCGAATATCGACCAATTTGTGAATTGTGAACTCACGTCAAACTCGGCAAAGTTTTTTATATAAACCTGTGATGATGATATTGAATTTTTGCAAAATGAATGCCATGAGCCTAATTCATTGTACTAGTTAAATATTTGCGAAAAACAAAATAAAATTTGAATTTCGCGGGCCGACCTCCGTTTTTTTTTTACACACTACAAGTAAGTACGTGACTGTGATCTCATCTAATGGTAAGTGACGATATAGCCGCAGATGTTATTCCAAAATGGCCCGTGCCGGGAATCGACCCGCGACCTCCCATTCAATCCGGGCGCGCGTCACTGCGCTATAGTAGTGTTATTATCTCGCTGCAGACTCGGTCATAAATCATTCGAGTGTTTCGCTTTTGTTGTTTTTTGTTGAGTTGTGCATTACTGCAGAACAACAAAAGCGAAACACTCGAATGATTTATGACCGAGTCTGCAGCGAGATAATAACATTACTATAGGAGGTCGTTGTGGCTATGAGTGTCGTTTTGGAGAGTGTAGGAGTTCGGGACCAGCATATAATATTATAGGCTGATAGGTAATTGCGAGACTTGCGAGACTCTTGCTGCAAGACCAAGACCAAGACCAAGACTCGGAGTGCAAGACCAAGACCAAGACCAAGACCACATGTACTGGCGCAAGGCCAAGACCAAGACTGGCTGAGTCTCGTCTTGTTCTTGCATTTGGGCAACACTAATCATTAGCTCTCTGCATATTTTTCATCGAGTCTTTTTTTGACTTCTATACGAAGCCATAAGTGAAAGAAGAATTGTTCATATAAAATTTTACGAGAGGATATTTTGGGGAAAATCTCGAAAAGTACCCCAAATGTGGCAACACTGCTTACATATCTTGATACTCTCGGTTGATATACATGTCGACTTTCCGAAATGTCGCCAAGTACCTCTAAATAAAAATATGATCAAAATTTTCGTAAAGTATTATTTCGTAAGGTAAAGCTATTGCATTGTGCATAGCATAATGTTCTCACACTGTTACCGTAACCGACACCTCACATTGTGTCACAATACTAATTATTCTGCTGGAAATAGAGATCTCTAGGTTTTATTGTAGATATAGGTACGAGTAGGTTTTATCCCGGCTAAATTTGTTCCCTGAGTTCAGCCAACGAATAATACCTAGGCTTCTTGAATAAATCTCCAAATACCTAAATATCTAGGTGACAACTAACAACGTCTAAGGGTGTTTACAGACGGACCGCATTTCAACTGCAATCCAACCGCAAATTGCAGTTTAAATGCGGTTGTCACGACTGCAATAGAACTGCAAACAAAACGCGCAGTCAGATTGCAGTTCAGTTGCAGTGGGCGTGCAGTCGTGTGAACTGCATACCGACTGCATCCAAACTGCACCATCCCACCCGCCCGCACGCTCCGCTCTCTCTGCAGTTTGGATGCAGTCGGTATGCAGTTCACACGACTGCACGCCAACTGCAACTGAACTGCAATCTGACTGCGCGTTTTGTTTGCAGTTCTATTGCAGTCGTGTCAACCGCATTCAAACTGCACTTGAACTGCAATTTGCAGTTGGATTACAGTTGAAATGCGGTCCTTCGGTAAACTCCCTTACATAATAATAAGTAGGCAGGAGAAGTGTAAGGGTGTTTATTGCATACATATATGTACATATATATGCAATAATAGGTACCCATAACACAAGCTATTTCTTACTTTGGGGCTAGATTGCAAAATATTGACTAATGTATTTCAATGTAGGAAATAGTTACGATGACTCAATCTTATCGAGCAAACACGAGTACCTATCGACGATGTTGCGTTTTCAACTACATTCAATTTTACGCTCTATGACAATATATAAGTGAAATTAGTTTTTCAATGTTCGCAAAAATATATAACACCTACTGCTATACCTATCTACATTTTAGACACGCTAGATGTTATGTATCTTATCTATTATATATTGTAGATGATCTACTCGTAAAAGTAAAACCAAAACCGTATCAATATAGAAGGAATGCATTTTTGAAAATTTTCCTGCATAGATTTACGCGGTCGTCGCTCGGTTTCCTGTATGGCAGACTGCAGAAAACGTTATCATATTATATATATTATATAAATTAGGTATTTATAATTAGGTACCTACCTACTGGCTACTGGACGCTCGTGACCTTACTTACGGAACCCTAACTAATAATATTGGCTTCCAAGCTTACAGTTCATAATTATGATAAGCTATGTGAGATACCTATTACTACTTACTTACAAAAATCTGGGGACACGGCAGTGTCCCCGCCAGACGAGTCAAGCGAAGCGCGAGGGCACTACCTATCTTTTCTCGAAGTGTTTCGCCGTATTTTTAAACAGTGCGGTGTCAGTTACGGTTTCAACGTGCGGTGTTGGTTACGGTAACATAACAGTGTGCGGTGTCGGTTACGGTAACAGTGTGTGGTGTCGGTTACGGTAACAGTGTGCGGTGTCGGTTACGGTAACAGTGTGCGGTGTCGGTTACGGTAACATAACACACCGACACCGCACGCTGTTATGTTACCGTAACCGACACCGCACGTTGTAACCGTAACCGACACCGCACACTGTTATGTTACCTCAACCGACACCGCACACTGTTACCGTAACCGAAACCGCACACTGATACCGTTACCGACACCGCACACTGTTACCGTAACAGGGCAACGGGGCCAACAGGCGACGCACTGTTTCCCCGTTTTATTGCATCGCGTGCAGCGAGATATTGCTCATAAGTTATTACCTTAGAAATTGCGACCAACTAAATGAATATGGCGGTCCAACAAAAATAAAGACTATAAATAAAACAATCGTTAAAAAACTAATAAACACACAAATCTCACCGATATCTTCCGTACATTTTAATGGCTAACAAGTAGTCTGTGTTAGTCCAGGATATAATCAGTCTACATTTTAAATTTCAGCCAAATCAGTTCCGTAGTTGTGTTGTGATTGAGTAACAAACATCCAAACTTTCATTTGTATCTGACTTTTTGTTTTAATAGGTAAAATTTTAAGTTAGAAATTGAAATTTGGATCTATACATTACGTTTGATTATCATTTTATCTTGATAAATGTAAAATTAGTTTCACTTTCGGTAGGCCAAAACTACTAACTTTAAATCCACTATAAGTTTTTTAAATTTTCAGAATATACTTCTAAGCAAAGTACGTATCTACTCGTAATACAAACATATTAGAGAGTGGGCTGTGAAAAGAGGCGCACCTGAAGTGCAAGAAATACACAAAAAAAAGAAAAATTAAGTTAATAAAAAACATTGTTTTAAAAAACTAACAAAAAGAAATGAAATCCTAACAAAAACATTTTCAGGTAAAATGTTGCCAGACGAGCATATGGCTCACACTGTCAAAAAGTTATCAGATCTCATGTAGGGCAAGACTTCTGACTTTATACACCCTTAAATACAAGCTAACTTCATAAACTCTACACTTTAGTTACAATAATGTCTTAACCGTTTGGCTACCGTTACATTGGGCGTAAAATCAAAAAATTATTCACTTTTCAGTACTCTGTAAGTTCTCAAAATTTGAAATCAAGAAACTGATTTTGGTGGGATACATTTTTCACTTTACGCCCATGTGACGGTAGCCAAACAGCCAAGACATTATTGTAACTAAAGTGTAGAGTTTGTGAAGTTAGAGCTTGTATTTAAGGGTCGCGAAGCTGTAAAACGTGCAAAAAGGGAGTTACGGTTTTAACTATATTGAACAACTCACTTCATTATATGACACCAAAAAAAAACTCAGATGGCTACTGAATGAGCCTGCACTAACGCCTTGGAACATTTATAAAATTATTCTTCATTTTCGAGAAAAAAATGACACAACATCTAAAACAGCCTTTTCTATTTGGACTCTACAAGCGATTTCGTTATTATATTTGAAAATATTTTTGGTTAAAACATGACAGGAAAGTATAGATAATACGTTCGCCAGCCAAGTTCAAACCAAACCAAAAACCAAATAAATTCAAACCAAAAAGCAAATAATATGAGCCCCAAATCAATCACCTTTATGTGCGAAAACCGCCATACATTTTACTATGAAAAAATACCCTCCCACAAATCGCTTTATATACGAGACTTCGAGCGTGAAATATTCAGTGCGGTTTCAGTTCTCAAGGCGACTGCACGTCTGTTTGAAGAAGCACTTCCAGCGCTGCAACATCGCGATCGATATTGTTTTTATCACTCTGTGAATAGCGGGGTGGGTCGTCAGTGACAGAGTTGTGTCTGCTTGTAATATAATTATTCGTATTTTTTCGAGCAAGTAGACGAATAAGAGCTTCAATATACATTAAGATTAGCTGACCCGGCAAATGTTGCTTTGCTATATAGATTATTTAAATACAAGGGTACAAAAAAAAGTTTGCGTCCTATTCTCTGCCTTAGCGAATACATAAAAAAATTCATAAAAATAGGGAAAAGCCGTTTAGGGGCAATTATGTTACAAACACTGTGACACAAAAATATTTTATATATTAAAAGAAGGACTAGCTGACCTTAGAAACTTTGTTTTGCCTTTTAATTTGTTTAAAGACCTACCAAATTTACACAAAAAATTGGCCATGAAGTTTCGGAGGAGTTTTGTTACCCGAGTACCTACACTTGATAATGTAAATAGATAACACCATAGAATATTAATACAATAATTCTTGATTTTAGAGAAAAAAAATGCGTCACTTAGGTCAAAACATCTAATACAGCCTTTTCTAATTGAACTATGCAAGCCATTTCATTATTATGTTTGAAAATATTTTTGGTTCAAACATGAGACGAAAGTATCGATAATACATTCACCGGCCTAGTTTTTTATAATTCAAACCAAAAAGCAAATAATATGAGCTCCAAATCAATCATATTTATACGCGAAAAACGCCATACATTTTAATATGGAACTCCCAGGCACTGTCTTTCCTGCCAGTTACAACCCGGGCGCCTTTAGATCAAGAGTGAATAGGCATCTCCTAGGCAAGCGCGTTCCACCTTAGACTGTATCATCATTTTCCATCAGGTGTGGTCACAGTCAAGCGCTAGCCTATACAGTTAAAAAAAAACTTCATATTCGGTTCATTAAATACATCAACTGAAACCACTGCCTAGCATTTCATACAGTGTAGTGATAACAGTAATAAGAATAATAAATCATATAGAAACCCAGATCTTACAAATGAGTTAAAAATTATCGAAATTCTCATTATTAAAATAATAAGTAAACTTCACGCCTAAACGCATCTGCGGGCTGCAAAGTCGAACTGTCTCTGTATTAGGCCGCGAACTGCGAATGCGATAAACTAGTTTCTACGTATGCGTGTTTTCTGACAATTATTAACATACTTCAAAGACTAAACGCGCGATGGACATTCAAATTGTCTGAAGTATCGAAGTTTGATTTTTCATGGTCAGGGTACGAAATTTACACCGCGTATTGTATCTGTGCGACTAGAAAATATCAGGATCGAAAGTTCCCACGGTCTTAAGGGTGTATAAAGTCAGAAGTCTTGCCCTACATGAGATCTGATAACTTTTTGACAGTGTGAGCCATAATATGCTCGTCTGGCAATATTTTACATGAAAATGTTGTTGTTGGGATGAATTTTAATTTTTATGCGATAGGTAGATGTACGATAACAATTTTTACAAGCGGAACAAAAGTTCCAGAAATCCATTGTTTTGGAATTTCAATGACTCCTTTGTGCGATTTGTGTCAGGCGATTATGCACCTTGTTCTGCTTGTAATAGGGTTGATTCGTAAAAATGTTTACCAAAAAAAATTATCTAAAAATACTTGCGGTCTTCGATAGGCAACCTGATGGATACCTACGTAAATCTCCTATTTATAAATAAGTATACATAAAAATTTGGTTTTAGCAAAAAATAAGTAGGTATACATAAAAATTTGGTTTTAGCAAAGGATCTATTAGTACCTACCTACCTACCTACCTACCTACTAGCATTTTGCGCGGCGTTGTTGCCAGCCAGCACAGCCCATTTGCTACTTTCTTTACTCGGCTCATATAATAAAGTGTGAGGTGTTAGGTTACGGTAACAGTGTGAGGTGTCGGTTACTTTTGCCTCGGTAAGGGACTAAGGCCTCGACTTGAGCCCTGCTTGTGTGGTGTGAGAAACCTAAGCAACAAGTACCTATGCTAGTTTGGATAGAGTTTGGATAGCTTACAATACTAAATTAGTAGGTACTATCCGTTGAAAGAAACTTTGCCGCTCAGATGAGAACAATTCTGCGAACGGGTTATACCTACCTACCTATTATTATCAATGAATATACTTACGTAGTTTCATCAGTAATTCTCTCTAGGGCGGAACGACTTCTTTTCCTAGATTTATACGACGCACTTGAAAATTCATGTTTTTTATACGCTATTTTGTATGGTTCATTTTGAACTCTACAAATAGCGCCAGCGAAGTATTCAATATACTCTATGGAAGTATTTTTATCATGTATCTATACAACGCCATCTATCATGATGGCGTTGTCCAACTTCAAAAACAATATGTCAGACACGTAGTTGTTTTAGGTAGTTACACTAGATGTCACTCGTAACACAAGGTAAAACCATGTATTTACTTACACACACATATGTAAATTTAGCGTTTTTTAAATGCCGTATTATTCTCTAACTAAAGTAAATATTCGCCTGATATTTAAATTGCGGGTATAAAAAGTCCTAAGTAAATCGTAAATATCAATAAATATAACAACAAATTTATATTTTTCAAGATTAATTCAAGTGAAAAATGTATGAGAGCATCTCCTAGCTTGTGGCCCTTAAGGTAAAGGCTAATTACTCACTTAGCGGTGGAAGCTCTATTTTGATGCAAGATATTTGCCATGTTTCATAACACAAACTTATAACAATGACATATTTAGAAAATTAATAACATTGACTAAAGTGTCTCAAAAAAAAACACGATTTTCCTAGATTTTCATTCAAAAACCATAAACCGAAAAGTGTCATTTTTAGCATTTTTCGATAAATTAAACGTATTATTTTAGGGCAAAATCCAAGATATTTTGTTATTTCTGAATTATAGTAATTTAATTCATCAATGTCACTGGTTATTTACTATTTTAATTAGTTGTAGTTATATTTATTTTACTATAAATTTTTTTGTAATATCATAATCGACGCAAAATTGCGTCAGCGCCAACGAATTCATTTTTTGTATGGAGCGAAACGCGATTCACACCGTGGCGCATGAACGCTCTTAAATAGTGGAGTTAAGAGGTTACAAAAAACACACAAACTTCTTTCATAATACATATAATTAAAAGATCTTGTTCTCAAATATCATCTATAATAATAAGCGGTCATTTCATTCTTTAAGACTATATTTACAAATTGTCACAACTCATTTACACATAATAATTCGATCACAATATTACAAAAACTCAAAAATAAAAGCGTATTACAAAAACCATTTCATGTAAAATACGCTGAATATGATTTCCTTAAGATAGTATTTACAAATATTTACATTTTTTTACAATAGTGAGGGGTATTTAAGCACATTTTTATATAACTAGAAATTTTCCAAGACCTTTTAGAATTGTAGAGTAAATAAATGAAAATTTTGTTAAATATTTTTAATTATTCTATGAAATTTCATCATCAATAATCATGAATTTGATTCACCCATAGTAATTTCGATTACGACCAGCGGTTAGACAAAAAATTCACAACTTACTATACAATCCGTTATAAAAAAATAACATAGCTTTTACTGTAAATCAATAAATCTACATGTGCTATTCGTTTAACCTTGAAAAAATAGTACATTTTTATTTAATTTACATAAATACCATATAAGTATTATAATTCATATTTTTAAAATTTTAGTCAGTAATTTTCAACACATCATCAGATTTCTATTTCATTACGATTCTTCCAAATAAACTTATATTATGTAAAATACAATATGATGAAAACGTCACGTATAACCCCCTTGTACAGATAAAAAGTTACAAGGTACTGAAAATAACAATTCAGGCAATCGAGATCAATTATTATTTATGACATGCATTCACGCATTCTTGTAAAAAAATTGAATAAATTAAAGAAAGGCAAGTCAAATATCGCTCAAAAAGAGCGCAAGAAAATTACATGGTTTTAATATAAAATTTTCTAACAAACCAACACTGAATAAATTTATTTCAAGTTTATTTAATTTAAGTTCAATTCCATCGACCTTAGCATAATATTAACTTCATTAAATAAAATAATATAAATGGCATCTATATTCCCAATTTATATTAATAACAGAAATATAAAGGCGAAAGTTTGTTTGTTCAACCACTTCATGCTGCAATTGAAACGATTTAGCTGAAGTTTGTAACGGAGATAGATTGTACTCTGGATTAATACAGGCTTAAAATCCATGGTTCCCGACGGAGCTGCGGGCAAAATCTAGTATTACACGCAGCCTCCGGACTATATTAGTAATCAATATTAATTGTCATTGATAACTGATAACGGAATGTTTCTTTTTCACGATACCTATGTACTAAAAAATACAAATAACAAGTAAAACATTACAGATCATTAAATAAAAAATGTTTATTTCTAAATAAAACATGACGATCTCATCAAAATTTTACTTCATTCGTTCCATAAATCATTCTTGGCACTTCATACTGTATAAATTAAAAATGCTTCATCGATGATGTATAAAATCTAGCATGTACTAACGAATGTACATAATATAGTTTTCACATGCGATTTCGATTTTAGAACTTGGCACTCACTGGACAAGCTTAGTTTTTTTAAAGGTAAAATTATATACACAAAAAATCTTCTCATCACGAGATCTTACATCTTTCGCTTGAAAAATGGTGAAGTGATCATCAATGGACAACTATACTCTGATTCAGGAGTCAAGCTCCCAAAGGAAATTGCCCTAGTCCGCTCATTGGCTAATGCCGTGAACATCCAGTTTTTAAGATCGCCTTACATGCGGGATTTTTCTCAGTACGTTCATAGCTCTTGATATGGTTGGACGTGCGTGTAAATGAAAAAATATTTAAAATGTCTAATATTGTAAACTCTACTAAGTTTACAATATTACCCCGAGTTGCACGAAATAACTTTAAAAATTTAACTGCTACTTTAACTAATTTAATCACAAGAAATGTCAAAATTTCATAATTTTTTTGACATTGATTGCGATTAAATTAAATTAAGTACCACTTAAATTTTGGAATTTGTTTCGTGCAACTTGGCATTAGACATTAAATATTTTTTAAATTTTATTGAGAAAACGTAAAAAACTACCTTTTTCGTCAATTTAGTATTATTATAAAACATCTAATTATTAAAAATTTATGTTGTTATTTTTATTTAAAAAAAAACTGCATAGTTACGACTTACGTCAGCATGTAAACCTTTCCTTCAAAGCGTAGGGTCATCGCTTGCGTCACGCGCATTGACCAATGAGGTGCGAGTATTTTGTTCCCAAGAAGTTCGACTCATGAATCGAAGTATAACTTCAAGTTCTCATTAAATCCGTCAAACGACTGATGTAGCTGAATTTGATCAAATAGCACATACAATCACGTGATGTGTATTTATGCAGGAGTAAAAAACTAATTCAAAATGGCGGCGGTAAAGAAACTCGCAGGTGACATTGTATATTTTTTGATTAAAGAGTTAGCGATTGTAGAGAGATCTGTAACATGGCTGGGTCCAGTGGAGTGTGTTCCTAGGCGACGTAGTGGCGAATCACCAGTTTTATCACTATTCCAACGCGCACTGTTATGAGTTACGAGGCGCGTCGCTTTAACGTCATTTTACCGCGCGCTAACTGCGACACGAATATCCGCACTCGCTCCAAGTTCGTCTTCTTCACCCATATCTGAAACATTGAATAGAAATAGTTTAAGCTCTCAATGGGGGCAGTAAGCCGTAGTTATCTATACTAATATTATAAAACTGAAGAGTTTGTTTGTTTGAATGAATCTCAGAATTATTGGTACAAATTGAAAAATTGTTTTCGTGTTGGATAGTCTTGGATAGACTTATCGAGGGAGGTTATATAGGCCATATAACATCACGTTTTGACTAACAGAAGCGGTGATTCAATGAAAAATGAAGAAGAAAATCAAGGAAAAATGTTGCAAAAACAGGAATCCCTTTCGAGTAACTAAAAAAAGTCCGCGGTACACCGCATGTGTATCTTTTAAGGTTGACTCATTATAACTTTGTTCCCCCTCGATTTGCAAAAAACCGACGGACCGCTGTCAACAGCTAGTTTAGTAATATAAATAATATTCTCAATACCGCGGCGGTCAATCGCTGTCGAGATTTGCCGTGAGCGTGGGGACATAATATTATAGTTCTAAAGTGTGTGACAAACACAGCTGCACCTTGCTTCCTTCTCTGTTATAATGATGCATGCGACCAATATTCCGCTCTCTCGCAGCTGCTAGTGCTACGTACCGCCTCGTCGGTGATGGCGTGTATGTGCGCGGGGAAGCGCGCCGTGTCGCGCCCCTCCACGTACACGCTCTGCCCGCGGTGGAACCAGCGCCGCTCGTACAGCAGCTTGCCGTCCTCCACGCGCGTCTCCGCCTCGCCGCCCGCGCCGCCCGCCGCGCCGCCGCCCGCGCCGCTCGCCGCGCTGCCCGTCCCGCTGCTGCTAGTGCTACGTACCGCCTCGTCGGTGATGGCGTGTATGTGCGCGGGGAAGCGCGCCGTGTCGCGCCCCTCCACGTACACGCTCTGCCCGCGGTGGAACCAGCGCCGCTCGTACAGCAGCTTGCCGTCCTCCACGCGCGTCTCCGCCTCGCCGCCCGCGCCGCCCGCCGCGCCGCCGCCCGCGCCGCTCGCCGCGCTGCCCGTCCCGCTGCTGCTAGTGCTACGTACCGCCTCGTCGGTGATGGCGTGTATGTGCGCGGGGAAGCGCGCCGTGTCGCGCCCCTCCACGTACACGCTCTGCCCGCGGTGGAACCAGCGCCGCTCGTACAGCAGCTTGCCGTCCTCCACGCGCGTCTCCGCCTCGCCGCCCGCGCCGCCCGCCGCGCCGCCGCCCGCGCCGCTCGCCGCGCTGCCCGTCCCGCTGCTGCTAGTGCTACGTACCGCCTCGTCGGTGATGGCGTGTATGTGCGCGGGGAAGCGCGCCGTGTCGCGCCCCTCCACGTACACGCTCTGCCCGCGGTGGAACCAGCGCCGCTCGTACAGCAGCTTGCCGTCCTCCACGCGCGTCTCCGCCTCGCCGCCCGCGCCGCCCGCCGCGCCGCCGCCCGCGCCGCTCGCCGCGCTGCCCGTCCCGCTGCTGCTAGTGCTACGTACCGCCTCGTCGGTGATGGCGTGTATGTGCGCGGGGAAGCGCGCCGTGTCGCGCCCCTCCACGTACACGCTCTGCCCGCGGTGGAACCAGCGCCGCTCGTACAGCAGCTTGCCGTCCTCCACGCGCGTCTCCGCCTCGCCGCCCGCGCCGCCCGCCGCGCCGCCGCCCGCGCCGCTCGCCGCGCTGCCCGTCCCGCTGCTCGCGCCGCTCTCGCGGATGGGGGAATCGCCTGTAATAACGCATACTTATGTCAAATCTAATTTAAAAAAGACGTGTGGCACTCGGAGACTGCCGCGGTAAAGCTATTGCATAGCTGTTTTTATCCACTTATGCAATTATTATTGCCATCTATCGATGAATAACAGAACTTTTAAATTATAACTATACAACCAATGCCACCTGACGGGTTGCTGAACTAAAGAGACAAGCGTGATATTTCAAAAACTCATTAAAAGTTTTGTTATTCATCGATAGATGGCAATAATAATTACATAAGTTGATGATAAAAAGTGTTAGGTTTTTTCGTTACGGAATTTCTGAATTCGGTCTCCACGCTCAAGGCCCGCGATAGAAGCTATGCAATAGCTTAAAAATAAAAAGACGTGAATGTCGTGGGACACTCGGTAGAGACAATAGAATAACAACACATAAAATAAACCTCCATTTTGTATTTTCATGTGTGATTTAACCCCTCACTCGATAAATGGCGCTGCCTTAAGTTAAAGCTCACGCGTTAACTAGTAAGATAAACTTTCATTTGTAGATTTTCTTCGGGATGGAATTTTCATCACGCAAAAAATTTTTAGAAGAGCCAAGAGTCGCTGAATACTCACAGCTGTTAGAATTGAGATGTTTCCTCGGCTGATGGTTCGAGGGCGTTTGGTGTCTGAAAGGCGATCCGGTGTGCTCCTAAATATCGCTCGGAGGTCCGTTTCTATAAGTCGCTGAATATTCACAGCTGTTAGAATTGAGATGTTTTCTCGGCTGATGGTTCGAGGGAGTGTGGTATCTGAAAGGCGATCCGGTGTGCTCCTAGATATCGCTCGGAGGTCCGTTCCTATAAGTCACTGAATACTCACAGCTGTTAGAATTGAGATGTTTCCTCTGCTGATGGTTCTAGGCCGTTTGGTGTCTGAAAGGCGATCCGGTGTGCTCCTCGATATCGCTCGGAGGTCCGTTTCTATAAGTCGCTGAATACTCACAGCTGTTAGAATTGAGATGTTTCCTCGGCTGATGGTTCGAGGGCGTGTGGTGTCTGGGAGGGGGTGAGCTCCTCGATATCGCTCGGAGGTCCGCTTCTATATCCCTCTCGTCAAGTTGGAAGGTGAGCGTGGTGGCGAGCGGTTTTCTTCGCTTCTCTGGCGCGGGCGCAGGCTCGTTCGCGCGCCGCCGTAGTATCCTCTTCATAGGGGGTTTAACCTGGATTACGATAAATTAAATATAAGTTTTGGTTTTTAATGGTTCATCCATTTTGAATCTTTAAGGAATTCTAACTTTCAACTCCTTTTTTTTCTGCTAGAAGCCGTGCCGAACGGTTAAAATTAAGAGGAATCCATAGAATTAGATAAGTATATTTATGATTCTTGAAGCAATCACCAATGGTAATTCTTATCTTTGTTAATAGGACATCAAAATTATAATGTATTTCGCATAGAAAAGACCTGTACTAAGCAATGGATATGTCAGGCGACTCTCAACTTAAATACTCAATACAGTTTGGTTATGCTAGACTAAACCACTGGTTAGCACACAAATAAAAAATACCTCTATTGAATCTCCATTCAGCTCCATGCTGTGCCGTTCACTCTCTATCAGCTTTCTCTTCTCTTCAAAGTCATTGAGCAAGTTCTCTCGCAGCTCTATCTTCTTCTCTTCAAACTCCTTCGCCGCCGCCTTCTTCTCTGCAATGTACTCTCTTTCAACCACGTCGTACATGTGATCTCTGGGGAAAGCAAAAATCATTATTTTAGCCCATTAATCATTATTTTAAAAGCCATTGCGTAGTTTTTTAAGATCTAAGCATACAAAGGGACAGCAAGCGGGATGCGATTTTGTTTAACCGATATCGAAAAACAATGGAATGGTTCTCAATTTGGTCGGTATGTTATTTTTTTTATTTGACTTTGTAACGATTGTCTATAATATTGTTGTTTCTAAGCACATCAAGCAGGTATTACAAATGACTATGATTGCACCAAAGATTGTCTGACTTTGAATTGGTGTACATTACAATTATTTTACTGTTTGTTGTGGCATTTGAAGTCAGTTTTTTGAAAAGAATTTTTATTTATTACTTTTTTTATACTATGTAGCTAACAGGGTGGTTCTTCAAGGCGCACATATCTACTCACTTGTATATCCTGTTGATCCTCAGCCTCTCATGCAGCTGGTGCTCCAACCGCTTCACCCTCTTGAGGAATTCAGGATGGATGTTGTCTTCCAGCTGTTGCAGCTGCTTTTTCAAGTTTACCAGCTTGTCCTGGTACATCCTGTGGGATAGTGTAATACTATATTAGTTAATGCTATTCTACTTATTTGTGATAGTTTTTTTTTATATAGCTTACAAACTCCTTTTCAAGATCTTCATCGCTTTTGAGGGAAATTCAAAAAATGTACAGTAATTATGGTATCTTTCTGCTGAGTGATTGTTAGAGTTTCTGCACCAATCAATCCTGAGATATTGCAAGAGCTGCTGAGTGAATTTGGAATGTATAAAATACAAGGAAACATAACAAGGAAAAAATAAAAGAAATATTTAAATAACTCTGTTATATATATTTTTTTGTTATGTGGAAATAATAATAAGATTCTAAAATGGCCCAAGGTGGGAATCAAACTCACAACTTCTTAGATGAATCCAAAAGCGCTACCTGCATCTGGTATGGGAGGGCTAGTAGTAAGATTTAATATACTTACTGCTCTTTAATTTCAACAGGTTCATCATTGTTGGGTGCATCTGTTTCACTGGCTTCTTCTGTGTCTGCAATATAAAAAGAGTTTTTTTTAGATACCTTAATGTCATTAAAACTTATAATACCAAGTCTTTCATGCATTAGTAGGTAGAACAGTCGCCAAGCTGCGAGTCCACTCTGACATTGCGTCGCACAGAGGTACAGTCAAGCACATGATATTTAAGTGTACACAATAACAATATTTTATTGTACTTATACTTTATAAGTGTTTGTCTAATGAATTAGGGAGTGCAGACAATGATATTAAATATGTATATACCATACAGAGAATATCATTGGGGAGCGACATTGATTAAAAATACAATTTGTTATTGAAAAACTTAGTTTTTAATATTGAAAAGATTACAATGTTTGCGTACTTCGGGGACACATCTAATGCACACTGATGCAAATAGCACAGGTGGGATCGGGGTGGCGTCCGCGGGAGGGGCGGGCGCTGCCCCGCTCCGCCGCACATCCTATACCAATATTTTGCTACTGCAGTGTGAATTACCTCCTGTTCGGTTTGGACTAGAAGTTTGGTGTTTACTATAATCAAAATCAGTTAAATTGTATAGTTGATTGACAAAAACAATAAGAGGAAAAGTGGCAAAACAACATTAACATTTACTTATACAAAACCGAAAAAAAAATCGTGCGCTGTGTCAAAAATATTATACATAAACTACTGTGAACGGTCAAGTTTTCCAAGGACATAAGTATTTTAAAGTGAACAGTTACTAACGAAAACCCATAAAAACATTAATCGGATGCAAACATTGTTGATTTTTACCAAAAATGTTAAGTGAAGTGGTGTTCCAACCAAACACCTTAAAAATCTTGGTGCAAAATTGCTATGAACCATTGTGAAACACAATCATAACCTATAAAAAATAAAAAATCAAGCATTAAAATTACCAACATTACGAACTTTATTCTTCTTTTTGGATTTTAAACGTATTAAAAATTAACAATTCACCTAAAAATACCTCCTGCTAACAGTATCTAAGACATAATATGCAATACCCCATAATTTAAGTGCAACCTCATACGTTCCGGTAACATTTGAAAATTCCCAAAAATAGGACCGTACCAAACATGGAGCAACTCATGGATCAACTGATGGAAAAAATGGTTCTAAAACTGAAGGAAGAGTTTGAAAAACAAACAAATACCATCACAAAAAATGTTACCGATAGTGTGGTGGGAACTATTGATGAAAAACTCAAGCCACTCTTACAAGAAAACCAGGAGCTAAAAATACAAGTGAATACTCTGAAAAGCAAAATAAATCAACTAGAGAGAGATGCAAGAAAGAGAAACATTATACTGCACGGTGTTAAAGAGTCGGAGAACAGTAATTCAGAACTAGTGGCCCTAGTTTTGGATATTTTAAACACAACAAACACAAATAGCAGCGAAAGCTGGGACAAATGGGAGATCAGTAATGCACGAAGACTTGGGGAAAAACGTGGGAAACCAAGACCTATTTTAATAACTGTCATGCTGGAATGGAGGAAATTTGAACTGTGGAAAAACAAAAGGCTGCTGCCTGAAAACATATACATTACGGATGACTTCCCCAAGGATGTCATGGATAAAAGAAAAGAACTTAGAATACAACAACAGGAACAAATTAAGAATGGGAAACAAGCCTTCATAAGATATGACAAATTAATTATAAAAGAGAAACCTGTAGAGAAACGCAAAAGGTCACCAACAGATTCACCCAAGAATACTCATAACCAAACCAAAGGTAGAATATCAACTCCAGCTAAAATGAACAAGACCAGCAAACTCGAGTATGCACGACGAGTGAGATCAGACTCAATTTCAAGAGGAAATACACAAACACAATAACAACTAACCACTACCCGGTAGCCACAAACAGCAAACAGAAATGATTATATAAATAACAATAGAATAACTACTACTTCTCCAAGACGGCTGGTCACGCGGGGAAGAATGACCAACTCCCTCCAAGATCGAAAAACAAAGGCAACTGTTTACACATATGCACACTGAACACATTAACATTGAGAACAGAGGAAAGCCTTAGATCTATTAGAAAAATACAACCAAATAGAAACAAAACTCAAAGAAATAACTAAATCCATTCCTAAGAACAACAAATCTCAAGATATAAGTGAAAAAACTTTGGAACTCTTGGAAAAACATTAATATTTTTCTACAGGTCAAGGAAATTGGAGGAGGCCTTTGCCGAAAGGCACTCCAAAATTAGGGACATAATTTGAAATTTTAGATAATTATTATTATAGCTTTATTTCCCATACAAATTACAATTTATAAAATATTAGCTTTATGTACAAGTATTAAGAAATTTTGTTTTCTTGGTTTTTTTTTTGTATGGTCCCCTGTGGGTAAAAGCCTCCTCCATTCTTTGCCAGTTTTTCCTGTCGGTAGCCTTACTCAACCAATCTCGTCCTGCAACGTCTATGATGTCATCAGCCCATTTTTTTCTCTGTCTTCCTTTTTTCCTTTTGCCTACGGGCCCTTGCCATTTTGATATTACATACGTCCATCTTTTGTCTTTGTATCGAGCTATGTGTCCCGCCCATTTCCACTTTTGTTGAAGAGCATACTGAAGAGCATCTGTTATGTTTGTTTTCTTTCGAATATCTATGTTTCTTATTTTCTGAATTCTTCTCAGCTTCAGTATACTCCTTTCCATGGCATGTTGGCAGGACAGGATTTTGTTTTTCACTTTTTCAGTAAATATCCATGTTTGACTTGCGTAAGTTAGGCTAGGGAGAATACAGGAATCCATTATTATCTTTTTCAATTTTAAGTTATAGTTTCCTTTTAGAATTTCTTTTTGTGCCCAGTATTTTTTCCACGCTATGTTAATTCTTCTGTCTACTTCATTTTCGTTCCTATTTGCATCAAAAGATACTAGTTTGCCTAAGTACACATAATTGTCCACGTATTCTATCGAATTGCCTTCTATTGTTATTGACCTCTTGTGACTGTTTGTCATTATTTTAGTTTTGGAGGTGTTCATGTAAAGACCAACTTTTTGACTTTCTGCGTCTAACTCTTGTAGCATTTTTTCCAAGTCTTTGGCAGATTCGCTGAAGAGAGCTATGTCGTCCGCAAACCTTAAATGTGTTAGCCTTTTGTTTGATATCCATACTCCCTTATTTTTCCAATTAATGTTTTTGAAGATGTCTTCTAGTACAGCTATAAATAGTTTAGGGGAGAGTGGGTCTCCCTGTCTCACGCCTCGTCCAATTTTGAACTCTTCCCCTAGTCTTTCTAGTTTTACTCTACTGACACTCTTAGAATATATGTTCTTTATAATATTTATGTACTTTTCATTTATGTTGTTGTTTTTTAGAGCTTTCCATATATGTGAATGTGTTATACTATCAAACGCTTTCGAATAATCGACGAATGCTATATAAAGTGGTGTGTTGAACTCGTTGAATTTTTCAATGATCTGCTCAATAACATGTATATGGTCAATTGTGGAATATTGTGGTCGGAAACCTGCCTGTTCTAGTGATTGGTTCTTGTCGATATCTGGTGCTATTCTATTCAGAATGATTGTGGAAAATAGTTTGTAAATTGAGGATAGTAGGCTGATTGGCCTATAATTGCTAATATCTAGCGGATTTCCTTTCTTGTAGAGTAGTATTATGTTTGATTTGCACCATTGTGTAGGAACTTGTTCTTTTTCTAAGACTAGGTTGAAAAGTTTTGCTAGATGAGTAGAAAGAATAGGTGCTCCTATTTTTAGGGCTTCATTTATGAGTTTGTCTGGTCCTGGGCTCTTTTCTGTTTTTAATTTCCTGATGCATTTCCATATTTCCATTTCGTTTATTCGGTCTATAGGTCTTTTTGCTGATTCTACATTACTATGAGTATTCATTTGTTCATCTTGTGCTATTTTTTGTGGTGGATTTTTGTACAGAGCTGAGTAGAAGGCAGTTGCACATTTTATTATATCTTCCCTATCTCTGGTTTCGTTCTTCCCATAATTGAGACAGTGTATCCAGTTTTTATGAGCTGCCAGTTCTTTATATGCTCTTTTTGAACTTCGAAATGTTGACATATTTCTTTCTATTACTGTTTTTCTATAGTTGTCATAATCGTTTCTTATAGCTTTGTTACTATTTTTGAATACTTTTTTTAGTTCTTCTTTCATTTCTTTAGATTTGTTTTTGGTATTCAGCAAGTTTGTTCGCCTTGAAATTAACTCCAATGTTTTATCACTGATAATTTTTGGTTTTATGTTATTTGTTTTTAATTTCTGGTCTAGTTTAAGACTTTCTGTAATTGTTGCTTCTATTTTGTCACTAAGAGTTTGTATGTTGTTTATATTACTTGTTAATTTATGTAGTGATGTTGATTTCTCTTTCAGATTTTGTATGTAATTATTTTTCTCGAAAGTAGACTTCAGCTTGTTGGGTACGTTTTTGAATGCCCTTCGACTGGTTTTGGATGGCTGTATCTTTAAAGTGCATCTTAGCATCCTGTGATCCGATGGAAATTCTACTTTGTTAAGAACTTCTATGTTAGTAATAAATTTTGGATTTGGGCTCAGTATGAAGTCTATCTCATTTTTGGTTTTATGATCTGGGGATACCCAGGTCCATTTTCGAGACCGTTTCTTCTTAAAATACGTGTTCATAATTGACAGTTTGCGCTCGAGCGCATATTGTAATAGACGTTCGCCTCTGATGTTTCGCTTTCCGTAACCGAACTTTCCCATGATTATATTTTCGTGAGGTTTTGGATGTCCAATTTTCGCATTAAAGTCTCCAATGATTAAAAAGTTTTTATCTGTTAGCTCTTGCGCTTCCGTTAAGTCGTTATAGAATCGTGTGATGTCTTCTTCGCTTGAGCTTTCGGTTGGAGAATACACTTGAATTAGTGATAAAGGTACACCTTCAAAGTTCAGTTTCAATAAAGCGATTCTCTCCGATATACCTTTGAAGCTCACAATGTTGGATTTAAGTGTTTTCTTTATTAGGAAACCCACGCCATGGAGCCCAGCAGTCTCGCCTATGTAACAGAGGATGTAGTCTTTGTGCTCTTCTATTGTGCATCCCATTTTTCTTACTTCAGCAAGCCCAATAATGTCCCAATTTATTTTTCCTATCGCATTGTTTAATTCCAGTATTCTTGTCGCTGTTGACAGTGATCTGACGTTGTAAGTACAAATTTTTAGACCTTTTTCTGCTTTTGTGTTGCTGGATTTACTAGATGGAGGGTTGTGGTCTTCTTCCCCCACGGTGACCAACCGGCTTGGGGTGCATGTTGTAGGTGTTGGTTTACATAAAGTTGAGGTATTTAATTTAGTTTGATTCGAGTTGCCGGCGGTCATTATAGGTTTTTTGAAGTCATACCCGGTGAGGCTGGTTTGCCTCGTTCAATGTAGTTGAGCAAGTTAGGTTTAACGTTATCTTTTGTTTTAGCAAGTGGAATACTGGAGTTTTCTTCTGTGTTAACTTTCTTATTAGTTGAGGATTTAGGTGATCCTGATTCCTCTCTTTTCCTTTTATCTCTGGGTTGGCCAGATGATTTCTTTACTATTATCTTGTCGTATTTTAAGAAAGCTATATTTCCTTTCTTCTTTTCTTCTTCCACTTGGAGTTGTAACTGTTTGCGTTTTTCTAGTACTTCTTTAGAGAAGTCTTCTTTGACGTATACTCCTGGCGGGAGTCCCCTCTTGTTTTTCAGCACATAGTGTTTCTTCCATACAGACGTGAAGGACACTACAACAGGTCGGTTTTTGTTGTTATCTTTCTTGCCAATTCTATAGACGCTGCTGATTTCGTTGCTATTTAGATTTGTTCCTGATTCTATAACTGTTTCCTTTATGTGGTCAACCAACTCTGCTTCGGATTTTCCCGCTTCTTCTATGCCAAAGAAGACCAGATTAAATTTCCGTTTCTCCTTTTCCATTGTATTAAGTTTCTTCTCGAGAGTAAATATCTTATCTTTAAGTTGAGCATTTTCTTCCAATATTGTTTTAAATCTTTCGTCCATCGCCTCCATGACGCTAGCTGTCACTGCAGTAGTAATGTGTTTTGTTTGTTCATTTAATTTCTGGTCTAGTCTGGACAGCAGCAACTCCACACTTTTTTCCATTTTTTTGGGGAATTTTTTTTGTAGTGGCAACACTAATTGTCTATGGTTTTACTTCCTGCTGTCAAAGCCCAACTGACTTTAACTGACACTTTAGTTTCTTATGTTGGTCAACACTCAACTTGATAACTGTTAGATTGCACTTTTAGGTTATGTTGTAGAACGAAATATTTGCGATTTTAGTGGCAAAGCAATGTGTTTTTCACTGTAATCACTTTCTACAAATGTTCGTTGATTGAATCTTTGACGTGTTTTGTGCTGAGTTACTGTTGAAACACACTATTTGCACTGATTTTAATTTCTTATTTACGGAGGACGTTGACACACGTATTGACTGTAATGATCGCCGGCCGGAAGAACCCCCCCACAACCCCCAAAATTTTAGATAATAATATGTAAAAATGTCACTAATTCTGGTGTAAATAAAAGGCTATTTTATTTTATTTTATTTATTTTATAATAAGGAAGACCTAGGTTTAACGTTTTAGCCAGTGGTTTATAATCAATTTTACAAAGAATATTGCTAAAATTAGTATCCTTTCAAAATGTTGCCTGTAAAGATAGAGAGCTAGTTGTTATTGTTAAATTATAAATAAAATATGTTATAGTTTTTGTGTTACATATTAACACCATTGGCTCCAAAAGAGTGCCAGTAAAACCTTATTTAATAGAAGGTATACAAGTCTTCCAGCAAACTTCTAGTTTTACTTGGTTTAATGCTTTGGTTGTACCTCAGCTAATAACGCATTGTAGGTTTATGACATTAAATTTGCAGGAATAGATTCACCTTCATGTTTAGTCTTTTTTTGTTACAGAGAGAGTATGGGCAAATTCGAAACCTAAGGAAATATAGGGAAACTCTATGAGAAGCCCTGAAATAGATTTTTTTGTGGAAACAATGTTGGCTTCTTAAAATTTTTGGTCAAGTGAGAGTTGTCCACAGAAAAATGTTTAGATTACTTAGTGGTAGAATAATGCTTTTTATCATTTGTTTTATTGCTAATCAACTCAGTTTCACGTTAGAAATATTTCACTGTATCTGAATAAACAATTCCTGATTGCGGAAGATTTTTAAACTAAGTTATTTATAGGTTATTCAACTGTTCTGAAGATGCTTTTATTAATATCGATGAAACAACACTGTGATCCATGTTGTATGTCGAAAAAATTAGTTGACCCAAGATTTTTTTTTCTTAGAAGAGAAAGTGGTAAGTGGTGGGTACCTAAGTTACGTCACGTAAGGGGGTCAACCGCAAAAGGCGGGAACGATACGAATGCACTAAACACCCACAACATTAACCTAACTATACTAATTACATAACCTCTGTTTACAAACGCACTGAACTATTGTATTATTAACATCTGACAAGTAATACGACGCCAAAATAGGCTGCGTTTCTCGAGCGTAAACAAAGTTAAACAGCCCTTACCTTCGTCACTGTCTTCTGCGGGCGGCTGCTGTAACGTGTCCTCGGGGCTCCTGTACTCTTCTATATCGTCGTATCCATCGTCCTCAAAGTCGTACTCGTCGCCTGGACCCGAGTATGGAGATCCCTGGTAAGACATGGTCGAGGCGACGCGTAGCAGTTGCATACAGATTGACTGCGGTCACCGTTACAGAAATTAACTCTGAACGCGAGGGATATCGTCAAGGCACGTATTGCAACTGATACTTGTGTCACCCAAAGAGAGAAATCACTTTTTTTCATTAAACACTGGAGAAAATTGAACTCGCTTTGCTTGTTACTAGATAAAACGTCAGTTTAAAACGTCAAACTCAAATAACATCGTCAATTCGACAAGTTCAAAAGCATCTTTACCCGACCGAACTAAAAATGCTTCCAATCAATTTCCATTACATTGCGTTATCACGAGGGTAAAAGAGACAGATACATTCAACATCGACACTTTTAAATTTTGAAGAACTATACCATAGACAAGTATTCGGAATACAAAACTGACATTTATAGTGCAGTACTTGGTGCAGTACTTTCTTGAATCGAGTGCGGTTTCATACTCGAAAATCGAATATCATGTAGGTATATGAAAACAAAAATAATTAGGTCGTATATATATATATATATTTTATAAATAATTAAATCACTATCTGAATCTAATTTATACTTTCTTACAAGCAATGCCACTTAAAGTGGGTAAACCTAAATAACTAGACTAAGTACCTAAACCACAATTCTCTCGAAAAATTAAATTCCAAAGTCTTAAAGCCTCAATGACATATTTCAATGTTAATAAAAGAAGTTTTTTTAATATTAGAACTAGCTGATGTGGCAAATATTAGTGGCATTCAGTAAGAAAATCACGACTTCGACGACTCAGGTCTTTCGAATATAAGACAATAAAAATAGGTCAAGCTGTTTCGATAAAATTTGGTTAGAAATACTGTCAAATGAGACTTTACATTAGAGAGAGATAAAGTGATATTAAATAATAATATCTTCCACATTATGAAAACATAATAATAATAATTAGAATAAATAGATATCAATTAAATCGATTTTCGGATTTTATCGTGACGTTGTTCGCTGTGCAATCCCTACTTTAGATAAAAAAAAACTAACTTTTTGTCTATTAAAATGATTTGACGTGAAGAAAGAGTGGACGTCATCTTGTAAATTCTTTATTTCTTTTTTATGTACCTATTTAGAGTTTAGATAATCAGACCCATTTATTTATAATTTAGATAAAGCTTTAAGCTGGCCACAATTTAAAAAACTGTGTGTAATGAGCGTCTGGTTAAATAATAATTAGAAAAGTGAAGTGTGTGACGCTATATGCTATTGTGATTTGTGTCGGTGATGTAATTTAGGGGATTGGGTGGCTTCATAGTAGCAGGTACAGGTACCTACTCACTCCGTACTACAATGGAGGAATCCTCGTTCACAATCCCAGCTGACGACAACGGTGAGACTGAGCTGGACCCTAGAATACAGGTCAGTGAGTGAAAAATAGTGTACCTATATGAATAATTAATAGTTGAATACGCACCAGCAAAGATGAGTGTCAATTTCGTAGATTACTTCTCTAACGAGCACAATGGATACGACATTTTATATCAAAACATGAAATACGGACTTATAGCCAGCAAGGAGCTCTCAGAGTATCTAAGAGAAAGATCTAACATAGAGGAATCGAATTCGAAACTTTTGACCAAGTTAGCGAAACAGGCGAACAGCAACTGCGCTCAGGGCACCTTCGCACCTTTCTGGGGCGTCCTCAAGTGCTCTGCCGAAAAGCTGTCTAATCTGCATCAACACATGTTCCAAAAAGTTAGTGAGTTGGTTAAAGATGTTGCCCGCTATGCTGACGAGCTTCATAAGAAGCACAAAGCTGTCAAAGATTCAGAATCCAGCACTTTAGAAGTGGTCTTACTCATACACAACACAAAACAAGCTTTGCAGAAAGCAAAAGATGTGTACACATCAAAATCGACTGAACTAGAGAAGTTAAGGAAAGAAAATGCTTCTTCTAAAGACATAGAAAAAGCCGAAGTCAAGCTTAAGAAGATACATGAAGACTTCAGGCAGCTAGCAGAGAAGTACAGTCTTGTGAAACAAGACTTTGAAAAGAAAATGACTCAAACATGTAAACATTTCCAGGATGTAGAGGAAGCTCATTTAAAACAGATGAAACAGTTTGTCAATTCCTATGCTGACATAATCCAGAACAATCATGATCTAATGGGCCAAGTGCATAGAGATTTCAAGCACCAGTGTCTTGAATTGACTGTAGAAAAGCTTTTAGAACAGTTTCTTGTAGAAAAGTATAATGCTTTGGAGAAAACAAATCTGATGGAATTGATTCCTACCCTTCCAAAACCTGGCTCTGCTAATAATTCTATATCAGAAGCAGATCAGATATCCACAGTGTCAAATGGGTCTCATAAGCCCGCCCAGCCTGCTAAGCCACCTAAAAAGGAGGCTTCATTTGCCACCAAGACCTCAAGGAGAACAACCTCACTTCTCAATTTATTTACACCAAACTTTCAGAGCAAAGATGAACCCAGTGTCAGTAATGAGGGTGGAGCCCCTTGTTCAGCACCTTCTAGCCCTAGTGGAACACCAGCTGCTGGAGTAGCTCCAGATAAAGATGATAACATGAACCGAAGTACCATTCGTGAGTCCAAATGGTTCAGAAGAAAACCAAAGAAATCTAAAAAGAAAAAGGATGAAATATCTGAAAATTCAAACACAGGTGATAAATCCGATTTAGAAGAGAAGGAAGAGCAGGCACCTAAAGATGACCTGATGAACTCACCTGAGGTTGATGAAGAGGGCTTTTGTATAAGGCCTAAAGATGAGAAGGGCAGCGTTTACTCCTCTAGTGACTCCGACTCAGAAGAAGAAAGGGAGCAAAAAATACATGTTGAAATAAAACCCATTAGCAATGGAAATGCTCCTATGTCAGCAAGCGTAGATGAGCTTAGAGCAACAGTAGAAAACATAGGCTTGAAATACAAAATTGGAACAACCAGACGAGGTTCCAATGCAAATACAAGCAAAGCGAGTAATGATTTTTTGGTAGATTTGAACTTTTTCCCCAGTGCTAGTGCAAGCAACCCAGCTTCTCCCCATGGTAATGTCTCGAACCCCTACGCTCCATTACAAGCGAATCAGTCGAATTTACTCGAAAGTCCGACCCCTGTTTCGGCGGCTGATGTCGGCGATCTATTTTCGGAGGTTGGTGAAATGTCTCAGTCGAACTTCCGCACGTCGACTCCAACTATATCGACTATTTCACTACCCCGCCCGCCGTCGAGGCGATCCGAAGGTGATTTTCGAACTGCCGGTTCATCAGGCTCCCGTGGCCCCTCACCGCTCACTATTGGTATGGCAGACACTATACCCTTAGCTGTCGCTTTTCATGAGATTATACACTCCTATTTCCGGGGAACAGAAGAATCTAAATGTCAAGTAAAAATGTCTGGTGATATGATGCTTTCTTTCCCTACTGGTATTGTGGGTGTACTTGCTAACAACCCCAATCCAGCAAAACTCTGCTTTAGGCTGAAAAATATCCATAGACTTGATAACGTGTTGCCCAATAAACAGCTAATAAGTATAAACGCTATGATGTCTACTCGTGATACCACAGTTGTGGAGTTTAACATGCCTGCATTAACAGCTTTGCTGAAAAGACAATCAGAGAAGAACCCCACTGCACAATACTTCAATGTAGACATATTAAAATATCAAATACGGCCGAAAACCGGGGCCGCCTCCTGTCCGTTCCAAATGGTAGCTCACTGGAAATGTGAGGAAGATCACACAGACTTGAAAGTGGACTACAAATATAATCTGCACGCTATGAGTCCTCCGTCGCCATTGCTTAATGTCTCAGTGTGTGTGCCGATGAGTGGGGCAGTGACGAACATAATTGCGATGCCCAAAAATATATGGAACGCTGGGAATGAACAGGCTCTGTGGAGATTTACAGAATTGTCTCAGCATTCTGAAGATAGAGGTGTAGGGTCCCTGAGGGCGAGGTTTGAGCTGGGCAGTGGACCTTCCAACAAAGCAACCATCTCTTCCCAGTTCAACTGTGAGGGTGCAACGCTATCTGGCATTGAGTTTGAACTCATTGGCAGTGGGTACCGACTGTCTCTGGTCAAGCGCCGCTTTGTATCTGGCAAATATATTTGTGACAGTGACGTGCACTGATTGGTCCAATTTTTTATGCATGTATATCTGAATTTCAACATGAGGCAAAGTTATGGAAAAATATCTTTATTTTGACATGATTATTGTCATTGGTACCTTATGGGACTGTTTCCTGTCCACAGATTCATTATTCTATTCAATCACAATTTTATATGTAAACTTAATATTTTATTAATATTTAATTACATTTTGGTTACATGCAATGTAATCGTATTTTCGTTCAATTTACTACTTCCTAATTCACATACATATAAATAATAGTAATTGTTATCAGCATTTGCATCAATTTATTCTCGAGAGTATACATGTGCCATTTTTTACAAATAACTCGTAACATTATAGTTATTATTAATGTGTAATATTAATGTATGATAATATAATTTCTCTCAATTCCTTACATTAACAACAATCAGAGATATTTAACATTAAAAAACAACATAATATTGCTATTCTTGGATCCTAAAAACTCACAAACTGAGCTTTATCTCTTGAGGATCATAGGTGAGTATTTTACATAAGTCATTATTGATAAAAAATGCAGCTTGGATACAGCAGGTTCATTAGACACAGTAGGTTTATCCTAAACCATATTTTGTATTATTTTCTTAACTTATTATTATTAATTGTTACTGTAACTCCAGTGTAATTCCATAAGATCTGTTAGTGCAAGCAAAAGGCCAGATGAAAATAATTTATCACTCGGTTTGCATGGTCCAAGTATAGTTATTTTAAACTATCATCACAATTTATGATAAACTATATATCTATTCAGTTAAAACTATGTGCATAGGGCAAGTATCTTGCAATAAATTAAAATGGATACTTATTACTGCTCTTATTATTCTATCGTGTCTAATAAGAAGGAACCCATACATAGTTTTTAAATACTGTGCCCCATACTAACACCAAGAAAGAAAGCTTTAAAATCATAGAGTATAATGTCTACATTATGTTGCATTGTGTCATTTTTATTCACTAACTACCTCCCCAGGTCAATATTCAAATATTTTCACAACATCCATAAATGATAATTATGTAACATTGTATATTTAGTTACAAACATATATGTTTAATCAAAACAGTTTGTTATTAACCTGTCTTAAGTATTTAATTAAAGACTAGGTAAAATGAAATATAACTGAATATTAAGGTTTATGCCAGTGTTTTGCACTTAATTATAACTATTTTACGGAAACTAAATTAGTTATTAGACTTTATTTTTTCATTGCTTAGTTTTAAATTGCTTATTGGATTTCTTATGTTTCAGTTTGATAACACTATAAAATAGTGGATAAAATTAAATCTCTCATATTAAACAATATGTTATATGAATTATAATTATATGAATTTATATTAATATTATTAGAAGTAATTTAATTTTTTTTTGAGTTTAATTGGTTAATATAATATCATACAATTTAGTTGATGAATTGATATGAATCTCTAAATGCAAATATTACTTATGTCTTTTTTAATAGTAGATATGTTAGAGTAGTTAGAGATGTTATTTTATTTTTCTTATGAACACTAAAATAAAATTATTATTGGCATACTTCTACCACCTGAGCATTTTTTGTTTATTTTTTTTATTGTAAGAGACTAATTTTGTGTTTTGGTGTTTTAGAATGAATAAATAATTGCTAAGATAGTTTCATAATTATAATTTTCATTATTAAATATTACTCAATTATTGTAATCTCATTTTGATTCATAATTTTTATGTTTCTTAAATTTTTCATTTTATATGCTTGATATTTGGCCTAACATCATCCCATGTTTTATTTAAATTGCATTATTGAAATAATGACCTTTACCAAAAGTGAAGTGTTCACTATTATTAACGGATTTAGGATTATTCCTATACTTTTAGTACAACTGAACCATTCCATTACTGTAATGATTTTTAATACTGTAATATATTTAATAAGTTCTTTGATTGTGTAATTTAAAAGCAGTTTTGCGGAAAGTTGGAGATTGCGCATAATTTCTGTAATATTTTGACAAGTGATGAGAGCTTATTTAGTAAATTTTGCCTTCATATTTGAATACCTTCATATTCTAAACTGTACCTATATTCTGTTATAATTAAATGGCAGCGGACGGGGTTATTGCATCTGTGCGAGCGTGACCGCATTATTTTGACGCGGGATTGACAGAGACAGGTAGTAACAGGTAAATGTACGAAATTCTTCGTGCTCCGCGACCGTGCTTAGCACTTCAGTAAGAAAAATTAAAATAAGCATTTGAGAGTAAAGACAGGAATAATGTGCCCTGCCACTCTTTTCAATTCTTTCGTATATAAATGCGGGTTATGTTTTGTACATATCACAAATTCTGCTTAGCGTTAGGTTTAGACCCATTTTATTGGCTTCAACATACAGCTAAATTAGCTCTCATTTTCACTATTAATTTGAGATAGTTCTTGCAATTGACGAGTGCCCTGCACGCCTCATGTTTGTTTTTAGTTCATAGGTGTGTATGTGCCAATGTGTGCGTGTAATGTACAAGCACATAATATTTACACTTACATTCAGAAATAGATACTTCACACAACCATGAGCCGCGTGCGCAGGTCAATTACAAGAACTTCAATAAATAGCGACATATATTATTATGTACTAACTATGAATGCGTAATATTTTTATATCTTGAAAATTAGGCATGTATAATTCGAAAATATCTACTATGTATGTAAATTGATAATAATAAAATGTAACAGTAAGAAATTTTATGTGGACTTTATTTCACTGCCAAGATTTTCATTATACAAATATAGAAAAAGAGATGTATTAAAATGTAAGTATTGTTTTTTTATTTGTTTAGTTAGACGCTTTTAACGTAGGGACAGGAAACTCTCCTCACATAAGGTACAGACATAACGTGTGACTTAAAATAATAACGCATACATAAAAATAACTTAGGTTCTTAGTCATTAGAAACTGCTCTACCAGATATAAAATAATTTTACTTAAGTATATTATGTGTGAAAAGGTACACTAATTAATGGTTTACACGTTTACAGCTCCTTAGATTTATTTTTAAATAGGTAGTGCTAATTTCCGTAAATAACTACATTCTTATCTTACGACCAAAAAAGTAATAATTTTTCAATTTTTAACTTGCAGAAAAGATAAGTTGTTTATATAATTAGTAGTATAAAATATATGCTTGTAAAATATATCCAAATATCTTTTGAATTGTGAAAAAAATGTCGTTTTGAAACTAGAAAAAAAACTACGTAGTGTTAAGCGTTTATTAAATCTTTCAATGCGTTATTATTCTAAGAAGTTTATACTATAAATTGTTTATCTGTTGCGATGACGATAAAAAAAATCAGTGTTGTTGAGATTGTGTCCAACCATTGCAATGTCTCGTGTGTTTCCCGTCTCTACACGTCGCTTGCTGTTGCCCACGCGTGGGATCGCGCGCGAGTGTTTGCTAGTGTCTCAAGTTGTTCAAACATTTCCAGGTCGAGTTGGAGAAGTTAAACGCAGCGACTGATGAGATCAACAAACTGGAATTGGAGCTAGACGTGAGTTTCTTTTTATAACAATTAATCAGTTCTTTACAATGCAATTGTTTAAACCAAGAATAGAAAGTTATTTAATATACTGCAATACTTGAAACCATTCCATCATAAATAACACTTGTTGTAAATTATGCCTGATATTCTAATTTCTACCGAAACTACAGTAATGCAGATTTCACAGAAATGTAATTTCGCATAAAACTGCTTCCAGCTCGTACCTACTATAGTCGGTGCAGTATCTCGCTGCCATCGGTACAATAAAATGGGGAATGTTCGTCTATTTGAGAGCAGTGGAGTACCTACATGCTATTGAAATTCCAACTTACAGGAACTTGTTTTTTCGCTCACATCTAAAATAATCAACGATTAAGTTTTCAATATAAATTAGTACTTGACTACGATCTCACCTGATGGTAAGTGATGATGCAGCATGTTATCGTACTAACTTGGAAGGCTAAGTAAATTTACCCCAACGGTTTCTACAAGCATCGCACCGGAACGCTAAATCGCTTGGCGGTGCGTCTTTGTTGGTAGGGTGGTAACTAGCCACGGCCAAAGTTTACCACCAGACCAGACCTGAGCCAATTTAGAAGTTATAAAATTCCAAAGTGGCCCGTGGTATAACATCATTTCTCTTCTAATGTTTATTTATATAAAACGGGCTCTGTTATTAAAATCGTTTTTGTTTGCATTTCTCATCGATAATTAAATTTCCGACGACAAAATAATTTAATTATTGGCCAAGAGGTCAAATGATAGTAGGGCTTATAAAATTATGAGGCTTCTGTGGCTTCTTCAAGGAACGCATTTGCATGTTCCGTATTTTATAACTAACTGACTGTAAAGGCTCTTACGAAAAGTAAAAACCCCACTGCCAGATTCGGAAAGCAGGTTTGCACCGAGAAAAACTGGCAATTTACTCGGCACTTGCTCTTTTCAAAACTATCATTATAAACAATTTTTCTCACATAATATAAAAGTAGAGAGTATTATTTTGTGTTGTTGGTACTCAATATCGTGTTTTATGACGTATATTTTTATATTGTCTCCCGATGACACACTTTATTCAACTCATTCGTATGAAGTGGAAATCAAATTGGAGCCATAATCGACCTTGCATAATTTATTATGCATTGATTAAATTATTATCATTATAATCTCTATTTGTATTTGATCTTACTTATATCATTATATGATCTTAGTATATTAAGGTTTAATTGACTTTAACGATATTAATCAAGGATTAAATTAGTTAGAAAATTGCGTTACTTAAATGGCCCGTTATAAGTTAAACGATGTGAACCTTGTTATCATGGCGGTTCTTCACTAGGTATACCTTTTATGTATTCCACGACCTTTTAATTTAAACTGGTCGTGCGTGAAGCAACTGTAATAGTGTTACAAGTTACCACATTAGAACTACATAGATCAAATTACAGTGAGTTACGAGTACCACTTTACTCATTCTACGAAATGAAAATCTAAATATAAAAGTATTTTTTTATATATCATGACATTACACACATCGCAATCTAGCCTCAAAGTAAGCGACAGCTTGTGTTATGGGTACTATTTCCATTCGTTTATTTTCTCACTGACGCATGAAACAGATATAGCAATAGCGAGGGACCAGAAAGAGACAACTTTACCTTTATCTCTCGCAATATTAAATCACATGACACATGAAATCACATGACACATGAAATCACATGAAACAGATATAGCCCTCGCGGCTATATCTGTTTCATGTGATTTCATGTGTCAAAGAGAAAATAAACGAATGCAAAGAGTATAGATAACTGATAAATAATAACTGATAAATATACATAAATATATTATATTGAAAAACACCTAGACACTGGAAAACATTCATGCTCGTCACACAAACATTTACCAGTAGTAGGAATCGAATCCACGACCTCCGACGCAGACGGCAGGTTCGCTACCGCTACGCCATTCGGTCGTCAAAAACGTATAAAATAAAATAAGAAACTGACTAACTGACTGATATAACCAACGCACAACCCAAACCGCTGGGTTTAGGGACTCCAAAGGCACGTAGGCTCTTTATGAGGTCCAGGAGGACCTAAGAAATGATTTTTCAAAGTACGCCCTCTAAGGGGTTGAAAATGAGGTCCAAATTTTGTATGGAGAAATACTCCTTCACACCACAATTACTGAACCGATTTGGTTGAAATTTAAAATGGAGATAGATATTATCCTGGATTAACACATGGGCTACTTTTTATTCCGGGAAAATCCATAGTTCCTGCGGGATTTGTGAAAAATCGAAATTCACACGATTGAAGCCGCGGACGATATAAATACATTTTGATTGATCTGTTGACTTGAGTGACATGAGAAGGCTTTTATTCGAGTTGTCCTTTTATCATGAATCCTAAAAATATTTTTATGGATAGCATCAGGTGTGAGTGAAAACTCGCGTACGGTAGAGTCGTCGTGTCAAACTGGTTCTAGCAGTACCACCTGTTATAAGGAAGCGAGTGTTAGTACTGTTTGGACAAGTTATATGTACAATGTACATTTTACAATCCACCTTAGAATTGTTATTTTTTCAACTGGGTGAAAATTTTTCATATGATGGATATTCCATCATATTATTAGTTGGCCACACTTTTCTTGTTTGGTAGCGGGGGAAAATTCCCATTTAGATGTACCCGACTTGGGAAAAGTTCGGGCTATGTGGAATTTTACTTACTAAACCCACTTTTACTTTGCTTATAAACTTCAGCACAAAATATTCCGGAACGCTCTGGGGCTAATCCAACCTCTTCTAACAAACTGATAGAATTAAAAAAAAAACACCGTAAATATAAAGATAATGTTATTTTTTTACACATTATGTAGGTAGGTATTTTTGTGCAAAAGTAGTAAATAGAGCTATAGAGATCGACTTTAGCGAATCTCTGTAACCGTGACAGTCAACAATGCGTGCATTGCTGCCAGTACAGTATTGAATAAATGTATAGATTTGAATGTATTGTCGTGTATTCAATATATCTTTAGGTATGTATTATTTGTATCTAAACTCACTGCAGTGAACTGAATCACTAAAGTCCCTCGTTTTGGAGGCCATATATTATGAGTATCGAGTACTGCAGCAGAGCAGCTATGTTACTAGTAAGTACATAGGTTTGTCATTCTTATAGTATTCTCTCTCACACACATTCGCTGTTAGTAGTGTGTGGTGTGAGCGACAAACGAGTAGAATCATAGCTATGGTCATGGTCTTATTCTAAGTGTATTTCAATTCAAGATACGCTAGCAATGGTCAATAGATGGGTCAATTAGTTACGAATTGAACTTGCTATTAGATTCAATAAATAATGCCAGATAGGTCAAATTTTTTTAGCTTATTACTGGCTCTTCTTCTATACAAAATTGTGCAAGCAATATGATTAAAAAAAATTTCCGACGATCCGAAAAATCCGACGAATTGAGAACCTCCTCCTTTTTTTGAAGTCGGTTAATGACTGTTTAATTTTAGCCACACTACTACGAGCCTATACCCTAAGATTAATCTATGACACCCATCCATTTTATCAACCTGAATCAAAAATTTGGTAATTGGATGTGTGTCTTTAGATGTTCGCATTCGTAACATAACGCAACGCAGTTTTCGAGAGCCTTTAACTATCGCACTGCCCTGCCATTAACTTATAAAAAACTTAAAAGATATACGAGTAACAGTTATAAATCACGAATCTCTGACATGGGCGTCAAGCCTCATTTCTTAACGATGCAGGTATAGTACTAATACTGCTGCTGCTGATGTTGGTAACCCTCGGTTTGCGTAGGAGTCCGTGAAAACGTTCCACCTGCTGCTCAACGAGACGTCGCGCAGACTGCAGGCGCTCACGAAGCGGCTGGGCGCGTGCGTGGACAAGTCGCGGCCCTACCACGAGGCCGTGGCCGCCGCCGCCGCCGCCCGCACGGAGTGCCAGCGCGCCGCCGTGCACTTCCAGAGAGCCAGCGGTGAGTGCACCTGTCCCTCTGTCGGTGCTGCTCGCCGAGACGTCGCGCAGACTGCAGGCGCTCACGAAGCGGCTGGGCGCGTGCGTGGACAAGTCGCGGCCCTACCACGAGGCCGTGGCCGCCGCCGCCGCCGCCCGCACGGAGTGCCAGCGCGCCGCCGTGCACTTCCAGAGAGCCAGCGGTGAGTGCACCTGTCCCTCTGTCGGTGCTGCTCGCCGAGACGTCGCGCAGACTGCAGGCGCTCACGAAGCGGCTGGGCGCGTGCGTGGACAAGTCGCGGCCCTACCACGAGGCCGTGGCCGCCGCCGCCGCCGCCCGCACGGAGTGCCAGCGCGCCGCCGTGCACTTCCAGAGAGCCAGCGGTGAGTGCACCTGTCCCTCTGTCGGTGCTGCTCGCCGAGACGTCGCGCAGACTGCAGGCGCTCACGAAGCGGCTGGGCGCGTGCGTGGACAAGTCGCGGCCCTACCACGAGGCCGTGGCCGCCGCCGCCGCCGCCCGCACGGAGTGCCAGCGCGCCGCCGTGCACTTCCAGAGAGCCAGCGGTGAGTGCACCTGTCCCTCTGTCGGTGCTGCTCGCCGAGACGTCGCGCAGACTGCAGGCGCTCACGAAGCGGCTGGGCGCGTGCGTGGACAAGTCGCGGCCCTACCACGAGGCCGTGGCCGCCGCCGCCGCCCCCCGCACGGAGTGCCAGCGCGCCGCCGTGCACTTCCAGAGAGCCAGCGGTGAGTGCACCTGTCCCTCTGTTGGTGCTGCTTTAGTGTAAGTTAGGCTTGCATGTACTTTTCAAATGTAAGACAGACAATGAGGTCGATTCTGTTGTGCAAAATCGCTAAACTAAACTAATTTAAAATACTGCCATCCTTTTCCATCGGGAACAGTTTGAAAAGAATAGCACTATTTTAAATTCGTTTAGTTTAGAGATTTTGCACAACAGAATCGACCACAATATTTTATACCGAGAAGAACGAAAAAAAAACTTTTACATTTAAATTATTTGTTTTGGTGTGAAACATCAAAAAGCATGAGGGGATGAACACTTTTTGGGGCCGTCAAATGACAAATCAAATAGGACCATTATATTTAAATCACATACAGTTGCATTAAACTACAACGGCTATCTCGGCATATTGCAATGTAATGCAACATTGCATTGCTTATCTTATCGCGCGCTGGCAGCAAATCGGCGGCTTCCTGTGGGGTGCCAGTTTTGCCTTGTTCTTGACTCCGCCAAGGCCAGCGAGGTCGAGGACTCGGCAATATGGCTAAAAGGGCAATAATATTGATAGTTTTTGACGTGACAACGTGATAAATCGATAGAGCCGGCTGCACGCACAAAAAAACATGACTCATCCGGCGTTACCTCGCTCATGCGGCGTTACCTCGCTCGCGGTACCTCGCTCTGAGACGTTCCATGTAAGGCTTGAAGTGCAAGCGAGAGTTGTCACGTTCAACTATCGTCATTCGTCAGTAAACCGACTTTACAGACAACCAATTTTTGACGTAACAATGTCTTATAAATCGATAGAGCCGGCTGCACGCACAAAAAAACATGACTCATGCGGCGTTACCTCGCTCTGAGGCGTTCCATGTAAGGCTTGAAGTGCAAGCGAGAGTTGTCACGTTCAACTATCGTCAGTAAACCGACTTTACAGACAACCAATTTTTAGGGTTCCGTACCAAAATGGTAAAATGGAACCCTTATGGTGCGACTTTCTCCGTCTGTCTGTCCGTCACACTCGATTATTTCAGTAACTACCGGAGCTATCGATATGAAATTTAAAATAGTTGTGTATATTAGTGGCCCAATGACACTGGAATAAAAAAAAATGGAAATTATTTTTGTTCTAATTTAAAAAGGGGGGAAAATCGGAAGGTTGAAATTTAAAAGTGAGATAACTGTACTGTGTGGGGTATCATATGAAAGGGTTTACTTTGTACATTCTAAAACCGATTTTTAATTATTTTTAGTCATAATAGTTTTTGATTTATCGGGGAAAATGTCTAAAAAATACCGTTCCCCCCCTTATCTCCGGAGTTTACCAATCGAAAAATCTCAAATAATTATGGTCAATAGGAATTTACGTATATTTTACAGGAAAACTATAGCCAATGCTCTAACTAGCATAGTTTTTTTGATATTAACAATAAACCTCTACAAACAAAGTTAGTTTTGCGGTTCATTAACAAAGGTAATTATTACCGTTTCACATCTTTGGTCGTTACAGTTTTGGTCGTGTTACATCTACATTAGTACGAACGAATCTTAAAAGTACCTAGCTATAACTACCTAAGCTTATTTTGCTTCAGTACTTCTTGAGTACGGAACCCTCGGTACGCGAGTCCGACTCGCACTTGGCCGGTTATTTTAACTTGAATTAGGGTCTGTTTAACAGTATAAACTTTATCTAGCGAGTATGTTTGATGTTTAGACAATTTTTGAATTGGGAACCTGTCAAAATGTCAAGTTTATTCGTATGATTAAGCTTATTTTGCGGTTGTGAAACAGGCTCTTACTTTTTGGTTCTGCTTTTTAATTGAGTAGTACCTAACATTATTATTGATATAAATAATGTGAAATACCTAACTAAATAGAAAGAGAAGGCCTCTCATTGACATATCCTCCCTCGCCAAGCCTAAAACTAACGATTACAATTTATTAATTTTCATATCCCTAAATGGCAAAACAGCGTTTTACCGCGTCAGGGGGCTATTCACGTTATGTGCCGGCTACATTTCGTGTTGTGATATGTTTAAAAAGGTGATGGTAGGTATTTGCGTACATAAGCGGACGATATTGAACTCAAAACATTTTTTGCGAACACTGAAAAATTAATTTTAATGCAATTGACAGAGAGCGTAAAATTGAATGAAGTAAAAAAACGCCATATTGGTCGGCAGTTCCGAGATTGAAATTACATAAGCGCGTCAAAGTTGAGCACTGTATTTCCTATGATGAAATACATTCAATTTTACACTCTAAGCCAATAGGTGTAAAGTTCATTTTTCAGTGTTAATATTTTTTCTTTTTCTTGTATCACATCACTGAGTGTATGAAAACGTTACGAGAATGTCATAGCTAGTAAATGAATAAATGTTTGCTATTGCTGTCAAGGACTTGATGTGCTTGTAGTTTTCATAGGTGAAATTTTACATATAGGTATCGGACGTACTGACGTGTTCTCGTGCCTCCAATATCATTTGCAGAACCAATTAGCGATGTCGGTCAAATAAATTAAGTGCCTACCCGCTGCTCGGCCATGTCGTTGAGCAGCTCGTCGAGGGACACGACACAAAACCACGCCCTCAATCCTCATGACCAGTACATAATGGAGCTTGGAATAATTCGAGGAGCAATTTAAATTAACACTCAAAAGAATAAATTGCACCTATATTGTTGCATTTGTCTTTTGTTTACTTATCAACTCGTTCACTTTCCATTTCCTTATATTCGTTCGCAAAAAAACGTATACATATAATTTGAATCAATTCATCCCCTAAACATTGATCTGGCACTTTGGTAATGGCAAAATTAACCAAGTCAACCTGTGGATGCTTTTGCGATTTCATGCAATGTACTGGCAGCAGATAACTAAAATACCTACTACTGTAAATACTACAAAATAAATATATCAGAACATTACACATATCGTCATCTAGCTCCAAAGTAAGCGAAAGCTTGTGTTATGGATTCTAAACAATTGATAAATATACATAAATACAATATATAGAAAAATACCCTGACGCTGGAAAATATTCATGTTCATCATAGAAACACTTTCCTGTGGAAATCGAACTCACTAATAACTCACTATCGAAGAGGGCAGGACTTCTACCGTTGCGCCATTTGGTCGCCAAATTACACTACTGTAATATTATAGCAGTAGTGTAGAGGCTTATGGAAGTTCTCAATATTCCATCTATGTATGGTTTGCCTTACTAGAGATAGAAATTTGACATTACTTGTTTTTAACTTAATGTCACATTGACATCTCTAGTAGGGCAAAATGGAAGATAGAATTTTGGGAACCGGAATTAGACTGCATAGTGTAGCCTCTCCCTCATCAGAAAGCCGCGTTACTCTGTTCCTTGATGTTGATTGTTGAATTACATAGCATGCACGTGTGAACGGTTCAATTTAGTTAATTTGCATAAGTGAGCCAAATAACGTTACGTAACGTTGCCGTTTGCGTAACGCTGCAGATATACAATTTTAGCACTATCCGCTACGTTCGAACTTGATATACCGAGTATTGGCAGCTTGGCAAGGGAAATAATGTTTTTAAGTTTTCATGCTGACTAGACTGTATAGAAACTAGCTCTAATATTAAGATGTTGCCAGAATTTTGTCAGCCGCAGTTTATTGCGGACTCTTCTCAGTGCAGTCCGTTCGAACCCTTGTAATAAAAAACGCACAAGTGTGAGCAAATTTTAACTGTAAAATTAGTCTTTCATCCTCAATCCTCCCCCGTTGTTGGTCCCCGGTCGTTATTTTATTATACACAAGATTGAAACGAGGAAGATGTTCGCTTGATGTTCGGTGATACGCCGGCCCATGTTAGATGAAGTGCGTCCTATGGCTTTGCGTTGTGTATCACGAGACGCACTGCACGGCGCTCATCATGTTTATTACGCATAACGCAAAGGAAATACTGTACCTATTTATGTCTAACATATTAAGTATATGGCTTATATTTTTGATTTTGACACTATAGTCTATATTTACCGACCGAGAGATCCGCAAAGATCTTATCTTATTATAATCGGAGCTGTAAGGAGAGCCTGGAGGCCCGCATAAATAGGTAATTTCCTAGAACCACAGATAAAATTAGATACCTAATGTATGGTGTTTGTTAACCGTGAGAAACAGTTTGACCGTTGACGGTGAGAAAATTTGTCTACAATATAGAAGTACATGCTTTAACTGCATCATTGCTATGGCTAAACGGCAAGTAGAAAGCAAAGATAAAGCATATACAATCTGCAATAATTAAAAAATTACTGAAATAATCGAGTGGACGGACGGAGAAAGTCTCACCATTTTACCATTTTGGTATGGAACCCTAAAAATGACAGCACCTTCATCATCTAACTACAGAAAGTAGTTTAAAGACACTGAGTAATTAGGCTGAACAGGGGCCGTACCACCATCTCTTAAAGCAGTAATGTTGCAGTATTATTTTGGCATTTTCATACTATGGTTGTATGAAAACATTTCCTGGAATAATTTGGTTTGGATTCATGAGAAAACTTGATACAGCCTTGGATCATTCTTCTTTGACATAATCTATATATTAGATCTCTTACTCTATATCTTGATAGAAAAGAAATCGATCAAAGTACTGCAGCATTACTGCTTGAAGAGATGGTGGTACGGCCTCAGATTACACCGCGTAAAAACCGAGCAAAGATAGATAATTCCATAACCATCAGGTGCCATGACGAGTCCAAATCAAATATTGAATTGCCTCAAGGCCACTCGATAAGGGAACACGCATTTGTCTGCGCTAACCTAATCACACAATGCTCTTTATTTATCTGGATGCGTATTCTGTTACAGCACATTTTGCTTATCGTAATTTGACAGTATTCAAGCAATTTTTACACTAATAAATCATCCATTTAAGTCGATTCATTCCCAAATAAGTTTGATTGAATTTGAATACCCTTTGTTTTGTAGAGGTAAATGGAACGAAAAGTTAGACAAACTTTAGTAAGTTAAGTAAAACGACTAACTAACTTTCGTCTGTTTTATTGCAAATTGCTTTTGGAGTACTGCTTACACATGTTTAGGATTCTACCAAATGTAACAAAAATAGGACCCTTATAATTTCGTTTCTAACGGTCCCACGGTTTGAAGGTTTCCGAAGCCATAACCACATATCAAATACAAGTGGTGCAGGACCGTGCGGGATGGAAATCATTACATTACAGGAGACCTTTGTCCAGCAGTGGACGAGTGTCCGTCTGAAACGAATGAACCACATTTATTTAAACTACACGACGGGTTACTTGATGATCGTACGATAGATGAGGCTTGTTATAAAAAGCTTTATGAACTAAACAATTCGTGGTTTCAGAACTCCACGCAGCAGCGAAGGAGACGGTGACGCTCGCCGAGCAGCGCTTCGTCAGCAAGCAGGACGAGTGGCAGTTCGACAGCAACTGGCAGGAGGTGCTCAACCATGCCATCATTAAGGTAAGTGCATGCCTGGTTACACGTGTCTCCAATTTCAAGACAAACGGCAAATGGGACGAGTGGAGTGACAACTAGACCGAATAGGGCTATATTGCCTTTCATTGTTAAAGTATTTGGAAGGGATTAGACACGACTTCTTAAAACAGATTTTTATTTTAGTAATTGAATGCGTGAGTCCGACTCGTACTTGGCCGAATTTTTTCATAAAAATTATACTTAATACTATTGCCTTATTAGTGCTGTTTTTATATTGAATTATCAATTTTTTTTACAGTGCTGAATTCTCGGTGCACGTATGAATGGTCGATTTTTATAAATGTTGGTGTTCTTATTGTTTAGGTTATGGACGCAGAGAAAAGGAAGGCCGAGAGTGGTCGCGAGCACCAGAAGAAAGCCGCTGCGTATATTGTTGCTGAGCGAAAGGTAATTTTTCTCACTTCTACAATGTCAAGACTATTTCAAAGAAGATTCTACCCAAAGACTTTCAACTAACTACAAAGAGTCCAAGATTGCATAAACTTCTTATGGTTCAGGACTTCTATAAATTAAAATCTGCATTATGCTTGGGAATATTAACTAGTAATTAATTTCTCGCATTTATATTTTTATTTCAGGTAGCGCAACTGGAAGAAAATCTTAAAAGGAACATCATTAAATCAAGAGTCTACTTTGAAGAGAAGAAATTATGCGACGAACAACTACAGGCGCAAAATGAAAAGATCGAAAAGCTCCAGCGTCTCATAGCGGACGCTAAGTTTAGATACTCCAAGTCTTTGAAAGCTTTGGAGGAGATATCCGAAGAGATACACAGACGTAGGGGGGAGTATCCACCCTGTAAGGACACAATACCCGTAGGCCCGAGGGAGCCAGGGGTCGGCGCTGAGAGAGATCCAGTACACGACGAAACACAGATAACAGAAAAAGATGACGAATCGAGCCTCCAAGAACTCAGAATGCGTGTCAGAGAGCTTGCCCTCAAACCGATCGACCGGACAGACGTAGAAACTGACGAAGCGTGGGCCCAAGAACTAAACGAGACCATCAACAAGCTCGATCAGTTACTCATGATCAAAGAAACGAATCAGCAGAAGAGATCCAAATTCACAGAAAGCTCACAGAGAAACTCTAGCGCACCATCCACTAGTACCAACAGTGCTAACAAATATGACCCGCTCGGCGACAGTACCAACATTGAAACTAACCTATCCCGAACTAAATCCATAAGTCGGGAAGTCATTTACGAGAATTTAAACCCGATAAGCAAAAACGAGAAATCCAAATCGATGATGTCGCTAGACGTTTTAGCTTTAGCGAGAGATGCGACGATAATGGACCGGGAGTCGTACCTGAAAGCGGTTATAGAGGATAAATCGCCTACTGGCACGTATACGGAGAGCAATTCCGATAGAAACGAGAGCCCCGATGATATTCTAATGGTTGAATGCGATTCCAGTGATTCGACGCAGAATCCAGTTATCAGAATAACCAGTTCGACTATCACTGACAGTGATAATAGTTAAACGTTTTTATATTAGATTAGCCATGTTTGACATGTCTAGTATTGTTTTAGAGAAAAAAAAATGTCTATGGTGTAACTTTTTAAATAAATCTTGCGCACACACAGACAAGTAAACATCGAATTCTGAAGTAAAACGTATGGTCCCTTTAATGCCTCGTTTACACTAAGCACCTGTCACTTCTTTTGTATTTGTGTGCAATTATTCCCCAATATACATATAATAGGTAGTTCTACGGCAGCAATGACGTGAGTGTGTTTATATACAGCTTTAGCAAATTTTTACTGTGTTGGTGTAGTCATATCAATGTGTAAATATCCTACACAACAATGCTCTCACTACATAGATGACGGGATAGGATGACGGGTCAGCGCTAAAAAGTGTCCGAACCGAAAGAGAGATAAAACGCGAAAAGGGAGACAATCGCAATAGCTAGTTGCAAGTAAAATTAGGCTGTATAATAATGGTTTAAGACATAAACTACAATGTTTAGTTTGTTTACAAAAAAACACATACCCTCGTTTATATATTATATAGGTTTTCTCGGGACACTTTTTTCGTGAATTTTGTATTACACCCGGGGTCCTTAGTTAGTAAGTCAATGGTGCTTATTCTGTTGTACAAAATCTCTAACTTAAAATTGGCGAGTTTAAGTTTAGACTCGCCAATTTTAGTTTTTCTAAACTCATGACTCATTCGGCAGTCACGTCGAACTAAATATGGAGATGATTTGGAGTCTCCAAAGACTCGCTAAACCTGACGTTTGTGTTGAATAGTAAGTGCTGCCATTTATGATAGCAAAAACTCCACAAACGTTGTTATTTATTTTCCCCAATTGTAATAAAAATATTTTTTGCGAAATATATGGAAATTAGTTACGTAAAATACAAAGGTAATAGTTTAATTGATTTATTTTGGTCCAATCACCTTAAGAAATTCCGAAAGTTGATATTATGTTTAATTCATCGTCTGATTTGTCTATGTCCAAGCATAGACAAACAAGCAATTATCATTTGTCTATTAGTCTATGCTCATGTTATGGTTGGTCACTTGCTAGAGAGTATAGTGTTCTGTGGTCATAAAAGACCGTTTTGAATTTGACGTTCGAGTTTTGTGACCTTTAGTATCACATTTAAATATTCAAGAAAATAATGACAGAGCACCGGAAAAGGGCAAATAAAAAAATTTTCTAAATTTTATCTCTGTCATCTCAAATGGATTCGAGACATCCCTGATTGACTCCAGCCTTATCCATTCGTGATAGTTTCTGAAATAAGTTCAATAAACACAGATAAGCATAGCTTAAGTACCTACTTTGTTACTTAGTTGGATTAATTTTAGTGTCTCTTTTTGCCTTATGGAGACTACAAACATTTCTTCACCTACGAGAATAGTGCTTATTTACCTTAGAATAAGATAAAGAATATTATAAAATTACTTACCTTTCGCTGGAATCAATCACAGCCGCAACAACGAATTCTTCCATTTTAAGGTTATCCCTATGATGTTAAATTACAATAAATACAAGCAAATCACCACATTTTTCGCACTCAAATCTTAATATGAAGCCAACGAAAAATAATATTAATAATTTACTCTAAGAGAAAACCAAGATATAATTAAAATATTTCGTGTATTTGTCTATATGCAAGTGTTAGGCAGACACCTTAAATTTAATCGGCACCTCCCGAGGTCCTCTCTTATTTTAAGGAATTTTAGATTGAAATCTCTTAATTTAAACATACAACGCGTACAACGGAATAGCTTTTGTTCTCTAAAATCTAAATTGAATAGTTTAGCGCTGTCAAAATAAATTTTAAGATTAGAGCTGTCATTTAGGGGTGTAACAGAATGTCACATCTCTCTAAGTCTTATTTTGGCGATTTTTAGCGATTTTTAGTTTAGAGATTGGCAACAGAATAAGCACTATTGTCTCATTACTACATCTTTCTTTGACTTCTGACGAAAAACTTAACTGACAGAACTCCGGGAAGCATGAGATGTGAAAGCGCGAATGACGTGTTTTTTCTTAGCGCTGCGTACATCCCTTCTGCAGCTGGGCTGACGCTGAGTGTAAACGTGGTAAAACTTCAAAAATGTCTTTCAGCATTCGTTACTTTCTGGCCTGCAGGGCTAGACAATGGTGCTTATTCTGTTGCCAATCTCTAAACTAAAAATCGCTAAAAATCGCCAAAATAAGACTTAGAGAGATTTGACATTCTGTTACACCCCTAAATGACAGCTCTAATCTAAAATGTATTTTGACAGCGCTAAACTATTCAATTTAAATTTTAGAGAACAAAAGCTATTCCGTTGTACGCGTTCTATGTTTAAATTAAGAGATTTCAATCTAAAATTCCTTAAAATAAGAGAGGACCTCGGGAGGTGCCGATTAAATTTAAGGTGTCTGCCTAACACTTCCATATAGACAAATACACGAAATATTTTAATTATATGGTGGTCATTTTGAACTTTTTTGTTATTTTCCGAATTCTTTCAAAATCGAAATCTGACCGTGGCAGCAAGCATTGAGTAAGAATCTGGTGACAAAATTGAAAAAAGTGGCCGCCATTTTGAACTTTTTTGTTATTGGACCGAATTCTTTCAAAATCGAAATCTGACCGTGGCAGCAAGCATTGAGTAAGAATCTGGTGTCAAAATTGAAAAAATTGGCCGCCATTTTGAACTTTTTTGTTATTGAACCGAATTCTTTCAAAATCGAAATCTGACCGTCGCAGCAAGCATTGAGTAAAGAATCTGGTGTCAAAATTGAAAAAATTGGCCGCCATTTTGAACTTTTTTGTTATTGGACCGAATTCTTTCAAAATCGAAATCTGACCGTCGCAGCAAGCATTGAGTAAGAATCTGGTGTCAAAATTGAAAAAATTGGCCGCCATTTTGAACTTTTTTGTTATTGGACCGAATTCTTTCAAAATCGAAATCTGACCGTGGCAGCAAGCACAGAGTAAATTTTTTCAATTTTGACACCAGATTCTTACTCAACTTTTACTTGCTGCCACGGTCAGATTTCAATTTTGAAAGAATTCGGCCCAATAACAAAAAAGTTCAAAATGGCGGCCAATTTTTTCAATTTTGACACCAGATTCTTACTCAATGCTTGCTGCCACGGTCAGATTTCGATTTTGAAAGAATTCGGTCCAATAACAAAAAAGTTCAAAATGGCGGCCAATTTTTTCAATTTTGACACCAGATTCTTACTCAATCCTTGCTGCCACGGTCAGATTTCGATTTTGAAAGAATTCGGCCCAATAACAAAAAAGTTCAAAATGGCGGCCAATTTTTTCAATTTTAATACTATATTAAATGAAGTGAAAGACCGTCACTCACCATCAAAGAAAATTACCGTATTCAATAATATGCAGAGCAACAGGCGACGCCGTTTCTCATTTTATTTCATCGCGGGCAGCAAGATGTTTGACCGATTAATCTTGGGTCTTATAGTTTTTTATACTTTTTCCGCTAAGCCCCGTACGCGATATCGTCCGAAAAGAAACGTTGTTTCAACAAGAGGCCAGTCATTAAGGTTTTTTTTTTAATCTCAAATGCCCTGTTACTAACATACAATTTATACCTTACATCTAGGGAAAATAATTTCAATGTAGACTGGTCACACTGATGGACTCTCGCTGAGGTTTGGTGTTTCGAATTTAAATCAATTGCCAGTTCTGAACGTCACATACAAACTACGCAGCAGTGACTCGGTCAGCGGTTCGCTACGTACTAACCATGTACGAACTCAAATGGAATACGGCTTTTTGTTTTGTATCCCTTTTGCGTGCCTCACTCCCGAAGTACTGTGCGCTGGATCTGTAGTAATCTGTGACTAAAGGTTACAAAACTCGAACGTCAAATTTAAAACGGTCTTTTATGACCACAGAACACTATACTCTCTAGCAAGTGACCAACCATAACATGAGCATAGACTAATAGACAAATGATAATTGCTTGTTTGTCTATGCTTGGACATAGACAAATCAGACGATGAATTAAACATAATATCAACTTTCGGAATTTCTTAAGGTGATTGGACCAAAATAAATCAATTAAACTGTTACCTTTGTATTTTACGTAACTAATTTCCATATATTTCGCAAAAAATATTTTTATTACAATTAGGGAAAATAAAAAACAACGTTTGTGGAGTTTTTGCTATCATAAATGGCAGCACTTACTATTCAACCCAAACGTCAGGTTTAGCGAGTCTTTGGAGACTCCAAATCATCTCCATATTTAGTTCGACGTGACTGCCGAATGAGTCATGAGTTTAGAAAAACTAAAATTGGCGAGTGTAAACTTAAACTCGCCAATTTTAAGTTAGAGATTTTGTACAACAGAATAAGCGCCATTGTCTAGCCCTGCTGGTCCATATGACATAATATGATTTCATGTGTCAATATAATGGAACGAAATTAAAAAAAATAAGAACGATCGCTAAATTATCGTATCAATTTAGTGATCATTTTCATCTCAGATTCTCATACATTTCTGGAATTTTGTTCCTTTCCTTTCACGCATGGAATTTAAATAATATGTCATTTGGCTAAGCCTGCTGTACTGTGACCTAAACTTTAACTAATCGAATTTAATTATTATTCCTAGTTAAATCGTTCGTACCTTTATAAAATTCCTGACAAAAATTAAATATACTTATGAAAATATGTAAAATTTCATATTAAGAACGGGTTTGGGGTTTATACATGTAATGTAATTTTTAATATTATTTTATGTACCGTTTAACGTGTTTTTAGTTATTACGAGGTTTGCAAGATTAAATATAGTAACTTAGTAATATTAATACTTAGTTGTGACTAGAAGCCATATCAAACCACCGACATTTTACCATGTAATATTTTTATACACATATCCATTGTCCAATATCGGTTTTTGATGTAAACCATCTATTGTTGCGCCTTGGGTTTAGAGTAAGTCCGTTGGCCCACCGGTCCGACATGTTAGTCCGATGTGCTAAATAGTCGTAGAACTTCGATCGTTGATCAGAAAGCCTAGTCGCCACAAATTGAACAGCGAAATGAAGTTGTTGTATCCCTACTTCGTCCCGCTTGTAATAAACTTATCGATCGAATGTATTTATTGTCACAGAACACTAAATAGTACAAGTACAGAAGGCTTACTCCGAACGATGATTTAAAGAAATAGCGACTGAAACAAAAAGTGCAATGCGACGGCGCGTAAAATAGACCGTACAGAACTAACGCGTGCAACTCGACCCGCGAGCGGCAACCATCTGAAATATTGAGGTCCGGACCCCTACTTGTAGCCGGGACGGTCACGTGACTGGCCTGGTATTGTACATTTTCTTCGGATGTCGGTTGTCGGTCACAGTGAATAAAGGCCTAACGACAGGATAATTCATACGAGTAAGCTGTGATGGCTAATGGTGTGGATGGAACCACAGGTGCGTCGGTACCTGTGGTTCTACCAACGGCCATCACAGCTTTTTCGTACCGACAACCAAAGCGTCGGATGCGGTTGTCGGTCACAACTCACAGTGGATAAACGGCCTAACTTCGTAATATCGACTCGTACAAGTATGCCATCCTGGCTGATTGTAGAACTCTATACCCCTGGCGTGACGCGTGATGGCTAATTGTAGAACTCTGGGGTGACACATCATCGTTGAGATTATCTTCATCACTAATCATCATCAATTATTTCAATAATCATCAATTTTGATGTTTAAGGTTTTAATACAATATTTACTTACAAACAGTGAATACGTTTGTAAAAATTTTAGTTACTGCTCAACTACTTATAGACTGAGTCAAAAGAAAATTGTCTAAGAATTAAATCCAAGTGAAAACTTGAGCGACGTGACAATTTATTGTTTAGGAATTCTGGCGGGGTCCAAACTTCAAAATCAGATAATGATAGAAGGATAGAATCTACGCCATATTGCAAAGTGGGTCATCGTGTGCTGACGAGTCTGGATAATTCGACAAAAGGAAAAAGTCTGACTTGAGAGGCAGCTCTTATGGTCACTGCAGAGCAGTGGTGATCAGTGATCATAAATCATGTCGGTATCCACTTAGCTTGGCGTATGGAATCGTCTTAAAGTAGTAGCACACTTACATTTTCTTATTTGAAATGCTGTATATTTTCAAAGTAACTCAACACAGCGGCGCTCATAATAAGTTAGTTGTATGTCCAACGTTCGTTATTTTTAACCGTCTCGAATAATTATGTTAAATATTTTAAGGATAAAGTTGTAACTATCTCAGAAAAGAAAACTACTAATTTAATTTTAACACAAATTACTAATGTAGTTAGAACTGAAAATTGTACCTATATTTTAAAATATAATAATGTACTGACGATAGCTGTAGCCATATGGACTTTTATTTCTAAGATTATACTGTGTTACGCTTATGGAACGATATTCAAAAAGTGTATGGGAATGACAGTAGTCTGCGCGGAAGTCACGTGATCTATAGTTTTACGATCGGATATGTCATTCTCATAGGTTTTTAGAATTTCGTTCCAGCGTACCAAAAGCAAAGACCGCGAGACAAAAGGGCGCGGAATTTTTGTCTTTTACATTTCATCAGCGGCGACTGTTCGCTACAGGTATGGTGATTATTATTTATAGTTTATTACAAGAGGCACTTTTGACCCATGACTCTTCTACTTTTGTCTATTCATAAATACTTTAGTCCTTGACATTGCACTGCCTTACTTTAACTTTAATTATGATTACTGTGATTGATTGTATGAGATGATTTAATTTCGTATATTTGAAGATACTGATCACTGCTACCTCCTACGTAATGTAAAAATTGTCTTGTCTTCGATTTCTTGACCGTTATCCACGTGTTATAATTCTACTGCACAGTTCAAATCGTCTTGACAAAGCACAAAATTTTATCACGTAAAAATTAAAATTTTCTCTATTTGAACACTTGCAATCAATAAATGTTTTCAATTTAAATGCATTCTTTTATTTTTGAATCCTATCAACATCCGTAGGTCTCAACGGAAGGGTCTGTCCGCGCAATTCTAATTTTATTGTTTTTCGTAGTTTGTATGCTATAATAAGCTCACTGTAAGCCACAGACCTAGGAAACACGTGACTATTTTTAATCTGTAGTGATGGTAAAGTGGCGCATAAGATGGCGTCACCTAGGGTAGCAACTCAGTACGCGAACATTTGACAACAAATCTTGGCGCTCATCATGGCGCCGCATGTCGCTGCAGACTCGGTCATAAATCATTCGAGTGTTTCGCTTTTGTTGTTCTGCAGTAATGCACAACTCAACAAAGAACAACAAAAGCGAAACACTCGAATGACCGAGTCTGCAGCTAGATAATAACACTATACTATAGAAAGGGCCTACCATCAACTCTAATCGCGACTCAACTACAGACCTAAACTGAATTGCATCGCTAATTCGTGACATAAATTCTTTGAATTTGACAAATAGATGACATGAAAAACTGAATCGTAACCGGGACTGCGTCGCTAGAAAAGTTCATAGTATACCTACAGTACTTAGGGGACATCACATTTGACCACAGATCTCTGTAGGCAAAGGGTAAGTAATCGATTTTCAAAGTCGATTACAATGTACAAACTGCCTAAAAGTAAATAAATGAAATTCCAAGATGTATTAGACATTCATTTATTTATAGAAGTCGTAGCTTCCATCAAACAATAACTTACAACTATTATTTTTATTATAACAACAACTATTCCTTTACAGTTAAAATACATTTCTCTATTCAAGGAAGGCACTCAAGTGATAGATTTGAACGAAACATAAATGATTTAGATAATATTAAAATTCAAAAACATTGAATAAAAATTAAATAGTCCTAAAGAATGTGGGTTTGTACGATTATTACTAGTTATTTTTTTCATAATAAGGTACTTGACAAAATGCCAATCCGGTAGAGCCGACAGAAATTAAAACTTATATGTACAATACAGATACATAAAGAGGCTCTCATCTCTAAAATACCGCGCTGAAGTCTTTACTTCAATGAAACGAAATTAAAATTTTAAAGATTTAAAGTTACAAGAATTTTAACTCCTACATAAAAAGAAAGATACGATTGATAGAGAGAAGATATGAATAAAAAGAGAGAAGAGAAAGAGAATAATTTATGAGCAGGTATTCATTTCGATTCAAAAAAATATTTCATCATTATATAATTATTAACTGTCAAGTACCCAATTATATAAAGTCGTTAAAAATAATTTTATTTTATAATAAATTAAATTACTATAATTGATTATATCTGTAAATAACGTCGATATGCAAAATAATCGTAGTAAATAGTAGTACTATAATTTTTAAATCAAAAATTTATTTATTTCAAAGCAGATCTGTTGTATTTTCTTCGTGTTACCTGTAGCGATGGTAATACACAAATGTCTTGAGAAATATTGTAAACAAAAGTTTATCTACAGTTTAAGCTACACTGAGATGTTAAAATTGCGACGCACTTGCTGTTGCTAGCTGATCGAAGCACTGACACTGTTAAAGTCTCAGATAACTTCAAACACAGGTTAAAGTTAAACGCACTTGTGAGCAAAGATTTGAAATGCTGTTTTGGCAGTCGACTACAAAAGCCTCCTTGAAGTTCTAAAAACACTGATACTGCCACTGTGCGAGCAAGAGTATCGAAAAGAAAAAACTCGATTCAACATATAATTACTTACTTACTCTGTAATGGTTCATATCCTAAATTATTCTAATATTTTAAAATTTATATTTGGCTGTTTTATTAAAAAAAATACATCTTAATTATTATAATTAATACTACTTAAGACACAAACTACCTGATCATAATGAAATATTTATAAAAGTCCTATAAAATAATACTTATTACAAATTTGTTTGGTTTTTAGAAACAAAAAAACATATTATGTATTACCCTATTTATTGGTGCCTATTGCGCATCGAAATACTATAGGTACTATACTCCGAAATTTATTGCGATGCTCTAAAATGACTTCTCGAATTTGACAAAATTCCGATAACTCTGAAATAACTTAAAATACCTATTAAACGTGAGAGAAGTAACTTTCTTAACAAAATAATATTTTTTTTTAATATTTATGTAATAAAATACTTTATATTTTTTGGTTTATTGAATGACATTTAGAAACGTCATATTTTTACTGCAAAAAATAAAAAGTCTGAGTATTACAGAGTTAAATAGGCACTAAATAATAATTTGTATTCAAATACTAAGATTAATCAAATGCAAGCAGTAAATATTATAATCTGTAATTTTAACAATATTGTTACATTAATTATCTATAGGAATACTCTGATTTACCCTGTTTATCATTAAAAAATTGATCTAACTGTTGTGCATATCAATAATAATTGTATATTGTATTTATGTCACTTAAAAGAAAAAATATAAAATGAAATACGAATTATAAAAATATGCATATCACAAAACATTCCTTCGTTCAATAAAAATATTATGTTTACGTGTGTAAAGTTATAATAAGTATGTATTTTGTATGGCGTTAGTAGTTTGTGGTTTGTATTTTATGCACTTTCTTTTGTGTACTATTTTACTATTTAGTTATTTGTGGTGAAGAATAATTATTCTATATTTTATAATCTTAGTACTTATCTGGACTTACATAAAACAATAATATTTCGAGACTCATAAAATAATGACAATAATTTATTAGAATAATTTGAGGAATAATAATAATTAAGGGTGTTTAATTAGTTTCTAACGCTTCATAATACTTTTTACTTATTTGGTGATTATTATAGTTACTGTTGTATATTTATACATAATATTTTAAATAATATATTCGTACATAAATATGGGGAAACTAGCGATGTCTACGCCTTAAAAGATTTTTTTATCATGATGATGCTAATAAAATACAATATACTTATTGCCAGTAAAAATAATTGACAAATAATAATTAATATTTTATTATAATATTATTAGTAAAATAGTTATAAATTATCATAAAAAATTAAATTATGTTCTCAAATAATGAAATGCAATTAGGTAATTTAAATGCGTCTTTATGGCCTAAATTAAGCTTAACGAAAATAAGTATTTTGAGGAACAAGAATTCATAAAAAAATTTTTTGAAATACTAATACGATTTCGTTATATTATTTGTGACTCAAATTTAATAAAAGCAACAATACTTGATTCCGATAATCTCTTTTCTAAATATCGAAACCTCTTTCAAGATTTCAATTATTTCATTTCTACATAAAGTATTTTTAATCATATTAAATATTTTCACGAAACAATTATATAAGTAATTATTATTTATAAATACATAAATGTGTTTAAATCGCAAAAGATGTCAAATAGATTTATAAACTTAACTAAAACAACAGGAAAGGAATAAGGAAGATTCCACTTAGTTGGAATTGTACAAAAATTTTACTACGTAGTTATACGAAATATGTATATATTTTACTACAGTCGGCGCGATCTCGCTGCCCGTGGTGCATTGAAATGGGGAAACAGGCCGCCTGTTGCTGTCTCTGTCGACTTATGGGCTTTACGACAATCAGCTGGCCTACCAGGTAGTTGTTTTCCCATTTTATTGCCTCACAGGCAGCGGGCATATTGCGCCATCTATACCAAACCTCCAATATATTTTCTATGGCAAGGCGTCAAGTTCACTGGACTTCGTGATTTATAATATCTAGTTTTTGACATAATCTTATTCGATCGTTTGAAATTTAACGTCGATATGTATGGAATTGGACAGTTTATCGTCAGCAGATGTAGTCACAAAGTCACGTCTCCATTTAATCAATATTTGCACTTTTGGCACCGAATGTATAATATTACTAACGTAATTAAGTGACAGTCATCCCGCTTTAGATATTTCAATCCACGATGACGTGCCCCACTCTGTCAAACTTCGATTCGAACAAAATTCGATTCGTATGGAACGAATCGAATCAAACATAAGCGATTTTGACAGAGTGGGGCGCGTTTCCATGGATTGAAATATCTATAATGTATTACCGCAGCAATCTGTACGAATCTGTAAGTCCAGCGGGGCTAGACAAAGTCACAGTCGTTTGGCGTTAACGCTAGTCGACAAAAATGTATGCACAAAACAAATGACTGTACAAAAAACCACGATAATAATTACTAAACACGCTGTGTTTGCTACTGTCGGCTGTCAATTGTCAAGCGAAGTACGCTAAAGTTATCTACAAGGTCCGCGAGAACGCCAGCGAGCGTTCAAGTTGTCGTAGTCAATTATCAAAAACAGCGTGTTTAGTACTATTATTATCGTGGTTTTTCTACCGTCATTCGTTTTGTCCATACATTTTTGTCGACTAGCGTTAACGCCAAACGACTGTGACTTTGTCTAGCCCCACAGGGCTGTCACCTGTCACCGTACTATCGGTCGCGTCGCGGGTATAGCTTGACTTTACTCAACCCTATGACCACTGAGGATAATTAAACACACACACATACACACGCACAATGTATGCGGATAGTGCCGGTGTTATAATAGTAGTGTAGGTAGTTAAATCATGTTATTTGTACTGAGGAGTGTCAGTCGCCGACTTTTGGTCATGGTCATTGGTCATGTCATGTCATTCGTCTTACAACTTTGACGCAGGCACCACATCGCGCCACCACGGGGTCCTTTCGAAAACGCCTGGCTGGCTGAAGAATGCCTTTTGGAGATTCTGGTACAACTGCAAAGGAAAATATCAAGGAGTTAAAAGTTTACTACTTACAAAATAGCACGCCTATCTAAGAATTTAAATTGAATTTCTCAATTAATTAATTAATTTCTGAGATGGATAATATAATCTGATTTTCGAATCGTTTTTTTCTCGAATTACATTTTTAGTAAGGTATGCGTACCTACCACCATAGCCCATCTATTTTTTGACGTGAAATTTTCTTTAGGCGCGTTGGGCAGATTCGAGATGGGAAAACCAATTGAACTCGCGACATCGTTGCCGATACCTCCCACTGTTACCGTAGCCGACAACTCTATTTAAGTTTTCTGTGCAATGTCTTTATTTACAAAGCCTATGCTTCATTTTGTAGTCTAGCTAAGAAAAGTACAGTATTTCTTGAATCCTTACCTTCCCATCACTTTGCGCTAACACAGAGTTCAGAACAAAGTCCGTCGGCGCCAACGCGTCCGCCACGCTGACGATCTCATTCTTCACCTCACCGCACAGCTCGAGCACCGAATCCCGGACCAGCCGCGCGCATTCCTCCCCCCTCGCAAAACCTCCCTGGTATAACTCTACCAAGTTCTCATCCAGCGACCACAGACCGTACAAACAGAACAGCTTCAACAAAACAGGTTGTAGTTGCTCCTCTTTTTTGTCTATACTCTCCAGACAGAATATCAGAGTTAAGTACTCTGCGTACACTTTGGTTAGCGTCTTCCATCTGTACACCTGCGCTTTGGTCCTCGCTTGGACTTTGCTTAGCCCTTGCGAGAGATTCGCTTCTTTTTTTTCGTGGGTGTACTTCAAAAGCCAGCAGAGGAGCCATTTGTATGTGGATATTATGACTGGAAGGAATGAAAATAAAATAATATAGCAAAGACAAACAAACAAAATATATATCTTTTTAAAATCAAAATGTTTATTCTTTCACAGGCCAACGGTATGAGACTCAGCAACAACTTTTTACGTACAATCACTTTTAAATAGAGCTGCCGTATTTCCTGCCAAGTACAATAGTAAATATGATGCATTTTTTAGGCAAACGCTGTTTTACCTAGACCTTATTATTGCTTTACATCAGACAGGATTTGGATTTGACGACCGAAAGGCGTACCGGTAGCGATGGTGTTTTCTACGTCGGAGGTCGTGGATTCGATTTCCAGAGTTGAAAAAGGTTTTGTGATGAGCATAAATGTTTTCAAACTTCTGAGTGTTTTTCAATATACAATTTATGTATATTAATCATAAAAATCTAGTACCCATAACACAAGCTGTCACTTACTTTGGGGCTTGATTGCGATGTGTGTGAAAAAAAAGCATTATCGTGAAGTATATCCACTAACAAATGAGACAACAAGATGACTGATTCACGCCGAAAATGATTCAAATATCACTTTCATTGATTTTCAGGTTTAATTACGGGACCCGTAGGTACAGATTGAGTAATTTCTAGTACTTACATTGTGGGTTCTTCAACTCGTTCGTACTCGTGCAAGCGAAGGTCCAGTCCTTTATCGTCCGCAAGTCCTTCAGGAAGGCCACGGTGCCGAGCGGCGAGTCGACGGCGCTGCCCGCCAGCGCCGCCTCGTACTGCCGCAGCAGCCAGTTGCCGGCCTGCTGCGACAGCACGTTGTTGTCGCCCTCGTACGTCACCGTCGGCTCGTGGTTGCTTCGTATGTCGCCGAGGTTTGCGCACTGGAAAATATGTCTTTAAAGTTTCCTAAACGGCTGATATTTGAAATATATTCGGAAGTTTCAATTTTTGAAAACTGAGAGACTGAAGACTGAGCCGCAAATTGAAGGTCAGAGCCAGTTCCAAAAAAGGTGGATACCGGTCTATTATTTTAGCTCTGTAAAGTCCCTACCGCCGCATACATCAATCATGCTATAATGTCCCCAATAGCTCGCTGAACGCGCAGCAATGGAATGGGGAAAAGATCCCCTTTTCGTCGCATTGACGGACTTTACGGCAACGACGGTGTCTCATAACCTCATTTTTTGTACGGCGTGACATATTGCGAACTGTATTGTAAACGACGTTATACATATGACGACCGAATGGCGTAATGGTAGCGAACCTGCCGTCTGCGCCGGAGGTCGTGGGTTCGATTCCCACTACTGGTAAATGTTTGTGTGATGAGCATGAATGTTTTCCAGTGTCTGGGTGTTTTTCAATACTGTTTTTCATTATATTTATGTATATTAGTATGTATGTATATTTATCAGTCATCTAGCACCCATAACACAAGCTATTGCTTACTTTGGGGCTAGATTGCGATGTGTAAAATGTCCCGTATATATTTATTTATATTACACACATAAAAGTGGGACAGGATCTGTCATAGGTACTCATTTTCGGTTCACTCGGCTTAGCTCCGCGTTGACAAGAACAGTAGAGGATGGAGGATTGTTCTTCGGCTTAGCTCCGCGTTGACAAGGACAGTAGAGGATGGAGGATTGTTCTTGGCACACTGCCAATGTTCAGCTATGGGATATAATTGATATACTGAGCACTAGGAGGTACCTTGAGGTAGCCATGTCCGCCGCACGCCTCTCTGCACTGCTGCGCTGCGCGGAGCGTGGTCCAAGTCAGCAGCGGTTTACTGCTCGACACCATCGCGTGTATCTCCGACACCGCTTCGCTCTGAAAAATAACAGTTAACATTTACATGAACAAGTAATGCGCAAGGCATTGGAAAAAATGCCCAAATCGCTGGAAGTATGCTTCTAAAATCTGAAGAGTTCCCTCAAGTTCTCCAAGATCCCATCATCAGATTTTGACTTGATGAATACAGTCATTACCTAATGACTGCAAGGAAATGCAATAGTAACTATAAAAAATATCTAAATCGCTTTATTTATACTAGCAAAATTTGAAGTGTTCCCTCGATTTTACCAAGATCCCATAATCAGATCCTGACCTTATGACCATAATACAACCTGGAAAAAATTACTCTTTTAAACAATACCCAAATCACTTCAAGTGTGCTTAAAAAATTTGAAGAGTTCCCTCGATTTCTCCAGGATCTCATCATCAGATCCTGACTTGGAGACTATGGGACCACCTGTGAACTATACCCTTTCAAACAAAAAAGAATTTTCTAAATCCAAAAGAATTTTCCACGCATCTTCGAGTAATCGGGGAACATACATAAAAAAAAAGATTCCGACGAATTAAGAACCTCCTCCTTTTTTTGAAGTCGGTTAAAAAACTACGCTCATAGCTTAAAAGTGCTATCAGAAGTGGGATCAGTAAACTCACCAAGTTGTCAACCCTGTGTCCAGCGTTAGACTTCTCCACGATGTTGAGGTAGGTGTGCGTGAACGAGTCGATGTACAGACGGAACACGACTGCCGCGGACACGTAGCCGAACAGCCGCCATTGCTGAAACAGCGCTGAATCGGTTAATGCTATGATTTGTATGGTTTTAATACCACCTTAGTATTATCTAACGTTAAAACTGTAACAGCCATCGATTTATCATCGCCCAGTTCGAAGACTTGGGGCCTAGAAAGTTGAAAATTTCCGAATCTAGAGTGTAGACCAAACTAAAAATTTCTTGAAATACCCACAAAATCACCAGTGCGAAATATGGACAGGTGTGACGTAACAATAAAACAAAAAAAAATTGGTTGTCTGTAAAGTCGGATTACGGACGATAAATTTACGTGATAACGTCATTATCGTGCCTCTCTATCGCTTGTTGCGCGCTCTCGCTTGCACGCACAGGCTCAGGTGGAACGTTACTATTTTTCATGTGAGTTGCTGGTGTTCATCAATTTATTAAAAGTTATCACGTTAAAATTATAACAAAGCTATCATAACAAGTCGACTAACATGTAACTCGTACTCGATAAGCGGCGTCTCTTTGTCGCGCTCGCCGAACTGCGTGCGCGTCGCCGCGTAGCGCACGGCGATCGTAACCGCGCTCGACAGCGAGTGGCAGCTCTCTTGCATTATGCCGATCCTGCCTGTAACAATTGAAAATAATGTGTCAACTGCCTTATTTACACTGCGTGGCGACCCAGCATTGAGGTGGGTCGCCATGCACATGCCTGGCTGAAAACAACGCGCCAGTTGACATAAGCGTTTGTAATTATTGGAACACGTCGCCGTTTCTTCCTGGGCTCTCTCGAGTGCAGAATTTAAGATATTCTTTTCTTCCAATTTCTATAACGGTGACCCGGGCCGCCCACGACCAATTTTATATCACTATTATTTGACTAAAGTCCGGTCGCGGAGCACGAAGAATTTCGTACATTAACCTGTTACTACCTGTCTCTGTCACTCCCGCGTCAATATAATGCACTCACGCTCGCACAGGACGGGGCCATTGCATCTGTGCGAGCGTGACCGCATTATTTTGACCCGGAATATTTATACGAAATTCTTCGTGCTCCGCGACCGTGCTTTACCATAGTTTTGTTTTTATTTTAGTGACATATTATCTTATTATAACGTATTCAGTGAACGCGGAGTTTCATTTTCTTTAATGCAGTGAGGTGGGGTACTTGAGTGAAAATGGAGATGAGTCATCGATACAATTCAGACTGAGCTCGTGATCGGGATAAAGACCAAAGTACTAAAAGTAAAAGTAAATATAAAGTGTTCTTACCAGCAGACAAATTTTCCAAAACGGCCCCAAGTATTCTGGAAGGTTCTGAGAAGGAGCTCTCGTATCTGCCGTCCTCTGTGACGTCAGCGGTTCTGTTGAGGAGGTTCTCCCGCGGTATTCGGTATTGGTTGAACATTATGAACCTGTAACATTGCAAAACCGTCCATGAGAAAACCATCCAGTACCACAAAAACCATATAGCAGCACTAATGTTCTATTAGCATTATCTGCTAAATTAAAAAAATGACTTATTCATTCATTTGGTCATTTAGCAAAGACTTAATTCAATGACTCATTCAGCCATTTCTTTATAAAAGTTGAAATTACTAAATTAACTAACTTGACTTGCTGAACATAGGGCAATAAAATGAGGAAACGACGGCACTTTACTCGATAGGTAAAGCCTGTAAGTATAGCAAAGAGAACAACATGAGAGCCGTGGTCGTGTTCATATGGCATATATAAACCTGAGCATTGTATGATGCTTCATGAACATCAGTCAAATGGGAGCGTTCTAAATCCTCCTTTTAGAAGAGAAATATTCTGAATCGTTTTGATTTTACACATTATAAATCATTGGTTATAATAAAGCCAAATTACATTACATTTGGCAAAGTAAAATTATAAGTAGAATTCCATCAAAAAATAATTGTTTTGAAATCATAACAACATAACATAAAATATATAAAAGACAAACCATTCGCGATAAAAATAAATTGCACAATTTATAGAAAACCCGTAAAGCGAACAAGAATTATTTACCAGTATGCAATATGTGTATTGCATGACATTGATTAGATCAAGTTATTTCATATTAATGTATTAGTGAAAGTGTGAGAACCGTTGAAATTATTATGACTATCGAGAGACTAGCTGTATGCTACTAAGCCCAACAACAACCATTTTAATTGAAGCATTTAGCTGCCAGTAAGGGAACAATCGAAAACTTAATAATTCACAAACTAAACCTTGAATCGAAAAATGTTAGGCTGATATTCACAATATTTTTGAAAGACTACAAAGACACACCAAATCATGGGATGAACAAGAAAAAATTCATATCCACTTTACATGCCAACACCATACACCATACATACTATACAGTTGGCAGCCTTAATCATACCAAAAAAGCAGTAAAATTAAAATTTTGAAAAACAATTCTTAATGCCTTGCCTTGCCAAGTTACAGCTTCCTAGTACTCTCTCTCTAGTAGTCTCTGACCTAACCCGCGGACGGACGAAGCGAAACTACAAGACTTTCTTTTTTGGTATGGAAATGGAACTCTTAAAAACACGCGGGTAATGAAACTGACACTGGAAATCATTAATGCTCATCATGGTTCGCTGCCGCTACGCCATTCGGCCGTTTTAAGTAGAGGTTATTGTCTACATTTGACAATAACCTCTACTTATAATTTGACTATTTTTCTCCTTATATTTTACAATGGGCCGCCATGTTTTTGATTAAGATGGATTCTACGTTTAATGTAATACTATGAACATATTATAAAATCCATGCGTTTTATTTAGAGAAAATAATAATATAGTGGCGCGGTGGGATATCTGTACAGATCCGTCTCTAAAATCTGCCTTAGACCCTCCGTATACCGCTTCAGTAGCGCTATCCAATTGATTTCGAATGCAAATGTACAAGTGCGTACCGTGCATCATAAAAGAATTGCCGTAAAACTGGCAAAACTGATTTACGATTTTATTACCTGAATCGCGTTATCAGAAAAATATCACGTGCACCGAAAGTTATCGCAGAGTTAAAGATATTTTAACATGACTCTCCTAATAAGGTGGACATATGTCCACGTTATTAGGAGAAATCCAATCCCGTTATCGGGCGAAATCGGCTCCAGCGAGCGGCGTCATACCGATTGGATTTCTCCAATGACAGAACAAAGTATTATCAAATAACCTGTCAAGTGCGAGTCGGACTTGCGCACTGAGTGTTCCGTACTACAACCGGAGGAATAAAACCATAAAAACCACTTTTCTTATCGAACCGCAAAACTAACTTTGTTTTTAGAGGTTTATTGTAAATATCAAAAAAACTACTTATTAGATCTCGTTCAAACCAATTTTCGGTGGAAGTTTGCATGGTAATGTAAATCATATATTTTTTTTAGTTTTATCATACTCTTATTTTAGAAGTTACAGGGGGGGGGGGGACACACATTTTACCACTTTGGAAGTGTCTCTCGCGCAAGCTATTCATTTTAGAAAAAAATGATATTTGAAACCTTAGTATCATTTTTGAACACCTATCCATAGATACCCCAGACATATGGGTTTGATGTAAAAAAAATTTTGAGTTTCAGTTCTAAGTATGGGGCACCCCCAAAATTTATTACTTTTTTTTAAATTTTGTGTGAAAACCTTAATGCGGTTCACAGAATACATCTACTTACCAAGTTTCAACAGTATAGCTCTTATTGTTTCGGAAAAAAGTGGCTGTGACATACGGACGGACAGACGGACAGACAGACATGACGAATTTTGCCATTCGGCTACGGAACCCTAAAAACAGCCCACCTTATTACGCAATTACCGATTAGATAGATTATATTATACCTAATCGATAAAACCTATCAAAACGTGCGAGCGAATTTTACTACTTCCTCTATTTTTACATCGATCTATCGTAAAACTATTTTATTATCGATCGAGCAAGATATAAAACCTAGAGCACAGAAAATATAAAATCACGAATCGTTGCAGATAACATACATACAAGCATAATAATATACAAGCATAATTTTCGTATTGATTCTTTGAGTCGACTAAGTTTATAATATAGTTTTCTATGTCTTAGAGAACAAATAGGTAGCCAATGAATAAGACGTAATGTCGATTCCCAACAAATTACTCTCATTTGCGAAAGAGTTACTGATTCTGATTGGATTGAGATGAAATTGGAATGAGTTTTTTGTTATCACACTGGTATGAAAGGCGTAACTTTGAACACACACATACTGTCCACGCCACAACTACTGAATCGATTTGGCTAAAATTGAGAGTGGGAAGAGATCCAATACACCCGCTACTTTTTATATTGAAAAAAATCACGAAACTCATTTTTCAAAAACCGAAATAATTTCACCTGTATTTAGCATGAACATGAATCATAAATAAAATATGCCATCATCGCAAAATATGATTCACAATTGTTATGTAGATAACACTATCGATAAGAGCAATAGAAAATCGCGTGGCATTCGAGATTTATCTAATCGTAATCGCATTACTTCGAATTAGCGGAGAGCCCATGGTTTACTGATAACAATGTGCGATCAATAACGCAATCAAATGATTTGCAGAGTGAAAAACGATTTCAGTCAATGACTAATAGATAACTGATAAAGACTTTTTATGTTAGTTCCGGGGTTTCATATGACATATTATTAGGCTGTAAATCATTTAGGATAACTCCAAAATGACAATTTCAGACCCTGATTGTAGTAGAAGTTCGCGGATTCAATCAATAAATAATTTCTAAAAGGCTTAATTCGGGTCTGGTGGGAGGCTTCGGTGGCAGCTAGTTACCACCTTATCGGCATTTACCGCCAAGCGATTAAGCTTTCCGGTGCGATGCTGTGTAAAAACCGTTAAGGGGTGCTTACTAGTTTAGAGTTAGGTAGTACGTTAAAATTTTCGGCTGCGTCGTCACCTACCGTGCATCTACGGCGCAGTGCAGTGCGTCGTAACATATTGCAATGAAAAATTGTGGGACGCACTGCATTTGACAAGGGGAGGCGTATTAGGTAAGCTCAAGGGAACGTCTTGCTCGTCTCATCACTATTACGTTGATAAAAGAAATATACAAAGAATATAAGTTGGTTTGATTAAATTATATTGGCATGTAACATATTATATTGACATCTAGCAAATAATGGTCATGTAACCAAATGAATGAATAAATAAATCCAGCACATAATGATTAAAGGGACCACGAAATCTAGCCGTTTATTATCTTAGTATCAGCATCGTGGATGACGTAAAAGTTGGTTAGATAAATTACTGCACTTAGCATCTTGCCGTTCTGTTTGAAAGTGGTGTAATCTTACCCATTACCTATCCCATTGACACCGATCTTCTCGCCCAATAATCCTCCTTAATAGCTTAGCAGGTAGTATCAGAATCGTGGATGACGTAAAACTTGGTAGGATAAGTTACTGCTCTTAGTATCTTGCCGTCCTATGTTTCCAGGCGTTATCAATCCCATTGACGCCGATCTTCTCGCCCAATAATCCTCCTTAATACTTTACCAGGAAATATCAGAATCGTGGATGACGTAAAACTTGGTAGGATAAGTTACTGCTCTTAGTATCTCGCCGTTCTATATTTGAAGTTGAAGGTGTAATCTTACCCATTATCTATCCCATTGACGCCGATCTTCTCGCCCAATAATCCTCCTTAACAGCTTAGCAGGTAGTATCAGAATCGTGGATGACGTAAAACTTGGTAGGATAAGTTACTGCTCTTAGTATCTCGCCGTCCTATATTTGAAGTTGAAGGTGTAATCTTACCCATTATCTATCCCATTGACACCGATCTTCTCCCCCATGTCCCCCACAATGAGGCCGGGATACGTCTCCAGGGTGTCCGGATTCCGTATGGGTACAACGAAGCCGTGCAGGCCATGGTTGGTGCCGTCTGGAGTGATCAGCTGTGCGAACAGCAGTGTGTGGGTGCACGTTCTACCTGGAAATGAGATGAAAACCTATTAATTGTATTAACTTTTCAATTTGGGACTAACCCTCTTCACACAAGGCTCGTAAGCGTAGCGTAATCCACGGGTATGACGAGAGCAGTACGAGCTCGAGCATATTCAAACATTTCCGCAGACGAAGCAGTGTTGCTTTTCAATGTAAAAACGCAGGAGGAAAACAAAATAAGTATTAGTGCGGAAAATAATAACTTGCTGCACGTCAAACACAAAGACACGTTTACATTTAGAGCTAAAATGAACTTTTAGACTGACTTGACTTTTAGAGTAAAAAAGAATTATCTATAACGCCTTGCTATATTATGTAAATGGGCAAAACTTAGTAAAAAAGAGTTAGTAACTTAGTAAGTTCCGAGTTTCTTATCAGTTATCCTCAGTGCAAACCTGCTTTCCGAACTTGGTGGCTGAGTTTTGACTTTGAGCCTCTAAGTGATTTTTTTAATAATAGTAAAAAAAATACATCAAGTTTATTAACTATTTAGGCAAAAATATCATTAGGCAACGATATTTTACACGTGTTTGTCGAGTAAATAGGTACAAAAATTCGGCGATTACAATGTTTTTTATCTCGTATCCTACATGAATGGGACCACACATCGCCAAATACGGCAATCGCCGTGGAAACATTGTTCGGGGTCATCTGCCAACGAATTGTTATTCAGATTACATAAATTTTATCAGCACATCTGACACTATGCTGTTGTATTATTAATGTTTTATTTTGTAGCTCGGTGATAGGGCAAAAACCCATCGACCTTACGACAAATATTTAAAGTTAATAGAAATATTTATGTTATATTTATTGGAAGATTCCTCATACCGTCTGCTCACGAGATGCTATTGTAATTAATCTGAAATACCTACTTACTAAATTTAAAAAAAACTATTTTTTTTTAAAAGTCCGCGTTCTTGTCCGTTCTTCTTGGTGCAAAACTAGTTAGCGAACGTGACGGTAGAGTTTCACATTTTATTAATGCCTGTAAGTTAGGCGTACTTATGTGAAAGAATAAATATTTTGATTTCGAGTACAGAACATTACATTCACTCATTTTTAATTTTATAAATATTCTTTTCATAGTACGAGTATTAACTAATAGTGTTTTGGACCATTCTCTTAAAACGAGCAGGAATTATAGTATGTACTACAAGTTGAACTCTGAGTCGACGATGAATACATTTTCGGGTGTTTACTGAGGTTAAATCCCAGTTAAATCTTACTTTGTCGTTTAAAAACGTCTACCTGTTGCTTACAGAAACACATTCAATGCAGCATTTCAGAAGAAAATAAAAAGAACTCATTCATAACTGTAGGATAAAATCAAAACATTCGAGGACCCAGACTAACAATACTTACTTACCTACTGATTATAAATATCAATCTTCCTATATTGAAAAGAATTTTTATTCATGCAGTAAATTGCTCAATAGTCAATACACATGCACATGCAAAAAAAGCAAGTTCGGTACAGCAGCAGTTGTAGCCATTTGACTTACCCATTCCATTTCTTAGATTGCTTTTGGTACGCTTATGACACGAAATTCAAAAAATGTGTAATAATGGCAGTTGACTAAGCGGAAGCCACGTGATCAGTTTTGTCATTTCCAAACATTTCTTAATTACATTCCATAAGCGTCCCACAGCAATCTCAAAAGTTAAGAACAGAGAAGTCGTATTATGGTTCATGCGTCAGAAGTCTATATCGGAATAGAAATTTGACCATTGACCTTAACCGTGACATTTATTGCTATTGATTAAGATTGCGCCATAGTTCAACCGCGATAGATTCTAAAATTAACAAAGCCTGATAAAATCGCTGACCATCGTATAATAATAAATACGAGTCAGATTTTTTTACTGAGAATAAAGATAATAAGGCTTACGCTTGACGGCAATCATGCCTGATAAAATTTTGGGTGGAGCGCGCTTGCGTAGATAATACCTATTCACTCTTCTCTTAGAGGCATCCAGATAATTCTTGACTGGGAACTAGAAACTGGCAGGACGTTTCATACTTTAATGGTGCGTATCAGAAAAATGGACGAGAATGGTAAATATCTTCTAGCTTTATTTCCTCTTTTTTCTGAACACTATCCAAACTCTATCCACTATGAATTACTAAGCCATAGTCACTATATTAAACGGCATAGACGGCTATTTACGCATTTTTTAGTGACCTGCAGTATAAAAACTATAAACTTTAAAGGTCATGTAATTTGGGTCTTTAATCTAAAACCGCTTAGAAGCAGAAACACGGTTGGATAAATTTTTTCCAAAAGTTACTCCAAAACTTTTTTGATTTTTATAATTTTTATCAGAAACTACAATGGATGTAATTGTATTAGGTATTTTGTTTTAATGTGTCGGTAATAATAATATCCAAAAACGGTCAGATCGGATTTTCGGATAACTGGCTTAATTTTTTAGTAATTAGGTAAAACGTCATTTTCTGTTATATTCTTCCGCAATGCTGCTTGTCACACCCACCAACGCATTCGTAAGAGAGAAGGACAACAATAAATTCAGCATAACTTCTTTTAAAGCATAAACATGCACGGACATGAGTAAGTTCGCAAGCGGTAAACATGAAATTATTGTACAAACACAAAAAATGTAAAGTAAAATTGTCACACAATAGTTTTACCTAGATTACCAACCCAGCATTTAGCAGCCTCGAAGTCTGGCGTGTGGATGACGAATTCCTTCCGGATGGGGTCGTAGGTCGCCGTAGTCCGCATGAGGCGTGCGTCTGAGCCGTGCGCGATCTCAGTCAGGGAAAAGCTCGCGAGGATCTGTGGACGCATACTTCTTTCAATATTTTTAAGAGCCTATTAATTGGGCCCATGTGGAAATAAAGATTTTTCATTTTCATTTTCAATAAAGACTATCTCATTCATTCCGCATTGTGAAGTCACATCAACATCAACAGGATGTCCCGATGTCGGACGGACGAAACGTACATCGAAATAAGTGTTGGAAAATTGTGTGTGGTGTTTCATGTGGGCAGTGTTCCTGCATATTGTATCATACAGATTAATCTTTTCAAGTAGCAGATTATAGCAAAACAATGTCGCAGTATTTTTTAGAACTTTTAATAGAGAACAAATCCCATCTTATTTGAAAATAAGATGGGATTTTTCATTAGACATGCATGCAAGTAACGCCAAACTAGACTCGTACATAATTTCACTTAGCGAGAAAGGGATACAAGACCGCCCACTCTAAAAATGCCTGTAACTTTGTATTCAGACTGTTTGTGTGTTTGATTTATATGCAGACTTCATGACACTAAGTACTGTACTACATTTGAGAACAAAATTTTCTTATAGTGTTCAGAAATGCCATTGTGAACTAAACGTAAATGCAGTAGAAATATTTAAAACGTGCACAAACAAAAATAATCCTTTCGTTATTAATAATTAAATGCACAGGAAAATGTCATGTAATAATTTATTTATTTTGTTGTATATAATAATAATAATTTATTTTGTTGTACAATAAAATTAAATAAATTTATTTATTGTCATTATGTGACAGGGATTTATTCCAGTAACTGACTCTATATACTTCAATTATGCCAGTAAGTATAAGTGTCATCAAAATCTTCTGGAGTTTAGTTTAGACAACATTTAGAATTAATTTTGGTTGTGCAAATTACAATGTACACATATCGGCCAGAAATCGCTAGCACGTGAAAAGTTGCTTATTTTACAAAACAAGCGCAATGTTAGCTGATGTTTATCGGTTGGCGAATTTTACAAATTATTTCTTCCACCATTCCATCACAAAATAGAAATATGATATGCCTCCTGTCTACAGAGAGAGATGTGTAAATGAATCCTACTCATAATTAGTTCTAGAATATTTTTCCCACGTTTTTAAAACCTAAAAATAACGCCTTAAAAAAAATTGTAAAGGCATCTTATAGAAGTCAAGCGCATTTCATCTTCAATCACATCGTGTTTGTTAAATAAAAAAAAAAACAAATCATAAGCTTTGTTTACTAATTATCCCCAATACGTGATTAATGGATGATTTGTGGTTTCCCTCGATCTAAAATTGAAAACACAATTATGTTTGTGTCATGTTTGTGTCATAGTTTCCTTGTTGCTTCAATTTATCTGAGTTATAAACAAAATAATGGTTAACCCATGAGTTATATAGGTATTACCATCTTGTGTTATTCCAAACTTTTTTTTTTTTGCCAATTTTCCTCTTAGGTTAATTTATTTTGTATAGCAGCCTGGCCGGCTTATTCCGACTCTATGGGTGAGGCGGGCATTTAGCACGGAAACCACTAAGCTTTCGTGGTAACAGATACCTCAAATTCAATATTCCTGGAAAAACTACAACTTTGGAAAAAATTTGATGAAAAATGTATAGTCGGCAAAATTCTTGAAAAGTGAGCTTCTCTCCACGCTACATTCATGTTGCACCATGATATCATCTAGGGTAAAATCAACACGTATTCTCAAAGTTTCATTTGCACAGGTATAAGATTACGGTGTGAACGAAATTAAACCCTTTTGCAAAAAAGAATGCAATTATTTTATCTTCAGAAATAAAGGAATGTTTTCTGCAATCGGAATTTTAAACTTCATTATTTAATGCACTTTCCCACCATATCACGTTATTCCTTGCAATGTGTCACCGATATAAAACCTCAGGATATGGGATCCGCAAGTTTACGTAAACCTTTTTCATACAAGCAAACACTAGGGCCATCTGTCAAGATTCTTATGTGGCTGCTGAGCGAACTACAGCCGCAGCCTTACTGATGGTGACAAAACAAGCATTTTTGCCACCGCCCTGTCCAGGGTAGATGCCAATTCCTATGCTATACATACCTCTCTGTGCTTGATCGTGGCTTCGTAGAACTTCAAGTGTCTCTCCGTGCCGAGTGACAGCAGGGCGTTTGAAAACAGATAGATGCCGATCGCCATCTTCACCGAGACGCTCGGGTTCAGGGACTGGACCGCTTCATTAATGGTCATTATAGTTCGCGTCTGAAAGTTAGGTCACTGTTAAAAAAAGCTACGAGTATAGAGTATCTGCGATTTAGAGCTATCGGGACTGAAGTAAATAGTAAGTTTGGGGTAAATAGTAGAGTATTAGCCTGCTATTTTCGCGGCCGGGTATTTCGAACGACCTCGCATATACCGGTTTTCACATAGTTCTCATGAAAACCTTGAGAAAATCTATAATGTACCAGAAAAGAAAAACTAATTCATCGCTATCGTAATTATAAACAAACTCTGCCTGCTGATTGGCTGGAAAAATGTAAACAACAGATTTGTCGCCTGGTCTGTTTTGACTATCGAAATGTGTTATACCCTGTAGTCACAATAACAGCCTGGAGGGCTGTTTCCCCATAGCAGCTGTGCCATCGAAGACCGGCACAACAACGCAGCACAGTCCCCATCATTAGCCATTGATTAATGTCATAGTACCTACCCATACCCATTATTACTTCGTCATCGGCAATTGAATACGACCAGACCCAAGTGACCCGCATGACGACTCATTAGTGACATTTCATTACGTGACTTGACCTTTTTGAATAGGTATTTGTAGTTTTGTGTTAATATAGAATATGCAAAGAATTGCTGTACGAGTCCTTATCAGACGCGCCAGCAGCCAAGGTCATCCGCATTTCTTCGTTAGGTACCTACGGTCGATACGGTCGAATGCACTGCTGACGTCAACAGCAAGTTTTAAATAAGTAGGTACCTAAACCTATATAAGGTAAAGGAATATAAAATGGGTTGCCCGACATACGGGTCGACCCTTAATTAGAATCAATTCTTCAATGAAGCATGGTGCGCGTGCGCCACTATATGCTTGACTACAAGTAATGAAGGAAGCTATGTCACTGTACCTACAAAATTTCACCAAGCTATTAACGTTATTATGAGTGTGTTAGAAAAAATACATTCAGTACATAATTTCTCGAGAATTTAGAGATCGCTAGTTAGCGATAAGGCCGCCAAATTGTGTACCTATTATCTTTTTGTTGTTTTGTGATGTCCTTTTATTTCTTTGTGGTGTGCAATAAAAGTGGATTCATTCATTCATTCATTCAATTTCTGCCATTTAATGAAATTGATGAAATAACAAAAAACTTATGTTTTTGATATTTCTGATTAGCATTATGTGCTTGGATGTGACGTCACACGATTTTTTATTTTGCGAGAAAGTAATACAAGCTCTTGAAATTAAAATGCTTGCTTTTTTATACTTACTCTACAAATTAGTGCTTGATTACAATATCACCTGATGGTAAGTAATGAATTAACGATGCAGCCAAAAATATTAGTGACCTAATTTGAAAAGAATCAGTAAATCACCCCTGACGGTTTCTAAATCGCTCAAAAAATCTAAATAGCTTGATAGTGGTAGGATACATAATTAGGCACAACTGATGGCGACCCACCCACCAAATAACTTTGCATTTCTACTTTGTGATTTAATTTTATTTTTTTGGGTATTAATTTGTTTTACTCAAGTACCTAGGTACACTGCTTTTTTTATACTATATAGGCTAGCGCTTGACTGTGATCCCACCTGATGGAAAGTAATGATACAGTCTAAGGTGGAACGCCGTTGCCTAGAAGATGCCTATTCACTCTTGATTTGAAGGCACCCGGGTTGTAAGTGGTAAGAAAGACACTGCCTGGGAGTGTATTCCAGGCCTTTGCAGTGCGTATCAGGAACGAGGAATCAAACCGCTTCGTACGCGTCATTGGTACGTCGACTATGTGCTACTCACCCGTTTGCTGTAACTGGCATTAAACATTTCCTTAGGAATGAATTTGTATTCATTTATCTTTTTCAGCTGAAGCTGTGTGATTCTCTTCTGCTCCTCCACAGGTGGGGTCACGGGGCTGTGAGCGAAGAGGGGGTCCTTTTCTAAGGTTCTCCATATTTTATACTGGTCAAACAAAAGAATCCTGTATTAACTAATATAAGTATAAAGTTCATTGAGTTTTAATTTTTTTTTGTTTAGATACTATTATGTATTCAGTACGAATGTATGTATAAAATTCTCATGTCACAGTATTCGTAACCAAACTCCTTCAGAACAGCTTGACCAATTTCTATGAATTTTTTGTCTACGTTCAGTATGCCTGAGAATAAGATTGTAAGCTATTTTCCATACCCCTAAATTGCAAAAAAAAACATTTGCCCCTTACCTAATCTCATATTTGACGACTGATTGGTGGATTGGTGTAGCGGTAGCGATAGGCATATCAGTTATCTAGTACCCATAACACAAGCTATGGTATATACATAATATATATATATTCTAGCTGACCAGGCAAACGATATTTTGCTATTAGGAATATACAAAAAAAAAGTTGGGTAACAAAGAATTTTATATATTAGAATCAGAGTATTATATTACAGTGTTTGTAACCAAACTCCTCCTCCAGCATTTTTATGAATATTTTATTTATAATTTGGAATGTCTGAGTATAACTCCTAATTATATATAATATGTTTCCAGGTCAACTAGTATCAACTAGTAGGAATGTAAACAAATTTGATTTTGTTAATTTACCACTTACACAACTATTTCAAGTTGACACAGAATCCTCAATGCACAAATTTAACTCTATCATACTTGGCAAGTTTTTTGTGCATAATTTAACTTTGAAGAATATTTCTTCCTTAAATTTATGAAGCCATCCAAGGTCAACTACTAATTATTATTAATATTGTGATTATAATATTTACCTTCTGGTGATAATGTGATACATTAATTTTCGCACAATTATAAATGGAACAATTTAATTTTTTTTCATGAGTTATTATTAATTTGCATGTGCAATTTTAACAGACTGTTAAGCTGACTGCACAAGAAACACGGACACGTTTTTTTGAGCGAAAATAATTGTTTCATAGTTTTTTGTCACATTCTAGAGGCTAAATGGCGATGGAATTAGATATTTGAAGTGTCATTTCAATCACCTTAATAGTAGGAATGATACGAGGTACATTCAAAGATTTCTAGATGACGTCCATAAAAATTAAAGAAAAAGTTAATGAGTGATCCAACTTATAAGTAAAGTTGATAATAGATTCTCTGTAGACTACCCCTCTACAATGATTAGGTATTAAATTTGTATTAAAATTGCTTACCTTAAGTTTCAGTAACTCGAGGTCTCCTTCGAGGGCCAGTTTAAGCCTCTTCCAATTGAACGAAGAGTTATTTCTGTACACATCCAGTGGCCCCGTAGGAAGCTCAGGTAAGAAACTGAGGTCTTCCATACTAATAACTACAACAGTAAAACTCAAATGAAAACATAGTCGAAATGAAATGTCTTTTAGAAGGTTAGGAATATAATAATTATTATTAAAATTTTTTATTTATAAATTTTTAAAAAGGTTTTTTTTAACAAGTTTTATATAAAAAATCAAACTCGGACCCGGCAATGATCGAACGCCATGCAGCCTTGAGAGTATCAAATAATTATTTTATGGTTTTCGGTTTAAATAAAGCAGGCGCGTTAAATAAACTAGAGTAGGTAGAGATCCTCACCTTGATACCGGATGGGAAATCGTCTCTACAGTAGAAATAAGGGCTCCTAACCCTATTCGTGTTAGCACTTGACTGGGAATTTGTTGAACACCGGAGAGCTTTATAGTGATTTATATTTTCCTGGTAGTTTAAAACTGCACAGTGGTAAAAACTTGGAACAGAATTACGGGCGTGCGAATCAAATAACCGTCCGCTGACGTCTGTCATCAATTGACACTTACAATTTTCAATTTTTTAAGGTTGGCAGTCAGATAAGCTGTCAGCTGTCATCAACTTCATTTTCGATACAATCACAGATAATATCGTTTAAGGTGAAGTTTCGATATATAAAAAATCTTAATAACGAAGCTTTTAGGTCTCTCCAAAGAATAAACATTCGGATATCCTTCCTCTAGCCGTTAGTTCGGTGCTCAAGCGGCAAGCCAAGAACAAAAAAAGTTAATTTAATTTAGAGCATACAAGAACAAACAAAATCGAATGAAAATGTATTGTATAAATGTTTATCTAATATCAAGGAAATAAACAACTTTGTGTAAGTACCTACGTGATCGTGAGGAGGTAAAGTTACTAAAATATCTTGTAATGATGAATCCGTCATCGCATCATTCATGGGGAAGTTTACTAGTTAGTTTACTTACATGCATAAGCAAATAACAATAATTATACCTAAAAGTGGAATGCATATAGTATCAATAATTAGTATGCTATATATATGCAACTTCTTACTTTTCTGTAATAATAAGCGCTAGTGTAGTGTAATTAGTAGTGAAATTTCCTTTTACTAAAGTATATTCCTACCAACTTTGATAATTATGATATTAAAGTACCTATACTTGACTACCCATGTCCAGGCCTTAGCCCCTTACCTGGGCTAGAAGAACGGTATATGTACTTAGGTTCACAACCCACGAAGACGCGCTCCACTCCTTCTTTCACAATCTTCGTCTTCGTGGATTGAACGCACTATACCGGGGGGCGGGGGGAGGCGCCGAAATATCCTCTCCACATTTCGCCTAATGCTGCGTACAGACCGGCCAAACGAACGCCAACGAACGGGTTTCGTTGGCCTTCGTTGCTGCAATGTGGACGTCTTAAGTAGCGTTTACACAATGGCGTATGCTGGCCCACTGCAGGCCATCGCCATTGTGTACACGGGGAAATGGTATGCAATGGCGGGCAATGGTCGACGATGGCGCGCGATCGGGAAGTTGTCGGTTTTTGGCGCACACTTCAAAGGAATCGTGGCGTTGCGTGGTCTGTAGTGTTCACACAATGGCCCATTGCTCAGTTCGCCACCGACCGCTGAACAGTGTATTCTTTTGTTGCGACTACTTCCAACAAAATTAAATTACTAAATTCAAATTAATAATTATTAAATTATTGATAAATTCGAATTATCGAATTCTCCTGATGGTTCTGCAAGCATTTCGCTAAGCAGATTGTTCATGGTTTGCCTAAAAATGATAAAAAATTACTTAGTCATGTACGTAAGGAGCATGCCACGGGTGTGCCCGCGAAATTCAAATTTTTTGTGGTTTTCGCAATTTTTAAGGTAATAAGACATAGTAGGCTCATGGCAGTCAAATTGCGGGAATTCCAGTCGTCTTCACGTGTTTATTTATATAAAAATCTCTGCTTGTAACTAGCATACAAATTGCAAAAAACCACGAAAATTTTGAATTTCGCGCGCAGAGTCGTTGATTTCGCCTTAAACTACTTCCACGTCCATCGCAAGTGCCTCACCGGGCAGCAATGAGTCATGCGCCATTGTATGAACACCAAGTGATCGTGGCCTACAGTTGTGCGATGGCCTGCAGTGGGCCAGCATACGCCATTGTGTAAACGTAGCTTTAGCGAATGCCAACGATCGCTCGTTGGCGTGTGCCGGCGATCCGAAGCGTGGCGGTAACATCAAAGAAATCGAGCTATTTGATCGAACTCTGTTTGGACGGTCGCCGAAGGCCAACGAACGAACGCTCATTTTACTTCCAATAAACACAGTCCTATTCTTAAAATATGTGGTTGTCCACCATCTTCGCTTACGTTTATTTTTTCTTGTTCTTGCTAATTCGTTTTGGTATAAAAAACTAGCAATTATAATAATGACGTCGTCGTCCATGATTAAATTGCGAGTGAAAGAGAAAAGAACCGGAATCAAGTGCCAACGAACGTTCGTTCGAGCACTAAATGTATTTGGACGTAATAACGAACTCCAACGAGCGTGCGGAAGCCAACGCTAGCGAACGATAAATATCCATCGTTGGGCGTTCGTTGGGCCGGTCTGTACGCACCATAAAACCCAATGAACTATAAAGAGGCAAGCCACGGCCCACGAGGTCTGGTGCCACGTGACCTGGCGTCATAGACGCCATCTAGTCTTCCTCGCCGCTGGCTGACGGGCGCCCTCCGGAACTTCACTGGCGGGCACGACCTCGCTGAGCGGCGGGTCGCAAGCATCACCGGATTGACCCTCACTCCGCTGCGCTCGCTGATCGCTCGCGAACCCACGCGGGCTCGAATCGCAGCGCGGCGGAGTCACCTCGGATTCTAGACACCCCGGACTAGAAATGGTCCCACCCAGTGCCCCGCCTGTAGTTGCAGGCGGCGCTGAGACCACTGAAGGGAGCCATCGCCCCGAACAGTTACCCCGGGACCCGCAAGGGTCCGCGCGGACGACCAGGACGGACGAGGTCTGGCCCCGTATTTTAAACTTATCATGATCTCTGATCTGTGGGACGTAGCCCCGAAGGACTAACTTCTTTTATACGTAGCACATAGAGAAATGTTTTAGGTAGGTATAGTTTGAATGAATTTATAATGAATAAAATAACTATTATGTAAATAAGATATTTATTAAATAGAACCATGCATAGATGTATTTATTTATTTTATTTATTAGGCAACCAAAACAAGTTATAAATGTTACAAACAATTAAGTTCTTAAAAATACTAAGTTTTAATTCTAATTATAACTCTAATATAATCGCACATATAAAATTCAAGTTTTGAAAAATAAGCAAACATGCGTGACGCTAAAAACAACGCAAAGAAAACACTTAGGAAAAAAGAAAGAAAAATTAATAAGTACGTAATCTAGATTATTTATAAAATTTAATTTACTTAATCTCTAATAGTTAATTAGGTATTACCTTTTTGAAACATTTGCACGCTATTGTCATATAATTCAATGTTTTACGAGTTATAGGTAAAACCATGTTATATCTATGTACAGCAAATCAATATTTATAATCTAAATTCTAATTCTGTCACGGAAAAGACCACACTGTAGCGACATCTACTGCGTTTTCTTTAAAGCGCTTGTTAGACAATCAGTTCACAGAACGTGAACTACAATGTACCTAATCCAACTACCTACGTTAACCATTCTTACTAAAACCGTTAAAGAGATGTCAGCACTAGTACACAAGTATTAATGAAATGTGTAAAAGAGAAGGCAGGTAATATTGTCCAATATGTCAGAGTGAGAGGTGAGGCATACGCACACGCCAACCACACTACTACATAGAAAAATTCGTTACGGACACATAACAAGAAAAGAGAAGTTGTAAAACAACACTGTGTTCGTGGCTGTGCTCACTGCTCGCTGCTTGGTTTTCTATCGGATGTAAAATGGACGGGCGGTCGTGTCGAGCGCTCGCTTGCTCCGCGTGGTTATAAAATCGATGTTTATTTTGACGTGAATACGAATATTGTTTACGCGATTGTTCGACTTCTTCGGAGTTCGGTTGCCGGAGGAGATTGTGCTGTGTTTGTGTTTTTGACTAGCGAGTATTCGCTCCGCGGTTCACTTTAGTGATTTCGCTGATAGCTCACTCACCGTGGGTGCGTGATAAACTATACGTGTATAAAAATAAGGCGAATACTCGTCTAGAGTGGGTGTTTTATGTTCCTTGCACCACCATGCCGCTCACGGTGACATAGTGAACGTTGAATTGACCCTGACCTGTGACAACCATGTCCGGGCGATCGGATTGCAGGAAATTCGCACCTAACATCTTCAATAAGAGCAAATGCACTAACTGCTTCCGGCAGAAGGAGGAGCATAGTGCTGAGGCTTTGGAATCCAATCGGGTGAGTTCTAAGTTTTGTATCGCACAAAAAACGTTAGCAACATTCGAAGTTGGAACACGATTCGCGTGTAGGTGTGCGTGAGTGTGTACGCGCCGTCTTCAGGTGTTGATCTAACGGACATCACATCAGTCGTCAACAAGTTAAAAAAAGACAATGTTAGCAGTTCAAAGAAGCAGCCCAGTTATTTCTTCTAGCCCGATTCTACGAGCACACTATCTATGTACCTACTTAGCTGTATAGTTAACAGCTACACTACAGTAAACTAAACTTATTCGGATATAAGTACTGTTGTAAAAGGTGTTTTTTCCGTTTTAGAGGCATTTTGTACTGAACTACCCTCATGTTGAAAATAAAGAAATCGTTACATTAAGGTGATGTTTTTTTTACAATGTGCATCATGGAGTCAAACTAGGTATAGGAATACTGTATACCACTCACCTAAAAAGTATAAGTACAGAAAATTGTCCATAGAATTAGAGACAACATTATAAGTAAAAAACTTGACGGAACGAGTTTATTTTTGAATTCATTCATAAACGAAAACAAAAAAATATTACGTGGGTTTAGGTTGGAAGCTAGGATGTTAATTAAATAATTCAACGAGTTTTTATTGCTAAGAAGGTACTTTTTTAAGTAAGTCATCTTATAGGTAGGTATCTTATAAAACCTACTAGGTATCGCGGAGATAGGTATGTTTGAGTTTCAGATGTCAGCAGTCCGATGTATAAAGGTTAATTATCTAGGTACATCTCTGACTCTGAGTAATACCTACGTAACTTTGTGAAAATAGTCAGATTAATTAATTAATCATTAATAAATTCAAATATCAGCTCCGCTCGCGTGAATTTCGGTCTGTCACAAATCCCGCGGGGACCGTGAATTTTTCAGGGGTAAAAAGTAGCCTATGTCAATATCCAGGATATAATCTAACCCAATTCTAAATTTCAGTCAAATCAGTTCAGTAGTTGTGGCATGAAGGAGTAGTTAGGATTAGGATTAGGATACACACATACTTAGGTACTCACAAACTTTCGCCATTAAATAATAATATTGCTAATTTTTTTGTCGGATATCAAAAGTGATAGTGATCTTTGTATGAAGACAGCGTACCTACCTACCTAATTACTCCTGAAACTTTCAAAGAATAAAATTATAGGCAAATTAAATAGGCACATGACATAATTAGGTACTTATTTTATAGTTACTTCCTTAGGCGTTGGTTAGATACGAAGTAATAGGTATACACAATTCCAATTCCTACCTACCCAGTAGGAATTTCGTGGGGTATTTAAATTACAATACGTTAGGTGGGGTCTACGTAAAAGATATAAAATGGAAAATTCTTTCCAAAAAACCAACTTCAAATGCCACTACAAAGAGTGAAATAATTTTTAATGTACACCAATTCGAAGTCGGGCAATGTTTTGTTCAATCATTAATAGTCCTTCGTATTATTAAACTTAATGTGCAAAGAAACGACAAAATTATCGTCAATGCGGAGGACAATTAGTGAATGAACGAAACATTGCCCGACTTCGAATTGGTGTACATTAAAAATTATTTCACTCTTTGTAGTGGCATTTGAAGTTGGTTTTTTGGAAAGAATTTTCCATTTTATTTTTTACTTTTTAGTGGAAAACAAGTAATGCGCAAGGTATTGGAAAAAATGCCCAAATCGCTGGAAGTATGCTTCTAAAATCTGAAGAGTTCCCTCAATTTCTCCAAGATCCCATCATCAGATTCTGACCTGATGAATACAGTCATTACTTGATGACTGCTAGGAAATGCAATAGTAACTATAAAAAATACCTAAATCGCTTCAAGTATACTAGCAAAATTTGAAGAGTTCCCTCGATTTTACCAAGATCCCATCATCAGATCCCGACCTGATGACCATAATACAACCTGAAAAAAATTACTCTTTTAAACAATACCCAAATCACTTCAAGTGTGCTTATAAAATTTGAAGAGTTCCCTCGATTTCTCCAGGATCCCATCATCAGATCCTGATTTGGTGACAATGGGACCATCTGTGAACTATACCCTTTCAAACAAAAAAAGAATTTTCTAAATTGGTCCACGCATCTTCGAGTAATCGGGGAACATACATAAAAAATAAAAAAAATAAAAAAAAAAAAAAGATTCCGACGAATTGAGAACCTCCTCCTTTTTTTTGAAGTCGGTTAAAAAGACTCCACCACTGCCACCGTCCATAATAATAGGTCAAGGCTCAAGGAGCCTAGGTTATTATGACTCCCCACTATCTAGGTGGAAACTCCATAGTAAACACTTGAAGCAAGGCTTAGTTAATTGTATGTCCAAGTTGCTAACTAAAATAATGTCAGTGAATGATTCTAGAGGTCTAGACAATCTTATCATCTAGAATTCTTGACAGCCATTTACGCAAGTGGGCATTCGAATCTTGACTTCGAGTCAAGCTAAAAAACAAAGAAAAGCTATTTAAAAAATAATGTGTTCAAGAAAAAGCAAGGTGTAAAATAATTTGAGTAAGGAAAAGTAAAAAGTAAGAAACAACCACAACTGCTTACAAGTACAAGTGTCTACCTATTTTGTATCAATTTTCAAGTATCCAAGTAAACAGGCTTCGGACGCGTAATTCTACGGTAGGGTACAGTCAGAACACAAATAGACGACACCGCATCCTGCCCGCTCCGTCCAGGGTGCGCCTGCGCACGCAACGGGACCGCGCGCCGGTGTGCGATGACCTTCATTCCATCTCAATTTATCCAAGCTCAGATACGAATAAATAAAATTAAGTTGTCTGTCTGTTTTCAATAATATAGTAAACGTGAAAACTTGTGAGTTTGTATGTTTGTTACACTATCACGCCACAACTAGTTAGGTACCTACTTACTTAGGTATTTTTGACGTGACAACGTCTTATAATTCGATAGAGCCGGTTGCACGCACAAAAAAACATGACTCATCCGGCGTTACCGGCGTTACCTCGCTCGCGTTACCTCGCTCTGAGGCGTTCCATGTAAGGCTTGAAGTGCAAGCGAGAGTTGTCACGTTCAACTATCGTCAGTAAACCGACTTTACAGACAACCAATTTTTTTAAATTTCAGTATTGTCAAAGTATTGTTAGGTACCCAAGTCCTAAGTGGACATGGTGTGTTTAACACCTACCTGCACACCATAGGCAAGATTGAGGAGGAATGCTCATACTGCGGGGAAAGAGATACTCCTGAACATGCTATCATCGAATGCCCCATTTTCGAAAACACTCTACAAACGGCGTAGGGTGACGAAAGCTGCGTAACGGCGACGAACCTCATCCCGCGAATGCTCGCGAATGCATCGAAATGGGATAAGTATGATGCGAGCCATTATCAAGCGACGGATTCAGGACAACTGGGAGAGGCAAAATATAGCTAAGGTCTGAAGACAGCTTTCTACCGGAAGTAATGCGACAGCGGTTCCCGGTAGATCGTTCGGCGGCAGGGAGGAGGTTTTTTAGTCCGTAGGTCGCTGGGCACCATTCCCAATGAAGGCGGGTGTTACTCGTCACCAGTAGGTATCCTATTAGGATTTTTCCTCCTCCCATACCAAAAAAAAAGTATTGTTAAAGTAAATTCATTGCTGTTATTAATAAAGTTTGTTTGTTTGTCATGTAAAGGGCTTGAGACGATAGTTCCTCATTTACAACGGTAGATAAAAAGGATTGGCTATATAATTACTATACGTATTATATTACTTACACTTGTTCAAATATTAATCATAATTTGTTCACTAGTTCCCACCGATTCTTATTGTAACGATAAGTTAATCGTAAAACGCAAAAAACATAAGTGGCGAAGTAATTTGTTCTTTCCACTTTTTATTGTATTAGTATACAAAGAAACGACTAAAATTATTTATTTTAGGTATAATCGGATATATTATATAATAAATGATGTAAAATTATGTAGGTTTTAAATACTTGCAAGTATAGTTAAAAATTATTAAGAATGCATCTCAATTCTCCGGTCTCATTTGCAACTCACAAGACATTTGTGTATAGTCACAGAATACCAAATAAGTACCTTTACAGGTACAGTCGCGGAATGAAAAGGTTCGCCACTTTAGTGTCGATTTTCCCTTGCACTAGTACTGCAAGAGTCCATAATGTCAACATACTAAAACAATCGACTAGTGCAAACGAATCACTTTAAAAAACGAACCTTTTCATTCCGCGGCTGTACAGGCCATCAAGCCATAGCAATGACAATATGACCGTGCTCTTAAAAATTACGTCAAGCTCATATTCCAGCTATTCATTCCATCTCCATAATTAAATAAGATCTACTTTCATTGATCAATTAATTAGTATCTGTTTTTAAAAACCTTTAGTAAAATATCCAACGAGAGGAAATATGGAAGTATCCCTCCCCAACTATCTACTTTTGCTGTTCAGCTATTGAGGCAAAAATGACTTGAACTCGGGTTTTTGCTACGAACCGCAGTGCCATTTGTAAGTATAAAGCACTGTTTATAATAATACGGAAACGTCCGCTCTTCGAATGGCATCGTTGGGGCAATTATCTTGACAAATGCCTCTCTAACGAACTGACGTGCACCATATAAGACGTGAGCAAGGTGACGCGAATCCAATGGGGAGCTAACGATCGGTACAATGAGCTAAACGGACGAAGCTGATTTTTGCAGCGCACTGGTGAAAGTTAGCGCGCTAATTTCACTGATTTTCCTCGAACTATGATTGTAATATTTCATAGTGATAGGCAAAATGTTATATAATTATATGTAACATGTGAAAAAGTGACGCAAATCCAATGAATCCAATGGGGAGCCAACGATCAGAAAAATGAGCTAAATAGACGATGCTGATTTTTGCAGCGCGCAGGTGAAAGTTAGCACGCTTATTGCACTGATTTTCCTCGAACTATAAATATAATATTTTAAAGAATAAGGTAGGATGTTACTGTAACATAACATGAAAAGGTGATAAAAAATCAATGGGATGCTAAAGATCGGTACAATAAGCTAATTGGATGATGCAGATTTTTAAAGTTTGCGCATATTCAGTAAATAAAATAATAATTAATCTACGATCTTCTATAGTAACAAATATAGGAATTAATTTCATTAAAGAACAAGGCAAGGTGATGCGGGTCTAATGAGGAGGTAAAGATCGGTATAATGAGCTAAACGAAATACCTATGCTAATTTTTGCAGCGAATCGGTGAAAGTTTACGCGCTATTTTCGCATAACTAAGTATTTTATTTTATGTTAGTCTTTGGCTCAAAATATGTGACTTAAAAAGTTGAAGAAAAGATGTGTCATTAAAATTTTATAGCAGCTATTTTAAAGTTTTCTTAACGATTGCATTATGCGAAATTACTTTAATGAAAGTAATACTTGAAAATAATGGTGGTTAATAGTTGAAATCAGCATCAGCGGAATGCCTGGTGCTGCTTTCGTAGACCGATATACCTATATATATATAACAAAATAGCCGCACAGCAGAAAATAGAGGAAATAATGAATATGAAAAGGATAATACAATAACAATAAATTAATTCACTATAAGTTAGATAGGTCAGGAATTAGCCAGCTAAATGTTGATAGCAAACCTACCTCATTATTTATCCTTAAGTAGGTGTAGTGAACGAGAAAGGTTTTTGTTACATAAGACTTTTTTTACAAAAATCTTCCTAAAAAAAGATGTTTTTGTAATGAAATCTTTAAAGTGTATTTACCTAATAGGTTTGTCTTTTAAAATACAAATAGTTCGTAAATCGTAACGTATCGTAGTACACGTATCAACTCGTTTACTCGTAAATGATAACATTAGCTGGCTAGTTTACCCGCTTTCGCATATTTGTGGGTCGCACACATGTGTTTGTTTAACCAAATCAACTTCGCCGGAACAGGTTTGAGATGTTTTCGTTTTGGCTGCGAGTGATGTGTGATACCTACTCGAAGAAGTTTCTAATATCGATATTAACGGGGATATAAAATTGGGAAGCAAGACGGCGTTCGTTGCCCAGCAGGCTGTTAAGCCCGTAAGTGCGACTGAGAGGGCAACAGGTAATCTGTTAGCTCATTTTATTGCACCGGGAATAGCGAGATATACAAGTAAATTATATCTTGTTGTTGGTCTTTGCACTTGCTTAGTTATAGGTTTGTAATCATACAAACATCCTAACGGTAAGATAGTTGGTAGTTTTGATAGCTGATTGAGATTGACAGGAATGGAGACCTCCACCAGGTCTACCAAATCAAACTTGATACAAGTTAACATTTGGTATTCTGGGCCTGAACCAATCTATACTATTTGATTCTGAACCAATATAATGTGATTTACTCTGAACCAATGTAATTTAGTCCGTGCTAGGAATTTAGCCTGGATCCTCCCATTTAATTGCTACCAGCGCTCTCAACTACGTCAGGGACTCCTGGGAGACCATCAGGAGGTACCTAATTCTAAAAACTGATTACATCAATATCTCCGAAAAGGTTTCGTTTTGTAGCTAAGTACATTCTACCATAAACACCTAAAATTTAATTACCCACTCGATAGCTACAGGATCAGAGAACTTATTCACGTTGTCGCACACAATCGTGTCCATGACAAGGTCACGTCCCGAAGCCAGAGTTATTATGTCATCTGATAGTGTTCCTGTCACCTACGTCGTTAACTGCTTATCGAAAATATTCAACGATGATACATCCCTAGTTGTAACGCAAGGGACCAGCAAAGTGTTTGCTGTTCAATGCGTAACGCATTTGCGGTTAAAAGCCCTAAACACAAATTATGTTGGTACATCAATTATGTACGTGCTTTGACATACTTACCTCGTACCCTCCAAGCTACGTCCATAACGCAAAGTAAGGAAGGTCAAGCTCACTTGTAAACAAGCAAGCTTTAGTGTCACCTGACAGCTAATCGAAACTTCAATATTGGCTTAACAGTTAACTTGAACTCAGCTGAGGGAAAATCACCAGACACCCTAAGATCAGCGAATGTTTCACGTAGGTAGTTACCGCTTTTGTGGAAATTCACGGCGCCGCACTGGCACCAAAATTATAACCTTTCTATCTCTATAACATGCCGCCCGAATTAAAAAACAACCAATTTGAGCCTACCCGCTAATTCATTCTGTCCAAACTGGGCGATCTCAGAGTGGTCATAAATCAGTCGCTCGCAGCTAGGATTTACACAGTGTAAATATTTACCGTACTCGGTACTACTAAGTAGGTATACTGTTGAACCCGGGCAGGGATCAAGTGGTTTGTTTTGTTCGTGGAAAAATGTGAGCTACTTTATAACAAACATTGTTATTTATGAACTAAGCCTTTACTATAGAGACTTCTCTTTTGCCGCAGGACTTAGTTATATTTTGTGTATCAAAAGGTAGCCCAGATACTTCCTTACTAAAGGGTAAGATTAAGTATATTTCCAATATCTAAAAGTAGTCTGCATAATTCCTTACGAAGTAACCTATGTTTTACTTTTTAAGCTAATACTCGAAAAAAGACAATGTCGCTAAACCTCTTCGCTGGCTAGACGTCCTTCAAGTCCAGATATTCTTCTTTACTTTTCTCATGTCATGCAGTTCCTTAAAAATTTCATTAATCTAGCATCGGCAGCGAGGAATGAGGTTTTTTATTGATTAGTCCAATTAAGTTCTCAACACTGATTCTATCCCAATTTTGCCAAGAAGCCCAGCTAATGACTGATGCAGATTTGCCAGCAATTCGATTATTATCATCGGATATACCGTACAGGAAGTTCACAGTTTGACAGTTTTCTTCTCAATCACAAACAATTTTGTGCTACCTATAACATTTTATTCATATGATTTCGTTTCAATACAAATAGTTCCATCTATTTCAAACAAAATACCCGTACTACGAGAAAAAAGAATGAAACGCTCAGAAGATCTGTTTTTGTTCCATAGGTGGCTTCTGGCTAGCTAATACGGGTCCGTAGATGAGCTACGTTGTCTACTTCACTCGGCTGTAGCATTAGAATAGACGAGACATGGCTCATGATAAAATTGTCGGGTCAATCGTAATGTAGGCTTACCATGGGGGTGGTTTCTACGGGACAGTACAATTTAGTAACACAGCCATGTTTTTCCATAGTGCAAAATTGCGGAAATCCATAATTTTTTATTTTATTTATTATTAATTTTACAGAGGTACAAAATAAGCACAAAAGTTGAAGCCTGTGACCTCCACACTAGGATCCCCTGTGTTGTGGAGATCACATCCTTCCATAATGATACACAACAATAATATATTAAGTGTGTGTGTGTGTGTGTGTGTGTGTGTGTGTGTGTGTGTGTGTGTGTGTGTGTGTGTGTGTGTGTGTGTGTGTGTGTGTGTGTGTGTGTGTGTGTGTGTGTGTGTGTGTGTGTGTGTGTGTGTGTGTGTGTGTGTGTGTGTGTGTGTGTGTGTGTGTGTGTGTGTGTGTGTGTGTGTGTGTGTGTGTGTGTGTGTGTGTGTGTGTGTGTGTGTGTGTGTGTGTGTGTGTGTGTGTGTGTGTGTGTGTGTGTGTGTGTGTGTGTGTGTGTGTGTGTGTGTGTGTGTGTGTGTGTGTGTGTGTGTGTGTGTGTGTGTGTGTGTGTGTGTGTGTGTGTGTGTGTGTGTGTGTGTGTGTGTGTGTGTGTGTGTGTGTGTGTGTGTGTGTGTGTGTGTGTGTGTGTGTGTGTGTGTGTGTGTGTGTGTGTGTGTGTGTGTGTGTGTGTGTGTGTGTGTGTGTGTGTGTGTGTGTGTGTGTGTGTGTGTGTGTGTGTGTGTGTGTAGTGTACAAAATTATATTTATTCTAATATTGTAAGTATTTTTTCTGTTTCTGCGTAACTTGATTCTAATAACCATTTATTGAGTGTTTTTTTACATTTATAACGGGACATTTTTACTATTTTTAGTGCTCTGTTGACCTTGGTATAGAGGAATGGTCCAGCAAACAGGTAAGATTTGCGTCCAAACTTTGTTTTCAAAAAAGGAAACTTCCACCTTTGAAGGCGAGAGCGAGTAATAACTGTCAGGGCTGCGGACTTATGGAATCGAAGTATGACGGACTTTATGTATAACTGTCTCACACGCAAAAACCCACACTCTGAATAAAGACTGTCCGTAGGGTACCGAAAAGGTTTTTTGTAAGCTGCTTTTAAAACTGCACGTTGGGCACGTTCAAGTTTAAGTAGGTATGTTTTGCCAGCTCCTCCCCAAGCTGGGAGGCAGTAGTTGAGTATCGATTGGCAGAGTGATATATAAACGAGTTTTATCACTTCTACATTAGCCACGTTCCGAAGTCTTCGTAAGATGAACATGAATTTTCGTAGTCTACTACTTACTGCCTGAATTTGTTCGTCCCATCGCAAACCTTCATCTAATACTACACCCAGATATTTCAAGTTTTTAACCTGCTCGAGCATGGGACATTTGCAATTCTCACTATTATTGTCAGTACATGTATGTAGTTTAATTTTCAATGTATCTCTTGGATCCGTTCTACTCGATATTTTAAAACAGATAATTTTTGTTTTACTTGAATTGATGGTAAGCAAGTTATTTCTGAGCCACGCAAACACCTCCTGCAAACCCTGTTGACATAACCGCTCTACTGAACCCCAGCTATTTCCGTAAAAGACTACCGCTGTGTCATCAGCAAAAGTGAAAAACTTAGCCTGCTTAACATCAAGGGAGCATAGGTCGTTTATGTAGACTAAAAACAGAGTAGGGCTCAATATACACTGCCTTGAGGCACACCGAAATTAACATCTGCTATATCACTGGATAAATTATCAATCGTAACTTTTTGTTTACGACCCGTTAAATACGACTGGAACCATTGCAGAGGTATACCACGAATCCCCAATGCTTCTAATTTGTTTATCAGGATTTTTCTAGAGATGGTATCAAAAGCCTTAGCTAAATCGAGAAACACACCAACACATCTATTTCCCTGATCCAACTTCGCGGATACAAAATTAGTAAGTTCAGTGACCGCGTCTTCTGTTGAACGATTTGCTCTAAAACCATACTGATTTGCTGAAAGAAGTTTACTGGATTCCAAGTAATCCAGCAATCTTTTATTAACAACCCTTTCAACTATTTTGGACATACACGAGAGCAAAGAGATCGGCCTGTAATTAGACACTTCTGCTGGATCTCCATCTTTTGGGATAGGACACACATTGGCTATTTTAAATTTATCTGGTACTGTGCCCGTAGACAAACTAAGATTACATATGAATGTAATAGGACTAGCTAAAACAAGTTTACAGTTCTTTAAAAGTTCATTTGTGATAGTATCAATGCCTGCAGCAGACCTGGTTTTACTGTTGTTAATTATCTTAAGGATTTCTATTTCATCAGTCGGTGTAAAAAAGAAGGAATATTGACTTTTGTTCCTGGTACTATGTGCTGTGGCTTCATTTGCAAGTTCAGCTTCCGTTTTTCCTACCTCATCTAGAATTTTCCTAGCAAGCTTTTCACCTATAGTGGAAAAATAATTATTCGCCTCGTTAAGTACGTGTGTTGGATGCCGAGAATTTTTAGTTATAAGTTTGGTTTGATTTTTGTTATTTTTAGATTTTAGATGGCAAATATCTTTAAGAACATTCCATGTCTTTTTGAGTTTTGAATTTTAGTTCATTAACCTAAAATGTCACGTCACACTGTGTAGAATTTTTATTATTGATTTGTACTGAACTTCAACGAAGTATAGATTAACGAAGCTGCTATGTACGTTACCACTGTTGAATATTTTCTTATGTCTTTAGGAAATTAATATGTCGAAAAAGATTCAAGCCAAAAACTTGCAGAAAAATTGGTTGCCTGTAAAGTCAGTTTACTGACGATAGTTAAACGTGACAACGTCTTCTTTGTCACTCGTTCCGCGCTCGCGAGGTAACGCCGGTAACGCCGCATGAGCGAGGTAACGCCGGATGAGTCATGTTTTTTCGTGCGTGCAACCGGCTCTATCGATTTATAAGACGTTGTCACGTCAAAAAACTAAAACAACACTCCGATTATTATTCAGTAAATATAAAGTAAGCAGATATAATGCCTTACAATAGGAAGTTTAGACGCTGTAAGAGTGAATGAAACAAAGTGTGAGACTTGATAGACAGAGAGTCGAGAGATGAAGACCAAAAGTCTACCCGCAACTTTTCGAAATTCGAACATACCGACTGCCGCGTCGTGATAAATACCTCTGTGAGCGTTGCGACCTGCGGGATAGTGAGGAATATTTAGTGTTTTTATACGAGTGACAAGAACTGTTAAGGCTGCTAACTTGAAAGGGATAAGTCAACAGTCAATCCGAACTTCGACGTGATGCATGGCGTACCTACCTAAGCGTAGCATAAAAAGCAGTGCGTGTGGAATGCGCCGGCGCAGCCAGGTGCATTGGCCGCGCGCCCCGCCCCCGACCGGCATTTTTGTACGCCTAATACGATTGGGAATCAAATTTGGCCTCTTCCGACGATCTGACTGCAGCGCAGGCCATAAAAAGAACTGCGTCCGATCGGAATCCGAAAAACGCTGTGAAACTCAGCCGTGGCTATAAATCTTGAAATATTCAGATAGGATGCCTTACTTTACTGACATCTAGATTCAGACGATGGTATACCGTAGTCATTGGTGTCTATTGGATAAAATCGGTTTCATTACGGGCCCTTCAAAGATTTAAGTCTAAGTTACCTTGCATATTCTCTTTAAAAATCCTCCAATTATAAAGTGTAAGATTCCAACACAGAAATTATGGTTAATAAAAGTTTTGTAATATGTACTAAACTCCTCTTTGGAGTATACTTCCGCCACAAGCAAAGCTGAAATCTCCCAAACCCAGATTCTATATAAAACCTAATAAAGGCATATAGATAATTTGACAATCGGTCTTTACAATAATTGGAATATAAATACATACTTGATCATCTCCTAATACGGGAAGCTATAGAATTCGGTAAAATATCTGATAGAGAAGATCATAAAAGCATTCCTAGTTGGTCTAGCTATAAATCATCCGCACACTCTATAAGGTATCGCCTTTAGAATACTTTTGACACAATGTTCAAACATTTGTATACGCGGGCTTAACGACTTGCGGTATTAAGCGTGAATCTAATACCATAAAAAGTGCAAACTGTACAACTATTGTGAAGATTTGCCTATTTAGCGTTTCTTATTGGTTCCGTCAAACAATGACGGCGGGTTATCCAAATCCGCCTGGTGAACCGTTAATGTTACCGGTAAAAAGCTGTGATTAGCCTAACGGTTGAGACTTCTCGTTCGATGGTTCGAAATTCGAATCCCAATTTCTAATTCCCTGATCGTGGAAATTTACTTGTCTGAAAGATCTCAAAGGGCAATTATTTTGACAATGGACTTAGCCTGGTCGACTGTAACCGAAGACGCCCTTCTTGTTTTGAGAGGAATACTATGCTGTGTGTAAGCCCGGCGCACCATGGATTGAAGTGATGTACCGTTATCATAGAAATTAGTTACGACTCGTGAAACTGATAACAATGTGAAATTGGTCGGTACTCTAACGTGTAGCCAATGCCCGATGCCGATGTCAATATACATTTTTTTCTTGCGGTTATGATTTATGATGTGTTCAGCATTAAATTGCTTTATCAGTCTATTAACACTCCATTGCTGGAATAAGAACTCGACTCGATTGCTTCTCTCATAACATCATGCATCATCTGAGCTTTGCATCATCTCACGAAATGAATATCCAGCATAGTAATTAGTATACTAAAATTTTTACTGACTTCAGGGTACGATAATATAAAATAAATTCAAACTGTCCGATGGAAAATTTTGGTTTTTATTTTATTTTTATTCATTTTATTTTAAAATTCCTCTGGATCACTTTTACAAATTTACTTAATACCTACTTAAACTATTGGCACAGGTTTGGTAATCAGGGTGTTTTCCTAATGATTCTGTTTAAAATAGTAGGTATATGGTTATTAAACCTAACTAACAATTAAGTCAGCATGGAATCCATTAACTATAGATTTATTGATTCAACTCAAACTTGCAAAAAAAGTAGGTTACTTACATAGTTTAACGCTGCAGTAACCATTTAAAATACGATGCCACGGCCATCGGGTATGTTTTATCGACATCGAGACGACAGACGAATTACTGTCAAGTGGTTCAAGGGCTGGCCATGTCAGCGTAGACAGTTTAAGTGTAAGATCACGCGAAATACTTCGTCTTCTTTAATAACTTTTATCATGTCTTCCCGCAGGGTTTTTACTTTTTTGGAACGACAACCTTATAGTATTTGAGGAATAGATTTTTATATACACAATTCAGTGTTTGAGCGACACAATAAAGTTTTTTGATCTTTTTTGTACTAAAAAAACGAGTGTTGAAAGATGTCAATAGGATCTACAGAAACATTTTGACGCACAACAATTCGCTGTTAAACTCTTGCAGTAACTGTCAAGTAGTTTTAGCCCAAGGGTCTCGTCAGGTACGCCAGGTACCCGATTCCTGGTTTCGCGGCAAACTGACACTTTGACAGTGACAGGTGGATGTGAAAAAAGCGCGCCACGTTGATGTCTGCTTCTTTTTTGTGCTACATTTTTTGGTCGACTGAGTAATTGCGATGAGCGATTGGAAATGATTTTGGAACAAGTATTTACAGCATTCTCGCGTCAACATTATTTTAAGATGATTTTAAGATTTCAATGAGACATACGCTGCCGTTTTCACTTGTATTAATTTAGTAATTTATCGTCATTTGTTTGCGTTTCAGTTTATTTTGAAATTCTGATTCCTTGGTGTTTACTTTTGGGAATTTAGGAAACTCGAGAGCTTTTTCAACTCTTTTACAGTACCTAATAGTTCTTCCCATTCTTCCCAAAAATATGAAACCTGCAAATCACCTGTTTACTATGGACATATTCATTTTTACCAAGTATTAAGACTATTTTGCTAGGAGTCCTTACATAATACAGCCCCAGTAGGTAGGTACTTATACAAGAAATTATGCCGTAAATTAACTGGGAACTGTCTTGGTTTGAACTTTGAATAGTACCGTAGCTGGTGACATAAGACAATTCTAATAACTCCTTGGCTGCACGACATGGGCAAGCCTATCACTTAACATCAGGTGAACTAGATCCGTCACTCTTTTGCATAAAAAAAAGACGTGTGGCACTCGGAGACTGCCGCGGTAAAGCTATTGCATAGCGAATGTCACCTAGAGACGAGTTGCTGAACTAAAGAGACAAGCGTGATATTTCAAAAAGTCATTAAAAGTTCTGCTATTCATCGATAGATGGCAAAACTAAAAAGTATCACCCCTGTGCCGGTCGGAGTGGGGGGTGTTAGGTTATTTTCGTAAGGGAATTTCTAGATTCGGTCTACACGCTCAAAGCCCGCGATAACTTAAAAACAGATTGGAAACCATGAAATGATGATGAAGATTTCGATGAACATAGTTGCATATTTTTTATGTCTTCAATCTTCATTACTCAACATTGAACATCTCGAAGGCACTGATTGTTTATTGTCTCTGTCGATACTTGTTTCGCGTTTCGTACGAGTACGAACTACGTAGCAACAAGGTATTTGACCTTTCGATGTCCTTCATATAAGTTGATATGCAAAACCGCATTGCGATGACGTAATCGATGTTGCAACGAGTTGGAAAATTTAAATTTGTAGTTTGTGAACTTGGGTATGACGATAGTCAACCTTTGGGCCAGGAAGTCCCTCAAACGTCACCCAATTTTGCGTACAAATTCCTACACGTCACCTTTCAACCAACCCTTTGTCTCTACCGCTAATAGGACAAAGAGGTGACGGTCCAGCAGTGGAGTAAACTTGCTTTGTATTTTTTATTTAAGTAAGTCATCGGGTGCCATAAAGTCCTTCTCGTGCGGCTGAGGGAAAGAAGAGATGGACGCAAAAGAGTCTAAAAGAAACGTATTAAGGCAACGGATGTGCTTATTGGCTAATAAGAATTAACATGCACTCCAGACTCCAGCATCATTACGCGGCCATCTTTATTCATCTCCACCGCTGTATTGACACTTTAACGATGGCATCGGAAACAGAACATTTTTTGTAATGTTTTAATTAAAGGTGGGGTTTATCTCCCCGCGCGGCTATCAGTGATCTCGGCTAGACCATGAATATGTATGCGTATTGCGCAGACGCACCGTGACTCATACTCGTAATATACATTCGCCGGTTGACGTTGATATTGATAAACTAAAGATACTCTGTTGGAACTTTAGATAAATGATCCGCCACCGCTGCGCTCTAATTAGATACCGCATACGTAGGTTACGTAAAATGTGGGTACTGATACTACGAAATTGAGGCACCAGTGTCAATCTGGGTAACTTACGAAAGTTAATCAATTTTCTACTTAAATATACCGAAGAGTGACAGAACGTGCAGGATGTTCGTTCATTGATGTTATGTGATACGCTTGCCCAATGCCCATGTTAAATGCAGTAGGTATGTCTCCGTACTTTACGTGCAATGTCAAACAATCCACTGCACTGCGCTAGTCATCCTAACACCTTTACCTACCTAGTCTCATTATGTATGACCTCTAATTCCGCTGGCTATAGAAGATCCTTAAAAATCCTAAAAACAGTAATGCAATCATTGGTTTAGCGCAGAATATCTTACACCGAAGAATACTAGATAACAATCACCATACAACTGTTTTATGTTGACATAAGTTGGAAATGTGATTCCTGAATATCTTAGTAGTGTAATATCAACGGGCGAATAAGGTTGGTAAATAAAAGTTGTTAATGACTAGAATCCCATTGAGCTGATAAAGATGTTTATTCAAGCCTGTTATAAACGTAATGCTCGGCGAGTCGCGTAAAAATAGTTTCGATTTTACCACGATTTATAAATAAATGAAAAAAAAAACTAATGCATGTATGGGGTTTATAATTGACCATTACATGCGATAACTTTATAGCAATTTTATTAGGTTTCCATTTCCCTTGAAGGTGTGTCAACAATATTGTAGTGAACAACAATAACGAACAACAATATTGTAGTGAATTTTCAATACTTTTGAAAAGTGTCCTCATTTCATACACTTTTTAATTAGGTAAGCGTCGCAAGTATGCCTCTCTATTAGAGAGTTTTTTTTTTTTTTTTTTTTATATTGATAGGCTTGCGCTTGACTACAATCAAGTCTGATGAACAGAAATGATGAGGTCTAGGATGGAGCGCGCTTGCCTAGAAAATGCCTATTCACTCTTCTCTTGAAGGCACCCAGATTGTATTTGGCTGGGAACACGGAAGCTGGAAGGGTGTTCCACACCTTAGCGGTTCGTATCAGAAACGTAGAAGAAAAGCGTTTCGTCCGAGTACGCTGGACATCAACCACATAAGGATGCCAATTCTCTCGACGTCTCGCGGTTCTATGGTAGAAAGGTGAAGGAGGCACAAGGTTGTGGAGTTCTTGAGCACACTCTCCAAAATATATCCTGTAAAAAACCGCTAAACAGGCAACACTGCGTCGGTGTTCTAAACTGAGCAGTTTCGCCCGTGTTAGCGATTCCTTGCCGATTATTCTGCGTGCGCGGCGATCAACCGAGTCCAATGCATCGAGCTGGTATTTGGCAGATCCATCCCATAGGTGACTGCAGTACTCCATGCCGGAACGAACTTGGGCTTGATACAGCGTCAAAAGCTGTTCGGGCTTGAAGTACCGCTTAACCTTGTTCAGGATGCCAAGTTTTTTGGCCGCTGTTTTTGCCTTTTCCTCGATGCATTTCCCAAAATTGAGATTGGGTGAGATGTTAATACCCAGGAGGTCGATATGATCGCTAATCGGAACGGATACATTTTGAAAAGTGGGAGCCAAGGTGAAGGGGCTCTTTTTTGCGGTGAATAAGCACGCTTTCGTTTTGGTAGCGTTAAACTTGACTAGATTAGCGTCACCCCACTCAGACACTTCTTTTAGAGTCAAGTTAACGCGATCTACCAATGCCTCTCTTAGCCCTAGTATCTCAGCACCGCTGGCTTTTGGACTAGACATGTATCTCTCCGAAACAGTGCTGTCATCAGCGTAACCAAATAAACCTGGTTTAAGCAAATCGTTGATGTGCAGCAGGAATAATGTCGCGGATAGAACAGATCCCTGAGGTACACCGGCATTGACAGCCATTAGGTCTGAAGAGTGACCGTCAACGACCACTCGAAAAGACCGTTCTCTCAGGAAATCAGATATCCAGTTACAAAAGCCAGCGGGTATTCCATATGCTGGGAGTTTGCTGAGTAGGCTGCCGTGCCAGACTCGGTCAAAAGCCTTAGAGATGTCGAGTGAGACAGCGAGCGCCTCACCGTATTTCTCTATGGCTTCGCCCCAAGTGTGCGTAGCATACACAAGAAGATCGCCAGTGCTCCGGTTGGAACGGAAGCCATACTGACGGTCCGACAAAAGGTCATTTTCCTCAAGGTATGCTAGGAGCTTGTGATTGAGTACACGTTCCATACTTTTACAAAGGATGGACGTGATGGCAATCGGTCTATAGTTGGCCGGGTCAGCACGACAACCCTTCTTGGGCACTGGCTGCACGTTGGCAACCTTCCAAGAAAGTGGGATTCGAGCGGTGGAGAGAGAGAGGCGAAACAGGCGTGTTAGTACAGGAGACAACTCGGGAGCACAATTACGCAGGACAATTGCAGGTATGCCGTCTGGGCCACTGGCCTTGCTCACGTCTAGGTCACGGAGAGTTTTAAGGACCTCGTGCTGGTGAATGCGGATCTCCGGCATAACCGAGCCGCATGGTGTGAGGGTAGGAGGTGTAGTACTACCAGCGTCGAGACGAGAGTTTTCTGCAAACAGAGACGCCAATAAGTTTGCTTTGTCCGTTGCAGACATTGCCAGTGATCCATCGGGCTTCTGCAGAGGCGGCAACGAAGGGCGGCAAAAATTCATTTCAACCGACTTTGCAAGGGACCAGAATGCTTTACTGCCACTGGGGTAGGTGGCTAGCTTACGCCCAAAGAGATTGGTACGGTTGAACTGAGCCCTTTTTAATACCCTCTTGTAGGACTTGGCGGCAATGTTGAACTCTCTTTTCTTCTGCTTGACGTTCGGAGCTTTGAGAGCACGAGCATCCGCCCAGGTCACAAACGCATCTTGTTTGCGGGCTTCCGCGTCTGCACATTCGGCGTTGTACCACGGGGGAGTCTTGCCGTTAGAAGTCACGTCAGAAAATGGTATATAGTATTCCATTGCCTGACGTATAACATCCGATATGGCAGCCTCGCAGCTCGACGGGTCATTAGAAGAGAAACAAACTTGCCGCCAAGGATAAGATGCAAAGAAATGCCGCATCTCGTCCCAATCTGCTGACTTGTATCGCCACACCCTCCTCTTAACACTGGGTTCAGAGGCGGGAGGGTAGAAATTGGACACAGACTTCACCAGACAGTGATCGGACGTGCCCAAAGGTGGTGCGACTGACACGGAAAAACTGTCCGGATCATTTGTCAGCAGAAGGTCCAAACAATTGGGCGTGTGTCCGTCAACATCCGGTATCCGTGTGGCTTCCTGAACTAACTGAGAGAGATCTAGCGAAAGTGCAAATTTGCGCGCCTCTCTCCCAGCGTGATCAGTTTTCTGGTATGGGAACAGCCATTCTTGATGGTGAGCATTGAAGTCCCCCAGAAATACCAGCCGAGCGGACGGATATCGGCGTTGAACAGTATCAGCCGTTTCACTGAGATAATTGAACAACCGAGTCGCCTCCTGGTCACCGCTGTGCGAGTTACATACTTGTCCCGTTTGCCGTTGAGACCCTGGGGCCATGGAGTCATAGTGCCAAAAAATTCCTTCGAGAGCTTTCCCCGCGTTTAATAGCCTCAACTGGTGATATAGAAGGGCTGGCTCATTTTTTGCGCAACGTATCAGCCTAGCTGTTCAACGCGGGAATGCAGCCAGTATTCTTGCCACCATTCCACGCGGGCAGGTCTGGTATAGTAATTAGAATAAGCTGGTGATAAGTTTTATTGTAACATTTCAAGAAAAAAAAAAGTAACTGATTTTATCGGATTCAAACGGAAAATTAAATACTTTTCAAATAAAAATACTAACTTTCCAGCGAGTTTCCAGCAAACGTAATCGTACAGTATCTAAGAGGCATTTAACTAGTTTAGTTACGCAATAAAACAGAAAATTACATAAAATTACTAACAAACGCACGCGACTCCTCGGCGCCTGCGCATCTTACATCGCATCAGAATGTTTAATTACGACGCAATTTTCCACTAATTCTACTAATTTCACTAACTAGTCTAGTCGACTGAGCCTAAGGCTGTAAGACCTAATTCCAGTGTTAGGACTGATGGAGTGACAGCTCAACCGGCAGTCTACCGGGGTATGTTATTTATCAGGAAATGGCAACATGCTCATTATCATGCCTGTACATTTACTGTCTTATGAAACGTTTTTTATGGAACAGCCTAAATGTAAGGCTAAGGAATAAGGATCTACGAATACAAACAGGGTTGTATGATCTGAGAATTCGTATTTTTAGACCGTGTACTATCCAATACTAAGGCCCGGTTTCTATTTAAACGGAGAGGAGTCCCTTCTCCTCTCCAGGGGAGATGCGCTAGGAATGCTGTCTGGCTATTTCCAAATAAGCGGAGAGAAGATGCGTAGTCGAGAGGAGATGTGAGTTGTGCGTAGCCGTGATGTAGATACAGCTGTGTGATGCAAAATTTTATAGAAAAAATAATCACCTTTCCTCCCCGTTTGATCCATTACCTTCAAGGTTAAGCAGAGAGATGTGGAAAGACGGAAATCTGAATGGTTTGCAAAACACATTTTCTCTCGACTCGTTTCGCTTTGGTAGAAACTAAAAAGTAAAAAATACACTTTAGTGATCATCATCGCCATCATCCCTTGTTCCGTTCCACTGAACCCAGCCTCCTTTTTCGTAAAGCAGACGGTCCATTTTCGGCCTACTTTCATTTCAATGCAGTCCAACAGTGACTGATCTGGTATGACCGAGTCTTAACATACCCGCCCAGTAAATAAACCAACAGGACACTCCAATTTCCATGTCAAGAGAGAACGACTCGGCTGCATTAACTTTTTCTCGTCATTAGTCCCCCCGCGTGATTACTAGATTTCTTTGCTATCTTTATTCCATTAAAACAGGGTTATCAACCGCCTACATGTAAGGCTTTTTTGTTATATCTCAACAAAAATTATCTTTCATACTGGACGATGTTCCTCCTTGTCTTTTGCTGCAAAATCCTTCAAAACTTGATATAGTTAATTGCATACTCGTATTATTTTAGAGACTTGTACCTTGATATTGAAGGATTTATTTCCCATACGTTCACCGTTGACTTGAAGATTAAGGTGGAAACAACAACAGTGGAAGTGGTGACCTTTTATAAAAATGACTATGAGATGGCAGCCCTGCCCCAAATAAATCGCAAGTAACATAGTAAAGCAATTTTCAACATAGATCGCCATATCATCAATGGACTTTATTGTAATATACTCAGCAAAGAAATGAGGTCTTGCTAAAGACCTTTTTTTTATTATAAATATGAGTTTCAATCAATTTAAGTTATTTTTATTCGTTAATTAAAATCGCATTTGCCCTTTTCTTTTTCTGAGAATCCTCATTTAGTATACAGGGTTGGTAAACTAATTATTTTGCTGACTCTTCGCGGTTAAATGTTCAACTACGAGAGAACCATTCACAGTCTTGCATACTAAATACTCATATTACTCGTATGCTTAACGATAACTGCTTCTGCACAAACCGGACTGATTGGCGCTGACGCTAGTCTATTTTTCGGCTTCCTTGAGAGAATCGATAATGAGTCCTAAAAATAAAACGGTTGTCGGTATGCGACGCAGAAGTTATACATATGATGAAGCGATTTCTGTAGTTATGATTTGTTTTTTGTAATAAATATCTGCCTAGAAAATGTGCAGTGTTGTAATTGAAGTCTGTAGAATCAGGAATCACGTTCTAAATACTGGGGAAATAGCGAAATGAAAACACAATAAACGTTTTACAATGGTTGCTATTGAAACATATTAATATCTTTTTTTTATTCGACATTAGAAAAATGACAGTATAAAACCTAACAAAAAATCTTATCCAAGTAGGTTTTACAACATCCGCCCTTAATGGGAATAAAAAGATAAAGTAGTAAAACTAAAACATTACTACCAGACTAAACAGAAATACAAAACTTAAACCGAAGAAAAATAAATAAATAGAAAATTATTCTACCTATTTATCCCTAAACCCATATTAACTACGCACCTTAGATGAGCTATGCGCAAGGGCTTGGTTAAAACATCGGCTGTCATTTTATCCGTAGGTATAAACTTTATATCTATAAGACCCTCAGTAACCTTTTCACGAATAAAATGAAATCTCGTATCAATGTGTTTGGTTCTATTGTGGTGGATTGGATTGAGCACAAGTTTCTGTGCACTTTGACTATCATTGTATAGCAACACCCTATGAGCAAAACCAGTAATGTCACACACTAACCGTCTTAGGAAAATAGCCTCCTTTGCAGCACTGGTCAAGGACATATACTCAGCTTCTGTAGATGATAAGGCTACCGTCGGCTGCTTCTTACACTCCCAGCTAATAGGTCCACCTGCTAGCGTGAAGTAGTAACCCGTGTATGACCGACGGTCATGTACACAGTTCGCCCAGTCAGCATCCGTGTAACCACACAGACGTCCACCGACTTTCCTGTAAGTAATACAGTAATCCATTGTACCTTTTAAATACTGTAACACCCTTTTAGCGGCCAACCAATGCCTTTTATCGTGACAGTTATTAAACTGACTTAAATAGCTTGTGGCATAAGCTATATCGGGTCTTGTATTCACAGCTAGGTACATGAGACATCCTATCAAGTTTTGATAAGGATATTCACCAGGAGATGTTGGATTACCTTTCTCCAACTTGTTATTCTCCAAAGGTGTAGACATCTCCTTGCAATCTCGCATATTAAACCGCTCCAATACCGCCTGTATATAGGTCTTCTGACTGACCACGATTTTATCGTCAACACGGTTAATATTTAAGCCTAAACAATATGACAATGCACCCAAATCTTTTAGTGAGAAAAATTTTTCCAAGTCATTTTTGACAACGTCAAACAAACTTTTTTCTTTGTAAAAGACAATTAGATCGTCGACATAGACTGCAAGTATTATGGTTTCATTACCAAACTTTTTCAAGTAAACACATGATTCCGCAGATGTTCGTGCAAAGCCAATTTTTGAAAGAGTTTGATGCAATTTAATATTTTAAATAAACACTAGTCTCAACAGCATCCTGCCAAAAAGCTTTCGACAGAGAGCTCTGTGCTAGCAAGGAACGGGCCTTCTCTACAATACTACGATTGCAACGTTCACTTACCCCATTTTGTTGAGGGCTGTATGGTACAGACGTTTCATGTCGAATCCCTTGAGCTTGCAAATAATCTATCAACTCCTTGTTGACATACTCAGTACCATTGTCTGACCGAAGAGTTCGAATCTTAGTACCGGTCTGTCTCTCAACAAGTGCTTGGAAAGCACAAAACTGATAACGTGTTGTAATTGAAGTCTGTAGAATCAGGAATCACGTTCTAAATACTGGGGAAATAGCGAAATGAAAACACAATAAACGTTTTACAATGGTTGCTATTGAAACATATTAATATCTTTTTTTTATTCGACATTAGAAAAATGACAGTATAAAACCTAACAAAAAATCTTATCCAAGTAGGTTTTACAACATGCAGTCGTGTCTGTCGATGGCGTGTGAAGTACCTTACTTTTTTGTAAGTATCTTGGAACAAATCTCTAGATAATATATCTTTCTTAGAGAACCTACATCTAGAAGTTAGTAGACTTCTGATGTTTCCACTGTTCCCGTGAAAACAATAAGTTCAAATAGGAGATAAAATTCGTGGATGATAAAAACATGAAAACCCTCAAAACATGGAATTGAATGTTCAAGTATACTTGGTTGGAAATACTCTTAGAAAATAATGATATTAACATGATGACTCTATTATCTTTAAACCCAGAACGTCAAAACGCCATTACGCTGTTTACAGAACAGATAAACATTCATTTTACGGCTCACAGGCCACAATATGACGGAGAGAGTTGACATTGTTTTGAGACAAAATCCGAACACAACTGAGTGAGTTTAATAACTCTCACTAACTAACAACAGTACTTATATTTTACACCTTGAACGTATGTATTAAGTACTTATAAAACAAGCTTTTTATTTTTGTAAAACTTTTTGTCAGTTATTATTACTTACTCCCAAAAAATACGCACAAAACTACAGCTAATTGTTTTCAATTATTTTTTTGGGATTTGTTAAAACCACTGCAGTATTTTTATACGTCCAATTTGTTAAAGTATGTGTATTCTTTCAAAGTGCAAGCGACGACTAAATAAATCTATGTTTAAAAAAAATTCTATTCGAAATATAATTCAGAGCTGTCAAGCGAATTTGAAATTTGTTCGAACCATATTTTTTGCTTTTAGTACGTAAAAAGTTTCCACAAAACCGTATTCGGTTTATCTCGGACTTATCAAGAAAAAATATATTTGGCCCAAGTTCGGACAGATTCGTATAAATCCCGGTACTAATCTGACAACTGGTGCACTTGTGGGAACAGGTTCTTTTCAGTTTGATATGTGACCACGCGTCGTCGGCGCAGACGTAGTGGCCCGGGGATTTTAATTTGACGCGTATGTTATTGTCAAACTTTTACCAGCTTTTTAAACTGTGGACCTAGGAAAAAAGCCGGTCAAAATTTTGCTAAGGAAATATGCAATAGTATGTCAGTCAGCGGCGGTGGTGCACCAGTATGTCAGTCAATGAATGACAGGTAACAGCTTGTCATGGAAAGAAAAAAATACAGAGTTTCCCGATTGAAGATCTGCGATTCGCAACAAAACTTTGGGTAGGATTCACAAAGGGAAGACACAAATGGAAAAGGTTGGAGGATAGGATTCAATCGGTTCTAAATCTTTTTTTTTCAATAAATTAAACATCCTCATCTTTAATCACTCTTCGAAGTTAGTATAAAAATCTGTAGAATTTTTATTCCTGTGGCACTTGTAAGTTTTGACTTGTTTTCCACAATGTAAAAATGTCCACAAATAAACCCTGTTTATAAATTAAACTGTAGAGACATAAGTAATAGTCTTAATCTTATCTCTAGAATACATATTATTTAAATAAACGAATAGGTAGCGACTAGCCGTAAAAATTAAAAACGTTTTTTCTAACTTTTGTCTTTAACATAGTTGAGTTACTTTTTCTTCTGCTATAATTATTAGGATCTTATTATCTCCAAATATTATACTTAATATGATCTTGACCGGCCTAGTAGCCACTCGCAGTTGGTATGGTAAAAAATCGCTGATTACTATCGTTCTGATCTCCGAAGTGATGCTGTGTAGCAATTGATTAAGAGCTACATCTCTTCCAAACTAGTCTATAGATAATTCAATCTTGAACTCATTGTTGTTAACTACTTATTATCTAGGTACTGAAAAATACTAAATTGTTGAAGAAAAACCTACATAAATACAATTTTATTTAAGACAAAGGCATTTTTTCTGCACGCTTTATTCTGAGCGTATTATATTTATGCTCCAAATAATAAATAATTAATTCCGCACATGTCGATATGGAATTTAGGTAAATGTCATTTCGAACAATCGATGTTTGTATAATGTTGGCGTGATTGTTCGTATGCTTATTGACATTGTACAGTGTACTTTATACAAAGTATCATGTTCGATTGTTTACCAACATGTATACAGTACAGTACACTGACATGTATACAGGGTGCCTCTTAAATGAGATGTATTAGTAAACTTTCGACGTAGGATGGGCTGGGACTTGGAATTGTAACAATGGAGCAATGTGTTGATAGGTTCGCGTAGAAATAAATGAGCTTTAACTGAAACAATGGCTGCGACAGTGGTGTCGAAATGTGAAACAGGCGCGGGCGCTTCCATGTAGGTACTAAAATAGGCTAAGAGCCGATACATGAAACTAATACGTGACAATAAAATATACCAGATGGTCAGTGTCATACTGCAGAGTCTGCCCCGGGATTGTGTAAGAGAAACGTATTCATCGCTATCGTAATCGTAAAAAAATCTGCCCGCTGATTGGTTCCCGGATCTATGTCAGCCAATCGGACGGCAAAATCTGCCAACAATTACGATTACGTTGTATACGTTTTTCGTACGCAATTAGACCCCAGGTATTTTGCCGTAACAATCATAGTAAAGCCTTACTGTATTTCGGTTTGAAGTCGGCACTCTAGCCACATTAAGGGGTACAACTGTTGTCTCAGAATGACAGCACAGCCCAGTGCGCGTCGTAAAACATTGGAAATCTGAATAAGTATCATTAGCAGGCGTATCACTTGACTTACAGTAAACTCGTCTCTTCATTTCAGCTAATTTAACGTATAACATGCACAAAATCTCTATTTATCGCTGGATTGATTTCACCCCTCAGGCCTCATACATGACTTTCTTTATGTACTTTTTGCCCCCATACCAGAGGATATTCAAGAGATTTTGACTTAGGAAATGAAATCGTGTAGAGACTGAAAATAAGTACAAACTTGTGGAGTTAACAATTCTCCGCAAAGTCACACCCATCTTATTCCAAATATCACGCATGACATCGGTGATATCTCGATCGTCTCTCACACTATTCGCTACTCACTACGACACTCGAGCTTAAATATTATCACAATTCACAATAGCTTCCCGCGATGGGATGTTGCGATGCACAATCTGCGCTGGCGTTTCGCAACTACAAATACGGCGAGATGCTTATTGAGACGAACGGGGCTACATAGAAAAATGATCCAACCAAATTGGGATAAAATAAACTTACTTACACTTGTATATTAGTAGCTTGTATTTGATGTCTATTTTTGAGTACTCAATCATAAGTTTCTTGCATCTTCTGTGAGAGCGTTGTTGATCCGTGTGGAGAGGTGTGATGTGTTTTACTTTATTAAGCGCACCTAATTTATAGTTTCGTAATAATCTTTAATAGTAGGTACCTATCGATTTGTGTCTGTCATACAAATAACTATGCTCTGGGACTGATTGTGTATGATAAGTTTCTACCGTGGAGTAAAATAGGGAGAAGTCTTTTGCTTTGCAAGGTGGAATTAGGAATAGCTCAGCATACAAGGTACTAAAGCTAATATAAATCTTGTATTGCGAGCTGAGACCCTACCCAGACACCAGTAATAAGATTTAAGCATCTATGCTCCACTCACACAGTAACAAAAACCGGCTAAGTGCGAGTCGGACTCGTGCACGAAGGGTTCCGTACCGTTATCTGTAAAAACCGGCCATCTCCGGTGTGCGATCTCCGGTGGAAGTTTGCATCGTAATGTACATCATATATCTTTTAGTTTCATCATTTTCTTATTTTAGAAGTTACAGGGGGGGACACATTTTACAACTTTGGACGTGTCTTTCGTGCTATCTATTCACGTTAGAAAAAAAATGATATTAGAAACATCAATATCATTTTTGAAGACCTAGGCCATAGATACAATACCCGTATGGGTTTGATGAAAAAAAAATTGAGTTTCAGTTCTAACTTCTAAGTACATATGGGGAGGGGAACCCTCAAAATGTATTGGTTTTTTTTTTCTATTTTTGTGAGAAAATTTTAATGCAGTTCACGGAATACATCTACTTACCAAGTTTCAACAGTTTAGTTGTAATAGTTTCGGAAAAAAGTAGCTGTGACATACGGACGAACAGACAGACAGACATGACGAATACCAAAAACCCTCGTAACCCTCGTATACAAGAGGTACATGGCGTTTTTAAACATGACGAATCTACAAAAAAAACCCTCGTATGGGGTACATTACAAAGGGTACATAGCGTTTTTTGCCATTTGGCTACGGAACCCTAAAAATGAGTGATGGTGTTCTGCGCGTGGGCAAAGCGTCTGACGCGACGCGGCGGGCATGCGGGTATGCTAATGCCCCTTGTTCTGGCGGAGCCTGGGAGGCGACATTAGTACGAGCAAGGAGGTTTGATTGCCCGTAATCGTGCTACACGCGAATTCTGTTGCGCAATCACGCACTGCAGTGCGACTCGTGCATTTTTTTTTCTTGTTTTAAGTTTCACGGCTCGTAGTTTGTACTGCTACGAGTAGTTTTTTATCTCACCCGCTCGGAAAAGAGATCTTTAACACCCAAAATGCGGGCGGGAAAGGCTATTATATTCCCTAGGCCGCACACATTTACATTTCTACCTAAGTATCTAAGCATTTCCAAATTCAAACATGACGTAATCCCGCAGTGTTCTTCTAATCATTCTCCTCGTTTGAAAAATTTTGTGTTATGTGCGGCTGCAATTTTTTTTAAACCTCGTGTCTTTGAATTTTCCTTCTCATCCCGTTTCATCCCGTAACTCTGCATGTAGAAAATATTAATTTTTTCAAGTGCAAGTTTTAAGTCTTACGCAAGCGACATTATGTCCTGATGTAGATAATTATTTTTCGTTAGCGCTAAAGATATGTATGTATATAATGTTATTAAATATTTAGTTCATGGTTAAAATTATATTAGGTAATTACTGTGTTTTAGCAATGCACGTTTTTCTATAGGAAACTCATTACATAGATATTTTTTCATTAGGTGCTTATCGTCATTAATTTTATCTATTAGCGAACTATTGATAAGTTTTTGCGAAAACAATTCACATTACTATGTACCTACGTGTATTGTTTATGAAATCACTTTAGTACGGAAAATTTCCACCAAGATTAGATACCTATTACCTATACCTATAAGGTATATTGGATAAAGATAATTTTTCATAATACGAACACAAGTGAAAGATAATAATTATTAATAGTACAGGGAGATACTTCATAGTAACTAGCAAGCAATATATTGTATTTTGATAGTAAATAATATGTGAAAGTTTTTCATTTGAAGCATATTTGATGCCGCAAAGGAACAGTGATTTTGACAGTATAGTTATAGGTATATCTTATTTAGTGGAGTGGATATGTAAATAAAATATACTTAAGTTACTTCGCCTTAATTCGCCTTAATTTTAATTTTTACATTGAGGAAACATACGGCAATGACAAAATGCCTCTTATAGCAATATTAGATTACCATGTGAAGGTAAAGAATGACGTATTATTTACGTTTGCTAACTGGTTCTTATCTTTGAACACTAATTGTAAGGTTAAACTTGCATATTGTAGTCGTAAAATAGTTTAAACTGGCGAGATAGCCGGTGACTCAGAAGTTATCTTCCATTTGCAGTGGGTATGTAGGCTAATTGTTAACGTAATACACCTCATAACATTGACATAGAAACCCCAAGATAGCACACATTACTCGTACAGTCGTCCTCTAATGAAGAACTGTCAATAACAAAATAGACTATACTTTTTTTGCGTTGTTTGGAAAAACACACTCTATCGTAATGTATGTGTGCAAAAAGCTTATGTTCTAATCGTGACGGTTATACCACAAGGTGTATGACTATTTGCAAATTATTTTGCTACTGATTATATTTCAAACGAAGATAAAAAATGAAAATGTATCGATGTTTATTCATGGAAACAGATAAGGATCATCTTTATTCTGGGAATCAGGATCATTGATAAATAACAATTAATTATTAACTTGTCATACAGGACTGCTTTCAATCGGGTAGATATATATAAACATATTATATATCTCAATTATTTTATAATATCAATGATGCATAATGAACCGGTAAGCCTTCCGCCGTCAGTAATATGTCATCCATCGATTGTTTGTTTAGCATTGTCTGCGCGTGACCCTGACGCCCACGCGCAATCTATCATGCTATAATCTATCTATGTAAACTAAACGCCATCTGCGATCAATGGATTAGGCAACAGATCAAACACGAATCTTTTAATTGTTAAAACTTAACTAAAACTATGAGGATATTTCAAGTGTCATAAGACTGTTTACTGCGGGAAGGGTTTAGTAGGTATATCCTACCCGCAGTAAACAGTCTTATGACACTGGAAGGGTTAAGTATATCTATTATTAGACGGTTTCGGCAGCGGCCAGGCTGCCGATCATAAAGGGACCCGCTGCTGAAGTGGCTGGTCGAGTCATGGCGGAAGCGCGGGGAATACGACACTGAATCCCGTACTCCCGCCAGCAGGTACGCCGTGGAAACAGACAGTTTTTAGTGGGTGCAAGCTCCACATAACCCATCCGTTTCCCCTGACGGAGGAGTATGCGTTAGGCATTTTCTGTCTAAAAAAAAAATATCTATTATCTCTACGGCAAGCCTTGAATCGATTATAATTTTTTATGGTAAAGGTAAAGGAATAATAAAAATCTGTGTTTAAATAAACACCGAACTCAAAAAATGTTTGGACAGAAACTAATAACGAAGTTAGCCTTGATATACTAGACATACTTGATACTACATCCCATGGTGTAACGCTCTAAAAATGTATCGATAAATATGACATAGCAATGAATTCATTGTTTCCTACCGAGAAATAGAAAGTTTACTCAATAAACGGCGTATACTGATAACAGTTAAAATAGACGTTAGATTAGATAACGCCAAATCGCTGTGTGAATGGTTGCCCAACTCGAGTTATTAAATATAGAAAAGTTAAACATTAACTAACATGATAATCAATATTTCAGCAATTTGGTTGGCATTATATTTATAGGTAGGTACGAGCGATTTCTGCGAATCAAAATAATCACAATCGAATTTTAATTCAAATAAGTTATAACCAAGTTAATCTTGATCTTCATTAAAATATCCTTCATGAAATAAATTGGAGAATACTTTATGTAAAGACTCGTTTTGAGTGTCCAATAAAATTCGTATTTATTACCTTTTACAGAACTCTCATTTCTTTTAATTAATTGTCTTTTTTCCTCTGTTTCAGGTGAGTTATCAAGAAGTTGCCTCGTTTCGTGTTAAAAGGTCATTATTGGGACTGTAAATCCGAGAGTAAAATGTAAGTGTACTTTTTTAGTTTACTTTTTGGTACCTACCGCCTTTTCTGATTTTACTTTCTAAAGTTTCGGCACGTATTTATATGTCAACTACTTCAATTCCTTAATTTCTGAATTTAAACTCCATTGTATTGTGGATTTTTTTGTCTGCCAAATAAGATTTATTAGTACTCTTATACGACTACTTTGAAGTATTTTACGTGTATTAATGCCACGTTAAATTAACCCAATAACTTTATGTATATCGATTATAGGTAAGACCTTTAAATTGCAGGATAAATTGAATGTACAAGAGGAAGCAGTCTAAATATTTATCTACCGGTGTCTGGCTGCTGCCGAGACGTTTGTGAATCAGCAGGATACATTTTTATGTTGCTCAGTAATTTAAGATTTTTTTAGTTAAAATCAGAGTATTTATTTTGCAATGCTTATTTAGGTAACCTATTCTTGGTTGGTACTTGTTTATTTTGTTTTAAAACCATGTTAAATTCGTATATAAATCGATCTGTCAAAGTAAAATAAAATCTTTAAAGTTCGAAGAATACACTTTTACTGCACTCAGACTTGCCTCAGACAATATAACATTATCTTACTTTGCTATGTTACAAGCTGGAGCGCTGTCGGCTACTTTATTACGATTTCTCCTCGCCAACATTATTATTGTTTTACGTATTCGGAGTTTTATCACGTTTGATTGAATTTTATAGCTCATCAAATGGATGGCCTCGCTTATTGGCGTTTGGATTTTGCACTTTTTGCCATTTTATTTTCGCTTTTTTTAACAAACCGTAAATCCGACTTTCTTTTCATCAAACCTTTCATTTGCTACGACTAGATTCATTTTTATTTTATATTTCATAGTTGTATCGGAATTCTGTAGTGTCTATCGTCTTTACCTCAACCTTACGTTCGAAAGAAAACATGATCTTTCATCTTCCAGTTGCTTGGAATCTCTAAAGACTATTACCACCACTCTTTAGTCCTCCTTAGTAAGTAGAGACGATGTATCGACTGCAAGTCCTAGCACGTCTTGTACTCCTTTAACTGTGCTTTTTAACTACATGATTATTTTCATAAACGGTCTTTTATTTTCCCCAGTTGTTCTTTTTTTTTAATTTGCTTATTATTGCATTCTAGCTTTAGAATTTCTTAACGTTTACGTGTTTATACTTTTACGCGTAGTCTAGTAAGTAGGTACAGATTCAAAAGTATGGCGCGCAGTTTCATTAATTCAACTTTTTACTGGTCTACCTGCTGCTACCAAGAATTTTAAAGAAACCTGTTCCACATATCATAAAGTGAAGAGATCATTTGATTAGGTAGCGCGACGTGACATTGAAAGAGCGCGTGCGCCGAGTCCGTAATCCTCCCGAGTAATCAGGGCGCGCTTATGTCACGCAGTCTGTTAAACCCACAAATAACGGTTGTTTTATAAACTAAGCGGGTTACACAAACGAACTTACTGTTAGAGTACCTTCGTGGTTATGTGTATTTAGTTATATCAGAACTTACATCCATGCAATGTTGGTACCGCAGACCAAGGAATAACTTTGTATTGGTTGGTATCTACCTCTTGTAAGATGATCAAGCATATTATAGCTCTCTTCTAAGTCTTATTTGAAATGCACTATTAGAATTAGAGCCAAAAAATTCTAACTTAGGTATATGCGCATTATAGTAAGAAGAAACTCAAGGCCAGCGTGGCCTGGTGGCACTCATTAGAAAAGGCCAATAAAGAACAATAATGGAATCCATTAGCAAATAAAAAAAACGTCTCATGAAGTAGGCATAATTGGCGAAACCGTGATTGGCCTAACAGGAATTTGTAAATTTATCTTTTCCGATGTTACTTGTTGTTGATGACATTGGATTAACTAACGGAAGATACCAATTAAAACACACTATTATATCAAACGATGCAACTATTACTAGCATTTTCAATAATAATTAGTGCTTCAGGAACACCGTATCTGGCGGGGAAGCAAAAAACGAAACCTCGTGATGAGGCAACTTCCGCGAGCGATGGACTTATACGGCGCTGATGTGTATGAGATGGTATTGAGATAATCCCTGCCTGGATACCTGCATATATTACAGGTTAAATGTTTTATTATAAGACGGTTTGTCAGATTGTAGTAGGGGTGCCCAAGAGGGAATTTTGGTAGTTACTCGAGCGTCGTGGGGACCTATTGGATTTTCAATATAAGATGCAAAAAAAATCACTATGCTATTTGAGTGGTTGGGGATGAAAAAAAATTTTTTTCTCGTGCGCGTCAGATTTTTAAACATACGCTTCATCTTGATGTGCTTGTCGTCCTCACCCCATAATCTGACAATTATGTCGAAGAGTTTTATTAATCTGCTGGTAAAAAAAAATATTTGCAACCCGGCAGATTAAGGAAATTCTTTGTCATATTTGTCTGATTATAGGTCAGGACGACAAGCATATCAAGAAGAAGCGACTGTATAAAAATCTGATGCGCTCAAGTGTACTTTCATGGATATATTTTTTTTTAATTTTTATGTAATCCTGTATTAGGCATTAGCTTCCCCCACCACTGAAATATCATACTTCATATAACCTCTTTTTCATTTTAGCACCTAATAATTCCAATGTAATAGGTCCTCACGACGCTGCACTAACTACCGATTTAGCATCGTGGGCTCCCCTACTATTGGGTAATAGAATCTTCCGCGTGGGTGCCTATCAATCAATTCTAGGACTTTAAGTTTTAAAGGACAACGTTAGCGTGACTATTTTACATAAATGTTTCTTGATTTTATGAGTTTTTCGTTCATGTCGAAAAGTTTTGTTTAAGTTTGGACATTAGCGCAAATATGCTAAGCGTTAAATCTATATAATTTACGTAATATTATACTTTCGCGTGGAAATAAGCTCAAAATTTACTAGATATAGATAACGGCTTACGTGTTCGTTTACGTAGATCAGATATCGAAGACCTGCTAATTGTGGTGCAATTGTTGCTAAAAAGAAGTATATGGATAAGTGCATTAGTTTTTGAAACCGTTAACCATTATTCCTAGGAATTAATTCCATACAAACTTCTGTATTTAGGTACATGAGCATATACGTTGTTTTTCTCCGAAGCGAAAGTGAGTCGAATTGGATTAAAATTGGCGTAAGCAAATTGAATTGTGTAAATTCATTACGCAGTCAGCATTGTGTAAAGAGCCTGATTGTTATCGCTAAACCGTATACTACTCGTCTAATCGCCAGATCGTGCACTGTGGAAATTAAGAGATTCCAGTACATACCTACCACGTTTCTGATCGCCTGGTACAAGTTTTCGAAAATGATGTTCAGTTCCAAAGTGTTTCTAGGAATGAAAATGAAATAGTACATTTCAATATAAGTGCGGAAAGTATGTCATTTCTTTACGAGTCCCGGTTTGTTGACCCAAGCCGAAGGCGAGGGTCAACTATAAGGACGAGTAAAAATGACAATTCCGCACGTGCATTGAACGACGTTTTTTAATACATTTGCGAAAAAAATATTGGTTTCTCGTGTTTGCATGCCGTCTTCGTGTTCATGCGCTCCTGGTGCGCCCGCTCCGGTGCCGCGTAGGAGGAAAACACAAAAGCACTAGTGCGGAAAAGAATAACTTTGCGCACGCTAAACACACATGGAAATGTCAACTTTTTGAGCAAATGTATTAAAAATAATATTCGATTTTATTAGATTAGTTGAAAGCTATAATTTACACAGATTCGAGTGCAACTTTAAAGAAGATGTTTTCTTAATTCAAACTTTAGTGCTCTACAACAAAGTGTTTCATCTTTTAGTCTGTATAATTTCCGGCGAAATGATATTTAAAATATGCTACTTATTACTCGTCCAGTACCTAATCTGATACGAATCCAAGAATATATTGCATAGGTACGCCTCAAAATTGCTACACTAGGTTGGGTACATGATTACATAGCCATCGGATCAACAGTGTCGTTTTTGACAGTTTGAAAGTGACACATGTTTGAAACCACATTTAAAGCGGCTCGTTTCAACGCCGTAAAAGGAAGCGATAAGTGTTACAACGCCTCTTCCTCGGTTAAGTTGTAAAATTGTCAACCCGTTGCTTTATATAAGAGGATATCATTGAGGCCATACACTGTTGGCGTTTCTACGAAGATTGATGGGGTACATTGTGGGATAATAGATAGTTATTGGGCCAGCACAACTTGTTGGCTCCAACTTTCTGTTGCACTGAATAGTACAATGACAATGAATAAGTCCCAAATATTTTGGCTGAATATGTTGACACAATATTTTTTGGTTGGAACCCCACTTTGGGTGTAAGTCTTTCTACATCGTGTCTTAGTGTTTAGTCTGTATTTCGAATTTGTGAAAAGCTCAAAAGACGAACCTGACGATCTAAATTCTGAACCGTCCGAATTCTCAGTAGGTAGTGTACACTTTCGAAATGAACTTTATTATAGTCAGTTTTATTTTCGTTATATTTTTAACCTTCATTGCTTGTGTGTAGAGTTCAAACTTGTATTGATATTTTTTATTTCACGAGAGCTTGTATGTAATTGACTTGTCGATTTGAAATTCGATTTGCGACCTGTTACAATTTTAATTGCCTCAATAAATAATGTTAAACCCTTGCCGATACTACGAATATTGGACCGGAATTGCAGTGTAGATATAAAGCGGTTATTTAATATTTTAACTTGCAACACTGTGAATGCATGTTATGAAGATTGAAGTTGTATATCATTTAAACCGCCCGCTCTCCAGAAACATAAAATCGTGAATATAATAAATTCATGAATTTAATACTCAATCATGTCGAGGATGGTTACGTTTTAGGAGAAATGATAAGAATGGTACGCCTTTTTCATTTATAACCAACATTTTTTCTTGCACGTCATTCAAAAACAATACAATCGCGCAAAAAATGTCGCACGTCACATTTGACAGTTTGAGAAACGTTCGGAAAATTCGGACGTGTTGGTGTTCCAAGTTTAAAATTGTAACTGTGTACGTTTCAGGAAGAATCGATTTTTTGGGTGAATCCAATTTGGTGCCAACCATATTCGTATGCTTGTACGCGGTATAATGAAGGCAACTTTGCGCGTTTCGTTCGAAATTTAAACGCGTAAAAAATGTCTATTTGTCACGTTTGACAGTTAAAGAAGCGTTCGGAAATTCTTAACTTCGGCGCTCCTTGTAGGTGTTCCGCGTATAAAAATTCGTAACGGTATTTCACAGCGCCACAGTGACCTAACGAAAAACAGCAGAGCGCCGGACGACCGGTCAGTGGTCACAGATCTACAGGTGCCAACCTACCTTCACTTTCAATGTCGCGTCCGCCGCTTCAATATGGCCGCGATGTATTTTATCGTTTTATATCGTCTTTGACAACGATATCGAGTTTATCATGCTTATAAAAACGTATGTTTTATACAAATGTGTGTGAATGGAGATTATTTTTATTATTATTAGTTTTTTCCAATACTAGCTAACTCGTCCGCGTTTGCTCGTTGATACCGTGGGAATTCTGTAAAATCCTTTCTTGTTCTTTGTCATCATTTAAAAACAAAACTGAGCGAAATTGTAGCATTCCTGATAAAGCCAGTTCAATCCAGTGAGTTAGTGTGATAAGTTTCCGTCACATGATCAATTTTTCGCTCGGATAGTTTTCATTCCCACACAGTTTTTGAATTTTATTCATCGCTCATTCCATTTCCAAAGGGAAATTTAGAAATGGAATGAGCGATGGACGGGTTTAAATGACTAAGGCTGCAGGGCTGAGTCAGCTAGTAAATAATATTTTTAATAATCCCGCTTTTGGATTTCGGAGCTCGACGTAAAATCAAAATGGCGGGTGTTATCGACTCGCATGACATCTTAATTTCGCGTTTTAATTTATTGTTAATTTCGCCGTTTATATTGCGAATGTCTATTGATATTTACGAGTATTTTGCAAAGAGGCAGCATAAAACGACTGCCAAGAATTTAGGTTCATTTCGTTTAATAATCTAATGTCTATAATATTACTATGCTGATTCAAGTCAAGTTTAACACGCTTCTCCAATGCAGGAGGTGGGTTTTCTTATTGAACATTTTAAATGTGACCTTTTAAAAGCGTCTATAAACTCATTTCGCTCATTAGAAATTCTAATGTAAAGACACCTAGCGGAATATACTGTTGATATAAAATTTTATGACCTAGGCCAATCTAGGACCTAGCACACCTAGACTAGCTCAGGAGGTCCGCGCAGTTATCTTTAAGACTATGCTACCGTTTATTGGTCGGCGACAGACGTTTACAATCAAGAATTTAACTAGGTTATAGTTTCCGCTAACATTTGGCTTTAGAAATTCTAAACCTGTCTTAATTGAAATTACGCATTGCATTTTTACATTGATATTTTATTACTACTGAATCTCAAGTTAGTCAAATATAATTAAAATTGCTTTGGCCAAATAGTCCATATGTATTTAAAAGTTCCTTCTACTGCTGGGTCCAGAATCCAGTTACTTTCTATAAAAAAGGTTCAATTTTAAACCTTCACAGTTTTTGTCAAAAGACCTTTTTCGTTTAGTTTAATTGTCTGGTCCCAAAGTCACTTACGTAACATCTTACGAGTGTAATATGTACGAGTAAATGTAAAAACAAATCGAGTTAGCTTAACAACATTACGCAATCTCCATAACATATTTAAATAATGTAGTTACATATTACGGTAACTCTGTCGATATACCTACTAGTAGCTCGGTGCACAAGAAGTCAAGAAACTCCGATATAATCGAATGCTAACTCGATGCATATGGCATCGAAATAGGAACCTCGCAGCAATTGACAGCGAATGACAGCTGATTGCTGGCACAGAGCGGGTGCTTAGAAGTAATATGATTCGTGCAACTTTCCCAACCATTCCCATACATGTAGCGCGCTTTGCATTTCTATAAATACTTGTATCTGTGAAGACTTCCTGTAAATGGTAAGAATGTTTAAGCACATGTAAGTAAAATTCTCTTTGTTTTATTTGTTTCGTCTTAGCTGAAAAGGCATCTTGAATGAATCCCAGCCTTTTCTTGTCGTCATCGTCATGGACTCCGCTTGCTGGATAGAATAAATGGTCTCTTGAAGGGATCTTGAACAGCTTTGTCCTTGCCGTCATAGTTCAGCTAAGCAGAAGAACTTCGACTGGTGTAAAATAAGGGTCTTTGACCAACAACATTAGGTGCCACATGGGTCCAGCAGTTTCTATCCGCTGCAGCGTTTCTCGATGCGATATCGCCATTCGCCACTCCAGTGCCAGTGCAACATCTGTCTCCAACATCTCTTGGGTCTTGGGTCTCCAACATCTGTCCGTTGAACCTGCTGTAAGTTTTGCTACTTTATTTCAGCGTCATGTTGAGGTCAGTTACCAGTTCTGACCCAAGCCTGATTTGCAAAAGTTCTGCGATAGTCAAGACTGTAGTCAAGCGTAAAGCTATCTTTAAACGTACTGTAATAAAGCGACAAAATGCTAAATTAACATCATAAGCAGTAATAGCGAATTGGATTGACTACATCCTGATTAATCTCATCAATTGGCCATTTCATTTCATTAGCTTAATCTGTAAACTCGTTATTGTATTACATAATGCTATCTTCGGCTCTTCCTTCCCAGTTCACACGCGTGACAAACAAACTTATGTTTACTAACATGCGTTAGTTACGCGTTTAGAAAGTTAGCTTCCGATGTTTGTTTTGAATATATTTTTGTAAGATTACTTGTTTTAGAATATGTTGTCACTTTTTAGATGCTGTTAAATGATTTCTAATAACTCATTAAATTAATTTACATTTTCCTGCCTTTCTTTAATTTGTATCACCAGGTCCTATGTTCGATTCCACAGTCAGCCAAAGCCCTTTGTAGCGACATTAAAGAATCTAGCTTGAAGAAAACGTGATTCAAGCTACTTTTATGTCTACTTTATTGGTATTGTCTGTATTTGTGGGGTTGGTTAGAAATTAAAGGTAATAAGGGTAAAGGTAATTAACATCATGATAAAATACGAGCACAAAGAGGTCCATCTAATTCAACAAAAATGTTTACTGAAGGAGATGTTAACTGAGATTTGCATATATGATGATTGTTCGTCTTGATTCAAACTTCAGTTCCCATGCATTAAAGTGCTCTAGTTGGCTCTATAGTCTATTGGTACCTAGATAGTATGATTGTACAAATGCCCGCGTTTCGTATGAGCCCGAGAGCCGAGACAATGGCTGATGTCTTTATCAAAGTTTCTTAACACGGCAATCACATTCACGCAATACGGTTTCGACACACGTTACTGTCCACTGTCCAGCCATTGACACGCCGGTATCTCCGTCTTATCTATCTCGATCAAGCTACGATATCTCAATACCGTACTTAGATCTCAGCTTGAGATTCTCGTGTTTATTATGTAAAGTTTGCAAAATATCTTTCGAGGCTAAATTCTTGTAAGGATAACCATCGGCTACTGGGGTATTTTGTGTCTTAATTTGGCCTTACATGTATTTACAGTTTTAATCTCAAAATTATGCAAAAAAAATTATATCGCGTACAAATTTTGTACGATCTTTACGTTGTTAACATCGCAGGTTTGTGCCGACAACAGATGAAACAACGTTATAATGTCTCGTCATTGCGGTCATTCCAACGTTTATCAGGTACGATTTGCACTCCTCTCATATGCTTTCTTCACTCATCGCGTTACCAGCGATAGGAAACATAATCGCAAGTCGTATCGTCTGGTCACCAATAATGCGGCACTTATCGATGAGTCAACCGATGCCCTTTAACATTTCGTACAGTGCGGCATGCCCAACTATCCGGAGCAATTTGACAAAACGCAGCGCGCGCGCGCACGACTTATTTCGGTAAGCGGGTCGGCTGGCGGGGTCGTCGGCCGGCGCGTCGCGACGCTACGTCTAATAATACTACAGCGGGTGCAGGTGCAGGGTAGGGAGGCCATATTGTACCAATTTGGGAGGAAAGTTGGGCTGTCTGTATTTTTTGAAACTAAGTTCCTTATCGCGCGTTGCGAAAGCGGCTTAGACGGAAAAAATTAAGACGAAAAGTTGTAACGACACTTTTTGCTATAGTAAGCTATAGTAAGTCGTGCGGCGTGCGCATGTTTCTCTCTCCCTCTCTCTCTCTTATTGAAAGCGAGCCAGATATACTTTGATCCATCCGTGTGTAACTTGACACCAAGTATTTTTTGAGTGGCTTTGGCTTTTAGATCCCGTACTATCTCTACGTTTACCCAGAATGAAAAAAAATATCTACGATTACAATAATTTCATACAAAATTCATGGTTTTTCTGCGAAAGGAATGTCAAATATCCAAAGGCGCCAAAAAATCTTGCACTTTTTTTTAGAATATCAACGAATACTGACACGTCTTCTATAACTCTTGTGACGTTGTAAAAATGATATTTTACCCATAACGTGAAGACCCATCTTTGGTGAGGTTTTTGAAGTGGTAACGCTCACCTAAGGACCGTTAGCTAGCCGTGATGTGTGATATTGTACCTACAAAAAGATTCAGGGCATATAACCCAAATTGAGGGATAGTCAGATAGTATTATTAGTTCTTGAATGGCAACAACAATTTATTGTAGGCTAATAATTATTATTTTCAAAGTGAAATCCTTTACAACCCAAATTGAGGGATAATAAATCCTCAGATAGCATTATTAGTCCTTGAATGGCAACAACAGATTTATTGTAGGGTAAGTAATAATTATTATTTTAAAAGTGAAAGGAGAAATCGATCACAGTTGTTTGAGAAAAAAGGGAATAGCCTTTTGAATCCTTATTCTCTTGTGGTTACCCTACTCGAGGGCCACAGATTGATGGCTCCGATGCAGATATAGAAGGAAAGGAAGCCTAAATTAAGCTGGACTCTTTGATATTCGTGGACGCTGATAATTTGGACTGGCAGCCTTTTAGACGACATGCGCTTGCGATTATAAACTATGTTTCTTTACGACTTAATTAGTGGAAATGGGTGGAATGTAGACGGGAATGAGTATTAATGAGTAGCTATGGATATTTATGGGTTTTAATTGTATCTCAAATAAGAGCTATTATTTTTAAATTAAAAACCTCTGTCTTTTAATTCAGGGATTTAGTTAATCGTGTTTTTTTTGGTGTTATCTATAAGTACATAATATGGCGTATATACACGTTTTATAACTGCAATTTCTAACTTTGGGATTTTTAAAGTTACTTAATACTTATTCATAAGAGTTATCGAGGTTCCTTTATAAGCAAAAGTAGTTGCTGTGCCTAGTAACGTGGTTTCGTTAACTATAACAACATATAGAAAAAAATACTTTTACCGCATATGATAAATGATAATGATATACTGCAAGCTTACTACTACTTATCTGAAATCGTAAATAACCCAAAGCTTTCATCAAAATTTTTAAAACTAACGTAACTACTTAATAAAAAATATTTATGGTCTCCGATTAAGTCGATTACTGGATCAGTTATACGCAAATTACTGGACGGGCTGCCCGCAATTAGATAGTATAGTAGCCTGACCGAATTCTGCTAACGATATCGATACGATAATTCGTACCCACCTACATTCCACACGTTCTAATACCAGGCATTACGGATTACACCCAAATTACACCATGTGAGTTGGTACACGTGATTTCACTGCTAAACGAAATCGTACGGTACATTCATTTATTACAAACAAACGTAAATAACAACGGTATTTAATACCTGTTCTATTCGTATAGTTTTGCATTTGCGTACCGCTGGTTAAAACTTATACATCAGGGTTATTCTATAAAACCGTATAACGTCAACTCGATTACGAATCGATACTCAGCTACTTAGGAACTTTTTTAAATCTTTATTTATGGGCTTGGTCCCATAATGGACAAAGTCGCCCCGTACAAAAACTTGACCTATTAAAAACGAACTTAATTAATAATTATCATAAACGTCATTATCTTAGCAACTGAACAATTGTAACTGTAGGGGAATTAGTAAGTATATATAGGGGAATAATGCTAAAAATTCGATAGCATTATTGTATCTTGTACTACATTTTTTAATTTACAAAATAATGTCGTTTTATTTCTGCAATATAATCGATCAGGTTGAGATATTCGAAAGTAGTAAATACAAGCTATCGAGTTGCGAAAAAATCCTTATAGAATAACTCTGACGGCCAATTTCGCGGCTGATGAATAGAACAGCGGTGATGATTGGATTGCTAAAAGAATGTGGAAGTACCTACCTATTAAGAGTGAATTTATAGTATCTAGTTATGCTACGTATACGAATACTTATGTTTAACTGAATCGTCTTATAGATCGAATACCTAGAGGAGAATAAAAAATCTTTCGTTATGAAGTTTTCAAGCGGTGATAGTATTAAGCTAGTAGGTAACTTTCTATATGTATAAGTAGAAGGTACAGTGGCTAACACTTTAATATCGGGGGGATAGAAGTTCCAATCTTTAGGCGCGTATTTTTGACAATAAGTTAAGTTAATATGACTTATGACCATTTTGAATTGCATGTGTTCCACTTCGAGGCAATTAATATCGCTTATCTACTGTACGTTTTAAATAGCTGTGAAAGAAAATATTATGATGTACGCCTGATTAAAGAATTTCACATTGATCTCAGCATTTGACCAGTACATGAAAGACTAGCTAATGCCCACAACTTCTCTTGATAATACTCTTGATTCACATATTATTGTGATTTGTGATGCGTGCTTTCAACTAAAACGCGAATAAAATCCGTCCGGTTTAGCTTTATTTTAATCCTGTTATAAACCCATCGTTTCAATGTACCATTTTAATTTTATATGCCCGTACCTGAGAGGGTATTTTATTTGGACTCTTAAACGAATTCCTCGTATTATTGCCAGTGTTTACGACCTAAGGTAAGGGCTAGTTTACAACGTGTTAAGCGAATTTGTGGTTCGAACGGAGACCATTTCGATCCTTTTATAGTTTCCTTGCAAGCTATTCCGATTTCAGTTTAACTTCTTTCAAAGTGTCCTATCTCAATAATTCTTTTCCATTTTTATTTTTTTAAACACCTAAGTAAAGTGCAACAAGGTTATGCTGGCGCGAGGCAAAAATCGGAACTAACGCCGCATCTTGTGACATCGTTTGATAGTTCGCTCTGACGGCATATCGCTGTTGTATGTTTCGTTGTTTTTTTTTGATTATTAAGTAAAATTGACGTAAAATTCAGGATTTTTTTTTTGCTGGCTGCTTTTGCTCTACAACTACGCCCTCCTCTCAACGTCATTCAAGTGCCAACAGAGCCTTGTCGAACTGTACATATTATATTGGTGCCAATTCAATTGTGCGAATTTTCTAAACGTAACTAAATTTATACCTCTTAAAATAGGACTATGATCCTCTTGAAAATGCTCTACATGGAAAATGATAGCACTATTTTATAGAGATTTTGCAATATAGAATTTGCATCATTTACAAACATTTTATTTCGAAAAAATAAATAGTGAGAAGAAATTAAAGAATTATAGCAGGATACACACTGCAAAAGAAATTAAAATAATTATTCAAGAAGATAATAATTTAAATCAAAATGTGGTTTTAATGGAATGTCTCACGTTTACAACATTTAAGTAGTATTGAGGTGCTGTACTAGTGAAACAAGTGGTAATTGATTAAAAAATTGTTTGATAAAGTAGTTTAAGTAACATGTAACGAGTATAATCCCACCTTTATGCGAAAATGTATATTCGGATATTGTTATACATGAAACAAATTCGTTACTTTAACTTTAACCACAAAAAATACCATTTTAACGTTTGTTTTTAGTAAATATTTAAAGCAAAGTCGTAAAAGAAACGATGATCGTCCGCGAAACATCCAAGGTTATGCCGATGTGTTTATTAAATAACCTTGTCAGACCGATGCACCCTTTATTTTGGTACCCATTACCACTTTTTCACAAACCTTTGAGTTAACTAATTTAACATAAATCATTCTGTTGTCATTGACTTTCACGTTCAATTTGTTTGTTGTTTGGATAGAGCAAGTTTGAACATACACAACCACACACATTTCAAATTAATTAAACCTTGAAGAATGAGATTCTCTATTCGTTATAATGACATGCTAGTTCATAACTAAATCAACTTATGGTCGATTATTTTTACTTAAAAATGTTTGGTATCTTTGATTGAGCGAAATAAATCAGAATTAAGATGATTCGAATGGAAACTCTTTGAAAAATTCGCTCAATAGTAACATTGAATGGTATCCCTAAACATATACCTACCTACAACTAGCAGGGATATTATTGTCATGCTATTTTAAACTCTATGGAAATCAGGATTTAAAGTGCAAAATAGGTGACATTAGTATGTAGACAGAGTTTCTAGATAGAATGTCTGGGTGCACTATGCGATGGGATAAGTTTAGTAGCGATCAATACTGCAACTGGGTGGATACTGGATACAGTTACATGTGTACGTGTAACTATCAGTAAATTGAAACTGTGTATGTGTGAGTGCAGACGTAATCTCAAACACGGGTAGATGGATGTCCCCAGCTACTGATTATGTGCTGATATGAGATAATATCTTAGTGTAGGTAAGGTTTTACGAAAATCTGTGTGTGAGTCTATCTATTTAGATACGAATAGTTGAACCAGTCTGTTTTTACAGTCATTCCTAGTGCTGCTTGCGGCCATTAGCTACTCAATCAACAGAAGTGGAAAATACTTAAGATATGCCAAAATACAAGACTTTTACGTCATACTGAGTCTGCCGCGCTTACTAGTCTATTTTCTGTTTTTTTTTAAGGCTTAGTACTGAGAAAATACACGGAAATTAAACAGAGATTCCATAGTCCTAAGTCTCGACTTTTGTTGATACTTACCAGTCGTCTAATCTATCGTACTTATTGTCTGTACAGAAATATGCGAAAGAGAGGGTACATATATTATAGTAAGTAGGTTATTGCTTTACCACTTACTTGCTATTGCTTTACTTTTGCACTTTAGTACCTTTTTTTACGAGGAGGAAATCTCCACTGAGATATCCAATTGGATTATGTGGGATTTTTACCCACTAAAACCCCCTCGGACATCCTCAGCGCTCATGTTGGAAGCCTCCGGGATCTCATACGAAGGCACCGGACAACTCCCTTCTCCCTTCCCACTTTCTCCCTTGCGCAACGCCAGTTTGGCTCACCTCTGGCTGACCCTTATCATTTGCCATTTTCAGGCAAGGTCAGGGCAACCTCAAGGACCCAAGCTATTAAGGGGTCTGGGATTATTATCTACGGCGTCTGCGAGAGGGATCAGATCTCTCTCGATCTCTCTGCGCAGCCTCCTTCTACGTCATAACAACCTCGCAAAAGGCGGATGCTTCTCTCCACGCCTCTTCTCCAGTTAGTAAGCCACTCTTTAGTACCTACCTAGTCCACCTGAAACGTAGGATACTTTTTTTTGCTGAGATAATTATGAAAGGTGTACTCGCAATACTCCTCCTGTTACATGAGTACTTAATGACTGCGACATTTCGCGGAATGGAGTAGCCGAGTAGACTAGCCCAGGTAAGCTAGACTGAGCTAGGCTGGCTAAGCTGCAGTGTAGCGGACTCTTGAACTCAAATGTACTCTACTAAGTACAACTGCAAGCGATCATGTTTCATAATTTTTCCGCAACTGATGTTCTTGTAAGTTACCCGTATCTTTGTAAAGTGTTTGTAGACGATGTGGGTTCCCACGGTATTATTACGTGAAATGTTACATCGGAATATTTTGTTTATTTACTAGCTGACCCGGCAAACGTTGTTTTGCCATTAGAGATATTAAAAAGAAAAAAAGTAGCTTACGAGTTACGACCTACTCTCAGACCTACCAAACATACACAGAAAATTTCATAACAATCGGTCTACCGTCTAGCCATTTTGGAGCAGTTTGGTAAGAAAAAATGGCACGAGAATTTTATATAATAGTTAATTTAAAGTTAGTTAGTTAGTTAGTTAGTTAAAAAGGGTTAATATTGTATCAAGTGATAGCAGTTGATACAATATTAATCCTTTTTTCTATTTTTAATCTATTTTTAATTTGGTTTATGGCCAGCTTTTGCAATTAACATTTTCGTTGCTTCAAAAAAACGGGTCTTTTGAAAACCAATTTTATCATAGGTATCTTTCAGTTTACGTCGTTACGTAAACTGCTTATAGGTATTTTGTTTAATTTTGCGGACTTTTGTTAGTCTAATTCCTATTCCAGAGGAGATGTAAAGAACCCTTCGTAGTATAGATACTAATTCCTTTCAAGTCAACTTTATAGTATGCATCAGATAATATATTGAAACCGGCTGAAGTTATTTTTTTAGTGTGAATATCGGTCAATGATCGTATCTCACAGCTGTACGCTGTCGACATTCGTAATGACTAATAACGAATAAGTAGTACCTGTACTACAACACATGTGAAACGTAAATAACTTGGTATAAGCTGTAATTGCGACTTCCACTGCGTAAGAATTATCATTAACATAAATAGGTAAAGTTGTTAACGACTGACCTAGTATCTAATTCAAGGGACCTTAAATTATTATACAGTTGTAGTAGTACATGAAATGGGTGGATCTTAGATTCCTTAATTGACCCATTAATTCAAATGCAACCAAATTAATTTATTTTAGCTTTCTGCACGCCTTCTCGCATTCTGCTTGGCAAACACAATAGGTATGCTTAAATAGAGATACGAAGTTTAATTTTCGCGAAAGTATAGCTTATTTGAAGAAATAATCGAAACCGAAAGAATGGATTGTAATTCAGAGAAAAAAGAAAGACACAATTTTTGATTAAATTCTTGTATACACACAGACATACACGCTTTTTCAATTCAATATAGGTACTTAACAAGTTCGTATCGTAAGTACTGCCTTTGTAATGAGGAACCCCTTAATTATTATTTGCGAAACGTTTATTTTAACGATCAATTTATATTGGGAGCCGTATCGAAAGGTGCAGTTTCGTCTCGCAAAAACTACGCACCGGTGCCAGTTGTGGCGTGCGGCACCTGACACGTGCCTTAAATTGATCTTCCTAAGAATGGTTATAGTTTACTAGTTATTACTTACATTAACGGTACATACAACACTCCCTTTCTAGAAAAAAACATGCATTTTGCTCTTTATATTATCTTTTATTTCTCTGAGCCATGATGAAAGTTGTATTCATCTCGCAAAAACAACGTATCGGTGCCAGTTGTGGTGTGGAGCACCTGACCAGACGCTTGTCTTTATTGATCTTCCTAATAAATGGGTAGTTAACTAGTTACATTAATGGTAGATAGTGAACTCTGTATGTTTTACTCCTTAGTTTCCTATGTCATAATATATTTCTCTGAGCTATGATGAATGTTGTATTTCATCTCGCAAAAACTGGTGCCAGTTGTGGCGTGGGGCACCTGATTAGACGCTTAAATCTAATCGATCTTCGATCGATCACATACAACACATCTCGAGTTATGCGTTCGTTTACGCCTTAATTTTCTTACTTATTTGACGTCGTTTTGAGTTAGGGGTATGATGAAAAGTGTCTTATCATCTCGCAAAAAATACGAACCGGTCCTACTTGTGGCGTAGAGCATCTGACGAGTTGCGTGTATTAAATTGATCTTCCTACCAAATGGGTAGTAACCACATAGTAAAAGGCGTAAGTAGTATTATTATAGGTTAAAGTAAAACTGCCGTACTAAATTAATCTTTGTACTATGATGCAAAAATACTTTTATCACTAATAAAAATACTTGAAGGAACGCATGACAAGACGTTAAGTTCTGATTTTCCTTAGTTTTAAAAACCTACCGATTATGGAGACGCAACATGCATTGCGTTTCTAAGGACAGAGTTTCATACGAAACGTACAGTCAGATTTTCGATGAGTCTGCCTCAATGGACGCTTAGCTTTTTTGTTCGAGTTGATTGTTTATTTTTATACCCATCAATCAAGTACAGTTACAATACAATGTAAGAGCCGCTGCACCTCACTGTACGTACTGTGTAACAAGTACTTTCCGCACTTGACCGTGCACAGCACCGCAAGTGTCGTAACCGTTGCACAATAAATCACACGTCGCAGTTTCTCGAGTCGCCAAGTGGAGCGGAGCATCGCGAATCTCTAAACGAAAATATACGTATGATTTAATATTGGACGCATCTTCATTTTCTTACAAGATTCTGTTTGGGATTTGATACAACAATGGACATATATATATATATATACACAGGACTCGGCGGACTGCGTGGCAAAATGTCGCCCGTTTACTGGTGTCAAAAATGTTTTGACACCAACGGCGTCAGTAGGTAACCGACCGAGATGTCCATGCGTCCCATGTCAAGGTAAATTATGTAGTTTCCCAAGCTAAGTCATTTCCTATAGGATAGGGGCGACGACATAGAAAAGATTAGGGACCACTATTTTAGAGCAAATTATGGTATTAAATGTGTTTCCTCAAATTAGGTATGATTTCCGATATTATTTAGAATTATTGTGGAATGTTTCGACATAAGCGATTCAGAATTCTCAGAATTTCTAAGTGTCGGATATTATAAGATATTTTGCAAACTTACGTAAAACTTCTAGGAATGGAGAAATATTTATTAATGACCATAAATACTCGTATTAAGTGTCTCTTGAACTTTGCAAGAGTGGTGTTACTCATTGCTGTTCCGAGAACCGCCCTAATGGGGTTTTACCCCGACTAAAAATTTCCGTGGATTTGTGATCGTATTTCGTGGATCGAAATATTTTTTTGGTTTTTATTTGATGTGATTGTAGGAAGTCTGAAGTGATGTAGGTACATATGATAGTGGTGATCCCCATTTTCATCGTCCGTCTGTTTTTAAAAAAATACGGACCCAGTCAAGCGATTTAATAATGTTCAGCAACTAACCATCGATTAGGATTTAGGATTTATTGCCCATCCAAGTAAGTACAGCTGCATCGAATTTTACTCTCATGTGAGTTGTATAAGTACTAACATGTAATGTAATAAAAACTGAACAACGCCTGGATCGATGTTTGAAAGGGGCAAAACTCCATAACGACGAGTAAACCTTCTCATAAAATCATTTGATGCGCTCGCCACATAAGAAACATATCATGTGAAATGTATATGGAAGTGAGGAGTGAAACCTGTCGGGAGTCGGCTGGAGGAAGACATTCCCGGGCTGGTCCGATCCAAACGGTAATTAATAGAAGGTCAGGCAGCCGTTAGACGAGCGATGCGCATCGTCCCGTACGCTGTACAGGCGTTCCGGCTGCTTTATATAGGCATGGCCGGTTTTTGTGGCAACCAGAGCACCCTGTACTGTGTTTCAGCGTTTAGATCGCACTTGTGGACAGGGTTTAGGTGGCCGTCTCACGGATGAATGCAATTCATTCGCTAGATATACCTACCTAACTGTCTCATTCTCGCTGCTTGCGATACAATGAAATGGAGAAACAAGCTGCCTGTTGCACTCTCTGTCGCACTTACGAGCTTTGCGGCAGGCCCCCTTTCCTCAATTTAATGCACCGTGGGCAGCGAGATATTGCAACCAGTCATGAATATGTCCGACTGGTAGACAACGAGGCGATGGTTTTGAGCCAGTAAATTGTATTGGGTTCTTTTATCAAGGAGTTCTTAGTACCAGCCCAGAGATTAGGAATTGAGGGTACTTCGGAAGGATATTATATCTACACTAACTATAACTACGTATAGCAATATAGGAAAGTTCACCAGTCGATTCGTGTTGATAGACAGTAATTGTGGACACTTATCTCATACCTTATAAGTCTTATGATAAACTATTAAATATGTATGTGGGAATCCTAGAACCGACAGTTTGTTCAGAAATTTTTCCGTTGTATCCTTTACCTTAAATGTTAGCTTTTAGCGTTTTTCTAGCTGCGAAACATTTCCTTTCAGAGTGTCTTAATAAATTTTATCTATACTTGGTATTTTCAAATGTCGTCTTCGTCTTCAAATGTTTCAGAGTTCCTAACAGTTCTCTACGTCTAAACTAGTAATAATTTTTTTACACACTGCAAGATAGTACCTACTTAACTGCAATCTCACCTGATGGTTAGTGACGATGCAGTCGCAGATTATATCTTACTAATATGGAAAAGCTAAGTAACCCCTAAACGGAACGCTAAATTGCCCGCTTAGGTTCCGCGGCTGGAGCCTACCACCAAATCAGACCTGAGCCAATTTAGCAATTATTAATTTCACACTGGGCGTACCGGGAATCGAACCCGGGACCTCCCGTTTATATCCTAGCACGTGGAAACTGCACCAGGAAGGTCGTCAAAAGTCCGTCGTCTTTCCCCTACCTACCCTACCCTACGTATCTACCTACGTCGTCTCAACCCTATACGTCTACTGTACCACAACGTACCTTCTAGCAAAGTAACACGTAAAGGCCAACACTACATGAAGTCTTAAAAAAACTATCGAAAACACTTAACGTTAATCAGCGCATCACTAATTAGTCGCATAACGGTGTTGTATCGGCGCCTACTCGTCTGATAACGTATCTAATTCTACACTAATGCTCGCCAGATGTATTTATTGGGTGTTTGCGTGCAGCACTACAATGTAGCTAAAGCTTGAGGCGCACTACATTCTAACGCTATGGTAGATTTACCGCATAGTAAATAATAGATTTATCGTCCTAGGAAAGCTCACTCCTATTTATACGGCTATAGATAATATTAGAACTGGATTGTCGTCAAGAGAAAATCTGTTAAGAAAAAAACTGAGGGGTTCCATACTATCGAAGCCAATATAAATAATTGCGTTGAGGGTTGTTGTTGCTATGTAAGTTTTTATCGATCCTAAGTACTTATTTAGATTTTTATAATTACAAAAAATCGGTATTTTCTCAAATATCAATTAGGTATTTTCCTGATTTTGTGCTAGATATGATGACTTTGCTTCTTTGCTTTCATTATTTTCAGATCACGAGAAGTACTTTTATAATACTATAGGTTCTGAGCTAACCGTACATAATGTAAAAATACCGTTTTCTCGCCCTTAATCTCCGAACGCGAAGTTTACCAATCGAGAATTCGTAATTACGATAAATAGATGTTTAAAATTAGTCACATTATCAAAGACTATAAAACATGTACCTACTTAAATAACAACTAATAAATTGATATATCAACTGGCGAGTGGCGACGTCAAATGCCTATGTTTATGCTCAAGCACATGAGTAGGTACAGTCCGCTTCAAAAGTCGATATAAAATTTGCAAACAAGAACCCTTGCATTCATTATTACATGTACATGTTTTAAAACTTTTGCTCTTACTAATTTATATTACTGTTATTAGTGTTTTACACACTTATTTATTCTTTTAAATCATTCATTGCGTATCAAAATTAAGCTATGCCGACGGGACTTGAACCCACGTCCCCCTGCTATCGCGACTGGGTTCTCTGCTAGTGAGCATGGGTTCAAGCCATTATAATTTCGGTTGTTTTATCTTCTTCTTATGCTGTTGTCCTAAGATTGATATCGTTAGCAGTATCGTACTTGCCGTTTTAGCTTCTAAGCGATATATGCATTTTTGAAGCTGACTGTACATTACATACAATGTTTGGAAAGTCTATTAAAGCAGTAAAACGCCGCATAGCAATTTGTTCCTGCACCAGTTAGCGATACAAAGTAGACGCTGGAGCCGATCACATCATTTGCATAATCGACAGTTTTCAGACCGTATCCGCGCTGGACTGACGGACTGCCTCTATCATTTCATACGGCTCGATTGAACGATCGAGATTATGGCAATTGACATGTTTATTGTACGGGAGATTATACCACTGTTACGAACTCATTTTACTTGTTATCATAGATTTATATTCTTGTTTATGTTAAAAAGAAAGTTATGTCATTCTGACTGATGGATTACATTTGTTCTATACGTAAACAAATAAAATAATAAATAATTAAAATAAATGTTACTACAAAAGGCCTTTATTTTATTGGCGACGAGTAAAAATTGTGTTGTTCAGTAGGAAACAAACACCATGAACACTGAACAATTCGCGGCATTCCTTACCGCGCAACAAGAACAACAGAAGGTACTAACAGCCTTAATACAGCAGTTCGTACAACTGCAACAACACCAGGGAAGCCCCTCAACAGACATCAGCACCAAAAACAACGATAGTAATGAAGCACCCATAACATCAAAACAAAACATTGTAAAACATTTCAAATGCGACAAGTTTAACCCAGACACAACCACTGCAGAAAACTTTATCGATCTGTTTGAAGCGAAATGTCGTATATGGGGCCAAGAGGCTATTAGTATTCAAAAAGACCTACTTATAAACTGCATAACACCAGAAATGTACCACGAACTGAAGGTAGCTTTGACTCCTGATTTTGACATAGCAACATACGACGAAATAAAGATGAAACTATTGGATTTATATAGAACAAAGAAAACACGATACAAAGCTTTAATAGAATTTTGGAACTCCACGAGAGAAACCGACGAAACTATGGAACGTTATGTTAATAGACTAAAAGAACTCTCGAAGGACTGTGGCTACGAAGGGACTATGCTTGAAAGACAGCTCCGTGACCGTTTTGCAACTGGATTGAACCATACACAACTAGAGGTAGATCTAAAGCAAAAATGGCCTGAACTACGTGAAGTAACAGAAGATGGTAAAACGAGAGAGATAACGTTCACAGAATTATTTGCAGTCGCCCAATCACGCGAAATTGCAGAGAACGACAACAACACCTTAAATAACAACCAAAATGTTAACAGGATACGACAAAAGAGACAAGGCAAACGCACTAATACTACAACCAGTATTGAAGCAGCCAAAAAGTTGCAACCTGATCAATGCCGACGATGCGGAAAGCGTAACAAACATGACTTCGACGACTGTACAGCTAAAGACCACCTTTGTAAGGCGTGTGGCAGCACGGGACACTATGAGAGTGTATGCATCAAATCAGGTAGAGCATATTTAACATCAAAAACCAAACACTATCAACGTAAAAACGAGACTGATAAACGCAACAGAACACAGAAGATTAACAATCGAACAGATGCATCAGAGACCTCATCAATGGCAACATCGCACTCTGACGCCTCGACGGAAGAGAGTGAAACCGAGTACAACCCTGTCCACAATATCAATAGGAAGACATCCAGGTGTAAGAAAATTGACACAATCATTAATGGGGTAAAATGTACGATGGACTGGGATCCGGGGTCAATCTACTCTATAATTTCCACAAAAATGTGGAAAACGATTGGAGCCCCAGCATTAATTAAAGCACCAAAACTTCAAGCTTATTGCAATTTCAAGCTCAAACCAAAAGGCATAACTGACGTAACAGTGGAAGTAGACAACGAACAAAAAATATTACCTGTTGTAGTTATGGACAAGGCAGAGCCTATGCTTTTTGGGTTACAGTGGAGCGAAATGTACGACATGATTTTTCCCAAACCTGTCTACTCCATCAAAAGCACCGCAGACACGTCACTGGACCTCGTGCTAGCTACCCACAGCGATCTATTCGATAATAAATTAGGAAAAGTCAAGGATTACCAAGTTAATATCCATATCAAATCTGGCAGCGAAGCAAAACATCTACCGGCACGGCCCATCAAGTTCAGCATGCGCAAAAACATCGAAATAGAACTGGAACGGCTTCTGCGTGAGGGGATAATAACAGAGGTGGATCCCAACATAACACCGATAGAATGGGCTACACCCACAGTCAATGTTTTAAAACCAACTGGCCAAGTACGCATTTGCGGTGACTACCGAACAACGATAAACCCGGTACTTATAAAGCATACTCATCCTGTACCCCTATTTGACCAGTTAAGACAACAACTTGCTCACGGAGATAAATATTCGAAAATTGACCTGAAGGATGCTTATCTTCAGTTTGAGATAGCCCCGGAATCGAAAAAGTACCTAACAATATCAACCCACAAAGGATATTTTGTCTACAACAGAATGCCCTTTGGTATTGCAACAACACCCTCAATTTTCCAGCATTTTCTCGACAAACTACTAGATGGCATACCAAACGTTGCAGTATTTTTTGATGATATTGCCATTACTGGGAAAAATGACAAAGAACATATACAGACTCTCTCCAAGGTGTTCAACAGATTGAAACAAGCCGGACTCAAAGTAAATCTCAAAAAATGCATTTTCCTACAACCTGAAATAGAGTATTTAGGACATATTATTGACAAAAACGGAGTACGACCAACAAAATCTAAAATAGAAGCTATCTCGAAGGCACCGCCACCTACAAATACTAAAGAATTGAGGGCGTTCTTAGGACTCATAAATTTCTATGAGCGATTTATTCCACACTTACATAGTGTATGTGCCGACTTACATGAACTAACAGGTGGCCGCCGGAAATGGCAATGGACGGAGCATGAAAACAAAATCTTCATAAAGACCAAGAAATTGATAACTAGATCTGAATCGCTAGTAGCATTTGATGAACATCGGCCTCTTTTTCTTTCCTGTGATGCTTCGGAGAAAGGTGTAGGCGCGGTTTTATATCACCGGGATAAAGATATTGAACAACCTATTGCGTATGGTTCGAGGAAACTGAAACCAGCTGAAAGCAAATACTCTGTCATAGACCGTGAGGCATTGGCAATATTCTACGGTATTCAAAAATTTGACCAGTATCTCAGGGGCACTAAGTTTACGCTAGTTACCGATCACAAACCACTGATCCACATATTAGGTCCTCAACGAAATTTGCCGAAAATTGCGAATAATAGACTAGTAAGGTGGGCACTCGTGATTGGAAATTATAACTATGACATCATTTATCGAAAAGGTGAACACAACATCATTGCTGATTACCTCTCTAGAATGCCAAATGGCGCGGAACAGCCGAATGACTCAGAGGTATCAATAAATAGAATAACTGAATTGCTGCAGCATAGTAAATTAGACGATTTGTCTTTAAGTGAAGATAGGATCAGGGAAGAGACGAAACAAGACGCCACATTGAAGCAAGTACTGCAATTAATTAAAACCAACTGGTATAATTGCACACAGTCTGAATTGAAACCATTTCTTAGAAAACGTAGCGAACTGTCAATAGAGAACAAGATAATCATGTGGCAAGGTAGAGTGGTTATACCGAACAAATTGAAACTAACAGTGCTACGTTATTTGCACATTGGACACCCTGGAACTTCTGCAATGAGAGCTCTAGCACGTTTCTATGTATGGTGGCCAACACTCGAAGAAGACATAGATAATTTTGTAAAGCAATGTCAGAAATGCCAGGAAAATCGACCCAACAATCCAGAACTCCCAGTATACTCTTGGTCGGTTCCAGAAAAGGGAAAGAATTCACATCGATTTCGCCGGACCCTTTGAGGGCAAATATTGGTTAGTCCTGGCAGATGCTCTATCAAAATGGATAGAAATTAAACCTATGGCAAAAATAACCACCAAGACATTGTGCAAGAAGCTAGATAGTATCTTTACCACTTTTGGATTACCTCAGATTATAGTCTCTGACAATGGGCCTCAGTTCATTTCCAAAGACTTTCGAGCATATTGCACATCACAAGGGATAGTGCACATGACCTCTTCACCTTACCATCCAAGAACCAATGGATTGGCTGAGCGACTGGTGCGTACGTTTAAAACGAGAATGGCTGCAAGTGAAGCTGATATAGCTAATCCAAAGCGAAGACTGCAAAATTTTCTTTTTTCTTATCGAAACACACCACATACCACCACAGGAAAGTCACCAGCCCAAATGATGTTCGGAAAACAGTTAAACTGCTTGTTGGATAATGTGAAACCAAATATGAGAAGGACATTGCGACACAAAAACATCCAAGCCAATATCGACTCTGAACAAAAAACACCACATTTCCAGAAGGGAGAAGCAGTGTACATTCGTACTAAATTGGAAAATAAATGGAAACCGGCTGTAATTGAGGAAAGGAAACATCGGTATTCTTATGTGGTGAGAACTCCACAAGGAGTTTTGAAGCGCAGACACGCCGACCACATACGGCCCCAGGGAAGTGTGACTCAGTCACCAATCGTCGAGCGAGAGACTGGGATGGAATCATCTGCACCTGTTGGCTCAGCAACGTCACACGAACTGCTACCGCGTGCTAGTTCAACACCACTTAGTCAGCCGGCGATTGAAACCGCTTCCTCTTCACCACTAACGTTCGAGCAGACACCGGTGTTAAGGCGTAGCAAGAGGACCGTACGACCGCCACACCGCCTCATAGAGCTAATGTCTTAGGCCGAGAGGAATGTTACGAACTCATTTTACTTGTTATCATAGATTTATATTCTTGTTTATGTTAAAAAGAAAGTTATGTCATTCTGACTGATGGATTACATTTGTTCTATACGTAAACAAATAAAATAATAAATAATTAAAATAAATGTTACTACAAAAGGCCTTTATTTTAACCACTAAATCATAAACTACAAAAAATACATGGAGGTAACTTGTGTGCATGCAATCTCACCTGAGAGTTTCTCAGTTGCCATTCCAGCCTATGCAACATGCGCACCAAGACATATGTCTCTCTAATTTTGTCGCTCTCTTTTCTCTGTCTATGGATCAGAATGAGAAAAGAGATCGACAAAAGTAGAGAGATTTATGTCTACGCGCGCATCCTATAGCCCTGCAGGGCTAGCGTAGCAAGAGCAAGAGATAAAAATTCTGTCCGCCGATTTTGTGGCTATAAAATTATCTTCTCTGCCGGCTCAAGCACGGCAAAAGGGGATGGGATAGGAAAAGTTTAGGTATCCGTTTGACCGTTGAATACGAATATTACTTCTCGCCTTAGATAAAACATAGAAACTAAACGAGGCATTGAAAATTTTCGGGAACAATATTCTTTTTGTCCTCGGTGAATATTATGCTCACCCGACATCCATGCTCGAAGAGTGTAAATATATAGAAGGAGATTAACATTTTATTATTTCCTCGCGGAGATGTTTTCACATACCCATAGCAGGATCTTCCGGATCAAGCATCAATCTTTCCCATAGTATAGTATATAACTTATAATGGCAGGAATACCCAGTTAGATAGATATGGATCTTGGAAGCGAAAGCGACAAACGCTAATAATAAAATTCTAAATACCTAATAAAACAAGCGACTACGTGCACCTCATGTTAAGCAAGTTCAACGACATGCAAGCACTTGGAAAACTATACAATTGGTACCGGGGTCTCCTACAATAATGTCTGCCATGACTAGCTTGCATTGATACGCAGCTTTTGCTGTTACTTTGCTTGCAGCTTAGGTAGATTTGTGTTAGATACATAGACAAGACTTTTTCGAAACATGATCAAAGCAAAATAACAATCATCCAAGCAAGGAAACAAACTCATACGCAAGCAAACAAACAATACAAATAAACAAGTAAAAACGAAAACAGAATTGCTTTCAAGTTTAAAATCTTAACTATTTGAAAATAACATCTGATTCTTACTACCTACCTTAGATTTTTGTAACTAAAACAGTGATTTTGTAGAAGTCTCGCTGAATGTCAATTTTGAAACTGATACTTTGTTTTTATGAAATTGAACATATTGTGAGATAGGTCGAATAAAGTTGTCGCTTGCAAATTGCAAATAATATGTTCATAGTCACACACTACAGAATATTTCCTAAAGATGGCCGGTTTCGTCTCGACGTGGGATGTAGGTACTGTTAGTGTATTACGTGTTGTTTTATGGCTGTTTATAGCTGTCCATATCCTTTACTTTACTGCTTTTGGGCAATATATTATGAGTAACGGAGGTCAGAACATTTCCTGTTACCAACAGGTATTTGGTATCTCCTGCAGTGGGCGAATTTTCGTAGAATGACAAACTTGTAAGAATTAACAATTCAAATAAAAGTTCAGAGGTAGTGCGTATAGAAAGGAATTATCGATAGCAGAGGTAGTTCTATCGACATCACGAAAATCTATAAAAATTCAATCAATCACTGGCACATCATCGCCCAGCCCATAAAACCTTTTTTACATCGTCATGATGTTGATAAGGGATAAGGAAGGATAAAGTAGGAGCCCAAGTATAGAGTAAAGGAACAAAATTTCCTCTACCAGAATGTTTCAGTGCGCGTGCGCAGGTGTAAGTGTTGGTGGAAAGTGCATTTCACTCGGTTCGTGACCGCGACATTGAGCGTGAGGTCAGAGTCTGAGGCGCTTCCATGATGACGCAACATTCTCCTGATTATAAGTACCTGTAACTCGTTGTTGGCTGAATAATGGAAGAGGCAAGCAATAAGGCAATTAACAAGTAGAAAGGTGTATAACAACAATTAAAAAGGAAAAGGTCCGAAAATTGTGAAACCAGAAACAAGATTTGGACGTAAGTTTGCAGCAAATTGGCTAATTAATAAATAATCTGGAAATGGAAGAATGACAAGACTAGTAAGATGGTATTTAAAGGATTTTCTCGTAACCCAAATAAAATGCATAAATCCATCATGGACTCTGGAATCGATTATCATTTTAGTAATAATTCCGGGTTAGATTTCTCCATAAGTTGCAACTAATAAAAGTATGATATTGATACAGGTATTCATACTGTTTGAGATAGATGTAGTTGTCACGAACTCTACGTCCATATGCATTCTAGAACTCTTGCGGCCACCTAATCGTCAGTGAACTCAGGAAGTAATCCTGAAGAGTCAAGGTAGTCCGTCCATTGGTCGGCTTATTAATAAGGCTACATAAAATCGCCAGGCGAAGCACTAAGCGGGTTTATTTGAATAATAAACACGTGTACCTGTGTACGGAACACTTAAGTCCTCCGATAATATTAGAGCGAGCATTAAACTGGTTCTCTTGTCTTAATAGCCGGGTTGTTTATATGTAAGCACGTAGTTACTTTTAATAAACTGATGCGGCTTTTGATATCCTTTCAGGGATGAAAATTTTTAGTGCTTAGTTTATACGAAGTGGCTCGACACAATCGATATCTCGGATCTTTTCAGTAACATATTCAAATGAATTCCTGAGTTCCTGTTATATGGTATAAAAATTCTATTTTTGTTAATGTTTGATGCAATGACGTTTATGAATTAAAAACATCATCGAAACTTTGAAAAATGCTGTGTTACTTCTATAACTTTAGCATGGTCACTCCACGACCTAAGCAACAACTAACAAGAACTAACTAACAAGATACGAATGCAAAACGGCATTAAGAACCTATTTCTATATTCTTTCGAATTTGAACCGCTTGCACTCCTGCACATTCAATTCCTCCTGCACATTGCAATTTCTGTACATTAAATACATAGTTTTAAGGTTTCTGAAACCTTTTAAAGTAGTTAATTTTGCGAATAGGTAGGTATTTTAAAAGGTAGGGGGTTCATTACAAAGTAGACAAGATTTAGCAAAGTGTGTTTTAGGTATTAGTAACTTAAAGTTAAAATTGTAATAATTCGAAAGGTTTTAGATTTTTAATAATAGAGAGTCCTAAATCGAAGAAGGCAAACATTTTAAAGAAACAAAACCAGTTAATTCCTTACAATAGCTGGGAATCTTAAGTAATTTACTCAGCCTAATGGCGTAAGCGTGGAACCGAAAACTTTCGCACCACCAGCAAACTTTGCACAATCCATCCCGCATAATAAACAAATAAGAACACACACTATGCGAACAAATAAGAAATACACTGCAAACAAGACTCACACTGGAAGAAATTTATGAACGCTAAACGCAAAACCTGCGGTTTTAAATAAACTGCGGGTCCGAGTGGGATCCTCAACAATGCCAGAACATGGCTGGTGTTAAAATGACGGTTTATGCACGGATGAATTGGAAGGACATGCCGCAAGTTGAGAGATTAAGCGACATTAGTAAAAGTTTACTCTCAGCTGCAATATCATACGATCACATGCTTCGTTGCGAAGTTACAGACGTTCGAACTAAAACGCTGATTTGCTTAGCACAGGTATTCCAATAGAAGTCTGGCAAATGCTAATCTACACTTGGGCAGGAGGTAAGTGGACGAATGACATACACTTCTTCATTCGAAAAAGGTGACGTGTGCTGTGGTGGTCCACTAAAAGAGTTGAAATAGATGGTAAGCATCCCATATTTAATCAAAAGTAAGTACTATCCAAAACAATGCAGAAGTTAACTAAAAGGTACAGGTTAAGGTAAGGTAGAGGTTAAAATTAGTCAATTTGAAACCAAGCAACTCTGAGTAAACTTGGAACACAGTCCCAGACGAAGAGAGACAAATAGACAAGTGAGCACGTACACAAATAAGCAAGTGCTAAAGCAAATTGTAAGTACAAAAGTTAGCAATGTTTACAAACGCGTACCTCGCGGGTAAATGGTGGTTTGCATACGACTAAATAGAAATTAAAATGTTATTGCCTTTTCCTTATGGACTCCCATATTCGCGGAACTTTATTACAAACAGCACGTAGTTCTGGATAGAATACAAGCTACTTTAAAGAAGAGGTCTTATAATGACTCGGATTTTGATCAGATGATAACATCAGCATCGTAATTATTTGAAAAATAATCGATGTTTAATCAATAAGACTCATTGTTATCAAAACAAAAAAAAAGTCACATAATTATTAGTAGTCTGCATTTCGACGTCATATAGCGGAGAGACCTATTGTGATGTGTGCTTTCGTTACTTCTTCACCAGCATCAGAGTCTTTACAACAATGCAGTTCTTCATTTGCTTCATTACTGTATTCAGTATACCAGTTCAAAATATAGTTTTTATTATAACTAGGTGCCAAAGTAAGCCTGTGCCAAATAGGATAACCATAACTTTCCAGCCGGTCAACGTACCAACAACGTTTAGTCACTTTAGTCAGCATCCACATAAAATAGAGTGTCCTCCATAGTGGACAGCGTAATTGCCGAAGAAAAGGGCCAATACAAATGACCCTGTCGCCGCGTATGGTGAATAATATGGACATACATTACTCTGCGCTGATGTGTGACTTGAGAGTTGACTTTGACTCCGTGTATTGGTGACGCGGATACGTTTTAATGTCACTATAAACACGTAGGATATTATAGAGTTCCTAAGTAATCAAAAAAATATAGAGTTTCTAGTTTGTGTGTCAGCTTAGGGACTCTGAGCACTAGAAAACTGCACAGTTGGTTGCAAAATTGCAAAAATAAACATAGCTTATTAATGAACCTCAAAATTATTGTGTTTCGTTTGGTATCTGGGGTGTCATTGGCTTTTCAATATTCTGGATCCTTGAACCATTAAATTGTTTGAAGGTCGAGTTTCAATGAGCATAAATTTTAAAGTCGAACTTCATTGTTTTGCACTATTTATGGGATGAGCCATAAATTGTATTGATAGGATCAATATAAATTCTAATACAATACCGCCTTACAATCTTCAGCTAATCATAACTGGTTTTAAATCCAATTTATACGAATCCGGGATCGGTTTAGTAAAAATTTAATTAAGTTTATCAGCATGCTCAGATTCTCATGTTTTTCTTATATTTCTTATGTTTTCTTCGTAGTCGTTTTGCAGTGTCAAAGACGTAAAATAGTAGTGCCTTCAAGTATAACTGTTGAATTTTTTTCATTCTTGGTCTGTTACTTTGTTCACCTATTGAAAACTAACCACTATCAGGAACTCACGTTAACACAAAACAACTGTTCTTTTACAATTAATTTATTATATAAGTTCTTTGTACAAAACGATACAAATAATTTAGTCACAATTAATACGTGCTCTCTTTATCATCGTACGCCGAAATCTGCGCCTTCTTTTAATTGACGGGCCCCACGAAATCAAAATACGTTAATGTAAACAAAACTGACCAATAGCAAAGAACTACATAATAAGAATTATTAGCAGAGACGAATTAGGGGCCCGCGGTACAATATTAATGCAGATTATACATCATTTGCTTACATTCGGCCTTTTCTGACAGTGCACGCGTCCTCGCGTGTTTGGGTAGCATAATGAAGAATTCCTCACAACACACATTTCATTTCAAAAAATTATTTCTCATCTTATCTCATCTCGTCTCGTCCCATCACATCTCATCTCCAGTTATCTCATTTTATTTATAAAATAACACCACACCGGGCTAACAATAATAATAACACCACATTATAACAAAAATTCCCATTACTCGGAGCCACTTAAAGTACTAACGCCAGTTGGGGTTACCTAAAATAATAATAATAATAACAACGCCACTCGGGGCTAGTAACGCCACACAGGGCTAGTAACGCCACACAGGGCTAGTAACGCCACACAGGGCTAGTAACGCCACACAGGGCTAATAACGCCACACCGGGCTATAACCCCACACTGGGCCAGTACTAAAGAAGACACAAATAAACGGGAACCACTCAACACATACTCAACACAAACTTTGAACAAAATATCTTCTTGGCATAAATACATAATTTCTATTTTAGTCGTGAAATTAAACTATTCGTATTATTAATCAAGCATCGTATTGCATTTTCATATCAAAACTCAACATATTCATATTAAACTCAATATTTTCATATTAGAACTCAAATAATATATAAATTATAACCAATTAATACGTTACATCCAACTTTGATACTAGATTACCCACATTAACCCACACACGATTACAACATACTTATGGACATACATACCTACTTTTCTACATTTTTTTTTTCATTTATTTATTTATAATTACATAACCAGGGACACATTACAGAGAAGTCCAATTCGTGCCCCTGGGTCACACAGTCATTAAAATTAAAAATATTCAGTCATTAAAATTAAAAATATTCAGTCAGTCATTTTTTTTTTAATCGTATTCTGCTCTTCGCACCAATATTTTACACAATCAATGTTTTACAATATTTTACACATAATTTTATTTGCATATAGATTGTTGAAATTAAATGTTTCAATTATACACCCATTTTCAAGCATACACTTTTTTTATGTGACACGTCAAATGACTATTTGACGTAGTATTATACATATTAACTTATTTCTCAAAAAAAAAACAATTCCAATATATTTTTATATTTAAGTTAAACTATCAAATTAACACACCCATTCTCAAATTAGGTATGATCACAACCAATAATGATGACAATTATTTAAACAATATCAAATTCTCAAAAACAAATGCATATAATAATATTTGAGTATAATAATATTACTTAATTTCCAGATAGCATGTATATAAGTCAATAAAATAAATAAAATAACTTTTATAACCCATAGAATGTGCAAACTATGAACTAAATAAATTTTAAATAACCAAATCATTAACATTATTATCACAACTTATGTTACAAATTAAAATAAAATATATTTAAAATTTTAACTATCACAGATGCCATGTAATAATTGTGTGAATCATTTATTATTATTATTATTATTATAACCATAAGTTCCATCATTAATTTTCTAGAATTATCTTTATAATATCTTGTCAATTAATTTTAAAAACACATACATTTTTTTTAATTCTACAAGGTATATCATTATTATCGTAAAAATTAAATCTTTAAGTACCACCTATTTTAATTAATACCTGCATAATAAAGTGTATTTTATTCATTAAAACATACTTACATGACTAAATCATCCCTTTTAACATTGTGCTAACATTTAAAAACACAAGATTGAACTAACAAAGTCCAAATAGTGTACGCGACTTTTGTTTATATAAACAAACTTAGACATTGGATCATGCCGCCGCCGGCCGTCGATATCAAACATGCCGCCGCGCCGGCCGTCGATATCAAATAATTAGGGATCCGTGTCCAGATGAACCCTATTTGCTTTCATTCTTATAACTGACCAAAATATGAAATCCCCGTAACCTCAGTTCTAAATCGTAAAATAGTTATAGTTATCACTATTATATTATAAATATTGAAAAATATTATATTTATTATTTATATTTATTGAATTACATAACCATGGACACATACATACAGACAAATCGAATTCGTTTCCCTGGGTCACACAATCCTTAAAATAAAAAAATAAAGTATCATCATGGTATCATCGCATTAAAAATAAAATTACTCAGTCTGTAAAATTAATCACTACACTACATTATAATATTAAAAATTAATTTTAATCATTAAAAAAAATATTATGTTATTTTTATATTAATAACATTACCGATTGTTTATTAGCGACTGTAAATTTACAATAAACTATATTTTACCTTGAGTTGTAACTTATAAGTTTGTTTGGCCTAAAGCAGATAAATGACAAGACGCATTATACAGTTCAGAGAAATGTTTTTAAAGGAATTGTTTGATAACCATTATAATTAACTTTTAAGCAAATGTCTGATTATAATTAGTTTCTCTCATTAATGCATACCCATGCAGTATGTTAGTATTATTATTTTTAAGTCATTTAACTATATTGTCTCCGTATTATTTAAATATATTTAAATCTATTTACATAACTAGCATTGCATGTTAACATAGCAGGAAATCATTACAAAATAACATTTTTTTATGTTTGGTAGATCATTAATTGTTATTATTATCATATAGATAAATATTATTTATAACACAGATATACCTAAATTAGTAATTAGTATTGTTTAATACCTTCAATAAATATCCATAACCAAAACACCAAAATATAACAGAAACGAAGGCAAATAAAATTTCTGAATTACATAAAACTACCTTTACACAAAAATATAACACGCTTAATGAATTTTAAGTAAAAGGACGAAATCCACAAAATTGGTTCCTTTACTACATTAACTTAGTACCTACTAAAATTGTTTCACATATTTTATGCATTCATTACATTAAGTTTGACATTACCGAGTCTTTATTATTATGTTTCACATTACCGAGTATATTTATTTCCTCCTAAACTTGTGGAATGGAAAACAACAAACAGGACAAACCGTTAATTTTACTTAGATTTCTTATTCTACATAACCTTTTAGTTTGTGACACCTAAAATCCTAAATGAATAACATTAAAATGTTTATGTGAGAAAACTCGAATTTCAAATATTTTTATATATCCAAATTCATATTTGTGTACATATTCGATAAGCGACCCTACAGGATGACAAAATCAACGAGAAAGTAAATAGATTTGTTGTTTGCGATTGCGTTAGAACAAACGATAGAGAGGCCAATTATGACATTATCACGCAAATCCACCGCCCGTAAACCGACTTAACAGAGAATCAATTTATTAATGAAACGAATGAACGAAATGTTTACCTATCTAGGATGGAACCTGTCAAGTATTTGTAATAAGACTAACCATATATTCACGTAAAGTGTTCTGTACAGGATACGAGTAATTAAAAAACCATTATCAAACAGGCTTTACTAAAACTTTGGCGAGTCTTTCCAGTTGAATATATTAATATCAATCAAAGCATAATAAATGTTAATTATTATGATTAGAGTTTGGCTTTCAAAGTAATGCATAATGAAATAAAAGTTTTACTTATAATAAATAAAAACAGATTACCAAGTCAGTCGAATTCTTTTTTAAAATTTAAATTAAATTATCTTTAACCATTTTGTTTTTGATCCTTTAATCACGGTACCTGTTTAATCTGAATACCTTAAACTTCACATCTACAACGGCAAAACAACGTCTCTCGAGTTAGCTAGTTGTATTATAACTATATTTTAATTAATATAATCCATAAACCTATGAATATCGTTTGTTTTACTAAGGCCTTTGAGTTACCTCTTAATTATAGTAAAATATTCTTTACTGCCAAATAAGATATGATCTTACTTACGTGTTGTTTTTAAAAAAATTGTGTCCATTCATAATTTTTTCTAAGCTTCTTATACCTACAAAATACTAGTTAGAGTATTTACCTTCAAATTTATTTCTGTTTACAAATTATTTAGTATTACTTTAGTGCAGTATCAAGACTTCGCACCCTTTAACCTTGTCGGCTTGTCTGGGTACTACATTATTCTATAATATTACATAAACCTCTACTTACTACTCCTACATACAATAAAAAATAAATAAAGTTTCACGAAGTATGGACTAGGTATTTGTATTTCTATAACGATCTATCAGATTACTCTCTATCGTCTTTATAACCTCAAAGTGTTAATTACGGTACCAAATTTATTACCTGTGTTGATATAAACTCAAGCTTCAAATATCAAAGTCCAAATAATATACTGCGATTGTTCTTATAAACAAACTGCGCCGACGACGGTCGCGCGATATCCAACAATTAGGGGTCCGCCTCAAGGCGAACCCTACTGAAATATTTTTCCATTGTGATACAATTTTTGTTCCTACTACTATTATTATTTTATATCAGTGTCGCACAACTATTTTATAACAATGTGCAAAAATATGCAATGTTTAACTATATACTCATAACTTTCACAACCCTAATTTATCACTTTCTGAGCGATCTATCATTATCACCTTGTCTAAAACATTATGATTTAATGTGTATTGTCTTTAATAATAATTTTAAACGTAACACCAACAACCTCTTTATTATGTTATTTCGTACGTTAAGAAATTTCAGCAACTACATATTGATAAATATTTGAATTGGCCCTTCATAAAGACGTTCCGATTTCACAATCATCTCTAAATATGATTTCCAATTTTAAATGGTATAAGCCAAAGCTTTATTGGGAATAACTCTATGTTCGTGATAAGGATTAATAATAAATAACGATCTCCTTTCTCACTTTTGTCGATTATTATACTTACTAAATTACTGCCAATGAAAAACTTTAGACCGGTACATACTTACCTACTGGAACTATTATATGTTATATTATAATATTATTATTTATTGTTAATAGCTTTACATGTTAAGTTACAATAATTACATTAACATGTGGCGTTGCTAACAATATACAACATATACTAACCATTATATAATAAAGTGATGAATTTACAATTTTTTATTTTTATTTTGTATAAGTATTGAAATAAAAAATGACAATAAATTAATAAAAACTCAAATTAGGTAAATAAATACATTAATACATTTTAGATCGGAATTTCAAGATAATATTATTTCTCTGTCTATAAGAAGTTCAGTCACATAGTAGTTTTAATCATTATTTAAGTCAGTTCAAAAGTGTTAAGGTAGGTACAGTCTCAAATATCAGTGCAATGATTAAATTAATTAGTAAATAATAGTCAATAATTACGAGAACAATATAAAAAAAATGTTACTTTTATAACAACGGTATCAATATTTCATGTACTTGGAATTTCACAATCAAAAACTTCTTCCTTATCTCGTTAAAAATACTAATCGTTTTAAAATGTAACCAGTATGCTAAAAAAAATTTAAAATCTTTTACAAATATGTTCGCTTTGTAGTTTCTTAAAAAAACGATAACAAGAATTAACTATAGTATTGCTCATACAGTTATGCTCAGACTACATTAATCTGTGACAGTTATATTAATATATTGTATTAAATGGTAACCAATGAAATTTTACACGCAAACAAAAGAGCTTTCAAACAGCACCACTAACTAATAACATTTTATATTTTTAACATATATATTTTAATTACTGTGACAATAAACAGAACCGTCTCAAGAAAATAATTATTATCATAATTACTACAATAAAAATTCACACGCGACCTATGTTTTTATCCACTAATATCTTCACCTTTCTATTAACGAAGGGTATCAAAGTTCATAACTAATAATCACATTCTTTAATTATCAGCATCTTGTAACACGATTCACGACACTATAGCTCAACCTTAATACAACAAAGTACTGTTTGACCAACATTTTGTAACTCACAGTTTTTCACCGTCAGGATTCAGCGTTTCAGTCCGGTAGATCCCCTCTTCTGATTGAAAACTAACCACTATCAGGAACTCACGTTAACACAAAACAACTGTTCTTTTACAATTAATTTATTATATAAGTTCTTTGTACAAAACGATACAAATAATTTAGTCACAATTAATACGTGCTCTCTTTATCATCGTACGCCGAAATCTGCGCCTTCTTTTAATTGACGGGCCCCACGAAATCAAAATACGTTAATGTAAACAAAACTGACCAATAGCAAAGAACTACATAATAAGAATTATTAGCAGAGACGAATTAGGGGCCCGCGGTACAATATTAATGCAGATTATACATCATTTGCTTACACTATCTAACATCTTAAGTTATACAAATACGACGAATATTATAGATAATTAATTCTATAATAATTATCAATTAATACCATGTCTTTTTAGATAGTAGCCGTATCAGTTACTTTAGATTACTGATAAACCGTAAATAGTTTTTAAACATTCCCGTGCTATCATAAAATAGAAATTTATCACTCTTTCAAATCTCCTTTAATTAGGGGAATTTGGTAATGAGGTCATAAATTAGTTTATTTAGTCACAAAACGCGTTAATGAGCTGGCTCTAACTTTGGTTTACTCTTCTTGTTATGCGTTCTCTTAATTTATTTCGTCACGTAAGTTTTTCATGGATGGATATCGTTATTTATAATAACGAAACTTTTATTGGAGACTAATTATAATTAATTGGTCTCTAATTAACAGTTGCATTTCCACTAAAGCACTTAAACTGATTTTGTTAATTTTTATAATAAAAGTATTTTAATTCCCTCTTGCGTCGCAAGTATTTTTTAACATATTTGCCGAGAAAAGACAAGATATACAGTCATTACTCTAAATAAGATAGTTAAACAACTCACGTTAGTGCAATATTTGTGACAGTGTATAAAAGAATAGACGCACGCTAACTTGGTTGCCAGTATTATAATCTAATTCAATAAATACGTTTTAACAAATTAATCAGAAAGTTTCTCTCTAACATAAAGCGAAATCGACTAATCCAATTAGACATATATTAACGTGCGTGTAAACAAAAAGAGACACGAATTAAAATTAACTTTTATTTAACGAGAGACAATATTTCTTTATTAGGTAACCACCTATCACCGATATAACTTTCTCTTTTATAGGATTTGCGAAACAAGTTGACTTGCTAGTCATAGCACACTCAATAATAAATGGCTTTTGCTTAATCTTGTAGATGGTAATTAATTTAAGCTTTCTGATCATAAAACAATTTGTAATTATTATGCTCGCAACCATAAAGACGTATAGATATTAGTTTTTAACATTTAAAAATGTCATCACCATTTGATTTAAAGTTCAAGAACCTAATTTTGCTGAAATTACAGTCTTCTTGTAGTTAGGCCATTCTTAACTAACTTACCTGGTTCCTATTATTTTGTAAAGCTTAGTTATTTCTTTGCAAGGAATCTACGAGTTACCTTGGGCTGGTCGCTTACTGTGTGCCAGGGGATTTCATAAAAGTTTTCGGTTGTCTCTAAGCATTATAGGGATCCTGAATTTTGTGTATTAAAGAAATCGAATTTAAAATAATGTCTTACCTATTCCTGGTAATGTTTATTACAGGGATAATTAATTCATTATTATTAATCATGTAGACTCATAGTTTTGATATTTTTTTTTATTAAGATACAGCGCTCTGATGAAAATACAAGGATATAGGCAGTGATTGCAGTTGACTTTCCGATAAGGTACGCAAGATTGCGGTTAAAAGCCCGCAATTAGTACCATGAAGCTATGTCGAAAATATCAGATCAAAATACCAAATATGTACCTACGCTTAGCCTAGTTGGCTAAAGCGGTATAAATATAATCTTGTTCCGACTCAAGTCCTAACGAAACTCTTGCCTCAGATCGCTATCGTGATGTCGAAATATTTGTAAACGGTATCGATACAGTCTAATCGATTCCGACGAATGATAATCGTCGGTCGGCAATCGAGAAAGCACTATTGAACCCGCGCGGCCATCGGCATCGCCTTCATCAGATATCGAACGTTTAATTCGATTGTAATTGTATTGTTCTCGATTCGGACATCGGTCGGAACACTGCATTTGTTTAATATAGCGCGCTATTGGTTGTGCTATGGTGGGATATTTAATTTGACGTTAATGCCTGTAGCAAGCAGTCGCTGCCCGCGGGGCAATGAAATGAGGATTCGATAGCATTATACGTTTTCCGTTACTACACATCATGTAGATTGTATGACTAAACAAAATCGTACAAACCTCACTGGTCGATGCCTGTTGCCGCCAAGCCTTTATCCTTTAGCGCGTCCAATACCGCCATGGCGGTCTCATTGACGTTTGACGGCGCGCGTCCTATACCGCCATGGCGGTCTCGGGACGCTTGCGGATTTGCCTCTTCATATTTCCCTAAACAGTGCTCAATGATCTATAGTTGACCTTTTTTATCTTGTTCTAAACTAATGTCAATGAAAAGAGACAGCAAAAAAGACTGCTGAAAGTCGCCTTAATATTATTGTTCTATGGCAAATCCGGTCGTTTGAGAGGGCGTTTTTTTGTACCTCTTTGTACCCATTACAAAAACGACCAATGTGACGAAAAAATGTATGAAGACCTAGATATTTCTTTTGTTTCTTATTGCTAAGGGTCTAAGGTGTAAATAAAACAATATACTTAAGGTTAGAAATGGTTGTCTTTGAATACATCAATAAAATAAGTACCCTGAGTACCCTTCCCGTGTATTTTGGGTATCAGCTTGGCTAAAATTCATTACTAATGAATCTTAAATTTACAGAAAATAGATTACTTAATCAAGAATGTGTTAAATTTTTGTTAAAATTAAATATTCAATAGAAAACGCCCAAGTAGCAAATTATGCACCTAAAAGAGTCCTAGGAGTGTAATTTTTTTATTCCTATAGAAATCCTATAAACGTTTATAGAGCCGCATTTGGGCGCAGTTAATAAGACTGTTACGTCCTATATTCGTTTTATAATAGCCCGGTAAAGTGCAATTTGATTTTATAATTATCGTGTAAGGTGCTGTTACGAGAAAAAATATTCCTATACATGTACTGTAAACCCACTGTATAAGCGCGATAACTTCTGTAACGCTCTAGCGGCTGCCGCTACTGGTCATCATTTTATTTACGGCGTTTAAGCTCCTGCAGCTTTTTTAAGTGTACACTATAAAATATAATATTTGCCAAGCGTAAGTAAATAAAGTCTTCTCATATTATTATAAAGAAATAGATAACTTGAAATTAATTGTCTTTTGTCTGCCTTGTATAAATGCTTACTCTACATGCGAAATAAATTTTATTGATAAATGTTCGATGATAATAAACATTAACTTCAAGCCCCTTCAAAATTAAACATATTTATAATTATTAATTTCTTAATTTATATTTCAATTAAAAAATATATTCGAATCAGATCATGTGTCATATGATTGCATTTATTAGAATCTTTTTAAAGCTATTTAGTCATAGTTATGACTTTACCAGGACATACCTACTGATCGCCATATTTTAATTTTAGGGTTCTTCTACTAGAAAACAAAAACAACACAACTGAGATTTCATGCATGTATGTTGAACTTTTAAATCTGATTCCGGAAGAACAATAAAGATGACCCACAAAGGTACTAAGTGTTATTTATTAGAAAATCTAAATTTAAAGGTAACAGTTTTTGGTATGTGTATGTTGTTAACCTATTATTATAAATAAAGAAGAATAATCTGAATTCTCGAATTTAATTTATTTTCACATAACGTGTATAGGTATTTATAACGTAACAAGATTATATTCTACATTACAAAGTATGTAATAAAGGAATGAAAAATAATTCAGAGTTATGCTCAGTACACACTAGTTTACATTTTATATTGGTCATTCTGTAAAGTAGCTTCATTAATAGCCCATATTCTTACATCGTCCCGCAATTCATAATTTTTTTCAAATTCAGTGCGTTTGTCATCAACAAATTCACTATCACTGCTATCGCTGTTACCATCTTGATCATCCGAATAATTATCTTCGCAGGCAGGTAGGTCTATTTTTATTTCACTTTGTACGGAACCATCACAAACTTCACCAGACTTTCTTTTGTTGGAGAAGGTTATCGTGTCGAACTCTGATCGTGATTTCATTTCTTAGTACTTTTTCAAAACATTTCTTCGATAATTGCCACTTCGCTTAAATCTTTTCCATTTATTTAAATCCATTTTTATTTAACTTTGCTTTCTCAAACATAAACACGTGAACAAAAGATGGCCGGAAGATTAATGGTGATCACTCTAGTAACCACAAATGCAGGACGCATATAAGTAGAATTTTACCTTTAAATATCTGAAGTCATGTCAGTTTGATGCCAACAAACTGTTAAAAGTCACGGCAGAAACTAATAAATCCTATAATATATTTGACCTATAGCAGCTATAACTAAGACGATCATAAGACTACATATCTTATAGAAAAATAAACAAAACTTTAACTAGACCAAACAATCTTATTGAATGCCTCTATAGGAAACTTTGGTAACTAGTTTTATGCATGCTTTTATAAGATTGCCAATTCTAGTTAGTATCGTATAAAATAAACCTACAAACGTTTATAAAACTAAGTTATAGCATCTAAAGTACTTGTAGCGCATAACGTCTTATTAATGCTGCTATGAAATCAGTGGTCTTAGTCAAAGCGTCTACATAATTTCTATAAGACCTTTAGTCCTTTAAGGCGATTATTATATGAATATTTTGCTACTTGGGCGAGTAATTTAAGATATACCGCGCATGCGCCAGCCCTGGCCTCCTAAGCGTCCCAAACCGCCATGGCGGTCGGACGTATATAGCTATATGCGGTAGTATGGATGGACGTTGCAAAGGTGTAGGTACTTAGCCCGCAAGCGACGGTTCCCCATTTTATTGCCTCATCGGCAGCGACTATATAACAATAATATTCCATTGGAAGCTCACTTTGAAAACACGATGCATTTGTCCCAATTATTACTAGTTTATCACCGCCAAAATGAAAAGACTAATGACTTAAACCAATTAATATCGAACTTTCATCGATTCAAAATATTACCATAAAATCAATATTTGAGGCGCATTATGGATTTCAACGGTATATTATGTAGGTATATTTAATTAAGATCTTATCTCCGAACAGTTGATTAGATGTAATTAGTACACGCGCCCGGATCAAAGCGACGCATCATCAAGTGTCCTATTTGCATTCATAATATTGTTCAAATGTGATCAGTAAATCACATCAATCAGTGGTTTTCGGAATATCTTAAGATAGGGTTGCTAACTTGCTAACGTAAAAGTTTTCTTGATATCATCATTAAGATAAGGGACAGATAAGGGATTCCGTGAATGAAGAATTCCCACAGCTATTTGCGAAAATGGATCCCCCATGCAAAAGAAAAACCAATCCCAGCACGACGCAATGTCGTACGAAAGATTTACAAGAAGCAGGAAAAAGAAAAAAATTTTATCATCATAAATAATACCTCTAAGCTTATTTTTGCGTTGTGTGCCCTCTTCCTCTTTTTAGTAGAGATGGATGTTCTATCTGCCTATTACAAGACAGATTTCCTTTTCTTAGAAGAGCAGGATTTTTTTTATAAACGTACCTGTAATCTGCAACAAGATATAAGACAGTAAATTTTGCGACCAATCTTGAAAAGCAAATATTTCTAAATGCAAAAGGTGGCACCCCTAAAACCATATTGCTTAATTACACATCTACATAGAATGAAGGAAATCAATCTGAAAAATAGTGTATAACTTTAATTTCTGAAACACAAAACGAGGATAGCGGCCCCGAAACCGATCTGTGATTTTACATATTCATAAGCCACTTTTACTGCACAGTTAAATCAATTTGGATATTTATAAAGGCTGTTATAATCCGACGTTTGAGGTCGTTTCCTAGATCAAGGTTGTAAAGATTAACGCATTTGTTAAACAAATTACATAGTTTGGAGGTCTGTGACATTTTTAACCTGCCACCAGGCCTACTGCATACTTACGAAACTTGTTAGATGCTTGGCTTTGACGGTTAAAGGATGGAAGCGCCTTATTCCATCAAATACTCCTGCGGTATTAAAACCATATGACTTATTTAAGATAGCCTGCATAAGAAGCTCATTTCTTAACTTTATTAGAGAAACTTCGAAAATGTTTATATATTTTCGAAGTTTCTCCAATAAAGTTTGATGATTGACAGATTGATAAGCCACGTGATCAGTTTGGCGTTTAGTTAATATGCCTAAGGCTCCTGATTGGTTCCCGCACGAACGTTTGTGTTCGTAACTCAAAATTTTCTCGGTAGTACTCAGTTCTTTCAGTTCAATATACCTGCTGTCGATGTTTCTCCAGCAACAACAGATTTTGTTGTGAAAATGTAAAATAAAGCCTGAAATCAAATTTAGAAAAAATTCAAACTGTTTCGGGAAAGAATTGTATGCGTAACCTCAATTAGTCGAGCTTTTGCTAAATGAAAAGAAGTAGACCTTTTGGGCTCGTGATTCGGATTTACAAATTGTTATATTCACTGTGATATTAAAAAATTAACGGTGAAGCCAGGGTTAGGAATTTTTATAGCCTTAAAAACGATGCCTTGAGTCGACGCAGTTATGGTGACTATTAAAATTGTCGTAAAACCCTGGTCCTTTTATTTTAATGCTCAATTGCATATATTAAAATTCAGAATACAGCAAAGTTTTTTTTTTCACGCGCTAACTATAGTTTCCAGATAAATTGTGTTTGATTAAGCGAAATGGGCACATTGCTTTATATCATGTAATTTGTTTCGGTATGTGTGAAAACCATCATTTTTGAATTATTAATTATATCATAGCAGATAATACATCTGCAGGATCTGCTTTCTTGCTGTCTGAAAGAAAACCTGGAGTGAAAAGAACATAGTTAGCATATGTAGGACGGCTATTATTACCTATGTCCTATTTCTATAAGTTCCTATAGACGTGTTCCTAAGATGGCAAAGTTGTCTGAGATAGCAAGCAATAGTATGTAAGCGTGAAAATGTTTGTCTCAAGTGTTATCGCCATCACCACTTTGTTGAGACTTCACCAACGTTTAGCAATGCGGAAGCAAATCTTTACGTCATAATTACTGTGATGGCAAACTCTATTAGACACCAGATTATCGCGGTCCAAGTGAAGTCATTAACTACGGAATATTCCGTTAACAGTAATCATCAGCAGTCTCCTGCTAACTGCATTACCTGCATTATCAGCAGACATCGATCGCTCATTTGCCCTAAACCGTTTGAAGTGGCCGCCCACAATAGGCGTATCTAACGGGCCATACTAATTTCGCAGGCTAATGATAAAGATAGACAGAGATCGCGATGAAGAGTAAAGACGCACTGCCCGCCACCGATACATTGGAATGTTGTTATCTAATGTGTGACATTTTTCGGCACTTTAAGTTTAGCCTTGAACAAAGTGCGATACTTTTGTTCTTACCATCTGTTTGAGTAACTTAATTTTCTCGAGAAAAGACACCATTAGTAATTTCAATTATATAAATTTTTGACTCTACTGCAAAAGTTTGAAGGGCCAAATGTTTACAAGGCCAAAATAATAATAAATTTTTATATACATTCATACTTCCGAAGGTCTACAGAAATTTCCAGTGTAGTCGGTTCGTAGCAGGCAATTCTTATATTTAAAACGGCACCTTTAGGTCTGCTTCCCTATCTATCGCTCCGTCTGTAATCATTTCTCTTAGTCAGAGTCCGAATTTCGACGGTTCGCGTAATACTCCTTCTATTTGTGTTCAATATGTGGGTCATTTCTTCAACGGAGCAACAGGTTTCGATAGAATTGTTTATATTATATTCGGAGAGACTTGCGGTAAAACCGTTAAGGAATTTGCAATGGTGTTTTGCGTTTAATCAGTGCTTTTTTAGGATTCCGCTGTATTGATCTCTGCCGCGAACGTTATCGTTCGTTTTTTTATTTGATATAGGTACGTTTGTCTGATGAAATTACCGAAATCACTAGAAAAAATTGGATTCCAAAAGCTTCAAATAGAAAAATGTGGAAAAAGATGGGAGAGGACTTGTAGTGAGGTCCTTAATAAATAGTTAAAAAAAATACAACAAAAACTTTAATACTTAAATATAAACTATTAAGGAATAGATATGGCTTAAATAAATAAATAAATAAAATAGGTACATACGTTTAGTAGTACAAAATTACAATAATATTCAGTTAATGTTCGACGGTCGTTAAAATCCACTCATATTTCTCAGAGTGGTATACTCAAGATTTTATTTTCAAGTTCAAACTATGAGGACCTGGAAGATGTTTTTAAATCTGTTTCTTAGCTACAGTCACACCAGTAACTTTTATAATATAAAATCTATTTCATCGTGAAAGCAAATGAAAAATGTAGATACCTACTGATAAAATGTCTTGGGCCTTTATATCAGTCTATATCTATAGCAACCCATACGCAGTTGATTTCGCCTCAGAATCAGCCTTGGCAACTCCTAAGTCTTTGCCGTCACTTCAGACCAAGATCTACGGAGTTCTGGATAAGAGAGATAGACTCACTCTTCACCATTATGCATGCTTTCAATCACCATCAGAATATCTTTTAAAGCACTAGTTAGTTATCCTCGTCTATCAGTCTGACCTCAGACATCCCATTTAAACGGTTTTCTTAATTATTATTAGTTCATTATCATATACCACTAAGTAACCGGTATTGTAATTGGCTGACTGTTATTTATTGAGCGTCTATCCATCTTCAATAAATCAGGTTACAACCTCATTAATTGCAGATTGATAAAAAACTGTGAAAAATTTAGTATCTGCAAAGGAGGCCGGCAGAATCCCATACATGTCTGGGCCAAAAACGTTACAGCAATGATTCTTGAGTTATTAAATAGGCAAAAAACTTACATTTATGTAACAAGAAGATTTTTTTTACAATTCTATGGGAATCAGGAGGAAAAAAATATTTTGATAGACTTAGTAAGTTAGGATGAAAATAATGTACCTACTCTGAGAACCATTACTAAGACGAAAATGTCTACATTGGCTTTCTCCACGGATTTGTTTATCTGTGGAGACACATAGAGTAAATATCATGAAAACACATCCGTAAGCGCACGAGTACGAAAACGAATCTGTGTTGGTATGTGAACGAATGACGTATGAATTATGAAATGTGAATGACAATTGAGAAATGACAATGACAACTGACAGTTATTTTTTAAAGATCGAAATCCATAGACACTACGCAAAATCTATAATTCATAAAATATCGTCGTTGTTGTCTAAAATCGTTATTAATCTGTGCTATTTATATTACAAATAATATTTTTATGAAATTCCTATGAACATTATATCACATTAATCGCAAAAACGCTGAATTATTTATTATTTTCATTACGCTCAAAATGCCTAGAACCCAGAGCCACGAACCAAGGACAAAAAAGACTTTAGAATATGGCAATAAATAGTTTTATTAGTACGGATGATTATGAATCGTGATTTTAGCACATTCCCATAGAAAGTTACTAAAACTTATAGTGATATAGAATCAGAAAAAAATCTACTATTTTTTGGTATATATGGGGTTCCAGTAACAATTTGGCCCATTTTGGCCGACCTCCTTTACGATATGAAATCGGTATAGGTACCTATATTATTACCAATCTCAGTGTCTCAGCCGTCGACGTCCGTTCCTATTTGCAAACCCAGGAAGGACCCTTGATGGAGTCTCCAATTTTAACTATTTCTCTTTTGATTCCTGTTTACTGCAAGATTCGATCCGATGAGCAACACATCCAATTTCAATTATTTTGTCGACCATCCTAACTTTAATCCTAACCTAACTTTCTCTCGTTCAAAACTAGCTCCATTCGAAATATGGGCCTTTGAAATTGGATTTAACCTAAGTTTCCCAATAGAGGACTCCGCAGTCTGCCTAGGACTGAAACAACGTGTATCGAAATTATTGTGTCAGCGACAGTTGCACCCATAGCTCAATTGGCAGCACCCAGCCGCGATAGCTGGGGGATACGGATTCAAGTCCCATTGGCGGCGATAATTTTGATACACAATGCTTTATTTATAAAAAATATCTAGTGTGTGAAACACTACAACAACACTAACAAAATATAAATTAACCTAACTTTGTTAGTTACAGCGTTGAGCTACACATGGTATTTAAGTAATAGTCTGGCATGGCAACCATGATACTTAACTTATTTAAAATAATTTACTGATAGATTTTTTTTTCGGAAACAGCCATAATTTTCAGCAGCTTTATCATAAAGAAGTACCTAATATACCGCGAAAGGGTTAAGCGATGGCGTTTGAGAATATATTTTATAGGACAAAACGTAAATATGCATTTTAAGCAAGTATGATGCGTTAATCCCATTTAGTCTTTCCACATGCATTTACAAGTTTTTCAACACGTCTCCCCGCGTGAGTAATTAAAGTTCAATGTCATCAAAAAATTCACGCCCAAAGCGGCAATTAATCACGAAAACGATAATAAGAACTGACAAAAGTTGTGTACTGAAAAGGTTAAAAGCATTCAGAGCCGGAAAACATTGTAGCCGTGGTTTAACATCACAGAGGATCCCGCCTGCTTTGTTAAGGGGCATTCACACGGCCGGCAGCACGAGCGGCATACATGAATTTAATTTTTTTTGTTACTGAATCTTCCGTTTTCACGTTGATTTGGCTGTTTATGTGTATCTAAGTTCACATAATTATCTGACGTGATGCAATTTGAATTTATTACGTGGGGGTACTTAGCTTAATTCGAATATTGTATTATTCAACATCAACTGAGAGTGCAGTCATGTAGGACTTATATACTTAGTGTGAAAAAATATTAGTTTAGTGACTCCCTCTGTAAATCTATCACGCTATTCATTTACACCTTCCAGTATGCCTGAAGCGGAAAGTGTTCGATCAATGTATCCTCCCCACGATGTCTTATGGTGCAGAGACTTGGACCCTCACTAAAAAAGTCTCGCATCAGCTCCAAGTTGCACAACGCGCGATGGAAAGAGCAATGTTAGGCCTGTGTTTACTAGACAGGGTCCCCAACATACAGATAAGGAAGAGAACAGGCGTAACTGACATTGCAAAAAGGGTGGCGCTTTTAAATTGGAACTGGGCGGGTCACGTATGTCGGAGGGAAGACGGACGTTGGAGCAGGGCGATACTGGAATGGCAACCGCGACCTTCACAAAGAAGCATCGGCCGACCACCTGCACGATGACGAGATGAGATCGTTAGGGCAGCGGGAAGACAGTGGCTACAGGCTACAGCAAACAAAGAGCAGAAGCGGATGGCGTGCAAATGGAGAGGCCTTAGTCCAGCTGTGGACTGAAATGGGCTGATGATGATGATGAATACCTCTTTGTTGAAATTACTTTTCACCATTGTAAATTACTTCTCGGTGTTGCGTATAGCCCTTCTCTCAATATAAATTATTTTGACACCTTTGAATCTCTCCTTGAAGATCTATGCCCTACCTATGAACATGTAGTCGTTATGGGGGATTTTAATACCTGCCTCATCAAGAATAATTCAAGATCCAATAAATTAGAATCCTTAGTTTCTTCTTTTAATCTCTCCCTTCTCCCTTTGTCTGCTACACACTTCGCTCCTAACTCTGAGCCTTCCCTTTTGGACCTTATTATGGTTTCAAAAACGGAGAAAGTTATGAGCCATGGTCAACTAAATGCTCCTTTTTCTTATCACGATCTTGTCTTCTTACAATACAATTTCGCTGTTCCTAGACGCAGAGGCAAGACCGTTTTGCGACGTAACCTAAAGGGCATTGATGTGCAAGCTCTCCACACAGACGTATCTTTGATCGATTGGTCCCCACTTTACGGAGCATCCTCAGTTGACGACAAGGTAGGAATTTTAAATACGACCCTTACTCGATTATTTGACTCACACGCTCCTGCTCGTCCTGTAAGGGTCAAGCATTTACCTGCACCGTGGTTGACAGCGGAGATAAAATCAGTAATGTCAAAACGTAACAAAGCCAAAAGAATATGTAAAAAGGACCCTAGCGAAATTAATATTGCTGCTTTTAAAAGTCTGCGGAACCGCTGCAATAAGATGTGTAGGGATGCGAAACGCCGATATATACATTCCTCTATTGAGATTTGAGCACTTCACTTCACGACGTCAGAACGTGTGGGGTTTTCTTAAATCGCTGGGTGTGGGTAAACCATCACAATCTCTAAGTCAGTCGGTTGACTTGAACTCTCTTAACAAACATTTCTCTACGCCTCCGGTCACTATTGCTGACGGTAATAAAAACTCTCTGCTTCTCAAATTGTCCCAGGTAGCCCCACCTACTAGCGAATCCTTTGTCTTCGATCTTATCTCTGAGGGTGACGTTAAGAAAGGTATCCTATCCATATCTTCTAAAGCTGTGGGTGTCGATGGTATTAGTCGTGACATGCTTTTACTTATTATTGACTATATAGTGCCAATTATTGCCCACATTCTTAATTTCTCCTTATCTTCCAACACATTTCCTAGCATGTGGAAAATGGCCAACGTTATCCCTTTACCAAAAACCAGTAACCCGTCTACTTTTTCGCAATACCGCCCGATCTCTATCTTACCTATCCTTTCTAAAGTGCTGGAAAACATAGTTTTTAAGCAAATGTGCTTCTATTTATCTCACAATAATCTTCTCAGTCCTCTTCAGTCTGGTTTCCGTCCTTCACATAGTACCGTAACTGCTTTGCTCAAAGTTACTGATGATATCCGGTTTGCTATGGATAACAAGGAGCTTACTGTACTCGTACTTCTTGATTTCAGTAATGCTTTTAACTCAGTAGACTTCGATGTAATGCTCGCTATCCTCCGCTCGATTAACGTCTCTCCTCCCGTGATAGATTGGTTCATGTCATATCTTCGTGGTCGCCAGCAGAGAATCTGCACTGATGAAGTTTCTTCAGACTGGGCTGATCTTACTGCTGGTGTTCCTCAAGGCGGCGTACTCTCCCCATTGTTATTTTCTATTTTTATAAATGAAATCACAAAAGTAATTGCTTCTCGCTACCATCTTTATGCAGACGACTTGCAGCTGTACAGGCACGCAGCATTAAATGACCTTGCCTCCGCTATAGAAGTAATTAATACTGACCTAGATGAAATAAAGTCCTGGGCAAATTCTTTTGGTCTGCTCGTCAATCCAAAAAAATCTAAGGCTATCATAATTGGCAGCAGTAGGATGCGCAACAAAGTTAATTTCAATCTCTTGCCTCCTATAATCTATGATAGTGTTCCCATACCACTAACCGACAAGGCAAAAAATTTGGGCTTGATAATCGACTGTAACATGTCGTGGTCAGCTCACATCAATGACATCAGTAGAAAATTACACTATTCGCTCCATTCCCTTAAAAGGCTCCAGAACTTCTTGCCTCTGCCTACTAAGATAATGCTCGTTCAGTCTCTTCTCCTTCCACTCATCGACTATGCTGATGTTTGCTACTTAGATGCCACAGAGGAGCTACTCGACAAACTTGAACGACTTCAGAATTTGTGCATCCGCTTTATTTTCGGATTGCGCAAATTCGACCATATTTCCGTTTTCCGACGTCAACTGAAGTGGCTCCCAATTCGCTTTCGCCGGAATGTTCACTTACTCACTCTTCTCTTTAAAATTTTTAAGTCTTCTACCCCACTGTACATACGGGAACGCTTTCAGATCGCTCCTCCCAGAGGCAGACCCCTACGTTCCTGTGTGGTACAGAGGGCTCTCGATGTACCACATTATAACACGATCTTCGCTGCAAAATCATTTGCTGTCCAAGCTACGCGGCTCTGGAACTCTCTCCCGGAGAGTATTCTTCGGGACAACCCTTCACTGGGAGTTTTTAGATCTCAGCTGAAACAGCACTATCTTTCTTCTTAATTCTTCATTTATATATTTTATCATTCGTACATTTCTGTTTTTATTATTTTTTTTTTTGACCTGTTTTAAGTGATTAATTTGTATTAGTTATAATAATTTGAAAATGTGTCATGCGTATATAGAACATAAGGATGACATGTAAAAATCTCTTCACTTCAATAAAAACACTGCGTACCTACAATGGTTATGGGCCCAGAAAATCGTGAATTTTTTTATAAGAAGTCATTAAATTACCGGTCAACGTAAAGTAATTGTATTGTTAATAGTTACAATGAATTCGGTACGAATAGAAGCACTGAATAAAGACAATTACGAGAGTTGGCGATTACAAGTTGAAGCGCTCCTGGTTAAAAACGATGCGTGGGACTTTGTTAACGGTAAGAAACCAAAACCGGTAGAAGAGAGTGCGATAAAGCAGTGGGAGGTTGGCGATGCCAAAGCAAAGGCCGATCTCATACTCTCTGTTAGTGCGACTGAATTAAGACATGTCACAAATTGCCGAACTTCAAGAGATGTATGGTTAAAGCTTAATGCTGTACATGCTTCGAAAGGACCGGCAAGGAAAGCTGCATTGCTAAAGCAGTTAATGCTACAAAAGTTGACTGAAGGCGGGGATGTTCAAGAGCACGTAGTAAAATTCTTTGAAGCAAAGGATAAACTTAATGAAATGCAAGTAGAGATTCATAAAGATCTTCTGTCTATAATGCTTTTGTACAGTTTACCGGCTAACTATGAGAACTTTAGATGTGCGATAGAATCGAGGGATGAATTGCCAGATCCCGAAAGTCTTAAAGTCAAGATTATCGAAGAATATAATTCACGACACAAGAATGAGCCTGAAATATCATTTATAAAGGGCAAATACAAAGGGAAGTGTGATAGTCAAAAAGCTAAGCCTGATGTCGCAAAGGTGCAATTTAAATTTAGGTGTTTTAAATGCCACGAATTCGGACATAAAGCGTCTAAATGTTTAAGGAAGAATACAAATAAAGATATTGCAAAGTACGTTTCACAAAGCGTGGAAAAGGAAGACAATGATATTAATTTTAATTCATTTAGTTGTAATTTCAGATCTGTTTCAGATAATTGTTATTCTGCATGCAGCGCGAGTGAAAACTGGATATTAGACAGTGGATGTACGTCAAATTTATGCAACAATCGTGATAAATTTATTGATATTTTTCCAATGCACGGTACATTAAACTTAGCGACAAATGGAAGCACAGATGTATGCGGTAAGGGTACAGTAAGGTTGTTTACATGCATTGATGATTCTATAAACGTAATAAATTTAAATGAAACGTTGTTTGTGCCAGACTTGCGATGTAACCTGATTTCAGTAGCTAAAATGATTGACAGGGGTTTTTGTGTTATATTTAAGGGCAATTTTGCTTACATAAATGACAATAATGGTAAAACTCAGTTAATCGCTGAACGCAGGGGTAATTTATATTATATTAAAGAACATTGTAAAGCGACTGTTTCTTTAGTTTCATCTGTGAAGAATGATGAAATGTGGTCGTGGCATGAACGTTTAGGTCATCTAAATGCAAGGGATCTTGTAAAACTCTTGAATCACTCTGGGAAGAAAATAAAGTTGTCAGATGTGAGCGAATTGTATGATTGTGATATTTGTGCAAAAGGTAAGATGAGTACGCTATCTTTTTCAAAATCTAGTGGGCCATGTAAGGAAAAACTTAGAGTGGTTTATTCTGATGTCGTAGGACCTATGCAAAATACGGCTATAGGTGGGGCTAGATACTTTGTAACATTTATAGACTGTAGTACTCGATGGTGTGAAGTATATTTACTGAGTAAAAAGAGCGAAGTTTTTACGGTATTTAAGATTTATAAGAGTTATGTTGAGAAATTGACAGGTATGAAAATAAAATACCTTCAAACTGACAATGGGACAGAATATTGTAACCATGAATTTGATGAATTCTTACAGAAGGAAGGAATTGTGCGAAGATTAACAGTTCCTCATAATCCGCAAATGAATGGGGTGGCAGAAAGAATGAATAGAACGCTAATTGAGATGGCGAGATGTATGATTCTCAGTTCAGGATTATCTGCTGGTTTCTGGGCTGATGCTGTAGTGACAGCGTGTCATATTAGAAACCGATGCCCGACAAGCAGTCTTGACGGTAAAATACCTTTTGAAAAATGGTTTGATTCATCTGTCAAATTGAATTATTTACAGACATTTGGTTGTAAAGTACACGTATTGAATAAGCAACCGGGTAAGGATAAGTTTGCAGCTCGAAGCGTTGAAGGAATTATTGTTGGTTATCCACGTAATTCCAAAGGTTACAGAATATGGTTACCCCACGATAAAAAGGTAATAATTGCTAGAGATGTCAAATTTCACAAGAAAGGGATTACTGATGTTGATTTTAAAGGCGAACAATTAAAATGTGATCCTTTCGAATTTGAGAAAGAAAACTGTGAGCTCAAGGCTACGGAACCGAAGATGGTTGAGATAGAAATAAACTCTGAAAATGCCACTGATCCTACCGAAAGTATTGGTAGAGGTGATTGTCCCGTGATCTCGGAGGTATCCGCGGATGTTGGCGTACAACAAGAGCCTAGTACTTCGGATCAAGCTGCCAAAAGAGCTCCTGGCAGACCAAGACTTGTAAGGGGGCAAGTAGGTCGTCCTAAGAAGGTCTATAATACGGTACGGATGGAGGCAGAACCATTGCCAACCGAGCAAGAGGTAGATGATTTTGAAGATTGTCAAGAGTTTATCGGAGTAGCTGAAATGAGCTTGAAAGAGGCATTAAGTAGCGATGAAAGTTTTGAATGGGAGGAGGCTATTTTATCCGAAATAAGAAGTTTACTGAAAAATGACACGTGGGATATAGTGAGAAAACCCATCGAACGTGATGTAGTTGGATGTCGTTATGTTTTAACAACGAAATTAAATGTTGATAAAACTGAAAAGAAAAAGGCTCGATTAGTAGCAAAAGGTTATAGTCAACGTTATGGAATTGATTATCATAGCACGTTTGCTCCTGTGGTTCGTTTAGAAACAATCAGACTTTTAACAGCGCTTGCAGTTGAACTTGACATGGAAATGCATCAGTTAGACATTAATACCGCATATTTAAATGGTAATTTAAATGAAGAGGTGTATATGCAAGTTCCACCATTAATGAAACAAAGCTTACAAAAGATAATTAAAGGTGAAATAGATTGTGTCCTAAAGAAGAGGGCTGAGCAAATGTTGAATGATTTAGAAGCCGGTGGGGATGTTTGCCGAGTGCCTCTCTATCGCTTGTTGCGCGCTCTCGCTTGCACGCACAGGCTCAGGTGGAACGTTACGCGGATCGTTATTATTTTTCATGTTCGTTGCTGGTGTTCATCAATTTAGTAAACGTTATCACGTACATTTCAAAGGATTGAACAAATAATTAAGCAATTATTGAATTTAATGGAGGTGTTAATTATCCCATTCATAAGTCGCTGGTAACGCCGAGGCCATCATTTTTGCACCGGAAGACATACACGTGCGCGTACGCAGGTGGCCATTCAATCCAGACTTAAGGTCCGTCAGACGCTCCGATTTTTACGACCAACAACATTATTGCTCCTTTGTAACAACATAGAGTCTGAATATATTGTCTGTCAATCAAAATTCGTAGTAGCTTTTTTTTCTAAATAGAAGAGTTGATTTATATGTACAGATTATAATGAGATTACTATTTCTATCATGATTCATGTCCTGTTTGTAGAGCTTTTAAGATAGTACAAATGGATATGTGAGTTTGTTTTAAATACTATTTTGTGAAATAGGAGCATAACTCAAAATCACCTTGATGGATGGCCTTCTGAATGCCGCGACAACAGTTCATAATGTTATTTAATAGCATTGCAATCAAAGTCGTAAGAGTTACTCGTAGTTGTCAACTTTTGTTGCGTCGTATAAGGGGAGCTTAACTGAGAATCACCTGAATGAATCGAGGTATGACGGCCTTGTGGGTGCCGACCGTATGGGAAACGTGATCTATCTACTGTTTGGACATCTGTCTATGTATGCAGTGTTATGTCTAGCGCAAAATATGCGCTGATAATGCCTTGGACATTAGAAAACTACATTTAAATTATTTATAGCTGATAAAAAATTCTGCAACATTGACTTGAAAATAATAATACAATTTTTGAGTTAACTTTACTTGAGCTCTAATCGCACTTGTGTAAAAGAATTAGCGTGCACGTAAGGTAAAGTAAATTGCTTTATGAAATAACCGTTAATGATTTACAACATCGGGTATACATTTAAAATGTCCGAAAATGGTTAAATTTATTATTTCGTCATACTAAATTCTCGTTTAATCGGTAATTCCCCGCAATTTACTTAAACACTCCACCAATTTAGAACAATAAATCTTCGCTTCGCTTGTATAATCATATTGTTTTGCTATCGTATACGTATTGAAAGCAATAACGACCTAATGCCCTTTGTAGTACAGCGCGCTTCGATCTCGAAACTAAAGTGATTTAAATCCGAAAAAATTCACTTTGCTTCATATTTTCGTGAGAGGTAAGGCTAGGTTATAGGTTAGGTTTGTTAGTGCTGAGTTTCATGCTTTTTACATTTTCTCGTTTCAAAACGTTCCTAATTTCATTAATAGTTGGTTGACACTCTTGACATGACTATCATGTCACTAAGTATATGACTTCATCGGAACTAAAAAGAGTATGTCAAATTTAAAATCTGTAGTTAAAGGGAAGGGCTTTTGCGTTACAAATTTTTCTTAATAACATCCAAGGCAGCTGATAGACAGATGATACTAAATTTATAAGTATTAGAAGGATTTTTATAGTATGAGGTACTTACGAAGCGACAAAGGTCATGCGAAAGTACCTGATTAGATACTCTAGAGTCAATAATGAGCTTGCGTAGAAGCCTTGGTAGTATAGAAAATACCTTTTAATTATAGAACAGTGTATTTATAGGAAGTAGGTTTAAGGTCAATGTGGCAGGTCCTTTTAAGCTCGACCGGTTTAAAAGTTCGACCATAATATGCAAAAAATACTATCGACTTTCAATAAGCAAAACTCGTTTTTCCTCACGAAACGTGAATAAGTTAAATGCAAATTGACTAAACATTGAATATGCAAAATTTATTTTCGTTATTTACGACTTGCTGCCTTTTTGTTCGCGCCCCGAGCAAAAAGTGAAACAAATTGCACTTTTAATGATTAAGAAAGCGTTGTGCGTAAAATTGGACATAAATCCTTTATTTCCATTATAACATTATTATAGATAATATTTTATCTCAGTATGACATTGGCCTTGATATGGTCAATTTAAAATGTCAATTCTTACCTGTTTGATAACATTAATTAATGTTTCAAATCAAAAAGAAACAATATGTCTGGTTTTGTAGAGGTTGTGAGGGTATGGATCCTTTAGGCACCACTGCAAATAAGACGATTACTTATTTAACTATAGTTCATAATATATATTTTTCGTATGTATATATATTCCTTATACCTAACTAAACAACTAAACTTGGTCACCCCAGCGTCGTTGGAGAGTTTTAGTGAATGAGCTAAAGCGGTTAGAAGTTAGAACACATGTAACGGTAAATAAATGCGAGTGTGTATTTTTGTAGGTTTAGGGTTCCCTAGGTTCAAAATCCAACTCTGTAAAATGCCAAATAAAACATGCAAACAAATTAAGTTGTTGTTTACTTATTCACTATGATAAAGTGTACCAAAGTGAATAAGTAAACTAAGCCCTGGTTTCCCCTTTGGACCCCGGCAGAATTCGTTAATTCTGCCGGGTCTTTATCTGGTACATTTCTACAAAGTATTAATAATAATGTCTCCCTAATTATTTTCTTGATACTGGTCTAGTATGGTTACTAAATATCTCTTTCTTAGTCGTGACATTGTACTAGGAAACTTGCATGCCTGAGAGTTCAGCATAATGTTCTCTAAGGTATGAGAAGCTCGCTAGCCCGCACTTTGCCAGGGGGGTGGGCTGGCTATGTTATGACGAAATCTCTCTAGATTTGAGAGGAGACTCGTGCCCAGTTTTTGGGATATATAAAATGTGGTTGATTTTTTTATTGAAGATAGGCTTGCGCTTGACGACAATCATGCCTGATGGAAAGCAATGATGAGGTCTAGGGTGGAGCGCGCTTGCCTAGAAAATGCCTATTCACTCTTCTCTTGAATGCACCCAGATTGTACTTGGCTGGAAACACGGAGGCTGGAAGGACGTTCCACACCTTAGCGGTTCGTATCAGAAACGTGGAAGAAAAACGTTTCGTGCGAGTTTGTTGGACGTCAACCACATGATGCCACCGTTCTCGGCGTCTTGCAGTTCTATGGTAGAAAGGTGATGAGGATGGCAACTGAAAAGTGCCATCAAAATCATGAGGAAAGCTGCAGCCTACTGGACACCCATGGCGAGACTGAACTCGCTCTTGGCCGTACACTTGTCAAGCTACCGGCTGTCGATGGTCGACGGTGATCGCTGTTAACCTTTGTGTGTCGCTTGTGAAAGTCTGCGCGCTTATGTTAATACGTCTTTACTGCTCATTGCTGACTGGATGGCTACTATTCATGTATGAGGCCTGTCGTGAGGCCTTTGTACCTGTTTATTGTTGGTAACAGTGGCCCAGTTCGGTGCGAAAACGGTTTGACTTGGCCTTTTGCATCTATCTGGCTCTAGGTATCTAATAGTTTGGAGAGTACGCTCAGGAACTCCACAATTTAGTACCTCCTTCACCTTTCTGCCACAGAACCGTATACTTATGTGGTTGATGTCCAGCGAAATCGAACAAAAGGTTTTTCTTCCAAACTACGTACGTTTCTGATACGTAGGTACCGCTAAGGTGTGGAATAAAATTTCAGCTTCTGTTCCCAGCCAAGTATAATCTGGGTGCCTTCAAAAGAAGAGTGAATACCTAGGCATTTTCTAGGCAAGCGCTCTACACTAGACCTCATGATTTCTGTCCATCAGACATGATTGTATAGACAAGCGCCAGCCCATTAATAATAATAATCCTTAATAAAAATAAACTTTTATAGTTATCGACTAGCTGGCTCATCCTGCTTTGCTTGGGTGATCCTGTGAGTATTGCGAGTATTTCTCCCTTATCTCTTGTTTACTTTACAGAGGGAACATCAGTACAAAATTTCACCTTTTTAGGACATTGAGTGAATGTCTGAACCAAAAAATTATGGCTGATAACGCTAGCGATAATTTGATAACCTGCTTCCGAATAGGATCATCCAATACTACTTTACTCGTTGCATACACAAAAAAAAAATCGTCTTTATAATACTCGTGTTATTATAATAAAAATATGCGCAATTGTTGTACTTATAAAACTTTATTTTGTTACAGGTATGCAACTTATTTAAGTGACTGAGTTTCGCGCTGCACAGAAATGCCGTCTTGTGAGTATTAAGTTAAGAAACAAATACCGTGTTACTCTTATGATACAGTTGCGGAAAAATTAATCAATTATCTTCAACGATGTGTTGAAGATTTTATGGAAATGAAGATTTTTTTTATATAAAATGAAGTATCTATGAATTCGATCAGAACGTAGATAAGATAAACGGCAGTGGTGGTAAGACGAATGGTACGACCATCATTGCTAAAGAATTATGAGGGGTTTTTTACGTCGGTAAGAGTCCCGCATTCCATTGGGAAGTAAATTCCTCGGAGAGAGAACAAAATATATTCTAAAAATCAATGACAATTTACTGAAAAAGTCCAAACGTAGATAAACGTTAAATGTTTAGAAGAACTGTGGATGAAAGTCCTTTAGGAGGAACTTCATTGCGTTATGAATAACGTATTATTTTGGGAAATTCGCACTTGATCACGATCGTTATTAGCATTAAGTGATGATGTGATGTACTGATGTCTAAGATAGGACACGCTAATGTTTTTAGCTTCGTCAACTCTCCAAATAAGTAGTACTCTTCAGGTTTTTGGTGATACGGTTTTTTGTTTTAGTACGTAAGAAATAAGAACTTACCACAATGCTTTTTACGACACTATCCACTAGTACGACAAAGGGCACTAGTTATAACATAGAAGTCTAGTAAGGTTGTAGATAATAAGGCTGTCTTATCGCTAAATAGCGATCTCTTCCATATGTCTACGGTCTATGATACCTATTTAAAAAGTTATAATCTTCTTCTATTACAAGTAACGAGGCTTCAGGCGGTTCCACTTGTGGGGTCTATTCGATCATAGTCCCATTACAGAATAGCGGGTAATTTTACTCCTCAACCTGCGCTCCACATAAACTTGGCAACAATAGCGTTTTATTACGACCAAACAAATAGGAAACTATACTTTGGCCGCTTAGAAATATCAAATTATGTCCCAAACATCGCGGAATGTCCGGTCTCTTTGACTGTTTTTAACTTTTTTTTATACCCAGAATAAAGTTCCTCGTCGCACGTAAATAAAAGTGCAAACTACTATAACTAACAATATTTTCGTAAATTTTTCAACTTTTGCTTTCGTCACGGAATACCATAAATAATATTCGTCAAAATTTCCTTTTTTCAGATTTTTGGATAAAGTAGGTATAAGATTTGTTGTGTATGTAAGATGTACGTAACCCATTTTTGTAGCACACGACCAAGCACGGGTCTCTTCTGAGAGTGCGGGTTGGCAGACCTCACACACCTTTCAGTATCTTATGGAGAACTTTTAGGCATGCAGTTTTCTTTCACCGCTATGTACAAGTTATACCTAACTTAGTACTTGCACGAAACGTACACTACTTATTCCAAAATATCAAAAGAGGTGCATGCTATGTTATTATTTATTAATTGTTTACATTATTGGAAGTTTCCGTTTGACCAGGACGCAGATGCATATGTAATTGTTTCATGCTTCACGGCGGATCGCGATCGGTGCCGGGTGTGAATCGAATAAATCACTCGTATCGATTGACGGCAGAAAATCGATTCGGACGTGAGCGAACGCCGAGAACGCGTTTAAGGCGCTAAACCATTGCTGCAAAAGCAAATGGTCACGCTATGCAGTTGTTTGTAGTTCCATACAAAGCTCATCAGGCGAATCTAAGCGCGCAGTGCACTTTCGACGCCCAACACGCAATGTGAAGATGTCGAGGGTAGCAAGAGGCAATGAAATCGCAATTCTAATTCCAATTTACTTGTATATCTAACATTATTTTACCTTGTATGCACTCATAAAAGGTTAGTAAATTACTAACTTATCGGCGCTTATATCAAAGCCTATGTTGTTGTACAAAGTTTTTGCAAAGTTCTTCCTGTTAAACTGTAGCTGATGACGGAAACATTCAATATACAACCACATCTTAAGCAGCTTCGAGCAACTAAGAAATCCCCTTGATTTGACTAGCTTGACTTACGTGACGTCTTAAACTTACACACGGTGATAAAAACGCTTTCTGTGCGCAGCAATGGATCAGCGCTTAATACCAACTTCGAACCACTGTTTAATATTCCTAGTGTTGTGCTGGATTGGATTTCCGCAAACATTATCGATATTTATGACTGCTCTATTTCAATTTACATGGAACTGTTATTGTGGCTTTGTGCGGTATGTATATTAATACAAACCAATAAACTGTTGCATTGTTGAATGATTTACTGACAGAAAAAAACATGTGGTGCTTCTATATATGTATTAAAATTCAAGTAAGAATTACTGAAAACATTTTGTTGGGATTTATGTGAACTTAATCGAGTAATGATTAATTATTTATTGCTTATAAGTTGCCAAGAATTCTTTAGTTATTTCAAAATAGAGTTACTGAACAATGCATTTGAGTTCCATTAACTTTTAAATGACTTATAAGTACCTTATATCAACGTTCAGAGCTAAATAGTTATATCTTTTATTTTGTCTGTTGATATTTTATTGCCCATCATCATAAGCTGCATCTTTATTGAAATTCTTTCCTCTGTATAAAAAGATTATATTGTTTAATAGATTTGTATTAGCTTCTTAAACACAAAATGACATGCAATCAATTTGTATTCATTCTTGATAATCTTGAATATGTTGACCTTAAATTTCAAATTAATATGCATCATCAAAATATACTTACTGACTGTGAATTTTAAGTAATAAGTCGCGTGGGAAGGACGAGAACTGGGAGTTACCATAGATAAGTTTAACCTTTGATACGTTTTGATGCCTTTTAATGGTTTAAAAAATTCTTATATATTTTTACGTGTGACAATATAAATATCGAGCCTTATTTGCATTAATAATCACCGTTGTTTATTTTTTTAAATGTTTTGGTACTTTTTGTGTATAAATGGGCATTTATAGACAATAAGTTGTGTGGGCACTAAACGATGGTAGAAATGGTTTTATTTGTCTTAAAAATTCATATATTTTGGAAGTTTTATATAGAGATAAATGAATACGTCTCGTTTATTACCATTATCGTCTGTTTTTTTAATAGGCGGTCTAGACGTGCCTTTCACAATGATTTGATTAATTTATGCTTGATTTATCTTATTTGTGTGATAAAAACCTACTTTTAAAATCAAGACCTTGCAGTTTTAAGGAATTTAGCTCTAAATGGATTTACGGCTTTATTTATTTAAAAATTAAAAACTACCCACGTGTTTATCGATATGGGTGAATATTGCAACACTATTCACTTTTCAGATGACATTTTAACAGTTAAATATTATTGTAGATTGTAGGTACATACATAATAATGAGTTGGGTATTGATCCATTTGAATTTTAATTGGAGTACCTATAGATATTTCAATCCACGACGGCGCGTCCTACTCTGTCAAACTCCACACTATAGTAGTGTTATTATCTCGCTGCAGACTCGGCCATAAATCATTCGAGTGTTTCGCTTTTGTTGTTCACTAAAATACAAAAGCAGCGGTGAAGCTCAGCAGTGAAATACCAAAGCGAAACACTCGGATGATTTATGACCGAGTTTGCAGCGAGATAATAACACTAGGTACTATAATCGAATGAAACATAAGCGATTTTGACAGAGTGGGGCGCGTCTTCGTGGATTGAAATATCTATAACATCCTATTATATACTACGATTTGCCCGGGTAACTCTTATGAGGTTTTTTTTTATACGAGGATTTTCTTACGAATCTACTTTGAAATTTATAATCCTTTAACACCCAAGTACCTACTAGCAAGTGGTAGCGGTTATCGAAAGTAACGAAATACTCGTATATCACTGATAACTACCGGTTATAGCCCTTGATTGCTGCTCTTAATTGATGCTTACGTTCTAATAGCTATCTGCTACACATCTAGTAACCGAACCGACTAATCTACGACGGAATAAACGCTCAGATAACTAACTACCTAAGTAAGAAATAGTAACTAGATATCTCTAATTTTATAGTAGTGTAAGAATACCACGACCTTTACTTATGAAGTTATTATATATTTATTAAACTATTTCATTTCGACCCCTTACTGAAGTCTCAAATATTATGTATGACACACAGATCACGCCAGGAATGACAGTGTATACAAATCATTTTAGTCGGAGTTACTTTCAGGAGACATCCAGCGTGTGATGTCAATTAGCTGAGACCAAGATTTCGACAGTCAAAACAACTGAATTTCTTTATTTCACATAGGCTTAACGTACAGGTTGGGTATTTATTTAAAGTTCAGTCAGATATTAACCTATTTGTTATCAATATTTGTCGACTTTTAACTAACTATACGCAGGTTCCAACGCGTCCTGAGTAGAAGCCCACAGCAAACTCAGCCGGGTGCTCTTATTTGTTTATACTCTACACTATTTCACAAATCACAATGGCTCTTAAAATCCAATTGAGCGAGTCAACCGACATTGCGGAGTAGGTAGGTACCTATCGCGAAATAATTTGGGAGGTCCCAATAGACATACCTAAACTTGGAGAAGCCGGACGGCGCAAAAAATGCTTTTTAGCCACCAACAGTAAGGCCACGTTGAATGGCGCTTCTATTTGCTTATACGAAAAATCAGTGGAACCTCCCAATAGATTAGACAGGACCACGGATCAGGCGGAGGTCCTGAAAGTGAGCTAGCACCCGTTTCAATCCAAAGTAATAGTAGATACAGTGCAGTAAATGTTTGACGGAGTTTCATCAGCTCATGTGTATGCAACAGCGTGCTGAATACCAGCGCCCAACAGAAAGTGGTCGCGTGTAACGCGACGCGGGCGCGTACTAGACCGTGGCGCTTGGATTGCCGGTGCAGCTGTGGTACAAGTTACACGCAGTCTCAGATTATTACTCGCGGTACTCAAGCCTGCAGAAATCGCTCTGCGCGAGTCCCTCGGGTGGTGCTTAGCGAGCATCGAGCGAAAAATAACTTGGCGAAAAAAGCAATAAACTTTCTTTTTATTTCAACTTATTTGTCTATCTGCATTTTATTGTGAAAACGATGTATCGGTAAGCATGGATATTGAGTAATGGCGGTATCCATAAACTACTAGAGACGCAACGGTTTTTCACACAGAGCAAGGAATAACTTTTATATTGGTTTTTCACTTAGTTACGTATAATTATAAAGATTATATTGCTTTGGACAGTCAGCGTGTTGCCGAAATCTAGCGCTAGTGCCCTTCACAAACTGTATGAATGCTGTCGGCGCCCGATATGTATGCACTTGTAACTACGATTGTCGGTTAATTTGTTGTCGTAACAACGGTTACAACGATAACATGCAATTCCCAGTCATCGTCGCAGATAAAGATTACAAAATATGAGTGTCTTAGTCTCTAAATACTAGACGTTTAAGACGTTTTTGAGCGAGTAACAAACAACTTACGCCTTTAGCATAGACCATCGTCATCGCATTCAGAGTGTGAAGAGAGCGTCGGGCGGCGGGCGAGGTAAATACGCACGGCGGCGGTTATTTGCCTATCTGAATTATCGCCATTCCTAAGAACGCAGATGCGCTTCTGCTCGTAATTGTTCTGCTAAATTAAATAATGAAACTGCACTCGAGTATTCTTTACGGTCATGCTCGGCATAGATGAGATGCCCGTGAGCCGAACGAGTTCTTGGGAGTACGAACTAAGTTAACTATAATAAGTGATATTACGAAGGGTAAAAGCGCTGTTAGATGAACGGAAATTCTATATTTTAAAGGAGATAAGATTGTTGTATGAGAGTTCTATTTAAAGGTGATAAAAAGTAGATAGAATAGCGCCTCCTATCATTCTCTGTCAACAGGCCAATAGTTGGAAGTCTGCCAAACTGTCGATAGTGCATTTCCTGGTGCGAGGTTGCCATTCCAACACCAAATTATTTCATTTCATTATGTCATAGAATATAATAGCGGCTGGTACCTTAGTTTTACAGCTTATGTTTCGAACGTCAAGAGTTCTGCAAATCGTCACCTTATCTTTGATAAGTACATCAATCTCAGCATAGCTCTCTCCAACGCCTGCTGATTGACTCTGAGCTTTTTTGAATGATCCTTGTGCCATTGCTTAGAAAGTGCCATAGACACAAGATGGACTTAACCTGCAGAAAACGGTCTAGATTAAAAATCTGTACGAATGTACTTTCCCACGTTCTCACATGACACGAGTTTTATACGACCGGTACCAGGAAGCAGGTGCGAAGTACATATTCCGAATCCCCGCCGCTTTGACAGTAATGCGTCGCCGGCGCCGCCGCGCCGATATATGCGTGTCGATTTATTGACTGGACGCACTTGCTGCAGTTGTAGCTGCTCTTACCGACACGTATGAGGGAGATATTTGTGCCCTTTTCATTGGACTTCAACTTATAATTACAAATGCTGCGATTGACCTCTTGTTTTCCCCTCTTAGGGGTGGAATTTTGGCCCTCGCCCAGCCTGATCAGTTTGAGCTATGCGTTTGTATCACTTAGTCATTCAGTCATGTTTTCCTTTTAATCAATAGATATAATTGCTACTGAAATGATTTGGTTGTGGAATTGAGCAAGCCTGGTTTAACACTTATGAAATACTACAACTACGTCGTACTGCTCTAGTAGTTGAAAGATTGTTTTCCCACATCAAAACATATTGCCCGATGTAAATCAATGACAGGAATCCTGAAATCTCTGAGTGGTTAAATAAATCCAAGGCCTCAACCTCCTAGCCTCATTTGCATGGCTCATGATATTTCTGCATGGTTGGCCGTAATTTATAAAGATCGTTCTAATGGATCGCTTAATATGGCGCCGGTTGTTCATTGATTAATTTGACGCTTTGCGTTCACGGCCTATGGGGAGGGCTAGTGGACCGTTTAGCCTCTGGATGTCGCTGTAATCAAGGATAATTGTTCAGCGTGATCATGGTTGCTCATTCTGAGAAGAGAACCGTGTCCAGTTCTAGACTGTTGAAAGGGTTTGGGATAACAAAATTGACAAAAATAGCAAGCAAGTGATAAGCAATCCAAAGACACAAAATCGTACCGCCATTAAAAATATTAGCAAATAAAATAAGCCTAAAAATACACGCACTCATCCGATTTCAATAGTTATTTGTGTAAGCGAAAATTTAAGAGCGAAGCAAAAAGTTTTACGCAAACTTTAATTTAGTGTCAAGAGCTATCTATAATTTATTGTTAAGAAAATTAGGTATAATATTTTGCAGTGCCAATAATACTTTTAATTAATTCTTCATGACAAATCTAGCGCATTGAGGTTATTTTAAAACAGCGATGTCTCAATACAGCGATTTTGATTGATTAGCTGATTAATGCAAATATTGAATTTACATTTATCTAGAACATATAAATCAGAATCGTTATTAAAAATATCGATGCTCGTGCAATATTTTTGCAATTTCATATATTTCATAAACAATTTCATCTGACACGTCCACTGCCTCTTTGAGAAAAGTAAATTTGCATTTTTTAAGCATTTTATAATTACTTTTCAGTAAAATGTGCGTAATTGAGTACTGATAAAGCGCCTCGGAAACAGCTGACGTTAAATCTACTGGTTTTTATTTCTTGGAAAGTACCTATTGTATACTGCCTGGTTTCTATTAGGACTCTTTCGTTCGTCTGTTTCAGTCAAATGTTGTCTACTGCTGGGTAAAGGCTTCCTGTAATGATGAACCTGCATGCATTGTTGCTTTCACCGTTTTATTTGCTGCTTGCACCGTTAAGAACCGTCGACTTTCTGACTCGGCGGTTAATGTAGTCAAGGGACTGCCAACACTGCGCTTTCCTAGGCGGAGTTGCCATTCCAGAAATTTGGGTTCCCAACGTTCGTCGGTTCTACGCGTAATGTGCCCGCACATTGCCACTAATAGGACTCATTAGACTCATTACTTAAAAATACAATTTTGAATCCTTGTTTTGTATCGCAGTCCTTGACACTAGACTTTCACATTATTCGACCATCATAATAATTATAAGCCATAAGCGCACAACTATGCTTAGTAATCCTACACCATGTCGTCATACTATTTACGTGGTATGTAGATTAATAAATAGATATTATATAAACCAGTCCTGACCTGTGAAGTAAAATGCAAATTGAATTCATCTGCATGAGCTATTACAACTTTTGTATGTAATTTTATGCGTCTAAACTAATTTTGTTCGTGCACAACTTAAATATGCAAAATTAGAATATTATACTGTGTACTATGTTATGATTATCATAATAAAGAGATGGTGTACATAATATGTGATCACTGATTGACTGGCATATATCAGTCTGCATAATATGTCTGGTCATACAAAGAACCGTAGCTCGGAGTAGCATTCAGGATACCTCGGTAGATAAAATCACTAAAGTGATATTTTTAGATCTTTAAGCCTGTTTTTTGAATACCTACAAGCAGACCAATTTTCACAAATCCCGCGGGAACTTTGAATTCTTCCGGGATAAAATGTAGCCTATATGTTAATTCAAGGTATAATCTGTGTCCATTCCAAATTTCAGCCATATTGGTTCTGTACTCAGATCTATGGTTCAAGAGTTTTCGCGTATATTCGTACATCCTTCCAATTTTCGCGTTTATAAAGATCCTTACTTGTCCCTTGTTATAGTGAAATTGTTCAGCTTTCTAAAACCTAAAGCTTGGGCTGGCAAAAGACGAGTCATTTAATTTTCCTTCTATTTTTTCTTTAAATATTATTAAAATTAGTTAATTGCGATAGTTGGCTGTTGTCCATTTCAGGGGACGTACCTCGTCATAGCTCCAAGATCCGAGTTATTTATCCAGTCTTTTCCGAGCGGCCTGCAGGAGTTGGGAGGCTAGGTCTGATTATACGGCATCCGTCACCGTCGGCTCTAATTACGCAAGTGTGGCAGGCGGACGGCTTTGCGGACGAGACAAAGGCCGCCCGCCGTACAGATGAATAGCTCCAGGAATAACATTAACTTTGAAATAATGGCCCGCTCAGATTTATTTGAATCGGGTAATCCTGTAAGTTTACTGACCGAGGGTAATTTAGAGCGAAAAACCGCAGAGCTTAACGTATAGGGACTGGTAACAGATCTCTCTCAACATCATCGTCCTAGGAACAAAGATACGAGAAGAATTAATACAATACACTTTAAAAATTGGATACTGAAAAATCATTAAAGAGAATTCCATCTTTTGGGTTGACAAGAACAAGATTTAATATATTATCTAGTGTAGTTACAATTATACGAATAGAAGACTATTCGTATAATTCGTAATAGATAATATAATGAAATCGCATTAAAGAGAATAATATTAAGAAAATTCAGCAGTGTACCAGAAATCTTTTTCTATGAATCTATCGGTGTCACTTATCATAGTGGTACATATTTTACCAAATCTTTGATTTCTGTTGTGAATCGTCTTAATTAAAAGTAAATACAATTCAAAAATAAATCTACATCGTTAATCGAAGTAACAGCTCTATCATAATGCTCATTAATCTCCAAAAATGTTTTATTAATACGATCTTTTCCGGTAAGTTTTACGAGCGAACGACACAATTTTATGACCTCTTAAACCACCAAACTATAAATTAAAATGTTACCTAGTAAAATGTAACAATGTTACAAAACTGCTATTTCACCTACTTTCGTTACAATGGCAACGATTTTGAGATCAAAGCAAAAAGATAAAAATTAGGAATTATAATCATCATCAACGAGAATGAAACAAATTAAATTAATTTCCATAATTAAGTATGAATAAAGTATGAAGCTCGTGTGAAAAATTCACATAACCTCGTAAGCGTAACACAAATTAAGTTAGATAACACTACCGATACTTGCAAGAAGCATTCATAAGCCGGTTGTAAACGACGCAATTTGCCTTTCTACGAGCCGCCGACTGATTGTCTGAAATTGATGTGTTGTTTGACTGATTTGTAAGTTAGTGTGCAAGGAAAGAGCGTTGACATGTTTCAGACATTTGTGGGCAATGATCATCCAGAAATTGAGGAATAAGTGACTCTTAAACAGTATTTTAAACATTTAAGAAAGCGGCCCGAAAACACACCAAAAACAAGTAAGAAACGAGCGCTGGTCAATACTTCAGGCACTAAAAGTGAAGTTGACTTGGGGAGATAGAGCATACTTGCATTAGCATCTATCCTCTGTGATCATTCTGTGATGGATCTTATGGTCATCTAAAGAATTAAATGAGCTAGAAATTTGATTAGAGCAGCATAACTGTGGAAGTAATAGGTAGAAAAATAATCTTTTTGTGCCTTTTTTCGTTATTGTTTAGCTGGCTTTGACAAATCGTATAATGTAAATCCGGTCTTATAAGTAGGTATCAACTGTACATCGTAGTTTTTTGTTATCGCCAGAAACGAGTATGATATCCGACAACTCCGTCTGCATCGGCAACTTCCTTCAGTTCTATAACGTGTTGATGTAACTCACGATAGTGCTGTGGTTTTGTAGAGATTATTGCTTGTATTAGTGTTCTATTTTGTGAAGATCATAGGAAGATACCAGGCGCTTTTTGTTTGCTTGCACCGACATCGATGCTTTTCCGTGAGCGAGAAAAGTCTTTAGTGAAAGTATATACTCTCTTCTCTTAATTATTTTGTATTTCCGTTGTTTGATAATGCACTATGTGAAACTACCTGTTAGTAGGTAATTTAGATCTTCCGCACTTAAATGTCCCTGGATAATTTTTTTATTAAAGTTACATAATTTTTCTGTGCTATCTTCAATGGGGACTTTGGTGGTCCATATTCGAACAGCTGTCCTACGTTTTGCCATTTTCTTGAACTGTGTTCTGTGGGACTGCCTGTAATAGAAAGAAAAGAAATAACTTCATTATGGTGTGGAGATACAATAAATATTATTGCATAGACATAGAAATGTGTAATATCATCTGATCAACTATTGATAATAATGCACGTGCAAAAATTGTATGCAAATAAATTCAAGTAATAAAAGAGTCATTTGGAATCTTTTCTACATTTAAATTTTCTAAGCTCTGACAAGTTAACTACACACACTAACTTTACATTTAAGTCCAGGTAATAATTAGTTGTCCAGTTAATTAAGATCTTGTTTCGCGAGATTCCAGCACGTATCAGGAAATATGCAGCAACACGATGATACGAGAAGAACACGCACTTACCTTCATCTCCCGCTGACATCCCCCTAGCATTTATTGCGTACCGTTTAGGGCTGGTAACACTTTGTCCGGTCTTATAAATGAAGTTCCTATTTTAACTTTTTAAAAATTAGGTTTTTCTCGATCAGCAGGACTCGTGCACTAAGGGTTATGTTCTATCCGACCAAAACCATGAAAGTTTCTCTTCTTTTTATCATATAAATATTTTTAACTGATATGAAATTGATGGGGAAGTCTTAAACCATAGATATAAAGCGTTACTTGTAATTGGAAATTAAGTAAATTGCACCAATTATTTTTAAGTTTCGCCTCTAGTTCAAGTTGGTCCAATCTCATGAAATGCCCTGCACCATACTGAAGAAACAAAACCTAATAGGTTTTTGAATAAATGGTCGTAATAGTTGTTTGATTAGACTAAGGCTTTAATATTCTACATCTCGGATTGTTTTAAGCAGTTTATTATCGTTACGTTATTAAGGTATTAAGGTTCTTTGACATACTGTTCCGTACTCTTATGTGTCCTTCTAATGATGTTATGTACTGATCCTAGACATACTGAATTCCTTATAATGTTCACCCGTAGTTCCTTATACTTAATTTAATAATTAAAGATCCGATCCCCCTTTTAAATGATGCAACCGATCCTAGATATAGTGAATTTCTTATAATGTTAATACTTGTTTCCTCATACATAATTAAAAAATTATAAAGATAGTAAAGATCCCCCAAACGTAGCGAAAATAGGCTTCACGCGGCGTAAATAATAGTTCTACTCTATGATAAAGTTCCACATCCCTGTCATATTCCGCTAACGTACGTCCCATGTCATTTATATCGCCAAGGTACCCGTTACTATTAAAGTTGCTACAGATGTGCCAATTTGTTAGTGTGATTCGATTTTTTTTTAGTTCATGAATTATTCTCATTAACTTACTTTTTATCACACTTTTTAAGGGAAAGTAACCATTTTCTAGACAGTCAATATGCAGCGTTTAAGTTGTACAAGTATGCTCTGGAATTCTTTATGAATATACATTTCAAGACTCAGATAAAACCTCATTTTGACTTGAATTATTTCTACAGCATTTTTATACACCTTATGGAATTAGACATACGAGTAGCTTGTCATGATGTATGGATAATGATAATTCAATCTGGATGATTACAATCCTATGGTAATCGGGTAGGAAAACCTAATTATACTATACTGTGATATCTTGTATGGACGAGAAACTCCTATCAAACTTTATGTTGTAAGTTGGCATGTCTAAAGATGCAACAGTCTAGGTAGGAATCTAATCACAATTAGCGCTGCGAATGCGCGGTCATGTCGTGCTGGTCGTAACCTGACGAGTCGCAGTGAACGTGACAGGTCATAACCGGTACTTGACAAATGCATCCTTTCATGTTTTATACCAACCTCGTCTGTACTTGACATCAGCTTTGAGATTGTGCAGTAACTAATTGATTGTGTCATCTGGGTGGGATTTAATGAGTTGAAACGTTTCATTATTTATTGATAAAGTGTATCGTATCGATTCTTTAATTAGGAGTTATAATAATTGATTATCATTTGTCAGTTTCCACATTTCAGCAAAATCGAAACTTTAAGCTCGTGTAAACTAATTGTTCAGTATTATTGAGTGCGACCTCCCTGGCGCAGTGGATGGCGGCGCGCACGGATTCGAGTGGGAGGTCGCGGGTTCGATTCCCGCCATGGGCCACTTTGGAATTTTATAATTTCTAAATTGGCTCAGGTCTGGTCTGGTGGGAGGCTTCGGTCATCACTAGTTACCACCCTACCAGCAAAGACGCACCACCAAGCGAATTAGCGTTCCGGTGCGATACTTGTAGAAACCGTTGGGTAAATTTACTTACCCTTCCAAGTTAGTTCCAAAAAATTTAACTTGGCTATTCAAATAGATAATGTTTATGAAATCTAAATTATTAAGCTGTTTGCCATGTGCCTTGGGATCGAGCACATCTATACTTATAATAAATCTGTAACAGGTCAAATTCTGTACATTAAAGATATTTTGAAAATTTTTTTTCGAGGGCACTCTAAAATCGGTTCTGAACCCAAAACTGTATTTTTTTTCATTTTTGTCTGTCTGTCTGTCTGTCTGTCTGTCTGTCTTTCTGTATCACGGCCGCGCATCACGCCGAAACTACTGAATGAATTCCAATGAAACTTGGTATGACTTGACTTCTTACTACGAGGAAGGACACAGGATACTTTTTATCCCGAAATTCAGCATGGTTCCCTTAGGAGCGGGGATAAAAGTTAAAATGTATACTGAGTTGTAAATCATTAACGCGTGGTCCGATTTCATTCATTCTTTTTTGTTAGAAAGGGGATACATTAAAGATTGTTCTGTAAATATTTCAAAGTCATCGGTTTTGTAGTTCAGAAAAAATAGACATAATAACCCTCAGTATTTGTCCAAATAGCTTGAAACACGGAATATGCAGAAAACTTTAAACGTACGGCTCATCTTAAGCTGGCCTACCCTGTTGTGAAAATTAGACCCTTGAGCCAGGAAACGGCTATAGGATACATTTGATTTCCCTAAAAGTAGAGGAACGATTGCCCTGGCTGATTTAAGGTCGTACCGCTGTATGGTGGAATCAAACGAATCGCACATCAAATGAAAGAGCGTAAAAAAATACTCGATCCGAGTCGACGACTTATATGTGGAGAATTAGGATTACCGAGTATTTTCAAAATAAAAATAAAATTAATAAATTTATTTAATGGCGTTGCTAAGTAAACATTTCATTGCTGTCAAATTTTTTTCACGTTCAATTATACGTCAGGTTTTTCCATAGATTTACTGTAGTGTAAGGTCCGACCTCTTTGGTCTATTTAATTTATTAGCCCAAAGTTTATTTGATATGCAAATAACGTTATAAGATGCGATCAGTCCGATTGTAGGTTTCGGAGAAAATCGAACATTACGTCGATGTATTTGTTTAAGAAAGGGTTAACGCTGAAACAGATGAATAAAGTCAATTTTCTGTATTCTGAGATAGATAGATAGATATATAAACACTTTATTGCACACCATAGAATAAAAATATAAAAAAGAAGAAATAATAAAGTAGGATCTCTCCATCGTATACAATCGTTGAAAAATGGTCAAAAGAATTGACGCACTGAAGATCAGAGAAGCTAAACATATAGCATTGAAGATGAGCCACAAGCTGGACGGCCATCACCTTCGAGTACTGAAAATAGCGTCGGAAATATTTGGGATTTGATACCGTTGATTGGGGGCCGTTGAGATAGCTGAAATCATAGGTATATCCTATCAACAAACTCGAAATATGAAATTGTCGTAATGAATTGGGTCTTCGCAGAAAGCTTAATAATTAGTAGTGAGATATAATTATTAAGGCAAAACAACGTTTGCCGGGTCAGCTAGTTTTAAATAAAGTCCGTATAAAATATTGTTCAAGTTTAAATCTCAACAAAACGTGTTATTATTACCGTCCATTGACCTCTTTTATTCCAATGCTGTAATCTTTTCATGCATTCATTACTTACTATACTTCCCTTAATACCTACTTATGTTATATTTATTATTCTCTCTTTTTATTTTCAATGCTTATTATCTTTACCTCTCTTTCGAACCCTTATTCTTGAGCGCTTATATTGGAATTTGCCATATCATATCCCGTATCGATGCCTGTAATTACGGAGTCAGCGATGTGAATGTAACGTCTCCATTCTTCACCCATTGATCCTATGACATGACTGGAATCTTTATTATCTTCAGCATTGACTTCAACGTTTATGTCGTGCACGGAATTTTTAATTCTAGATTATGATTCTTAGGGTACGTCTTTGACGAACTTCAGGTCTTTACTTTTAGTCTTCTTTACAGGGATTTTGACTGTTTTGAATCACGCTTGTTGTAAGTTTAAATGATCTAATATTATTTATTATAGTTTCCGACCCAATATCAGATCGGCTCATGGAAATTTGCAGCACTATGGAAAGCGCAAATGCGTTACAAGCTCGTTGGATGGGTCTCCTTTGAAATAACATTGTTATTACTATAATTTTTCGAGAACACTAGCTCAAACTAAGATTTCAACACTTTGCGATGGGGGACTGCTTGTCATAACTTATGGTTAATAGCCCATTCACCAAATCTCGCCACTGATTTAGCCCATCAGTGCAAGTCATTATTTGTTGGAATGGTAACAATTTGTCGTATTTTGAAATATTATATTGCGATTTGTATTGCGCAACGCACAATTTGATATTTGTAGCATGCAAATCGTAAGTGCGTTTTGTTGTCAATAAGTGTTCTTTGATGCAGCGTAATCACGTGTGAAGTGTAATGACTTGGGTTGTCGCTTGCGCCAATTGCGTTTTGAGAGTTCAGTCATTTAATTTTACGTTCACTTTCGCAATGTTGGCATTTCAAAGGTTTGTTTAAAGCTTAGATGAACTGCAGCTTGAACATACTATAGTAACGTCTCTTATTTTTCAAGCAACATTGGAGTAGATATCTACCGTCTACCTATTCGTACATTAGCTTTCTTCTTAGGTTTAAAACCTTTCGCACCGTAGAGGGTGACTGGAAAAATAATATTTATGTCTCCTTAAAATAACAAGGCGGCAAACACCAGCATTTTTTACTAGCGTATTTTATTGCTCATTTATTTTTTTATTTTACTGAAAATGTTTTCTGTTTGGCTACGGATGCTGTAACGTTTGAATTCACAATATTCATTTCAACTTGTTTGTCTATTTTAAATTTTAAACAATCTAAATAACCTACTTCATTGAAAGTTTAGTTACTTTTTGTTTTGTGTAGTAATTTTATTCCACCCCTTACGCCACGTAATCTAGAGTTTTTCAAAATATTTGTACAGTATGTTAAAGGAGTCATAGAAATTTGCCAATCCCTGTTCATGGACACCTTTATCCGTGTTTTAACTTGCCTTTCTTATCTTTTGTTGCAAAAAAAGATAAGTGAAGCTATAGGTGCCCAATTTGTATCCTTTATTTTACTTACTTCATATAATTCCGTAACTTTTTTTTTACGTTCAACATAATGCATTATGCATTCCTTTTCTTCATTCATCTTTATAGATTGATCTAAAATTCACCTTTTGAGCGTTATGAACAGAAAAGTGGTCGCGGTTATTACGATTCCGCTAATGCGATTAGCTCTGCGCGTGCGTCGATTGCGACACGAACCGCTATTCTATTCATTTTCACCGTAACCCGGCAGCTTATGGCGACCGCAGACCATTACAATACAGTCGCCTGTTATGGTCTTACCTAGCAACAGATTGTGAAGATCTTCGAAATACCACAAATAAACGAAACTTAAGTTTATCAGAATTTGAACGATTTCTTTTCTACTTTTGCTTCGTACTTGATCCGCACCTCTGACTTTGCACTATTAGTATCCAAAATGTAAATTTTTCGATGTTATAATATAAGCATTTTAGCAGAATCGCACAACTGCTGCCACGTTGCGACATCCCATAAAGCATTCGCCTCCCATCTAATCTAAAAATCCCGATCTCGACCAAAACGCGCGGTTGCCGAGATGTGAACTCAGATTATAATTTGAATGCCATTTAAACCATACATTATATGAGTGCACACAAGTTTGATGAATGCCTATTCACTGATGGCTATTCAAATGATGATTGTACCTATATTCATGTACGTACATATTGTTGAAAATCGTCGGGCGGAACTGTAAATTTGCATAAATGGTTTCGCAAATAAAAATTATGAAAGCAATTCGCTTTCCAATTAACAACCTTAATATATAGTTGAGACGAAATTACATGCTTTGTTCAGACAATCAATTTGCTTTTAAGCTATCGAAGGAAATGAAATTTATGGCGTAAAATCTAAACTTAACTAACTATGCCCTATATATTTATAAACACTCACATGCAGTCGCACTTGTTCATTCATTGGACATAGTTTCAATTGAAAAATCGTAGAGCCCTTCTATAAAGTTTGCCTTTCTATAAAGCATCTTACTCTAGCCACTTTCGATGGTCCTGATGTACTAAGATCTACAGTGAATATGGTTGCCAGACCATATCTTTTATTAGGGTACCTACTTGCAGCAATTCGGGAAGGAATTCATTCAAAAATATTTACAACATAAAAAACCCTGGAAACCAGAGACGGAGATTTTTTGGGTACATTGAAAATCAGATACCAAAACGCAGAAGCTTCAAACAATAGTTGATAAAACTTTGAACAATGGCTAATTCAGAGGCTGCCAAAGCATTTTTCGGGATGCGATGTTCGCAACGAATCGTTTTTGATTCCATCTCCGAGTATATTTATCGTATACGGATATTATTCCGCAATAAGGCCATATAAGCGTCACCATTTGTAACCCTGTCCCATTGTTCGAGGAGAAATTTTCCGAATCTACTGTTACAGTTGGTTCAATGAGACCGATATACAGAGTGGCATTTCAGAAACCATCAGTGGGGCCAAAACTAAAACTCTTAATTTTTCCTTTCTTACTTCAAAAGTTTCATTTTGGTCTACAGTTGTTTCAGTTCTAAAATTTGTCATACTGCAAGAACATTATTTTGATGAAAATCACTAACAAATAGTTTAAAGAGTAGTCAAAATAGTGTTTCAAAACTAAGGTTGCAGATGAGCCATATTCAAGGAGATAAATCCATATCATAATTTTATTCAAACTAAAAATTGTCACAAAATTAAAAACTATTAAAACGCATGTCAGTTACTATATCAGTTTCAACTAGCGATGATATTCTGAAAAAGAACACTGTTCCGTTTACCTATCTGTCGATTCTTGTCTATTATGTCGAACCACCGTTTTAGTTAATATCATTTAATCATTCACTCATTTTGTTTCACTTCACTGGCCTCTTCCATAATCTCACCCAGCATGTATGCACCATAAACAACTCACCTGTCCCGGCTTGCCATGACAAGTGCACTGTTAATCTTGCCTTGAGCAGCGCGCAGCGGCCGAATTTGAGACCACGAGGCTTTGCATACATACACACAATGTATGCAAAGCTCTCGTTTGACAAGTGGAGGTAGAATGGTATTGTCATAAAATTCAATATTAGCATACATGGGTTTATAGGCTCGTAAATAAGAAAGCATAATAATCACATAATCCATACTTTGTGGTTTAACACTCGAATTCATAGTCGAAGGGTGACCAGGTGGTGAACAGTCCCCCAACATTCATCATTCAGCATTCGTGTAAGGGTTGAATGTTGAATATGCGTTGTTCGTGTTTCATAAACAATCGTTGGAGAGTCCCCTAGCTGAACGAAGTTTCAGTTAATATTGTCTATTGAATTCTATTATTTTACATCTTGTCTATGAAAATTCTTTATGGATGTCACTTTGACAGTGACACACTGAACAATTTCAAACTTTAGATCAATGCTTTATTTATGTTTTATTCGCGCGTTTTGTGTTGCGTACAGTACTATACTTATTTATTATTTTCTAAAAATATAAAATACCTAAATGAAAAATTGACAAATCATTTCCTTTCATTATTGTTTAAACATTTTAGAAATGGCTGATTCTTACAAAAAAATAATATTTTCTGCTGAAGAAAAAGTGTTACTATAGTGTCCCTATTAAAACAAGAAAAAGTTGTTGAAAATTCCATATCGCTGTAGAATTCTAAAGGGTTCAGGTGATTGCGAATATATCGCTTGAGCACAGATATCACGCGCATTTCATGCTGCAGGGCTTCATCAGTTCTCAGGTTCTCGATAAGAGTCACTTTCAATATCCATTTTCACGAATTTAATTACTACACAGCACGAAACCGGCTAGCGGACTGTTTGGTTCATGAAATTCGGTCAGTCAACATTCAACAGCCACATCTGACCCACACGTGCCTAAATAGGGGATTCTTTTGTTTATGAATTTTAAAGAAGTTGAATTCGTCACATGGCGACTGAAACTTACCCTAGAGAAACCCCTACCTCGACTATGAATTCGAGTGTAAGAAACTCATATGTCTGAGGGTTCTCCGTTGTTCTCAAAGATAATTTGCAATCCTGAAAATCTGAACTTGGCCAGCCTTATTGATGTGATGATGAATAGCCTATTTAACTTCGCTTGGATATTTATTTTCCGCAAAAGAAACCTCATGAATTTTAAGAGGTCCTTTACCAATTGAAACCTTCGTCTCATTCTCCTTAAAAAGAATAATGTTCTAAGACCGTGTTCCATCGATTCTGAAAGAAGAGAGTCACTCGTATATATCTAGGATCTTCCATTCTTACGACGCGGCGCCTCTCTTGTGACCCAGACCAAAATTGTTTTGAAACAACGCCTTATTAATCAATGCAAATAAATACCTGTGGTTTAACTGAAACAATAATCCATATTCATATTCCTAATGTATTACGCCTACAAATACACAGGGTCATAAGTCAAATGGCAACACCCAGTATGCTTTAAAACCAATCAGGGGTCACATAAGTCAAATTGGCAAGAACCCAATTCAATTTCGCAAGATATTCCTTTTCGAATCAAGGCACATGTAGCTCATATGTTTTAATTCGGTGTCACTCGTTAAATGTCATGAACCTGTTCGCTGACCCAGAGCGTTTAGGGTTCCGTAGACAAACACGGGGAAAACTTTTTATGGACACATATTGTTTGTGCAAACACAAGTTTCGTCAGACAATTCTGAACGTTGCATTGATCTCTGCAGTTTCATTAAGAATCTTTGCTTAAGAAATAAGATCGTCTTCGCCTTGTTTTTCTTCTCTGAATACTTCAGGATAATACATCAGTTTTGTATTGAATGCAATTAAAAACAGATTATGAAAATCGAGCTTGTTGGTGGGGTAGAGATTGCCTGGTTCGTGATGATCAAGAAAATTGGAAAACAGGCTTTCTTCTATTGAATGGAAGCAGGCGTGATTTTGCGGAAATCCATAATTAGCAGCACAGATTAATTTGTTTTGGTAGCAAGTAGCAGATTATAGAAAAATAAATTAATCTGTCCAGGCTTTCTTCTCTTATATTATTATTTGTTCACGTGCCTACAGAACCCATTAAGGTGTTTCGAGATCACTCCGCTCCCGTAACCCATAAGTAATCTCAATTCTGGATTGCAACATGACTTTTCGGCAATTTCGTCGTTCTTGAACCCATAACACGCCACGGAATTACCGGCCTCACGTGAATTACTCGTGAATTCCTCCACCATAAGCGAATGCATCAGACTTTAAGGTATTTTAATGTCTTTTTTAATGAATAGCTAATTATGTTTGCTAATATTTATGTCAAGTCGAAAAACGTTTTAATTTGTTTAACAAGGAGTCTCGCATCTCCTGCGAAAGGTTCCGGTTTTGTACAGTTACATAAATTGTTCAATTTGCTTTATGTGTTACTTTCCGCCATCTGTGCTCTGCTCATCATCATTATTACAGACCCACCACCACCAGTGGGTTAACATAGTCCATACTCCACCCCACTGTCCAAGACAAGCGATCGTGTTTGAATAGGTACAGAATACAAGTATACTGAAAGTGCTTAAATTTTCTCGTAGTTCTTAATTTAAGTTTCTGAAATTTTTGTAGAATCTAACTGAACGGAAAAGGTTCTCTGTCTGGAAATTTCACTAGCAGACCTCCGAAAAGTTATTAGTCCACCAAGATCATGGCGATATCTACACACGTTGAACTAAAATCTGAGCATGTATTTACTATCTATCTCTATATTATACTAGCCTCATATTTTAGTTGAACGACAAGAGGTGGAGTATGAATTGACATCCGACTGGACGTAGGTTTGGTAACCAGTGACCTCCTGCTCTGAGTATGGACGTGCCAACTCCTGTGGAGATTAGATTTGATGTAACAGTTTGTTGTACTATGTCACGTTTGTATCTTATCTCCAAGATGACTGATTTCCTTGGATTAGATGGAACTAAGCAGCGTCGAGAGGACCGTTAAACAGGCGTTCCTAGTTGGAATTAGTCGCAGGCAAGTGAGTCGAAACGCTCTGACAGGTGGTCACGTGCCGCTGCGTGGGAGTCGCTCGTAGGGGTGTCGCAACTCGGAAAAAACATTTATACAGAAATTTTACTGCCACTTTAATTCCTGTTTAGTAACCGACAGGGCAGGAGGCAGGACGTGACAGGACAAAAGTGCTTTAATTTCTAGCGACTGTAGAAAACATTTCTTCTGGATATCGGTGTCGAAAAACGTGCATATCAAGTGAATCATCTGATAATGCGATAGTCCGCACCTTAATTTCGCCGTTAATTATGTCAATAAATAAAATAAAGTAAAATCCGAAAGTTGGCAACCCTATTGTCACTGATGAAATCTTATCCGCACGTACTTAGGGTCGACACTTGCAGCGCGCCGTGACAAACCGCAAAGCACGAGCGAACTGTCATGACATTGAAACGCTCTTTTTAAAGTACTCAGAAATAATAGTAAAAATTGGTTGTCTGTAAAGTCGGTTCACGGACGATAGATTTACGAGATAATGTCATAATCATAATCATTATGATAATCATAATCATAGTCATAATCATAATCATAGTCATAATCATAGTCATAATCATAATCATTATTTTATGTAATTTTTATCGTGCCTCTATCGCTTATTGCGCGCTCTCGGTTGCACGCACAGGCTCAGGTGGAACGTTACGCGGAACGTTATTATTTTTCATGTGTGCTGCTGGTGTTCATCAATTTATTAAACTTTATCACGTCAAAAGTAAAAATATAGTAAGTCGTACAATTACTAAAGTACCGACAACCCTGCAGACTGTGAGTCTCAGGGATTGACTTGCGAAAGCCGTAAACTGCGCGCGCGCCGGTCGCGGCATCAGACGGCAGACGATGGAGGAAAATGTCCATTTATTTTGTCCATTACTATACTGAAACCATAGCAAAAGTTGCATAGTAATTTGACAAAAGATATTGGAGTTATTATTGTTTTTATCACAATAATAACACCAATATCTTTAAGGGACTGATCGTATTAAATTCTTATAAATTACAAACCATAACTGAGATACGGACTTGGGTTATTATTATTAATCACCTATATTTTTGATGACCTTGATTTACTAAAAATAAATCGAGATCGTTTCCTTATTTACTCTGCTGTAACTGTTTAATTAGTTTCTTAGTTAAAATCAATTTGAATATTTGAGTTGTAACTACCTTGCCTTACCTCTAAGGTCGTAGTATCATAGTAGCTTTTCATAGTATCATAGTATTTCACGCTATGAAACAGCTTTACTATAAATGACAACATAGATATTATTATAAATTATAATCGTATACACTATACATTAATATACTCATTACATTCTTAAGTTAGTGAAGGTCAAATACTTCGATAGATTTCCCTGTGCCTACACAAACAAGTTTTGCTGTCTTACAATCAAAAAAAAGATCAATAAGCCTAAAGATCATTGCCTGGTTGGTTTTTTAAAAGCTAAATCAAAACATAATATCTTAATTTCACATAGGCTTAATTTACAGGCTCATATGAATAATTTTACCCTACATATTCAGTCGCGTATTCTTATTTATTAAGGCGTTATGTCCCTACATAGAACACAACTAACTAGAACATTTTCGGTGAAGAATCGAGATTAAAACTCAGAATTTGCCTATTCAACCAAAAAAAAAGAAATAATAAAGACACGACCAAGTAAACGGAACTTCAATTATATTATTTTGCACTTTTTGCGCGCACGAATCCGAATTGTTATATTTCGATTGGCGATAAAGTAATTTCTTAGTGTCATTGCTCAACTGTAACAGTATCCGCCAAGTTGACAAATCGGCACCTGGCAGGCGTTCGGTTACTTTCCAGATACACCAGCTCACAGCTTGGGTATTCGTATTGTTCAGGACCGATTCCGAAAATGATATCTGATGATAATATAATATATAATCGTTTCGTATCACACGTCTTGTCGGTGAAGTGTAATAGAAATGACTGTACTGTTCAGTTTTAATTTGTTTTCAGTTTTAAAAATAAACAATGATCAATAAATCTCGATGAAAGAACTGCTCCCTTATTCCTTATGGGCAGGTCCAGCTATTAAAATGATTTTCAAGAACCTACTTAATTAACTTGCTAAAAAGAGTTTTGTTTCATTTTGTTTAGTCAACATAATATTTTGATGCTACGGCGTAGCTTGTGAAGGTGCGAAATATACGCATAAGTTTTTCAAATATTTTTTATGATTTATGAATGACTATGAAATACGTTTGCTTGCTAATAGCCTCTTAAGTGTAATCCAATGCAAGATGATAAAATACTGGTAGATATGCAATTATATGCGAAAATTCTAGAATTTGTGAAACAGTGAACGATATTCTCGGGAATATTATTAGAGTTAGGAGAAAGTTTGAAAACAGTATAGACCGCAGACCGCAGCATTAACTCTTGTAACAATAACTTAATTCTCTTGTAACATAGCTATAATTTACAATGTAACCAGGAAGAGGGAGATTAACTTATAGAAACACTTGAGAGTACCTAACAGCTACGCTTATTTAAAAGAAAAATGTTAAGGGTTCCGAATCTTGGATATTGATTAATGAAAATAATATTGAAATTAATTCGAACTGATACAAGTAGTTCCGTGGTAATAAAAATATCCATGGGAGAATATAAATATAATACAGCCAATGAAATAAATAACTAATTAAAAAGCTTTAATTAATGAATTATTGCGATCGAACAATCAAAAGATGTGATGTAATTACTAGTTATTTTGCCCCACATCTGGCATGGTCGAACAAACGTCGATTACCATATTGTATTTATTTAGTTAATCAATTACTTGTTTGTTACCATGCCTATTTTCTGTACAATATACCCACCGGGCTACGTGTAGATGATGGTAATAAAAATATCCGTGGGAGAATATAAATATAATACAGCCAATGAAATAAATAACTAATTAAAAAGCTTTAATTAATGAATTATTGCGATCGAACAACCAAAAGATGTGATGTAATTACTAGTTATTTTGCCCCACATCTGGCATGGTCGAACAAACGTCGATTACCATATTGTATTTATTTAGTTAATCAATTACTTGTTTGTTACCATGTCTATTTTCTGTACAATATATCCACCGGGCTACGTGTAGCTGATGTTATGTAAATCTCATGCTAATATCGACCGCTCTATGCAAATTATTTCCGTTATTGTAATTAATTGCGAAACTAATTTCCTTCATAAATGTTACATGGTTGTCGTTTATTTGCCATCATCTCTTATTTAGCACCAACTAAATATAGAGTACTTACTTACTGTGTTTATATTATGATTTATTTTATTTCATGACGTAATATCCTCGATAGGCTTTATTTGATTTTTATCTAGAATGCTGACATGTGTAATCTAGAACAAGTTTTTGCCGACTAGAGTAAATTATGTAGGTTACTGTATAATGTACCTACCTACATTAGTTTGAGTTATTATTTGATAATTTTATAATATCATTCTAGATCAGCTAGTAGTATGCTCTAATTCCTTCGTAGAACAAAAGGGTCGTAGGAAGTAAAGACATACACTAATTCAGTCGGTAGTCGGTAATGAATCTTTAGCGTAGGTACCTACTGCAAACCACTATGAATGTTTTATGTCACTAAAATAATAAAACAAATTAAAATTTTGTGGGATGGTTTTATTGTGATTGAATGGTAAAAATAAGTTACTTGATTCTTCCTTATAAGTCCTATCCCTGATTTTGTTTTACACAAGAATGAGTCTTTTTGTATGTTCCTCAATTAACCTCTTCTAATATATTATGTTGTTGGTGAAACTCTTTCTTCGTGCAGTCTTCTTTCGTAGTGCTTGCCATAACTACAGAATACTATAATATTATGTATCACCTTGGAATAACATATGGCTGATAGTGCTTCACCTATACGTAAAATGCTTTTTTGTTTTTTTTTCTTGCATTTCTTGGACGTCTGTCACCAGTATACCATAAATTGAACGATTTATACCCGTCCAATATGATATGTATTTGTTTCGTAAGCCGTAAACAAAAGCATAAAAAATCACCAATTCTCCATCGGTCAATAAAAACTTGATGGTAATAAAAACGGTCCAAAAAAATGAGATGAACCGGTTGTTAAAATTTTACGAGACACAAATGAATATTTTAATAAATAACTACTTAACTAAATAAATACAATTTTTAAAAGAATATTTCCTTTCTTTCCAGGTAAGGAGGCATCAGTCATCGAGAGGGGTCACTACTCACTTTAAAGTTTACTTCCTCGCTTCAACTGCGAATTTAAATTTAAAACTGGCGGCCCACATCAGAATCGTGAGTAGTTACCGACAGGAGAGAAATTGTTACCAATATCTATACAAAAAGTCTGCCATGTTTCTTAGCGATTCGGAGGTACGGTAGGTAGAGCGCTCGGCAAAAATTTACTCTTTTATGACACATCTATGGATGTACCGGAGAGGAAGGCTTGTCATTTTTAGTACTGTTCGCAGAGTACTTAATGGATATGTGGGTACGCCATGTTTGTTTTTGTGCATCGTAAATATGAGCTCGTGGGAAAAGTGGATGAAAGCCAATTCATCGTTATTTATGGTTACTGGAACAACCTCGGAACAACGGCGTGTATTGTCGAAATTTATTTTTAAAAACTGTCATAAAGTTCAAGAAAAGAAAACAAATATCTATACTTATTCGTAGTTTATAATTTTAATATTAATTTTTCATAGTGATAAGACTCACTAGAAATGTCACCAACTAACTTAATGTTTCCAAAATATTTGATGTTGAAATAATTGCAAGCAAGAAGAAAGAAAATGTCTCAATGTAAATTAGATGAAATTAATACTTACTTACTCTTAGGCATAGGCATAAATAGAAAGTACTTAATTAATTAGCTATTACAAAAGATTCGTTACGCCAAATCTCGCTACGAAAAAAACGCATGTTTCGATTACTTACAGATAAACGTCATTTAACAGTGCGTAAAAATATCGTAGTGTGAAGAGTCCTCTATATTAACGTACAAATCTTCCTTTTTGTAACATGTCAGCCAGCTACCACATTTCAGATTACCGTTAGAGCGCGCCAGCAGTAGGTGAGCTGTCTTACAGATAAACGTCATTCAACAGTGCGTAAAAATATCGCAGTGTGAAGAGTCCTCTATATCTTCCTTTTTGTTACATGTCAGCCAGCTACCACATTTCAGATTACCGTTAGAGCGAGCCAGCAGTAGGTGAGCTGTCTTACTGATAAACGTCATTCAACAGTGCGAAAAAATATCGTAGTGTGAAGAGTCCTCTATATTAACGTACAAATCTTCCTTTTTGTTACATGTCAGCCAGCTACCACATTTCAGATTACCGTTAGAGCGCGCCAGGAGTAGGTGAGCTGTCTTACAGATAAACGTCATTCAACAGTGCGTAAAAATATCGCAGTGTGAAGAGTCCTCTATATTAACGCACAAATCTTCCTTTTTGTTACATGTCAGCCAGCTACCACATTTCAGATTACCGTTAGAGCGCGCCAGCAGTAGGTGAGCTGTCTTACTGATAAACGTCATTCAACAGTGCGAAAAAATATCGTAGTGTGAAGAGTCCTCTATATTAACGTACAAATCTTCCTTTTTGTTACATGTCAGCCAGCTACCACATTTCAGATTACCGTTAGAGCGCGCCAGGAGTAGGTGAGCTGTCTTACAGATAAACGTCATTCAACAGTGCGTAAAAATATCGCAGTGTGAAGAGTCCTCTATATTAACGCACAAATCTTCCTTTTTGTAACATGTCAGCCAGCTACTACATTTCAGATTACCGTTAGAGCGCGCCAGCAGTAGGTGAGCTGTCTTACTGATAAACGTCATTCAACAGTGCGAAAAAATATCGTAGTGTGAAGAGTCCTCTATATTAACGTACAAATCTTCCTTTTTGTTACATGTCAGCCAGCTACCACATTTCAGATTACCGTTAGAGCGCGCCAGGAGTAGGTGAGCTGTCTTACAGATAAACGTCATTCAACAGTGCGAAAAAATATCGCAGTGTGAAGAGTCCTCTATATTAACGCACAAATCTTCCTTTTTGTAACATGTCAGCCAGCTACTACATTTCAGATTACCGTTAGAGCGCGCCAGCAGTAGGTGAGCTGTCTTACTGATAAACGTCATTCAACAGTGCGAAAAAATATCGTAGTGTGAAGAGTCCTCTATATTAACGCACAAATCTTCCTTTTTGTAACATGTCAGCCAGCTACTACATTTCAGATTACCGTTAGAGCGCGCCAGCAGTAGGTGAGCTGTCTTACTGATAAACGTCATTCAACAGTGCGAAAAAATATCGTAGTGTGAAGAGTCCTCTATATTAACGTACAAATCTTCCTTTTTGTTACATGTCAGCCAGCTACCACATTTCAGATTACCGTTAGAGCGCGCCAGGAGTAGGTGAGCTGTCTTACAGATAAACGTCATTCAACAGTGCGTAAAAATATCGCAGTGTGAAGAGTCCTCTATATTAACGCACAAATCTTCCTTTTTGTAACATGTCAGCCAGCTACCACATTTCAGATTACCGTTAGAACGCGAAAAGGGCATGTTTCGATTACTTACATATGAACGTCATTCAACAGTGCGTAAAAATATCGCAGTGTGAAGAGTCCTCTATATTAACGTACAAATCTTCCTTTTTGTAACATGTCAGCCAGCTACCACATTTCAGATTACCGTTAGAGCGCGCCAGCAGTAGGTGAGCTGTCTTACTGATAAACGTCATTCAACAGTGCGAAAAAATATCGTAGTGTGAAGAGTCCTCTATATTAACGCACAAATCTTCCTTTTTGTAACATGTCAGCCAGCTACTACATTTCAGATTACCGTTAGAGCGCGCCAGCAGTAGGTGAGCTGTCTTACTGATAAACGTCATTCAACAGTGCGAAAAAATATCGTAGTGTGAAGAGTCCTCTATATTAACGTACAAATCTTCCTTTTTGTTACATGTCAGCCAGCTACCACATTTCAGATTACCGTTAGAGCGCGCCAGGAGTAGGTGAGCTGTCTTACAGATAAACGTCATTCAACAGTGCGTAAAAATATCGCAGTGTGAAGAGTCCTCTATATTAACGCACAAATCTTCCTTTTTGTAACATGTCAGCCAGCTACCACATTTCAGATTACCGTTAGAGCGCGAAAAGGGCATGTTTCGATTACTTACATATGAACGTCATTCAACAGTGCGTAAAAATATCGCAGTGTGAAGAGTCCTCTATATTAACGTACAAATCTTCCTTTTTGTAACATGTCAGCCAGCTACCACATTTCAGATTACCGTTAGAGCGCGCCAGGAGTAGGTGAGCTGTCTTACAGATAAACGTCATTCAACAGTGCGTAAAAATATCGCAGTGTGAAGAGTCCTCTATATTAACGCACAAATCTTCCTTTTTGTAACATGTCAGCCAGCTACCACATTTCAGATTACCGTTAGAGCGCGAAAAGGGCATGTTTCGATTACTTACATATGAACGTCATTCAACAGTGCGTAAAAATATCGCAGTGTGAAGAGTCCTCTATATTAACGTACAAATCTTCCTTTTTGTAACATGTCAGCCAACTACCACATTTCAGATTACCGTTAGAGTGCGCCAGCAGTAGGTGAGCTGTCGCAAGCTGTCAATGCGATCGCTCGGAATGAAATGTCATTCGAGGACTGTCACTCGATGTCACTTGATGCGCGTTCTAGTGGTAAATGTAAACGCGGTAGCCCCCATTAATAACGGTTACTAGCGTTTTGGGCACGACCGTCAGTGTGGAACAGGTTTTATGTTAATTACACGCCAGCATCGGCGGGTGGTCAAATCGTCATCGCAAAAAGTATTTGACTAACCGAGTTTTTTGAGCAGAATGTTCCCAATATTTCTTGTTCCGATTCTTATAATCTGGTACTCTATATTATTTAACCACAAACAATACACAGCTGCTAAAAATTGAATAAGACTAGAAATAAAGAAGGATCCCTCTTCCACTATGATCTTAGGTCGTTTAATAAACACCGCCCTTCCAGCTGCTTGGATCGAAGTTTTTTGAGCTATGCGTCCCAGACTTGTGTAAGAAAAACGTATTCATCTTTATCTTTTACAAACTCTGCCCGCTGATTGGTTCCCTGATATTCGTCTGCCAACCCGGGGGCAGATTCGCTAACGATTAACACGCTTTTCTTAATTAATCAGACCCCCGGCCTTTGTCACTTGCGACGCCTTCAGCTGTGGTCCTTTTACAGACCTTCTTTCTCTTTTCAAGTCTTTTTAAAAATCTCCTCATTTCCATTTTCCGAACGAATTTACTCTGAGCAATTATGGTAGAATAAGTTAGGGAACTAAGAGAACTCGTTTTGCTGAAACGATTTTGACGCAATAATTACGATTACGACAAAACCTGTAAACTTTCGGTTGAAGACAATCATGTTTCTGTTTATTTTGAATCTACCTACGGGCAATAGGGTTGACATATCGGATAACTGTTTTTAGTAATTGATAGGTCTTATATTTTATTATACCAACTTTTGTGCATTACTTCACGAGTACCTAATAAGTAAAAACTTTTCTATGAATGTATAAAATTAGTAAATTATGAAGTATCTACTAATATTTTAAACTAAACCTACAAGTGCAGAGAAATATCTGAGATAAAAAGATCTAGATGGAGCCTTAATATAATAAGTTTAGAAATATTTTTCGCGTGATAATTTTTTAATTTCTGTTTATCACTAATAGACAACCATAACTACGACCCAGTTATCCGAGCAAAAAACAAAACGAGAATAATTGTTATGTAAGCATTAAATTTTCACCTACAATTACACTTTACGCAACCGACCGGCCTTGTTAGAATAATTTTTAATTACATAAAAGCATCTTGGTAAGTACCTCGCCTTTTTCCCAGAATCGCTCGAATAGTTGTCGTGTTTCAGATGCGAGTTACAACCCTGATGATAGAAGAATACTAGTGATTTTTACAAGCAAAAACAGTTGTTATTTTATGTGGTTTAGGGGTTATTTTTGTGTGAACCAATTAAAATTGTTTGTGTAATTGTTTTTAGTATTTTAAGTGGATGCGTATTGCGTATACGCAACTTCTAAGAAGCTTAGACCGCTCTTAGTTGCAGTTGTTAGTAAAACAATAGCAGGACAGATTAATTTGTAAATAACGCCTGCTTCCATTCAATAGTAAAACAATATTTTTAATGCTGCATTCTTTGGAGTAAAGCAAAGGTCATGAATTCATTTAACTTAAGAAGAATGATTGGGAAAAGTATTCTTATGTCTCATGTATTAATTTTATATTCAATTGAATTTTAATTGTTCTTTTTACTATGTAAAAATACAACAGCAATATGGACTATGTCTGAAATAAAACATTTTTATTTTATTTATTATGTAATGAAAATAATGAATTATGATGCTGTGAGCAAACGCTAGTAGCTTTTGCTTACGGACCGCAATCTGTCATGAATATTAAATTACATTATTTTCAAACAATAAAAACAGACCTTTTTACGAGATTGTAGTACGTATTGTTTGAATTAAACAGCCCTTCCTTATCTTTTGTCTTCATCATAATTGAACCTCCTGGGCATAATTTCAGCTTTAGCAGAAACATTTTCTTGGGATGTTTTATGGAGATGGCATTTCATTAATTCTACTTACGTGACACGCGGCGCCATGTTAAGCGCCACGATTTGTTGTCAAATGTTCATGTAGGTACTTGTCATGTAGTTACCACTCTAGGGAACGCCATCTTATTGCCACTTGTCAGTTTAAAAATAGCCACGCTAATTTTGTAGACATGCCGAATCCATAATAATTAGATTGAATATCGGTTTGCAGCCGTGTTTTTTTGGTGTGGGCACAGACCCCAGAAAGAGTTAAGCTCTAAGTATATAGGTATCTACCAAAAAACTTTATAATAATAATGATGATTACGAAATAAAATCGCAAGGCATAAAATTATATTGCGTTTTGCACGCAGACTGCGATTCGTACGTAACCGTACTTTATTAGCGTTGAGAATTATTCTTACGATAGCGATTGTATGCAATATTTGCATAGCTAAGATATAATGTGAGGATGGCAGTTGAAGCGGCGACTTGTTTGGCATAAATACTCCATAGTGGGAGGCAATTCGGAGGATAAAACGGGGGAAAGACTTTTTACCCCGTTTGCTGTGCTTTAGCCGCTGGATAAAATGATTTTATCTCCTCTCAGAAGATGTTGTCGATGGATGTTTCTATATCTATGCCAGAGGAGCAGAAGTATAGATGCGGAATGAAAAGTTTCGTCACCTTAGTGTCGATTTTCGCTTGCACTAGTACTGCAAGAGTCCATTATGCCAACAATTGACATAATGGACGAAACAATTGCAAACTAATCAATTTGAAAATCGACGAACCTTTTCATTCCGTGACACATAGGTACATGAGCAACAGACAAGTGAAGTCATTGCGCACATATACCTCTCTACCTACCTACCTACCTACCTACCTGGAAATATAGCATTACCATCCCACGGCCCACCCCACGAGTAATGCACATTGCACACTGCACAGTCTTAGTCTATAAATAATTTTACATTTTCAGTATTTGGTATCAACGTCGAGCAAACTCAAAGGTGTCGTGCATTCATAAAACAAAAGCTGAAATCGATAGCAAACAGCAATTCCCGCTTCTCTCTTGAAGATACCTCTTCGCCACTAGTACCACAACTAGGTATTAGGTAGTCAGTAGGCCACCAAACATTCGAACGAGTGATTTCATAGTTTGACACGCGGCGAAAATCACCGAGGCGTGCTCACTGTCCCTCTCTCAGTATTCATAACGGGCTGTCATTGTTTCTCGGCATCGTGGCCCGCGCCGTCACGTACCCGACGCCATATTGTGCGTACGTGCCTCCACAGTCCGCGCACAGGGGGTCGCCGGAGGACCCCTGCACTTGGGTTGAAACAAACTTGATTAGGGCCTAATATGACGAATGATCACGGATATGAAGCTGAGGATGAGCCCATTGAGAAATTTTTGCCACCTTCTTCATACGAAAAAAAAGGCCATCAAAGTTTCCGCTAATACGGTGCAACATGGCGGAAATCGCTCCTGTTGAAACTCGCGTGCGGATTAACTACAAGTATAGTTTTCCACAGCGTGGACCTCGGTTCATAGATCAGACTGCGGTTGGCTTACAATTGACACTGTTGGTGTCAAAACAGACGTTTCAGACACCAGTAAAATGGAGACATTTTTTCGCGCAGTCCGCAGGGTTCTGAGTATATATCTATTCGAATTAGACAGGAAGAAACCGACGACTAAAAGTAGCTATAAAACACAAATCTATAATCGAAGTACCGCTTACCTTATTATCAATAAAAAACGAAAAAAGCCAAACCTCCAATGCATTATGCAATCACCCCCTTATGCGACACAAATAACTCAAGTTCAAAATATCTAGGCTCTAGAAAATCATGATTAAGATTTTCGTCTCGCCATCAAACTAATTTCTATCTAGAACATAATTTAGTGAAGGCAACTCCCCGGTTGTTAAAGAAAATTGTAGTACTACTATAAAATATGATCTACATAATCACGTCATGGAATGTCTTTATGTCGGTTCAGTGTAATCACGCAATGTATGCTAGCTACGCAATTTCTACACAAACTATGCTGAGTTCGAAGCCTGAATATAAATTGGTTCGATTTTTTTAACGACGCACGTTTCACAACTAAGTAGTATTTCTTTACACGAGTTCTAGTATGTGATTGCAAGAGAGACATATTGCCTGGTAACAAGAGCACGAAATTCATAATAAAGAGGTTGTTTCTGGTACAGAAAACCACCTCACAAGAAAGAAAATTAAGGTGAAAAATGTAATTTTAGATGTAGATGGTATTAAATTTTTTCTATGCCCATCGAATTTAAAAAACCTAAATACATATCGTTAGTAATAACCAGCGGGTTACACCACTGTCTGTCATTTGTTTCGTGCCTGTAAGTTAGGTAGGGCTACGAATACAGTATACTGTAAACTGTAATAGCATGCCTATAAATTTAACATATGAGCTGGGGGACGCGGGTTCAAATCCCGCTGCGAGTGAAAATTTTGATTCTTATTTAAATTTATAGGAATTATTTCCTAAGTGTGTAAAACACTAATCAAAAAGATAATTTGTGTTTCATAGAAACATCAACGTCCTCCAACAGTAGCCTGTTAATAACTGTTTGACACATTCCTTTGGTGACCACTCTTTGACCGCTAACCGCAAAACGGCGCCGACTTACTAAATGCGTAGTAACGCCAACTGCCTACCAACGTATTGTTATGTACCAAACGTCGTGACCAATGTTTATGCTATGCATATCATTACGAGTTATTTCGGTAACTTATTGAGAACTGACTGACTCAAAAGTAGGTGGCTATAAGTCGAAATGTTCGTCATATCGTACCGGAGTCAATGTTCTCGGAAAACAAGCTTTTAATAAAATGCCTACCTCCTACAGGAAAATGGCTGGGAAAAATATAAATTCACCCGAACTTTGTATCGTAATTAATTTCGTAATTATGTAATTTTGTATTTATTTTTTCATTTCATAATCCTTAATTTCTATAGTTTTATTTCTAGATACTTTTATTAATTCATGATAGTAAGTAAATGGTATTCAATATTAAAATCGAAATCTGCTTCAATATTTTCACCATAAAGGGTCACAATATGTTTAAAATGAACGTCGTAAGAGGCGTCGATCACAGTGACTGTGGCGTGAGTTCAATGGTTTTTTCATCTCCAAAACGCCTAAAGAAGTTGTCACTTTGAAAATGCACAATACGACAGTTAATTCACCAACTTTTGTAGGTGCTGTTTACTGTTATCAGTCACACAGCAAGGCACTAATGGCGAAGTAAAATTATTAATCAGTAAGTAGATATAATATGAAGAGGTAGAACAAGCTTAAAGCTCTTTTTTAGTTATACTTATTTGATTTACGACTCGTTCACCAAATACGTGAACATAAAATCTATGTTATGGTTGACATGTAGATTTTGCACATAAAATATGTTCTACAGGTATATTTGCTTTATAATATGATGGATTGGTTATGAATAACACTTTTTGACTGGTGCCATAAATCATGCTTTTAAGTCGGTCTTATGACATCTAGATAACCATAACTTAACTTAAAATGGGACATAATAATATATCAATTAGCTCTTTGGATATACAATAAAAATCAATAATTTAAAAAGCTAATTGGAAAAATCATAAAAATTTATCGGTTTGAAAATTTTGTACTTATTCCTTTATGTAGTCGACCTTCATAAATTATATACTGTCCTGCGTTTTGACACGTGTTTCACTATCAATTATTGTAAATCAAAGTCTATATCTCAAAACTTACACAGTAGGTATAAATATTTCAATCCACGAAGACGCGCCCCACTCCAAAATCGCTTATACCTATTTCATTCGATTCCTATGGAGTTTGACAGAGTGGGTTGCCTCTTTGTGGATTTAAATATCTATAGTCCGGTATTCGGTAAGTATGTCAGTTCGCGTAATCTCTGAACCACTGTATGGATTTTCATACGCATTCAACAATAGAAACAATAGGAGGGATACAAACAGGGCAAGCACGGGCGTGTACACAGATCAAGGAATGACTTTATATTATAACATAAAAAAAATTAAAAAAAAAATTTCGAGGAACTATAAAGTCAAACACTTACCGCTTCAAATACATTGAAAAAATCTTACAAAGTGCAACCAATTATGCTGCGTAAGCATATTATAGTATGCAGTGTTTTTCAATGTCCTCTTTTATTTAAAACACGATTCAAATTCATTAGAGCTGTAGCAGTTAACTCTAAAAGGGCCGAGACAGTTGTCAGTACTCAGTGGAAATTTACCTACGCACCTTTTACTGCACCTCATCTTAATGGCACCAGGACTAGAACCTTAATCTTATCAGCATTCCGAACGGGTTCCTTGATACCCCAAGATTGCAATTTAGCGTCGATAATATCGGCACCGGTTAGCTGTTTTACAGTTCGGTATACCGCTAGAGATCACTGCTGATTTACGTACAAAGCGACTTATCATAATCATGTGGTTTTGATGTTCGTGGAATGTCGTTGTAGTTCTAAGTGTACTCGTTGTAACATGTTTTTAAGGAAAAAATTCCCTCAAAAAGCTTAGAAACCAAATGATAACTAAATCGCGGGAAAGGTCAGTTTGGCGTTGCAGCTTATGCAGCATGTGTTAATGTATGTCCTTCGTTTAAATACGCCCCTATATTATATCTACGGCACTGCGGTGGTCTTCATTATATTGTCACTCAATAAAGTTTTAAATATTTATTTGAGTCCCATGTTCGGAACTGTAGAATCGCTACTCCGCATCGATGCTCGTTATTCGCCAATCGAACCAGGACATAAACAGCACCGAGTCAAACTAGGTTCTTGCTGTCCGATGATTAACGACCGAGAAATAATCGAAGGATTTTTTACGAGGCCATAAAAACGTTGTTGTGTAGGTACATAAATAAACCCTGTTTGATGTACGGCGGCAAATTGGATTTGTGTCACATGCAGAACACCGCGAATGTGTCTTCCTAGGAGAAGATATACTCTCGACGTTTTCGTTTGTCAGACAATCGGACCACGGGGTCGAAATAACTCAACGTGATCAGCCCCGTGACGACCCATTACCTCACATATAGAAGAAAGTGGGTCACTTAGCATAACGTAATATTGTAGACATAATGGATAATAATGACGTGCTCATACAGAAAGTAATAAAAGGCGCAGGCAGGCGAGTTTTAGAAATATTGTATTTTCAACAGTTGCGGTCTTCCACTGATTGAATTAATAATAAATAATTTGATAACAAGTCAATGTCCATCTTCGACTTTTCTATTACGGTAAAATGCTGTAAAAACTTAATTGTACCTAAGCTTTCTATATCTCTACTATTTCTGTTGACGAAACAGTGATGAAGAATAATTTCTCCACCTTATATGCAAGCACTTTTTGCATTTCATTGCAGGGTATGTAGGCTATGTCAACTCCAAAACGTGCCGCTTGTTGGCCACATGAGTCAACGGTGATTCGTCTCTGGTTTATATTTAGCAGTGGTTTATGCGTACTGATACATATAGGTCAGGTTTGTGGGCCGCCAGCCGGCATATGGCAGCAACCAAATACGTAGTAAGTACGTAAGTTTTAGCGACGGATTAGGAATACAAGTGCGTTTAGAAATCCCGATAAAGTCGAACTCTGTCTTCAATTACTCCTCGATTTTTGACTTATGGAACAGCAATCGGTGTCATGTATTTTTTCAAAATATTTAATCCCCATAATCTTAGTCACTAAATCACAGCTTGTTGGGTTTGCCACTCTTTATTTGTATCGTTAACGCGGGCTTTTATTTATGAAATAATATTTGCATTCATTAAAATACAGCAATTTGTGTCATGTATTTTTTCAAAATATTTAATCCCCATAATCTTAGTCACTAAATAACAGCTTGTTGGGTTTGCCACTCTTTATTTGTATCGTTAACGCGGGCTTTTATTTATGAAATAACTAGCTTTTGCCCGCGGCTTCGCCCGCGTGAATTTCGGGCTGTTACAAATACCGTGGGAGCCAACGATTTTCTGAGATAAAAAGTAGCATACGGGATAGACAAACAGTCAACTAAAAGAAAGAAAGAAGTACAACAACTAAAAGAAACATCGGCTTAGTTGTTTTACTGCTCTTCCCGCTTCCGTCCTTAATCAATATAGGTTCAACTACGGGGCTCAATGTATCTACCCATTTTCACATTTACAGCATTACTATCCCATATCACATTGCTCATCTAAAACATAATATATTCATAACGAATTTTTGATAACTGGCTTAGTTTTTTAGTAATGAGGTAAAACGTCGTTTTACTGATATATTCTTCCGCAACGCTGCATACCAACCTATTTTAACCTAAGCTAACCTGGAGTTCTTGCAATTTCAGCAGCTGTGTACCCATTTTCACATTTATCGTATTACTTTCCCATATCCCTTGTCAACTAAAACAAAAATTTTCAGTAGCAAAACAGTTATTAGTTTAAAACCTATGTTATATGGGTACCCGTTTTCACAAATATAATATTTTTAACCTGTATCTCATTGACTCATCTAAACTCATCTATCTCAACTAAAACAAAAAAACTTATAGTGAAACAATGGTAAGTCAGAATTTATATAGGTATTTAATATTACAGTTACAATATTACTAACCCAAAATTCAATTGCTCAACACACAATGTAAATAGAGAATTGATTAGGTACCCATTTTCACATTTATAGCATTATAATCCCATATCCCATTTTTCAACTAAAACACATAATGTTAATGGCGAAAAAGTTGTAAGTTTATGGTCTGTATTGGTACCCGTTTTCTCAGTTATAATGTTATTAACCCAGAACCCATTGCTAAACACACATTGTTAAAAGCGTACAGTGCTAAGTTCAGAACCTATATGGTGCCCATTATCACAGCTGTAGTGATCAGTAGTAGTAGTATCAGATCTGTAGTATCATTAGCTTTTGCCCACCGCCCTGCCTGTGTCAAATTCGCTTTTTAACAAATCCTGAGGGAAACATAAATTTCCCGTTCCCATTCAATATAACAACCTTATACCTACTTTCAAAGATGTTTGCTTTAGCTACGTACCTATAGATGTAGCTATAGATTGCTGTAAATATTTCCCACGGGAACTATGGAATTTCCCGGAATAAAAAGTAGCCTATTTGTTAATCCGGGTTATAAGCTATCTATGTTCCAAATTTCAGCCAAATCGGTTCAGTAGTAGCGGCGGGAAAGCGGAACAAACATACAAACAAAGTTACTTTCCCATTTATAATATTAGTAAGGATTTTGCATTGCATTAAAGGATTATTCGTAAACTTTCCAAAACATGTGTAGGTACGTAATTTTCACCTCATGGCTCATTTAAAATATCTGTTCGTACTTTCATCCGTCTAATAATAATTAATATTTTATCCATCAGGTTAATAATTATAATTGACAGGACTCCTATTCATCATGTCACCCTATATCAGTGCTTATAGTCTGGTTTGCAGTGCCGACCTCTGCTCCCAATCGGCAGCAATAACGTCGGATCGACGCCACAGTGACTAATGGACTTAAATTCAATCAGCCTTCCCTGATAAATTAGTCTTAATTTGATGTTACGCGGGGAATTAAGTTTATAAGCTGTAAGGCCGCCTTTTGTATCCTTTTTCTTTCTTTTTTCTGTGCTTTTTGTTACCATATTATTATTTATGGTCTAGAAATTATAGTCATCTTTTACTTTATCTTCTATTGGTTTCAGCTTGGTTGCTGCTTCAGCAGACGTAACCATTTTGAGCGATCGACAGCAATCGCAACTATGTCCTTAATAAATTTACGGCCATTAGGCTTCAGGTCGATACTATCCCTATTGTTAAGTTAAGTAGTTCATTACATACCTATTATCTTAGCAGCATATGATTTATGTATTCCATTTCTACGATTGCTTTTGGTACGCTTTCGAAATTTATCACGCAATTTATTGATGACAACTGCCATTCCCATCCATCTTTTGAACTTTGAACCGTAAGAATCCTTGAAATAGATCATATGGCTACGGTGCTGTTTCATAATGAGTTATAAAGCTGCATTTAAATCTCCCAGTCCATTTATTTGGCATCAAAATTTAGGCACAGCAGTAAGTAGTTCATTGCCTGAAACAGTTTACAGGTTTTATAGTTTCAATTGCTATGGATATACGAGTAGCTTATTATTGTTTGTTATAAAACGATTTTAGTCTACTTCAATATCGACAGTCAGTTTCTATCAGAATATCTTGGAGGTCAGTTTTTTTTTTTCAGTTTTGTAACAATGCGTCATGATATTGCAATTTTTTCGCACTTTCAGTATCAATGCCAACGAGTTCATTAACTTCTTGTGTCATTCTTTTAAACTTTACTGCTTAGCTGTTATTTACTTTTGTTGACTGTGATGATGCAGATCCTAGGCTGTAAAGATCTTTCATTTTACGCCACAGTGATCGTAGGTCACGAGGAAAATTTTTATATATATGTTTAGGTCTATCGTTATTATTTATCAATATTAGTTTTTTGCGTTGACTGTATTGGATATTGTTATTGTTGACTGTGTTGTTTGTATTGGATATGCTTTGCCTTTATCCAGTTTTACGTGTCTCTATAGCAATTATTGTCTAAGTACCTACTTACTATAATATATGGCTTACGAATTTCATTCATAGTTAAAATAGTCAATAATGAAGTCACGAAAACCCCGATTCGCTTACAGCAATAGTCGTAAACATTAAAGTGAACCATGAAAACAAAAGTGAGATATTCGGACATTATGTAACCGACGCAACCGTGCGTCGTGTTGAACGTAGTAGGGCTACCATGATTTGCTTAGCACTTTGAGAACTTCGAAGCGAATGAATATATGTAATAGTAGAATGTACCGTTTTAAACTGAAAAAATCACGAAAATTATTTAAATATAACTGTTTTTACTTACGTACTATCACAGCAACGTGAGTCTTATTGTTAAATATTTATAAAATTGCTGTTGTTTCAAGTTGATGTTTTCAACAGGAATGTAGTTTAAAATTTTGAATGTAAAAGAATTATAACTAAAGGAAAAAATAAATTTATACCACTAAATTTACTTCTCTGATCTGTGTATCTTAATGTCATTTATATAAGTGCATTGAAGAGCAATATTGCGCGAAACACTCCTAGACAGTGGAGCTTTAGTCCTTGAACAAAATTTTCAAATTAGAACAATCCTGATCTAATAGTGACACGTGGTTAACGCAGTGTCTAAGGCGTGGGATACATTGTTCAAGGAGGTGTGACGAATCCCGACCCATTACCAGTTGTGTGAGGTAACGATGATTACCTTATAATCACGGGTTCTTGCTGTTTCTCACCCGTACCTTGGAAGTTGGAACTCGTTTGGCAGGTCCAGAGAGGGAAGGGTGTTCTGTGCTATCGATTAGAAAAGGACAAATGAGGGAAGGATCAAGGATCTATACAATACCAGTGCAGGTTACCGGCGTGTATTACCAAGATTGAATTCATGAATTCAATCTTGGTAATACACGCCGGTAAACATTATTTTTTTAATTTTTTGGGTTTGATTTTAATATGTATCCCTTGAAGCATAATAAGTCTCATCAATAAGTAACTAAAAGTCACATTACGCCGCTACAGCCGTACGTATAGTCAAGATACAATATTGCGTTTCCCAAGCCTTTCAAACATGCATGTTTGAAAGGCTTGGGAAACGCAATATTGTATCTTGACTATACGTACGGCTGTAGCGGCGTAATGTGACTTTTAGTTACTTATTGATGAGACTTATTATGCTTCAAGGGATACATATTAAAATCAAACCCAAAAAATTAAAAAAATAATGCAAATGTCAGCAGGAATTGGCAGAACTATTTCCAATGAAGATGAAAACTACACTACTACCTCACTACCTTTAAACTGTGCTACTACTATATTGCAAATTCGTTTGAAAATATTGGCAAGCGATATAAAATTTAATGTGTTGTTTGTGAACAACCCGTCCAATTCTTCATAGAAAAAGGTTAACTTTGAAACATAAAATTTTATCCTTAAAATTCTCAAGTTTTCGATCGTAAAACGCAAGGTAGACGACAATTCACAAACAAGACGACCACGGAAGACACAATGGCAACTGTACACCTTTTTATTATAATAAATTCTAAAAGTGGACAGGGGTCGCTGCCATTACTGCTCTAAATAGAGAACACACGAGCGGGAATTTTAATGGTCTCCAGTGAACTATGCAGCCGCGACGGGAGTTTTTCTGAGGCCGTTTCGACATTCCGGTCTGTACATGCCTTTAAATTGCTATCCTATTATAAATTGCAGCGAAAAAATGCCGGCAAGATGATTGTTTATTAAAATAGTACGTGCCACTCGTTCACAATTTAATCGATCGCACTAGCTTGCTTGTGCTGCGACTTGAGCGATGTGTGTGTAAATTGATGATTTTCTGAGAATAATTTCACCTTTGCTTTGTATGCCTTATCAAACTGTATAGCGAAAATCGTAACTTCGGAAAAACTCCGAAATTTAAATTTATTTAGGATCAATTTCGACGATTCCAATAAACCTTGGGATTTTTGGAGAACCTTGTAGTTCTGTCGATTATCCAATTTTCACTTAAAAAATACATTTGAAAGTTGCTTCTTAATTCATTTCATTTCTCACGATCATCAAAAAGCTATCAGTTTCATATTTCAAACTTTCTAACTTTTTTTACAGATGTGTTGTCTTATTAGACTTAACAAGGGTTAACGATACGAAGTTTTACAAACAGCCAAACCCACAAGAATTTTATAGCATCATTTTTATCTCCATTACGTGAAACAAAGCCTGCATGACTCGTCGAGATGGTACGTGCCACCTGTTTATTTTGAACAAGTGTATGTAACAAAATGCACTTTTTTGTCGCCACTTGATCTATTGAAACGGATATTACGATCCTTTTATTTTTGCTTATGAGTTTATGACTTGTCGCTCGTTCGTCATATCGTGATACAACTTACAAGTATCGACAGGTTCTGTATTCTGGATTTATATTCTCGTTTGCGGTTTCGATCATGTTAGTTTTATGTTACATTACTTTCGTTTTTTTGTTTATATTCTACTTGGTTGGTTTTCTGTGAGAGATCTCCTATATTGCGATAAGGGCACCTCATAATTCACATTATAATATTATGCTTAGCCTTCTGTGTTCAGAGCTTTCGTGTGATGCATAGCAAACATTTATATATTTTATTCATGTATTCAGTCATTCATGCTTTAGTGTATACTTAGTTCTTCTGGTGATTGATATTTTTTCCATTTGCTTGTTTCCGTTTTGATTATCTTCTTCTTCTTTTTGTTATCTCTTGCATTTCCACGAATCTGTTCTGTAACACATACTTGTGTTGACTTTTTCTATTTTATTCGTAGTGCCACTTTAGTAGAAAATGGTCTTGATTTTATTCATTCTCAATCATTTTAGGGGGAATGTCGTAGAAAATAGAAACAAAGACGAACTCAAAATGCCAAGTACCAAACTAAGGTTCATGTTTTCTGTAACAGCACGTCTAATTCCGAAATATATATAAAGGGTCATCAGTGAAAAGGTATTTGCGCCTGCTAATTTAACCGATCGGAAAGACGGAAACCTTTAAGTTATATACCTAACTAGCAAACGCCCGCGGCTTCGCTCACGTTAACTTCTGAGTTATGCTTTACTATGGTGGTTTAATTTCCAAAATTCCTGCATTACACACCATTTTGCCCACAAAATTTTCTCTTGCTTCCTGGTAATATTCACATATTGATTTTGAAAAATTCGATCGTCACAAAAAAGTTAAATATGGTGGCCATTTTTAGGGTTCCGTACCCAAAGGGTAAAAGCTCTTACTAAGACTCCACCGTCCGTTCGTCCATCCGGCCGTGGTTGCTTGCTACCATTGTAAGACATATAAGTACAAAATTGTGGCCAATTCTTTTAAATTTTTACCAAAAATTCCGTTTCTATGCTCGCTGCGATAATCAGATATCAATTTTGAAAACAATCGGCCCAGTAACAAGAAAGTTCAAAATGGCGGCCACTTTTTAAAATGTTGACTACAAATTCTTTCTCTATGCTTGCTGCCATTGTCAAATATCGATTTTCAAAGCAATCGGCCCAGTAACAAAAAAGTTCAAAATGGCGGCCAATTTTTTAAATTTTGACTACAAATTCCTTCTCGATGCTTGGTGAAATAATCAGATGTCGATTTTCAAAGCAATCGACCCAGTAACAAAAAATTTCAAACTGGCGGACACATTTTTTTAAATTTTGACCACAAATTCCTTCTCTATGCTTGCTGCCATAGTCAAATATCGATTTTCAAAGCAATCTGCCCAGTAACAAAAAAGTTCAAAATGGCGGCGACTTTTTTTAAATTTTGACCACAAATTCCTTCTCTATGCTTGCTGCCATAGTCAAATATCGATTTTCAAAGCAATCTGCCTAGTAAGAAAAAAGTTCAAAATGGCGGCCACTTTTTTAAATTTTGACCACAAATTCCTTCTCTATGCTTGCTGCCATAGTCAAATATCCATTTTCAAAGCAATCGGCCCAGTAACAAAAAAGTTCAAAATGGCGGCCACTTTTTTAAATTTTGACTACAAATTCCTTCTCTATGCTTGCTGCCATAGTCAAATATCCATTTTCAAAGCAATCGGCCCAGTAACAAAAAAGTTCAAAATGGCGGCCACTTTTTTAAATTTTGACCACAAATTCCTTCTCTATGCTTGCTGCCATAGTCAAATATCGATTTTCTAAGCAATCGGCCCAGTAACAAAAAAGTTCAAAATGGCGGCCACCTTTTTTAAATTTTGACCACAAATTCCTTCTCTATGCTTGCTGCCATAGTCAAATATCGATTTTCAAAGCAATCGGCCCAGTAACAAAAAAATTCAAAATGGCGGCCACTTTTTTAAATTTTGACCACAAATTCCTTCTCTATGCTTGCTGCCATAGTCAAATATCGATTTTCAAAGCAATCGGCCCAGTAACAAAAAATTTCAAAATGGCGGCCACTTTTTTAAATTTTGACCACAAATTCCTTCTCTATGCTTGCTGCCATAGTCAAATATCGATTTTAAAAGCAATCTGCCCAGTAACAAAAAAGTTCAAAATGGCGGCCACTTTTTTAAATTTTGACCACAAATTCCTTCTCTATGCTTGCTGCCATAGTCAAATATCGATTTTCAAAGCAATCGGCCCAGTAACAAAAAAGTTCAAAATGGCGGCCACTTTTTTAAATTTTGACCACAAATTCCTTCTCTATGCTTGCTGCCATAGTCAAATATCGATTTCCAAGCAATCGGCCCAGTAACAAAAAAGTTCAAAATGGCGGGCACTTTTTTAAATTTTGACCACAAATTCCTTCTCTATGCTTGCTGCCATAGTCAAATATCGATTTTCAAAGCAATCTGCCCAGTAACAAAAAAGTTCAAAATGGCGGCCTATTTTTTAAATTTTGACCACAAACTCTTTCTCTATGCTTGCTGCCACTGTAAAATATCGATTTTCAAAGCAATCGGCCCAGTAACAAAAAAGTTCAAAATGGCGGCCACTTTTTTAAATTTTGACCACAAAGTCCTTCTCTATGCTTGCTGCCATAGTCAAATATCGATTTTCAAAGCAATCGGCCCAGTAACAAAAAAGTTCAAAATGGCGGCCTTTTTTTTAAATTTTGACCACAAATTCCTTCTCTATGCTTGCTGCCATAGTCAAATATCGATTTTCAAAGCAATCGGCCCAGTAACAAAAAAGTTCAAAATGGCGGCCACTTTTTTAAATTTTGACCACAAACTCTTTCTCTATGCTTGCTGCCATAGTCAAATATCGATTTTCAAAGCAATCGGCCCAGTAACAAAAAAGTTCAAAATGGCGGCCTATTTTTTAAATTTTGACCACAAACTCTTTCTCTATGCTTGCTGCCACTGTAAAATATCGATTTTCAAAGCAATCGGCCCAGTAACAAAAAAATTCAAAATGGCGGCCACTTTTTTAAATTTTGACCACAAATTCCTTCTCTATGCTTGCTGCCATAATCAAATATCGATTTTCAAAGCAATCGGCCCAGTAACAAAAAATTTCAAAATGGCGGCCACTTTTTTAAATTTTGACCACAAATTCCTTCTCTATGCTTGCTGCCATAGTCAAATATCGATTTTAAAAGCAATCTGCCCAGTAACAAAAAAGTTCAAAATGGCGGCCACTTTTTTAAATTTTGACCACAAATTCCTTCTCTATGCTTGCTGCCATAGTCAAATATCGATTTTCAAAGCAATCGGCCCAGTAACAAAAAAGTTCAAAATGGCGGCCACTTTTTTAAATTTTGACCACAAATTCCTTCTCTATGCTTGCTGCCATAGTCAAATATCGATTTTCAAAGCAATCGGCCCAGTAACAAAAAAGTTCAAAATGGCGGGCACTTTTTTAAATTTTGACCACAAATTCCTTCTCTATGCTTGCTGCCATAGTCAAATATCGATTTTCAAAGCAATCTGCCCAGTAACAAAAAAGTTCAAAATGGCGGCCTATTTTTTAAATTTTGACCACAAATTCCGTCTCTATGCTTTCTGCCATAGTCAAATATCGATTTTCAAAGCAATCGGCCCAGTAACAAAAAAGTTCAAAATGGCGGCCAAAAAATTCAAAATTTTTCCTCCTCAAAATTTGAATCTCAAAAATCCCTTTCTGAATACGAATTCATGATATACCTAATACCAACCTAGGTACCAAATTTCAGATCTCTACGACTTTTAATTTCGCTGGAATCCCTGGAATTACGCAAAAATTACACTTTTGTATGGGAAAATCCCTTAAAAGTAGGATTTTTATCCCTTCCAATTTGAATTTCTGGAATCCCCGTCTTAGTACGAATTCATGACCTAATATCAACCTAGGTACCAAATTTCAGATCTCTACGATTTGTAGTTTTCCGGGAATCCCTGGAACAACGAAATAAATTTCACTTTTGTATGGAGAAATCCCTAAAACCAACGGTTTTTACCCCTTAAAATTTGAATTTCTGGAATCCCCGTCTTAGTACGAATTCTTGACCTAATATCAACCTAGGTACCAAATTTCAGATCTCTACGACTTTTAGTTTTTCGGGAATCCCTGGAACAACGAAAAAAGTTACACTTTTGTATGGAGAAATCCCTAAAACCAACGGTTTTTTCCCCTTAATATTTGAATTTCTGGAATCCCCGTCTTAGTACGAATTCATGACCTAATATCTACTTAGTTACCAATTTTCAGATCCCTACGACTTGTAGCTTTTCGGGAATTCCTGGAACAACGAAAAATATTTCACTTTTGTATGGGGAAATCCAAAAAACCAACGGTTTTTACCCCTTACAATTTGAATTTTTTAAATCCCCGTCTTAGTACGAATTCATGACCTAATATCAACCTAGGTACCAAATTTCAGATCTCTACGACTTGTAGCTTTTCGGGAATTCCTGGAACAACGAAAAAAATTTTACTTTTGTATGGGGAAATCCAAAAAACCAACGGTTTTTACCCCTTACAATTTGAATTTCTGGAATCCCCGCCTTAGTACGAATTCATGACCTAATATCTACCTAGGTACCAAATTTCAGATCCCTACGACTTGTAGCTTTTCGGGAATTCCTGGAACAACGAAAAAAATTTCACTTTTGTATGGGGAAATCCAAAAAACCAACGGTTTTTACCCCTTAAAGTTTGAATTTCTGGAATCCCCGTCTTAGTACGAATTCATGACCTAATATCTACCTAGGTACCAAATTTCAGATCTCTACGACCTATAGTTTTGGCGGAATCCTTGGAACAACCAAAATCACCAAAATGCCTCATTCTTTTATATATATAGATATGTTTACCCGTTTAGTGGAAGATAGACGGCAGAGGCGAAGTGAATTGACATAATGTCGTCAACTGTCATCGCTTTCTCATCACATTTACATGAGAAGTCAGCAGCCGTTATATAAACTTTGACATCGATTTATATTGCTGTTATTGTGAAAAACATTTGAGAAAAGATATTTATTTTTAATTTTATTTGTTGTCTACAAATAAAGCTATTAGACAGACGCCAGTTGCCACACGCACAGTCGCCCTGGCGTATAGGAACTATTTAAGAATAATTTTGCAGAAATTTGAATATTAGATAATACAGGTATTTGATTTAATTGGATATTTAACGGACTCCTGCGGCCTGCTCAAATTAAGCGCTTTTTAACCCTCATAGGGATTAAATTTTCAAAAGTCTTTTCTTAGCGGATGGTAATGCTCACATATGATCCATCCAGTAACAGCTTTTACAGGTGGACTTTGATGGATCGGTCAGTCATATTACCTTTAATGTTATATTCAAATCACCACATTGAGAAAGCATTCTTCATCATCATTATTACAAAGCGTGGTATGACCACCGAAACTGGAAGTAAATTCTTCTTTCATCGCGTTCTCTAACCACAGACTCCATCTTTTCTCGTTAGCTTGATAACCATTGAAGTATATGAGCCGTAAATTGCTGTTTTGGATAATAATGACCCAATGGCGAAAGTTAGTTGCGACGTTTGGTTACGTTGTTAGGGACGACGTAATTTGACTGATGAACTATACGAATTGGTGACTGTGTTCACGTGAAAAAACTTAATGATATCTGATTTATGCGATATTTGCCTCCATATACGTAAAACAACTGTGGCAGTGACTGCTTGACAGCCGAAACGCACCGTAGGCTACACGTTTACCTTTTTTGCGTTGAACTCTAAATAGATTTACTTTAAACGGCCACTGGTTTAAATCCCTTTATAGCAGCAATTGACCGCAATTGACCATTCTATTAATGTATGAAAAAGTATCAAGAATGTAGAGGTTAAAACAACAAGAGGTCAGTGCTGTATGTTTTATAATGTTTTATTATTCTGTGGGTAAACAGTACTATATATTATATGGAGCACCAACAATTTGATCAAACACTTATATAAAGTAATTTTTTGTAATTAATATACAAACAGAACAAAAAATATCCATAGATGGATAAAAAATAAAACCAGAAAGGTAATGGAAAAGCATTCTTAAATTGTTAGCCAACAATCAGAAGTAAATTGAATTGGCAAAAAAGCAAACTACTAAAACGTGATTTGTTGTTTCTATTAAGGTACATGTCCAATAAAGTAAAACGGTAAAAAAATGAATCAAAAGTAGACATAAAAGAGACTATTTAGGATTGAAAAACTCATTTGAAAATAGCGAAAATTATTGTTCAATAACATTTTACTAAATCTGCTATTTAAGGAGGCTTGAAATCTCAATTTTATCATGCACTTTAGTTTAGTCTCACATTCTCTTAAAGGATCCGATTATTTCAAACCATAAGGTAGCATATATTATTTAGTAATATCTGGGTGACCGAGCTTTGCTCGGTTGCCAATAGATGGCAGTAGGGTTCATATTTTTTTTTGGGTAAATTCGACATTTTCTAAAAGTGAATCCTAGCTAGATCGATTTATCGCCCCCAAAACCCTATGTATACTAAATTTCATGAAAATCGTTCGAGCCGTTTCCGAGATTCAGATTATATAGAAATATATATATATACAAGAATTGCTCGTTTAAAGGTATAGGATTCAGTGATATTGCCAAAAATTACGTGCTCACATAATACTCTTCATAAAATTCATCGATAATAATCGAAACATTGCGCATTTCGTGTGCAGACACTTAAATTGATATTAAAAGAAACCGACTGTATAACCATTTATGAAAGAACTACGATGCGCCTTATTACAAGCGATAAAGGTTCACAATAGGCTGATATTAATCACTTGGAATGGGCTATAATTTCTATTGACATAGAAAGTGATGTCAACCAACAATTGTGTGTGGAAAGTCAAGTGGGTGTTAGCGGAATGGAAAACGGAGAAAACTCGCCGGTGCCATTGTTTGCGTTGGGCGTTTTTCACAGCACTATGAAAACTGTCAAGTGTATATTTCCATACAATAACTGAATTGATGGTCAAATTGTAAGCGCAGGATTGTTGTCTATATCATCTCTTTTGTCTGTCGTTTTTGTTTCTGAAATTGAGAAGAATTTAGAATAATACCCGGATGGATACAGTCTTCATCTATGGTCTTCATTATTAAAGAGTCTATATAAACCCATTATAGGATAAATGTACGAGCTCTATTCATATTTATAAGAGAATGGACAAATTTGTATTAAAAAAATGCTTGTAATTTAAAGACAAGTTGTGCAATTGACGAAAAATACTTCTACTGATTTCAGTATCCCTTGCCTTTCCTATAATTATGGATGTTATTATCTTGTTATTCAAATACCCACTTGGACTCTCCTTTTTCCTTCTTACTCTTATTTTATGATCTGTGCATCTGTTTTATCAGTGCATGAGACGCATCCTTACTATTCTCAACTTAACTCACTTAGTATCCTCTTTCATACTATCCATCTACCTCTCTTTCAGCTTCTCCTAATGTGCATCCATTTACAAATATACATTTTAAATTGCTTCTTTCTTACTTGGACTGGACTATAATACTCAAATCATTTCGATGCTGACCAGTATCAATAAAGTCAAGAGCATCTGATTCATTCATTTCATTCTATTCAACTGACGCGATGAAGCGATAAGGATATAAAAATAAACAACTTCACGATAGACCCCGTGATATATTTACACGATTTGTATCTATTGAAAGGGCGATCGGCGTGATTGTTTAATGAATGATACTAAAGTATCACGTAGCTCCGTTCAAAAGAAATCCAATCACACTCAAGGTGATATGTCAAAATATTTTCTCGCGATCCGGTGTCAGTGGGATTGTCACAGTGAATAAATTAAGACACCCTCCATTCATCACCTTGAGTTTGTTTATTTGTATTTGATTAGGAATGTCTATAATGATCAGTTTCTGTGCACGCGACTTTTAAGCTACTTATTTTAAAACTTGTAGGTGTTGAAAACCGTAAATTGATATTTTCCCTTGACAACTTGTTTCCTGTGTATTAAGAAACATAATCTTTTGCCTTTTCTGTGCATTGGTTTTCTGTAAAATACACACGATACCTTGTTGCGATAAATGTGTTCAACTGTTTAGTAACTAACGGTGTGTTCTTTGTTAATTGAAATTGATATTATAAGTTCAGTTTATTTTATTATTTTTTTGTGAAAATATTTTGAATATGTGAAAATAGAAATTGTGTAAATTACTCTATCTACACTTTATACGTACGATTCAATCAATCATCATAAGAATAGCATTTTATTATTCACAATTTTTAGACACGATTCGATGGATGTAACAAATGTAGTAGAAACTGAGGAACCAGTTTGGAACATTGCAAAAAACTAATCTACGTAAGTTAGACGTTAGCGGTACAGAGTAATTAAACACTTACTATTGAGTCTTTCTTACTTTCATAAAGACTCGGCTTCAAACGAATACCGCATTCATTAAATAACACGTTGAATGTTAGCCCAGTTTTGAATGGAATAAAAATCGCCTGTCAAAATAGATTCAGAGTTCGGACGTCTTAATTCTGATTGGTACTAACTTACTGAGCATGCTAAATGGTCTGTCATTAGTCGGGCTGCTTGCGCCCGCGCCGCTATAACCGCTCTTGATCCACAATAGATGAGATTCTTTTGATAACCCGAGATGAATATTTTATGTCAGTGAAGTATGTATGTTAATGCCGCACTAATGTAGCTGTTCGTGTGTTAAGCTTGAAGCACACTCAGACTGGGGCGAGACGAGATAGGAACTAAAAACGACACGGCATAAGCTCCATACCAGACTATGCAGCATGCGCACGTAGAGATATGTCTCTCTACTTTTATAGCTCTTTTTTCTCTGTCTATCAATATGGATCAGAAAGAGAAGCGACAAAAGTAGAGAGATATTTCTCTACGCGCACATCCTAGCCCTGCTGATAAGTTTTTCTAACTTTGGACGTAGCTAGAATATACCTTGTATTTATAATAAAGTATGTGAAATGTTATTTACGTTTTGTTATTCTTGGGAAAGTGTGCGAGTCTCAAACAAAATCAGATTATTAGTAAAGTAACAAGACGTACATTGAGGTCAATCTTCAAAAAGATCCAGGTTGAGTCCCGCACCCCGAATGAACCTGCTTCGTCGAAAATATTCGTGTGAAGAACTATAGCGGAAGATTTGAATAATTCTTTGATTAAAGCAGAACATTCTAATAATTTTGAATCAAACTATGGACCGGAATATCCCCGGCCCACCCCCGCTCCGCTTGTGTGTGTTTCGCACATCAACTTTGAGAAAGTTTAATAAAGATCTCACAGTTGGTTCGGTCCATTAGTTTTTTGTTTGCTCTGTCAATGTTCTATTTAAATTGCCTTTGTTTACGTGACACTCATTAAAGACACGCTGCGTGTTTAATGATATATGCATGGCTTGCTTTTTTTACTATTCAGGTTACTTTAGATTGCTTGTTTCAATCAGGCATTAATTGAAACGTTAAAATTGGTATCACGAATTGACGTACCTAATTTAATACTTTCATATTATTAAAACAAAGTCATGTAAAAATGTAGATATATAGTTTCAGCCCGAAGTTAAGTCAGAAGTGTCTGGTGATTTACTTCCGTGCCTTAAACATTAACTCCAGATTTTAATCTTTCGTATGAGGAGGAAACTGTTTTTGTTGAAACTGTTGAAAAAGAATCCAAATTTCGTATCTAATGACATTCTATAATATCATGTTATCTCCAGGAAGTTTTGCCAAACATTTTATCAACCACTTGCTCCCACCTGAACCACACGAATTATTATTGGTTGATTTTGTCGCACCTAAAAGTAGAAAATTATGACGTGAAAAAGTTTTCAGAGTTCATAAGTACTGACAGGTTTCTTATAGATTTGTGAAAATATTGCGCAATGTGGCTAACACTGTACTTCACTGGCAATCTTATTTCATTAGAATATATTTGTGTTGTTGAACGGAGCTAATTTGAGCCTCACAGGTATGTATGCCAACTGTACAGTACATTTTCTAATGCATTCCAAAGGTTTCCGAATAGAGCAAGCGCGTACAATTAGTATCTTAAAGGGTTTCCGTGCAAATCTTGATAATTAACTGTTCTGACTCAGAAACACTTTCGCTTATTGGATTTACTACTTTAACGCCCTCGACCTTGAGTCGTAATTCGTCAGGCTCGCCTCCGAAGATAAGTCATTGGAAAGTGAAATGGGAGCGCACCTGACGTTGCTTTCTTTACATCGCGGTATTCTTTTTGATGCAGTGAGAGTGGTCTAGATTCGACTGTAGGGCTACCAAAGTTTGTAAAGAAGAAAAAGACTATGGAACACAAAAACAACCAAACAACAAAAATTTCAATTTTTCAATTGAATTTTGTAAAATAAATTAATGCCTGATTTTTGTGTGTAAATGTTTTTTCCTTTACTCGAAAAAAGTAATTTTAGAAAAACTGTATTACACTGTATTACTCACTGGCAATTGCGTACTTTTAACAGTTTTATCACATTTTTTTGCATACGTCTTACGTTGTAATGACGTATGCTATAAAATGTCTGTGGACCGTTGGGGTAAATTTACTTACCCTTCCAAGTTGGTACGATAACATCTTAGGCTGCATCATCACTTACCATCAGGTGAGATCGCAGTCAAGTACTAACTTGTATAGAGTAAAAAACAAAAGAAGTTCTATTGCTAATTTCTCATAGATATGATTTACTTTACCTGTCAGGTAGAGCCGTCAATTCACTTGTCCTTTTGTAGTGCGAGGTGGTCACTGACCTCTATACTAGCACGCTGGACTAACTATTCTATATAATTGACAGTTCCTTTATTGTGCCGATTTGAAGTGCCCCCGTCGAAGGTCCACAGTGCTACGCTGGTATAACTGTAGTTTCGAATGTCATTTTATTTTAGTTCCATGGACGCTCACGCCAGCTTAAACAACAATCAGCTTCAAAGTGGCGAAAATTAAGACTGTCTTCATTTTTGCGCTGTCTGTCTGTCAGCTGTGAGGTCCAGCGTCCTTGCATAATAGAGGGCAGTGGGGGTGGTGCAACAGATGTACAACTGTAAGGTGTAACTGTGCGTAGATGTAGGTTGCAAGTGCCAACCCTAGTCGATAGTTATGTCGGTAGCGACTCCGTGACGAGCCCGCCGACCTCCCGGTGCCTCTGGTTGTCGTCTTGCTCTGTAACGTTTCTTCACAAACTAGTTTTTGATGAATTGAGCACAATCTGCCTTCGAAGTAGGTCCGATGTGTTCAAAGTTTAACGATCGCCAGCGTTTAGTTTGTTGTTTATGGCACTAACTAATGGCAGCGGTAATAGATTCCTATCTGATTCGTGTCGCTGACGAATGTCTGTGCCTTTTCCGTTTTTGAATGTGTTAGCACTGTGCTAAACGTCTTAATCTAAAAATCCTTAAGATGGATCGATCTGTTTCATACTTTTATAGTCTAATGCCTTTTCCCAATATTCTCTCTATCTTCTATTTGCTCTACTAGAGATATCAATGTAACATAAGCTCCATACAAAGTTATGTCTGATTTCTATCTCTTGTAAGGCAAATGGATAGATAGAATATTGGGAACCGCCATATTAAGACAGATTTATTTGTTGTGCTATAATCTGCTCCTTGAAAAGATTATGTATGGTCCAATATGCAGGAACACTGCCCACATAAAACACCACATAATTCTTCCCGGTGTCGGGACGAAACGTGCGTCGAAGAAAGTGTTGGAAGAATTGCGTGCGTTTCATGTGGGCGGTGTTCCTGCATGTTGAACCATACAAGTAGCTGATTATAGCAAAACAAATTAATCCGTCGTGCTAATTATGAATTTCCGCAAAATAACGCCTGCTTTCATTCAATATTTTGTGGTCTAACTTTGTGATACGAAGAAATTCGCGGTTCCTCGATTTAAAGCCTCTTTAAGCGTAGGTATCAGTTGTGACTTCAAGTGCTGCGGTTATCTGTAAGTCATCTATGTTTGTTTCCTTTCTCCCAAAGTCGTAGGTACCAGTGACAGAGGCGTGGTAGGTCGGTTACCCAGTGTTTGTCGAAAGTCGTTATTCTATCGATAGTCGATACCGCGGCCATTGTTGCGTTTTTGCAGTCACCGGCAATTTGATATTGATTCGAGAGTCAGTGGGAATATTTCTAAAGGTGCTTATTTGAAGCCCAAACATGGGCTTTCCTTCCAAGATATCTGAGTTATAAGTATGGTTATAATTATATATTTCGTCCTTTTCGTTTTCGTCCGGCAGTCCTGCCGCGACCACGGCCTATGTAACTAGGTCGAAATATCGGCATAACAACATCATGTTTTAATCGTGGTATGTACCCGGTAAATATATAATTATGATCTCAAACCACGAAGTAAGTTTAAAATCATTATAAGTATGGTTGTATAAAAAGTATACTAATGGTACAAAACCACGAAGTTAGGTTAGAAGATAATTGGATCCTTCGGGAGTGGCTTATTCTTAACGACCTTATCCCTCATCGAATGAACATAGAAGTAAGAAAATGAATAGTTCTTCTATGTTATAGGTTTTCGCGCATTATTATTAGTATCCTTCGCCAAATATAAATATTTCTACGCAGAGTCATCAAAAAACTACAATTGAGCTATCGAGAAATAAGCTACTTATTACAGTTGAGAATTAAACTATTTAAAAGAAGATATGAAACGAAAACTATGTGGCTCTACCAACGTCAAATATTATTCACAGATTTACCACGTGTAGTCGTATTTTCTTTGCTTAACAAGGCAGTTATCAAATAGAACCAAGTTTATTTTATAAAATTAAGCACTACCGCAATATTTCCCATCAGCTCTCACTCTATGTGGCATTGTCGTCCACGGCTGCGTCTGCGTCGAGAAAGTGACATCTTTGTTGATTTTTCTATTATACTCGATATCTTTGATGGCGGCATTGAATTATTAAGTTATTGTTTTTGTTTTACGTTTCTCTTCTTGAGAACACTTGATGGTTAATTCAGCTTCAGTGTTATTATAGACATTATTATAAAACATCTTTGTTAATAACAGATGTACGATTATGAATTTTATTAATAACTTAAATATGAATTAACGCTCTTCGGCAAGCTTTATTGTTTGGACATGAATTGAAAGTTTCTTTCGCTAATCGACGATAAAATTGCAAATTTTAATTACTAGTAAAACTTTTGTTTTCTTTTTGATATTATAGAGAGGTCATACCATCGCTTGTGTTTTATTCTAATGTTTTGTTTTTCCTTTTTTCAAATGATTGAAATATTATTATTTCCACATCACTCGCAGGCACTAAAAAAATTAATCAATTTGTACGCCAAGCTGCGGTGAATTATATTAACATTTTTTATACACAAAAGAATGAGCAAGACCCGCTTGATGTTAAGTGATACGCCTGCCCATGTCAGATGCAGTGTGTCCTACGACTTTGCCCTGTAATATCCTTCGATGCACACTGTACCGCCCTCTGAGATGTCAACTTTTATGTTTCACCTAGCCTTTAGGCTTTTAGTGCCCTTTAATCCGAAACGCTAATGCATTACTGATCCACGATAGAATGACAGACACCGCCAACAGGATACCAGTAATGTTTTATTAAAATTATTTTTTTCCTACACTGCTCATCTCATTGGTCGGTGTTGTATCTACATTGTCATTTACGTTGTAAACTATTATGCTTTATTCGATAGAATTTCACCTGAATCTGAACTCAATCTTATGGGCTATCTAAATCATGTACCCATTCAATTAACATAAATAAACGGCGAACCAGTTTTACAACCATTCTTATATTGTCTATCTTCAAGAGCTTCCAATACTGTTATCGTTCTTAACCGCCGTTAAACGATTACGAGAGAGATAAATAATCGACGGTATCACGAACAAAAGCAAAACAAAGCTTATCATTTGAAAGCCTCCCTCCGGTAAGGAGCATTTCTCCTAACGGTGCAACTTTCTCCACAAATCCTCGCGCCATGTAGGGCCGCCGGTCGGATGCGATGAATGATTAATCCGAGGCTAGGCGGCGCACGCGCAGACTCCCCGGCGCCCGGTATCGCGCGGACGAAAGTGCAAGTCGCCCAGTTCCCACGACCCCTCTCCCCCCGCTCACTCGATATTAATTCGATGTTACACTTGGTAAAATCGATACGAACATCGATAAAGCCCGGGTCGAGACTTCTCGCATCGGATCGTGTTACTTACTTGTAAGTACCTATGTAACGTCTTTTATCTGTGTTCACTTGTATACCACAGACAGAATATCTTTAAACTGTGTGTTGTCTTGAGCGAACTGCTATCCGAAACTAATTTTTATTGTTTTAGAGAATTTTTCTGGGTGAGGAATAAATAATAACGTTACTATCAGAAACATTTCTAATGGGCGAAGTAAAAACTAACTATGGTCCTTTACCTTTCACTGCAGTTTAAAGCTTCATCTGGTGACAAGAGAGCAGAAATGCAGCCATATTATACGCGAACAGCATCCAAAGCCATATTTGCGAATGTCGTAGGAACTGGACAGTTATCTTTGCGGATGTCACGTGATTAGTTTAGTTCTCGGATATGTTTTTCTCATACATTTTGGTAATTTGTTCTATTAGAGCGATCGACAGCTTTTTGTAACGATCGCGAATACATTATAAGTCTTAAGACGACTGCAGGACTGATTACTCGTATTTCGCATAAACAATCAGTTTCATTGTAACATTTCAAATAATAAATGGTCATGAATTAAATTTAAATATCGCAATTTTACATGTTTTATCAACATTATAAAGTTACCTACATGGCGTTAAGGTGCTCGAAACGATCAAGAGCGTTCTAAATCAAATGTGTATCGTTCATGTGATAAATCAACGTAATTTGGTTTTATGTCGCTCCAGAATAAATAAATTATTTCAATATCGCTTCGAGCGTACTAGATCTACGTTTGGTGCAAGTTATTAACTTTAAGATACAGAAGATGCAAAAGAATGATTTTACGCATTACGATTTCGCATTGTGAAGTCAACATCTCCTGAGGAGGATGGGTGTCGGGATGAAACATACGTCTAAGAAAATGTTGGAGAATTTTGTGTGATGTTTCATGTGGGGGCAGTGTTCCTGCATATAGAATCCATACAGAATCTTTTCAAGAAGCGGATTATTGCAAAACAAATAAGTATTTCCTGTTAGTTATGGATTTCCGCAAAATAACGCCTGCTTCCATTCAATATAGAATGAAATTAGTCTATTGCACAGAAGTTACCACACATTTTTCATAAATTTTTGAAATATAACATGTACAGTTCCAACATGTTTTACTTGAAGTTTAAGGGTAAAGTAAAGTGAAAATTACTAATCAATTATTAATTTGTAATTCGTAATGCAAAATATACGAGTGAAGAAACGCTTTACTACGGAGGTTGAAAGAAATTTAGGCAGTCGGTGAAGAAAGGATTAAAATAAGCTATTGTATCTATAATAATACAACTTTTCAATGCAACACCTAATGCAACAAGTGGGTATTTACGAGCAGTAGAACTTATAGGTGATTGGATTTAAATCTTTTTCACCGCTGCAGCTTAACATTTGAACCACAGTTAAAGAATAGCCATTAATAACGCTACCATACTGATTCGAGGTTCCAGCGATTTTACGCCTGTCTAGGACAAATTTACGATAATAAGGGGCCGCATTAGAGACGTAGCATATCTAGCGTGCGCTATGAATACACGTGAAAAGCGCAGTGGAACGTTTTATATGCAAATGCAACGAATATCTGATATGTTTACGAGTTACGAGGCGGTTCCCAAGTGTTTTTGTGTCATGCAATGTTAAATTAATGTACTGAATTCATGCTATAAAATCCTCTGTGAAAGTTAGTTAGTTGCTGCACTTCCTAGTGTTAACTGAGTATCTGATCGTATAGATTTTTGCTTCTTGTTTATTTATACTCATGGAAAGTGGATGAAAAAGTAACGTAACGATTGTTCGTAACATATTTGTTACTAGTTTTTGCATATTACTTCTGTACCTGATGACAGTGATAAAATCATCGCATCCTATTATGTGAAATTCCAGTCGAATAACATATATATACATATTATACAAATAGTCTGATTGGAAAAATGTGATTACGAATTTTAACAGTTTTCTAAATTCAAACTAGGCCCTGTAAAATTTAAATTGAAACTCTCCCTATTGAGAGAAAAATAGTTTGATTAAAATCATGCCCGCAAAGAAGAATTTTTTATACCATTTCTGAATAACTTGTGGATTGACAAAATTAGAAAATTTTAGTAGAAATAGTTAAGGGTGAGCTGTGAAGTTTATGTTCAGTATATAACAACTTTGTAAGATTTTCTATGGTCCCTTCACACATAGCAACTTGTTCGTAAATCAATTGTTTATGGAGGGTTTTTAGGACAGCGCGGTCGTAAACTGTTACTTCTGTTATACTGCCTACTAATGCTTCGCTTGCAGTTTGCATTCGAAAGTGCGTGTTTATTTTTGGAACTTCATGCCTTTGCACACTATTAATTTAAAAGCATTTACATTCTGTTGCAATATATATAAAAGTAACTGTTTTCTAATATTTCTGTCATCATTATTCATCAATTTATATGTTACACGAAGTTAGACTTAAATTATAAATTAAAGAGCAAAGAGACACACACAGAAATAAACACGATCTGGGATCTTTGGATATATTATCATGATTCATGAATGAGATAAAACCATGCAAAGTACAAACAATTTTCAGCTTTAAAATGTAACGGGCGTTAGCATTCTTAGGTATAACAAAATCTTATTCCGTACTTTTAAAAACTTCGTTAAATAAGTATAAATAAATTATTGTTTTTATCGTTTATCTAAAACTGGCAGACCCGGCAAACGTTGTTTTGCTGTTAGGGATATAAAAATATAGCTTACGACATACTCAGGCCTACCGAACGTACAAAGAAATTTCATAACAATCGGTCGAGACATTTCAGAGGTGTTTGGTAACAATAACAACTTAAAAAAATATAGATAGCACAAATAAAATATAGATTAAAGATTCAAACAAGCAAGGAACACGATAAATCTATATATATAAAAGAGAGTTACCACTCACTCACTCACTCATCACGATATCTCAGGAAGTATAAAGCCTACAAACTTGAAATTTGAAAAGTAGGTTCTTTGTAATGGGTAGGTGTTAGCTAAGAAACGATTTTGAGAAACTACCCCTCTAAGGGGGTGAAATAGGGGTTGGAAGTTTATATGAAAGTCCCGTGTTTTTGAAGTTAGAGACGTGAAAATCGCCATTTAGGTTATCAGCTTCAGATATTAAAAAATTGTATAAGTCGTTTTGGAACATTCCCCTTTAAGAGTGGTAAAATAGGGGATGAAAGTTTTTATGTGAAAATTTTAATATTGTTACTGTTGACTTGAAATTTAGAAAGTAGGTTCTTTCTAATGGGTAGTTGTAAGTTAAGAAACGGTTTTGAGAAAATCCTTCCCTAAGGGGGTGAAATAGGGGTTGGGAGTTTGTATGAAAGTCCCGTGTTTTTGAAGTTTAAAGAGTCGTGAAACTCGGCATTAGCACTGAATCTCACGCGCATGAAGAAGCCGAATTTCACGCGGGCGATGCCGAGGTACTTTTTATCCCGGAAAAAGCGATGGTTCCCGCAGAAGTAGTGAAAAACCTAAATTCACGCGAGCGGAGCCGCGGGCAACAGCTAGTTCACCAATAAACGGAACAATAAAACAACAGAATTATTGCAGAGAAACAAAGGTAAATTTATTTTTTATCGTTGAGGGGTAAAAAACACAATTCCTTGACACACTATAGTTATTTCACACCTGTCGCGCACGCGTCGTATACCTTGAACTGCTGCTAGAGGTCGTTCAGTTGACTATATTTGGTAGACAAGCTGTTAACACATTATCTAAAAAATACCTAAACTTAATATTAAATGCAAGATTGAGATGCCGAACATTTCGTAATCTCATATTTTTGGCTAAGATTTTTTTCATAACTGGAGGATGAACATAGCCCAGTAATTTAAGGCAATGGTTTTAGTTGTTAATTTTGATCTAAAGACATTCAACATTCCACTATGCGCTTGTTATTTCTAGAATCTTGCTCGTTTAAATACCATTTCCTCAATTAAAGGCGGCAGAATGTTCCTGCCATGATTTTCATAATTTTTATCTGGATTGAATTCTGGTCACTAATCTCGTCTCCCAGTGACAGGGGTTTGCTTTGCTCCAAGCTGATCAGTGTATATTGGCTGGCTTTAAACAGAATAGAGCAGCATAGATAACTCTCAGGGATTTGAGTTTCCTACCGATGTCTTGCGACTCTGTTTAAGCAAGTGATAGTTTAGCTTGACTTGGAAAATGACGTGGCAAGAGTTCCGAACTCAGGATCTCTAAAAGAGTCTCATTATTAGTAATTTATCTATGAAATGATAACAGTACATTTTATAGCTATCCAAGCGCTTCAAGCATTTCGGTGTGAAGGGCCCCACACGGGCGATAGCGATCTAGCGACGCACGCGCAGCCGATTCGATACGCACAGAATTGGTATTGTCGCTGTAATGGCGGTTAACGGTACCACGACCGGTTGTGGGACCCTGACATAGATATTATGTTAAGGGAAGCTACTGAACTGTGCGATTGAGAACACTTCTAGCGGCTCGGTTTCTTGTAGGTTACCTTTTCACTGGGCAAAGGCACAGTGAAAATCTGTACTCGACTTTGTCTCTTCTTCGGAGCACAATTAAATATATCCGAGTTAAAAGCTCAAAATGAATCCAAAAAGAGTGCAAGTTAGTACCTTGTGCATCAGCTAAGATAGATTTATGAATGTTTTAAACAACAACAACAAAGCAATACTAACATTGGCCAAGACGAAGAGTCATGTAGCTCGGTGACACTTCTTCAAATGCCCGAGATGTTGCCCGTTGACACCTGTTGGATATGATATAATATAATTTGGAGGTCACACACTCGTCGTTGTACGAGTATCATCGGTCGTATCATCAAGTTGCTAGAACCTACACACTCGTAGTATCATCAAGGAAATTGCTAGAACCAAAAGTTCCTTTAATACTGATAGCTAGTAGTAGTCCGTTATCGGCTTTCAGTTGGATGAACTGGACATAACACCGTTGCATTGTTCGCCCGCTATTGTTTCACTAACCGACCGTGCTCTGGTCCCGTGGTTCGATACGACAACAGTTAGCTTACACTCATTACTCTCATTAGTCACTTGCTGTTCACGTTTAATGCCGTTTGCAAGTTTGTTGTTGAATTTGCCTTTGTTGGCTTCAGCGATTATTGCCATGTACCTGCTGAATTGAAAGTTGAGTTTTCCGAAAATGCCTTTCTTGACATGGTTTGTATTAACCTTCATGAGTGAGTTGTGCTTAATGATTTTACATGAATACTTGAGGATCTTATCATATTTCTCAAATTCAAACTTTTGCTTTGTAGCTTTGATGTGGCTTCATTTATCTGAATTCCTTGTTGCTAGTAAGGTTACTATCAATATAAATTTAGACACAGTTACTATGATAACCAGATTAAGATCTGGTCAAGTCTTTAAAGCCGGAAAAAAAATGCTGGAATAACTTACTGCTTAGTTCTTATTAGATTATTTATCATAAAGAAGAGAGCATTAATGATGATAATAAAAAATTCGTCATTATAGTATAAGAACTCATCTTATCTCTAAGAAGAGTTAAGTGTTTAAGTCCGCCATGCTTCTCCAACGCGAGGTGGCGGTCCACTAGTGTAAGATAAAAACTATTAATTCTTACCTTCAGAAGTGTGACCCCATTTGACTTGTCATTTTTTTCAGTTTAGAATTCGTGCACATAATAGTAGTACCATTATTCACTTAGCTTTTTGTGACTGTGGAGTGTTGTATTTCTCAGGCTACCATTAAAACGGTGCAGGCGAGCCGGGAGTCCGATGGACCGTTTAAATTCACATTATCCGATGATTGTTGACACACGCAAGTGTCGACAACCTTTGAACTCTGCAAGAAGATCGGTCAAGTTCACTTGCTGGTTTCAATACACTAGAGCTTGACAATGAAACTTTTGGGAAATTAAATTATGTCAATCGATGTAAATTAAACTACAGGAACCAATTTAGGTCACAACGGACAGCCAAATTTTTAAACCGTGCGACAAAATTTTTCAAATATGGCTAGGTGCGGTAAATCATCAAGTTAATGGTAATAACGAGCGATATGCAAAACTGGGATATCAAATGGCGCCATCTCTGAAGATAGGTTTATACTAAAAAAAGAAAATCTTTAACGGTAGAACCATTCTACAAGAATTATGTTTGACGACATAAACTAGGTTAAGAGCCTGTTTCACAAAAGCAAGATAAACTTTGTTTCGTACTCGAAACACAATTATTTTAACAAAATGAAAAACTCTTTTTCGTTGCTTGAAAGGGTTATAATTTCTTGTTTAGTAGATTTTGTACATTGAAGTATTCTGAGTTGAAAATCATAGAACACAAAGTAACACAGACTATGTAGTAAGTACAAACTATGAACACAGACAGTGAGTACAAGTGACAACTAAATTTTGCAAAAATAGCGCGAAAGTTCAAAAGTGATGAATGCGCTTCGAAGGCCGCAACAAACTTTATCTAACGAATAAACTTGGCAATTTGGCAGATTCCAAATTCAAAATTGTCATCAAATATACTCGCTAGATAAAGTTTATCTAGAGATTGTGAAACAGGCCCTATTACAATAAGCCTCATCTACTTTAGTCCTTGAACACTAAATACGCTTTGGAAATTGATAGATAGGATATCCAATATAAAGGTAAAATTACCAATTGCTAATGTAATTCCGAAGTTACCGTTAAATCCACTAACGGAATGTATAGACAATTAGCAATTTGTTGAATAATCCTACACACGACAGCTTTCTATATTTGGCAAAGAAGCTGATGTCCAAAGCATACCTAACTGCGAAAAATATGGAGATACCGTTAAAATAACTCAATCTTAATTTACTAGAAAATGTTTTAATTAAAATCGATGTCAATTGAACATTTCCTTATTAGATTCAGCAGTGCCTGCCACACAGTACTCGCTTTCTAGTACTTTCCGTCAATAGGTACTTGACTTACATTCTTGATGACTGAACAAACATTAAGTAATGCTAACGACTGTACTGGTGACGTAATTGCGGGTCAATGCCCTCCGGTGACATCAGCACATGTAGTGTAAAAGGTTTTGCTGATTCCATGGTATCACATTGGGATATGAGGTCGAAGATCCTTTGTGCAATCTTTTATCTTCCAGACGCTTCACGCCGTCTCGATATATGATCATCTTTTATCATTTACGAAGGCATGAACAAAAAACGCATCCTTATAAGAAACTTATTCTTTCCTTTTGGGTTTTGTTTGAGATTTCATGGAATTATCATTCTTATTTATTTTTGTATATGGAGGACATTAACGAGCAGGTGAGTAGGGTAGCATTAATGGGATTTAGTTCCAAAAGAATTATGTATTTAACTTCTTGCAGTGAGTTCTCTTTACAACGTGAATAGTTTTACAGTTTCTGTTGTATTATAAATTTTTACTCCGAATCTAGTATTATTTTTAGATTCATGGTTGCATTAATTTGCTTCACGTCGCTAAACATTTCGTCTTCAATTCCATTTGTTTGCGTGATCTTCACAATTATCTGTACTTCCTCTGTATAAGTAAGATAATGTTTGATCAAGTTTACCTTCGCACGTGTGACTCGATATAAAAACAGGGTGTAGGTTGGTTTGTCAACATTGATCAAATATTTGCCCTCGCCTGGAGTGTTTGCGGCCAACACCTCCAGGTTCGAAACGAGGCGCGACGTGCCAACTGCCAGCCGCCCACGCCTTCGATTTGCATTTACTGTTAATTTCTTTATGGCGTGTCAACTCCTATGATTTATGATTCCCTGGTTGATCTTAGACTCTGGTATAATATTCTGACTGTTCATTTAAGGCAGCTTCTATATCTTTATTTCTATGAATTGTTGAATCACACCCTGTAGAAACGAAATTTTGTATGTGTATGTGTGCATATTTCTCACTATAAACCGATCCGATTTGGCTGAATCTCGTGTAGATAGGTCATCATACCCTGGGTAGACTTAGGCTACTGTTTTTCCAGGAAAATACATTTTTCCGGTGAGATTGGTGAAAGACCGAATTTCGAGTTGAAATTTTTGTACCGCATTGTGTTTTCCGCTCCTAAGTTGTAACTTAAAACTCATTGAGTGTTTTTGGTAGTAAAATAAGCTAGTTTTTGACCATAGTATTTTTGTTTGTCCGCAGGCCAGCAGAAAGATATCAAAATGCGGATACCTGTTCGTAGCGCCGGGCTGGGACTTCTCCAATCCGCTCTACAGGACAAAGGTAAGATTAAAAATCTTCATGACACAGGTTTCCTCGCAGTAACACAAAAGTTTAACCAAGCGGGTCTTACAGGCTGGTATGCTTCACACAACTTTTACAACATCTTAGACCTTCAAAAGTTTCCTTATAAATTTCCTTGTAACTATTGAAGGTAGAGCTAACTAAGGTGAAATACTGTCTATGGTCCGCGTATTGTGTATTTTCGGAAAAGAACATTAGACTCTCTCAGAAATTCTTCATCCTAAAAATACCTAATTAATTAAAGTAATGCCGATGAAGTCGCAGTTTTTTCAGAGTTGAATATAAAAATGTTATATTATTCGTTGTTCGAGTACGTGTTATGAAAAAAACGTACAAATATATTACACAATATATGCCATAATAACAAAAAATGGTGATCACTGATTCTCATTAGTCCTCGATTAAGGTCGGTTAAGCCATAAAATCAATTTGTTATTTAAAGTCATTGCCCGCTGAGTTCGCGTAAAGAAACTGCTTAATCACCATAACTTCGTGTTTGCAATTTACAACTTAAGTTACGAATATTACGTTACCAAAGTTAAGATCATTATTATTATAGGTAATTAAGAAATCGCTTTAGATTGGAGACTCACCGGATCCCAATAGACTATCTTGCTATTATCAGCTTATTATACGTCTCACAAGGACTGTATATTACATCTACGACTGCATCATCACCTACAATCAGGTGAGATCGTAAACACAGCAATTAATTGTAATTAAATATGAGCCGATGACAAATGATCAGCTTAATAGTGCATTTTACTTCATGCCTGGCTTAGGCCTGTAATTTAGGCGTTTGTGAAAGAATAAAATATTTTTGGTTTAATGCCGTCCAAACACCATCCTTCCTATCGTCCAATCGGCATGACACGGCCAATTGGATCAGTTAGTTAAAAATGACCGTGTAATGAGCGTAGATTGGTATATGACAGGTATAACTATGATGACAATCCACGGCTTCTCACGGTCAGTTGTAACGGTTAGGAAGGATTGTGTATGGCCAGCATTGGAATACTTTTTCTCGGAAGCTTCCTTTATACCACGTTGATGTAATGTGAGTATTCCTTGTAAACAATTTGCGACTTTTTATGCAACTTCAATTATTATTACGGAGTCACATTTTCAATCATGTTCGTGTAACTTATTATTTTTTTCGTTCACAATTATTTTATTATTTCTTACACAATCAAAATAATTATACGGTGCGCAGGTTTTTTCGATTATTTCGTACAACTCATGCAATTTTGAAACATGACTTTGTACATGTCCTTAGTCGTCCTTTGGCTTGTTATTTATCACAGAGGTGCTGGTTATTTATGCCTCGTTTACATTCAGAACCTGTCACTACTGACTCTTGTATCTGCCGCAATCATTCCCCAAAATACTTCGATGGCAACAACGATGCGAGGTTTCACGTTCAGCCTTCATAATTTGATGACACCTGTATCAAACAGTCTTTCCCCGCAAAATTGGGAAAACAAGACGGCGCCTGTAGCCCGATAGGCCTGCCTTAAAGCCCACAGGCGAGATAGAGATCACAGCAAGCGATTAGTTTCGTGCTTTTTACTGCCCCAGCAGCGCTAGTTAAACAAAAGTATGCCTACTACTCGTAAAAATGGCTCACGCTAACAATTATTCGACTTTACCACGAATAACCATTCCTGGCAGTGGTAACAGCTAGAACAGGCTGCGCGAATGACGTAGGTATTTAAGTATACTTATACCTCCTCAACTTGGGCTTAACCTGAGTGTAAACGTGGATTATGTTTTGATTCCTAGGAAGTGATCAGCAAAAACCTCTGGCAAAAACTGCGCCCAAATTATCATGCGACCCACGCATTGCATAATGGTTGGATTGAAAACAAAAACAATGTGTATTCTTAGAATTTTAATACAGTTGTTATTGTAATTATATAGTTATATTGGACGTCCTGCGTAGTTGAGGATGATGATAGAAACATACTAAACACTGTGATTTCTGAGATTTCTGTCATAAACGACGGATAGGTGGACACCAAAATGGTAATACAGGGTTACTTTTTTCTCATTGCGGTCCTGAAAATCCTTTTAATGCTTGAAAATAGAATCATGTACTCGTATAACAGAAAGTACTATAAGTTTTTTTCATTAATAAGCGGCCAATGCCCGTACCTTCGAGAGAATGCTAAATTTTACTGTAGTGAAACACTCTTTGATTTACCTATAGGTACAGTAACAGACTGAAAATTTCGACTGTCTGACGGAACGAAGGTCTTAGACCAAGCTAGATGGTTATTAAGGTTCATGAGATACCTACACCGAAAGCTTTGTAAACTAGATCCGTTGGCACTCCTTCAGTGGATACGTACTTAATTCGAAAACGAAAAGGGCCGATGGAAAAAAGTAAAGTAGCATTCAATAACTGGCATAAAGACCCATAAGGTCACATTGACGCTCTTTTTGCGAAAAGCAAAAACAACAAAACACATTAGACTCGGAGTTGGCCGTTCGGCGAATCCGAAATTTATCGTCGAATTTAAACGTATTACACTCGAACAACATAAACTTGATACTTGCTTTTTATTAACAATATCTTTTATTTTCGAATACTGAACGCATAAAGTTAAGGTATTACGTTTACACTTATTACGTTTATTTTAATACTTATATACATATATATGTATATAAGTATTAAAATAAACGTAAATATATATATATACATAAATAATATATTATAAACTTATTACGTTTATTTTATTAAGTAGGTACATATTATGTTGGTAAAAATATAAATAAGTTTCTAAAGTGAAGCTAGTGTTTTATGCTTGAAATCTGCATGCTTCGTGCCTTTCAGATATGTTTATTTAAAAAATCATTACACATTAGCACAGAATATCATGTTGGCTTCATATGAAACTCTTCATCGGTTGTAAGCAAACGCCAAACGTTATCTTCGTTGTAGTAAGGGACAACCCTCCACCACCCATGGCCCAATCAACCTCGCGGTTATGGGGGCCGAAACGCGGGAGGGCGCCCGTTCGGTACTTGCTCTTGGCGTGTTCCCGGGGCGTCTTCTTGACTCCCTACAAGTTGTTTCCTCTCGCATTCTGGGGCAGGACGATACAAAATACGGACTCGCCGCGCCGTCGCTGTCCACAGCATAAATTCTCTGTGTCACTCCAAGCCGCTTCGCCTCTCATGCCACGCGTGCGCGAACTCCCGTAGCTTTCCGAAGTAGGCCGCCGAACCCACGAGATCCTGATAATAAACTGGGCCAGGTATCTTCGTTGTCGTAAGGAAACATCGTAAGGAACTTTGCATGCCTGATAATTCAACCACAATGTTCTCAAAGGTGTGCAAACCCCACCAACCCGCACTTGGCCAGCGTGGCGGCTTTTGCTAAACCCCTCTTTTTCTAAGAGGAGACCCACAGCAGTGTCGCCTCGTATAAGTACCATAGACTGTTACTGATGGACATCCATAGACGCCCGTGTGCCTTCATACATAGGGTTGTCAGATCGCCAAACCTAATAGCCGGGCAGACCAGAGAGTTTAGCAGGTCATTTAAGTAAAAAGGCCGGACGGTGGACACCCTACATTTTTGATTTTTGTCTCAGTATAATATGTCGGGCAAAAAAAGCTGTATGTAAAATCAAGCTTTTTGATTGTTTAAATGTGGACTCGAAGCTGCGTTGGAGACGCTACGTTTGACCACATTCACTCATTCGCTCGCTCATTCGCTAAATGTAAAAGGGCCGGACAATCCGGACACTGTTTATTTTAGCCGGACACGCAATCAAAGAGCCTATGTCCGGCATTATCCTGACGCCTGGCAACGCAATACACCGCCGAGTGACGTGTACCTAATTTGTTTATAAACACCGCAAAGCCGTAATTAAATTCGCGTCTGATTTCCTCGTTCAGTGTACGCTGTCACCATTACTTATTACAAGAGAGACACTTTGTAACCAATTACATGGATCCGGTAATTTTTCATAACGGCGCGCGTCACTCGATCGATATTAATTATTTATAATTATCTGACGTATTGAGCGTCAAGCTTTACATTTCATCGATGATAATTTTAATGCGAATATAGGCCTTATTTAAACTGCATAGAGTCGCAGATTGGAATTTTCGCGTTTGGTTGTCAATGGGGAACTAATTATTTGATTAATTGTATATCATGTTATTTATCATTATCGTTCATGGTCATGGAGTACTGGGAATCCTTAGTTATAATTCGTTGCGTTTCAGCCAATAGACGTCCAACGCTCGACGTAGTCTTCCTATGTAGTCTGAGGCTTCCCGTAGGGATTATTACTTAACTCGCACATTGTTATACAAGCGCATGGATCCAGTGACCATCGCTAGTTAAATATTTTATAATCATTAGGTAGGTATAGTAAACAGCATTTAAGTTGACCCAAAATGACGACCGTCTGCGCTGTTGTATCTCCTCGCGCCCTAGTACCGCACCTCACTTGACACCCGAAAATGTGTTCTGCACAGGGTTCGCCGCCTGCTATAAGGATCAAATTAATTTAACACCTACTTTTTATTCGTTCTATAATTCCATGGTTTTGATTTCCATCACTTTAAAGACTATAAGTACGTTATAAACGTATAATAATGCCCAGTTTAAAGTCTGCATAATAAATTACCGTTTTTATGATAAATATCAATAAATATAGGGAACTATATTTTCTATCACCAAAATTTATATTTGTCATCAAGTTGTATCACCTAATAAATAGATCTATCGCCACGAAATATTTTCGTTCTCAGATAAATAAAAATTGTTCCCAGGTATGAATTATCAAATTAATGTTAATATATGTGTAAAATATAAGAGATCGATAACCAATAAAATTATATTGCATTACATATAATTTTATTGGTTATCGATCTCTTATATATATAAACTTCGTTCTTATAATAATAGTTTTGTACTTAAATAATAGCTCTGTGCTCAGAATGGTAGATCTGTCACCAAATAAATCGATTATCGATCCCTGACTGCGACTCCGTCGACATGCTCTTGGAGGGGAAGAGGGTGACGGCTAAGGAGTTTTCCTAGGTCCCATGTGCACCTATAGGTAAATAGGTTAAGGTTATTTTCCTTTTTTGACCACCCAGAAATAGGAGCCCCGCGAAGCGGGGCTCCGTCGACATGCTCTTGGAGGGGAAGAGGGTGACGGCTAAGGAGTTTTCCTAGGTCTCATGTGCACCTATAGGTAAATAGGTTAAGGTTATTTTCCTTTTTTGACCACCCAGAAATAGGAGCCCCGCGAAGCGGGGCTCCGTCGACATGCTCTTGGAGGGGAAGAGGGTGACGGCTAAGGAGTTTTCCTAGATCCCCCAATTTTTCTTAGGCTATAGTCGTAAATTCTTATATAAAGTTAACACATAACCTCAAAAAATAAAAAATAAAAAACATAATATGATTTATTGGTGATCTCTTTAAATTAGTTTGCTTAAATACTTATTAGGACACACCTATTATAATACATACAAAAACATTTATTTGGTACTAGACCTTATATCTCAGGATTTTAGGTGATTTATTGTGGAACTGATTTTGCATTGTTTGGTGACTACATTTTGGTGACAGATCTACTATTTTGAGGACAAACCCTATTATTTAAGAAACACAAAACTAATTAAATTGGTGATAGCTTAAATGATACCCATAAATATATTCCAGTTACTAGACAAATGACGTATAAAATACACTCTATTATAAGTCAATTTAGTAATTAATTTGTAAATATAACCTTTGATGAATTAACGGAATATTTCAACGCAGCTTATAATATATTTACTAAATAACCTACAATTTGATCAGAATTCATAAAATGGTTAAATATTTTTTGTTTGTAACAATGTTTACTTAAAACAAGAGATTGACTACAATAAAATTTCATGTTTTGAACACTAAAGTGGGCATTGATTGAAAAAAAAACACGACTTTATGACATTTTTAAACCTTCCCGAGTTCCAAACTTACGCATTTCTCCAATGGGTAAAATAAAAGGTCAATAAGGCAGTATGCATGCATATAACTGTGTTCTTATTGTAATAATAATAAAAATAAACCTTACTTTATTATTGTTGTTAAGTCGGCCGTATAGTCAATCGAGCGCGGCCGTTTGAGCAATACGAACGAAAAAAGATATTTGGGCACATCTAATATATAAAATTCTCTCGATTTTCTTTGTAGCCAAACTCCTCCGAAACGGCTGGACCGATCGTTATGAAGTTTTCAGGGTGTGATCTCTGGGTCCGGGAGCGGGTTGTTATCTATATTTCATGTCCCTAAACGGCAAAACGAAGTTTGCCCGGTCATCTAGTAGATATATATATTATACTAAGAATGACGGGTCAGCGCTAAACAGTGTCCGAACCGAAAGAGAGATAAAACGCGAAAAGGGAGACAATCGCACTATAGCTAGTTACAAGTAAAATTAGGCTGTATAATAACAGTTTAAGACATAAATTACAATGTTTTAGTTTGTTTATAAAAATACACATACCCTCGTTTACATATAGGTTTTCTCGGGACAATTTTTTAGTGAATTTTGTATTACACCCGGGGTCCGTAGATAGTAACTCAATGTTTGGGCAAGCGTTGTTTACGATCGAGAGACCGTAGGGTTCACAGATGTATCTTATCCGTACGAAATATTGTATTTATTGTTATGCAAACGATCGGAAAAAGAAAGACCAGAGATTAAGAAAAACATGGGAACCGAGATTTGCTAAAAAAAGATTTTCGCAAAAGAAAAGAGAAGAAAAGAAAAGAGTTACAACATAACATTTTACAATTTAAGTTTTTGTTTAGACGTTTGAAATGTTTAAGGATTTGGAAAATAAAACAATTCCTCTCAATTTCATGAGACGTGATTTTTTGATAGTTGTCTGAGTTGATATTATTTTTTTAAACATCAGCTGTGTTTTTTGGTATCACTTTACTACACAAGGTGGCTCTTTTACTCTCTGATGAGGTCTGTATGGATAATTTGATAAAATCAAAGCTATACAATATACCTAGTATCAACCACGGAATAACTTCTATTTTACTTAGGAGTTTGAGAATGCTTGCTACATTAGGTACTTACTTAGACCCGATTTACACCTGTCAGAACGTATGATGTAGGTAAAAAGGGTAAGAAAGAAAAGCCGATCGGATGATATTCGCTTCCATCCGACACTTACTTTCTGTTCACTGTACTACGATGAAAATCCTTGTTTTGCAAGAGTCGGTCCGTCTTTCTTTAAGTTTATGGGAACGAGCAATCATGATAAGATGCGGCGGGGGCCCGTTTTTTGGCGCCAAAAAGTGTCCAAAAATTGCGAGCATAAAATGGAACCTGGCAGATTTAGGTTTTGTCTCATGCTAAAAGTAACCAAGGAGCCGCAAAATTTTATCGTTTTATCCTCTCTCTACCACTTATTTAGTTACATAATATTTCATTGTCATGAAATTGACATTGTAGAAAAAAAGCCGATCGGATGCAGCTCGCTACCATTTAACAACAGAAAACAAATTTGTCAATATAAAAGTCATTATGCATTTAACTGTCTTCCCTTGCCACCTGTTGACTGTACCTACTAAGTACTAACCTACTGTTGATACTTTACCGATGAAAATCCTGGTGTTGCAAGAGTCGGTCCGTCTTTCTTTAAGTTCATGGGAACGAGCAATCATGATAAGATGCAGCGGGGGGGCCTTTTCTGGCGCCAAAAAGTGTCAAAAAGATGCGAGCACAAACAAAACCTGACAGATTCAGGTTTTATATCATGCGAAAAGTAACCAAAGAGCCGCAAATGTTTCTTGTTTTGTCCTCTCTATCACTTATTTAATAAAACAATATTGCATTGTCATTGAAATGAACGAACTGAAAAAATAGTTGTTTAAATATAATTCTTAAACAAGTGGAAAATTAAAAAAATTTAAAACACCCACGACTTTTGCAGACTTGTAATTGAAATTGGCGGATTTTCTTGGATTTGTAATTATACTGATAGGTTCTTAGTTCTTACTTTCCTTTAGTCGGGGAGTTTCAAAAAAATTATTTAATCCTTTTTCAATTATAAGTCTGCAAAAGTCGTGGGTGTTTTAAATTTTTTTAATTTTCCACTTGTTTTATAGTTTTTCGATTAATATATTAATGTAATTTAAATTATATTATTATTACAAAATGAAAATTAATCTTCAAACTAGCCATTAGCTCCTGTGCTCTAATCGATAGAGAAATTTTATCCCCTGTTAGATTAAAGGATAATATAATCGGGGGCCGCATTATTATCCCCTGGCAATGCTACGGAGGCTGGGCTGTATCGTGTAACTGTTTCGACTAGGTCCTACTTATAAAATACCCTATACTTCCTTAATTCATCTAAATATTGATCTTTCTCAGGTTGGCACGTGATTATCTAATGGTAGGACCCTTTTATATGTTGTGTTCATAGTAGTATCCCAAATCCTTTTAGAGCGTCAGAAGTCATGAGTCCACTAGTCCCAAAGCCATCATAATTTATTCAGTGATAAAAATAGATCCTGGACCCGGCTAGTGCCAAACCCAAGACCATAATTTATTAAGTGATAAAAATAGGACCAGACGCAATGTCTGATCCTTATAACAGGTTCTTGCTTCATAATAAGGTTATTATGTATGGCCCTACTAGCAGCCCGGCGTACTTCAACTATATGCCTCCATACACCTAGCACTGCGTTCGGTAAGCGTTCGATAGTGGCATCTTTATGAAAAAGATGATCCAGAGCCCCTCACTCGCTCAGGATGGTGAGCTCCCGCATCCGCCCCGCCCCATAGGCGCCCCGAAGGGTGAGCTCTCCCCCTCATCTCTCATAAGAGATGTAAGTCCGGCCGCATTAAGGTGGCGGTTTTCACCTATGTTCACATCCCCGTAAGGATATGAGATAAAGAGCCTCATTAAGGTGGAGGTTACACCTATGTGATAAAGTGGGGCACTCTCTTACAAGAGCGCCCCTAACGGTTGTACCGCCCCAGATATGTGTTATATTCTTATCCCGGTGAGGATAAGAGATCAGCACCTTAAGCGTGGTGTTACGCATACTAGAGACCAAGAGACAGTCTGCAAACATCGAGGCCTGAAGGCGCAGCCTACCGTATTAACTTATAGTGCAACAGCCAGCTGCGACACAGCAATACACTCGACGTCATACAGACAAGATGCGCCACTTAGGACGTCTTCCCATAGTACCATAGTACGGGCATTCGCTGTGTTAGCCATCTCAGAAGGGTCTCACTAGACTCTGCTAATATTCATATTTATTATTCATAAGATACGTCATGACCACCAACATGACGCACAAGCCATCAGAAGTCTTTGTCTTTCGCTCCAATACCATCTCGGACTCAGGCGCTCTCGGCGGCCCGTGTCCCCTTATATATGTCGCGCGGCGATCTTGATCGACTGCGCGCATATGGTGAAAACCATGTATCTAGCTACATTATTGAATGAATATTGCCACGCGATAATACTTCGTTTACCTTATCGATTAAGCCTATTTCCATAGCTCATTAGAATTTTCCAATACATGAACACGCTCTGCTCCTATACACGAACAAGTGGTCAAATTATGACTTTGTCTAAGTTTGATTATTTATCTTTGTATTGCTTCGGGTTATCACCCTCGTTACTCAGATAGTTTGCTAAGCTATATGTTTGTATTGTTCTTACGTATCAAGAGTCAAGAGCGGTTCTTTTTCATGAACTTAAGTAGGTATAGGGTAGTTACAATCGTTAGTAGCAGTAATGTTATACATTAAAACATGGGTAACCTCTCGTCGGAGTGGGCGGTAAAAGAAACGCCGCCAGTCGTGCGTGAAGCCTGCACTACTTGACAACCGAGCGGCTAGAGCTCGTAGAAAGCTGAGGAAAGAGGAAATTGCAGTGGTTTCAACATTCAACCTTTGGTTGTTGACAAAATTGCCGATTGGGTAAGTGGTAAGTTACCCCATACTTGTGTTTACATTTTTGAAATAATATGATATTTTATTTATAATTATTTTAAATTTGACGGAGCATTCAGATGCTCTGATGAGTGTTGCTCACAAATCAAGTAAAAAAGGTAACAGTAACCAGTTCACGACCATCGTGAGTTGGCACTCTTTCAGAGCAAAGTTCGCATTAAAAAGGTCTCTGCCTATAGCAGAGAATAACTGAGTGCGATACAAAAAAAAAACCCCCATAATTGTAATAGGATAGAATTTCATATCACAAGCATTAACCTCAACATTTCCGGTGCAGTTGGCATGCTGTCAGTTTTAAGCGAAAGATCCCCAGGTTCGAATCCCAACAAGGAGCCGTTTGGGACTTTATTTCTTCTACAGTGGTTGTATGTATTTCTGTTATGTCCAGTCTTGCGCCTGATTACCACCTGAAGTCCTAAACAGCTAAAACATAACACGTGAGAGATTTGTGTGGGCTACACCCTGCAAAGATTATTAGGATGTATAAGATATTAACTAACTCACTATAGAACCCTTGTGAGTTAGACAGAGAATATGCATTAATTGCAGCGTGCACGAAAATCCGTGGTATAATACATTATGTGATAGATGGATGAAAATTTATTGCAACCAAAACTACAGAAAATCAACTATCACCCTTTCTTAGCATACGACCTTAAAACATCTTCTTTTCATCATCATTCTAGACAGTTGTTAAATTCTTCTTTTGTGTCGTATTATTGTTGAGAGCCACACTCAGAAGCTAAGCCAGACCAGGGCCTATACTATGAACTTTTCTAGCGACGCAGTTCCGGTTACGATTCAGTTTTTCATGTCATCTATTTGTCAAATTCAAAGAATTTATGTCACGAATTAGCGATGCAATTCAGTTTAGGTCTGTAGTTGAGTCGCGATTAGAGTTGATGGTAGGCCCTCTGTTGGCTGTAAATCCAAAAACCCTCGTCAGCATCGTAAAAATATCAGATTAAACGCTTCAAAGGAACCCAGTGTTCGCACGCCGTCGTTCTCGATATCTGCACCCCGCATTATCTTGAAATATGCATCCTTTTTTACGAAACACGCGTATCGTATCGCTCCTCAAACTTTATTAAGCCATTATTAGCTATCGCGAATTAGTTTTATCTCGACAATTTATTAACGTTTCAATGTTGCATCGCGCCGCCTGTGTTTATCGCCGGGTAGCGTAATTGAAAAAGGAGCATTGGACGCATGTATCGGTACAGTATCAGTAATGTTTTAAATACCAGGCACTCTAGGCAGTACCCTGTATGTACGGTCACCTTCAAAAATCCTTACATAGCTTAAAGGCTAAAACGGTGTGCAAACCGCAAAATTATTACTATAAACTGTCAACAATCATCAACTTTAAGACAACTCTAAGTTCAAAATATTTCTATGTTATACCTACTCCTATATACTGAGTAGCCGAGTGCATTTTGTTTGCAAGTTCTGTATGGACTTTTGACGCTTACTGTACCTACTGAAGAGTCACGGTGGCTTTTAGAAATCACGTGTCAGGAAAATATTCAATAATAGTAATTATCAATTTGAACCCGAGTTTCTGTGAAAAAGGACTGTTAATTGCGGCCGACGGACAGTGGATAAAATCGTGACTTATAATCTCTGGAACCCTAAAAAAAGGGAAAAAGGCAAAGGTAACGAAGGAATTGCCAACTAATTTTAAGGAATTGGTCTCTTCGCTCTATGAATAACCCCATTATTATAATTTTGTGTGAAACAACCAAAAAGGTAGCCGAAGTATTTCAGTAATTTCAAGATACCATCTTAATAGTTATAAAGTAGGAGTGAGGTGTACAGCAGGGTCGTTATTAGTTATTTGTAAATAAATAGCAAAGCCATAAAAGTTGCTCAACGCTCCTTGCCTCACAGCGCTCGCGTGGAACCTGAATAAAGCCTAACCACCATCCAGAGCTAATCGGCGGTCGCAAGTTATATTTTATCTGCTAAAACATTTGCATATTTCACTTGTTTCCGCTCGTAAATCTTTGTTTTTCCTATATTCACCAGCTGACTTAAACTTTTCTTTTCTCGTTAAGGACAGTTTTTTTTACGTGACTGCGATCTCAACGGATGTAAGGATGGAAAGTGACCATGCTGACGATGTTATCTGCCAGAATAGGCCTCCAAAGAGATAATATCTAACCACCAAAACTGCTTACTGCTTGAATCTTTCAGTCCAGATGCTGAGGTGGTCTGCCGACACCGGCGATCGGCATTCCAGCACCTCTGGTCCTCAAATCAATCTGAAAGCTGTGTGCCGCCCTAATTTTTTTTTCATATAGGCTGCACAGGCAATTATGGAACGTCAAGACAGTACCTCCACATTCCAGTTTTCCACAAAGCAGTTTTGCACCTAGAGGAGTGGACAAGACACTGTGCACTTGCTCCTTAAAAGCTATGGAACGCTTTTATTTCCACACTTCTGATTTGATAGCTTTGATATACGCAAGCACTACATGCTCGTGTTTTGCGCCAACCCACCACTCCTTGGTTGCGGATTGCCCAACGCTGGTTCAAAGGGGGCAAATTTTAATATCATAACCCGAGCGTGACTCGGCCCAGATCAGCCTAGTACGGCAACTATGGGAATCTGATTGTATCGACTTGCATCGTGCACTTGTATTGACTTGTAGCTTTTGGCATTTGGAAAAAACTGAAATACAACGAAACCTGTTATTTATTTCGTAATGCACACTGAGAAATCCCAATGAAATACGTAAGGAGTCAACGAAAATGAATGCTTTATTGAAATTTACAGTAAAAACACACCTTCTAGAAAATAAGAAGCAAGGAAAGGGAATGACGCCCCTCTTTTTAACCGACTTCGAAAAGCAAGATAAGGAGGACGTTCTCAATTCAGCCGGTATGTTTTTATTACTATGGATACTTTTTTGCGCAATGAGTTTAATGTTATACATTGCAAATATTGTTAAACCAATTGTTACATGACTGTTAATCTCACTTGATAAGTGACGACACCACCATTGCTGTTATCGTATTAATTACAAGGGTTAAGGCTAAAATTCCAGTCAGAACTAAAGGCAAGGTGTATAAAACGGCAGTACGGCCTGCATTACTGTATGGTAGTAAAGTTTGCGCAACCAAAAAGACTCATGAACAGAAGCTTCACACCACTGAAATGAAATGCGTATGCTTAGATGGGCGGGAGGAGTAACTCTCAAAGACAAAGTACGTAATGAACATATAAGAGGAAGCTTTAAGGTTGCACCCATAACCGAAAAGATATCCGAATCAAGGCTCAGATGGTACGGACACGTAATGCGTAGGCCCGACAATTATGTTGTGAAAAAGTGCCTTTCCATGGCTACGAGAAAGAGGGGTAGGGGAAGACCTCAAACAACCTGGATGACAAATGTCCAAAAGGACATGAAATGCCTCGGCCTTAAGGACGAGGACACGATTTTAATGTCTACATGGCGCCGCATAATAAGGAAAGCCGACCCCGCGTAACGGGATAAGGCGAGGACAAAGAAGAAGAAGAAGGTTAAATACAGTATGCCCTTATCTGTCGCTAAACAGCATCCCACTGGAATATCTGATACTCGTAAATTACTATTAGGTTTTCTGTACCTAAACTAACACAAAATGCTTGGCGGTGCGGTGCGTCTATGCCAGTATTGTTGAAAATCAACCACGGCTGAAACCTCCCAGCAGACCAGACCGGAGCAAATTATGCTATCAAGAAGACTTATTGAATTTATTTTTGTCTTTCTCACTCCCACGGATACGTTGCGTTGCGGACATGCAGCGTCGCGGAAGAATATAACAGAAAAACGACCTTTTACCTAATCATTCCAAAACTAAGCCAGTTATCAAAAACTCGGTTTCTAAGCGTTTTTGGATATTAAATTTATAATTTGGATATTAAAAATTACTTACATCCATTGTAGTTTCCGATAAAAACCAGGAAAACTGAGATTTTGGAGCAACTTTTGGGAAAATTTTATCCAATCGTGTTTCTGCTTCTAAGCGATTTTAGATTAAAGACCCAAAATACATGACGTTTAAATTTGAAAGTAATTGTCTCTATAGTTTTTAAGTAATCCTTCATTAAAAATCACTTAAATACGGCTTCTACACCGTTAAGTCCAGCGTGCAAATTTTATACAATGCAAATGTTTTTCCGCTTACGCGAACATTACAGAAAGAAGTAGTGCAAAAATCTAGCATTATGTCCCGCATAATAATATTCTTGATAGTTATTTCCACAAAAAATACTGTGTAGTCGCATAACGCAGTCGTAAAAACTAAGTTTATGTAATACTACTTAAACCAGATACCCGTCTTTGCGTGTTAAATTTCGCAAAAAATATTACGAGCAATACGAGTTGGAATTTGTAGTTGTCAATTATATTCAGTAACCTTTTCCAGGATGCAAAATTTAATGAGCTTGAACAAATCGAATTGAGCTTAAGAATCGAATTGAAATCCAGTACCTACTGGGATTTTGAAGTAGGCTAGTTCGAGATAGATTGCGAATAACCAAGCACTTCTTCGATTTTGTTTCTATTGTAAAGATCTATGTTTTGCAAAAAAGGTTGACTGAGTAGTATTAGCAATTATAGCCTATTGATTTAGACCTCTAGCTCTAAGAAGAGGGTCCGGAACTTCGAATCCTGGGCGAACCTCTTGGGCTCTCCACAATCACTCGCTATAATCGCGTGCGAAGTCGTCGCGAACAAAACTTTTTCCCCGAATATAATTGACGGATTTTTTCCGCGGCAAATGTTCGCGCGCGATTCGGGAGTGCGTTCGGGATTTCGGATTCGGGAGCCCACACACTCCCGAAACTCTCTGACTTTTCGAAATTATGTGCCTCAACTAAAACCTGCATGTCTGGGACTATGTAATTTGATTATAACGAAATAACTTAGTTAACATTATAACATGGGACTTCACCAATGTTCTAAAGGTGTGCTAAAGCCAATCTGCTTTGGGCCACATGTCTGAACCTTCTAAAATAAATAGTCACTTAGCTACGATAAAATAAGTAAGACCAATTTATTTAAATGAGTTTAGTAATCGTAAGAAACTAAAATTATATCTCATTAGTCTGAGATCTAAATCATTTCCTGTTCAATCCCAGACCATGACCGATAAATAGGAAGTTTGGCGCGACGAATAAACTGAATTTATTTTTAATACGTCGGGTCGAGCTTCCGAGCTTTCGAAAAACTTCATTGTGTGATGCCATGTTTCTTTTGTAACTACAAAATAAATACAGTAGAATTTCGTCGGTTTTAAGGCTTTAAGAAGGCCGAATGTCAGTTTACAGGGGGACAGAGCAGCCGCGTTCACACTGATTTACTTAAATTTCGGGAAAATTATTACTTTACACGATTGTTAGAAGGCCTTAAAATAAAACTGTCAATCAAAGTTGTTGTAATTTTTATGTACTTTTTTGTGTGCAAGAATTAATTAAAAAGCTTGTGCCGTTTTACAGACAATTTTCAAAGTATGACAAAATTAGATGCTTTTTGGGAATTTATTTCTGAAACAGGGTTTGAGAAAATTCATTTTCATGTCAATACCGATTTTTCACTAAACTCTAATATTCCGTTACATATTTTTCTTTAAAGATTCGTTGATCAGTTCTTTAAACAATAAAAAAGAGCCAGTTTGCCAGCTCTTAAAGCCATATGAGCATTGTTACAGCTATTATAAAGTAAGCATCATCATCATCAATGGTGCTACAGCCCTTGTGGGCCCGGGCCTGCTCCATTAAGACTCCTCCATCGATGTCTGTCGCTTTCCACTGTTCACGCCTGTTTCACTCCACATTCAGTTTCACTCCATCCAGTTAACGAAGCTTTAACCGACCTACATTAATACGTCCGTTTGCGGTGTGAGGTTTTATTGGTGGCCTCTTATCACTCATGCGCTGTATATTATGTCCAGCCTGCATACGTTAAGGATTTTTAAATTTCAACCCCTAGGGGGAAAATAGAAGCTGCGGACGCTAGTTAATAAATACGTACTAAAATAATAAAAGGCGTAGGTACAAACTGAAATGTATTTTGTACTGTGTATTACCAACTTATTCCTTCGAAATTGAAATACAATTTCAGTTTGCGGTTGGCTTCTTATTTGTGCCTTTTGTTTTGCACTAGACTAGTAATTTTCCGGTTTTGTTTGCGTTGCGGTTTATACTCAACCAGCGGGTACTTATACTGTTGCCTAAGTTTGTTTGTAATTTTTACTAGGTAGTTATGTAGTTAATTGTAAATAATATTATGGCCAAGTGAGAGTCGTACTCGCGTGCTGAACTGAAGGTCCCTATAGCTGTGGAATCGAAATAAAACAACACAAAAACTATGCAACGCTATGCCTTATTTAAGCCGATTATTTTTTATTTACGTGTTTTTTTAACTTCCCGACCTAAATGTTGAAAAGTGCGTGAAGAAAGTTGTTAAATCGGATTTATAAATTTTCAAAAAACAAAATTCCTACGAACGAATGAAATTATGTCGAGACACTCGACGAAGATGCTGCAAATTTTTTCCACAATAGCGAACGAACAGACGGCCAGTCTGTCTCGACATCGCAGTAGCGATCTGCTATAGTAAGTGCATAGTTTTTGCGTGCTGCGCGGGCGCCGCGGTTGCACGCAATGCGGAAGCGGGCCGCGGTCGCTGAGTGCCGACAGACGGGCTGTAATTTGTGCATATATATTTCAATATACATTCCTAGCTATTCCTGACTTCAACGCTTTCTTTGAGGCGTAATTTAGCTTAGTTTCAATATAATATTCGTCAGAAATAACAGCATATTAATATCGCATGTATTCGTAAGAATAAGGAAAGCAATCGTTTGAGCAGTGATCTATTATATTAATCGGTGGTCTTGCGACACATACACATATTTAACTTCATACATATATTTTTTACTAGCGAATGCCTATACGAATTTGCTTACGTTACCTCGTTATACCCCTTCATGTGTTGAATTTTTTAAAATCTTTTTTTTTTGAGGATTTTTTTTATATTGTAGACAGGCTTACGCTTGACGACAATCATGCCTGATGGAAACCAATGATAAGGTCTAGGTTGGAGCGCGCTTGCCTAGAAAATGCCTATTCAATATTGTACTTTGCTGGAAACACGGAGGCCGGAAGGGCGTTCCACACCTTAGCGGTTCGTATCAGAAACACGAAAAAAAACGTGTCATGCAAGTTAGTTGGATGCCACCGCTCTCGGCGTTTGCCGATGCCTACGTAGGCAATGTCTTAAAAGCCATTTGTATGCCAAAGTTCATCCCGAACCGTCCGATGATTTGAGTTGTAGGAACGCTGAAAAAAACAGACAAGTACGTAGACAGAAAGGCACCTTTTCTTTTTACCCACGACGGAACGGAGTACGGGTATATGAGTTTAGGGTGAGAGACCGTTTGTACATTACTCTATTAAAAAGATTTTATGTTTGTTTGTATGTTAAATTGTTCACAAAAACCAATAATGCAAAAATATTTTTGTTTGTTTGTTTGTGTGTTCGTTTGTGCACATCGATGTTCCCATTTATTTCAAAAACGGCTTGACCGATTTAGATGCAGTTTTCTGTATAATGTATGGTGTTCAGCGGCAATGGTTCTTAGATAGTTGTTACGAACATCGATCACTAGGGGGCGCCATAAAATACATTTATATTGCAAACGAATGTTCCCATTTATTTCAAAAACGGCTTGACCGATTTAGATGCAGTTTCCTGTATAATGTTTGGTATTCATTGGCGATGGTTCTTAGATAGTAGTTATGAACATCGATCACCAGGGGGCGCCATAAAAAACATTTACAGTGCAAACGAATGTTCTCAATTATTACAAAAACGACTGAACCGATTTGGATACAGTTTTGTATAAAATATTAGTGAGTCATTGGCAATGGTTCGTAGATAATTGTTCTTGTGATTGAGCAGCAGGGGGTGCCACAATAAACGTCTCTTTATGACTTGGAAGGGATGATGCCTTCAAACGCTGCTAGAGGAGCTAATGGCTAGTTATAAGATTAATTTTAATTTTTTAATAATAATATAATTTAAATTACATTAATATTAGGTCCTTACATTCATTTATTCATTCATTTATTTATAATTACATAACCAGGGACACATTACAGAGAAGTCCAATTCGTGTCCCTGGGTCACACAGTCATTAAAATTAAAAATATTCAGTCATCACATTAAAAATAAAATAATAAATAATAAAATACAAATCATTCAGTCCATAAAATTAATCATTACATTACATCAGAATATTAAAAATTAAATTTAAAGTAAAAGTAAAAGTAAAGTACCTATTTAGTATGTAATTAACAAAAATATATTATCATGTACTTACCTATTTAGTATGTAATTAACTAAATGTAAATTATTTTCTCTAACATCAACTTTAAAACTCGTTCAAGCTGACGCGGCGGGGTGTGAAAAATGTCCAACTCTGGATACCTACGTGTTAGTTCATTGAGCAAGCGATACATATTATGATACATATGAAATTGGCGTTTTGTCGTACTGGCCACTTTGATCTCAAATATCTCTTCTTTGGTTAGAAATTCCAATTTCAAATTTATACAGCTATTTACTCATGCTTTTGTGTTTTGAAAATCGTAATTCATTTGTTTTTTTCTCTTTTGGTTTTTTTTTTGCGCCACTCTGTTTACAAAATGGAAAACTTGAAATATCGCGTTATTTACGAGTACGAGTTCCATCGTGGCACCAGTGCTGCAGAAACGGCTCGAAGGATTAATGATGTGTACGGCGAGGGTGTCGCAAAAGAAAACACAGTGCGTTTTTGGTTCCAACGTTTTCGTTCTGGAAATTTCGACCTGCAGAACAAGCCCCGTGAACGGCCGGAGACCAAAGTTGACAATGAAGAATTGAAGGTTATTGTGGAAGCGGATCCATCGCAAACCACGTCCGAGCTAGCTGCAGGCTGCGGTGTTAGTGATAAAACTGTTTTAGTTCACTTGAAGCAAATTGGGAAGGTGAAAAAGCTTGAAAGGTGGGTACCTCATGAATTGAGTGCGGCAAACCGACAAACGCGCGTAGACTGCTGTGTTACATTACTCAACCGGCACAGTAATGAAGGGATTTTAAATCGAATCATTACCTGTGATGAAAAATGGATCCTGTATGATAATCGGAAACGCTCATCGCAATGGTTGAACCCTGGCGAACCAGCCAAATCCTGCCCCAAACGAAAATTGACTCAAAAAAATTACTTGTGAGCGTTTGGTGGACTAGCGCCGGCGTCGTTCACTACAGTTTTCTTAAACCTGGCCAGACGATTACGGCGGATATCTATTGTCAGCAAATGCAATCCATGATGGAAAAGCTAGCTGCTAAACAACCGAGGCTGGTCAATCGTTCTAGGCCACTGCTGCTTCAGGACAACGCTAGACCACACACTGCACAACAGACGGCTACCAAATTAGAGGAGCTTCAATTGGAATGCCTAAGAAATCCAACTTACTCCCCGGACCTTGCTCCAACAGATTACCATTTTTTTCGAAATTTGGATAACTTCTTACAAGGGAAAAAATTTAACTCCGATGAGGCAGTCCAAAGCGCTTTCAAAGATTTTATTGATTCCCGTCCGAATGGCTTTTTTAGTAAAGGGATCAATGAACTACCTATAAGGTACACTAAAAGTAAAAACTAAGGTAAGGTAAAGTAAGAACTAAGAACCTATCAGTATAATTACAAATCCAAGAAAATCCGTCGGAGCTGCCATTGCTATTTTCGTTTCCAATACCAATTAATGTAATTAGTAAGTATTGATAAACTGCCGGTATATGAGAAGTACCAAGAAATTGAATTAGTCATCAACTGGTAAACAGCACCATCAACACCGTCATAGGCAAAACACAGCAGCTCCGGCGGATTTTCTTGGATTTGTAATTATACTGATAGGTTCTTAGTTCTTACTTTCCTTTAGTCGGGGAGTTTCAAAAAAATTATTTAATCCTTTTTCAATTACAAGTCTGCAAAAGTCGTGGGTGTTTTAAATTTTTTTAATTTTCCACTTGTTATATGCTTCTATTATGTAGATACAGATAATATGTCGTGGTTAAGGTATGAAGCAAAACAGTATTTTGCTGGAGAGCGCACGTTCACGCAAATTACACAATTATCATAATACTGTTCCCTCCTCCACGCCCTCCACGTTAGGTATTTATTTTCTAAACGGGGAAAGCTCAGTCTCACCGCTACGGCACTAGGTACCTAATTGAGGCCCCGTCGGAGACCTAGACCGCAATTGCGGGAAATTGACTTACATATCGGTTATCGATATCCATCCATGTTAATAACTTTTGGTTCGACGTCTAATTATTTAGACGGGACTTGAATTTACGCATTTCATTACTTGCATACTAGATTAATACTGTTTTAAGGGTTCCGTAAGGCAAATGAAGTAAGCGAACCCTTATAAAACTCTGTATGTCCGTCTGTTCGCTACTTATGACCCCTTTCCTCAGAAACAAGTAGAGCTGTCAACACAGAATACTTATATACTGGCTATCGCGTTGAAATTGATACCGAATATTGAAGTTTATTAGGACATAAAAATTAGTCAGGCTTCTTAATCAACGTAATCATGAGCGTTAATTAAGTCATATTCTAAAACTCATAATCTGTTAGGTACTTCTCGTAGGCTGAAAATCATGATATTTATTGACAATCAGCAAAGTACATAAATAAAATAAAATTACAAGGTCAGATACCTTAATCAAGTGTGATAAGATCTAAATTCCTAATTTCAGCCTAATCGGCTCATTATTTGTGGCGTAAAAGAGAAATCACATCATACACACATACTATAGGTACTTACTGAACTGTCGCCGTTATAACATTAGAATTTAGAAGTTAAAAAAACCCGGGAATTGAAACCAGAAACTATCCGTAGTAACATACTCTAACCACTGAACAGACGATTACAGGAATTCATTTCCTACTATATAAATTCAAGCTTACAAAACAACTCCATATAAAATATATGAAGATAGCGAGTTTTTTGTCGTTAGTTTGTTGCGAAACGACGTCCAACTGGTTCCGTGTCGAATCCCATTACGGGTTCAACTTGAAGCCAAGTAGGAAGTATCCCTAAATTACCACCGATAAATGGAATGGTTAGTTAACTTTGTGTGCAGAAAAAGGCATAAGTGCGACATTTTGACGTGAATTTAAAGCTGCTTCCATACCGGGAGGCAATTTAGAAAACTGACTTTGTCGTCTAGCAATTCACGTATTGTTTTGACGCACTGAGTGTAACGAGTAACGACTCACTCCACTTCACCGCAGACTTTGCGAAGGCGTGATGTAGTAGGTGTGAGGGGGGCATGGGAAGGAGGGGGCGAAGTTGATTCACGTGTAGTCTGCGTAAAGACGCGTATACCGCGACGTTTCACTTCACGAATGTACCTGACGCGTTACGTGCATTGGTAGGCTGGTATGTTATTTAACATAAGATGTAACCTATTCGGTATGAGTATGTCGCGGAACCTATATAAGCATCTTTGTCTTCTTCTTGTGGACGCATCTGTGCAGGGCTTTCTTATACCAGTAACACTTTGGCCTTCCCTATTCCTTGTGCTCACCGCTGTCTGGATATCCCTTGCAAGTCCGGTTGCCAGCAGGAACAGCAGCACCTTAACAGGCATATACTTGGCCTCCTCCGGGCTTCACTTATTCGTTTATAATAATTGGTGTTTGAAGTATAATCATAGATAACCTTTAACTCTCCCGTCACGTTCGAAAGGCTTTTTGCTTTCAAATACTGGCAAGAAAGTCGGCATTTAGTTACACCCATAGGTTTGTCAACAAAATGTTATTATGCTGAACCATGGAATGTTAGATACGTGAATAAAAAATGTACGATTTGGAGCCTACTCTTCATCAGGAACCAGGATTCATGGGAACCATGGAATGTAAGATACGTGAATAAAAAATGTATGAATTTGGAGCCTACCCACTCATCATCAGGAGCCAGGATTCATGGGTGAGAATTACCGGCCATAAAATTCCTTTACGCCTCGTAAGTGGCATAAGCGCGTTTCCTTTTAAACTGCGTCATCACTTTCCATCAGGTGTGATTACATTCAAGCGAAAGTCGTTAAAAAGTTAATTACTAACTACTTAGTTGCTAACTGTGTTGAGATGAGTTTTCACTGCATCTCGAGATATGGAATGTCGGCACACGGTTCAGGAATCAAACAGTCTGTTTCATGTAAAGATTTAAATCGCTAAATGAGCCCTAAGCCTCCAAAAACATCCACATTTTTGTTTTGTGTGCGACACGTTGTCATCTTACACACACTGCGACAATCTGTCGCACAATCGTCATTTTTCACAAGAATTCTGTCTTTTACATTTGTGTGTTGTACAATAATGAAATTTATTTATCTATCTTTCTAACTTACATCTACGAATCGTAGACTACGAGTATGTCGCAAAGTAAAGAACCTAAATATGATTTCAATAATGGAAAAAATTAAGATAAATGGAGCTGAGTTAATTGGAAGATATGCATTTCGGTGTTTCAGCTACGAACTATCATGTAGTTACAATGTACATCCGAAATATAGATAGTGTTATCGATGTAGGTACTAGGTAACTACTTCAAGAGTCTTAGATGTGCGTCGAACAACTGTATATTTCTCAAACCGAGGTGATACCATTTAAGATATTCTGTGGTCAAATTAAGAAGAGTCAATGAGAAATTCTGCCGTCTTTACCCTTTATTCTTCAGACTCGCATTCCCCAAGATGATGCGTCTAAAGAACTCTAAACTTTTACATCACCGAGTTAATCGTCAGGGGTCAACGGCCTGTATAATTGCTTGTAATTATTACGTTTGGATTCAAGCACCGAGACGTTTCTTGAATGCTGACAACCTGACTTACACAATGCTTTTATGTATAAAGATTAGAGACTTACAGAATTAACTTATAACGACCTCTCTCTCTCTGGCACGCTGATGCTTGGTCGATCACAGGTTTGATACTTGGCAAACAAGGTGACTAAAAAACTACATTTTTTGACGTGGATACTTCCAGGATGATATTGTAGTAGTTTGAAAATCCATTCCTTGTCCATTGTCTACATTTTTATATCCAAAAGTTTTGGCCAGGTGGTGATGAGTCGGTTAGTGAATGAATGAGTCAGGATTTTTTTATTTATATACTCGGTAATGTTAAAGCAGATGTTCCTAATTCAAAAACTTACGACTCAAGGGCATTAATCAAAAACATTCATTCGTATTGTTCTTCCGATTTCCCTTTTAGATTAGAAATAGGTATCCAAATAAACCTACGGCTGTATCCAATACCTACTGAGATAATATTAAATTGGTTTGCTTCCTATGGGATGCTGATTGAATGATTCCCACGGGATTTGTGAAAAACTGAAATTCACGCAGGAGGAGCTGCTTGCAATAAATTAGGAGATAATAATATAAACTGCCAAACATGTTTCTACTTACAGCTCTTTACTTATTTACCGATACCTTCGAACTACTAAGGTATCGTTAACAAAAATTCAGTTACCCGAAACTCCTTAGTTATAACGGTTGCGTAAACTTCAAGTATATTTGCCCAAAATATTTGAAACTACATGACAATCCATCTAGTTTTACCAATACTTGACCAATAGGTTCTAATGGACATCGATACCGGCGCGGGCGCAACCTTCAGAATCGCCTCGACAAACAAAATACCTTTAACATAACAAGGTGTACGGTATTCCTTGTACAAACAAGTAATATCCCAAATTCTTCTTTGGTAACTGTTATCTAAATCTGTTATAAATTAGTAATAATAATAAAAAACAGGCGTATGGAAGTACAATTGCGGGAATGGCGGTATCATCTTTACATATCCATCAAAATCTTTGCTTAAAAAGGTCCATTCGAAGAAAATAGTTCCCTATTTCTCTCTGTCTCCTCTCCAATTACCTAAGGTTACTGGCAAAGATGTCTAATATATGTTTTTCTGTACCTATGGTTTATGATTAATTTTTGACAACCTCCCTGGCGCAGTGGCGGCGTGCTCGGATTCGAGTGGGAGGTCGCAGGTTCGATTCCCGCCACGGGCCACTTTGGAATTTTATAATTTCTAAATTGGCTCAGTTCTGGTCTGGTGGGAGGCTTTGGCCGTGGCTAGTTACCACCCTACCACGCACCACCACGCGATTTCATTTATTTATTTCATTTATTTATTATTAGTTACACGTCCATTAAAATAACGGAACCCTGTAAGGGCGCTGTAACCAGGGAGGCGGACTAATTGTGTCAAATAACAATTTAACAAATGCTTTCATTTTTGATCTAAAAATTCATTAACATGATAATACGCTTTTTTGCAGGAAGTCTTTTAAATTGTTTAAGAATATATTTGTATTCTCTTCTGTTTTCAGTTCTTTCGGGAGCTGATTGTAAAGTTTAGTACACATTGGGTTGGGACCGGTGCTGTAGATTTAGCGTTCCGGTGCAATGCTTGTAGAAACCTTTGGGGTAAATTTACTTACCCTTCCAAGTTAGTACGATAACATCTTAGGCTGCATCATCACTTACCATCAGGTGATATCGCAGTCAAGTTCTAACTTGTGTAGAGTAAAAAAAAATGAATATTAATTATTATTAAAACACTTTATTCTAAGAATCCTCTTATTTAAAAAAAATAACGTTCGTTGGTTAGTGTGATATGATCCTTATTCCTTAGGCTCGTATGCACACTGCATTTTCAGTCCAAGTGTTCGGATTATGCCGTTACCACACTGATGTGCTAAGTGACACAATTAACGCCCACTTATGGAGCATTATGAACTCCTAAAGGGTTTTTAGGGTAAATAACGACTAAATATTTAGCCTCGGTGTTAGCGATCCACGGGGTTTGCTGCCCAGAGTAAATATTTACTGGTTTTTATGCGTTTAAGGATGATTATTACAGAAAATAATGTTTTTTTTTTTCAATGTAGATATTAGTGGTGCTAGAATACCTTTCTAATTAGACGTTGTATTTGATTCTAAATTTTGTGCACTAAGCAGCGGCAACTTTTTATTATATTGGAAGTTAACTTACTTGTATATCGGTGATATATAGTAGTATATCTTCACAACCACAACTCTGCGGAGACATCATAATGTCTATTTTTGGAGTCTGTCTAAATTCGTTCAACAGTGTGCATGATCCTAAGCACCAGTGAGAAAGTGTCGAACAAGTACCAGCGACTTGTCTCGCGGAAGAGCTTTCACAGATACACCGCCTGCACCCTAATGCCTTATTAGCCAACTACTAGAAGCGACTGATACTTTAAGCGCTATCGCAGACGGGAGACCCGTAGATGCTGCTACGACAAAAATATGTCGGCGACAATTGAACAATAAATATCGGTGCTTATTTTGTTCCAATTTTTTTAAACTAAAATAAGATTTTATGTTGAAGCAGGTAGTAGGTATGTTATTATTCCGAAGTACATGATAAAACAGTTGGCTCGATAATGTACCTCCCCATGTGCATTGACTGAATTAAATTGGCTAGTTAAAAATAAGTTCATTCATTTCCACATAAATTATGATGCAAGCAAATGAGCGGTGGGTCACCTAATGATAAGCAAACACTGGGGAATTGCAAATGCGTTGCCGGCTCTTAATTTGAAGCTTGTAAGAGATTATTTTTACGTCTTACGTGTACGATTACATAAATTCAAACAGCTTTTCATTGTCTAATTATACTTGACCGATCAAAAATCGGTATCAGACAAAAAAGCGACCGTTTGCGCTTTGAGATAGAATTCATTGTTCACACCGGCAGAGCCGCGGGCAACAGCTAGTAGTGCATAAATGTGAGTGCAAACACATGTGCACTATAAATGTTCCTTATGAATAAGATATACCAAGTTACATGTCTTACCATTCCTTACCCCTTTACAAATTTCTCAGTTTTAAATATCTTCATCACGTCATTCACGTCCATACAAGTTAAGCGGCTTTCTTCTCCCTCTTACGTAACCCTCATTATCACCGTATTAGCCCTGACAACTGACAAGTGACAGACGTCAATTATCGTGGCGCACGATTTGATAAGGATTGTTATTTTATTATTAACACTCGTACATACTTACAACGCATTCATCAGAGTGTGAAGATTAGCTTTTGTGTTTTATTTTTGTTCATTGGAACATCTACTTGGAACGCATGGCTTAACCACGTCTCTTTTCATCTCCGAAACATGAGAATTCAAATCAGATAATTCCATTTTATTGTCTTTAAAAGGTTTATATACTAAGTTTCGTTATTGAGTAGATCCTCTATCTTAACTAAACTATCCTACCTGCATCATCAGCAAATAAATGAATATAATCTTCTACCTCTTCAAATGTCTCTCCATTAATGGAGGTTGGCAGTCAGCTCCTCAAATCTCTCCTTCTCCATCGCTAAACGAAACAGCTCTCCTATGACAGTATATTGCGTGGCCACGACTTCTTTCTTCTTCCGACCCTTGTTATTCCAGCTATTTTGCCCATCATAATTGTTTGAAGCAGACGGTGCCTATTGAGTCGTAAGATATGCCTAAGATACGAGACTTTACGCTGCTTAAGGGGATTGATTGAATTTATTTTTGTCTTTCTCACTCTCCCGGAGATTTGGTAGGTGCGACATGCAGCGTCGCGGAAGAATATAGCAGAAAAACGACGTTTTACCTAATTACTCAAAAACTAAGCTGGTTATCAAAAATCCGTTCTAAGCGTTTTAGGATATTATTATTACCGATACATTAAAACAAAAATTACAATTACATCCATTGTAGTTTCCGATAAAATATAGAAAAACTGAGATTTTGGAGCAACTTTTGGGAGAACTTTCTATCGAGAAAATTTTACCCAATCGTGTTTCTGCTTTTTAGCGATTTTAGATTAAAGACCCAAAATACATGACGTGTAAATTTGAAAGTAATTTTCTTTATAGTTTTTGCATAAAACTTCAATCAAAATCACCTAAATACGGCTTGTAGGCCGTTAATGGTTTTGACAAGTTATTTTCTTACTGATTTAACTGTGAAATATATGAGTACATAATTTTATATCCTTTCTCTCTGCGTGGTATTCCTCATTACTGAGGGTCGTGATCCCTTCCACCGACGACTGCGGTGCGACGGTCGAGTGCGGTGCGGATTTGATCCGACCAACGCAAAATGCGTCTTGTCCGTGCACTTGTCTTCCCTATTTTTCTGTATGCTGCTGAGACATGGACAATTAAGGCAGCTGATCGGCAACGCATTGACGCTTTCAAGTTGTGGTGCTGGAGAAAGATGCTCCGGATCTTATGGACAGCACATAGAACCAACGCGTCGATCTTAAGACAACTCAGAATTTTATATGTGGACTAGCAAACGCCCGCGGCTTCGCTCACGTTAACTTCTGAGTTATGCTTTACTATGGTGGTTTAATTTCCAAAATTCCTGCATTACACACCATTTTGCCCACAAAATTTTCTCTTGCTTCCTGGTAATAGTCACATATTGATTTTGAAAAATTCGATCGTCACAAAAAAGTTAAATATGATGGCCATTTTTAGGGTTCCGTACCCAAAGGGTAAAAGTTCTTACTAAGACTCCACCGTCCGTTCGTCCATCCGGCCGTGGTTGCTTGCTACCATGGTAAGACATATAAGTACAAAATTGTGGCCAATTCTTTTAAATTTTTACCAAAAATTCCTTTTAACTATGCTCGCTGCGATAATCAGATATCAATTTTGAAAACAATCGGCCCAGTAAAAAAAAGTTCAAAATGGCGGCCACTTTTTTAAATGTTGACTACAAATTCTTTCTCTATGCTTGCTGCCATAGTCAAATATCGATTTTCAAAGCAATCGGCCCGGTAACAAAAAAGTTCAAAATGGTGGCCACTTTTTTAAATTTTGACCACAAATTCCTTCTCTATGCTTGCTGCCATAGTCAAATATCGATTTTCAAAGCAATCGGCCCAGTAACAAAAAAGTTCAAAATGGCGGCCACTTTTTTAAATTTTGACCACAAATTCCTTCTCTATGCTTGCTGCCATAGTCAAATATCGATTTTCAAAGCAATCTGCCCAGTAACAAAAAAGTTCAAAATGGCGGCCACTTTTTTAAATTTTGACCACAAATTCCTTCTTTATGCTTGCTACCATAGTCAAATATCGATTTTCAAAGCAATCGGCCCAGTAACAAAAAAGTTCAAAATGGCAGCCTATTTTTTAAATTTTGACCACAAACTCTTTCTCTTTGCTTGCTGCCACTGTAAAATATCGATTTTCAAAGCAATCGGCCCAGTAACAAAAAAGTTCAAAATGGCGGCCACTTTTTTAAATTTTGACCACAAATTCCTTCCCTATGCTTGCTGCCATAGTCAAATATCGATTTTCAAAGCAATCGGCCCAGTAACAAAAAAGTTCAAAATGGCGGCCACTTTTTTAAATTTTGACCACAAATTCCTTCTCTATGCTTGCTGCCATAGTCAAATATTGATTTTCAAAGCAATCGGCCCAGTAACTTAAAAGTTCAAAATGGTGGCCACTTTTTTAAATATTGACCACAAATTCCTTCTCTATTCTTGCTGCCATAGTCAAATATCGATTTTCAAAGCAATCGGCCCAGTAACAAAAAAGTTCAAAATGGCGGCCTATTTTTTAAATTTTGACCACAAATTCCGTCTCTATGCTTGCTGCCATAGTCAAATATCGATTTTCAAAGCAATCGGCCCAGTAACAAAAAAGTTCAAAATGGCGGCCACTTTTTAAAATTTTGACCACAAACTCTTTATCTATGCTTGCTGCCACTGTCAAATATCGATTTTCAAAGCAATCGGCCCAGTAACAAAAAAGTTCAAAATGGCGGCCACTTTTAAAAATTTTGACCACAAATTCCTTCTCTATGCTTGCTGCCATAGTCAAATATCGATTTTCAAAGCAATCGGCCCAGTAACAAAAAAGTTCAAAATGGCGGCCACTTTTTTAAATTTTGACCACAAATTCCTTCTTTATGCTTGCTGCCATAGTCAAATATCGATTTTCAAAGCAATCGGCCCAGTAACAAAAAAGTTCAAAATGGCGGCCTCTTTTTTAAATTTTGACCACAAACTCTTTCTCTTTGCTTGCTGCCACTGTAAAATATCGATTTTCAAAGCAATCGGCCCAGTAACAAAAAAGTTCAAAATGGCGGCCACTTTTTTAAATTTTGACCACAAATTCCTTCTCTATGCTTGCTGCCATAGTCAAATATTGATTTTCAAAGCAATCGGCCCAGTAACTAAAAAGTTCAAAATGGTGGCCACTTTTTTAAATATTGACCACAAATTCCTTCTCTATTCTTGCTGCCATAGTCAAATATCGATTTTCAAAGCAATCGGCCCAGTAACAAAAAAGTTCAAAATGGCGGCCTATTTTTTAAATTTTGACCACAAATTCCGTCTCTATGCTTGCTGCCATAGTCAAATATCGATTTTCAAAGCAATCGGCCCAGTAACAAAAAAGTTCAAAATGGCGGCCACTTTTTAAAATTTTGACCACAAATTCCTTCTCTATGCTTGCTGCCATAGTCAAATATCGATTTTCAAAGCAATTGGCCCAGTAACAAAGAATTTCAAAATGGCGGCCACTTTTTTAAATTTTGACCACAAATTCCTTCTCTATGCTTGCTGCCATAGTCAAATATCGATTTTCAAAGCAATCGGCCTAGTAACTAAAAAGTTGAAAATGGCGGCCACTTTTTTAAATTTTGAAAATTTTTCCTCCTCAAAATTTGAATCTCGAAAATCCCTTTCTGAATACGAATTCATGATATACCTAATACCAACCTAGGTACCAAATTTCAGATCTCTATGACTTTTAATTTCGCTGGAATCCCTGGAACAACGCAAAAATTACACTTTTGTATGGGGCAATCCCTTAAAAGTAGGATTTTTATCCCTTCCAATTTGAATTTCTGGAATCCCCGTCTTAGTACGAATTCATGACCTAATGTCAATGTAGGTACCAAATTTTAGATCTCTACGACTTGTAGTTTTTCGGGAATTCCTGGAACAACGAAAAAAATTACACTTTTGTATGGAGAAATCCCTTAAATGTACGATTTATACCCCTTCCAATTTGAATTTCTGGAATCCCCGTCTTAGTACGAATTCATGACCTAATATCTACCTAGATACCAAATTTCAGATCTCTACGACTTTTAGTTTTTCTGGAATGCCTGGAACAACGAAAAAATTACAATTTTGTATGGAGAAATCCCTTTAATGTACTATTTCTACCCCTTAAACATGGAATTTCTGGAATCCCCGTCTTAGTACGAATTCATGACCTAATATCTTCCTAGGTACCAAATTTGAGATCCCTACGACTTTTAGTTTTTCGGGAATTCCTGGAACAACGAAAAAATTTTACTTTTGTATGGGAAATACCCTTAAATGTATGATTTTTACCCCTTAAACATGGAATTTCTGGAATCCCCGTCTTAGTACGAATTCATGACCTAATATCTACCTAGATACCAAATTTCAGATCTCTACGACTTTAAGTTTTTCTGGAATGCCTGGAACAACGAAAAAAATTACAATTTTGTATGGGAAATACCCTTAAATGTATGATTTTTACCCTTTAAACATGGAATTTCTGGAATCCCCGTCTTAGTACGAATTCATGACCTAATATCTACCTAAGTACCAAATTTCAGATCTCTACGACCTATAGTTTTGGCGGAATCCGTGGAACAACCAAAATACCTCATTCTTTTATATATATAGATAGATATGCACCACATTTATTTTTCTCCGCGTAAATTAAAATGTCTATGTTCACTGGCACCGAGAAAGTGGTCCCGTCACGGCATATACATGGTAATCTATTTTAAATTAGTTGTACTCGAATTATATCATGTGACAGTGCAAACAAATAAAACATGTCTTTCTTTCTATTCAGAAGTTAATCACGATTAACGAGCACACTTTCTAACATTTCCTTTATTTCATGGTGATTAAGTAAACTAATGATAATAAAGCCCCTATTCGCGTGGACTGGTGAGTTAATATGTTTAAAATTGGCCACCTGCGCCGGCGCAGGCCGGGGAAAGTCACTATTTGTCAACACAGCGCTGGCACGCGGCTTTAAGCGATCACGTAATATATCTTGTTGCTCGGTAATTGACCCATAGGGTTGCCATCTTCGAATGTTTAAGCAGAAAAAAAACTGAGTTATTAATAATAATTGAAAAAAAAAATGTGACATAAGTAGGTACTTATTTAACTCGTCAAATAAAATATTAAAAGAGGCCACACTCGAGGAGGCTTAACCATTTTGCACCTCCAGGAAGCATCGTCAGACCCTTTTAGCGCAAATACGTAGTGTCATGCTTTTAATTTTTCCGGGCTTTTGCGTAAATTCCTTTGGCCAGGTGAACTGGAGTGCAGTGATAAGATGAGCATAGCCGAAGCCGCAATTTCGCTTATGATAACACTCTGAACACAATCTTGTTGATATAGTTTTCCATACATTTGCGTCGATAAAGTCGCTTTATCGCTGCGGCGAATTTTCCTGCGGCCAAGTGGTCAGCCGGCCTGATGTAGTGAAATGACGAGCAGTGCGCTTTGTCTTCTCGCCTTATGTAAAACTCTTAACATAATTTAAATACAATTTAGCCGCACAAGTTAGCCGGAATCACAATAAATCCTTCAGTTCAGATTTATTTCCCCGCATTGATTTAGCCGCGGCCTCGCCCACTTGTAAACACGGGGAAAGTCGAGCATTCGGCTTGTTTATAATCGCCCGATCATTTACGGCCCGCAACAAGTGAAAATGGCCATCGATTATTGCTTTATAAGCCGTTAAGCTGGCCGGTGACGATTAATCAGAATTAATTTATCGCAGTTTCAATGCGTGATAACGTACACTGTGTGTGTCTATGTAATTGGAAAACATGATGTACCTCTTCAATTAGCGTTCTACAACCGAACACTAGCTTAACTGCGGGTTGGAGAGTTCACGCACTGTTGAGTTGGTTATAATGGACTTTCAGGCATACATACCTACAAGTTTCCCGAAGATGTTTTCTTTAATTTAGTCGTTTGAAAACATTGAATACGGCTTACAATTAATCTAAGATGTTTGTATTAAAACGGACAACGAAAGGGTACATGCCTGGGTATCTATATCTATCTGGAAACCCAGTGACTTGCGACGCAGTACCTCTGTAAGGAAAGATGGAAAATAAAGTGCGGGGCACAGTTTTAGTTGATGGACGTCTATTACTGGAGCCTTACTACCACCTCTTAAAGTAGATATTATTTAATACTGTATTATTTAATACTGTTTTAACATTTCCGTACCGACATAGCATGAACATTTTAAAACAGTATTAAAGTATTACGATTTTAAGGTGGTAAGGCTCTTGGACATACACCGTCCGAAAGAATTACTAACCCACGGCCAATTCGGATGTAGGATGTAGATTTTAGATTATAGCCTGGGTTCTAGGCTACTTTTTATCCAGCCTGAAAAAATCCATGATTCGCGTGTGATTGCTGAAAAAACTAATTTCACGCGGCTCCTACATAAGCGGGCAAAGCATTATAAATTTTGAACTCCAAAAATCATAAAATCCTCACTCGGCTGAGTAATTAAAGCAAAATAGGTATACTTACTTATTTGTTTTTTTGTCAATGTCTTTAATGATTAATTTTATTTCTTTCCAGGTAAATTTATGTCAACCAACCGACGAGTGTAGTATCTACAAGTACGAGTGTATCAAAGATAAACCGACTATCGACTCGAAGAAAGTCATCAGAAATCAACGACTAATTGATTTCCGCCGAAGAAGCTTTCGGTAAAAAGCAGGTAATTGCTAAGAATGCTCTCACACGGCTCTCGCTCGCCGCAGGATCGATTTCGTTAGCAAGAAACTAAGAATTCCGTACGTTCTTTGATTTATGATCAATTATTCCACATTTTAGCAAGTCGTTTACACATTTTTGTGACAAAGACTAAGTAACTATTGTAGATACGATAGAATCAATTATTAGTTAAATATGAGGAATGTTTTTCCGGTCATCGATTTAGTAAGCAGAAAATTTTACATGTTTATAACTCAACTAATAGAACTTCCATCTGTCAGAAACAAAAATCTCAAACGTATTGATAAAGTAGGTAGGTAATTGGTAACATTAATATTACACCTACAGGTTTTATAATTGTTTATATGTAGATCAAATCCAAAGTTGAGATAAAGAGAAGAAGATGTCTAGTCTATAGGCGTTTAACGTACTCCAAACTAAGTTCTTGCGTAATGTAAGTCCGTAAGTTATCCAAATTAGACATCGTCAAAATCGCCCCGGGCATTACCTACGAGTATATGCCTACACATTAGAAACGAAAGCAAAACGCATAACGTGAGTTGGAAGAATGTTTGTAGAAACCTATCAAGGCTGCATCAATTTAGAATCGCGATAATAATAAGAAGGTGAAAAGGGAAAGTGATCATAAAGAACCTATCTACGATTGATTCCCAAATCGAATAGTGTAAGAGACTACCCTGAAAAACGCAGTATGGTTTCCTCCTTTAGCTGGTTAATTAATAGCTATATCAATCACTTTTAAACCTTGGACACAAGTGTTGTGTCCAACCTACTAATACATCCAACCATTACACAAATTGGCCAAACAAGTTAGTCGATCAACATCAATGTATGAATCGATGACTATTGGATACCTTGGTTCTAGCCAAACAAACATAGTGAAATTTGAAAATGCTAAAAAAATTGTCAGTAAAAAAGCCTTACAGTTAGCCATTACAAGCTAAAATAAAAATAAAAATTGATAAGGACATACATTAGTCATTGGCACAAACCCTCGAAGTGTACTGAAAACCAAGAGCTTTTTGTAGCCTGTGAAATCCCTGTAGGTATGTTATATTGGATATCCATCGACGTGGGTCGACATATCATTACTCTTTGACAGACAAACACGATGACTTACCTCCAATATCGCATTCGCGCGATGCCTCACGACGCAATCTTGCAACTTTCTTCGGTAACTCGATAATTGATTTCCGTTCGGAGCAACAATAAAAAGCGCGTAATTGTAGAGAACGCGCTCACCGTGCTTGTGGTCTTGGGCCGCGCGGGTCACTTTAATTCATAAGACATTTCCTCTCTGATTTACGCATCGCCAATTATATATCTCGTTTTAATATCGTTAAAGATCAAAGACTATGTATAAATGAAATAGATGTGTCAGCTACTGCTCTAACCTAATCACATTGTTCACCGAGGGGAGGAAATTACCGACTACCACGTAGGTTTAGTTTGAAGTCGAACACAAGATCGAGTTCCAAGTTCTAAATCAAATTTTGAACGATTCAACTGCGAGGAAAAATGAAGGCTGATTACAATAATTTTTAAATGGCTCGCACAATGTGCTTACTGTATCAATGGTCAGATATTGAGTTCGAAAAAAGTCCTGTTCTGAGACCTATCGATACACAAAAAAAATCATAATAAAATTAAGAAGTCAGTTTCGAGCAGGTGTATCATAAAAAAATATTACTTTTTTATTTGATGTCTTAGATAAATATACGGGACATTTTATACATCGCAATCTAGCCCCAAAGTAAGCGATAGCTTGTGTTATGGGTGCTAGATACCTGATTAATATACATACATACCAATATACATAAATATAATATATTGAAAAACACCCAGACACTGGAAAATATTCATGCTCATCACACAAACATTTACCAGTAGTGGGAATCGAACCCACGACGTCCGGCGCAGACGGCAGGTTCGCTACCACTACGCCATTCGGTCGTCAAGATAGGTCAGTGATATAAAACGTCATGCCATTTAGATTAGATAGGTCAGTGCGAATTAAATGCTAAATTGTATCAATTTAGCAATATTAATGCTTAATTGTTTCCTTCGCTTAATGTTATTTAACTACTTTTCATATCCGATTACATGCTCGTTAATAAAATGTCTTGTACCTACGAAATAATGGTTTTGGTTAAAAATAATGAAAAATAATTGGATATCATTCGGCGCAGTAGCGAATGTCATTAGGCACCCCTGCCATTGAAAATATCCCACGTAGTTTTCCTTCGAAACTACAATGTATATTTTGCAAAAGTGTTCAAAATGAAAGGTACAAAGTTTTGCGATTAATCCTTTTAGAGTTTATTCTGTTTATTTGATTTAAATGTTCATTACCTATATCATTTTTTCTCAAGTAAATCAAAAATCGATTTAAAAAATACTTACACTAAAATAAAGAAAAGTTTTCCCACTTAAAAAGATACACCTGCCAACGTCCTACGTACCCCACGTACAATACCTACCGATACCAACCCCTAACAGTTGCTACACAGCATCATGCCAGAACGCTAAATTGCTTTGTCTTAAGGTGGCTGTGGCCAAAGTCTGCCATCGGACCAGACCTAAACCAATGTAGAAATCTTAAACCGACTTCCTTGCCAGACTGTGGCTGTGGCCAAAGTCTGCCATCGGACCAGACCTAAACCAATGTAGAAATCTTAAACCGACTTCCTTGCCAGACTTACGGCGCCAAAGGTTTATGTCAAAGAGAATCACGACGAGAAAATATAGCATAAAACCACCTCTGAGAAAGCTGCACCGATTTTATATTATCTTGTTGGATTCATAAAAGAAAACGTTTAATCACTGTTTACATATCAGTTTTCTATTTTATCCATTGCCACTAGACAAGTTTATACCAGACTGTCGCAAGATTCGCAAGAGGTAGACTTCAGTAATAACTTTCTAGAACTGTTTTTTAGTTTTGATCTTACGTGCTTATTTACACAGCTGGAACAATCTGCATTGTTGTTAGGTCTTAGCGGCTGCAGCAGCCTGCATATAATTGATTTTTTCGGGTGTCTTTCCCCCTCACATAATGTTATTTTCACTAGTGTTGCGTTAATACAAGTTTTGGATTCGCAATACAATCCATATGCGGGGAGTATGGATTGTATTGCGAACTGGCACTATGGTTCTTACCACAGACCAGTGGTTCTTACCATACTGCCAGGTTCACGAACTCATTCGCATTAGTACAACGCATTCCAGTGCGGTGCTCGCGGTAGTCTGCGATCAACTCGAGTTCGGATCCCACGAGGTTATCTCACGATCATCTCACAATGTTCGCTTTTTGTCAACTCACTGTTTTTAGTGGACGTTAAAAGTAAAAGTGTTAAACGTCGCTTAACGCGGCGCCTGAGAGCGGTCTACGATCTCAGTTCAATAAAATATAGCCGCGCTTTCATTCGCTTGACTTGAAACGGCTATACACGGAGCGGCAGATTTGTCAAAAATACAACTTACAAATACAATATTATTCCATTTTTTAAAGTTTTTAAGTACGTAAGAAGGTGTTACATGACTATAATATAATTGAACATCCAAATCCACATCTAATGTTTGTCTGTTTCTGAAACACATTTATGTCATTGTTGCATCGAAAATTGTGGCAGGCACTATTCAACAGAGCATATGTTAAACTTGGTGCTCAAAGGCATACGGCACAATAATGTGGGAAAAATTTTAACAAATTCGTTTAAAATTACCGGATCTTCTTGTGTTATATTTTGACGTACCTAAAAGCCTAAATATCGAGATTCGATCGTCAGCTTTTGCAAACATTCCACATCAGTCAAAGAAAAAAAAGGAGTATGTATTATATCGGAAAATACTTCCAATAAATTAAAATAACCTACATTCTTATTCTAATTATAGCGGCACGTTAAAACTTTCTTCGCGTCCGGAATTCATGAATTCGCAATAAATGCAGTGTCGTGTAGAGCCCACTTAACAGAGCAAGTAGCGTGACTCGCGATAATCTCAAACACGTGAAACGCGTTTTTTGATACGATTTACATTCGCCACGAATGTTTCATAATTGACGGAATGCTTTAAACATTCGTTAATTGCATTGTTAATGCTCATTATGAGATACTTTATAGCTTAAGCTCTGTTTAAATTTATTGTTATATTATTCTACTTTTATTATGGATAGGGGTAAAATTATTACGTACGGGAGAATTTTAGCTATTAATGCTTTCCATAGAAATAAAAAATATGCCTTATTTCTGGTTTACTTCATCGTTTAGATTATCTTCACGTAACAAGCGATTAAATTGCTTAGATTTTAGAAGCAGTAAAAGTACCTATAACCAGCCTTGGCCGAAGTGAAATATTACGAAATCCTAAATAATTAACCCTTGCTGGGGATGGATCTTAGGTTTTCCTGTGTCAATACATTCACGCTTCCATACTAGTCGTCAAGCCTTCCTTGCCTACGTAATTATGTCCTAAAAGGCAAGATTTTCCAAGTATAAGTTGGTGACAGACACGGACACTGGACAGCTGTCAAATACGGAAAAAAGGGAAACTGCGTAATTTGTGAAAGCTAATGGGAAACTGGTCTGACGCCATCGGTTTCTAATGTTTGCTTTGATTAAGTTTAAGTATGGACATGCGCGTCAAGTTAATGGTTTAAGTAGATAGTTATTTATGTTCTCAATTAGCATCAGCTCTCACTTAATGACTACGAGTGAGTTAAAGTTAAGTTTTTCACTTAATGAGTACGTACTTTCTGATATTCTAGACACCACGAGCCGAATTATAGAATTAACTCACGAAGGATTTAAATGGAAAGTACTTTCAGACTTTTTTTTTGTGATATTTTTATTAGGTATTTATAGTACTGTTAGTTAGGTGGTCACATAATATTATAGTCCGTTGATCCATGAGACAGAATGAAATGGCACGAAAAAATGTTTTTTTTTTCCTAAATTTTTAGGACAGTCTGTAAGAACACTTTGCTATAACTACAAGAGGTCCTTTAAATTCAAACCCGTCAAAAATTGGCAATAAGTAAACTCCACAAAGCAAATTCCATACGCTTGAAGACGTGACCAATATCTTGCTGGTTGATTATTATAAAACGCTATCTTTACTTTCTTCTCACAATGCAGCGTTACACAACAAAAACAAAAACATTATCTGCGTAGTTTCTTTAACTTTGAATGGATAGCTATCAGATCTCGAGAGATTAATAGCATGCTTAAACGTTCGCATTGTTGTGTTAATTGCGATTTTATTTCATTAATTGCGGTTAGGTAATAATTTATAACAATAGGGACTGGCTGGTAATATTATTACAATGCCTGTGATAAGGTATTACAGACTGAAGTAAGCCTGATATATTATGATATGCATCTAGTTTGTTGTGATAGACTTTGGTTGAGGCAGTGCAGTTGCTTTTATTTTGTCTTTTGTTATTTTTGTAAAGGCAGTGTAAGCCACGTGCTTAAACGATCTGTTAAAGGTTATCTAAAATCTATTCAGTTGGGTTAGGACTAAGGGTTATTATGGTAAAAAATCTTAGATGGAGATCCATTTCCGAATGCTCCCAAGATAATGTTCTGCCTACAACAAAATTTGTCAATGTTAAAATTTGGAAAAGAATAAGTAGAACCGAATTTCTTGCCCGTTTTTCTCGGCGAAAACCTGCTTTAGAAAGCACGTGGTGGTAGAGCTTTGATTTCATGCAACCCGTAATTTTTTATTTGTTCAAATTTTTGCCTTCTTATGGAGCCAGGTAGGTATTAGTCTGCTGTAATATTTTGCTGCCCGCGGTACATTGAAATATTATATAACACGGGCCGTCTGTTGTATATACTTACAGGCTTTGCGGCAAGTCTTTCCTGTTTCTCAATTTTATTGCACCGAGTGCAGCGATCTATTGCGCCGCTTATAACATTCATTATCAGCCATAGATCTCGCAACATTTCTTCAAATCGCGTCGCATACTTTATTAGCGCGATGTTAATCATCACCTTATCGTTGCTACGCCATCTAGTATTCACGGCGAGGACTTCTGAAGTTCGTACAAATCCGATAAGCACAAGATAAATCCGCGGCGTCCGCGCAACGATTTGTTTATTACAAACATTAGCTCGCGGCAATTAAGCGTTTGAGCGCGACTATAAATCATTCGCGAGCAAAAGCTGCAACGAAATCGTTGTCGGCACCAGTTCTTATTGGATTACTACCAGTTAGCGCGATCTGGTACGATAAATAATCGATTCGCAATAGGTCAGATATTCATATACTATTAATTCTTTTTCTTTTCTAAAAATACAGCAGTTAAAGCATTTTTGTGTATTTGGGTATTTGAGTCAATCTCTGAGTATTCGCGAAGTACAAAGAAAGGGGGGGTTTTGAGGCGAGTCCTTCAGGTTCTTAAGGACTTCCACCTCCCTCGAGTAAAGTCCTTAAAGGTCTTAAGGGCCCTCACAGCTACAGGAAAAGTGTGTTAGGAGACTATCCTTAACTTAGCTATGTACCTATTTTGTTACTAGAGACTTTAGTGTTGTCTGATTTCTGACACGTCGAAACAAAACCAGCAAAACCTATAGTAAATTAAATTAAATTTATAGGAATTATTTCCTAAGTGTGTAGAACACTATTCAAAAAGATAATCAGTTAAAAAACGGCAATGTGTCATCTCTCGTTCGAAGCTTGCTTCATATGAAATTATGAGCCTTCGAAATTAGTTTGAAACTGTTACGTTTCACTAATAGATGACGCCAGTCCTGCCTAAGGACCTAATAATACGAATCGAAATTTCACCGCATTTGGATGTGACTCGCATAGCTCAGCGGTCAGAGCACCCAGCCGCGAGAGATGGGAGACGCGGGTTCAAATCCCGCTGCGAGTGAAAAAATTTTTGATTCGTATTTAAATTTATAGGAAAACCTATAGTAGCCTCAATATTGTCCCGAAGAGTTCTCAAATAGAATTCTGGGTACAGTTACGCTGAGAAAATAAAAATGAAGATACATAAATTAGGTAGGTGTATTTGTAGGTGATTTTAACAAAATGCATGAGGTCAATAATTTGGTGTAGGTACAATGTGATTATTCATACATTTTGCATTTTATATTTTGTGCCTTTTATATTTAATTTTACCGTGTCCTCATATAATTACGCGGCCTCAAACGCGTCATTCGTCAGTCCTTAGACTGCAATTTGGGTTATTTTCTGTCCCTTGCGTAATTTTTTGTTTATTTACCGTAAAATTGTACCTCTGTAAGTACGTACCTGCGTAATTTGGGTAATGAGGGTCGACATTTCGCAAATCTTTCGTAATCACAATGTTTTCCTTCATAAATGCAAGCGGAGATGTCCTAAAAGTTTATCGTATATTTTTGTAGTAGACGTTTTAAAAGTTAAATTGATGTAATTATATTCTCTTATTGAGCAATTTAATAAAATTAAGTAACAGGTATAATGCTAGGCTGTGAATTAAGTAATGCCAAATTATTGAGTGCAGTAGGTACCTCTACATATAATATTCACTCAGACGCTTTTGTGACCTGCAAACATAAAAAACTTTCTGACTATACAAAAAAACATATAAGTTTATAGCTAAAGCCTTTTCCCTTTATGCTATAGTTATCTTTAAATAAAACTAATAATTTTGATTTTTTTTCTGCCAATGATGTGTGGTACACAATAGTACCAATAATAAGTAATATGCTTTAATAGTCACTGAAATAATCGAGTGTGACGGACGGATAAATTCGCACCAAAAGGGTTCAATTTTATCATTTTGTTATGGATTATGAAACTAAAAAAGACAAAATAACTTCATAGCAGTGTGAAAATAAAACAAATACATTTTAGCATTGACTTAGGTCTTGAAGTACTTTTGCTTCTGCAACTATAACAAACGGGTTTATAACTTTGTGCCATCTATCCCTACACTCGGTTCGTACAAGAATTTCAATTACGCACAGTTCAATTGGAATTAACCCCAATTAATCAAGTCTCGGAAAGGAAATCGAACTTGTGATACAAACCGGACTTAATACATCGAGTGCGGGATAACCTGCACCGTTAGTACCACGTCGGAATATGATTTATAACCGCTTTATATCTTAGGGTACTTACCTACCACATTTTAACCGACTTCAGTGTTTGTGTGTTCATGATTTTCTCAAAAATTACTGATTAGGTTTTTCGTTATTCGACTGCATTATATTGTTTTCAAAATGCAGAAAACTTAAAGAATTAACCTTGGCGGTTCAGCCTCTAAATGATAAAATCATGAATCTGAAATTGTTACAACTTTGGAAGCAAATATAAGTCAAAACAGTCTCACGGATGGGATTTGATTTTGAACCTACGAGCTAAATGGTATTTATCATATTGTATTACGTGTGTAAGCAAACGCAGGTGCACTGTCTATTCCCTCACTCTCACAATACGATTAAATGGCAGCTCGACGAAAAGGGGGTTAGATCAGTTTCAGGACCGATTTAACTTGATCTCTGAGGCCAAATCTGTCTCGAGAGTTGAATCACCGAATTTCTTAATTCCAGAATGTTACTAAGAATTATTTGATAGAAAACCTCAATTATTGGCTCGTCTCGGGGATCGAATTCAAGACCTCGTAATGTACGAGTGCATGCGAGCATTCACACCACTAGGCAGTAGGCATTAACAACCAGAAACTGATAAAATATACTGAAGATATTGGTCAAGTTTTTTGTATAGCCAATAGGGCGTTTTTCTATCGACAACCGCCATCCTTCGATTGAGATCGCATCTAATCCCTAAAACTGTCATAGCTGTCTGCGATAAAAACGGAATCGAACCTGGGACGTGACATAAGGCGGACTTAATCGCTCTAGTGCGAAAAGACACCGTTAGTGGCCGTCAAGTTATGATTTATATGTAGGATACGTCGTAGGAGGCGGCTCTTGAGTGTTGACTTGCGTACCGTTTGAGTGCCTGAGTTGTGTAGGCTGGAGCGAGGCCCTTATAGATGGAATCACAGTTTAGCTATCACACAGTGTGTTTACGATCTCGAACAAGACCTACAACAAGAAAGTCGTTCTCAATAACTTGCTCACAATTATTTCATGGTTGAAGTCGACGAATTGACATAATTTGTCGGCTTAAAAAAAGTAAGAGGTTTTCAGTATACTGACAGAATAGCCCGCAAAAAACTCAGCAGGGTTTTCTTTTTGAATGAGATGGCACATTAATGGTAATCGTAATCATTGAACAATGCCTCTAAAAACGAATGGAGCTAGGTAGTATGATTATAGCAATTCTAGTTTACTCCCAATAATTTCACAAAAGTAATGTATCGTGACAGATTTTTGCAATTTTTGCATTCGTATAGGTACTCAATCCTTAATTGTTCCTACAGAGACTTGATCCTTATAAGAATCAGGATCAATTGGCATAACAGTTATATTATGAAACAGACCCCGTTTTTAGTGGACCTTATTTTGTTTTTGTTCCAAATAGGTCAAAATTTCTCAAAAAGTTAAGTCATAATTACCCTTAATATAAAGACTTAAAAGTCCACTCTCTGTAATGTACTAGTTAAACATGTTAACAACTTGCCGATGTGTTTATTACAAGCTATGCATACGTCTACTTGTCAAGCGTTAAATGTTAACTCGGTGTTTGCAATAAAGATATTCTAATATTTCCACGTGTCAAACATAAACTTAATGACGTGAAGAGTATGGAGAAACCTCGTAGTTAATACGAAGTTTATGCCAAGAAGGTCAGTTTAGGTCAATTTCCTGTAAACGAATATTCACACCTAATTTCACACAGACTATAGGCAGTTGAACCTTACTTACTTAATCAGCCTATAGACGTCCACCGCTGGACATAGGCCTTTCCGAGAGCGCGCCACCACACACGGTCCTCGCCTTCCTCATCTACCCGCTACCAGCGACCTTTTTCAGGTCGTCGTTCCATAGGGCAGGAGGTTGTCCTACGCTGCGCTTACCGGTACGCGGTCTCCACTCCAGAACACGTCTGCCCCAACGGCCGTCGGTTCTGCGACAGATATGGCCCGCCCACTGCCACTTCAACATGCTAAGCTAATCCGTTGGGCTAAGTCGGTTACCTTGGTTCTCCTACAGATGTCCTCGTTGCGGATTCTATCCTTCAGAGAAACGCCCAGCATAGTTGAACCTATATGTATGCAAATTAGATAGTTGGGCATATCGAAATATTAAACCATGGAAGTAAGTCTTTTACTCGAATTTGATCTTCCATTAAAATTCCTCTAAGGCAGTGAGTAGGTATATTTTAGCAGAAACTAACACTAACTATTAGGCACGTTCAGTAAACAATGAAGCTATCGTTATAGTACCGCATGTTATCGTTATACAACCGCAACTTTGTCGTCGCGACGGTCTGACTACTTGGCCTAGAATAAAATGGGTCTGTAAAGTTCACCAACCCGTGTTGCATCAATAAAATCCGTGTTTATTGTTATAATTTATCGAGCGAACAGCTCGGCAAATGTTTACGACCGCGTTCAAGAGTTCAAGTCTTAATAAAAATAATGAAATCGAGTAAATGCGGTAGGTAGGTGTCGGGTATTAACACCTCGATTGTGTATGAGCCTAATGTGGGTCATTCGTTGAAAGAAATGTTGTTACAGACATGGTGTTAACGAATAATCTTTATCCAAGGTCATTGTGTATATGCGAATTGGCTTATGACTCAACGGTTAAGTGATGAAATCCGGAATGTCGCAGGTTCAATCTCGTACCCGTACGAATGTTTTAGTATTACCTGCCCTACCAACTCCTTAGACACATTACAAGCTAATGTTTTTCAAATATTTTGACGATATCAGTATTTTCAGGACGTTAATAGAAATGCACCCTTCGTTATTTACCTTACTATATAGGTAGGAACACGAAGATTGTAAAGTATCACCTATTCTGAACAACAATCCTTATAAATTGTCTCCATCAGCAAATACATGGTATCTCACAACTTGAAGAAGTCATTATAAGTTTTATGCCATTGCAGATTATGTAAATCAAAACAAATTCTAGTTATCTCAACTACAAAGAAATGTATCGCAAAAATTCATTCACGTCATAGCTAAAGGCAATGCCCCACAAGGGCATTTGCTGAAACAATCGCCCCATCGCGACACGCATTATAATGAGTCCCTATGTGTAGAGACACCAGGAGTGTGCCTTCATCAAGGATATGTATTGTTTTTAGGAGCTATTATATGATTGTTGCTATCGTTGGACAGCTAGTAGACACTGGACATTTATTCTTTTTTAACCAAATCTTAGTACGTAATGTCGGTAGGCGTAGAATGTAAATGCGCTGTTAAGCGACAGAAGATTTTATAACGGGCAAGAATATAGCTATTTTAAAACTACGACAAAAATAATTAAACCAGAATGTCATTTATTTCATTGCTTGTATAGTCGTTTTAAAAAATTCCGAAAACGCTCTAAAATTGAGATTTTTAAAAGTATTTATCAGATAAAGCAATATATTATGCCAATGGCTCAACTTTCCTCACTTCGTAAATGCGCTCGGGAAGACGAAACAAGATGTTTGCTTATAGTGTTTTATTTTTAGAATAATCGAACAAATTATACACAAAACCATCCTTCTTCGACACCTTTAAATACTTAATAGCTAGACGATGAAAACGCTATGAGCGTAAGTATGTAGCGATAAGGCCGCCAAGTTGTACTCCTAAGTTTGTGTGTTCATTATTTCTTCTTTTTTTATATTTTCATTCTGTGGTGTGCAATTAAGTGTTTATCTATCTATCTGTCTATGAGTAAGCTCAGTTTCATAACTGTCCTGCCAGGCCAGGGCACGTTCTGGTCGCCCTAAAGCCGGCCCTTCGCGCAGCGCATCTCAATACATCTAGCCGAGACCTGGGAACAAGATGTATTATCCACTCGCATGTATTTTTGCAATTTTAAATAGGTACCTGCCTGTCATCACGAAGGTGTCAAAGTATGCATTAAAGAATCTGCATCTATTTTACACCCATACTAATGTTCCCTTTGTCTTGTGTGCTAAGAAAACATCTATTAATACCCCTCACTTGCAAGTCAAGACTCGATTATAGTCTGTATTTCATTTAACATTATTTTCATCAGTCAAGAAACCAGAGAGGAGTGAGATTACTAACTATATATACCTCCTAGAAAATATCTCGTACGTATTGTTAGGTTTTATTAGACATGACTGCTAAATCACCGTCACTCTTATTTGCAAATGTATAAATTAATCAAGACATTCATATTTTTATTAATTTGTCAACATTAAGTATCTAGAGTTAAAGCCTTTACTTGATTATAATTTGTTAATTTGACTTCCGTTGACGACGTCAACCAATGATAGCGATAGAAGCGTCGACCAATCACAGCCTACCTGTCGCTGGGGCATTCGGGAGGGGGCTCGGGAGCCGGTGGTGGTTGTTGTAAGATTAAATAAAAGGCGAGGATATATCAAGAATTGGGTAATCTAGTATTAAGCGGTATATTGGAAGGATATAAAAATTGTGTAACAAATGTGCTGAAAGTGAATAAATGTTACGAGTATATCGAGAGGAAGGCTATGTTTTATTACGCGGGAACCTGACCCAATAGGTCAGAAGTGGGATTATCGAGAAAATATATTATTTTCTTGTCACGCCCACTGGATGAAAGAAAACGTACGTATCGTTGAAAATTTACGCATGATCTATTTTTCTTATGTTGACAATTTTTTTTTACTTTGATTGAGTACATTTAACTGCTATTTACTATGAATAATCAGACAATATTATTCTTTTTCTTGCTGTCAGAGAGAATATTTTTTTTTATTTATTACCAAAACCCCTAAGTATGGCAGTGCATTGCTGTAATCGTACTGATCATTCAGTTTAAGATTGTGAAAGTACGGTAGTATCACAAAATTAAGATCCGCTTGAGTTTTATCTTTTTAGATCGATATGGTCAAATATTTTAGTGATTTTTCTCGAAAGGCAAACAAAGAAAATAAACAGATGTTGATGGTACCCTCGTTTTGAAAAACAAATCAAATTTTCCTGATTTTATTCTCTAAGTAATAATACAAATATCGTAGTAGTATATTTGCTCAAGATTTATTTATTCTGTTCCGGAATAGATGATTAATTTTTGTTGGCATTAGAAGGACAAAGTTGAATAACGTTTTCGTAATTTTATTTTGAACGGTCTGAAGGCTTAAACTTTAGGAACTGCTTTTAGCAGCAGTAATAATGCCGTACAGCAATCCGAAAAAAAAAAGAGAAAACAAGGTTGATTTCGCTTTATTTACATCAGATTTCATTGTACTTAATTTGGTTATTAATTCGAGGTATTTCTCTTCAGTGGATTCATTTATCTGGGCAGTTATACAGTAATTTAGTAATTGGAATATGTGATGGGATATTTTTGTTCATTGCTTTAAAAAAAAATAATGTAGCGTACAAACAGTCAGTAAATCGTATAGGCAAAAAAGAGCCCGATAATCAAACGACATAACCCCATCGAATTTAGGCTCGTCTGCCTAGTCTTGACGAGTACCTACGTTAGTAAGGGTCTGGTATTGGAAAGAAATTATCTTATTTTTAAAATGGATATTGATATATTTTTAACTATTACTCGTTTTGGCTATAAGACTCTTAAATTTTATAATTACGAAATACATTAGGGTCACAAATTATAATGGTATTGGGTAATAATAATACAGAATCAAGTATGATTGCGACATAGTTACTGTTATTATCTCTTTATTGACATTGTGCAGTAAATGAGGACAAATAATAATTTCTAATTTTCGAGATTAAAGTGAAGACAATGCGCCCGGTCGCCCTTTGGAGTGCAATGCGAGGGTACTACGTCAAAAATATGATACTAATGTATAGTTCGGCGGGTGCACACGTTATCCTCGGGCCGCGGTCGGAGGGAAGAATGTGTTGTGTGAGGGAAGGGGGTAATGGAACAGTTCATACGATCCGTATCTTTGGTACCAGTTATCTCTTAGAAATTCAAATGGAAAAGGATTAAGGTGCAGTTTACTGCTGATATAGAATTTCTCACAAAAGTTGGAGAATAAATTCAAGTACCTCCGGAAATTTTATTAGTCTATTTATGCAAAATTTACAAACCATGTCATCCTAAACCAAGGTCATTCAAGTATAGGTATGTCCCGACTGAACGATAAGAAAGGGGTGAAACCAAACTCTTCTCTGAAGGACTTAACTTAAGAAAATTTTAAAGTTTATGAAATAAACACACAATTACATAAAATTTCATGACTGACTTTGATGCCAAAGAAAAATCAAAGCAAAATAAAGGAGAATATGTCATCGGAAAATTTGGAGAAAGAAAAGGGTGCTGCTGACTCTAATGGGAATCTTGTCAAGGTTGGTCATTACTTTGGTCGTTAAGAAATGAAACTAAAGTTAAATATGTGGCTTGTTGCATTAGAAAACTTAAATGGACGTGGGCAAGTCATCAGATGAGAAGCAACAAAGGCAAATGGACCAAGAATGTGACAGAATGGTGTCCGAGACAAAACAAAGGAGAAAAGGTAGGCAGCGTCGCAGATGCGAGGACGAGATTCGCAAAACAGCAGGGATCACTTGGGGGAGAATAATATTCAACAGAAATGTATGGCAAGCGCTTGGGGAGGTCGTTGCGGGAAAAATAAATAAATAAATATTATATTTAGGATTATATATATATTATATTTATAATATATTTAGAAAATAGATGAATTACTCATGTTTGGAAGGTTGTTGAATAAAAGCTAATGGCTTGTTATAAATTGATATATCAACGAAATTCCAGATCCATCTCCGCAAAGTACCAGGCGCTTAGCAACTTGAAGGAGATTTACTCGAACTTGTAGACCAGACGTAGCGATAGAAGCTGTTTCCGTAGCATTCGTAGCGGCCTACGCTACGCGAGATAAATAAGCGAGACGGAGGATGGGCGTTGATTCTTACAGGAAACTCCTTTTACTTTCTGTAGTCCTATTATTTTGAGTTAATTAAAATCGTCTAAGTATACTTTATTTAAAATTTAAAATAAAATTGGGGCACGTCAACTCGCTATCGAGGTCCAGCGGGAAGAGGAGAATACTCCTCCTGAGGAGCAGTATGTTTTTGGGTCATAATGTACATAACCTTACTGAAGTAAGCAAATCAGCGAGGATATCGGAAAAGATGGGAGAATTAAAAGACTGCAAATACTAGGAAAGCATATTGAAAATATAGGTGTTAAGAATGCAATTAAGGAATTGAAAGAAGTACACAATGAGGAACCTGAACCAAAGATAATCCCATGTGAAAAGTTACGGATATAGGCAAAATACCTAAATAGTGGAAAACATCGCATATTATCCTTATTTAAAAAAAAAAAAGGAAAAAGAAGGACGAAAAGAAGACATTTGATAGTGATTACCACGGACCAATATGGAAGAGTCTAGTCTTGCATAACAGGGAACAACCTTCAAAATATATCAGAATTATCAAGAACATCTAATTAAATAACGAGGTTAGGATATAACGGGAAACCTTAAAGAAAGGTTCAACGTAGTCTTAACCATGCCTATACTGGTCAGTGAAGAAGATCATGACATCTAACAAGCTAAGGAGGAAAACTTCACAAAGAAAAGCTTGAACGCTGCCGGAGAGCCATGGAAAGAGGCATGACTGATGTAAATAAACAAAACAACTGGTGTACAACCATATCCCACTGGCACCCCAGAGACGAAAAGCACAGTAGACGACGTCGACAGGTGAAATGGGCAGATGGTCTGAAACATCATGGCTGGAATCTATTGGAAGAGTGTTGCGATGAGGCAGATCTCAACGGAAAATGCTGGAGGAGGCATATGTCAGGAGACGCATTGAAATGCGAGATATTTTCTAACGAATTTCTTAATTCAGGATAAAGGGGCTTTATTATCGTTTACTATTATATCTATGCAATTGTGGCCTTATCGTAAAAAAATTTCTAATGCTGTACAAAAAATAAAAAAATACTGTATTAATTGGAGAAGTTCATCTGATATCCTTAAACGCAATTTAGCAGTTCTTATATATTTATATATATAATCTGAACCTCGAAAATGGTTCCAACTGATTTCATGAAATTTAGTACGGGGACGATAAATCCATCTAGCAAGGGTTCATTTTTTTTTAAAATGTAGTTAACCAAAATAAAAATTAAAGTATTACTCCAGCGGGGTAGGCATGGGTAAGGGCTGGCCTTACAAGTAGGTACGTCATACTATCTAAGTTTAGTTTGTGATGTTAGTCTGCTCTCACGATTTGGGATTGGGCTAAGGGCACCTATATAATTATCGGCGGGAACACCAATGACTGCCAGTAGTTGTATTGACTAGCATTGATTTATTTTTATTATTATCATTAATTATCATTTGGATGGTTACGAATCACTTAAACGATAGCTGTTAGGACTTCGTGATCCCAAGTAAAGGTCAGGGTTTAAAAGATAGCCGGTAAAAGGTAGCGTTGGTAACGTTAAGGTAGAATGGAATTCTGAGTGTTTTAATGTAACGGTAATGGTTAATAAGGTTTTTATTAAAGGTAATTTTGAGGTGAGCTGTCAACATCTCTTTATATCGACACAGTTCATTCCTAAAATTATAATAATCTTATTTAGTAATTTTGTTTTCTTATTTAATCGACATTTTACCTTCAAACGGTTAAATAGTGTGGCTTTTGTGGCTTGATGATTGATTTAAAAAAAAAAAAAAAAAAAAAACTCGTGTAAGGTTATGTTATCATTTTACTGACGGCCTCGGGCCGTCATGGAACTTTTGGCACGTTCAATGCACTGACATACGCTTACAACCTTAAGAGGGTAGGTCATGGGTGTGCTAAGTCCAGTTTAGTTTAGTATTAAAGTAACGCTGAGGTAGCAGACAGAACAATTCAATATTTCAATGTTATGTCAAATAATTTTGAAGGTTCTTAATGAGGGAATTAGTATGCATTAAAAAAAAAAACATTGGTCGTCTGTAAAGTGTGTTTACGGACGATATATTTACGTGATAACGTCATCATCGTGCCTTTCTATCGCTTGTTGTCTCGCTTGCGCGCACAGGCTCAGGTGGAACGTTACGCGGAACGTTACTATTTTTCATGTGTGTTGCTGGTGTTCATCAATTTATAAAACGTTATCACGTCAAAATTGGCTTCTGTTTTGGATTCGTTAAGCTTTTGTTTCCACTTAGTAAGAAATTAATACTTGGTAATAATTATGATTTGGATACCGTATGGGAAGAAAATAGTAACTAAAAGTGTTATAAAATGAAATAGGTTTGGGGGTATTACTCTCAAAAGGGACACTAATGTTGTGATGTCTAAATGTCATGGTATTAAGCTGGTATCTGTCAGTTTCAGGAAAGCAGGCAATGGAAGGAAACCCTAGGTAAAGGGTGTAATCAAATTGAGGAAAACCCTAGGTAAAGGGTCTACTCAAAAGAAAAAAAAAAAACCCTAGGTAAAGGGTCTTCTTAAAGGGAGGAAACCCGAGGTAAAGGGTCTAATGGAATTGAGGAAACCCTAGGTAAAGGGTCTACTCAAAGGGAAACCCTAGGTAAAGGGTCTACTCAAAGGGAAACCCTAGGTAAAGGGTCTAATGGAATTGAGGAAACCCTAGGTAAAGGGTCTACTCAAAGGGAAACCCTAGGTAAAGGGTCTAATCATTTTGAGGAAACCCTTGGCCGGTGGTGGCCAAGGGTCTACTCTAAGGAAAATTCTAGGTAACGGTTCTAACAAAAGGAAAGGATAAATCTGATCAGGACGAGGGTGTAACATGTTGAAGGCAAGGATATGCATAAGGTGATGTGAACATGAAACTGGAAAAGACTTTTAAGTTTTAAAGTTGCGGAGTATTCTCACTCAATTTTGTAGCTAAATGTAGAATAAGATAGTTTTAAGATAGCTTTAGTACCTAACAGAATAAGTGTTATAATATTCTTATTAATTTGAGGGATAGTGATCATGGATGTGTGGATCCCGTATCAGGCTGAATCAAATCCAAAACTTTATTTTTGTGGACTGCGGTCTCCCAAATTAACTTCTACAACTGTTACTTTTTTTTAATAACATCAGGATTCTGGGATTATGGGCAAGCAGGCAGGTCGTACTTCTTATTAACGGCCTACAAGCCGTATTTAGGTGATTTTGAATGAAGTTTTATGCAAAAACTATAAAGACAATTACTTTCAAATTTACACGTCATGTATTTTGGGTCTTTAATCTAGAATCGCTTAGAAGCAAATAAAATAAAATAAGCATATAAAATAAAATAAGATAAAATTTTCTCGATGGAAGGTTCTCCCAAGGGTTGCTCCGAAATCTCAGTTTTTCTATGTTTTATCGGAAACTACAATGGATGTAATTGTAATTTTTGTTTTGATGTATCGGTAATAATAATATCCTAAAACGCTTAGAACAGATTTTTGATAGCTGGCTTAGTTTTTGAGTAATTGGGTAAAACGTCGTTTTTCTGCTGTATTCTTCCGCGACGCTGCATGTCGCACCTACCAAATCTCCGTGAGAGTGAGAAGGACAAAAATAAATTCAATAAATCCCCGTTAACGTGGATTACTTGTGCCTATGGTTCTTAAAAAAAAAAAAAAAAATTGGTTGCCTGTAAAGTCGGTTTACTGACGATAGTTGAACGTGACAACGTTTTCTTTGTCGCTCGTTCCGCGCTCGCGAGGTAACGCTGGTAACGCCGCATGAGCGAGGTAACGCCGGTAACGCCGGATGAGTCATGTTTTTTCGTGCGTGCAACCGGCTCTATCGATTTATAAGACGTTGTCACGTCAAAAAAGAGACACTATTTTGTTTTCCTGGAATGTTTTGGTTTTGGGTAATGAGAGGATTTGGTGCCGCCTTTGGTTTTTTTTAATTGATAAAATGTATGTATAACAACTATTCGTTATATTTAGAAAACATTATAAATTATTTTGTTATAAGATGTATGTATGTAGGTGTAAAGTAATATTACTTTGAGAATAATTAATTATGTTACAATTTATTATATTATATATTTATTATGTTTGTATGTAGGTGTAAAGTAATATTACTTTGAGAATAATTTATTACTTGTGAGTTAAAATGTTTTTAGTTGGATAATGAGTTAGGAGTAATTGTTTAGACAGAAATTATAATTTAATCGTTCAAATCAATGATGTAATTAATAATAAATTTATATAAAAGCGATGGGACTCGCTTAGGGTCGGATGGCCGAGCTGTTAGGTTTTATTAGACATGACTGCTAAATCACCGTCACTCTTATTTGCAAATGTATAAATTAATCAAGACATTCATATTTTTATTAATTTGTCAACATTAAGTATCTAGAGTTAAAGCCTTTACTTGATTATAATTTGTTAATTTGACTTCCGTTGACGACGTCAACCAATGATAGCGATAGAAGCGTCGACCAATCACAGCCTACCTGTCGCTGGGGCATTCGGGAGGGGGCTCGGGAGCCGGTGGTGGTTGTTGTAAGATTAAATAAAAGGCGAGGATATATCAAGAATTGGGTAATCTAGTATTAAGCGGTATATTGGAAGGATATAAAAATTGTGTAACAAATGTGCTGAAAGTGAATAAATGTTACGAGTATATCGAGAGGAAGGCTATGTTTTATTACGCGGGAACCTGACCCAATAGTATAGAGTAAAGATTAGCCCTTCTTTCTGGCCAATTGTGGATTGGCAAGCTAATTCTCATATCTTCGAGTATTTTATGAAGATCTCACAGATATTGAATTCGCGAGGTAATTCTCCATATTTTCCTTGGTCATAAAACATGTACTTAATCATTCAGTTATCAGTTGCCTCAAGCTTAACTAACTCAGTTGCTTAAACATAACTCAAAAACGTTAGAGGTTTGTGATTCCATAATAAAGATCGAAGACTATAAACTACGCTATGAATTGTCACATAAATAATTTAAACTTCTTGTTATTATCACGATGAAAAAATCTTGAAAAATGACACAGAAGTTCATAGATCGGTTGTCGACCGTCGACCATATTTTAAATCAGCCGTTTGATTTTTAACTCCTTACATAAGCGTTGTAAGAGGCATATATCAACTTTCTCTTTATATGAAAATTGTTTATTAATATTGTATTTATTAGATTTTGAACCGTGCACGCCTTCTGACCTCCGAAAACTAACCACTGTATGAATAGAAATCACGTTCTTTACAACTATTGAGCCAGTACTTTGAACTGTATTTTTACCATTGCTAGATACAAAATCTTCATGATGTGTTAGATTAACTTGTAGGTTATTTGATGTTAAACATAATAACATTTGATATGGCTCAGTTCTTATTAGATAACAGTTCTCAGACGGACACAGCACGTATATCTATAAATTTTAAGAATATACAAAAATTATTATCAAACGCGGTGAGATTTGAACCTACACTCTTCAGATATTGCGGTTGTATCTCACATTAAACCACACTTTCACAGCAGTGATGAATTTCTTGTAACTTAGTTCTTTGGCAGAACTATGTTCTTAGTTCTATGGCCTTATTAGGTATAGGAATCATTTTTAGTTTACAGTCTACTCAGAACATACCTTTAATAGTACTTGCAGTATCTCTCTGCACGCGATACAATAAAATGGGGAAACATACCACCTGTGCTCCTGATCTTTCACCTGTGGCACTTACTGTCTTAACACATTTTGTTGCCAGTATATTTCAACCAGTATAAGTGTGTAAAGATATTAAAAAAAAAGATTCCGATGAACTGAGAACCTCCTCCTTTTGTTGAAGTTGGTTAAATCAATATTTTTTTCGTGACGTAACAGTTTTTTCGTTGTGCTTAAAACTATGAAATTTTGAAAAGTAAAAATGTCTGTATTTTGATCGGCAACCATAGCTCAGAGGATATCACACAAACAACATCCCCAATTAAATAAAGCAATAACGGATGAGTCAACATCATCAAATGAATATGATTGGATTGTCGGTCGTGACGGCCGCTCGGCCTTGGCCGCTGCGTGACCTGCGGACCTCTTGATTCAATGAGTGGATTGTTTTTAAGGTACGAGTACTTGTCCTTAAATTAATTAGATTAACATGCAACTTTAGACTCAATATAGAACAAGACATTAGTGTCGAGACACATGTGCCGAAATTTCAACTATTGTTCGCTTGACTACACTGACTTGACTTGGTTCAAAACTGCGCCGAACACAGCGTAGATTTGACAGGAAATTTAGCCGAACCTTCTGCGTCATAAATTCCGCTGGTGTGTACCAAGTCCCAACACTAAAAATTGCGTCACCAAACTGGCTCGAAGTGTGTAACTTTATGAAAAAGAAACTGTTCTTTTGTCAGTTTTTTCTGTTTCTTTTTTCGTTCCATTTTCCTTAGCTTTAGTGATATTTAAATAAGAATGTAATTAAATCTTGTACATTGAAGACGGGATCCGTGTAACTCTACTGTCGCTTCCACTGTCATTCTGTCTGTCACTGATGTTCCTTTCGATTAATATATATTTGTATTGTTTTTCTAAGAGCCCTTTACACAACCTTGCGTAACTTTATGCTCTATCACGTTCAGATAACCATAAAACAACGAAACCATAGATCCTAGCTGATGCACGATAGCGTTAGTTGTGACTTGGGAACATTAAATGACGCATCATCTAATCATTTGTTCCAATCGTGATACGAACTCGGCCTTGACTTGACTCTCCGGGTCGGCTTTCAAGGGCTTTGACTTCCTTCCCTTCTCTGGTAATCAAGCTTAATGAAATTATGACCTCTTTATTACTCCTGATTTAAGAGACGATTAAGTTTTCTTTCAATTCAATTGTACTAATTATAAAGTCAGTATTAGATTGAGAGATTGATACAGATAAAACCGAGAATCAGATGTTCTTACTGAATTTCAGTACATCGTATACACCACAGCAGGTGCTAAGATATGGAATGTTCTTTTTCGCCTTTTATAAAGATTTAATAGTCATTTTCTAGGCAAGCCTTCATCAACGTTACGTGACAAAATTGAAATCATCGTGAGGTATGTAGATTGCAGGTGTATCCCGACATTTGACAGTCAGACATACAAGGTACCTCGCGAAGACGTTTTCTTTAATTGCTTCAGTTAGAAAGAAAACGTCGTCGTGGGTTCCAAATTCTAACCCCCTAAGTCTAGTCTGTAATGGAAAAGGCAAATCGATCGTTTTAGATATCACTTTAGTGTACGTATATCACCATTTGTCATTCACTAACGAAGGTCGGCTGGAAGTCACGACCCTATAAATTAATCCAATGAGATTAGTTGATTGATATTCGCTAAGCTGTCATGCGTGGCTGGCTATCAATACAATTAAATATTTCATAACAATGGCTGTCTAATCGGAACGACTTTATTGGGTAGATGAATAACTGGTACTCGTTTTTTAGAGCAGGATCTTAAGAGTATTGTTATCCTTCAAGTTTTGTTTTCATTGGCAAAGCGTATTGAGTTGTTTCGATAAAATATCAATATAATTAGGGAAGAAGAAAGAGAGGCAGACTTGTTTTTACCTATAGGTATAAGGCCTATATAACAATGTACCAAATAAGACTAACTAAGTTTATAATACAAATGTTTAATATACATATTATTTGGATAATAATATATCATTGCTAAGAACTCTGCCTTGGAAACTCACAGTTATCATACGGTTAGTAAGAAATAAATTGTGAAATCATTGAAAAAATAAGAGCAAATCCGTTGAGGAGAACGTGCGGATCTCCACATTATATTTCATTCCTAAGGAAAAGAGGTTTCTCTTGTTTAGTACTGGGACTGTAATGGGCGGTTATTTATAAATTCAAATTATAATCAAGCTTTTTATTGGTCAATCTCTTTGAAACAACAGAGCGATCAGACGAGCGAAGCGAGGGCGTCATTTTTCACGAGGCTGGCGCAATTTTAAAACTGTCACATGCTCCCTTCGTGATTTGTATCGTCATTATCGCGTACACATCAGTCGCAATCAATTCTACACGTTATTTCGCTTTGCATTAGCGGTGATTTTCCCGCGGGAGGGTCAGAGATACCCTTGGTGCTAATGATTGAAGTAAGATTATACGTGTCCGCGTGAAATTCAATGAATTATTACCGGTCTTGTTTCATAAAGCTGCCGTTTCATTAGTGTGTAGGTGCTTGGCAGCTGCGTACATCCACGTCATTTTCACTGCACGCCGTCCACGAATATTGATTTTCAAAACACGTGCGTAGCAGGTCCGCGCGCAGCAATTGAACAGCGCCCTATTTAAATGTTTTAGTACATAATAAACCAAAGTTGAAATTATGCAGACGATTACGATTAATGATTTTTTTCAACAACAACAAGTGAATGCAATTTTGAAGAGCGTTCCGTAATTGGTCGTTTACGGGAGGGATGAGAAGAATCTGGTAATATGGGTTTTTTTAATGATTATAACTTGATGTGGAATCCTTATTTCTGCAACCGCTTTTTTAAAATCACACGGAAAGAAAGGAGAAAACATTGAATTTAGCTTCAAATGTCTAGCCGATCGGGGTAATTTGTCAGAATAAGGGACCTAATTTGACCCTTTGATAAATTCTATTAAATCGTCAAGTATGACTGGGCTAGGCGCAACTAAACACTCTGTCTCCTTAGGCCGGCGTGTGTAAATGATAACTTGTACGCCATTAAACTATAACTGATAGTTCATACATTTCAACAAAAAATTGGTTGTCTGTAAAGTCGGTTTACTGACGATAGTTGAACGTGACAACTCTCGCTTGCACTTCAAGCCTTACATGGAACGCCTCAGAGCGAGGTAACGCGAGCGAGGTAACGCCGCATGAGCGAGGTAACGCCGGATGAGTCATGTTTTTTTGTGCGTGCAGCCGGCTCTATCGATTTACAAAAAATTGGCCATGACGTGGACAAATATGGCACAGGTGGTCGTGACCGCGCCGGGTGATTAGGTAACGAAGGGACCTTTTCATTTTGCCATTTGCACTTTTAACGTTCTGCGGTCGTTCGCGATGCGCTTCTCTTGTGAAATTGTTTCGTGTTTTCGGACGTGAATCCGTTTTTGTCTCAAGAGTTCGTGACTTGAGAACATGCTCTATTTCGGTATCTGTTTCATCTGAGTCGTTTGTCCCGTTTTTAGCAGATGTTTTGTCGATTAATCTTCATTGAAATTGTGGCCTTATTTGACCCAAAGACTCCGAAAGGACGCCATTTGTGATTTGATGCAAGTGATAATCTTATAAATGTAGTGTTAAACTATTAATCACGGAGAATGTCTCAAAAAATTTCTTTTAGCACTCAATAGATCCCCTATACGTCCTCCCTGATAGACTGACGACCTCCCTGGCGCAGTGGCGGCGCGCTCGTATTCGTGTGGGAGGTCGCAGGTTTGATTCCCGCCACGGGCCACTTTGGAATTTTATAATTTCTAAATTGGTTCAAGTCTGGTCTGGTGGGAGACTTTGGCCGTGGCTAGTTACCACCCTACCAGCAAAGACGCACCGCCAAGCGATTTATGCTTGTAGAAACCGTTGTGGTAAATTTACTTACCTACCAACCAAGTTAGTACGATAACTTCTTAGGCTGCGTCATCACTTACCATCAGGTGAGATCGCAGTCAAGTACTAACTTGTATAAAGTAAAAAAAAATCTCTATAGATCATCAAATTGTGTGAATACGTATATATTGCGGTTCCAGTGCTTTTCATATAAACGTGTAGAATTAATGACCTTCTCTTTTGCAGTCGATTAAAAATATCATGTGAGTAATTGAATTTATAATGAAAATAAAAACAAGTATGAATTACATAACAAGTGTCGCAATAAAACAAGAATATTTTAATATCATAACCGAGCAGACAGAAAGTAAGGGCAAGAAATTAATTTATTAATCAGTTACAAGTAGGTATTGTTAATTAAAACACTACAAACTATTCAAAGAGCTAAACAATACAGTACTGTGGGAAGTTGATTTCATGTTAGGCTGCGTTCACAATACCAAGACAATTTGACGTGGTGTATTGCACCTAATTGATTATAGTAATGTTATTATCTCGCTGCAGACTTGGTCATAAATCATTCGAGTGTTTCGCTTTTGTTGTTCTTTGTTGAGTTGTGCATTACTGCAGAACAACAAAAGCGAAACACTCGAATGGTTTATGACCGAGTCTGCAGCGAGATAAGAACACTACTATAGTAACTGACGCAACTGTGCTTTGCTCGGGTGATCCTCTGATAATTTCGCACAAAACATTCCCTTACTTCTTCTCTACAATATCATGATGGGCACCTGTGTACAAAATTTTGGACTGCACCATGATTTAGTCAGTCAGTGTAAGCATAAGTCTGAACATAGAAAAATATTTGTTTTATTCCAATACTTGACTGCGATCTCACCTGGTGGTAAGTGATAATGCAGCCTAAGATGATATCGTACTAACTTGGAAGGGTAAGTAAATTTACCCCAACGGTTTCTACACAGTAGCGCACCGGAACGCTAAATCGCTTGACGGGGCGTCTTTGCTGGTAGGGTGGTAACTAGCCACGGCCGAAGCCTCCCACCAGACCAAACCTGAGCCATTTTACAAATTATAAAATTCCAAAGTGGCCCGTGGCGGGAATCGAACCCGCGACCTCTCACTCGAATCCAAACTCGCCACCACTGCGCCAGGGAGGTCGTCAAAATAAACTCAAATATAAACTCTTGAAATATCACCATCACAAGGCCTATAACTGAGTATTGAAGTCGTGTGTAAGCATAAGAAGGGTATTTGCTATAATTAATGTAGGCCGAGTGCAGACAGGGTTCAATTTTGAGAACTTGTGAGAAACTTTCAGGAAGTTTACAGATTAGCAAGTGACATTTGATCGACTCAAACAGTCTCAATCAAATCTGAGAGTATATATTACTTTACATTGTGAACTTGGCGTTAGGAGGTATAGTGAAGTGAGTCAGGGTCAACCAGAGCGATAGAAACCAACAGACAAGTGTTGTCTATGTAAAGATGGGAGGAACCAATAACATTCAGTCGCGAATTCAGACGTAGGTGAACCGCAGACGCTAAGATATTGGGATTGGTGTGCTTGTGATCATTGTACAAGCAGATAATTCATACGTTTCTCATCAAAATTATTAATGGTGGACCTCTGGACATACTCGTATTTCGTAAACAAACTCTTGTCAAAAAGAAATGCGTTTGGCTAAACCACGCTGACCAATCTTTATATACGATGCTACAAACGCCTTTGAGAACATAACTGAGAACTTTCAAGCATGCAAATTTCCTCACAATGTTTACTTTAACCGCTTAGCACTAGACATGTAATTGATTTGAAAATAAAACGCATATAAATCCGTAAAATCAAAAAACCTTTAACGTGTCTGTGAACACTACACCACTGAAAACAATATTTGGTTGATCCTTTGGTTGGTTACTTAACTCCTGTAAGATTATTTGCTTTAAATGTACCTAAATAATATTTACATTGGTATAGAACATCAATCAAAATGAGTAATTATCCGCATTGATCCAACAGAGCAAGTTAGCTGTTGCTGACGAGGAATCGCTTCCACGCTTCCGATAGAGATTTCTGCTAAAAAAATTGAATTCAGAAGATGACAGGAGAAGCTTGTATGCTTTCATTACTTGTTCAATCACATCTAATTTGTTTTTCAATCACAATTTTACCACCTGTGTTCATTTGTATGCGATATGCATCGCATAAAAATAAATTGTCGGTCATAAGGATGTGCTCACATTAAAGACACCTTGGAATATCACGACTCTTTTATTACAGTCGTGGTTGCGCAATAATTCTACATCGCAAAGGCTGTTTATTTTTCCCATATTTTAAAAAAGAATATTATTTTAAAAACAGTTTAATTACAACCTTGGAGTTTTAAAATAATAAATAATTAATTAATACTTTTTATCTTTGCTGATCTTTGTTATAATGATTTATTCGTAACTAAAGGCTCTGCTCCCGGTCCGCATGTACTTCAGTATTTCAGATATCCCGCAAGATTCGTGTTTTCCTCCGGATAAAAAGTATGGTCGTATCCATTCTCTCTATACTATCAAGGAAGTTTTCTTTATACCTACAAGGGCTTTAGTAATCTACCTATAGCTATAGATTGATGTATCAAATATCGATTTTTCAACGCAAGAACCGTGGATTATCCCAGGATAGAAAATACTTTGTTTTGTAGTTTGATTGAGTAACAAAAATCCAAAAATATATGCTCAAAGGCTTAACCAGTAACTATTAAAGATTTCCATTATATTCACATCCTGCGGTCTCATAATCATACAATCATCAAATCAATTCGAATGAACCAAACTGCAAATTGTTAAAGGTAATGAGTTATATTCGTATGACTTTCCAACTTTCCATAAGTACGTGATGTGTGTTAAGTACTGTCTGCATACGAAAAAAACCCCTTAAACTTAAACTTTCAGTTCCAAATTAGCTCAACGCATACAAACGTAGACAAAGAGAAATGCAGCTGAAATTATTTCGTCCATTTCCAACCGTTTTCACTAATTATTTCACAGTTTACGCGAACACCGAATAGATCTAGCTGACCGATAACAACCATAAACGCGGCCTAGCTGTGATGTATATGAGCAATCATAGATGTGTGAGTTACTACCCCGCTGTTGTATGCGTTTGGATATTGAATTAAATCAGTTATGCACGAAGCTGTGTTTTATTCGGACGTATCAGTGGCGACGAGGCATTGTTCTCAAACTACCCGCGCGCGTTAAAAATAATGGCTGCAATTATCGGGAACCTAGATATTTTTCAACCTACTGCACGGAATTGGGAATTATTTAGTAGCAGATTGAAGCAGTTTTTAGCGTTAAATAATATTACGTCGAATGAACGGAAGAGGGCCGTGCTAATAACTCACCTGTCGGATGACGCATACCGACTGCTGATCAATCTAGTGCACCCAGAAAAGGCGGAAGAAACGGAATATGACGTACTAATTAATACGTTGGAGAAGCATTTTTCACCGCGAAGGTCCACGTTTGCGGACAAAGATAAATTTTACAGTGCAACGCAGTCAGCGGGAGAAGCGCTCGAAGACTTTGCTGCTCGCTTAAGAGGACTCGCCGTATACTGCGATTTCGGCGAAGCGCTGGATGTATTACTCCGAGACCGTTTCGTGCTCGGATTGGCGTTAGGACCTGAACGAGATCGACTTTTCGAAAAGGACGCGAGCAAAATGACGTTCGCAGATGCTTTGGCGTTGGCGCAGTCGGTAGGATGTATTTAGTAAAATTAGAAAATCAGAAAGTTACTTGTAAGCGACACATAGACCAGTTAATAGCATTCAAGGGGGATGAGAAGATTATAGATAATGATAAAAATTTTACTCAAGTCACTAGACCTCCGTCGCCGTCTCCTTCCGCGTCTAGTAGCGATATGTCATTACCAGCGTCACCGGCGAGGGCTACTTCATTGGCTCCGGAAGAGATGCTACAGAACGTAGAATCACAGAGTGCCGAAAATACGAGGGCCACTCCGGAACGCTCCGAAGTGGCCAGCGAGACGGCCGGGGAGGTTAAGGGGAAAACGAACGAGGATGGGGGAGATGGGTCACAAGAAGCAACGTCAATACCGAACAGTGATAATAATATAACGGTAGCTCCCAGTAGCACAGCGGCAGCAGAGCCAGGTGACCCACCTTCCCCGCCCCGTCGTATGAGATTGAGACCGAGGCATAAACCTTTTAAATTGTGAATTAATAATACAAAAAAATAATATTGTGTACAGGTTTCAAAACTAGATGGGGAGGAGCTGTGATGTATATGAGCAATCATAGATGTGTGAGTTACTACCCCGCTGTTGTATGCGTTTGGATATTGAATTAAATCAGTTATGCACGAAGCTGTGTTTTATTCGGACGTATCAGTCATATAAACAACAATATAGAGATAGGGTAATTACGTACAAACAAACAGTCGTTTTGTATATAGACAACCGTACAGCGCTCAGTGCAGCCGACCACGTCAAAATACGCTCTCACTATTGTGTGTTATCATTATTATCAGTGATTTAGTGCACTTGTGTTTACAACGCGCGACTTGAAATAACCATTAAGGTTCTGTTAAGTGTACTAAAGTGCTTGTCGTCGTCGAGTTCGCCGTTGTAACAAATTAGGTACGAGTACATCTACATAATTGACTTGGGTCAAATGTCACTTAAAGAAGCTTTAGTTTTAAGACGATCAAGACTTGACGATCGTTAATCGTATCTTAGTTAGTACCTGCTCGTAGTTGAATTGGAATCATCGACTTTGTAATGTACAGTCAACGTCTCCTGAGGATGCTCCGACGTCGGGATGAAAATGTGTTGAGTGTAGAGTAAAAGTTTTGTGTGCTTGCATGTCGGTGGTGGTGGCATTGCTTTCTTGGAGACTTAATTAGCTTTCTTGCTTGGTTGTGTAGATAAATAGTGAGCGGTGCTAATCTTTTATACTGCATGTTTTTTTCAGTAAAAGATTATTTTCTGTTTTGGCGGATAGTAGCAAATAATTTTGGCATTGCTTTTTTGGAGACTTTATTAGCTTTCTTGCTTGGTTGTGTAGATAAATAATAAGCGGTGCTAATCTTTTATACTGCATGTTTTTTTCAGTAAAAGATTATTTTCTGTTTTGGCGGATACTAACAAATAATTTTAATCTTTTCTGGCTTTGTTTTGTTTTGAAGTCCAACAAAAAAATCCTTCTAAATTTCTAATGATAACTTCGTTTCGTCGATACATTTTGTCACATTAACATGTACATTTACATGACAAGATCGTGTTGCTCCCGTATCCGCATTGCCTTTACAGCAGTCGCACATAACATCGTAAGGTGAAACATTAGATAGTATAGTCACGTAAACTGTATAATACATCTATCTATTCAGTGTTATTCGGAGGCTTTTACTTTCCATGAAACATTATCTGCTCACATCTACCGCGCAGGATTTATGATCTTCGGGTAAAGGAAAGTGCCCGTCCATCAGGCTAGCTGCGGGCTTGAGAAAATCGCGCGGCGTCCACATTAATCATCAATATTGCCATTGTTATCGTATGTAGGTACGTTATTATTGCCTTTTACAAGATAGCCATGCTATATTTAGTGTGGCTTTCCATTTTGCTATTTCGGGGTTTTCTTTGTACCTAGTTACATTTTTAATTTTATTTCATTTCTAAAGCATGGATCTTTTAAAATAAAAATGCTGAGGTTCATGCCCCTTTTCCTCGGTGCAAAACAGCTTTTCGAACGCGGTGGACTTTTTTACAAGTATCTATAACCTACCTCAGACTTTCGCGAAAAAATTGTTTTTGCATCTAATTAAAATAAAAATAATTTAAATATTATTAAAATGATTGTTAATCGTATCAAAGTCAATAAGCACGAGTTACGAGCACGAAGCAAAGCCGTATTTAATCCTTTTCCGTTTAAATGACTACGTCTTTATCCGCGCGGAAAAATGTATAAAATAAAAACAAGTTATCGAACAATACTTCCTTTACTGTTACATCACTACCTGTGCCACTGCTCAGTCGGAAGTAATCCAGTAAAAAACTTGCACAGTATTTTTACGTAAGCACTAACACATTGTAAAATAACTGGAAATTTAATCAATTTGTCATTACGTGATTACAGAAGAGAATACTTTTTTCTTATGTTTGTTACGGTTAAGGAATTTATTATGAACTTATATAGGAAAAATATATAATTATTATCTTATGTTTAGCCTCTACAACGTAATATATAAGTTATGCGTTTGTCAGAAGATTCCATCCATATTAAACTCAATAAGTAGTTTTCCTAAAAATCCACTCATCAATATTTTCGTTGGTGTTATTCTTTTTTTTTAACACACGTTTCATTAAAACTACAGGGTAACTTTCCAAAATGAAATTTAGGTACATCATCACATCGCACATCGAACATAGCACTATAGATCCATGAAACATCGCCTTTATACATCTTTAGAAAGCTGTGATGTTCAACCGATGTTAATCCGTCCAATGACATCGCAACGGCAGCTTAGTTACTTCGACTTAGACTCACGTCTCGATTGTTACTCATCACTTGTTCTATAGTTTGTAGATTTTCTTCTTTTATTTGAATCATTATAACGCCACTTTTAATATATTACGCAGTGAATCTCAGATCGAAATTGCTATCTTTTAATAAGGAGTCTACATCCAACAGGCGAGTTGCAATGAGGCCTTGACGGTGACTTATGACGATTCCGTCGCGTCGTGCCAATCTGTGCGTATCAGGTGACGTAACAGCGACGTCGGCGCGGGCGCAGCGACGTCAATTATTATATTTGGCTACCGGTCATCGACCCCGCGCAGTGAAAGTGGTCGCCTCGCCGGCTGCGCATCCCTGCCCTCGGCTGACCCACTGCCCTAGGAGCATCCTTCGTTAGGCATTTCTGGATTTACCTTTAACTAACGGATGCCCTTGTCTTCGGTTAGAACAACTCCTTTCTCTTCTTAGGAGTTGATAATAGCTATTGTATGCCAAATTGTATCCCAATCCGTCCAATGGTTTTATCGTGCGTTGATTAATTTTTCAGCCAGTCACTCAGTCGACACCTTTTCCTTTTTTTTCTCTCGTACGACATTGAAGTTGATGCTTGTGATATTGAATAATGTAGAACTTGGCAAAAACGTCTTGGTATCATACGTCACAACTCACAACAGTTACAACTTTAAAATATTTAGGCTAGGTACTTAAATTTGAAATTCTATGAGTTTAATATTATTAAATTTCAAGGAATCTTCTTTTGCACCTCTATAGAAATTGGAATCCTTTCCGGTCCCAATCATTTTATATTATTCATTGTTCTATTATTAGGAGACTCCTTGTGTTTTGCGTTTCATCATCGTAAAGCATTCCAATATTATGCTCTTCCTACATATTTATGTTTGAAATTGCAGTAGGTATAGTCTGTCCGTTAAGGTTGCGTGCCCAGCCCCTAACGCTGTCTTCTCAGCGCTGTCCGCGCCTGTCACACGTAGAGATAACCTCGTTTCTGGTATTCCGTTAACGCGCCGTAAATTCCACCTTCCCACAATAAACCATCGCCTTTCTATTTTAAAACAAAACCTCAATTGCACAACGTTTCTTGGTCGTTGGCGTTAAATCATTGTACAACTCCGTGGAAGATGAGACACATATTTTCGTCTGATAAAGTCAACAGTTAGACGCAAAGAATGGGGAGTTGAAAGCGAGTGAAATACCTTGCAAATATCCATGATATCTAATGAGTAATCTTGTTTGGTTTTACTCTATGGTATCAGAAGGAGTTGCATAAACAGAAATTGTAATGAATATGATTTTTTTGCACAGGACTAACTTGAAGCTACTTTTATAAACTGGAAACTATGCCACACCTCACTACTGCCGAAAAATTGACGTTCCAGACCCTTTAATGAAAAAGTTTAGAAAACATACTCTAACCTTATCACTATATTATTACATTCTGTAGAAATCTTTGCATAACATAACATAACAGTAAACCATATTGTCGTGACCCCAAAAATGAGATGCCTCACCTCATCCCGGAAACCCACTTACGAGATGAGTTGTGACCTAAAAGTTTTATGATACTTGGGTAATCTTGAAGAATTTCACCACAAGAAAGTGTTGCGTCAAGTGTGCTGGCGCATCCAAGCAAATGCCAGGTCACCGCGTGCCTTCCGCCCTACGCCCTGTGTGAACGTGGCATTAGGAAAGCTGAAACTATCTCATTAGAAGCGTCTTACTCATCTCAGCATGCCTCGCGATTATTCCTACTTCCTTGATTTCGCGGCCTCTTGGGAGCAGAACGGTGTCGCAATTTCAAATGCCTCGATTTATGTGGCCAAAGTTTGTAGGTTATTTATGACTTGTGTTTATTTGTCGGTTTAACGTTTCAAAAATAAACACGTATCTGATTTTGCTTTGGGATTCCCTTTTAGCTATTACTATTACTATTACCCTTCATGGTAACATTTCATAAAAGTGTTAATCTGCATGTGGATGAAAATCATACAACCAATTTTCAAGGGTAACTGCTATTTTTACTTCACAAAAATATTAATTATTACGATTGTCACAAATATTCCCACATGATGTTTGTTATTACTCTTTCATGCCATAACTTCTACACGACCGATTTCGCTGAGATTGGAACTTTTTGTCCCAGAAAAATCTACGTTTCTGGAGGCTTTTACAACCAAAGTTCTCGTGGATGAAGCCACGGGTAAAAGTTAAAACCCACTAAGATCGACGGATGTCGTGATAACCTAAGCTCGAGAGTCGAGCATGCTTGTAATAACACCGTTGCAGCGCCTCAACACTCACGCGTTACCAATAAATCTAATACTAATTTCTAACACGTGCTGGCAACATTTGAACTCGTATTCAGTGATTCATTCACTCACGTACCCTTTGATGTGATGAAGGCGCAAATTATGACAATGGCCGATCGTAAATCCTCCGAGAAGCGAGCAGCCGGTTCCGCGTGTAAAATATTATGCTGTAACATGAAAGTCGTCGGCGCAACGGTTCACACGTTAAACTTTACGACGTCATATTATTGTGGAAGTGATAAAATTCTCCACTGGTGGTTAAAGGTGGCGCTCTGTCGTAAATGTATTGTTTTAACTTGCGTGAATCTTATTCGAAATTGCCTAGCTATTAGGAATAGCAATAATATTCGAACTGGTGGAATACAAAACATTACCAAAGCACTGACTTATACGATGTTATCGATACGTCTTTTAACACAGACAAAAATATTACGAGAGTTATAGCTAAGTAATCGACACCTCGTGCGGATTTTCTTGGTGTTTCAAATTCTAGTTACCGAATATTGAAGAAACCTTTTCTTCAAACATATCTATCTGGTTTAGGATTACTCGAACCAATCACTCGCGGCTCCGTGGTATATGAGAGTTATGCGCCATCCGTAATTTGGGTTCAAGCGTTAAAAATTAGACGAATCGAAAGTGTTTATTAATGTCATTTGAAATTTGTAAGAACTATGTAATTTTGATTAGCGATAGCAATGGTAATATTTAGTTTTATACAGTTTTCTGGATTTCAGTTTCTTATGAAGGACTGAAAAGCCCCGATCCTGATAAGTTTGCATAGACCTTCCGTCTTCGTGTTCTCTATTATCCGAATAACGCAAATCCGATATGAACAGGATGACAGATGTCTAAGTTCATGCTCACGCGTCGCGTCGTTCAGAAAGAGATGCACAACAAGAAAGCGTATGAATGAGAGAGATAGACGGAATCGGAATTAAGAATAGTATCGGTATCATCTTGATTTGAGCATCTGCAGACGTGCCAACTTTTACTTTTATGTAACCGTAGTAGATTACATTCAGATGGGTCGATCGGTTAAAGTATTCGAAAAACTTTTCTATAGCCATTTGTGATCCAACATTTCTAATATCAGTAATTGTAAAGTCTTACTCCAAAATGGTTGATTGGATACTTAAAAAGTCAAGTCTGACACGGACTCATAGTGACAATTTGATGATGAATATCTTATATCGTATGGCTTTCACATTCACAAAATAGGATCCAACCTTAACTCTACGAGTTGGTTTAATTATTGTGATTAATTTCCTAGTCTGAACTGACTTTTTATCATATACGTGATGCTAAACCAGGTTATGTGTCATAGTTGAAGATATACTGACAGCCGACTTGTTGGCACGTCTGTTAAAGGTCTACAAGTAGTATCGGAATGGATCTTGATTTGTCGGGCGCTGACAAGCGATCAGTCAATGGCAACACAATGGTGGGTGCGGTTTCTAACGATATTTGATATGGGAAATTTAAATTGGCATTGAAATATGTTGAGTACGAACAGGGGTATTATGTGAACGTACGTGCTTTCAACGTTGACGCAGCGACGAAATTACCAGCGAGTAGTACAGCACTAGCCCTAACCTTAGCTTTTAGTCTAGTGACCGTGAAGCAAGAACGCAAAATATTTCGCAGATTTACACAATAGTTTGTTGACCAACCAGCACCAACACGTGTTTATGTTTGAAACGTCAAACCGACCAATAACCAGCCAAGATTAGCTTTGTCGCTTCATTAGCGTAGGATGAGATGAAATAAGATTTTTAATTTCATTTCAAATACATGTTGCTAATGTATGAACGGCTTATTTTATATAAGCGTGATCTGCATACATCCATAACTATTATAACTTTAATTTTGTGGAAAAGCGATGATGGTTTCTTTACTTACTTTAGATAATTTTTCTAACAGTAATTAATTTGAATGGAGACATTTCGTGTCTGCAAACAGAACTACCTATATAATTTCCTGCTCGATTTCGGTTACGAGTGAAAATTATTTCGTCGTTGAATTCGACGATGAATTTAATAGAGTTACAGAATACCACAGTTGACAGTAAGATTGTGATAGCTGCAAAGCGGCTTTGCGGATGAAAGTCAACCAGTGAGTACTTGCTGGGCATCGCAAAGATGTTGCATCAGGAAAATGGTTTAGTATTGTCACTGTTACATTGCGATTTGTTGTGATACCGTCACACAAGTGATAATACCTACTTAACTGATACGATCGTAATTATATGGAAATTGTGATTAGGTTATGCGGTGATTAGATTATATTGTGAAAGAAATGTTGGTATCGGATTACGTTATTGTAAAGGCATATTCACTCAAAAATAGATAGTAAAATTTATATTTTTTTACACAAATTAATTTTTATTTAAATAAGTGCTCGACTGTAGTAATGTCCCGCCATGGGTAGAGACGAAAATGTTCTCGTACTAACTTAGGGGTAAGTAACTTATAACGATTGCTACACAGGATTGCATTGGGACACTAAATCGCTTGACAGTGTGTCTCTGCAGCTAGCCGAGGCGAAAGCCTTCAACGAACAAACCCATCATCATCATCATCATCATCATCATCTCAGCCTGCGGACGTCCACTGTTGAACATAGGCCTTCCCAAGCGCGCGCCACCACACTCTGTCCTCCGCCTTCCTCATCCAGCCGCTTCCCGCCACCCGCTTTATATCGTCGGTCCAGCGGGCTGGAGGTCGCCCCACACTACGCTTACTCGTACGCGGTCTCCACTCCAGGACTTTCCGGCTCCAACGGCAATCGCCCCTGCGACAAGCATGACCTGCCCATTGCCACTTCAGCTTGCTAATGGTTTTGGCTATGTCGGTGACTTTGGTTCTCCTGCGGATCTCCTCATTTCTGATTCTATCACGCAGGGAAACCCCTAACATAGCCCTCTCCATAGCACGCTGAGCGACCTTGAATTTGTGGATCAGGCCACTTGTTAGTGTCCACGTTTCAGCGCCATAGCTGAGGACCGGCAGGACGCACTGGTTAAACACTTTCGTTTTCAGGCATTGAGGAATTGACGAAGAGAAGACCTGACTGAGTTTACCGAAAGCCGCCCAGCCCAGCCGTATTCTTCTGCTGGCTTCTTCATCGAAATTGTTTCTACCCAATTGTACGGTCTGACCAAGATAAGTGTATTGGGAAACAATTTCGATGCCAACATTTTCGACTACCACCGGCCTCGGGACAACGTGTTGATTGAACATAACTTTAGTTTTGTCAACATTTATCCCGAGGCCGACCCGTCTGGAAGAACGACTAAGGCTGTTCAGCATCTCTTCAAGGTCTTGTGGGCTCTCCGCCAAGATCACCACGTCATCAGCGAACCGAAGGTGTGAGATGTATTCGCCATTGATGTTAAGACCTCGTCCTTTCCAGTCCAGTGTTTTAAAGAGGTCTTCCAGTGCACTGTTAAACAGTTTTGGAGATATTACATCCCCCTGCCTAACACCTCTCCGCAAGTTGATAGCACTTGTGCGCTGGGACTGTACTTGGACGGTCATTGACGCGGAGTTGTAGATACATCGCAGCACCTCGATATACCGCCAATCGACCTGGCACCTCTGCAGAGACTCCAGAACAGCCCAAGTTTCGATGGTGTCGAAGGCTTTCTCGTAGTCCACAAATCCAAGGCACAGTGGCAGATTTAATCTGGCGTGCACTCCATATAGGCATAGGGGCAGTGCCTACCCTAGCAAATTAATCCTATAAACCAAAAAAAAGAACTTAAAGTTATTATTTCTAAGGCCTTTTGCTTATAATTATAATTATATTAACATTTAATTAATTATTATAATATTATTATCTTATTAATTAATTATAATTATTATTATATTAAGGTAGGCACTAGGGTAGGCACTTCCTTTGTGCCTGTATGGAGTGCACGCCAATGGCAGATTATACTCTTCCGTCTTCTGTATAATCTGCCTCAAGGTGTGGATGTGGTCCACGGTGCTATAGCCTTTCCGAAACCCAGCCTGTTCCGGCGGTTGAAACTCGTCAAGTCTACAACAAACCCATACGTGAGCCATATAGAAATTATGAAATGCCAAACTGATCCTTGCCGGAAATCGAACCCAGGTCCTCTCGCTCGAGTCCAAGCGAAGATTAACTGCTGTCATAAGTTGTTTAAAACTGAATCTGGTGACATTGTTTTGTCTTATACTCTGCTATCAAAATAACGACATACCGACGTATAAGTTACGTATAGGTGGACTTGTACAAACTTTTACTCAAAACGTAAGAGTTCCAACGACCACGCAATACTCATTACTCATTAACTTTAAATTCTGATCGGAATCAGCAAAAAGGCCGTGCACAAATTGGCCACTTTCACTTTCCTTCGCTGAAGAATGCACCACCCATTTCACCAGCTCATTACCAGGCTGCTGGCGTAGACAGTAGACACCCGTCCTGCTCCCAACCATACTTTCACCAGATGCCGGAAAGGGATAGCAACTATATTATACTTACCTAATTTCCTGAGAGTTATTGCAATATTCTTCATTAGATTTGACAAAAAAATACCCTTGTGCTAGCGAAAAATTCTATGCACCTTTAAGTTTTGCAAATAGCTTTTTTCATCAAATTAACCGGGGTATAAATTCATAGTGGACTCCAGTTAGAACATTAAAATTAGTACGAATTCCAAAAAAAACTTTTAGCAAACAGCAAATGGTCTTCCTTGATTGGTTTAGTTAGCTGTTTCGCAATTAAAATCTTATCTTATGGAATGCCAAATTGGGTGAATCTAATTCGAAATACTACAACAATCTCTAAACTATGGTGGTAGTAAATTTTCTTGGTGAACTCCGGTCTAAAATGGCTGATTTAAAAATATTATAGCACCCAACTCTATTTCACTACATAAGCTATTGCCATAGATATACGTGTTTCTAGATAATCATGTAAGTGAATTGGCCCTCGTGATTGCGGGCGTGTACTTTTACTCGCAACAAGGAAACTCCATACTTTCATTAAGCTATGAATCTTGAAACATCGTGTTGAGGTGGACTCGATTACAAAGTGGGGAAGGCTTTTAACGCGTTCGCGGGACTTAATTGCTTAATAGACTTTGTTTTCTAGATAGATGGAAAACTTGATAGGTGGTAATGGGCATTTGTTATGCGTTGATTGTTTCTCGTGATTGCATTCATGATACAATGGTATGTGTGCAGTTTACGTTTTTGCAATAGCTTAATCAATTTATGCACATTGCATGATAATATAATTATTTTAATAATATTTTCCATCATTAAATAAACAATATCTAAAGATATGTGTTTTTTCATTACAGGTAAAAATCTTCTCCTTTCAACAGCTATACAACAATCAAAATGAAGAGATTAGGTAAGTGATGCACTTACTAAGCGCTTGATATGAAACCTAAGATGGCATAGTTAAACAAACATACGGCTCTAGTCTAGAATAACCTCATAACTTCAGGAGGACTGCGGAAAGTAGTTTTTTCTACATTTTGCACATGCTGAAAATATCTAGCATACCGTTTCGTCGAGGTATGCATGCCGTCCAGGTGGATTTAATCAAGGATTTAATTTATGTATGATTAAAACAGTAAAGTCACATTGACACAGAGGTCGTGCGCTTTGATGGTTAGTTACGCTCATTGCGTTAATTACACACACAATTAGATATAATGGTACGGGAGCTAGCAACGTTTGAAAAGAAAGAATTTTAGGAGAGCTGATTTTGTGATATGTCGTCCTTCTTGCACTTTCGGTTAGAGTCTGGGCCATCTAGCTGCCGGTAGGCGTTGCGTTCATTAATGCGCATCCTACGTCTGTCCAGGTGTTGCAGCTTACGCCTCCATAATGTTTATACCAATGTTGTCGGGGCTACTAATTGCCCTTAAATTATTTTAGGCGCACTTGTACCATTTATGATGACGTTTCATACAAAAACATATAAATTGGGACAATTTATATGTTTAGGCATATAATGGGGCAAATGAAACACCAACTTTAGCCGTTAGTTTTATGGTATAATGTTAACTCGTATGTGGTTGACAATTGACTAATACAAAAATGAAACGTCATCATAAATGGTACAGGTGCGCCTATCAATTAGTAGCCCCGACAACATTGGTATAAACATTATGGAGGCGTAAGCTGCACATAGGATGCGCACTAATAAACGCAACGGCTACCGGCAGCCAGATGGCCCAGACTCTAACCGAAAGTGCAAGAAAGACGACATATCACAAAATCAGCTCACCTAAAATTCTTTCTCGAAAACGTTGCTAGCTCCTATACCTTAATAGGACCTACCTCTATACTCGGCTTGGAACATCACACGAACGGGCGAGCAGCAACTCGTGAGCAAATAAATCATTTAAAATAGGCCCGGTGCACATTGCACTAAATTCTGGTTGTACTACAACAGTTTTATCAGTTATTACACTGTAACAGCATCATCTTTGAATTAATTAGGAGACGCCATCTTTGAAAGACTCCTTCAGTCATAAGTCTATTAATAGGTATGTCAGACTTTATTCTTTTTCAATGTATGTTTCTGTATACTCGTACATCTACAGCAATGTATTGTACATACTGAGAAGGTGTACCCTTTTTTCACGAAGATACACGACACAAAGCGAGAAAAATGATGTTGTTGTTAAGAACTTCTACTGCTGCTAATTTCTTACTTTTTTACGTACCTACCTACTTATTTCAAGGGGGAAATCGTCACACCAGTCAGCACAGTATTAATTACATCATTCGATAGCTAATAAAGGATCAAAGAATTCATTGCACCTAGACACGTAAAACACGGCTTAGTCCATAACATACCTACACCCCGAACTTTTTTTTCTGAAATTACTTTAAATCGCCACTGTCTTAATTTATGACAACGACAAAACTTTTGAGTAAGCTATCCGAAACTTAATATCAGAAGGTGGTGAAACAACCAATTTACATGTGGTTTCTACCTATATGAAACAAAGTTGCAACAAAGACTCTTAGTTTACTTATAATCCAGAACGTATTGTTTAACAGTAAATTCCCATTCGCGCAGTGTCCATAAAGTCAATCATTAGCGCGATACTCCGCGGCTACCTGCGCATAACGAGATGCGCGTGCGCGTCCGACGATTTTAGTGCGGTTTAGATCAGGGTTTATGGGACATATCTGGGGGACTCTAATGGAGCCCAACGCTTTATGGCCCCCCGTGGGTCGTCAAATCGTTGTTTTCGATTTAAAGACAGTTTGAGAAGTGCTTCTGCTATATTTAAGGCGCTATTACTGTCGTCTAGTTGCGTAGAATATTTTTTATTACGAGTTGCTAAGTACTAAGTAGTTGGTATGAAAGCTATTTTTTTAACGATTTATTTTGTGTTGCTTATTATTTTCTTCTCCCTAGTGTTTTTGTTTTATACAACGCTTGGTATTTTGCTTTGCTCACGTAACCTTTTATTTTATTTCCCTGTAGGTTAAATAAAAAAAAATAGCGTACCTAGCTTGAGTTGTGAGTTGATAGATTAATCAGTCAGGTACATTTTCTTTTTATATTATGTTCATGCAAAAAAAGAGACAAAAATATGTCTTGATGATATGTGTAAAGGAAATACGTTTACTTTTGTATACCTATATCGTTAAATAAACTCGATATAATGTTTATTGTAAATAACCGAAAGTGGCAAGTTTATTAATAGTCCAAGATCCCAGAGCGTTCTGACATAACTTATTTTCACATGGATGAAACCTTCACGACCTAGTAGCGTCTAGTATACTTTAAATACCTGCCTACTTGTGGAGCTTGCCCTGTGACACATGGGCAGGTACCAGGTGAGAAAGGTGACTAAAAATATGACTTATCTAACTTAAATTTGTATGGCTGATTTTTATATATATTTTGTAGAATATCTTTCTAAACTAGAATTATAAAGTGTCAGACACTTTTCATGGACCGGAGCTTCTGTCAGATGCTTTAAAGTTCGACAAAAAATTAATGAACTTTACTTATTTTTTCATGTCTGACTTTTAAATATGTTATTCAAGTAACTATTACAAAGTTATATTTCATCAGTCAGACAAATCCGAGTGACCAAACATCCCCTAAACACAAAATTAGTTTGCCAGGATTTCATACATTGACTGGATATGACTTCAATCCCACCCCTTTTAAGAAAGGGAAAAAAAACATTAAATTTATTAATGAAAAAACATGAATATCAACAAGCTTTTATGCAGTTTGGAGATCCAGAGTTGTGTACTGATGAGCATATACAAAAATACATTTTTCACAAAATTCTGAAATTCATCTGCGAAATTTACAGTGTTCCTGGTGTACTCGATGTTAATGCTGCCCGACTTCAGCAATTTGTAAATAAAACAGCGTAAATAGTAGTATCGAAGAATTCAATCGAAAAAATTTGAAAAATTTTGATGCAAGCGGTAGCAATAGTTCAGTTTTACATGGTTATAACACCATGTAAAACTGAACTATTTCAACAATTTCTCCGAGCGAATTACATTTCTAGTATATGGAATAACGCAAATGAAAAACTACCAACCATTTTAACTCCTGAACACAATGGGTGGAGGCTAGAAGAAAACCAATATCACCTTCAGTGGTTTGATGGTGACCAATTACCCGGAGACATTAGTGAATTCCTTAAAAATTCAGGTACTATACTTTGACTTAAGTTTTAAATTTATTGTATTTATAATTTTTGTTTTTGAATGCTTTAAACTGTTTTTTACAGAAGACGCTGCCAGCAACGTCAACATCACTGATGACGACGAGGAAGACTTGAATGGACAATATCATGATAGGATGAACGATGAAAATTCCAATGACTATGTCGATAATTGCGATGATTAAAAGATAAACAAATATTTGCTGTAATCAATCATAGTTATATATTTTTTGGTAAAATAATTTTTCCTTAAAAATTTTCTAACTGGTATCTTTTTTACAATGACATAAAGATAATTCCTTATAAAACAAAATGGCTCCTCATATTAAATTCAGTATCCTAAATACATGCAATAAATAAATTCACTTTAATATTTATTAATTCACAACTTAATATTGAATTATTTTTAATAAGGGATCTTATTGAAATAAGGATGCAAAAATCTTGGATTGAAATTAGAAAGTATTTTCAAGACATTTCAATTTTTTACTCTGAGACGCATGCGCATAGTGCTCTCGCGCTCGCACTCCCGGCTGAATAATTTTGTGTTTAGGGGATGTTTGGTCACTCGAATTTGTCTGACTGATGAAATATAACTTTGTAATAGTTACTTGAATAACATATTTAAAAGTCAGACATGAAAAAATAAGTAAAGTTCATTAATTTTTTGTCGAGCTTTAAAGCGTCTGACAAAAGCTCCGGTCCATGAATAGTGTCTGACACTTTATAATTCTAGTTTAGAATAATATTCTACAAAATATATATAAAAATCAGCCATACAAATTTAAGTAAGATAAGTCATATTTTTAGTCACCTTTCTCACCTGGTACCTGCCCATGTGTCACAGGGCAAGCTCCACAAGTAGGCAGGTATTTAAAGTATACTAGACGCTACTAGGTCGTGAAGGTTTCATCCATGTGAAAATAAGTTATGTCAGAACGTTCTGGGATCTTGGACTATAAGGTCTTTACCAAAGTTTTTCTTTTAAGCGCTACAAAGTAAGTACCTTGATGTACAATAATTGCAAAAGAAAGCACTAACGACACCTTTTCTCTTTAAAAATACCCGAGCGAGCGCAATTTTTACGATCATATTCCAATATCCTCATATAAAACACAGCCCAAAGGGTTTGGTTATTGAAAAATAAAAAACAATAATATGCTCTTGCGCAAGCCCCAAAATTATTACCGACGTTTTAGGGAGGGTCCTTCATGCTTTCAATACGAGTATAATCGATTCGAAAAAAACATCGATCGCTTCATAAATCGCGGAATTCGTTTTGGCAATCCGTAGGTTGTTATTACCGGCGATCCCGTCGATATCTCGATTGTAGATACGCAGCTGCAATCTGATTACGAATATGTATATCGTAATCAATGTGTTAGGGCTGCCAAAATTAGTTCCTACTCGGTCATTTTTTGTGTCCCACTTCTGGGCAAGGGCCTCCTCTCAGAACGAGAGGGCTTTGGTCCTAAACACCACGCTAGTCAAGAAAGAGTTGGCGGGCTTCGCACAACTTCGAGAACGTTATGTTGAATTCTCAGGCAAGCTGGTTTTCTCGCGATAATTTCGTTCACATCTATGCAAGTTTTACCGCTAAGTTAGAATCTAGAAACGTAGAATCTAGAAAAGTAAATAAAACTGTTTTTACAATACACAATCCCAAAAACATTTATGTGAGATATTCTACCACGCACCGATGCATACCTAATTGAATCAATCACAGAAGGGCTAGTTCATCATTTGTGAAACGAATCAGCATGGAACCGTTTAGTCCAGAAATGCAGCCAGTATCGTGTGTATAGTTATTTATTAATTATTTCCTCATTTTCGTCAAATACAATGAAACTTGTTACTGCGTAAAATGAAGATTGACGCTAACGCTAACGCTAGGTGCTAACTGCCAACCCTACTGCTACTCTCATATGCCTTTTCATCGGCCGCGCGATTAAACCCTACCCTTTGTGTAGATCGAACGTTTAAACGGATTCCCTTTGATGCTTATCGATTGCCATACTTATTTTGAAGTACTACAAAAAGCACTACAAAAGTGTGGTACGAGCTTAAAAGGACTACAAAAATGTAGGGTCAGGCAGAATTCAGATGTAATGAATACATGTTTTTGTATGGGAGTATAAATACTAATGTTTTGTTTTATTTGTTTTCTGGTACTTTTGGGAGTTCTTTAATTAGAGATCTGTTGATAGAATTGATGATTCAAAAGAGCTTATACGAAACCAGGGGTATTGAATTAAGAAGCTGTAAGAGATAAGACATCTACTGATATATTTGTGTAGTTTGTGAGAGCTGAAACAGGTGCAAAAATTCGGTTATTTTTTTTTAAACTTCTGTAAAACTTGAAATAAAAATACGGAGAAAAATGTTCATCTGATGTTAAGTGATACGCCGCTCGTCTCAGATGTGCGTTAGATACTGTCATAAAACTACAAAGTTAAGATAACAAGCATTAGTGGTACCTACTGAAAAATTCTGTCCGTCTCTAAGTTTGTTTGCAATCTTTAAAGTTTCAATAGATCTAAATGGCAATTTAGGATTTACTCAAAAAATCGAGATAACTATTAGTAAATTAAAAACCTAACTGAAGTCTTAAATAAAACCTGGTAAGTATGCAATTTGTGAAAGTCACCATGTTTTAAATAAATTCTGCTAATTATATTCTCTGAGCTCTTAAACAATAATGATTGTTAATGGATTCAGATTCCATATCAAAAATGCCTAAAGCTATGGCTTTATTAATAATTTACTAAAAGATATTGAATTCCTAATAGCGTTCTAATGGATCTAATAAATCTAGAGCAAAATGTCAGCTATTAATATTTTTCTCGCTAGCGATATTAAACATCGACACATCTAGGTGTATATTTGAAAAGTTCGAACGAATCGATAGCGAACAAAAATCGATTGTAACAAATTATGTCCCACGCTCGGTCGCCTACATCCTTAGTTCTGCAATCTAGTAATTTGAGCTTTATACCCTATTCACACAATTCCAGTGACTGGATCTATCTTAGACTATATGCTTATTCATCTGCTTTGGATATTTTCTTTTACATTTGTGTGGTGTAGAGTATTCCACAAATCTATCTATTTAACCAGCTGATTGATACTGCCTTCATCGAATGAAAAATCCTATAACATCAATGTTCACAATGTTATTTGTACTTAAATCTCACATTCCCGTCACGCAGTAAAACTAAAGCTAAAGCAGGCAGTCTACGGGTAAGAATCCCGAAAGCATCTGTCTTTGTCAACTTTCCAGTAAAATGGCCAAGAAACAATGAAAAACAACTAATGGCGAAGTAAATATTGTTGGAAAATATGCCCTTTTTATGGCAATACAGAATAAATATAGAATGCAGCTGGAAGACTGTGAACCGGCCGTTATCGAAATACGTGTAATAGTGGCGGTATTTTTTGCGGTGCACATGTCGATATGTTTATAATTATTGTCGTTTTCACCTCGCTCCACATTTCGAGTGCGGGATAAGATTGTTTGGTAGAGTTGTGCGAAATATCCGCCGTACCTAATGAACGCGCCAATAAAGTTGCAGTTTCCTTCACTAGTTCAATAATTATGTCGTTATTCAGATTATCAAATCAGTATTTGTAATAATAAACATAAAACATAGGTACACATTACAAGGCCTTCATATCTACCGTTCTAACTACTTTTTCTTTAACTTGCCTTGAAAGAGTATATTTCTTATCCAATTTTACTCTACTCTCTTTCTGCTTAAAAACACGTACACATAATAAAATACCTGTCCCTGACCAATCAATTGGCAGAATTTTACTTTAGCGATGAATACGTTATCTTTTACAAAATCAACTCTCTGGAAAACTTACCAAAATCTTTTGTCAGCTTTATACAAGCTGTTTTCTGCGTACTTTCGTAAAGGTTTTTAAATATTTAGATATCTCGCTTAAACTCCTTTATTTCCTTTAGTTCCACACGTAACCTTTTACTGTCGTTTTCCAGGGCTTCGACATATTTTATGCGAAAAAATAATTCGTTATTCCATAATTGATATATATTCGACATTATATTACAAATCGACAATCGATCATACGCATTTTTGGACTTTCCTTAAACAACTAACAACTATAATTTGGTTACTTATTCACAGATACAAAATTTTAATTTGTTTATTATTCATCCCCATTCTTGGAACTTCATCTCCTAAAAGGGTGGGATATAGGAGTAGCGGAAAATACGCAAAATAGTCGTGAAATATTGATTGTATATCGGGGCATCACTAGAGCTGATATGAAATATAATTTCCCAGAACATGGAAAGTGTGCGCGCTGCCAAGGCGCCATGGGAATTATTTTCTTGCGCCGGTACAATTTCACTTGATTGATGAAAGTTACCGACTCGAAAGACGTATCTCTCAGACATTCTTTAAACATGATATTTACGTAATTTATATACAACGTTTACTTAATAATCATTGTAGTAATTAATAGTTTTAATTGCCGTATAAATAACACACGTTCACTAGAGCGTTTATGTTCAACTAAGTACTCCGTTTTCTTGCACCTGATTCCGTTCTTATGGTTGTTTGTTTGATATTATACTACCAGCTACTGGTCTACTGTCTAGCACTTGAATGTAATCATAACTGACTGGAAAAGACGTATGACACAGGACCCGGCGGACTACGCGAAAAATGTCTGATGCGATGCTGTGTAGCAACCGTAAGGCGCTCTGCCCACTGGAGACGCGTCCCGCCGCGGTGCGCGGAGCGACAGATAACGTGCGCGGTGACGGAGGCGCAGATCTGCCTTACTTAGCGGTGTAATCTGCTCCCCCGCGCGGTGATGCTGATTGCGACGGCCTCGCGCTAAATAAACTCGTATGTTCACTGTGTTGTCGATCGACGTGGAGAATGGACGAATTTATTCAATTTCAAGATGTTGCAGTTATATTGTCATTTTAAGGATTTTGTATACAAGAATTAAAAGACACTGCGTCCATAGAAGATTTTGGACAGTATCAAATCACGCCCGGGACTGCGGAGCCGGTGTGTCATACCCCGCGGCACGCCCCGCGCTCCCGCGCAGATTGGCAGAAACTGCGAGCGGCCGCCTTCCCGCGCGGTTTCGCGTCACCAGTGTGTTGTGCTAGGCGTGATTTCTATACAAATTGACATACTTTCATACAAAGTAAAATCTGCCATCCCGCGCTACGCGACGGGGCGCGGTGCAGTGGGCAGAGCGCCTTAGGTGAATTACTTATCCCTTCCAAGTTAGTACGATCACATCTATGATTCCATCGTAAAGTATTAAGTGCGTTTGCAGTCAATTGCTAACTTGTGATGATAAATTATAGATCATAAAGGCTTTGTATCTACACGTCCTACAAATGTGAATTATTATTGAAGGTTTAGTATAGCAAAGTTAAAAAAGCATTTAATCATTTCGCCTTGCATTACGATTCGCTTTCAGTTTGGGCATTCCTATAAAGAGCTAGTTGATTACCGTCTTTGCGCAAGACAACATTTGAAGTGCATTGTGTTTGACCTTAATGAATGAATATAAATCATTTTAATATTCGCATATCGTAATTTCATAGTTAAATATCACTGTTATAAATATAAGTTTATTCCTCAAAGCAAGGGTGCAAAGTTTTTCCGAAAAAAAAGAAAATTCGTCCCCATTCTTGAAACTTCATCCCCTAAAAAAGTTGGATATAGGACCCCAAAACCTCTTTAAGTTCTTATGCATGACACAAATTAGATTTCATCTTACATCGTGCATCTGTGCATCTTTCTTCCTTAGATAGGTACATTTTAAACGTTCAAGTTTTTGTTTGCTCTGGCGTCATAGTCATAACTGATTCTTAAATGGATTGGATAAATATAATATTCGTAGCTATAGATTACCTAGTAGTGTAGTAGCTATAGAAAATGTTCGCGAGCTTTTGAAAATACAAGGCAAACATACCAAGACATAGCAGTGAGAATGCGGCGTATCGTCGAAAAATCATAAATCCATTTATTCATACCTGCACGTTAAGTCATCTTTCAGGTATTGCGTAGGTGGAGCCCGCTCTGTGAGCTGAAATATCCTGTCTATACAACGTATTCTGCAAGGCTATTCACTTAACTGCCTACTCGTATCGAAGCTTCACTCAAGTGAGATAGTTGTGACTGTTATTACACCGAAAACAGATATGCAAAAATCTAAATCCAGCTATTAAAACGTACATAAAGAATAGCTCTAATCAAGGTACCTATATGTTTGTACTACCACCATTAGGTAGCAGAATAGAACCTTACGGTATTTAAATTATGTACAACTCTTCTATGTACCTACAGGCTTCCAACCTGAATGCTGAGGATGCCCGAGGGGGTTTCATGGTTAAAAATCCCACATAATTCCTACTAATTATAAATTATTCAAATACTAAATGTCATAATTCCTTATTAATCCTTACATAACTTACTTACGGGTTCAATATTTCAATGGAGATTTCCCCCCTGTTATAAAAAAAGGTGCTTACTGTTATTTAATCATTTAAATACCTACTCATATTAATTTGTTATTGCATAAGTTATGTCAACGCGGTTATCAACGCCACCGACCGTGTCAACCTCACCCAAGACAATACTGTCTTGACGTTTTCACCTCCGAAGAAGGAAAAGGGACTAAAAAAGGAAAATGGCGCTGTAAGCGCACATAGTATGAAACTATCTAGGTAATTAATGCCATGGATCCGACACATATAAAATAACTAGTAGGCCGCGTGAGGGCGCGGGCCACATGTGGCCCGCGTGCTGTCGTCCCGACTTTAAAAAAATGCCTTTAAAATTCCCCTTACATTTTGTATGGAAAAAATAAATTTCGCCATTTTGAATTTTTTTTCTATTCATTGAATAGACCTTTAGTTCCTGATCAACTCTTGTCAAGAAACCGGTTTTCCATCTTTTATACTTTCCGAGATATCGAGGAAATTCAAATGGCGGCCATTTTGGATCCGCCATTTTGAAATTATTTTTAGCTCACTGCCAATTGCTTGACGTTTCAAATGACATTTGGTCGAGCACCCCCCACCTATCTTCAATACCCTTGGCTGTGCTCTTCACCCGTCTTCGAAATCCTCACTCATCAGCTCTCTCCGTATTTTTCCTCTTCATGAATTTTTTCCCTCTATACGACATCATCCTTGAAAAAAAAATTTTTCATACAAAATTGTTCAGGAGAGGTGATCAATGACCCAATCAGCACGAGTAGCTATATATATATTAACTAGTAGGCCGCGTGAGGGCGCGGGCCACATGTGGCCCGCGTGCTGTCTTCCCGCCTATAAAAAAATCCCTTTAAAATTCCCTTACATTTTCTATGAAAAAATAAATTCCGCCATTTTGAATTTTTTTCTTCCCATCGAATAGACCTTCGGGTCCTGATCACTTCTTATCAAGAAACCGTTCTTCCATCTTTTATACTTTCCGAAATATCGACGAAATTCGAATGGCGGCCATTTTGAATCCGCCATTTTGAATTTTTTTTTAGCTCACTGCCAATTGGATGACGTTTCGAATGACATTTGGTCGAGCATCCCCCACTTATCTGCAATACCCTTTGCTGTGCTCTTCGCTCGTCTCCGAATTCCTCAATCATCAGCTCTCTCCGTATTTTTCTCCGAATGAATTTTGACCTTCTATACGAAATGGTCATTGAAAAAAAAATTTTTCATACAAAATTGTTCAGGAGAGGTGATCAATCAGTGAATGAGTGAATCAGCACAAGCAGCTATATATATAGTAATTAGGTTTCCTTTTGCTGATGTGGATGAAAGGGCTGGGAAGAGTTTTGACGGAGGCAGAGGCTCAGGTAGCTTCCCAGCCTCAACTGCTCAACCCTCAGCCGAAACTCAAGTTTTAACCCTCTTTCATAAACCAGAATCTCCAAATATTGTTATGTCATCTATTTAAAGGATGAAATGTTACACATGCAAGTAGTTTCCAGTGTCATTATTTCGTCAAAAAGATTTCGTTATGGTATTTAGATTCTTAAATTTTTCGTAAGAAGTTCGTTACACATCTGAGCTTAAAGACAGATAAGGCGCATTAATTTTCACCACGGTGTTGTTCGCCAGTTGTTTTATTCATGATCCGCCATTCGCGTCGCGAACAAACGCTCCCAAAACAGGTGACGGTGTTTTTTGCTGCGCCGCGCACGCGCAGGTATTTAGTCGCCCGAGTAAGTAATCAGCGTTAGGCTTCACGCGCATTAAACATTTTTGATGGAACGTTGCACTGATTTTTCGATTCGATTGATTATATTTAGTGAATAAATGTAGTGAATTAATTGCGGCGTGCCAAATACTCGCTAGCAACTTAGTAGGTAATCACCTTCAGAATCACAGAAAATTTGAAAATTCTCACATGTTAAATCACCGACTCAATATTGATTACCTACACCATTATTCCTAGATTTTTTTTTTGGTATAACTCAAGCGAAGCAAGGGGCTCAGCTTGTGTAAATAAACAAATTGGCTAAGTATATGAAGGTACTATCTTGTATTTAAGTGAATTTGAATCAGCGAAATCGGACTACGTATAGACATTTAATTTGAAATTGTGAAATAGATGCGTCCGGTGCAATTAACGCTCATGTTACTTAAAGTGCATGGGAATAAATTTGAATGCAACTTCTGAATAATTGCTATTTAGTAATATTCAGAAGTTGCATTCAAATTCAATGTATATGTAAATAAAACATGTATTATTTAGCTTAGTAATGACCCAATATATAAAACAGCGAAATTATTGAGTACGAAAGAAAATGAGATAGAATATCTTCAAAATAATAGCTTGTAGACCGATATCCCAGTCATCGCAACATACACACACACACATACGCACACCTGAATTTGCAAATTGTTAAATTGCATAGTATCTACTCTACTAGTCTAGTATTTGGTACCCATATTGTGGATTCGTGCAAAAATATGTAATCTGACATTTTTGGCGGCGGCCACCTTGGACTGATTTCCATCATCAAACATTGCATTTCAAACAAAAAGCAAATCAATATCGCTTCATTTGCTACGATGCCAAAGACATTTTTTGGCACAGACACGTCAAACGTATAACACCCCGTCGTTTTTGCGACGGGCGTTAAAAGCAGTAAGGCACAGGAAGAAACAAGCCAAAATCCTTACTAGACAATACAACTAAAAGTCATCAAATCACGAGCTTACTCGTATTTAATCGAACTCTCCGTCGATATCCAAAGTCAAGTCAAAAGTCAAAATATATTTATTTCACATAGGCCTAGCTTACAAGGCACTTGTAAAACGTCAACAATATTTGTTACATAATATTATGTACGGTGATAACTACAAGTCGACTTTAAACTAAGTTTACGAGGGTTCCAACGCGCCCTGCACTGAAAAGAAGCCCACAACATACTCAGCCGGGTTTTGTTTTCGGTTATCACCACTTCACAAATGCTCTTAAAAACTAGTTGAGCTAGTAATTATAATACAGCAGCTCATTCACTCCCAAGAATTTGATTCATGTAAATAATCCTTAATACTATTGCTCTCCTAGCTCGCTCCAAGACGTTTAATAATAATAATAACAGTAGTATCACCGTTAGCCGCTCGCCATTTCGTCACTTATTTGGAGGTAGGCAAAAGAAAAACCTGGACTCTGCACAAACCACGGCCGGAACACCTCATTCACAGTTTAGTGCATCGCTGTTTCGCACGTTTTAAATCATAATTAATGTTTTGTTTTTTCTCTCGAGATAAGAAGGAGGTATATAGTTTTTTATCATTCCGAAAAGGAAGAATCATAAAAGTGGTGATTGTGATTTTGATTATTTAGTGAAAATACTGTCGTCGAACATCTTCACCGGATAGCGTTAGTACGCAGCATAACCCGAGCCGTGAGTACCTACTCAATTATAAAATGAAAGTACCTAACAGGAGCTGATATGGTCCAGTGACTAGGATATCTGACTCTCACTCAGCAGGCTCGGGTTCGATTCCCGGCAACGGAAACAGATCACAAGCAGGCTGCGTGTTTCTCAACTAGGAGTTTCACATACACCTTTACAATATAGGGTTGCGTGTTACTCATGCAGGAGTCTCACATACGCCCATACTATACAGGGCTGCGTGTTTCTCATCTAGGAGTCTCACATACACCCTTTACTGATAACCGAAGCATAACTGCTACGCAGACAGCGAACCGATCGCCGCCATTGATGTCGACGTCACGAAGGATGCTTTTACTGGAACGAATGTAAGTAGGTACTATAACGTTGCTGACATCAGCCCCGCTGCAATATCGTCTGTTTTGGTCTCCAGCGTGCCTCTTATCCCAGTTACCTGTTACTAGTTGCTGTACGATTGCTGTTGTGACGGATTTACCTACAGAATATTAGACCCATTCTGAGCATGTTAAAAGATTATCCGAAAGGATAGAAAATAAGCAAGTATTAATTCTTCGTACGCTGTCATCACCATGCGTAGCTATTAGGTACTTTACTCTTATCCTGTAAAGATGAAAAATCGATACCTGCTTAAACGGATTCAGCTCAAGTGCATTCGGCTCGAATCTTATACATATTATTTTCAACATATCGTCTCCTCCTAAGGAGACTTATTTTTTTCTGATGCATAAAAGAGAGCGAAAAGAAAAATCTAAATCGATGAGTTGATCATTTTTTGTAAGAATTTGACTGAAACTTAAAAGTCAACAAAAATTATTATTAATAAATCTAGCGCAGATAATTAAGATCTGTAGTACGCAAGCTTATGGCCACCACCACAGCTACCAGCAGGCAGCCGTTTTTGCTCGGCCGCTTGCGCGGCAACCGCCCTACGCGCGGCAAGGCGGACGACGAGTCACGTGACGTGTCGACGCAGCTCGCCGCTTCCTCGAGGAAGACATCGCGGCAGTAGCTTCCATGATACGGACACAAGGAACGGTAAAGCTGGCAAGCCGCTTGATTTATTTCTACAATGACTGACTATTCATTTAATGTCAATCATTATTTTGTTTATGATTTCATATCAGTAATTCTACAATTTCATAGTGGATATCAGGTTATGTCATGTCATATCCATTGCCATGTTTCGTGATTATATATTACATAAAGGAAGTAAAATATACTACTAGACAGAATATTAAATACCCATTATTTTAAAGAATCTATAGATAATCTTTTTTTAATATATATGGGCATAATTTCAACCATTTTACTTTCAATGTGAAGAAATTAGAAAAATAAACTCATAAATACATAGTTTTTCTTTTTAAAACTAGAAGATCTTAAAAACAAGTATTAAATTAATATCAAACAATAGTTACGTCATGTGTACACCTTGAATAAAGACGTAATAATTTCCTTTTTAAGTAAATAAAGATTTGGATTACAATTCAAGAAAATTTAATGCTTTCAGTGAAATAGCAATCTCTAGGAATTTAATGTGTTACCATTTGGATGCAATTCAGCTCCAGTATTTACCAAGATTAAGCCTGTTGCAAAAGTATTGCGACCCTCGGATACTTTTTTCATCTTTTATTGGATATATATTTTTAATGGGGTTTAAAATAATTGTTTACAAAACGTGGCCGATACAAGATCCGACACTAAAATACTTGGGATTTATTTTCTATTTATTACAAATAAAAGTGTGTTAACTCCAAATTAATTATGTTGATAATATTCAATCAAGCAATATATATATATTTTCATATGTATATATAAATGTGACCATTTATGAAGAAATTAGGAATGTCAACCATAGAATACCCACTGCTGGTGATACACAAAAAAATTCGAGCTCTGTAAATGCTTAAATCTACACGAAGATCTATATAAATATAATATGCTGGTAAGCAATAATATGGATTAAAATCATGAAAAATAGCAGATAGTACTTATGCCATGAAAACATTTACTGATGCCTCAACAACTGGGGATCATGCTTGTGGAGCATGGAGAGAACAGGAATGACAGCTACACACAAACAGTCTCCAGGACCGAAAAATTTGTGTCTTGTATTGACAGTGCGACTGAAATATGCAAATATCAATAGAATGGGGACATATAATTTTCAAATTTGACAAATATTGCACAGGAATCATAATAATGGTGAAAATGGTGTAATATAACGGTCTGTGGTTCAAAAATTTAAAAGACTTATTTCATATAGGCCTGGCCTACGGGCACTTATAAATAATTAGTGAAATATAATTATTCTTACTTATTAGTGATTAATATAATTGCACATGCTGATTACTTATGCAGTTCTGACAATAAAATCACGGATGCAGAATCACCATCTTAATATCTAATGGGAATTATCGAATTGAGCTTATACAATTAACATAATCACGATGATAATTGGTAATCTCTCGACAGATTTGTTTGCAAGTGGGAAAAACCACAAATGTATAAACATAATAATATTATGGGTCATGGTGTTGGATTCCGATGTCTTTACAATTAACGCATATACTATATCGTGGAGAGATCAGCTTACACACACATTGAAACAAATAAATTTTGAATACAAATCTAACTAACGGTCAAGAACGGGGATTCTGTTGCGGTAGTGCCTCAATGGCCCACATACCCGTGAAACCCCCTCTATAAGATACCTACTTAACACCAATACTTAAGCATTAATTTTAAAATCACAAGATTTTTTTTAAATAATAATAATAATTAATGTAAGGAACGCGCAGTGTTGTGTTAAACCACCGTGATTGAAGGGAATAGGTATCTTATCTGGATTTCACTACTCTGAAGAGGAGTCTTATTTAGTCACCCATCCCAGTAAGGATGATGTCACTTTTAGACAATGTACCTACTCTTAAACAGTAGGACACTTGTTGTATAAGACAATTTACTTATGGCTGCTGAAAGCCATAAATTGGAGATTGAATTACTTACTGCGGTCAAACATATTTTTAATGATGGGATTTACATATTTTTAATAATGTGATTAAGAACATTTTATTCATTCTATTCTTTTGTCCCATATGACTAGACACGACCACCACCACTAGACATCCACCCATAGACTTGACGGTCCACCGGGTAGAGTCGTAAACGTACAAATATCGCACAACAAGATTCCAATCTGTATGTAAATGTGCGAAATTGCAGATGTGATCGCACTGCGCTCGCGCACCGGCGGCGGTCTCGCGTCTCAAAACCAAATACAGAGTGGACCGCGTTATTCAGCAGCTGCTATTTTATTATTCAGATATGTGTAGGTACCTATTTAGTTGGATATTTATTTATGGACAAGTAGAATTTTTAAGAAATAACTCATTGAACAATCCTAATTAAATTTTTTTTGGTATTTTTTATCAGAATACTTAATTTAAGAATTACTTTAGGTTTTAAAAGTAAGTATATATTTTTTTTATTTAAAGTTCAAATGTCTTCTAATATGTGTTTATTTTGATTACTCACAAAATTATTCTGTTCAACAAGTTGCTGAACGTATGAGGACGTAACGTAATAATCGTAATCGTAAAAATTCCAAATTTAGTCAATCAGGGGGCAGAATCAGCCAATAAGCAGATAAAGCTGCCGATTATAATTACACCACTTGTCTTTTTCAATGGCTGAGTCAATGGATTTTAGTGGGAATTAATAAAAAGCCTAAATCAACGTGACGATGATGTGTTAGTTGAATTCAGTCAGCATAAGTCGCGTTGAAACAATACCAAAGTCTTTGTCAATCTATGAATAGTAAACTATTTATGGCCTAATTTTTCAGAAAATGCCTGCATAACACCGGCCAGTTTATCCGAGTTCAGTTTATTTTCGAGGAGAAAACAATAGCCCTTTCCATTTCTCTAGCCGGTCTAAATCAAACCGTTCGGGAACTGGCAGCCGCTGGAGTTTATAGCTGAGGATGATTTATATTGTTTAAACTGCGATATGAATTGCCGGCGAAACTTATACTCGCTGTTTGTTACAGTGTTTCTCAATTTAGATACACTTTCTTGTTTGTAATTGCTGTTCCTGAGAGTATTTGTCTCTTGGTTCAAGAGTTTTGATGCGGGGTTTTGTAACTAATCGAAATATGACATAAATATTCTCATAACATTATGTCCTCCCTGCCCTCTATACTTTGATAGCGGGGTTTATTTTTAGCAGTGTCTTAATCGATAAGCTGATAAGAAATCCAATATTTTGAAAGAGTGGGTTCACCCGCACCCAGATTTAAATAGCATTTCTTTTTTCATTACTGCTAATAACATTTTTGTATTTTAAAAAGGGTTCTTGGACTTGCTTAATGTACTAGACTTAGTACAAAATGAACTAAAGCTTACACCAGCACAGTTATATCTCCAATAACTAAACTCAGGAAGAAAAAATGTTAACCCCATTCAGCGGTAGCTTAACTCCGGTACAATATTGTATTATTGTCACAGTTGATAGTTGATACTAAATAGAGAAAGTTGTTGAGCTCACAGTGGAAGTATAGGCAGTAGTCAATTAACCAAACGAAAGTCCAGTTCGTGGCCAACACGGAGATAAGGATAATACCGAGGTTAACAACGTAGAAGCAGACAAATTCTATTAATTAGACGATTTAGCGACCGCGCCCCAATTCGATTAGTTTCGCTGGAGCACAATAAATCTTATCGTTGCATTCCGAGACCGGACGGGGGCTATTGTGATCAAGCTAAACATTATGGTAAAGATATAGGAAGTTAAAATACAAGAAACTCTGGAATTGGAATATTCGACATGAGTTTTCATTATAATGCTGCAAATAGTGATGTACTTTCTTAATAAATCTACTGATATTTAAGCATCAACTTTACTTACTTAACAAAATAACCTATAGAACAAAGTATCCTAAAACATTGAAAACAATGCTAGCAGTAGGTATATGTAGCAATTTGGTAATAATTTTGAGATGTTTATGAGGTAGGGCTAAAATCTGTTAGACCAATTAATAAGTTTTAACTGTTGTAGTATGTAAACCAAGCATAAAAACATTGAAAAAATCATGAATAAACATAACCGGTAAGCTTAACAAAATTGAAAGTTATCAATTCAAATAAGCTTCGATATGAAAATGTCATCTATCTTCAAATTGAACAACGCAAGTGTCGGCCGAAAACATGACTCTGGTTGAAGTACACTGTGGACATTTTGATGGATGGATTGGATATGCATTGGGCATACCACTGATAGGTATAGAAAACAAGAATTTCAACAAGTTGCTACAATAATTATTATATTTTATAATGTTTATAGAGAAATAATTTGATATCAATTATAATAATATTTTGGTAAAACTTTAAAAAGTTTAGTTATTTATAAAACTTCTTTATATTCTTAAACTCACCATTTGTTACGAGTAAGGTGTTGCTTTATGTAATTCGTTTAATTTTTAAATGTGAATGTTCATTACGAAATTTTATATTTACTGCATTATGATATGCTTCCTAAATATCGAGATGCGCAAAGCTTTCGCGACGAGTACCGGTCAAGTGTTCTGCGTGTCTTTTGTTCATGCATCATTGGTCAGTGTTATGTACGTTATCAGCGATGATGTCTTTAGTGTCATGCACTAGCAACGCCTCCGCTGCCCGCCCGTTTCCGTGCCCCGCGGCTGAACTTTCACTGAGGTTCCACTCCGGAGTTCGGTCAGAGGTATTTGTAGACAAACACAGTACTATCGGTATGAATGGAAAAAATGTTTCTATAGTTTCATAGGTGGCAGTCGATTACTTTTTTTTAATATTACCTCTACGTTTTTCTCGCTCCGCTACTGGAATATCATCACAAATGTTGACTCGACGAATTGTATGTTTTGTACACACAGCACTAAAATTCCTCTTAGTTTTATTTAGGGCTAAAAAATAATTACACAGGTTATTCCAAAGTTTATACCTACTCTGTAGTAATCAGAATTTCTATCCACTCACAGGTCGTGCCTGAGGGCCCGTTTGACCTGGAGTGGATGTGGGGTTACCAAAGAGAAGATTTTGACGAATCTGTACTTATCTGTTACCGTAATAACGCCATCAACCTATTATTTCTTTGAATAATAATCACAGCTATTGAGATATGAAATTACCAACAACATGAGGAAACTTACAAGCCAACTAATCTGAACAATACCGAAAGTAGTAGTAGTAGTTCTAAGCATATTTATAGGTAAAAGATAAAACTAATAATAGATAGATAGATACATAGAAAATTCTTTATTGTACACCAATAAAACATGAGAAAACATTGATAAATACACAAAAGTTATACTAATGTACATATGGCGGCCTTATCGCTACACAGCGATCTCTTCCAGGCAACCATCGGGGTATGAAGCGGTGACGAATATAATGAGGTAGGTGGTACAATAGAAACAATTAAAACTGAAGAAAATATCACATAACACTATATAAATAAATACGTATATATATATATATATATATATATATATATATATATATATATATATATATATATTTATATTTACATAATCATAATAATAATATAATATATAAATATATATATGTATATAATAAATTCTAATAAATAATTACAAAACCCTCAAATAGAATAATAAATGTTTCAAATTAAAATAAATACTTACAAAAATACTTAATGAGTGACAAAATATAACATATATAATATAAGTAACATAGAGATCAGCTGCCACTGACTCCAGGAAGTTGAGACAAAAAGTGATCCTTTAAACGTTTCTTGAAGATATTAACAGAATTGGCCTCCCTGATATCAAGCGGAAGGACGTTCCAGAGCTTTATGGCCTTTACCGTAAAAGACTTACCAAAGAAAGTCGAACTATGTGTGGGCACCCTTAGAGTTAGTTTTCTTGCAGAACGAAGTACCTCGTCAGGCTGTCCCACGAAGTTGAACTTTTCTTTTAAGTATGGGGGCGCAGAAGGATGAAAAAGAACACAGTAAACAGAAAGGATGTGCATATTCCGGCGAAGTCGAATGGGTAACCAATTAACTAATACTTCTTTAGAACTCGTAATAGTAGTAGTAGAGTTACAAAACAATAAATCTACCGCGGCGTGTAGCGATGTTTGTCTTGTAAGAACACCTGCAAATGCTCTTCTTTTTCGATACCACGTTTAGAGAGATTAATTGAGCAATACCTTCTTTACAAGTTACGAAGCAAAACGCGAGACCGTCCAGCGCTGAACAGTAAACGCATTAGCAATTATCCGCAAACGTCCGTGTCTTACAATTGCGTGCAGCTCTAAGCTGACTATCGACAGCTGTAATTAAACCTCTGTTAAACCCTCGCAAGTCTTTTTAAGCACCTACACATAAATTACGGACCTCCTTACACCATGCTTTATGTCGGGTAGCTCTATTGAATATTTTATTGCCAGTTGCACGCCTGTAATTTAGCGGTGAATTTAACTCATCTCTATTACATCGCTTTATTGCGTCTCAGGAATAAATAGTGTTTGGATTAACTATCTTTCACTATAACATTTTTAGTGTTTCATTTTTTTGAATAATCGATTGCTGTTTTTGAATTCTTGAGTAGTCTGTAATCGTATTAGGACATTTCGTGATAAAAAAGTAAAACCTTCGAGTGAGTGCGGGATATTTAATCAAGATCGCCGAGTTATAGGAGGTCTACGAGAGTCTACAGCGCATGAGATGACAGGTTTGGCAATGACATTTAAGTGACCTATTACTTTTGTTATATTTTTGAGGTGTATTGATTTTTTATAATAATTTATTTTATTTATTTTGCACTAAAATGTCTTCAAAGTCTTTGAAGGAAGTTGAATATGTGTATGTTGCGCCAGTTGAGGAGAGCTCCGAGGAGCCTCCTATGGATGAATGGTCTTCACTGGTAATGGAGCTACGAGAAGAAAATCGTAAACGGGCCCTTTATGAAGAGGGTTTATACGATCCTGGCAGTGGAGAGATATGCACCAAATATGTAGCAATGTCGGCCAGCTCCGTTTTAAGGCATCCATATTTTAACTACCCCGCTGTTCGCAACCCCGGTATCACAGAAGCTTTACTTCAACCGGAAGAAAAGGTCACTTATCCAGATGACGGTCAGGCGTTGTATTTGGCAACTTGCAAAGACATGAAACAATGCCCTGTGTTGAAATTTCATAGAGAATTGCTTACCGATAAAATCGACTTAAAGTATTACTGTGTGCAACCTTTTGGAGTACGAGCCATGGCTATGGCGCTAAGTTACAACCAAAACGTGACTTCATTTGATTTAACGGACAACTTTTTGAATGATGACGCATGCTTCCATTTGGGGGAAATGCTAACAAGCAATTCTACGTTGAGTGAATTAATTTTATCGGGATGCAGGATTGGGCCAAGTGGCGTAAAATTATTGATGGCTGGACTGCCTTCAAGCAGAAGCCTTCATACTTTGAATTTGAACAAAAATGCGATAGGAGATTTAGGTGTGGAATACATTGCATCTGCAATATTCCGCGGCATCAGTGTAAAAGAAATTTATCTAAGTTATAATAATTTAACTGGAAAAGCCGCTATGACTTTAGCTGAAGCTTTCGAAACTTACAACAATTTAACGCTTTTGGATCTCTCTTGGAACAATCTGTATGCTCCATTGGTGGGAACAGTGACTTTATTGAATCGTTTATCAGAAAGTAAAGTTTTACAAAGTTTATATTTGTCATGGAATTCACTAGCGGGCGGTCGAATCGGAACTGCAATCAATTCAATTTTAGGAATTCCCGCTTTACATGTTTTAGATTTGAGCAACAACAAGTTGTCTGACGAGGGTATCCAGAACTTTATTGGATCTATGGCCAAACCGAAAAAAATGGTGACTCTTAATTTATCTTATAACCCATTCACAAAAGATGACGCATTAATGGTTCTCCAAAAAATGAAACTTAACACAGTAAAAATTCAAAATCTTTTCATGGATGGAGTGTTAATTGATGGAGCATTTTTAGAGCTATTGGATCAAATTAAGACCATGAAATCAAAGAAAAATACTGTTATAACATACGGTGGTGCTCTAGGCGGTTATGAAATAAAAGGGCCAGATGCAAGAGATTTAGTTCTTAATCGAGTCGAATTTTTAACAATGAAAAGTAAAAAACGCAAGGTTGACGTAGCTCTTGTAATATTGCAAATGCAAAAGGATAATATGCATATAATGAATTCTAAAACTTTTGAAGATGTGATCACTGCAACGGGAGCGCTTCTGGACAGCGACCTTATAGATGAGATTGTAAATGTTTTCCCTGGTCCGAAGAATGCTAAGTATAAGACTATAAACATCGATCTCGTGGCTGACTTCATTCGGAGGAAATGGCCAGATCGTAAGCTACCGCCGACACCGCCTCCGCAGCCTGAGCCAGCGCCACCTCTGCCTAAACCCTCAAAAGCTAAGACAAAAAGCAAACGAAAGGGGAAAACATAACCTTTGATAATAATATGGTACTCATATATTTTACTTACATTTATCATTTACTTTTCGATTATTTTATATGATGGTAATATTGTACATTATATATTTTAATATATTATTTTTCTAACTTATTCGTTTTTACATTCTTCTAATAGCTTTTATTGATAGTGAATATATAATACTGATCGAGATCATAAATAGATGATACTGTTAATATTGTTCAGATTAAGTATAGACTCAGAGAGTAAGAAACCTTTTTATATTTATTGTATAAAAAAATAATGGCACATAAAAATAAAATAAAAAAACTGACATTCGGTATTATACACATGTTTGTGTGCAGTATTTTTCTCAATATTTCTTAGGTTTTTGTATAAATAATTATTATTTTAATAAAATGTCTTCAAGCAGTAGTTTAGAAAAAGCTGAATCGATAGCAGAAATAATTTATGAAGTGGAATCATTTGCTTCCGAAGAACCGCCCACTGAGGAATGGTCATCACTAAACGCAGAAATCCCTGAGGAAAATTTGAAACGACTTCTGTTTGAACAGGGTTTGTATAGGCCTGGTAGTGGTGAGATATGTACCAAGTATATTCCGCTTTCTTCGAGTTCAGTTTACCGACATCCTTATTACTCTTACCCGGCTGTCAGAGATCCTGGTATAAAAGAGGCATTGCTTGATACACCAAAAAGGATTACATACTCAGAAGATGGCCAAGAACTTTATCTCAATCTGTGCAAAGAAATGGGAATGTGTCCCATTCGAATTTTTTACAGGCAGCTCTTAGAACGTAAGGTCGATTTAAAATATTACGGAATTCATCCAATGGGATTTCGGCCTATCGCAATGTCTCTAAATAATAATAGAATAGTTAAGGTGCTGGATTTAACAGACAATTGGATCAGCCTAGACGGATGTTATCATTTAGGAGAGATGTTTGTCACGAACATCAGTTTGGAGGAATTAAATTTACACGGTTGCAGAATTGGACCAGAAGGTGCTAGGCGTTTGTTCGCAAACATACACGTCAACCGCACTCTACGTAAAATCAACCTAACCAGAAACGATTTGACCAACGATGGCATCGCGTTTGTATCGAAAGCAATATTTTTAGGCTCTGATCAAACAAATATTAACCTCAGCAATAATAATTTAACGGAAAAATCACTAGTTGCGCTCACTTCTGCCTTTGAAACTCACAATAAGTTGACACATATCAATCTTTCTTGGAATAGCATATTTGTACCTGGTGCCATTACTAACTTCTGTAATATGTTATCGGAAAATGAAAAGTTGGAGGAAATAAATTTTTCGTGGAATTCGTTAAGCGGTCCTCGTGTCGGTGCTGCTATTAAAAAACTGATGACAGCTCCAAAATTGAAATCACTTTATCTTAATAATAACAAACTTTTATCAGGCGAAGTTAAAGAAATAGCGAAAAGCTTAATTGCATGCAAGTACTTGGACACTTTGGATCTTTCAAGCAATCCATTGACACCCGATGATGCTGTCTTTGTTCTATCGTACTTAAAGTATCGTAAAGTGAAACTTCAGAATCTGTCTCTTGAAAATGTATTGGTGACGTCGGAGTTTCTTGAGATGAAAACTAAAATATTGTCATTAGATTTTCGAAATAAAGCGGTTATTAAACATGGAGATGTGTTGGCAAAGTTCAAGTCAGTTGGTAACGACATGAGAGAAATAGTACTTAGAAGAGCTGAACATTTATGTCAGAAATCGAAAAAGACAGCCGTGGATATAGCGCTAGTTATAATGGAAATTTGTAAATCTAGTACTGGTATAATAGAGGTTAAAGACTTTGGAGGTGCACTGAAAAGATTGGGTGCTGTTCAATTAGATGAAGATTTGATAGAAGAAATCGGAAACAGCTTTCCTGGACCTCCTAATAAGAAGGTCAAGACGATTGATTTAGATTTGTTGCTAGATTATGTGCATCGGAAATGGCCTGATAAGAAGTTGCCTCCAACCCCTCCGTCAGAAATAATTGAACCAGTTATAGAACAAAAAGGAAAGAAAACAAAAGTGGTTAAGAAGAAAAAGTGATTTGATACTCAAATTATTTTTTATTTATTTAAGATTATTGTTTTACTTTGCGTTTTATTAAGAAATAAATGTTCTTGAAAGTTTTTGCATTTGAAACGATTTCTTAACGTTGTGTCGTGACAACAGAGATTGGTTCCAATTTCATTGAGGGGGTTATTTACATCATCAAAACAAAGCAAGGCGCTTGATCTGAGACGAGAGCATACATGCAAGTCTATTTATTTATGTAGTATAACATACTTCTTCAAGAACTGGAAGATAGAGGTCTCGGAAGATTTTAAGAAAGCCTTATCTAATTAATTCACGTATATTTGTAATTGGTCATTATAAATACAATAATATGTTAAAAAAATTGGTTGTCTGTAAAGTCGGTTTACTGACGATAGTTGAACGTGACAACGTCTTCTTTGTCGCTCGTTTCGCGCTCTCGCTTGCACTTCAAGCCTTACATGGAACGCTTCAGAGCGAGGTAACGCCGGTAACGCCGCATGAGTCATGTTTTTTCGTGCGTGCAACCGGCTCTATCGAATTATAAGACGTTGTCACGTCAAAAGTTTTCGTGCATTTCTAACACAATCCTCGTGACGGAATATATCAATCACTTCAACTTCATAATCATAATATTCATCATCCGCATGATTATTATCGACAAGACCAAGTGCTTGGTATTTCACATAGGCCTAACGTTAATTTTAACTCTAAGCCGTTTCTACTTCCGTGACGCGTAATGTGGTATTGTTATTTTATATCCAGTATCCTTAGTAGTTACTCGCGTCGTGAGGTTAGGCGTTCCATTTTAAAGAGTGATTTACATCGTGAAGACAAAGCCGCGCGCGATAACTGTGCCCGTTGTGACTTGCGACACGGCATCGTCACGGCAAACCAATATAGTTATATACTGATTTCTGACATGTTTATTACATGGGATCATCATCATCTACAGTATTTTAAACTGCAGAGTGCGAATGACCATTGATTTATTCGACGTTTTTTAATGTAGTTAGTTTTTTAGGCTTGTGTGGGTGTGATTATATTGGTTCCTTCTCATGTTGCCTGAAAATCACTTCTTAGTAATAAGTGGTCTAATTACCGTACCGTAACCGTATTTATCGTCAGCGAGTTCTGGCCCTCGATTGGTCATCGTAAATCAGGGAACCAATCAGCGGGCAGAATTTTTTACGATTACGGTAACGATGAATTCTTTTTCTCACACAATCGCCTAGAAGGTTGCAATGTTCATAGCTTTTTGGTTTTATTTTTGTGTGCTTTGTGTACAATTATGATTACTTTATTTTACCTACTTTCTTGTCTTTAACTACACACGTTATTTCTTCAAAAAAAAAAAATATGAAACATGTCATTACACATATCGTGATTATTGGCGACCCTTTCGGGAGGAAGCGGCATTCGTCGTTTGTGACGACGATAGCCGTGCCGTCAGTAATTGTCGTGGTGTAACGGCGCCGCGCCTTAGCTGCGCGCGGGCAGTAGCGTGCGTCACGCAACGTGCGCTTGTCCACTTTATTATTATTTATTGCCCTCCAATAATCCGCGCCTAGATAATACCCTCCAAACGGAATACCGACATCGACACCGCCGACGCCGCCGCCGCGCGCCGCGGATGGACATTCTTTACTCATCTGATGTACGGTTTCCAGAAAACTTAAGCGCGAAGAGATAGATGTTCACAGTTTTTTTTTTAATTCTATACTAGTTAGTACTTGACTGCGATCTCACCTGATGGTAAGTGATGATACAGTCTAAGATGTTATCGTACTAACTTGGAAGGGTAAGTGATTTACCCCAACGATTTCTGCACAGCATTGCACCGGAACGCTAAATCGCTTGGTGGTGCGTCTTTGCTGGTAGGGTGGTTACTAGCCACGGCTGAAGCCTCCCACCAGACCAGACCTGAGCCAATTTAGTGGCGGGAATTGAACCCGCGACCTCCCACTCAAATCCGAGCGCGCCGTCGTCAGGGAGTTTGTTATGAGACCTATGAAAAATAGGTTGATATTAGGAAATCTTCACAATTCACCAATTTGAAAATAGGTTATAGGATCATTGATGATTTAAATATTTACATAATATATTTTGGGATTTATATACGCAGTCTATTTGTAATTCTTCGAAATTTTCCGGGATTTAAGGGAATTACAGTTCAGTGGTTCAACTGATCACTTCGGTAATGTTCGGGTTCGATGTGTCCGAGCTTTGCACGGCACTACTTAGCTGATTCATGAAATCAAAAGTATATCAAGCAGATAGTTCGATTGTTTGGTTATCTCTGTAGTTAGATTGCAGTCTTTAAAATGCTACGTAACCTGACTACCCCTCGCAGCTCTTAGCCTTTGCCCTTCTTCGCGTCGTCACCATGTTAGAAGTGGTCAAGAGTTGACAGAATGCATGTCCATAAATCGCGCAGTAAAAACAGAAGCTATAAAAAGCTAGACCGTACTCCGCAACGGCACTGCAATCTGGATCTAGTCTTGCTTTACAAATACTGCAAATGTCCAGTTTTATGTGCACTGGTGGTATACAGTTATATGGTTGGCTTGACGCACTTTTGTGTGATAAATTAATTTGGTATCTTCGCTAATTGCTGCATTTAACATGCCGACGCATGCGTGATGTAACGTATATTGGGTAGGTAAGTTTTTATTAAGTTGTTTGTCTTTGCGTTATCTCTAACTGATACATTTTGTTATTCCTTATTACACAAATCTTTTCACTTTATTAAAAGGGAAAGGGGAAATCCTAAAAAATGTACATAATATATACCAGTATAAGTTAATTAACGTACATGAGTTAGGAGTACCTAATAAACAAGTAAAGAATAATACAGCAAATGAATGAGTTAGACTAACAATATAATTTACTTGTTTCAGGTATGCGAAACACTCAAGCTTCTTCAATTATGATGCATTAAGTAAGTACAGATGTGACGGATATACTTAGACGTCGGGCGGTCGTATTTTATCAAAATCGTGGGTCGCCAGATGTATCACTTAACAATAGGTGAACGTCGTGTACGTCTCATACTTCTTCTGTATTTAAAAAAAAATGAAGTGGAGACTATCAAGTAAGTATCCAACGCGTGTATGTAATATGTTTCTCGATAGAATGTTAGTCACTAGTATGCGCGTGGGCAGCCAAAGCGATCGTGTAGCGGTCGATTAGGAATTCGGACGTGGTCGCTTCTTCGCCAAACGCCGCGGCCTCCACTTTTACTTTCAAATGCCTACCTGGGTACCTGTTTCAGCGTCTGATAGCCATCGCACCTTCGACCACGCGACGGGGTGTTAGTTTCCTGTTTTTGGCATGTATTTGCGCTTTTTGCTACAAAATTTTAGCAGGGTTTTTGTACTTATATCAGCACTTCTCTTTCTGCCCTTGTCATCACTCAAACCCTTTTTCCTTGTGACAGTTAGAGGAATAGTTGAATGCAATATTTCGTGTTTGGTCGCGAATTATGGTTCCAAATAAACGCTGTGTGCGATCAGGATCCCTACCAGACCGATCTGGCTACAGCGCTGGTCAATCTCTGTCGAGATTAGCCATCAGCGCGGGATGGATTACAGTACACAAGTGTATGCGCAAACATAGTTGCACTCTCTATTCCCCTCTCCGACAATAAACCGATGTGTCGAAAGTTCCGACACGATGGGACAGAGATCTGGCGCGGGACCGTCAAGGGCTGCATATTATGTTCTCCGAGATACGGAAGTGAAACACCTCTAGTTTCCAAACCTACATAGAAATTTCTGATATACGAGTAAAAACCCAATACATGTTATATTTCGGGATCAAACCCACGAGCTTCAATCTACATTGGAATATGCTCACGTCTGTGGCTCACCACTAAACCTACGACTTACGAGCCGAGGCGATGTTGACCTATGCATTTCTTCGTCTGAAGTGCTTACCTTAGATGCACTATTTTTGAATTTGCGATTAAGCCAACTTACATTATCAATTACTAGATGATGATGTAGATTGTAGAACGATGCATGGACGGCCATTTCGATTCGCATTTATCACGTGATTAATCGCATATGAGTGTTACTTTGCCCCGAAATATCGCTAACTATGAAATACCCAAATGTTTATTGAAACATAAAATAATTATTAAAGTGATTACTGATTACAAATCATTTTTCATTTCTCGCAAAAACTTGAAGAATAATTCACGCGCATGTTTCAATTTACAACTCGAAACCGAAAGTCGGTGTAACATGCGATTTTCGTATGCCATAAATCAATACCGAAATAAATCCCACAGTTCAGTGATCATTCAGTTTGATATAGGTACAACGCTAATACTCCGTCTGGCTCACGCCAAATAAGTTTGATATTAAATTCTGAAATCATAGAGCAATGATTTTGGATGCCCTAGATTTTAATTTTGATCTCAGCAGAAAGAACCACAATGCCTGCAAATATGCACCTCAAAGTAATTTAGCGTTCTGGCGCAATTTTGTTTAGCGGCCATAGGGTTTTATTACCCTATCAAATTCACAACGATAACACCTTCTGCATTGTCACTAATCATCAGGTGAGATTGTTGTCAAGTATAAACTTATAGTATGTACAAAAAATTAAAGGTGTCTTTGTGTGAATTTTATCTTTTCTGTCTCTTGATACGAGTTTCATAGCTGTTATTATAGTTTACTTTCTTTAAAAATAGATTTCAAGTGCCACGCATTTCATATAGCGCATCTCTACATAATATTGATATAGGTAAGAATATACTTCAGACGCTTGTGTGGTAGGTTTAAACCAAACTAACGTATGAACTAAATTAAACTGTACACTTGCTAAGCTGTGTCCTACGTTTTGTAAACGTCGAAGGTATAAATGAATTCAACTCTTTATCAGATCGCATTTTACGATGACCGAAAACGGCCCGTGTAGGCATCGTGTATGGGCAATTTACGAAAACCCCGCAGGCTTGGATTTTTTTTCATGAATAAAGCTCAAAAAGGCTGGATTTTGGAGACTCAAGGGCTTACACTGAATCATAAAAGATATCGAATATCGATATTTTGTACTTATCTCGTTTTTGTACGTTTAATGTAGCTCAACACACACAGTACAGTATCAGCGTTTTTAGAGCTGCTAAACAGTCTTTATTGCCAACTGCTAAAACAGTAATATTGTGTTACATAATATAAAAGCATTTCAAACGAAACTAGTGCGATTTAATTTATTTAAGTAGGTACTAGTAATTTAGTCTTTCTAGAATTTTTTCTTCAACCTGTGTAACTATAACTTGCGTTACTATTATCGTCTTCCTAAGGCATTCATGTGAACAAACTTTAACCCAAAAAGTCATTTTTTCACATAGGCCTAACTTACAGGCATTTTCAATCAATGTCAATAAGATATTGGATCGATATAATAGTGGTAAATAACCTTACCAAACTTAAGTGCTTCTTATCTGCCCCCTGGTCTTGTCCCCGATTTTGGACAAAATCCGTTTCTTTCCGAATTGTACTGAACTTGGGTCTATTAAAATTTACTCTTATATATATAATGATCAACCCAACAGTAGCAAACCTTTTAAAAAATCTGAACCTTATCTTTCTGATAGATCTGATTGAATACGGTCTACAAAAAATCATTGCAGCACAAAAATAAACTGGGAAAATCGGACCAGTGCCAGCCCTAACCCGGAATTATGATACTTTAGTCTTCACAGAATACCGACTAAAATAATAAGGGTTTTTGCGTTGTAAACTTTAATATCGTCGATTATGTAAATTGTTTATACGGCGGACACCTTCAAAAAAATTAATACCTTCATATTATACTCTGCAATGTCACGGCAAAGTTAAGAATTTTGAATATTATCATATTGAAATTATAAATTTATGTTTATAATACATTTGTTTCTTGGAGTGATTTGATTTAACAACCTTCAAGTAAGGATACCCACTAGACGAGAATAGAAATTGCTTGTAATAATTCTTTAGTGTTGGATTCAGTATTTTTCAACATTCAAGTTTAGGCAGGTATGTATTATGCTCAGTAATCTCGCCGGCTAGTGCTATTCCATGACTGCTTCATGGCAGAATATCTGCCATTGCCGTGGTAGCTCTTAGTTCTTACCCATCCATACCAATTCCGACTTCCTTACCCATCCTTACCAATTCGATAACACTCCGATACCAGAAGATCCACAGGAGTTCTTGACTCTGTCAAATATTATGTTTGCGTTTAACTTTCCTTGTTCTTTAGACGAGGATGACCGACATACCGGTTCATTATCATTAGTATACATAAATAAAGTCATCGATAAATTTTATCACAATTTAAATTTCTTTGTGCATATTTTATCGAACATTGAGTATCGGGGCAATCAAGACCGATGAGCTCTGCACTTAGCTCAGTAACTTTTACTTTTGATTCTCGAGCATGGAGTGTGTTGGGGTCAGTCGACAAGTTGTGTGGACAGGTGGGTCAAAAGATTGGAAACATACAAGTGTGCATTTGACTCTCCGCGGTTGGTAGGCGTTTAAGCGTTTTGTAGCGATCTTTCGAAGATGAATGACGACCTCCCTGGCGCAGTGGCAACGCGCTCGGATTCGAGTGGGAGGTCGCGGGTTCGATATCCGCCACGGGCCACTTTTGAATTTTATAATTTCTAAATTGGCTTAGATCTGGTTTCGTGGGAGGCTTTGGCCGTGGCTAGTTACTACCCTACCAGCAAACGCACCGCCAAGCGATTTTGCGTTCCGGTGCGATGCTTGTAGAAACTGTTGGGGTAAATTTACTTACCCTTCCAAGTTAGTACAATAACATCTTAGGCTACATCATCACTTACCATCAGGTGAAATCGCAGTCCAGTACTAACTTGTATAGAGTAAAAAAAATGAATAGGTAAATAGAATCACACATTATAGTACAATTACACGTCTGAATGGACAAAAATGTAGTTACTGTAGGTAGGGTAGGTACACACAAACACATTCAAAAAGATTTAAATGTAGGTAGTAGTAGTAGGTACGGTAAGCACAAGTGCTAATACTAAGGTGCCACTACAGGCACGTGAGATTTAATCTTTTTTGGAGGTCCTTTTATCCTTGAATGGATTAGGTCCCTATTTATTTACCATAGTAGATTAAACATAAAAAGGTTGATTGTGTGATTTCTTGTGCTCAAATTATTATTATCCAACGTTATGTAAAGTTATTACATTATTTTGGTACCTTAATTCATTATGTTCATTATTTTATTAAGGCAATAATGGAGGTAATTTAGAATATCGAGCTTGCGAATTTTCTGCAATTTTATAAATTAAATCTCTGCGATTAAGTGCTTGTTATGCACCCGTGTGTTTTTAATTTACGAATAGGTACTCGGTCGTTAGCAATGTCGCTGCAAACTCAACTAACTTGTGCTCTAATTACAAAATTACACAAGATTGAAACTAAGATTAATGGTCTTAACTTCCGTTGACGAAATATCTAAATACATTCTTGGCTAGATTAACGACACTAATTTCTTTCATAGTTCGTATTACCTATATCACTTTTAATAGTAGGGTTGATATAATAAATTATAATTAAAAAAAACTTTCTTACACAAGTTTATATTTAATGTATTTTATTTTCGGATACTTTTATATGCAAATATTTTTGCTGGAGCTTATGCATCGTTGAAGAAAGACGTATGAAGCCGCAGAAATTCATTTATTACAATTTTTTGCATAAGGTTCTAGTTCAATTCCCTCGGCAGGTTCAGCACGCTTCCCTCAGGAGGTTACTGACAGAATACCAGCGTTGTGGATACGTCGGTACTTACCTACAACAATAAGCTGAGTCAGGACCTTTTTATTGGCACGACACATTTAGGACCTATCAATTTATATCTTTATATCTTAGTTAAGTTTCATAGGTTAAATTATTTTGTTTTTCTATATGTGTTGTGTCAGTAAATAAAGATTTTTCTATTCTATTCAATTAATCTCACCTATGCTTGAAACTAAACAACAATTCAAATAAAAGTTAAAAAAAATCCGGAAGTTACTCGTAATATCAACATTGTACAAGCTTATAACCAATTGGAAACCGCAACTTTGTATCAGATTCCAATCATTTGCAAACAATAGTAGTAATTCGTGTAACGTGTAGGTACCACAGACTGTAGACCTATTCTGTAAGGACGTTTTTGTATCTCGAAAGCAGGAGTTTTCGATTCATCTGTCTGTTGTGTCATAAGACAGGAACAAAACCCCCTGTCGAGGCACACTCACATCCTTAAAAGGGGGCTATTCACTAAAATTCCAAGGCGATATCGATCACTCAGGTGAAATAGTTGAGGAACTTTTTTAAGCGTTATTCAAGAAACCTACGCGACACGTAGGTACTTATAAACTCAAAAATTAAATAATGGAAGCGCATGGAGAAGATTTTTTTTTAAATAGGTACAAGTTCGCTTAACATGCATCTGAAGAATGACGATGTAATTGGACTAACTTTGAAGGGTTGCCATTTGCTACACTGGAAGCGGCGTACTTAGTGGCGCACGTATTTGCCAGTACGTAATGGCAAATACGTACTTAGCGGTACGTATTTGCCAGTAAAAGCGGATGCCGTTTTCCCCATCCTTGTGAGATAAAGACAACTTCGAAACTCACATTTTCGAGTTCCAAACAGATAATTACAGAATAGCTATATCGAGTGAAGTAGGCAGTGGTACTTGCTGCGGTAAGTAATGAATTGAGATATTTCACGTCAGCCACCATCGATCACGCGCTATGGGGTCAAGGTGGAGCCGTACCGTTGCGTACATAGATTACTTTCCATGGTGATTTATTGGAAACCATTATTTTTACTTCGAACGCTTTGTTTTTTCGTCCTGGCCATTTGCTGTGGCTTGTAAACGGAAAGTCATAGGTCAGGTTTAAAAATGACAGCTACAAGCTGTTTTTGGATTTTGGAGATAGAGTAGGTATCCGATAGACAATATTCCTCTTAGCTCTCCAAATACCTAGGCTTATGCTAACTGCTGGTCTATGTATATGTGACAATGTAGCGAGTGTGTTTTAGAGTCTCAAAATTCAGGTTGTCTAAAAATCTTCTAACCCTTTCACAAAGGTGCGGTTGGAGAGAGAGAGAAGAGAGAAATCGCCATTTCGCTGAAACGAAGGAGCGGATCAACGTGTTTTTTTTAGAAATTACGGGTCCTGATTAAAAATTATTTTTGTGTTGGATAGTCCATTTATCGAGAAAGGCTATGGGCTATATAACATCACGCTACGACCAATAGAATAGGAGCATCTATGAAAAATGTTGCGAAAACGGGAAAATTTGTTCCATATGGAGAGTTTCCGTTGCGTACGCTGCGTAAACGGTTAAAGTTAGAAAGTTTTAGAAAATAAACTATTTTATTCATTGGAGTCCTTGCAGTAAGTAGTACCTACTAAGAAATCAATATCTTCACCAACTACAATTGTAATTGCCTGATTATGTATAAATGTGGCTTATATGTGCATATCATGTATAATGTGACTCTTAGAATCGCGATATCTCAAGAATGTTAACTCTTAGGAAAAAAATCATATGGACCATTTTTGTAGATAATTTTAAGATCTACAACTTTGGCCTGAATTTATTTTAGAGAAAACTTACCGTTTTCGTAAAAAATCCAAAAAACCTCAAATTTTGACGTTTGACCCCGAATAACTTTTGTTGCACACATAGGATTGATGGGGACTTTTGACACTTAATTCCTTGTGGTAAACCTAAGGTCTCTACGAAGATTTGGCTCTGTCGGAGTTATTGTTATTTGACCACTATTTTTATGTCTAACTTGACCGGACTATATTGCAAAAAAATACTTTACACATTAAGTCCGAGAGTTCTGACTGAATGGCCAGACGTGAATAATAACCGCGAAGTAATACAATTTTAAACCAATTTACGAAGAATTTATTAGGGCAATTACACTCTCCAAATAATTACGGAGGAGCTAACAATAGCAGTCATAATTCTCGGCCGGGATGTGATATATTAGTCGTGTGTTCCCGCCCATCGAACACCTAGAGCCGCGTAGTTTATAATAGCCCGGAGTTAGTGCGATACGCAAACACTTAGCAGTCTTAGCACTAGCGTCTAGCAGTTGTTTACCGCCGCAGTCTGTGATGGGCGATAGATTACAGGCAAAGACTCCAAAGAGATTAAAGGGTGTATAATAATCGTGGTTGGCAACGTGGAAGACAAAAGGCCACGAGGCAGATCCCCGACCCGGTGGTCAGACCAACTGAAGGAAACTGACGCCCTTACATTTTACGAAGCAGTCCACATGGCTGCATACAGAACACGGTGGAAAGAGATCATACACCGCAGGATTACTCGCCGTGATTGATAGTCACGACCCTCAGTCATGAGGAACCGATCGAAGAGAAAGAGAGAGAGAGATTGATCAGAGCAATTGATCTCCTCACTCTTACGATGTGTGAGTTTGACAGAAATGCATTGCATGCGCGAATGTTCGAAAAATTACATGGCATTCCGGGAGTGCAGACAAAAGTGAAAACTTGAACAATCACGTGAGGCGTCACTTACGGTTCAATGATTTTTTCCAATCTCAGAAAAGTCCAAGGCTTCTAAAGAAGTTCACTCCAATGAGCGACGTTTTAACTTATAAACAAATAGCTAAGCCATCCATCAAAAACTTATTCATATCGTATTTAGCAATTACCGACACAAATAAAAATGAATTATGTAGATAAAAATGTACGCTGAAAAGCTTCATGACAGTTTTTGTTGAAATTACATTCTGGCGTTTTCTCATACAATTAATTACACACTCAAAGTTCTTATGTGGACAACATCTACGCTTTGTCGTACACTTTATTATGACGGAAACATTGTTGAAAAATTTATGAAATAAAATATTCCTTAGTATGCTGTAATAATTACTTTTACTTTTCTATCAAGCTTTATTAATAATAATACAGTGTCAACCGTCCTTGAGAAATCAATTTAACTTCAATATCTTGTAAAATGAAAGTGACTAATGTCGATGGAGTATGACCAATGGCAACGACTTGCGGTTGCGGAGCGATTTTCCACACTGCCCATAAGTCATTATGCAAATGTTATAATGTACAGTGTTTGGGCGGGGACCTCGGCAGCGGCTCCCGCGCAATCCTTTTTTGGTTTTATTAATTTATAACCCTATCGCCGGTCCCTGTTGTAATTGCGTAATATTGGAAGGCTGTTTTACTTTGTATTAGACATGGTTTTAGCATACATTAAGAACTGACAGTTGGAAAAATATGGTCGGAGAGCGGCTATGAATGAAAGATATGCGAAACGAACCTGGAGTCAAGACTATAAACTTTTGACCATCTCTTAAATATACATTTTTATGCATAATCGTGAAACACTCTTAGATGTTATTGGGCCATCCCCCCATGCGCATTTTTACCATGTGTATGATAACGTAAATCTCAATGGAAATCGTGTTTATGGTCTGCTCAATCTATCTTGTCTATCAGTTAGCAAACTGATTAAAAAAATTGTGAAAGGATCTTAATATTACTTATAGGACGAAGGAAAATTCGTAATATTTTAAATAAACAGTTTCTTGTGATATTTTTCTATACATTATTATATAAGATACAGGTTAGTTAGTCCATCTACATATCTACTATGTCCCTTCTCGTATGAACACTTATAATTCCATCCCATCGAGTCGTCTACCACGCGGAAGGGTAACTAATAATAAACGGGCTCCGTGTCGAATCCAGTCTGATTTTATGTACCATTAGCGGCAGGGGCCAGGGGATTAGAACCCGTGTCCCCTGGCGTCGCCGCTGCCCAGTGCGCGGCGCGCGCCGGGGAGACAATTAACTGTGGAATGTTGTAGGCATTAAATTTGATTGGGGATCCGATTGCCGCGTCGGTAATTACGCGCTCTTTGATTGAAATTTATCTTGTCCCTTGGGAGAGTTGGTGCGGCTTTTTTCCTCCGTTTTGTGTGAGGTCTGGTACGTTAGTTTGTTTGTGATTCGCTTTCCCCAATGACTTCTATGTATCCTACTAGACAAGCTATGTGGAACAAAAAATGTGCTCCAAACCTATATAACGCCATCTAGTCTGATGAGCGGGAACTTGCTTGCAAACGTATGACGTCACGTCGATGAGTGGTCTTATGGTCAAAGATTAAAAAATAGATATTGCATTCATTGCATTCGCTTGCAATACCTACACATCGTTTAACATTTATTTAAAGTTATGATAAATAACATTTTACGGATAAATTACCAGAATTAAAGTAGTTTTTAATATTTGACATAATGAAACTTAAATAATAAATTAAAAACTGTTTCATTTCTGAGTCTTTACGATTTAGACAATAACTTCTCACAGTTTGCTTAGTTTTTATGGTGAATGTTATAGTTATTATGAACTTTGCAAAAAATCTTAAAAACATTTAATATTGTATGAATGTGTATGTGTTATGAAGGAAGGTTTAAATTAAAAACAGATAATCTTGCATTGTTTATATTTATTTTTATTCATACAAATATCTTAACATCTAATTATAAAATATCTTAACATCTGGTAACAAAAAACACAACTATAATATGGTTTTGACAGTGCGTGATAATCTATAAGTGATGATACTAATATTATATACCACTATTATAAAAAAATTAAAACGTGAAGTTATTGGTAAATTTTGCAGAAACGGGATCGCTAAGCCATATTTTACTAAATCAATAGCTTTTGAGTTAAGCAATACAACACACCAACATTTTGTCTGTAGGTTACTAACTTTTTTTAGATACATTATTGTTTAAACATAACATAATTGTGGGCGCGTAATACCTTTTGTTTTGTTTTAGCAATGATAACTCTAAAAATTAGCAACCTATAGACAAAATGTTGATATTTTTGTATTACTAAACTCAAAAGCTATCGATTTACTACAAAAAAATATGGTGTTAATTACCCCATTTTTGCAAAATTTACCAATAACATCAAGTTTTTTTTTTTGGCCAATATTTTTTAACATTTTTGGTTGAGTTATTTTAACGTTTTACATTATTATAAGTATCAAGCGATGGAGAATATAGAACCCTCCCTTTAATTATCACTAGTTCGATTCCGGACACACTGTATATTATAGTAAAAAAAAATTAATTTCCTTTAAATAAAATCAGTTTGGTTAATTTCTGGCGTTTGGTGTGAATAGATATGTCGGGATCAGTACTGGCTTCATGGTGCAATCTAATGACTGCATATTTCTCAATTACAGCACGTATTAAGTGTGTTCTGTGATTTAAAGTGCCTGGTTGTTGCAAAGAATGAAAACTCATGGAACAGAAGATGTCTGAATCTAAAAACAACTTCAGAGTATTGGCAACTATATAGTCAGTATTGCTAAATTTTGCAGGTAAGCCTTTTCCTCCGTTTTCCCTGATCAACTTCCTTATAAATGCTTCTGTCTTTAAACAAACTTTGAAGACATTTTCACTTGAGTAGCACAGTCCACCCATATCTTTAAGAGATATTAATTTATGGTACCATGCATGCATGTTACTCGTTAAATAGGTGATACACCCTTCGCATTTGATTTTTTTTATTAATTTTCGAGCTACATACCCAGAAATATAACCAACAATTAGCTTTGAAGCCTTTGTCAAACTCTCCTCATTTAGTTTTTCTGCCAAAATTGCACAGTTGACACTTGCTTCGATGTCTGAATTTAAAAGGCGGTCATCATTTTGATAAACTTGAAATTCTTCATCTTCGTGTCGCTGAGCTCCACTGGTACTATTTATGATGTTGACAGAAGATGTCGTTAAAATGTCAAAATTGTCAAGTGGTATACAGTTCCCCGTAAATGAGGATTTCAGCTCGAGGTGATTGAGTATTTTTTTGTATGCTGCCCGAAATTGAGTCACATTTGGATTATTATTATATCCGCCGTGCCTCCGAATGCACCCAAAAAATAGCTCCAGATGATCTTGGCTTAATCTGTATGTAGAAATATATGACATTATTCCTTTTTCTTCGACCATTTCACGATACATATTTTTCAGACTTTCAATACATATGATTGCACCAACAAAGCCGGTCTGCCTTTGTGACTCTACCACTTTTTTCTTCAATATTTCTAAAATAATTCTAGGATCTCTGTGTGGCCGTTTGATGACTCTTGTATGTTTGATCTGAATTTGCAATGAAAGAATGTAGTTTTTTATTTTATTCAACAATTCAAATACATCGTCTTTGTTTTTAAGGCATACAGGGCTTTTGTAACCATAAAAGTGACATTTTTGAGAGTTCAAAATGTCAAAAAAATGGTTCATCAAAGTAATGAATTGAATAGTACCAGCACAATCTAAAAATTTTGATGATTTTAGTTCTTCACAGCAAAGTTTAAGAGCTTTTGCGACACTCATGCTGAGTAACTGGGTAGCCAGCTTAACTTTCATAACTTGATTACGAAAATATACATGTCTGGGTGATAGTCTGTTTGCAAACCTGAGTCCTTCATTTTGTTGTAATCGGTTTAAATTAACAAGCAATTGCCATTTTACCTTTTTATTATTCTCATCGAAAAATATTTTCTTGTTTTCAAAAGCATTTCTTACTAGTTTGATTACATGACAAGGATCTATAAAAACATAGACGTTTTCAGATGTAGACGGGTGACAAAAATGAGTTTTCATGTTAGATAAATTATTAAATTGACAGCCTAATGACTCAACAGCAGTGAAATTAGCTTTACAGCCATCAAATGTCAAACTGACAATCCTCACTCCAGCTTCGTGGCATTTTTCTAAGCACATTTTGATTAAAGTGGATTTAGTTTCGGCTTTAATACCAGCCACCAAGAAATAGCCAACGGGGATTTTCCAGTTTTCAGTAAGCGATACTACCATGAACACTAATACCTGCGTGGCTTTTTCGTCTTGTGGCCCTGTACCAATATTGACTAAACCAATCTTTTCATTTTTGAAAAGTTTTTGCTGTCGAATGGCCATTTCGTCAAATACTAGCGAGCACACTACGGGCCTTTCTGGGGAAGCAATTGCAGATTTTAGTTTTAGAGCTTTAAATGCTTCTTCCGTAAAGCCTGGCTCCGCTTTGACAGAGCTGTACCAACTAGTCAGTGTTCGAGGATGTGGTAAAGCATAATTATAACATTTCCTAACATATTTATAGGCAGCCGCTGAATAATAATGCAATGTGAGTGCAAACTTTCGAACACATGGGAAATATGAAATTTTTTTTTTGGGCTGTCTATACTTTTTTAATGCGTTAATATAGGACTCTACGACTGCAGCTTCTTGAAACAATTTGTTTTCATTATTAATTACACTTTCTACAGGAAATTTAGATTTTAGTTCTTTAACTATTTTTGTTAATTTGAGACTTTTTGATTTTAAATATCTGCATTGTCTTTTTAATTTGGTATTTGCTTCAAGTAACTTTTTTTTAGCTGCTATATTTTTTCTGAGAGTTTTTTTTAGTTTAATTTTTCTTGGTGTGTCAAATATAGATTCTGAATCAGAAACATATACGTCTAATAATGAAGTAGACGCAGACGGCATATTTTGCTCATCCACTGAACTTTGAAGTTTCTTAACAGGTACAGCAGATTTCGTAAGGTAACTTCGTCCATTTTTAGTGATATAACAATCTTCTTCACGAAAGTGTTCAGAGCAAATACACGTGTGTTCTGATGGTAACCATGTCTCTTCGCTTCTGTCATTTTGAACGAATTTTATCCATTGCTCTCTTTTTTCATGTCCAGGGCGAAGAAACCTAAACAAACAAAAAATATGATGTATCATCTCTTTTTTTATTTTTAATCATTATAAAATAATACGGCATGGAAGGGTTTATATGCGAAAATAAAGCAATCGGCCACGAATCACGATGGTACTAGACTACTGATAAATATACATAAATATAATATATTGACAAACATCCAGACACTAGAAAACATTCATGCTTATCACACAAACATTTACTATTACTGGGAATCTAACCCACGACCTGCAACGCAGACGGCAGGTTTACCCTATTCGCATAATACGCAAAATTCTAAGTCTAAAGCTATCACGGTTCGCGAGATACAGCGTGGTGACAGACGGACGGACGAACGGACGGACAGCGCAGTCTTAGTAATAGGGTCCCTTTGGGTACGGAACCCTAAAAACAAACTCACAAAATCACTTAATACCCGCTTATACGCCGATATGTCACAGGCCACAGCGTGTGTATGAACCTTAAAACAATTTGTCATTGAAATCAACCAATTCTTTAATCTATGTTACATAAACCTTGTTGTTGGTCTAGGTAATTTTATTTACATACACTGATAGTCATCAGATTAGAAAAAGATAGACATACGCCGCAAAAACTTAGTCCTTACTAATTTACGAGTGACATACAAAGTGACATACACACATACAAGTCAAACACAACCTGAATAATAATTAATAGCATATAATATCTTTCCTTTTGGATTTCGCCGCAATCGGATAAAAAGGCAGTGCAATAAAGTCTCAAGTAAAGCTACGTACAAATACTTATGAAAAATTATATTACAATAAAAAATATATAAGTAATATAAACTTACCGATGAAAAGTTACGCCGTCAGATTTTTTAAGTTTTCTAGAAGAATTTTTGCAATACCTTAGTATGCAATTCGGCATTTTCTTAAGTCCATCCAATATGTATCTAAAACACAAAAATTATAATTAATTATATACCAATCGAAATTATTTTCCTACTGGTATATACCCTTTGTCACTTAACATATCTGTTCAAATAATTCTCATAATCTTTGTCAACGTGTCGGTAGTATTGTTCGCTCTCGCGTATTTCTACTAACGAGTAAGCGTGATGGATAATCATGATGGAAGTTGTGTATTTAATTACGATAATATTTGTTTTTAGGCAAAAACGAAATAAATTATACTGACTTAACTGAAATAAACTTCAAAATACGTAGAAAAACTACTTACATAAATAATATTCACTGTTTTATTGGTCACTCCCTGTAAAAACCACGTGCACGGCTCACATAACAGTGCACCAACACTGCAATCTCCTCGCTAGCTCACAGTGGACTAAACGAACATCTGAGAATGCACCTCAGTTCAGTGAGCAATTATTTAGTACCACACAGCGCGTCTAGTAGGATACATAGAAGTCATTGGCTTTCCCGCGACTTTGTTCGTAGTACTGTAGTATTGTATTACGATGAAAGTGCGATTTGCTTTATTTGCAATTGCCACCGGTAATTGTCGGCGCTGTCGATCAGTAATTTTAAATGTCATCTATAAAAAAAAAATGAACTTTTTCTCTAACCTGAATTTAAAACCTCTCGTCTTTATAATCTCGCACAATCTTTATTTTTTAAACACAAATCTATTGAAATATGTTGTTCGCAATTCGCACCACCAGCGCTGTGATATTTGTTTATCATGAGCCGCGAGTGAAAAAAAATCTATTCACGCACGCATGACAAACTACTACATCGGTTCATTTATTACCATGGGCTTCCGCATAGTGGTACCTGCTTCCTATAAAAAATATGACGGCATGTGTCACCTAGCTACAAACATTTTGACAATACATTGCACCCGTCTCGGGCCCTGAACCCACTTGTGCGGGTCTCAAGTTTCACAACACGGCCTTCGTCAGGCGTGCCGCTCGCGTGGGAATGCTGTACGGAAATTATCTCATCTCCAACCGTGCCCCATACTTCGACTATTTGCAATGCACTTGCATATGATACCCGTATAAGGAACGCGGCCAAATGGTTTGACTTTCAACTAAACGCTTTGTTCAAACCTTTGCACTACAACGTTTCGACTTAGGATAAACATCTCATGGTCTCATTTTGTATTGTCATCCTCTTGTCTTGTACTTTTTAGGGTTCCGTAGCCGAATGGCAAAAAACGGAACCCTTATAAATTCGTCATGTCTGTCTGTCCGTCTGTCCGTCTGTCCGTCTGTCCGTCTGTCCGTCTGTCCGTCCGTATGTCACAGCCACTTTTTTCCGAAACTATAAGAGCTATACTGTTGAAACTTGGTAAGTAGATGTATTCTGTGAACCGCATTAAGGTTTTCACACAAAATTTAAAAAAAGTAATAAATTTTGGGGGTGCCCCATACTTAGAACTGAAACTCAAAAATTTTTTTTTCATCAAACCCATATGTGTGGGGTATCTATGGATAGGTCTTCAAAAATGATACTAAGGTTTCTAATATCATTTTTTTCTAAAATGAATAGCTTGCGCGAGAGACACTTCCAAAGTGGTAAAATGTGTGTCCCCCCCCCCCTGTAACTTCTAAAATAAGAGTATGATAAACTAAAAAAAATATATGATGTACATTACCATGCAAACTTCCACCGATAATTGGTTTGAACGAGATCTAATAAGTAGTTTTTTTATATAAATTACAATAAAACCTCTAAAAACAAAGTTAGTTTTGCGGTTCGATAAGAAAAGTGGTTTTTATGGTTTTATTCCTCCGGTTGTAGTACGGAACCCTCAGTGCGCGAGTCCGACTCGCACTTGACAGGTTTTGGATATTATTTATGTTTATGGAAATTTTCTTGATCGTGGTCTCACTTAATAGTCTGATTCCTTTATGAGACTTCTAAAGGAAACAGATAACCGGTGCCAAAAGATGTCTAGCTGTTCTAGTTGATAAGAAGATGAGTTTAGGAAAGGCATTTCATATTAATTAAATACAAGAATGAGAAGATCAGATAATAATAAGGTAAGATTGATAAGGCTCCGCCGATAACAACAAATCTGTTTCAACGAGACATCTGGCTGTTTTGTCTATTATTTGGTTGTTCCTATATATGTATCAAAAATTCATCTAATACCTAATTCTTCAATAGAACTCTATTTTCATCAGAGAAATAACCCTCGTAGACCCTCATGTGCCGACAACCGTTTATATAGTTAAGCAAGAACCGTTTACACGTATCTCTGGTACAAGATAACTGATAGGTCGCATAACTTATGCATGTAGCCGAAGATTGCCGACAATGCACGATACAGGCCATTAAGTTTAATTACATCGCGGGATGCTCGGCGCGTTGCGCAAGCGCCGGTGCGCTGTGGCCCGCAGCCCGGAACGCCAAATGTCAGCGCATTGCGCGTGCGATGCTTTTGTTGGGTTTGAGTCTAGGCCGATACAGTTACAGGTATCACCTGATGTCATAGGTAAGCTTATCCTCCATATAGGCATAGGGGCAGTGCCTACCCTAGCAAATTAATCCTATAAACCAAAAAAAGAACTTAAAGTTATTATTTCTAAGGCCTTTTGCTTATAATTATAATTATATTAATATTTAATTAATTATTATAATATTATTATATTATTAATTCATTATAATTATTATTATATTAAGCTAGGCACTAGGGTAGGCACTTCCTTTGTGCCTGTATGGAGTGCACGCCAATGGCTTATCACCTGATAAGCTTACCTATGACAGATGCAATTTGCTGATATGGTGCACCGCTCTGCGCCCGTCATCTAAAACCCATCCGGGTGTATTCTGCAAAAAAAATCTTACTGTGTGGTGGTTCTTCATCTCATTTTTATGACCCTCTACTGAGCACAAGTCTCTTCTCAAATTGAGCATAATTTGGCCAAAGTCCGCTTTGTTCCTATTTTACAAAAAAAAAAAAAACTAGACAAATATTATCAATTCTAATTCCAAAGGAGGCATTTATCACCTTTAATAACCCAAGAGGTGTGACTTGTGTCTGTACCAACTCATAATTCCCTTATAGTAAGTACCTGATAAAAAACAGGTAAAACTTTAAAGTTTTAAAGTCAGCTTATTCAATCAGGTTCGAAATGGAGTTCCATAGTTCCGTGTGGTAAATTATTCTGGAATCTCCGTGAGAGTGGACCCCATCCCGACTGCGGATGCCGGGAGAACGAGATTGGGGTGGATATGTTTTACGTTAATAACCGACTTCCGAAGACAATACTATGAGGAGATTATCAAGACCGTTTCAATGGTGTTCATCCAAAATTTTATCTGTTGTTGAGTTCACCCATCTTGATAGCATAGATTTTGAGCAATTAGTTGATCACATTATTTGGTAAACATGTTCTGCCTCTGCAGTTATGATGCGCACGAAGCTACTCGATGTTCATCCTAGACTTTGTTTATTCTTAAAAGATTTTGATGAAGATGTGGAGAGTGTGGAAGTCTACAATTTTTTAAAATTACTGAAGCATTTTCTTAGAATCCTTCACTTGCATATACTCGTACATATACTCGCACCAAATAACAACTTTGCAGCCTCACATAACGAATAACTATTTTTACCTTTATTGCTATGATGATAGTATATGCATTTTGTCTTTGTTTGTAAAGCTATATAATTGTCACTTTTCATGAAATCGTGGCTGCCCTAGTCTAATCCTGTATTAGAACCGGCCGGCGCCTTTGTACCATGCTCACGCGCATCCTAATCGTCGGTGATACGCAATCATGTCTGTAATGGAGCCGGGATCGAGCGTCCTCCCCTCCCCTCGCTGTCTGAACCACCTTACAGTTTGTACTCGCTTACGATGGTATTTTATCTACTTTTACATTGGGCCACTTTTTAGAATATTTCCTGGATTATGACCACAAGAAAGACGTTTTGGTTAATGCATTGGTTACTTTGAAAAATTGATTCTTCCTCAATTTGTAAGAAAAGGCAAGTTCGTCTGCTTGTATACAGTATAAATTGGATATATCCATGAGAGATATGCTCTGTATAATCCACAAGGGGTTTGTAGCTGCCTGTAATAACTCCTATAACTCCTTTCTTATTGGTAAATTCAAAAATCGTGTGATTACTATTACTCCTAAAAATTCCAAATACGAGAATAATTTTTATTCTTTTATTCTGAAGATTCTTTTATTCTGATAGCAGTAAATGCATTTCTCGCTTTCTTTGATATGTCAAAAATAAATTAGAATACTAAATTCCAATTCACGATTTCAAGTTTCAAATTGTCCTTACTTAGCTTTTAACTGTTTTCTTCAAGGCAAGTCGTTGTATCAAGGAGTTTATTTGCACTAGTTTTTATGAGAACACGTTATTATAAATTTGTACCGTCTATGAAGTTAACCTACATAACGATAAATATATAGAACACTGCAGTTTCAAGGCGACTCGATGCGTCACGGTGCGGTGAGCGAATCTTTAATGATTTTTTCTCGAAGCCGCAACGTCTAATGCGGTTAGATCAACTATAACAAGAATATCACATTGCCTGAACGTATACGCTGTTATTTTTAAGGGTTTCTAGTGGTTACTTGAAACTTAAACTGCTATTCCCACATACGTTTTATCCATTACATAATTTCTCTAATGTTGTTTTTTGAATCATTTATTTCGCTATTATTTTCCTCTAAGAATCTGCATGTTGTTTTGATGTTTATGGTTCAGTGATTATCCGGTAGATAATTTGGATACTTATTCAATAGTTTAACGTCCTACGAGTAAGTGTGTAAAACATTATAACGATAACGAAAACTAATCAGTAATTATTATTTATGCAGATCCTCAACAGTTTCTTATATCCCATTTCTGAGTTTGATTTTTACCAATCGATGACAACTTCATGTTGGTTTTACGAGTAATTTGCGTGTATTGCTTAGTTTGCAATATTCCTTACCAGTAACACTACGTATTTTGGTTACCCTAACTTCTGATTTATACTCGTACTTTTAGTTTTTAATACTGATTAGAGTAGGTAGTTACTACTTATTCCATAACAGCCATAGTATGTTCTATGTTATGTGGTACATAGAGTAGTCGATATTGGCATCTATCTTAATTAGTATTCTACTTTTTGCGCTATCTCTCTATCACTCCGTTTAAAACAACGCGCATCATACTATAGACCATGGGGTGAAAAACCTTTCCTACATCATTACCGACACGACGCGTACGCCATGCGCGTACGGGCTCGGCATTATGTTGATGTAACCAACCGGCTGTATTGTCAGTGTTTTTGCTCGCTAACCACTTGCGGTCGCCGGAGGAAGTCTCATGTACGCGTGGCTCTTTACCTCGCCGTGCAGGTCCTGCGGTTTCCACGTGGATCGATGTTCCCATGTCTCCTTTTAGTTTATCCTTTTTTTTCATTGACTTGTTAAATACAAGTTTAGAGAAATTGTTTGCGTTGTGGGAGCACTTCTAGTAGGTATGTTGCTAACAAATCTTCATCAATTTTAGGTCTTTCTTTAATCGTACAAATATTGACGAACTGGTTAATAATTTGGGACACGTCTAAATATTCAGATTCTTTTCCTAAAATACTTCCTACCCTATTTGGCTTTCTCTAACACTATCGCCGAAAATTTCTGTATTTTGTTCTCACCTTTTATGTTTGGAACTATACAATAAGCATCATTTTTTTCAACCCAATCATTCCTTTATCATGCGCAAACATACTCGTAACAAAAAATCTTTTAAGTTAATAGCAAATACCAATAAAAATAACCATACGCAAAAACTTACCACCTTGTACTAATACTAGTTGATTGTTTGCGTAATTTGTTCTCGTCAGTTGAAAGGCAATTTGTCGGCAGTTAGGTATCGGCAGTACAGACCACCGTATCAGCGGTGCCAGCGAGCAACGATCTGGTTCACGATCAAGATCGGGAGCGTTGCGTGATCCGTGCGCACGCGACGCACGCACGACCAACCCTTGCACTGTGAACCGGGAGATATTATCACACATGCGTTCTAATCGATCTTTTTCATGTTTGGTGACTCTATTTTTAATGCGTTGTGACATTAATTGTTTCATATTGGCATTAATCTGTTTAATAAATGTAAGTAGTAATGAATTGCATCATATATACTTATGTTTATTTATATTTCTTAAATGGGAAGACTTGGTATCTGCTGCTACTATAAATGAGCTTTAAATTCAAAAATATATACTATTATCAGATAAACAAAACATCATCTCATCTCATCTCATTCCTCAAAGTAGAGGCAAGTCAGTTATGTAGAAGAAATCATTTCAAAGATGGATAATACTTATAAGTTATTAGAAACATTTCCATTTTTCAATATCATCATCACTCCATTTATGTTCTAAAAACAATAACGACAAGTTATTTTGTTTTTAAACATCATTACAAGGCAGTTAAATATTATGAGCATTGCCTCGACTCCAAAATGGGGCGCGCTAGTTTGGTGGTCCCGACCCATTCGACTGTCAAACAAATTGACAAGCCTCGTTTCTTTATGTAAGCCAAGCTGATCAAAATGAAAAGTGAAAGTATGTAAATTGTTATTATCTTTAAATATCTTGAGATAATTATGTCCTTTTACAGACCTCTTATGAGCTTTACATAAATCTAGATCGTTCACTCTAGGCAGACTTGTTCTACTTTATTAACCGACTTCGAAAAACAAAAGAAGGAGGAGGTTATCAATTCGGCCTGTATGTTTTTTTTATTATTATTTTTTTGTTTTGTTTATTTACCTTCCCGAACTCCAATAGCTGTAATTCTATGTAGAGTTTCTTTTAAAACTCTAACATAACCATTTACGTTTGCTCTTTTATCTGTGATATCTAAAAAGCAGTCCAGAAAAAATGGTGTTCTAAGTGGCCTTTACCCTCGAGCGATGTCACTGTCACTATCTCCTGTTTTTACGTGGTCTCGTGCTGCCCATTAGCGTAGGTGCATCAGTCTGAGCCGCCTCTGATGTTATCTCCGGCATTCCAACAGGACAGGGGTCATTTTTTGAAAATAGCTTCGTAATGCCTTCGTAGTACCTACTGACGTGACGGGTATTGGCTACGATATGTTAGGTAATAGGTTGAACGTTGAAAGTGATGTTGTTAGACATTTGTGTCTCTTAAATATCCTTAGAGTCGAAATATTACAGAAATCAGTGAAATTGCCATCATTGTTACAATACGATATTAAATTTTAATAATTTTATTAATACATTTTTACAAGAAGTTCAACACCTCAGTGTACAAGGGTTAAACACTCTTGAAGAATGTTTGCAACATTTTATACTGACAAAAACACTTAATGATATTCAAAGCAGTCCGAAACAATTATTATATCCGTCATGTACCTACCTACCTGTATTGTGAGTATGTGTCGTTATTACCGACCTCTGTTCTAACGTTCAATAATATTTGGTCCTCTGTTTTTTTTTAGAAATTAATTTTAGAAGATCTAACAGACAATAAATGTGAACTAATGTCAAAGAAACATTTATTTTTTATTTATTTGTAAATAATCCACGAATATTGTATGATCTGAAAATATTACTTACTTCTCTTTTCCTTTTGTTTGTTAGATCACATTTCTTCAAGTCACGACCACATAATTCGAGAACCAAAAATAAACGTAAAGGACCATCCCAATATAATATAGTCGAGCCTTCCCTTTAATAATGTCTCGTTTATATCCGTATCTTCCATTTGATGGATTGCCTCAGCATTGTAGAGGTCCATTTTTAATGGACTTCTGACGTTGATTTAATAAAAACCCTTCATTACGCCTTCAAACGCTCCCAGGGTCAGGACCGAGCCTCCGACGCAGACATGCGATACGTAATTATACTCGTACAATGGTGCTTATTCTGTTGTACAAAATCTCTAACTTAAAATTGGCGAGTTTAAGTTTAGACTCGCCAATTTTAGTTTTTCTAAACTCATGACGCATTCGGCAGTCACGTCGAACTAAATATGGAGATGATTTGGAGTCTCCAAAGACTCGCTAAACCTGACGTTTGGGTTGAATTTCATTTATGATAGCAAAAACTCCACAAATGTTGTTTTTTATTTTCCCCAATTGTAATAAAAATATTTTTTGCGAAATATATGGAAATTAGTTACGTAAAATACAAAGGTAATAGTTTAATTGATTTATTTTGGTCCAATCACCTTAAGAAATTCCGAAAGTTGATAATTATGTTTAATTCATCGTCTGATTTGTCTATGTCCAAGCATAGACAAACAAGCAATTATCATTTGTCTATTAGTCTATGCTCATGTTATGGTTGGTCACTTGCTAGAGAGTATAGTGTTCTGTGGTCATCAAAGACCGTTTTGAATTTGACGTTCGAGTTTTGTAACCTTTACACATATTTTAAATCACAGATTACATTAACACTTCGGAAGCAGCAAGTGACGCACGGTATTTACGTATGTGTGCGTGCACACACACAGCTATCGGTCCGAACACTGTCTAACGCAAGCCTGATAATGTTGCTAGCTTAATTGGCTTAAGGAAAAAACTCTCACTACATTAAAGTATTATAGGTACAATTTCCTTAGTGAAGAGTGATTAGTACCTAAGTATATTTTTAACCTCCGACGCCGTCTCGCTGCCCGCGATGAAATAAAACGGGGAAACGGCGTCGCCTGTTGTTCTGCAGATTTTTTTTTTTTTTTTTTTATTCTCATTTTAAGAGCGGAGTCACTTATGTGACTATGTTACTCTGGTGAGGCTACAGATAATTCTAACTAATCTAACTTAAGCTACGCCTACGTTCTAGATTTTTCTTAATCATATTATAGATGAATTTGGCATCCTTTGATATCGGGTTCGCCAGGCACACATTTGCCCAACCACAAAATATTTCACTTGGCACTTCGCTACGGACACATTCCATTAAAACATGGTAGACATCTTCTTGTATGCCACAATCTGGACAGTTGGGAGATGGCGCCTTTCCCAGCATAAATGCGAATCTGTTCAATGGAATGTGTCCGGAGCGAAGTCTAAATGCGGTCACTATGTCCTGACGACCCATTTTAGATTTGTCTATCCAAGACACCTCCCAGGGTTGTGGTTGCATCGTCTTGTACCAGATGCCTTTGAACTTAGACCTCTCGTCAAAGTACTCTTTCCACTCAATATTGCATCTCTGTTTAATTACGCGTACACAATCGGAGTAGTATGGAGTCACGTGCATGGGGATTCCGTCACTGCAAGCCTGTTTAGCGTAACCGTCTGCCATCTCGTTACCTAAAATACCGACGTGTGACGGAACCCACTGAAGAATGATCGTTTTACAATTTTCCTGCAAACTAAGTATGAGTTCTAAAATTGTGTAGGCTATCGGTGTTCCTCGTAAAGACGAGGTACACCGAGCCAAATGCTGTAAGGCACTCTTTGAATCAGATAATATTACAAATTTATGAAAACTACTCAACCGTATGTAAGACATTGCCTCGGCTATTGCAATTAATTCCGCGTACATAATGGATATATTGGAGCTTATCATCAGTTTCACATTGGTATTGGTTTGCGGATCGTAAAATGCAACACCAATTCGACCATGCATATCGAGAGAAGCGTCTGTGAATATTTTATAATAGTCAGAATATTTCTGATTAAGATGTCTTGTACACTTCCTTTCTAAGCTAATAGGGTTGTACACTCGTTTCGCTTTATCAATTTCAGGTATGTTTGTAATAATGTTTGTTGTGATATTAATTTGCGACGTCCACGTATTTAGTGAAAACATTTCTAGCTGTGTGCTTGAGTGGACAGAGATACTTCTGTATTCGAGGTGTATTAAGATTAACAAAGGCTTTTTCTTTCTATTCCAGTAGGCACTTTCATATTTATCGAGAGACTTTTCCAAAAAAGCAATAAGCATGTTGTCCTTTAGCGATTTGGATCTCAGCCAAAATTTGCCTCCCAAGTATCTTCTACGTATAGTCAGGGGAGGTAAACATAGTTCACTCTCCATGACGTGAATTGGAGTAGTTCTGACGAAGCCACCGATGATTCTCATCGCTTGATTTTGAACAACATCTAATTTAGATAAGTGTGATTTTGCACAATTCCCGAACAAAAAGCTACCGTAATCGATTCTACTTCTTATGATTGATATGTACAGTCTTCTCAGAAATTTTGGATGGATACCCCAACCTGGCCCAGCTAACACTTTAAATATATTCAAATATTTTGTTATTTTAAGTTTAATTTCGTTGATATGTTTACCCCATTTTAATTTACGATCCAACCACAACCCCAGATATTTTACATTATCAATAGTTTCTATACAGTAATCCTTAACTCTAAGATTTATCGATTTCCCAATACGACTTCTATCAAATATACAGATTTTGCTTTTGTGAGGAGAAACGTCTAAACCTAAATTTTGCATTAACACTCCAAACAAAGTCAGTGCACTTTGCAATTTATCTCTCGCTATGGATAAATTTTTTTCGGAAGCATAAATTACGAAGTCATCAGCATATTGAGAAATCGAAACGTTTTGAATTGACTTACATATATTTGCAGTAGCTACATTAAACAATAGAGGGGAAAGCGGGTCTCCCTGAGCTAAACCGCGGCTGCTTAATCGGCTTATATTAGTTTTATCAATATTTATACATAAAATTCTATTATTTAAAAATCTCCACAGATAACCACACAGCTTCGATCCTATTCCATAGTCGTCCAATATAAGCAAGAGATTGCAAACATCAATATTATTGTACGCACTATCTATGTCTAGAAAACAACAGATTGTAGGTGTTTTATTTCCTAAGTTAGTTTCAATATTTAATACTAAGTTACTTAGATTATCTAGACAAGAACGTGATTTTCTAAAGCCAGTAGTACTCGACGAAAATAAGTTAGACTTTTCAAAGTACCATTCAAGTCTCTTATTTAGAATGGAGTGAAACACTTTACAAACACATGACATTAGGGAGATCGGACGAAGAGAGTTAGGTGAGTGATCCTCTCGTCCGGGCTTAGGTATGGGTGTGACATTAATTTGATACCACTGCCTCGGAACGAACCCATGTTTCAGACACATATTGTATAGGTGTAACAGCCAACTTTTACCAATTTCAGGTAAATATTTGATCATAGAGAAGGATATCAAATCCGACCCCGGGGCCGTGTCTTTTGATTTGATAGCCACTTCCAGCTCCTGTCTAGAGATTAACGTTTCCAAATGTGAATTATTAGAGTGAAATTTTGGGCAATCATTTACTACAAAATCAGGAGTAAGGCTTTTAAGAAGATGTTTGGCGCGATCTTGATCTATGTGACATTTTTTTATGTGTTTTCCCTTTATCCATCTCATACGCGCCCACATTTCATTAGTTGACGATACCTCGCTAATAGAGTTACAAAAACTTTGCCAGGATTTTGATTTCGAATTACGTAGTACTTTTTGAGCTGTTGATATCTTTCTTTTTAGAATGTCAAAATTATTTGGTGTGGGATTCCTTCTAAACTCAACGAGGGCTAAACGTCGTTCTGCTATACATTTTGAGACAATCATATTCCAATAACGTTTAGGTTTGAATTTGTTACATGGATTTAAATTAATTTTGACCCACGGAATGTGCCTGTCTGCCGCCCTGCACACACACTCAGCAAATAGATCGTATGCACATTGTAAATCCTCTGGAATTACTGAATTATTAAGAAAGGTTTCAATATAGGAGCTGTACGAATCCCAATTTGCGTGTTTAAAGTTCCTCTTTTTAATGTAGTTATCCGTGGGTCCACAAAAGTTGAGAGACAATTTAATGACGACATGATCACTGCCTAGCGTCTCATTAGTACATTGCCAATCGAAGTCTAGAGCTATATCTGATGAGGCTAAAGATACATCAGGCGAAGATTGTTGTAGGTTTCCATTGACCAACCTAATTCTCGTCGAGTAACTACTGTCATTTAGAGTTATGAAGCTACTATCAATCAGTGAGTCAAAAATTTGAGAGCCCCTATAGTCAATTTTATTAGACCAATTGGAGTGGTGTCCGTTAAAGTCACCTAATATTAAAGTTTTGCTGTTCTTTAACGCAAATACTTGGTCCCAATCACTATGCGAAGTTCGAATTGAAGGCGGACAATAAATAGCAAAAATATTTTCGAGGCTCTCGCAATTGTGAATCTTAACATGAAGGAATTCAATGTCAGAATTGCTTAGACGTGTGTCACATACCTGCGTTCTAACAGAATAGTGAGCAAGTATCGCGACTCCGCCGTAACCATCACTCCTATCCTGACGATAAATGTTATAGTCTGTTAACCTCAGGTTTATATCTGTAGATAACCAAGTCTCGCTAAGCACTGCGATATGTATTTTTTCTTGCAATAGTAGTTGTTCTAACTCATTAAGCTTTGGCCTCAGGCTTTGACAGTTCCACTGCATTATACTGATTTTACTGGATCTATCCATATACGAAGACATTTTGTAGGATCGGTAACTCAAAAATTAATTCCTTCACCCATTCCATCGCCCAGTCTCTGATGATTTCCCACGCCTGCATAATCTTATCTTTTAAAGTAAGTCTCCGCATAAATATAATGTTTCTCAACTTTTCCAATAACTGTTTAACCGATATTCCGCTTCTTTGTCTGTCAGACTGACTTTCCTCCTGTGTCTTCTCTTCTACCTGGACTTCCGACTCTGAAGACATATCCCAATCCATAGGGTCACGTGATCGAGTTTTCTTCTTTTGCTGAGAGTTATTTCTTCTTCCAACTTTCTGACTTCTAAGCAAATTTGTGTCTGAGAACTTGTGCGTTTCCGCCTGGAGTTTTGCAGCTTCTGAGTATGTTTTAGCGTTATCCCTAGGTTGGTCAGATCCTGGTTGGTCAAACACCTCATTTGACGTCATAAACGGTGGAAAATTTTCTTCGTCTAGATTCAGTTTCGTTTGGGCTGGAGAGGGCGGTACATAAACCATAGTTGCTCTTTTATATGTGCAATTAAATTCCGCCATCAGTTCTCTAATTCGTTTCTCTTTCAAATAAATGGGACAGGAGCGTAAAAGTGCCATATGTCGTCCCCCACAATTTACACATTTAAAGCGGGTAGTTTCGCAGTTACTGTGGCTGCCCGCACATTTGGGACAGGTAGGTTTTTTAGCCGGGCAAAAACGTAGGGTATGCCCATATCTGAAGCACCTGCTGCACTGTGTAACCGAGAATATGTATCGTTCAACCTTGACCTTCATTCCATGTATAAAAATATATGGAGGTAAGGAAGAACCTTTGAATCCGATTCGAATTGATTCGCTTTCAGTCCATCCAGGCGCTTTTTCGCATCTTCTAAACAACCTTTTAATCGATACGATTTCTGTACTAGACGAAATACTGGATCGTATATCTTTTTCGTCAACATTCAATTCAATATCTCTTATCGTTCCGTATGACACCGCAACTTCCTGTGACTTATGACATTTCCACCCCTTTTCCAAAAATAATTTCGATGTAATTAATTTTTCGGCACTGCTTTCATCTTCAAATAAAACGAATATTTTGTACGGGGACGCATATTTAACTTTAAATATATTCTCAATATTTTCCTCTTTTAGACATCTAGCTAATTCGATTTTTTTCGGCAGTTTATCCTTACAGGTTATGCAGATTTCGATCTTATTTTCTTCATCCTCCTCCTGGTGATTGATCACACGTCTAGGCTTTTTTTTCCGGTCCGTATATAACATAATTTATGCTTCTTCTTCATTCATTTCTCGTGTTCGTTTTCTGTTTGCAGTACTTTCACTCCCATTAGTAGGTTCTTCATGCTCAATCTCCACATACACAGTCTGCTCAATCTCCTCCTCCGCCTCGCCATCCATAGTTATATTATTTGCTTTAGCCATTCTCCGTAATGCGCATAGTAGGTATTGTGATAAAATGAACCGGCCGCTAGAACTCCCGCTTGTGCAGAGCGCACGATGCCTAGCGACTCAACGGTAGGTATTAATATCGGAGCGTAATATTCGCTCGACGCGGCAAGACGCGACCGCCTCACATGGCCTGCACTACGAGACTCTTTCTGCAGATTGAAGACGATATTTGTTTTTGATGGTGAGTGATGGTCTTCGATTTCATTTGAATTATATATTATCTGCATCATACATATTTAAGAGCCATTTCTTTTGATTGTACTTGTAACTGGTAAGTGACGGTCTGTTTTGGAGAAAGATTCCGTGGACAAAATTTAAAAAAAGTGGCCGCCATTTTGAACTTTTTTGTTATTGGACCGAATTCTTTCAAAATCGAAATCTGACCGTGGCAGCAAGCACTGAGTAAGAATCTGGTGTCAAAATTGAAAAAATTGGCCGCCATTTTGAACTTTTTTGTTATTGGACCGAATTCTTTCAAAATCGAAATCTGACCGTGGCAGCAAGCACTGAGTAAGAATCTGGTGTCAAAATTGAAAAAATTGGCCGCCATTTTGAACTTTTTTGTTATTGGACCGAATTCTTTCAAAATCGAAATCTGACCGTGGCAGCAAGCACTTCTTACTCAACGCTTGCAGCCACAGTCAGATTTCGATTTTGAAAGAATTCGGTCCAATAACAAAAAAGTTCAAAATGGCGGCCACATTTTTCAATTTTAATACTATATCAAATCAAGTGAAAGACCGTCACTCACCATCAAAGAAAATTACCGTATTCAATATGCAGAGCAACAGGCGACGCCGTTTCTCATTTTATTTCATCGCGGGCAGCAAGATGTTTGACCGATTAATCTTGGATCTTATAATTTGTTATACTTTTTCCGCTAAGCCCCGTACGCGATATCGTGCGAAAAGAAACGTTGTTTCAACAAGAGGCCAGTCATTAAGGTTTTTTTAATCTTAAATGCCCTGTTACTAACATACAATTTATACCTTACATCTAGGGAAAATAATTTCAATGTAGACTGGTCACACTGATGGACTCTCGCTGAGGTTTGGTGTTTCGAATTTAAATCAATTGCCAGTTCTGAATGTCACATACAAATTACGCAGCAGTGACTCGGTCAGCGGTTCGCTACGTACTAACCATGTACTAACTCAAATGGGATACGGCTTTTTGTTTTGTATCCCTATTGCGTGCCTCACTCCCGAAGTACTGTTCGCTGGATCTGTAGTAATCTGTGTTTTAAATATTCAAGAAAAAAAAACAGCAGGAGCTTCTCGTGGAGAAGCTCCATGCTAACATAGAAATAGCGAGGGGTAAGTCCTACAAGTCCGTGTAAATAATAAAAAGTGGAGTTTAACCCACAACTTTCTTTACTAACTGACTTGGCAATCGTTGTTTTGCCATACATATATCGTGCCCACTGGTGGTTTAAAAAATAAGCCTACAGCCTTCCTCAATAAATGGGCTATCTAACAGTGCAAAATATTATCCCTATGATGTTAAATTACAATAAATACAAGCAAATCACCACATTTTTCGCACTCAAATCATAAGATGAAGCCAACGAAAAATAATATTAATAATTTACTCTAAGAGAAAACCAAGATATAATTAAAATATTTCGTGTATTTGTCTTTAAGCAAGTGTTAGGCAGACACCTTAAATTTAATCGGCACCTCCCGAGGTCCTCTCTTATTTTAAAGAATTTTAGATTGAAATCTCTTAATTTAAACATAAAACGCGTACAACGGAATAGCTTTTGTTCTCTAAAATCTAAATTGAATAGTTTAGCGCTGTCAAAATAAATTTTAGATTAGAGCTGTCATTTAGGGGTGTAACAGAATGTCACATCTCTCTAAGTCTTATTTTGGCGATTTTTAGCGATTTTTAGTTTAGAGATTGGCAACAGAATAAGCACCATTGTTAACTTAGTTTTAGTGGCAAGAGTTTCTTGACTAAAATATGAATGCACTGTAATACGGTTCCAAATATCTAGAATCAAGAAAAAATAATCCGTGGCAGTCTGTAATATAGATCATCAATATCTTACCTCTTTTTTTTGTGTTTTAACATGGATACGGTTCTCCTACCGGTATTCAAGAGACAAGAAAGGGTTTGACCTCAAAACGGGACACTTGATCAACGTGACGGGCTAAGGCCAAACCCATAAAACCGATCAAATAATGGTTAGTTAAATTCGCACATCTTTGTAGACATTGTGGTCAACTTTCAGGAAAACAGGAAATGGACATCGCAATTAGAAGATGGGAAGTTGGCAGGGATCACTCACGGGCACGCACGTCGGGGAACGGGATATTGGCGGCCATTTTGAAACCATTACCGCACAAATGGGGAGCCCGAGCGAATTTTATTGCGGCACGTCCGCAACCGAATCCCTTTTTCTCTTTGACGAATGAAAAAGGACTCCCTAATAAACTGGCAGTATTCTTTTTCTTTATTTCGGCTACTGAAATGATGGGCTACCTCGCACTTGTATACGATTTTTTTCTTTACTTATTGCACGTGACACGCTGTTTTTAAAGTTGAAATTATTCTGAGAAATCTAAAGCTTAATTAGAGGTTGTGTGCCCTTAGATTGTTTTCGTTTTGTTTCTTTTTTGTACAAAAATATTTGGTTGTCCAAATGTTCGCGTGTTCCGAAACCGTGTGTATTTTTAGCTTCGACCATTATTTGGTAAGTTTGTTTTCGGAGTCAATATACTTCAACATGTTCGTTTAAGTGACGAACTGTGTTTTGGAGCACATAGCGTTTCATATTTCTGGGCAAAAGCTTGGTTTCCCATTACCCAATTAATAACTCGTATTTCAAGTCTATATTTTTAAATTTTAATTAAAATAAAATAGGCATATTTAATGATATTCAAAAACGATAATAATACGGAAAATGTTAATTTGCATGTCATCAAGCATCAAAACATTATTAATGTAACCCGCTGCTTTATTTTTTTTCTTTAGTAATTTCAAACAAGATTTTAATTATGAATACTAATTAATTTAGTAGACGATTTCATAAATTGTTATTCTTGCTGGGCACACTTTCTGTTTGACAGTTGTGTCAACATCTCTATGCGCGTGCGCAGGTTGACTAATGGCCTGCCATATTGCGCGGTCCTTATACAAATTGTCTCGTTTCATGATTGAAAGACAGCTTGTAACTTGATACTCAGTTTTGCAGAAATCTTGTTCATTTTTGTTGAAGGACTTTTCAGTTATTCGCATCCTTTTTTTCTCTCAGTTGTAATTTGATTAGAACGAAACTTATTTGACTGCTATTCAAATCTCGGAAAAAAGTTGGAGCTAAGTAATCAATCGACGCAAACGTCTAATTATAATTTCACCTTAGTTTCACATTATACCTAATCACTTACTTGGTACACCCACGCATGTATTTAATTTTTTAATCTCTCCATTGTTCTTCCAGCAACACGGCGTTTGACGGACGTGTTATTAAAAACCGTTCACACCAAACCTCCCGGTGAAAAATATTTAACAGACGATCAATCATCGCGAACACGCGCGCTCTTACCGCATTTGACATTTGGCGTTGCGTCATTTGTAAGAAGAGCCTGACCAGAGTTCGCCATGAATTGTCTTGCGTAAATTACGCACGTGAAGATACTATATTCGACTGATCGCTTACTTCTCGATCCAGTGGACTTACGTTTGAACTTATAGGTTAACAATTAACTTTTCGAGCAATTTCAGTCTTGGAAGCTATATTTTTAAAATCCTTCTGTACCATTTTTCTGTTGGACTTGAGATTTAATTATTGTAAAAGTATATATACATACAATAATTAAATCATTATTAGAATTAATACAAGTTCTGTGTGTTTACTGTTTACTTTATGTACTGAACTACTGAGTTAATACTGTTTGCATAACCAACTATCGTGTGTATAATTTTAGATTTCAATAATATTTTCCTGTAATTATATTGACGTTTCCTAGTTTTAGTCCTAGTCACTTGCTGTTATTTACTTGTGTTAGAGCCTTTGCAGACAACGACGTTTTCGTGAAAATCACTCATTAGCAATGCAAGTTGCACCGCCGTCGCGCGTTGCTAGTGTTCAAGCTATCAAGTAGCTTCAAAGTCGAAAATTGCTTTAGTTCTAATAAGAGGATAACCATCATTTTCAAAGGATGGAGACACGTCTGAGTTAATTTCTGCATGTGGCCATGCAGATAGCTGCTAAATGGATGAAAGTGGTCAAATCTGTAGTCATTTACCGATACAAAGCTCTTTAATATCACGGGCACGAAACTTATCTCAGGTTGAGAGAGGCTTTTCATAGTCGTACCTCACCATCCTGGCCAAGGTGGTAGGCAGACTTAACACATCTATGATAACATATTGGTGAAATCTTAGGTGTGCAGATTTCGATATTTTCCTTCACCATTCCGAAGAGTCAGAGACAAAAGTCTGAACCGAGCCATCATTGCTTAACATTGTATAAAGCTGCAAAAGCGTCTCTTGAGAGCAAAATTGTCGTGAGGTGCAAAGCGTCAGTTTTCACCACTGCAGGCGCTGTCAGTTCTCGTGCCGGTGCCGAGTTGGTAATAGATAATGACGTTCGCAGCGGCTCCGTTGGGAAACTTGTTACTTGAGGGTAATTTAACAAATTGTCCAATTTTTGTAACTACCAATTATATCTTGAACAACACCGAATGTTTTGCCTTTAATATCTACTGACAAGACTAGGTCTGACGGTACGTGTCTTGTTACTTGTTTATTGAAATTACGATATACTAGAACGTCCAGGTGTATCGTGAGACCCATTTCAATAGGTCGTATTTATAATATCAATGTCGGCTATTATAGTTTTATTGATTGATCCGATTAGGTACCTACTATGAGTCGGATACGATTGTCTCAAATCTCAACTGTCTAACCTAAATTAACTTTGTAATCAATTAGGTATTTCATTAATGGCCCTTTAAATCTGGGTTCCGAACATTATTTAACAGAAAAGAAAAGGACAAAAAACTGATACCATGATCATCAAGTAATCATGACTGATCAAGTAATGCTGTAACAGGATTTTTTCCGAATTAATGGACGCTTTAATTTTAATAACCACTTTCAATTTACATAAAACCTATTGTGAAGATAAATGGGCTCAAAATTGATTTATTACACAACAAACCTTCCAATCCTCGACAAACATGATGTTGGGTGCGAGGCGTAAGAGAAATATCAGATGAGTCCACGTGAGTTCCTGCGGTTATGTAAACAATTTGATGGGATAGACCAGTAATTGTCTACCTGGCCGACATCTGACAACCGACAGTTGGTCTGATGCGATACCTCATGCATTTAAAGCCTACTTGGTCACCGATAATTTGGCTGTGTGCATGGTATCTCTGCTTGTGCTGTCGACGGCATCGTCTGCCTGATTTTCTCGCAATACTAAACACGTGTGAAGTCTCTGAACATGTCCACAACGAGCGATATAGTTTAATTTTGCTTGTCGAACTTATCGTTCGATATCGGTATGATGTACAAACTTGTAATATCGCTTACAGAAGCCAATATTAATTAGGTACTGATTTGAGGCGGGTTAATTAAGATTCTTCTGAGAAATGCCAACCCTTAACCAGGGTGGTAGACTATGGCCAAATCCATTCTTAAATGAAAACTTGCTGTAAGAATCGTATATCTACAGTTAGCAATTACTTACTGTATTTTCTGTATTTCTTATTTCATCCTAAAGTTATCATTTATGCTTTTGGAGGCCATTGTCGAAAGTATACTATATTAAACGTTTATTGGGGGAAAAATCGCGGTTAACAGGCGTTTTAATTGATTCGCATGTTAAATATTGTTTATGAGAGCGGATTTAAAATGTTTTTTCAATCAATTTTTTATGGCTATATTGTTTCCGGTTGTTATCCTCTCGCATTGCTTTGAATAACATTGAACAAAAAATGCTATGGTAATGGGTTAACGATCGCTATTTTAGTAAGTAGGCTACGTGCATGATATCATACAGTTCAGTGGCCGTATTCTGTAACTCGGTGCCTATCAAAGAGTGATAGCCACTGGCAAATATTTTTCATCCATTGAAGGTTTGCTATAAAATAAAAATTACATTTTCATAGCAAACCTTCAATGGATAAAGATATCTGCCAGTGACTTTCACTTTATGATAGTCACCGAGTTATAGAATACGCATGCGGGTAGGTATATAAAGCCTAATTTTAGTAGGTACGCTATTTTCGGGTCGATAATTAAATTTATAGAAAGTTTAATAAACCCTGCATGTAAAACGTGATTTCGATTGGGTTTCATGTAGGTAGATAAATAAAACCAGCCCCCCACCACATGGAAAACGAGGACAATATCGCCACAGGGAGAGGATAAAATGTTTTTCCTCTTACGGTTTTGTCCACTCGTTGAGCATATGCGTACATGCAGATCATATCTTCCGTGGATATAATGGAAGAAAGATTTCTTCTTTCCCCTTTTGCCGTGGTTTAGCCCGTAGAGAAAATTACTTTATACTTGTCACTTTATAATTGAGGAATAAAACTTTTACCCCCTGACTATTCTAAGGGGGCAAAATAACAAAAAAAAATCAATGCAAAATTACCCACCCAAAAACGTTTCTTTCCAAACATAAAAAAATCCTTGTATAAGAAAATATAAGTATAACCGTAGTATTCCACTTTATTTCAGATTTAGACAACATAAAATACAGGATATGGTTATATAAATTCAACACAATAGATCGCGCATACAAAACGCATGGCCGCGCGGAGCAAGCAAGCGTGTGCCTTCCTTGCGACACCGTGGCTTACTGAAAATGTCGAACGCGCCGCGCCCGGCGTCCGCGGGCGCGGTGATGCGCGGGCGGCGGCGCGCGGGCGGCGGTAATATCACGCCACCGCGTCGACGCCCCCCTCTTCCCCGCGAATATGGTGCGAACTGTAAACTCGCACAGGCGATGGAGAGCTGCTGACGAGGGTGACAGTGAGGGAATAGGGATGAAATAGGGGTAATTGGGTCTTAATACGATCCCAGCGTTACATCCTCCCCCTAAAATTCACGTCAGCGCCCTCGCGACTGAATTTTCCTAGATGGTTTTCCGTGGTCTACCCCTCCTCTTCTTTTCCCTAAGGGGCGGCTGCACCTCGCCAACAAATGGCGTCAACTGGGACGCATGGTATCGTCCAATAGGTTCGGCGTCACCCGTTTTCTCCAAAACGTATGTTGTTGGGCTACTGATCTCTCTTACCCGGTAAATGACTCCATCGGACATTACGAATCCTCGGTCTGCACAAACTCTCCCCCTAAACGGTTCGTCGGCTCTCTCCAGATCTTGGATAATCTTCAAAAGCATGGGGTCCTTGAGTTGGTTCTGCCGGACATCGCGGGGACTTCTCGATGGCATATCAACTTCAGCGAAACAGAGGTCGCAATCCGACTCTTCTATGCACGCTTCTGGAAGCTTCTTCAATTCTTGCTCCAATATTCCCCTCTTATTCTCCGAAAGCCGGTAAGGAGGTGAAGCTATTGGTTCCTGCTTCTCGCTTACCTTAATATTATGTTCGGCGTAGTCGGTTGGCGGGCCTTCGGTAGCGAAGCGGTCTGCCTTCTTCATCAACAACGCGTTCAGCTGCATTCTCTCGTCAGCTGTTAATCTCGAACCTTCATCATCACGTAAGGCGTTTTGTGAAGTGTCGACCTTCATCAGTTCCACAGCACTTGGAGACTGCAAGTCGTAAGCCTTCGTAAAGGCATATGTTACCTCGGGTTTATCAGCAAAGTTCCATATTCCTCGGGGTAAGTCCAGCACTATGTTCGCCTGTACAATGAAATCTCTCCCAAGTAGGGTCTTTGTGACCGCATCAGGAAACACAATAAACGACGTAGGTATGTCCCGATCTCTAAGCTTCACAACCGTTCTACACGTAAGCGCCGGTCGCACTTGCTGCGTTCCATCAGCCAGACCTACGGTGCGGTGTGTCTCAGTAAAAACTACTCCCTCTTGCACTAACAACCTGTGTAATCCGAAACTCGCAATCGAGTGGGAAGCACCACTGTCAAAGGCCGCCGTGCCTTTATGAGAGGCCACCTCTATCATAACAATGGGGCGAGTATCTACAATGTTGTCGATTTGCAAGGTGTGAAACTCTACTTTATCAGTAGGTGCGCTCCTGCAATTTCTGCACCGGGAGCGGATAACACCTTTTTCTCCACATCCATAGCAACGGATTTCGGCCGCCTCAGCCTTATCCGGTTTTTCCGTAGTCCGTCCATCCGACTTAGAAACAGACTGGGACTTGTTTCTACAGTTTTCACTCGTGTGACCAAAAAATCGGCAAAACCCGCATCTAGGCCTAGCGCGTCTCGCTGTACGCTCGTCGCTTGATTTTCCCGCCATATTCGACCCTGCGGCGCCGGCCGCGTTCGAGTCGGATTTACCAGTGGTAGGGGATTTTCCAGTAGTAACGCTAGGATTCGTGACTGTCGGGTTTGGCGCGGGTTTAGGTTTGGAATTGGGATCAGAAGAAGAAAGGGTACTCACCTCCGCCAGCGACTCTTCCACTAACCTGGCCTTCTCCAGTAGGCGATCGACCGTGTCCACCGCTTCGCGAGGCACGCGCTTCCTTATTCTCCTGTCCAATAACCCGTATATAATGTCCGTTTTCATCACTTCATGTAGTTCGTAGGGTAACTTAGCTAAGAGCGCGCGAACTCGAGACACGAATTTATCCGCGCGTTCAGTCGAATGCACTTGTGAAAACACTTCTCGAAAGATCTTATACGCGGGCCGCGATACACCGTACATTCCACGTAACCGTTTTAACGCATCGTCCCACGACTTCGTACTGTCTTTTACACCTCTGTACCATACGGCCGCTTCTCCGGTTAGTAACATCGGCAGTCCTCTGAGGGCGTGTTCGTCGCTCACGTTTGCACATTCTTTATACGTCTGAACGGCGTCCAGAAAAGCTTCCAACACGTCGGCCTCGTCGGATGTCCCCGCAGCCGCCTGGCCGTCGAAGCGCGCCGTGCACTTGGCGAAGCTCCCACCTGGTAGCACCTGCACTGTACACGGCGACGGCGACGCGCTCGTGCTGGGTTCCGATGAGTGAACCGGTCCCCGGTATGTCGCCATGATGTTCTCGATGAGAAGCCGGCTGGTCTCAGCTTGAGTCTTCGCGATCTCTGAGACTAGGGAGGAGAGCTGATCTTCCGTCATGATGACGTTGGTCCTGGCTTCCGCCTCGTCAGCGCTATCATCGTCGCTCTTCTTTCCCGCTGTTCTATCTCTCCGCGGTGGCATGCTCGCCGTCGTGCGCCCACTATTGGGTACTCGTTGTGCGTGTCCACTGCTGGATCGCACCGCGCTACGTGCCCACAGCTGGGTATTCCCCGTAGTACGTGTCCACTGCTGGGTATTCGTTGTACGTGTCCGCCGCTGGATCGCACCGCGCTACGTGCCCACTGCTGGGTATTCCCCGTAGTACGTGTCCACTGCTGGGTCGCACCGCGCTACGTGCCCACTGCTGGGTATTCCCCGTAGTACGTGTCCGCCGCTGGATCGCACTGCGCTACGTGCCCACTGCTGGGTATTCCCCGTAGTACGTGTCCACTGCTGGGTCGCACCGCGCTACGTGCCCACTGCTGGGTATTCCCCGTAGTACGTGTCCACTGCTGGGTATTCGTTGTACGTGTCCGCCGCTGGATCGCACCGCGCTACGTGCCCACTGCTGGGTATTCACCGTAGTACGTGTCCACTGCTGGATCGTGCCGTAAACGCACCCAATGTTCCTGCCCCACGTTGGGCGCCACTTATAACCGTAGTATTCCACTTTATTTCAGATTTAGACAACATAAAATACAGGATATGGTTATATAAATTCAACACAATAGATCGCGCATACAAAACGCATGGCCGCGCGGAGCAAGCAAGCGTGTGCCTTCCTTGCGACACCGTGGCTTACTGAAAATGTCGAACGCGCCGCGCCCGGCGTCCGCGGGCGCGGTGATGCGCGGGCGGCGGCGCGCGGGCGGCGGTAATATCACGCCACCGCGTCGACGCCCCCCTCTTCCCCGCGAATATGGTGCGAACTGTAAACTCGCACAGGCGATGGAGAGCTGCTGACGAGGGTGACAGTGAGGGAATAGGGATGAAATAGGGGTAATTGGGTCTTAATACGATCCCAGCGTTACATAAGTAATTTGATAAATATCTTTCTATTAATAAGGATTGATATTATTTGAGCACAGGAAAATGAAATAAGTTAAAATAATGACAGTTTAATTACTCCGACAGATCTCAGTACCTACCTACTTAATGCTAGTTGATTATACTGTGCAAAAAATTATTAGCATTATTAGCATATCTATGTACTGTAGAAAAAAATGCTATTTTGGCAGTTCCTATACACGCAGAGTTATGATCTATCCATCATTAAAGAATTCAAGGTTAGTTAAAACGTTATTTTTTATAGCAGCAAATTAAGTAGTAGGTACCTAATGCAATAAATACGGAAAATTACGCACAAATCAATATTCGGAGTTTGGAACAAACCATTCGTCTCTCATGTACCGTTCAAATACGCATCTAACTAGGATTAAGTGGTCACCTACCATAAAGATAAATTGTATTTCCAGTTTTACTTGTTTTTGAATAAAATAAAACACAATAAATGAAGCAGTCAAACCTAGTATCACTGTAACAAATTATGTTCCAATTCTTCCTCTTAGTTCATTAGTTCTTCTATATTCTCTGTCTTCTATTCTTCATCGATAACTCTTGCATCAGATATTTTTGAACGAGATATAGTTTCCTCCACATTTCGGTATTCCTCGGCTATTCGCAGCTGTCTTTCTTGTTATAGATCCCCTCTTCTCGATTTTTTTGTAATCACTTGAATAATTAATATCACATCAATGGGTGGTCTAACCTATAGATTTATCTCATTACTTCTATACACTGTCAGAAGTGTGCGCTGTATACCAACAGTGTGACGTTAATAGGCCAATTTAAAAACAACTTAAATTTTTAATTCGTTATTAAAACCTTAACACACCCGTTCCTACAGTTCCAATTATTCACGCTGTCCATACGAATGATGTTCAAAAAGACCCCTTTACACGACAGAACACGCGTTGTCTTGTCACCGTCGTCCGTCTGAAATGTTAACAATTGTGTTAATTAATTCTGATCGATCTGTTAACTCGGCGCTATGAGTGACAGTGATTGATGACGCGTCAGTGTGGAGACTGACGAGGTTGTAACCAGAAGGGTGGTTCGACATGATGACAACATTGTAGTGAAATCATGGTGCATGTGAGAGGGGAAACTATAAACCGTATCGTCGTGTATACTGTATAGTCAGTGATAGGTATGAGTGATAGAGAACGATCTAAGTTAGTTTTAATTACAGATATAAATGACTGTAGAGATCTTCTAAGTTTTGTGTCAATATAGACAAAAAGAAATAGACGTTCTTTCAATATCATTATCTGGAGTTATTATAATTATTATTAAAACTCTTTATTTGCACCACACAAGAAACATAACAAAGGACAGAAACATATATTCAAGTAGGTATAGGTCCAAAAAGCGGCCTTATCGCTAAGCAGCGATATCTGCCAGGCAACCTTAAGAGTTAGCCTTCTAATAAAAACAGGTAAACAAACAAACTGAAAACATGAAGTATATTACACACCAAATGTACCCGAACTTGAAAAGTTTTTTAGGAACCATTGAAGAGTTTCCATCATCCTTCTCCTCGTCTTCATCTTCATCCTCGTCACGAAGTGTGTTGGAGTAGCTAAAACCAACCATAGGAACTCTTAGTCAAGGGATATTCTAGAAGCCATTAGAGAATTCTAATATCCATCTCAAAGATTTGTTATTAGATTAACAAATTCTTGTTTGTTTGAAATAGATACCTAGAAACAAAGATTTAAAACTTTGCCTAGAAAGAGGAGTTATGTCGTGGTGCCATTAGTTCCAAGATTTATTTACATATTTACAGATCAAGCTTAAATTGTAATGAGCGAAAGCAATGAAGCAAAATAAGATCAATTTGCAAATAGTAAAACAATAACAAAGAGTGATCTGAGGTTACACTAATTCAAACCTGAGCTGTTAACAGAGTTATCTAACAGCTAAACCCGCGTAACCGCTTCGCCTTCAGTCTGCTAACATCCGCTTGCTAACTCGCTACTAGCTGGGAATCGGTTAATTATAGCCTAGCCTAGTTACTAAGTGACAGGGGCTAGGATCATGTTGTTTAGTTGGCTGCCTCAGTAATTTATGCTTAAATGATAATTATACAGACGGTAGACACAGCCGCCCATACGGAAGAGAGAATTACAGAAAAACACTTGCAGTGGAAGACTGCAAAATTACAAGATATCATTAATATACGTTCTCTAGAGAAAAGAGCAATAATCTGGAAAATTGTAAAGTTATTAGTACCAAAGCCGATAACGTTGTTTGGGATGACTTCCTGGTCAACAAAGCATGCACAAATGTCATACCAAATATGAGATACTTAATCTCAGTTTAAATCTCTATTATAATCTCTATTCTACTAGATTTGTTAGTACTTGTACTGCGTGTTACGTTAAACAATTGGGGCGTACCGACTACGCAATAACAATAATTGATTTCGATACTAGTTCTCCCTTATCATTAACGATTGTTATGTCATCTACATACGAGTTTCGTTTTCGACCATTCACATTTCGTTGTTCTTTTGTGTGGAGGCAAAAAAAACAATAACGATCAACTGGAATCGATTTCTAAAAGGATTTCGATACCAATGTTGCTAAACAAAACAAATGACCGATCAGCGCTTTATGATAATCGATTTTGAATAGCCTTTTGATAAAATTTATCGAATTGACGGCAGCATATTTGGTCAAATGATACTCTATCGATTTTTAAAAGGATTTTGGTTTTATCAATCGCTTTGTTACTTATTCAAATATTACATTTGCCACACCTTGAAATGATTATTTTGATAAACTTACGATCAGGTCGCAAGTCGTGACCTTAAGTTGAATTAACAAGTTGCGCCTTCGTTCCTTATAAGATAAAAATCTTACATTTTTTGTGCTTCACATTATCTGTTGTTATTATTGGAGTGTATCAAAATCCGGGAGGTGTAAAAAATCTTTTACGTTACCGTACCTCTGCACATACTACTGCATAAACTACAAGTATATGCATTTACTAATAAAAATGAAAATTGTTAGGGAAAAATAGCGAAAGCAGTGCATGCCGAAGAGTGTCTTATTCGATCTACATAGGTTTTGAATTCCACTACCTACTCAAGGGGTTTTTGTAATACCTAGTTTTTATGTTTTTACGTTAGGCCAGGAATGCAGATTCCTTTATCGCTGTTATAATTAACAAATTGCTCTCAACAATGTATGCAGGGGCGCTCGTTAAATTAATTTAAAGGGTGCATCGAAGAGATTGACTTGCAGAGAACGGATAATTAGCACAGGTTTGCATCAAAATTTCAATTCTATGCGCCTGAAAGGCTCTACGGAATGCTAGATCGAATTTCAAAATATGCATAGTTACCACTATTTTTAAACTGTATTGGACATTGTAAATTATATGCAACTGTAAATTATATTGGTCATCACTTTACTGGTGGTAGGGATTTTTTGGGGAATTTTTTGCGGCGTACTTTCGCAGTATCAGTAGATAGCAGTAAGTTATTACATCTTTTCGGTTTGAAGGGCACTGTATGCCGACATGATTACCTACTGGGAAAAATAACTAACCGAGGATGATGAGCGCATAGCAATGCATCGAATTATATTGCAACGCAAAGCCTTAAGACGCACTGCATCTCACATGGGCAGGCGTATCATGTTAAGAAAAAATCCTGTCCAAATCTTTCTTTAGTCCTTTTTTTAGTTTTTTTAGCTTTGTCCTATCTGCGGTATAATAATCTTTAAAAATCTTTGGATTGCATCCTTATGGACTGAGGGCTAGGCCATAATTAAGCCATCATAGTGGTATTTTTTAAAAATCATTCCTCTGTTAATTAAGATAATTGTTAAGTATTTTTGGTTTTATTTATTTTGGCTCGTATCTTGTTTTTATGCGTCCACGGTACTATTTTTTTTTAATCAACACTTAAATCGTTAAGGGTAGTGCAGGGAACTCAACTACGCCCAACTCTACGTACTATACGTAGTACCTACGTATCCTATATTGGATCTGTATCTGTACTTCAGATAGATAACACGCGGGTAACGGTACGGGGCCCGGTTTAGATAGTCCGGGACATATAGCGCTGATTACAAAGCGATCTGAATTATGTAAACGAGGCTGTCCTTAAATCAGCTTTATTTACTCGCGCCCAGTGCAGCGACACGCTTTCCAATGTCACCCGTTCGCACCTGCTACTTGCTGATAGTGCAACGGGACACCCGGGCCGTATTCTCGGCCGTACTAGAATTAGAACCTGTAAAATAAATAGGTTTATTGAATGAATACTTTGGGATTGGGTTAAGTCTAGCCACTACCAGCTGACTGGTCTCTGAATGAATGAAAAATGGGAAGAGTTTAGCCAGTAGCCTACCACTTTGGCTTAGTGAGGGTTGGTAAGCTTCTTTGTTTGTGCAGGCTTCTTCGTCATGTTTTCTCGCTAGTGTACGCAGTAAAGAGGTCCGAGGTGGAAATTAGTAGTAAAGGGGTCCGAGTTAAAAGGTTATCTCTTCTCACTCAATCCTCCTTTGACAGCGTATTCCGTATAACGTGCGTAGTTTATCAGTAGGATGGTTATACAAACGCCGTAAAGTCAGAAATGCATGCCTAGAAAAATCAGTCCCCCGAATACCGAATATAAGCCTGAAATATTCACAACTAGGCTAAAGCCCAATATTACAGGAAAATATACTTTGATTCATCAGGATAATTATTAGATTTGATTTGCTCTGTGTGTCGTCCATGTGTCGGGGAAAGTCGGTCGCTGTAATAGGACGCGCCTGCGCGCGGTCCGGCCTATACGCTCTAATAATGCCTCTTGCGCGGTGTCGAATTGACGTCGAGTACTGCCATATGAAGGTGAAGGTAGCCAATTACATTATTTTCAAAAATATTCAATAATACTAACTTGGAGTACCGAATTCATTGTCCACGCTCTGCTACCTGTCCGCACGCTGCGTATTTTGGGCCTTGTATATATTTTGCGTTGTTTCTTTAAAGCTCCATTGCAACGTAGGGTATGATGACCTACGTATAGGTCATACTATTCTTAAACCGTAATATTTCCATATAAAAATTTTCGTACCATAAAGAATTAGGTTCACTATTAGGTACTTCTAAGATTGCCCTTCAGGATTCGGTAGCTATGCCCGTAAGAGGTTTTTAAGGTTTCATTAAGGCATTAAATAGAGTCTGGATAGAACATTAAACAGATTATCAGAAAGATATTACAAAGGCTATGAGCACGGATATCGGATAATTCAAATAGTCTATGATAAGGACTTAAGTAGACGAGGAGAAGGACACCCAAAGCCTGATGATAATAAAAGCGTGATTCGAACGTGCAGCGTCATCACGTATCGCAAACGTCACGTGGTCGTCTACCGTCCAATGACGCGTCAACTCCCGGACCACGTCAGCTATTCCGCCACATCCGCCGGTCCCTTTTGACACACGCCATTGTCAATTAGCCGCGATGATGCTTTATTATTTTTGGATCTCGATGGCAGTCGCTTTAATGAGAGCCTAACGCAATGCTACCAGAGGTTGTTAGTCGAAGATTAAATTAGGATTGTTTTTATCATCGAAATAAATTAGGATGAGCTTTTTCGACTTTTTTTGTTCATAGATTTCGAAGCCGATTACTCGACCTTTCCGCTTACATCACAGTGGGAAAACAAAGCTAGTACCTACGCCAATTTTTAACGCTCCATCCACCAAAAAATGGCTTAGTTTTCTAAGACATTTTCCGAATTTCAACCATCTGTGTCCTAGTGAAGCGATACAATTCAAAAACGTACTGAAAAATATACTGAGAAAACAATGCTGAGAAATAATTAGCAGTTGTAGATATCACGTAACTACTCGTATATAATTTTATTCTAGGAAAATTGACGTTCCTCAATGAAGCAACGCCATTGTGTTATGCCTCCCAGTAACTCTTGTATTGTTCGAAACAAAAACTACAATATGCCACAACGGCAATCATATCGAGGTGTATGCAAATATGAGTGAAAGTGCCGTGTAGTTAAGCATATTAAAATAATTATCCTGCTGTTTTACAAGCCGGTATGTCTTCCACGTAGCGTCAGAAGAAAAAGACCAATAATTTGAAAAAGAAAACCATCAAAAAGCGATTATATTTTGTATGGTATTTGGTCCAAGACTCAGTCTATACTAAAGCATCAAATTATGGTTCAAGGATCCTTATCTATTACGTTCTTCATACATTACTTAAAGAAATTAAACCAAACTAAACCATCCCAAAAAATATGTGTACAGAGAGACGCCACAAAATTGTTAAACTGATTAAATGTAAAAATGATAATTTACAGTTTCAAGTACCGGCCCCTAGATTGTGTAAGAAAAACGTATTCATCATAATCGTAATCGGAAACAAATTTTTCCCGCTCATTGGTTCGCTGATTTACGTCAGCCAATCGGGGGCAGAATTCGCTAACGATTACGATTGAATACGTTTTTCCTACGCAATCAGACCCTGTATTTTCTGGCTCGTTTCAATGCAAGGACACTTAGTTTTTCAGTCATAGATACTCTGGTCATGAAACACAAACAGTACCTAATACACACTTATGATTGTACAATAATTTAATAGCAATACGCACTTGCGTGTAAAATTCAATATTAGTCGTATGATTGAATCTATTGTATTTTTTACATTTATTCCATGCGGGGTGCTTTTATTAATTAAAGGCGCCCTCCTGCGTTTTAACTATTGTTTGCACCCACCTTTGCCGAATGACTGACTATACTCACTGAATGGCTTAAACAATAAGCCAACTGTCTTAACAGTGACATAACTAAATTAACCCGTCCAAATTTTAACACTAATTAAATCGATTGTATTTTTTTGCTGTCGCTACTAATAACTCAAGGTGCCTTTAACAAACAATTGTTTGTATCCCAACTTTGAATGGAGTATAGCGTGCTATGAGCTGAAACAATGAGCCACGTGCATTTGTTCTTAACTGTGAGATAACTAAATATTAATAGCCGAATTATAAATTATGACATTATTATGATATAATTGTTTATATTTTTTATCGTTTCCACGTATTCATGCTTCGTTTAGTAAACGATAGTGTCCATAACCGAGGCAAAGTGGCTTTACATGTCTCCTGAATTATATTTCTCGCGTGGTAGTTTTCAGAATGATATTTCTTGGTGAAAGTTTTTAGAATGATATTTCTTGCGTGAGAATTTTCAGAATGATCTTTCTTGCGTGGTAGTTTTCAGAATGATATTTCTGGCGTGGTAATTTCCAGAATTATATTTCTAAAGTCGGTTTTTATTTGAATGTCAGTTTTGATACGAACGAATAGAGGAAAAGTATATACATATTGTTCAGGTTATCGCGTAAATCCTAAATGCACAAATCTTATGTGTAAACCGAAATCCTTGAACGATTCAAATGAGTGCTCACCTCGTGTGAACTGCAAACAACGAGCATTTAAATAATAAATACTTACTTAAACACTGGTATGATGTCCGGTAGCAATAGCCGATTAGCATTCCATCGTATTTTGCAACTTTAGCATCGCGCAACAAAAATAAATGTTAGGGAACTTTGATGACCTCTGTCGCGACTTATGCACTTCAGGGTTAAATCATCGAATGGTTTCGATTCAATCAATGAAGTTAAGATAATCAAATATTATATATAAATAGGTATTAAACGTGTCCAATAAATATACGTGTTATTGGATGAGATTGAAGTGATCTCACTGATAGCCTAGTAATTAAGACTTTGTTTTGAACTTTCGTGTCCTGGCGTTAAGTTTACATTCCACGGCTACGAGTACATATATGCATCTTTGGCAGCTATCACAACGTGAGGAAACCTGCATCCCGAATGCCCAATAGTCGAGCAACAACTTGCTCGACTGATATTAAGTGACGCGCCTGCCGACGTCTAATACACTGCATCCCAAGACTTTGCATTGCAATGTCATTAATCGCACTGCACAGCGCTTGACATCCTGAGACATTAGAAGTTGTTAAGTCTCATTAAGTGTGGGTTCGCTGGTTACAATGCCCTTAAAACCGAAACACATTGGTGCAAATTCTGTTGTGCGAAATCTCTAAAAAAATTATTTAACGCGGCTTAAAATATTGCTATCCATTTTCATGGAGAGCATTTTAAAAAGGATAACAGTCATAACACTGGTTTTAGACGCATCCAGTTAGTTTCGAGATTTTACTCAACATAATTGTCACCATTACCTATTGCATGGCAGAATATGTATGTGCATCTGGGTGAGCTCCGCAAAACACTCCTAACAACTTGAAGTCTTGGAACCTCTTATTTTGGGAAGAGATCCGCGCCTAGAGTAACCCGTATTAGAAGTTAAGGGAATTAGTTAATATTACTCCAGTTATTCTGGAAACTGGGTCACTTGTTGGCGAGCCTCTTATTTTGGGAAGAGATCCGCGCCTAGAGTAACCCGTATTAGAAGTTAAGGGAATTAGTTAATATTACTCCAGTTATTCTGGAAACTGGGTCACTTGTTGGCGAGAGCCGAGAGTTGGTTGCTGCGACGGTGGTAATGGGCACCGGAGCAGCTACAGTGGATTAGCATTGCAGTTAGCACACAACGAGCCAAACAATGGAATGTCTGACATGCATTATGCGTTGGCAACGCTCATTATATTAACGTAATCGTGGCTACGAACCAGGTAACTGTGTTGGGTGAGGGAAACTAGCTATGAAGGCTTTTCTAGTCTACACTCTTGTGTATGCAACTAACAAACTAATCTTAATATAGGGATAACATCATATTGTGGGATCAAAGTCCAAAAGAGTACAGATTTTTTGAGTAAAGCTTATAGGAATTAGCTGAGGAAGTTCTTTGATAATACATTTTCCTAAACAGATTTTGTTTTGTTTATTGCAGAGATGGCAGCGGAGGTGGTTCGTTTTGTACGACGACGGAGAACTGACATATTCCCTCGACGAACACGTGAGTACCCCAAATTAATCTTAGGTCACTTGGACCACATCCAAACCTAATGATGCACTTCACTGCCTCATTATAAGAGCACCTTTCTTGCTACACTAAAATCTTAAATCTTCTAGAGACCTTAACTATCCCCCTAGCTATCGAATCAAAAAGTTTATGGACGTCTCGTTATATCAATAACGTTATTTTTATTTCGGAAGTCCTGAATGACGTTTCCCATAGAATCTTTACAGCACAATGCTCCAAAGTTCTAACCTCTCTCGGAAAAACTTAAGGGACATTTATGAAGATAGACATAGGAAACAAATTATTTATCAACTCGTTACTCAGTTAAATAACCAGATGGACTGGTTCTGCAAGTACATTCGTAGTAAACAGTAAGCAGTGACAGTTCGATCACTACATGTTAACCACTATTGCCAATCCCACTCTCAGTTGTAAAAATACTGATCTCACGTCCTCGTAAACTTCCTGTGGGCGGCTTGACATCTACGCAGAGATCGATTGAGGCTCTTACTGGCTATGGTTGCCACTGCCATTCTTCCGTCTGGCGCCACACTACTAAGCTGATGATGATGATATAAGCCATGATGAACTTCATTATAGACATCGACATAATATGCTAAAAACAGTAGGACTTTCATGTTCTCACATAAACCGAAGGTTTGGAAACAGGTGTGATAGGTACTCAATTCATATTTATACTGGATATACCTTTAGGTTATGACAGGTACCTTAATTTTGTGTTTTGAAAGCAGCATTACCAGATGAAGCAAGAGCAAAAAAGTGGGTAATTTTCACAAACGCTTTTTAATGCTAGTCGGCAAGGTTACAAGGTAATATTCTGTGGGACCAACTGAGGTTACAGCAAAGAAAAAATTGCAATTACTATTCCCATCCTTTTCGTAGCTTCTGTTTATTATGTTTAACATATTTTATTATGTATATCAAATGGGGTTGCTACATATATTTTTTATTCATTGATTTATTGTTTTGACAGCCCTCGTAGTACAAATTCAAACCTGTCCTGTCTAGGCTGGTGGACTTAGTGCGTAATTGACTTGTTGGTTGAAAACTATCGCTCCCATGAGTACCTACGTACCTTCACGTACAGTCGTACCTCTACGCAGCCGTTCAAGACACGCAAGAAGTTACAATGTTACTGTGTTATAAGCCGCAACATAGAATCTCAATAGAGTTTAGCCATCTTCGTGGGAGAATTCGTATTGAACTTATACGCTAGTTCAGTCATGATCATTAATGGTAAGGCAGATTCCGGTCAAAGAAGAATCTGGTGCTGGACAGATAGCTTAACATGGTTTTCGAGGCCCGATAAAATAAAAAAATCCTACTTACCTAAGCTCAAAAGCTTAAAGCTTTATTAATTTCAGATTCATTTTATTTATTTATAGGTCATTCAACCCTTGAAGGAAAAGGTTATGAGAAATATTAGTTTATCTTTATAATTTTGATTAATACGTGGTAACTTTCTACTTATATAATGTTTAATTTATACTCATTATTCAGTCACTATTTATTTTGTTCTACAGTTTCTATTTACGGAATATGTATTGTTCGAACAGAATAAGGTATTGTTTTCTTTAACAACTTAGAAGGGACATAGGTATAGATCGTCTAATCTAAAATGTTCTCCCTTTCAGGTGATAACGCTTATACGTTGAAAGAAATATGTAGTGGAGGGGCATTCATTTTTAAATTAGACGATCTCTGTTGTGCACTCTATTACACTTGACGAGCAACAAGCGGCCATATTCTGACTAGTGTTATGTGAATTTTTCACTTAAGTTTAAACGCCATGTTGTGACAACCCTAAATTAAACCATTGCGGGTATCGATGACAAAAACAAAGATTACCAATTCCGTAACCTGTCGCATCTCCTCAGTAGGCAAGCAACGGGGAAGACGGGTGGCGATGCTATATCAGAATCAAAACATACATTTTTCTCCTGGCATACATATTCATACGCCAGCAATTACATGCGTACATGAATTTTAATATGCGCCGTATTTGGCGGCGCCTGCGCTTCTTGTGCGCTGAGTGTCGCTCGTAATGGATCCAAGCTTTAGGGATGTCGCAATTTACAAAATTACACTAATATTTACAGTTACCAGTTTTTGTACGTATTTGTGTGCGTGTATGTGTGTATATTAGTACTGAACAAATCAAGCTTTCTGGAATATAGATTCCTAGTATTTTTATCTTGGATTTAGGATTTAAAAAAAAAATCTAAACTTGCAATAGGTATATGTATCATGTAAATACTTTAACATAGAATATCATAAGTAGTAAGCCCCACGTACTATATCAAAATTCACGTAAACTTAGACGAATTATTTAACTAAAAATAACATACATAGATAAAGTTAAAATCCACCAAACCACTTCACTGCAAGTTGGAGTATATGCATACAAAGATTACATACTCAGTTAACATCCCGCAAGGGCCCAGAAAATTCGCGACTACGAAATGGCGGTTACCAATAATTTTCTAAGATATAGTTAATCGGTTTACCCTGTCCCGTATAAGGTAAGGAGGTTAGTCGTTTCTGTAATACATTGCGCGCAAACGTGTGAAAACGCTAGATTTGCATCGCTAAACTGGAGAAAGGGCCCGTCCCTGTGCATCTTCGCTAATGATATATGCTTTGACGTTTGACTTTTGTCGGAAGGTGCTAAGTGCTAACTGCTATTCAATTAAAATTAAACGCGGAAAGCCTTTACATATTGCGGAGGTGATAGGCATTGCATGGGACCCATGATTTGTAGAATTGACGCTATATGAAATCTATACTTACTAACATTATAAAGCTAAAGAGTTTGTGTGTTTGTTTGTACGTGCTAATATCAGGATTTACTGGCCCGAATTTCAAAATTATTTTTGCGTTGGGTAGTTTATTCATCGAGGAAGGCTCATTATAAGGGAAGACTGAAATTCCTGCGGGTGAAGCCGCGGGCAACGGCTAGTCATATAGAAACTTTAGTAGCCAATAAATTGCAAAAGTCATTTTTAACTATGTGCAGGGCTACAAACCTACCTACTCCACAAAGTTGTTAGTTGTTCTTGTTACCTTGTAAGATAAATATCGTTCATTTATTTAAGTTTTAAAGGGATGAATGTATATGAAGTCGGATAAGCCATCAACGGGAGCGATAGCGATCAGTACTTCACAGTTAGCAGCCAACCGGCTCTTCATGAGCACAGATACCTATGCAGATGCGGGGCCGACTCGTAAATTAATGTAGCTGCAGCAAATTAGCTTCGAACCAGACTGTTGGGTGCTAAATAGTAGCACTTCGACTTTACCCTTTTATTGAAACAAAGTTTCTTTTCGGAAATGCCTTTTTTGCGTGACAAAAATCCCGTCACAAAGGAAATCTACGAAAATCTAGCACGAAAGTTTCTTTTATTTAGTCAACATAATGAGCACCTGAGATGGGCACGCATGCAATCACATATATAGATTTGGTGTTGAACTCGTCAGCGCGAGTTCTAAACCAAATCTCTATCGTCTTATCTTGCTCTTCTATCTTATTTCATACGCATAGTCAAAAACGCAGATTTTTTTTAATCAAAGCAAAAGTACCTAAAGGTAAATGGTAGCAGAGGCGAAGTGATTGTTTGCGTCAAATTGAAGCCCTAGCGTAGGTATATTGGATTAGATGCGAGACGCCCTACTAGTTCATACTATTGCGGGACGCGACCGACCCTTTGGTACCTACTAGGGCTACTAGTGACTTGTATATTAGCAAGGAGCAAAACTGAAATGTTGTGATTACTTCTTAACCAAAGTTTGGAACTTTGTGGTTTCTTATGGTCATGTTCCTTTTATGAATGCAGATTTAATAAGGATTGACGGTACGTCATGCTATTGCGATCGACGAAAAATAACAGAAACAGCGGATTCATTCAAAGATAGAGTAAAAGATTCTGAAGAAGGTTAAACTAGATGGTATACTTATGCTGCATCGTGGTAAAGTATATCAATAGTACATAAGTAGTACGATTATGGGGTTTGAGTTATAACTCATGTTTCAACATCTTTCCCTAAAAAGCATGAAAAGTCTGATATTTGTCAGGATTTATCACCAACACGCAGATATAGTTCTTTTCCATCACACTGACTACTTACGTCATTTTGATGGAATAGTGTTGTAATCTAATTAATCGAAATTATGTACGTTTCATCGTAACTTTAAAAAATATAAATTGATTTAATATAGAGACAACCCTCCACCACCCATGGCCCAATCAACCTCGCGGTTATGGGGGCCGAAACGCGGGAGGGCGCCCGTTCGGTACTTGCTCTTGGCATGTTAGCTATGTGAAGGCTAACTCTATCGCCCGTCGAGACTCTACCTCAACCAGCACCGTGACGTCATCCGCGTATGCTACAAGAAAACATCTTGAAGAAACCAGTATTGCTTGAGGGTTCTTTATTATGCGTGAAGAAATTTGCACTTGATGGTGGTCTCTGCCAAGCTATTATTCTCTTTCTGATAGGGAGACCTGTGCATTATAGAGAGCCAGTGATTAGTTAAGGTTATGTTGTTGATCAGATGGGACATGCTGTTATGTTATGATATCGCAATAAAGAACTTCACATCGTGACAGTATAATTAGTCTATGTGGCAATCCAAATGTCACGGACCCGCCGTTTTGTGATGCAGCAATTTATAATAACTCTGCACTTTGTACAATATGTAGGTACATCACTCACAAGTCGCTAACCACAGCGCCGAACAAAAGTAATTGTTGTTTAATTCGACTGCAATTTTTCAACTCGTTTACACATGAATTTGACCGTCATGTTCTTTATAGTCAGAGCAGTAGTGGAATAAATGAGGCAGAAGTGAAATATTATGCTGTTGTTATCAAAAGTCATAACCTTATTTATTTTACCTTACATGAGGAGTTGTTACTCATGAAAAGCTAAAACTAGAAAGAAAGACTTGTCTAAGCTGGTACTTTGAGTATAGTTCTTGTGGTATGGTCATGGTCAGCATCTCTACTTATGTAAGTACTCATTTTCTTTCTATTAGTTTTCGAAAAGCGGTAGCGATTAGCTGGCTGCACATTATGTCATATTAATCTATTTATCTGTCACAAAGCCATAAAATTGGCTTTGGATGGCATCAATCACAATTTACAGGCAAATATGTGATCAAACGATCTTCTCTCGCTGTTTAATTCATCCTAAAATTGATCTTTATCTCTTGGTCTACCATGACATGACTCTCTGCAAGTACATAACATTGTAATTATACTAGGTAGCATTGAGCCGTAGCATTGCACAATGCTATCAATAAATAATATTAATTATACTTCGGCTGTATTTAATCTTCAACAGGTGCTTTTTAAAAAACCCTTTGTAAAACTTGTTCGAAATATAAATTACCGAAATGGCCTCTATCCGGATTCGGGAATAGATGCTAGTGAGATCTCTGATTATTTTCTATGACTTTTTTTGTGCTATATTAAATAAAAATTAGTTAGGAATAAAATATAAATAAAACCATCACTTATAGAAATATCAGATAACCCTAAATAATAAATTATATTAACAAAAAACCTCTACAAACAAAGACAGCTTTGCCAAGTTATTCTGAAGTTTGAAAAGCGATTCTTACCGTTTTAGTTTTGCTTTAAAAACTGTCGGTTCACAAATCCTGACTCGCAATTAACCAGTGTTCATTCTCGAATATACATACATACTTAACTAAAGTTTGCTTCAGCCATCTCCTCCATCTATTATAGAAAAATTATTATCTAAGAAGTTACCATAACTTGAACGTTATGGTATTTTTTGTTGAACGGTAATATGAGCTTTTACCGTGTTATTCTTTCACTTTTATGATCGCTTTCACTTTTACAACTAGAACCTGCAATTTATCACCATAGATTATGTTTATCGATGTGATGATTTTATAATCAAGTAAATATACTTTCTATATCGTCTTCGTTCAATCTTTAAGGTAATAAGATCACGAGACCTTAGTTTATTTGTATGAAAAAATAACAACGACAATTTTTTTTACAAAGTACAAAAATTTTGAAAATTGTCGATGTTATAATATACTTAGCTAAAGACTACACTAGACCAGACATTAGGGACATTTGCACTGCGATGAACTATGAATAGATAGACCAAAGCAAATATATTAAAAAAAACTCCAGGGCATTTCTTACCCCGTAGATACGAAGGTTGTTGAAGGTTAGATTAATAGTCATATTGCATATTAATTTGGTACAAATAATATCGCCTCCGGTGTCGAATTCTAATTAAAATATAATCCATTTGTGAGAACGCACGACGTGCCTTTAGCCGTAGGGAGACAATTTAGCATTGTCCAAAGCAATTACAAGCTAACAACTCATTGGTAACAGCCTAACAGGTAAAGCTATCAATTGAGTCGGTAACGCCTGTTTATGCTGGTCGAAATTAAATTTGATATGATCTACTTATTAATTATTATAACCAGTTTCAGTTATAAACAAGCTGCTTATATCTGTTGAGATCTATCGAACATTGCAGGAATAGTTTATAATAAACGTTTAATTAAAACGCAGTTGCTAATAATTATCTCGTTATACCCACTTATCAATTACCATAAATATTATCGGACATCTATATTTTCTTACAGTGTAGTGTGCGACTTGTAATGTAAGTGTGCAACTTGTCAGAGAACTAGAAAAACTAACTCTCCTTTTAAAATTTTAAACCATACATATTTTGGTATAATTTTGTCATGTTAACGATTCTGGGTTAAAGATTGTAGTAAATTAATAATGAATATCAGGCAGAGATGCAAACAGTATAAATCTAACAAAGGTTTCAAGTGAAATGTCAAGTATTATAATCGTATATGAAAATTCATAAATACATCCTAAATCGGCAAATCGTAAATTACGGAAGCGTGCGCAGGTGAATCGCAGTGGGTGCGCCCGCGCATCGCCGCTAGCGTTGGGCATTTAAACGAAAGCGTAAATTATAAGTCGTTTTTTTAAATAAACACAACAACGCGTTACTTAGAAAAAGTGCACTTATTATTCGATTGCTTTTTTAAATTGATTGATTTTTATTTGCTACGAATCTGATCTTTTTTAATGAGCAGTAAGGTTGGTTTTATTTTGCAACATTTTTAACCAAACAACGAAATTTAACTTACTTTAATTAATAACAGCTTAAATTCTAAAGGAGTGAGTACGAATCTGATCTTTATTGATGAGCAGTAAGGTTGGATTCATTTTGCAAGATTATTAAACGAAATAACGAAAATGTCACTTTAATTAATAACAGTTTAAATTCTAAAGGAGTGAGTACGAATCTGATCTTTATTGATGAGCAGTAAGGTTGGATTCATTTTGCAAGATTATTAAACGAAATAACGAAAACGTCTTTACGTTTTTTAACTTATTAATTTCTTTCCGTTGACAGTTGCGTTTTTTCCGCGTTGGCGAAAACATTGCCTAAACTGTTAAATTATTAAGTTGAGCAATCAACGAAAAACTAAAAATAAGCAAATAAGCAAATAAGCAGTAATTAAAAGTGACTTTTGAAAAACAGTAAAATGAAAAAGTCTGCTTATTGTTTTAAGCCGTTTTGCCCACCTCTAATCGCCGCCAGTGTTAGTACTGAGTTGCCCAACTCGGCCGCATTCCACCGCCGAACGCGGGAGTGGACGCACGTGTTTTGAGCCTCAGTTAAATCTACGAGTACCTGTTATTATGCAAGAGAATATTATTATTTGTATTTGGGCTTCGTAAATTACACGTAGAAGCAACGGATATGTTTGTGTAGACTGCATATTAAATAAGGGCTCCAAAGAGTCGATATTACTCAATGCCAGCAAATACAATCCTACAATAATTTTGGGAAAAGTAAACAATAATTCAATTGTAAAAAAGTTTACTGTGAAATGAAGTAGTTTCAATCTCCAAAAAAGTTTGGAACCACGCAAATAAAGTCAGTATTTTGACAATAATAACTTAATTCGGGACACTTTATTTTTATAGGTATTCGAGTGCAATCTCGGTCAAGCATTTCCTGCAATAAGAAACAGTTGGGAGCAGTTGCAACAGAGCCTATTGTACTAAGCTATCTTGCGCTGCATATATAGGACATTCTCGTATTCTCGTAGCTTGCACTACAGTTCTCTACACACAAGGTTTACACGATTTCTTCACTCGTGTTGCACAACTAATTAAATAGCCGTATATTTCGCTAAAACTATGTTATTATTTTACGAGTATACATCACGACCACGACTCAAATTATCTCGTATGTATACATAATGGTGCCAATTATATTGTGCAAAGTCTCTTAAACTAATTTGTCGCGTCTAAAAATAGTCCCATCCTTCTCAAAATGATCCCCATTGAAAAGGATAGCACTATTTTTAGACGCGTCATATTAGTTCAGTTTATGCAGATTTTGCACAACAGAATTGACACCGATGTCGCTGTGCATATTATTCATAGTAATTTATTATTTATGTGTTAAACTTACCTAGAGGCAAAAAAAAAACTAGTATGGTAAACAAATGATTACAAAAAATTTGAAACATAATATTTATTTTGAGAGAAACTATAAAAACTTATGGCTATCTTAACATAAAGTTATCATTTAATATCACTATTCACTTTCAGGTCTTTTTATTACTTTTTTTTTTACAATAAACTTATAACTTCTACCTTCTATGTCTTTTCTTTGAAAAGGATAACCTTAAAATCTTAAGTAATATTTGCCTTTTACCTTTATTTTACATTAATTAACATTATAAATGCAGGACAGTACTTATTTGTTTTTAGAAGTGAGCAGAATCTATTGACAAACATCTCACTCTAAATTAAATTGGCATTTCTTTATGTAATAATTTTCAGTGGCAAGTCTAATACGAATATTATTAGATTGTTATCGGTTCTCTTTAAGTTAACTAAATTGACAAGACTAGAACTTGTGTTTATTCTGTTCACAATGTTCTTCCAAAATAGTTCAATCCACGAAGACGCGCCCCACTCCTTCACATTCTAAAGTGTTTCGTCCACTTGCGTATCAATCTCGTCGGCAGCGATAATTTTGATACGTAATAATAATTTATACATATTATTTCTGGCTGAGATCATATTCGGACATAGTAAATGTATGACCGTTACTTCGACACTGTCTGCTTGTTCTCGATGCAGACTGCAGTGGATATACGACCTTAGTTATAGTAAGATCCCACAAATACTTCCGTGCGCCACGATGAGCTGAAATTCGTGTGTACCTTATCATTCTTAGATTAGCGATCAAAAGAATCATCACTGTCAGCTCCCGTCTTGCTCGTATTGCCATAACTCTTCTGGTTCTCTTGAAGCGCGTCCAGCAGCCACTGGTTGACCTTCCCCCTGAACTGCAGCTTCTGAAGATCGGTCAGCTGCCTCATGGTGGGCAAGAGGCTGACCAGGAACATGTAATCAGCGTCGCCCTTCATTGCAGTTACCTGGACATCACAAGCAACCATTGTAATACCATGTGAACAGCATAGAAATTAATTAGCTTATGTTAAGTTTTCTGGGAGAATCAATACTCGTTAGCAAGTGCCTTTTTGAGGTAGAGACTAGAGAAACAAAAAAAAAACAGTCAATTGCGAATTAAACTCGCATACGGAATGTGCCATCAATATTTTTATGTTCAATATTTCCGGCTCTAGGGGCATAGCTGCTGCTGTTATATGTCTATCTAAAGTTCCTAAAATATAGTCCTGTGCTAGATCTAGGCAGACAGACATCGAACAGCGATCTATAAAAATTAAAATTTTGAACAAATCACTTACCATACTACTTGAATCCGTAGACGTAATATTATCCACCGGCGCATTAGTATCTATAAGTACATCCACAGAAGCGCTCGGTTCAGGCTCCGTGTCCATTCTTTCCTTCTTCACCAACAGTGGGTCATCAGAGTCGCCGTCGTTGGCGTTGCTTAAGTTGCTGATGTTAGACATCACATTTATGTTGTCTTCCCCATCTTTACCAACAATACCCCTTAGTATGGTTTCGGTTAAGAAGCTCAGTTCTTCGAAATAATGCCATGGTGACTCCTCAACCTCATTAGCCAAGATTCTCTTTAGCTCCTTCCTAAATGCGTCCTTCAGGTTTTTCCATCGTTTCCTAATCGATTGATCTGTAAGATACCAAAGATAAAATGGTAACTAATTTCAAAGATCTGAAACATAAATTAATTAATTTCACCGAATTCAAATGAGATCTAGTTGGTTTGGTAAAATTGGTACGGTGGAGTTATGGACAGACACCGATGAAATCATGTATATGATGTAATATTAAAAACTTGCATTGATAATCTCCTCCTTCTGGTCGCTTTTGAAAACATGTTGACAAAATACAGTGTATTTAATCAGACAGACGGATGGAAATAGCGAGTACTTAAAGTAACGATCGTGTACATAATATTAGAAGCCATAAGGTTACATTTTTGATACGGAACCCTAAATATTAAAACGCGCTTGCGCTATCAGCACTTATCAGCTCATTCCTACAGCACGCTACGGCACGAGCGCCGCGAATTCGCGCCGCCATTTTGAACGCGCAGCGACGCGACGCGATTCGAGCGTAATACGAACCGTCTTTACTCAACGTCTTCGCGATCTCTTTCCAAGCGCGCTCCCTGGCGAGTTTGTCCTTGTACCGCTTGTGCGAACTCTGCCAGATCTCGGGATGGTCTTTAATCTGCCGGATCATCTGGATAACTTTCGAGACCGACTTTGACTTCGCTTTTGCTACTACAGACATTGTAAACGCGTCTAGCAACTCGCCCGTATGAACCGTGGTCGGTAACTGACGCCGCCGCCGATCGCGCCGCCCCGCTCCCCGCTTGTTCTCCGCCGCGCTCCATTGCGTCGCCTGACGCGCCTCTCCCCGCCTTCGCCCCCGCTGCGTCGCCATCGCACCGCCGCCGCCGCCGCCCGCCGCGCCGCACCCGCCGCTAAGCTCCCGGTCGCGCGAAGTGCCTCGTTCGATTTCCGCTATTTACTATGACCGCTCTATCGCCGCGCCTGCCGCGCCGGTCGCCGCGCCGCCCGCTTTGCTCAAAGCAAACCCAAATCACGGCTCGCTTGCGTTTGCCGCTCCTCGTCCCTGTCCTGTCTCTAGTTAATAAGGTAGTAACAGCTGTAATTCGCATTCGGGTGAAAATGTTTGTTTAATTTGGGAAAATAGATAAGTAGATAACCACTTTATTGCACACCACAGAATAAAAATATAAAAAAAGAAGAAATAATGAAAACACAAACTTAGGAGTACAACTTGGCGGCCTTATCGCTACATAGCGATTTCTTCCAGGCAACCAATGAGGTTAAAATATTATTTATTATTTCACAGTATTATTTACAAACATTTTAGTAAATATGAATTTGTCTTGCTGAGTAAAATACGAATAAACTCTCATACCGAGGGTACTATAAAAGTGGTTTTCAAAAAATAATTTTGAACAAAATGTTTCATGCGATTCGTAAGGAGCTAGGATTTAGGAAGGAGTAGGGCGCGTCTTAGTAGCGTAGATTGAACTATGTACGGGGGTATACCTTCACCTACTCGTTTTGCGTCTCTGCGTATTGAAATTTTCTGTACATGATCCTATGCTCACATTAATTTTAGTAACAATACGGTTTGAAATTGGTATCTTAATGTGTCAACAATTTCTTACCTGTTAATGTTTAAAATTAAAAAAAAATATATATATTTTACTTAGTACAGGTAATAGGTATTAAGTTCGTGACATAATTTAGATGAAGTACCTGTATTGATCTAACGATACTGCGTTTTGCTTACTCGGCTGTATTCTTTTAACTGAGGAGTAAGGAACTGCTAAGATTTATCAGCTCGTTTATGGTGGACCATAACTTTCCGAGATCATATCACGCGGACATTTAAACACATCGGGGTATCTATGAGCATGAGTGGCCACTGTAGATAGTTATCATCGGGTAATATTAATGCCGGTACCAGTCCCTGCCATTAAGCAAGCGTTTAAACTTTTTATGGACGTCAGGATTACGCTTTACTGCTAAGTCGCTGATGGCAAGGGACAATTTATTTACATTTGTTCCTTATCTTTTGTCATGTTTACTAACATTGCCTACATTGCCCATGATAGTTCGGTTTTGAGACGCCTGTTATGTTCTAACCCCTTTTTGCGGTCTGCAACTGAGCACGGGTCTCCTTGACCATGGCCATATCTGGTCAAGTGCAAGGCAACCTTGCTTCACACATATTTAAGAATATTGTAAAGAACCATAGGACTCCAGGCATGTAGGTTTTCACGCAATATTTTCCATCTTCTGTTAATTAAGTTAGTTTGCGGCAATCGCGTACAACTCGATCGAAGTCAGAACTAAGAGGTGACCGTGATTTAAAAGTTTTAACAAAGTACAGAAGGAAGACGTTTGAACCACAAGGCTATAGCAAGGCAAGGCTTAGTGCCCTTAATTATCTTTACTTACCTTACTGCAGACAGTAGAAAAATTGATGAATTTATTTGTAGAAATGTACGCCCATACGAGCAATCGATTATGTCGTCAAACATAAATACGAGTAACTGTCAAGATGCAGGTAGCCTCTTGTCCGAGCCCATCTCAAACTGTAGATTAACCTCCAGTCAACCCCGTTAGCCATTGAGGCCTCAATCAACAATCGAGTAGGAAGTCTGAAAGTCATTGAATGCTCCAGAAAGGAAAATTGCAACAGCGATCGCTAATAGCACACATTGTCATAACTGTACCAAGTCAGTCCCCAATGGTCAAATGGCAGGTGAATTGACGGTTGTGGAGGCCCCGTTTAAAGCATCAGCTCACTCGGCCATAATGGAGCATAGGGAAATGGTACAGTGGGCAATAAATAGTGATTTGCGTCGGCATTCGCTCCGAAACGTCATCGTTTGAACGTTCAGGGCGGACTGTGATGGAGTCCCTGCTGCTGTGGTGCAAAGTAAAAGCGGACTGTATTTCTTGGCATAATTTATTATCAATGGCTTTCTCGAAATGCTATCGAGGTTGCTCATCCCTCGTCAGACAGGCAAGGTAAAGTTACTGTCACAAAAAAACCGTAAATCATTTGCAATTTGACAGCGCAAGGTAACGGTTATAGTTTTCTATCACTTTTCTAACAAAAGACGACCTAACATAAATTTTTTGACGATCGGATTCTGCCGTCTGCGTCGTAGGTCGTGGGTTTGATTCCCACAACTGGAAAATGTTTGTGTGATGAGCATGAAGGTTTTCCAGTGTCTGGATCTTTCCATTTCCAAAGTCCGTGTATGATGGACCGGACTACAAATGGAATTCAGCCAGAATTCGTTCTCAATGACATCTCGGTGACGGCTTTCATGAAGAACTAACTGACTTACAGAGAATTCTCTTCCATCTCGCTGATTGAATTAAAACATGCAGTATGTGTAACAACCAGCGAGATGGACATTGACAACAGCTATAAACATATCAAAAACGTGCAGATTAAGTTATTAGATCTTGTGTGTTTTTTAGATAAAATAAACCAGCGAGCATAGCCAAATTACTTAACTATTCTGGTTTCTTTATGATTGCGTTTGGTAAGTTCTAAAAATTATATGGAAATGACATATCTGAAATAGCACAGATAACTCATAATCACAGAGCAAGGAATATCTTTATATTGACTCTCATAATAATGCTACGGAAGCAGGTTGTTTTCCTCTGTTTTGCACCGCACACGATCAATCACTGAGCCCGCAGCGTCCGCGACGTATATTTTGCGCGACGCTCGAATGCCATGTAAATGTTTCCAGGCTAAGCTATGACTGCGACCGCAAGTTACTGTTGAAAAATCATGTTAGTATACACAAATAAGAGCGTAGGTACGAGTATAATCAGCAAAGATGCTTAAATGAGGGGGAAACGAGTGGCAACACACTTGAGTTTGCCCAAAGTTTTCATTCATTTGGTAAAGTCGCTCGGAAAGTTTTCTGGCAGTTTGGAAATTTGATAATTACCTATCATTTTAATGTTACTAATTAATAAATAGGTATGTAGATTTCTACTTTCTCTTTTCGAATTATCACTTGTTTAATCTGCCGCACGCGTTACCATACAATTAGGAATATCGGGCACAAAAATATTTTCTTTTAATAAAACATCACCTTTCCAATTCTTCTATAAATAGTCAGTTATTTGACGATGAAAATAGGTACATAATAATTTTAAACATGGAAATAGAAATGTTAAATTAGAGAATTTCTTGTACCTAGTAAAACCGTTTTTTTTCTAAAGCAAGTGAAGTGCCACAAACGATAATCTTATTTTTTGCACCATATCCAAATGTCTAGTATACCTTAATAATTTTCAGAAGTTTTAATCAATTTCATATTTATTTTTTATCAATATCAGCTGCATTAATAATCTAAAAGTTGTAAACCCGAATAACCTTTTCTTAGAGATAGGTTGAAATAAAAACCGACTTATAATAAAACTTGTAAATCTCTAAGCAAATGCTTTTAAGACCACACGTGCTGATAAGCTGTCTCTACGACAATGTGCTAAAGCCCGCTCAGTTTTAACTTAGATCAGCTGTAAAACTTCTTTTACTGCACTCGTAACGGGACTCTTTTAAATTTTACGATTTGCTTAGCTATGAATAGCAATAAATGCAGGCCTCTGATAAAACAACACGCACGTTTAGTATTATCGTAAAATAAACTGCAATAATATTTCACGTACTCGACGAAATTAATATCTTGTTAGTTGCGCGTAACAAAATTGTCACGAACTAAAAAAAATTACATCTAAAGTTTTATCAGCATATCTATTTCCGACAAGAGACAAAATAATTATTTTTAATACATTTGCTCAAAAAGTTGACATTTCCATATGTGTTTAGCGTGCGCAAAGTTATTCTTTTCCGCACTAGTGCTTTTGTGTTTTCCTCCTACGCGGCACCGGAGCGGGCGTACCAGGAGCGCATGAACACGAACACGGCATGCAAACACGGAGCAGGCAAACACGTAAAACCAATATATTTTTTTCGCAAATGTATTAAAAAACGTCGTTCAATGCACGTGCGGAGTTGTCATTTTTACTCGTCCTTATAGTTGACCCTCGCCTTCGGCTTGGGTAAACAAACCGGGACTCGTAAAGAAATGACAAACTTTCCGCACTTATATTGAAATGTACTATTCCCTCCTCGGCTAAAGTACGACAAAAGGGAAATAGAAGTTTTTCCTCCGTTTTATCCGCGGGTATAATATCTCCACCCGTGCGCACATGCTCGTGAATTTGGAAGTGACGGTGAAGGTGGAAAAATCTGTAGGAGGGATAAAACATTTCATTCTCTCTTTTTCCAAATAGAGCCCAGTGGGCATACATTAAAAAAATAATATGTTTATTAGGCCTATTTTCATGTATTTATGAAATGTGAGTTTATGAAATGAGACTCTACCGCCGTGTCCGGAAAACATAATTTGGCACCGAAAAGAACAGGAAAGAAACTCGACACTTGCTCATTTAAAATTGGGTATGGACAGCGGAACCCCATAAAAGTGGGCATCAAAAGTAATTCAACGCATAATGGACTAACTCACGCACGGAGTAGGAACAAAAAGCTTTATTTATTCGAAGCTTGATTGCTTATTGTATTGTAATGCGACACAATGATCGAGTGCCACCATAAAGGTGCCTCCCCACTCGCGATTTATATCGTTATTAATTAGGGAAGCCGCGATAAAATCTAATACGATTTAAAAGTATTATCAGATTATTCATTTGGAGGTATCGTTGTCACTTCACCTCGCTTCGGGCATTTGTCACGCGGACTTTAACACGGCAAGGAAAGCGGGACACATAAGAGAAACTTGGTGGTGCTTACCACTTATCTCGTGATATTCATCGTATTTATCATTCTAAATACATTCCTAAGCTGTGACAATGAATACCTCGTGACTTAAAGTAATGTCCGGCATCAGTGGTCTCTGCTACATAAATTGGCCTTTTGGGTTGCTTTAAAAGCCTTTTCCTCTTGTTTGTCAATTACTAACAGTCTAACAGAGTGAGATTTTAAAAACAAAAAACTTTTGTGTAACTTACTCCCTGGTTTTTTGTAGCAATTAACTCATTGTCGTTGTCATTACAAATAGGATAAGTTTATACAACCTGGTTATGCTAAGAATGTCTTTATTCGTGGAAGTGAAAAGGATATTGAGAAAAAGGAGATAAGACGGAGTGTTTGATCGTTTCTATAGGAACTTCAACACTCAGATGGAAGCTGGAAGCACAATGTCTGTGAAGGCATGAAGAGGTATATCTTAGAGTTAGACTTATCCACGTCTTACCCATAAAGAGACGTCTTACCCATAAAGAGACGAAGTAAGCACCGTCTCTACTCTTGATATAGAGCTTGATACGATCTTACCTAATGGAATTTTAACACTCCAGATGTAAGCTGGAAGCACAATATCTATGAAGGCATAAAGGCATAAAGGGACGTTAAACATCTTTATTCTTACCCGTTATAGCCGCTTGATGGAGCAGTTTGCTGGTAGGGTGGCAAGTGTTAAAAAAAGAAAGTATGTCCATGCCCTAAGACAACATCTTCGCTCACACATACACGAGACGTGTCACAGTCCGGGACGAATCGAAAGTGGGACACACGACAATGCAGGGCAGTAATTACTCGCCACAATGGAGTATTGTGCTGGGCGACATTTCCGTCGGCGCATCCTGCCTGCTCTGCCGGTACGAGCCTCCACGCTCTACGCCTCTGTGGTCTATGGCTATGCGGACGCGCATTTATGATGTGTATCACTGACGATATGGATATATGAGTACTTGACGTTAAATATGGATGTGTATTTCCGTTAAATGTGTCACTAAAGCTATGTGTAGCTCTGCCAGAAGCTCCGCCTGCAAGTTCGCTTTTCCGAAAATCCCGCGGGAACAATGGATGTCTCCGGAATAAAAGTTAGCCTGTGTGTTAACCGAGGGTATAATCTATGTGCTTTCCAAATTACAGCTAAAATGGTTCAGTAATTAGAGCATGAAGGAGCAACAAGCATACACCTTTGAAATTATTTTACTGAAAACAATTTCCAGATGCATCAATTTGCGGGTAGGTACGTATTTGAACAAAAATTATCTTCTGAGGTCGTGGCACAACCGAGCCCTATCATCAGCAAGGTCCAAGAAGAACGCCTTCTCATTATTTTTATCCTCTTATCAAAACAAACGATCGTATATCCACGGGGGGATAAGATCTTGATTCGCGAACTCGAGAATTGGAAGCGATTGTTATCGATCCGACTCCTTAATCGATTCTGTTAATTATATGGACATTGTTTTCGGATCAGCGGGCCCGTGATGTATGCGATGCTGCTGTGTGTCGCTTTGTTTATTTTTTTAGATGTTTATAACCGTCTTACCTTTGTTACTATTCAAAGCTCAAACCCAAAATAATAATTAATTAGCCAAAAAATGTACATTTTTTTTTACTATTCATTACAAGTTAGTACCACTTGACTACGATCGCACTTTATGGTAAGTGAAGATCATACGTGGCTTGCAATACAAATTAATGAGAATTTTGTTTAAATTTTTTCTCTATAGGCCAAGAGCGTTACCAATTTTGTGGGGGTGTTTAAAAATTGCATCTATTTTTATTATCAGTGTTCCTTGATCCTTCATTATTAGATAAGTTTTCCTAGACCTAGCAGTTTTATTATGGTCTGTAATGGTGTCTATAAGTTTTTTCTTTAAAAAAAAATGAGATGGCTAAACATAGTACACGATTGTTCACACTGCTTGAGGAAGGCAACATTAGTTACAGTGATGTACAAATTGATATACAATAAAGTGTGACACTTGGACACGCCGGCAAAGATGCCTACGACCAAGGCAGAACATTTTTACAATTTTCATAGAATTCACTAAGATTTCGCTCAGCACGCGTGTTAAATCGCCGCGTAGGGCGTCGTGCTGCAAGTGCCCGTATGCCCGTTATGTACCTAATCGTTTCTAGTCGGTACACCTTGCACGTTACAGTCGCCCGCCCGTAATTGGGGCTGTTCCCGCACGCGGTGTAATCTAAGGACGGCGACACGCGGCGCGCCCGCGTCTCCTCGTCGCTCTTTGCTAATAAGAGCGCCGACGTCGCTAGTGATTTGCATCCATGCGGACAGGGCTGAACGACGCTTGATTCCCATATCTACTATGGGAAAACTTTATTTATAAAACCACGCACAATTTATTGATATCTTACTCATACGCACTCGAATGAGAGTAGACCGTATATATGTGTCACTCAGGTGCTTTAATTTAAGGTTTTTTATCAGCCTCATTTACAGAACGTTATAACTGGACAAGGAAATACGTTTCCAGATAGAACACCATCATCAATGGATTCTATCGCGCCTTGTTTCACATGAACGATAGAAACCTAACTGGGTATTCTCTTATCTTTCACGATAGTTTCGGAAATATGTAATTAATTTCAAGTTTATTTGATATAGCGATGAAACTTATTCGTTATCTGAATTGTGGCAACCCGAATTTATTTAATAGGGCGATGGAACTTATTCTTTATTTGAATAGTGGCAACCCTGCTTGCACGTCGGTCCCCGTGTCGTAACGTATGTGGAGCGCGTTACCGCACGTCACTACACGTCACCGACATGCGATCGTCGGGCCATTTCATGTGCGGTTTACATGTTGAGTACGGCCCGGGCTGTTATGCGGACGTCTTGGACGGTTTAATGATATCTTACTTCAGCCGTACAAAATTATTGTGTGTATCTACCTAGACCGAGTGTACAGTTAGTAACATTTTAAAGGAACCTCATTTCGTTGAAATTGTAATATTGATTAATAGAATCTTATAAGTAATATTTTTGGCCTTTATTTAATGTAGTCTGAGATTATTGGTTTTATTGGTTGGTATATTGGTTTTCAACTCCAACATCTTGGTTGGTTGGTGATCTATATAATAATAGCTTAAAAATTCTAGTAAACTTTTAAGCATTCATACAAATCAATCAGTGTAGACTATTTATCATTGCTAGGTTTCCAACACCAACATTTTAGTGGTCATACAAATCAATCAGTGTAGACAAATTATTATTGCCAGGTTTCCAAAACATCTTGGTGGCTTAAAAATTTTGGTGAAAATTTAAACATCAATTCTATACTATGATTCAAAACAATACTTGAATCAACTGTAGCTTAGTTTGCCGTTAATATTGAGCGCTAATAGTTATAAACTAAGTAGACTTTGCCATAGCGTAGTTTGTGGTTAATAAATGGGCCAAAATAGGAAATAGAAAACAGTGTCGATCTCTTTATCTTATCACCTGTAAAGCAAGAGATAAGGGGATTGAAAGTACGCGGTCTATGTACAAATATGTAAGTGAAGGCAAAGAGGCGTGACGAGATTTACTAGTATCGCGAAAATTTATCGAGAGCTCTGTAGTTAGCGACTGTGACGAAAAGATCTCCATCAACCATCTTAAAGGTTTCTCCTTATCATACTTATCAGGAGATTAATAAGCGTAAATAAGATGAAAGCAGTAGCTGTATGTAATTTCTAATCAATTCCTAAAATGGAAACTGTACGTATAATAGGTACATTGGAATACTTACAGTTACAAATTTTGTAAATAATATGTTATTATTTAGAACTTATGGAACAACGAGATTTGTGTGTTCATGTGGTCAATGATCTGTCATCTTGAATCTATGTAAGGACCCAATTTATCTACGAAAAATTATGATATTTTACATTATGTTAGCGTTACCATTACTATTTCTGATATAGAAAAAGGTTGCAATAAATATCCAAGATATTAGATGGTATCTTCTTTGCCAATTCCATCGTTTAGTGAAGGGGAGGAAAATTTCAAAAATGCTGTCTTAACTATGATCTACATTATTGCAAATAAAATCTTTTCCATATTTCAGTCTACTCATCGTCACTTAAACTAGTGACACAATATCTGAGGGATTTATGAAATAATGACCAATATGTCGTATTAGCGGGAATGAATTGGAATATATAAAACGCTTCATTCTGTGATTCACGCCAAGCGGCAATGTTTCACTTCCTACCTGCGGCTTTGTTTGCATTGCGCGCGGTGATATCGATGCTTTTTGTATCGAATACCGGTGCCCGCCGGGGAGCGATGCGGGCCGATTCCGAACCGGGCTGCGGTCAGATTGACTCGACTGTCTGTTGTTATGCGGCTTTCTTATCTGTTTGATGTTTTCTACTGGTCCGATAGAGAGAAGTAGGCAACTTTCAGAGGGGGTGTGTCTGTTGCAGAATAGTGTTGACTCTGTCATGAAAGTCTCAATACAACGTGTACCGAAAAGTTGAAATAATATTGAAGGGTACATAAGTGCACTTGATAACGAATCAACCTGTAAAAATATTAAATAGAAATAAGAATATATTAATTTTTCCAAAATATATGAAAAAATAAAATAAGCGTATCCATTTTTCCATACATTATGGAAAAATAAATATATTTATGTATATTAGTAGGTGTGTATGTATATTGTAAATTGAGTTCCCTAAGTAGTCTTAACAAAATAACTTTGACAAAGTTCTAAATGGCACATAATATTATGAATATGTTTGCCATCTTTATGGTATCATCAAAATTATTTTGGTATCTACTTATATTTGTATTTTTTTGCGAAACAACACAACAAACAACAATTTTTGAAACCGTTTTAAAAGTTCGACTAGCAGGTTTAGTTTTCCATATTCACGTAACAAAAAACGCACTCACTTTATAAAATTTAGGAATTTCTAAACACCCCCTCAAATTTGTCCACTCTCTCTTTGTCTATAGGTACAATGATCTGTCTCATCACCGTTTTCACTCATCCATCTCTAACACTGGTAGCGTTTGATGTTATTTGGCGGCTATAGCTTAAAGCTCATCCGTGCTTCGTTTTGCATCTCGTCTTTAATTTTCTAGATGATAAGACGACATCATTGCTTTAAACGCATTCATTAACTTTGAGTTGAGACTTGAAAGTCAAAACCGATGAGTATGGTCACACGATACTTGGACAGTGACTTCCGGTAACGTAAACCTATTTATATGAACTAGGTATAGCTGTTTTCCTAGGATAAAAACTATCTTCTAAACATAGATAGTGTGGTCGATTCTGTTGTGCAAAATCTCTAAAGTAATTTAAAATATTGCTGTCCTTTTCCATAGGGAAATGTTTTTGGATAATGGAAAATGGAAATGAAAGGATAGCACTATTAAATTAGTTTAGTTTAGAGATTTTGTACAACAGAATTAGCCCCAGTGTAGCCTTCTACTTAAAAGAACTGATAGTGAAATTGTCAAACACTTGTAACTGCAAAAAGAAAATCAACTAAACTTAAGGCCAAGCACGAAAAAAAAAGTTTAAGTACTTTCGAATAGTTAAGTTAACGCTTGCAAGGAACTATGTTTTTATCATGCTTCCTCTACTCCCGTATTCGTAGAAATGCTGCTACATAAGAGCAGGGTCAAGTGCGATCCAGCTCAATAAAATAAATTAAGCTCGTTCCCAGCTGACACGTCCAGCTTGTTTACGGGCGCATTAGCTTGATTATGCTATAGCTCAGCCGAGATTAGGAGATCACGCGTCGTTTATCACGGGTTATTCTCGTTAATGCCGTGTTTATATCGCTACCTCATCGCTACTTTGTTTTGACGGCTTCGACATGGTATTAATATGACAGTTATTGGCAATAAGAGGTCTATAAAATTACATGTTATGCCTACTGCTACAGTAACGGACTCTTTGATAGTGGTTACCGGTGGATGGTCATTGGTCATAGTAATAAACTTTTTTTCATCACTCATACACGGAAAGTAGGTCTGAAGTTGCCTGAGAAGCGGGTTGAAAGTAACACTTTGCAGCCCTAGGGAGAATCGTTTTCAACTGACAGCTGTCAAATAATTAAAAAAAACTAGTTGTCACATTTTTATTGGAGTTCAAATGAAACACGACATACCCGAGTGCATCCATAGACAAGAAGAAAGATAGACTTTATTCATAAAGTAAAGACAACTGATTCATAGACATTCATAGACAATCATAGACAATACTTGATGACTATTAAAAAGCTAAATGCATAGCCCGCCGGCTAGGCCAAAGAAAAAAAAAGGCGGGAAAGTGGCAAACGGCAATCCGATCTTCATTTGTTTTTCGAGTTGTAGAGTTTTGTTTAGGCTTCTGTTTAACAATGATTTTTATTGACACAATTATTCAATTTTCTTTAGCTAATTTCTATTTTTATTTTGACTTTCCTTATATTCGTAATGAAAAGCACAGTGTTTACCTCGGGATAAAGACTTATTTAGTCCCTCGAACTATAGGCCCCCTCGCTACGCTCGGGCGCCAAACCCCGTCTCGGGACTAAATAAGTTACTTTCATCCCTAGGGTAACAATGTACTATTTTTAATTTTGTTTTGACGGCTTCGACGGGTATTACTATGACAGTAATTATTGGCAATAAGAGGTCTATAAAATTCTCTTACATGTTATGCCTACTGCTACAGTAACGGACTCTTTGATAGTGGTTACCGGTGGATGGTCATTGGTCATAGTAATAAACTTTTTTAAAAATTTAGATTATTGTGATTTTCCTTTTGAAAAAGGAACCCTTAAATTGCTATGTTGGTCCATCCGTATGATCCACAAGACACAGACATGTATATAACTCAGGGATTATTTTATTATTATAAAAAAGAAAAGTTAATGCACGTCTTAGTTTTCAACATAAATTAGTTTGTGAAAGAGTATTATATATAGTAAAACCAGACCGTATCTAATACAAGTTAGAGAATTACCTACCAAAAAGTATAATTTAAGGCGAAGACAGATTTTATTACCCGGTTATGACATTTTTAAAGTTATTACCAAGTACCGATACAGATGTAGCTATTTTACGGCGTACCAACGCTAGGTCGGATCTAAGTAGGGTTGCTACTCGTCACTTAGTACAAGTAAACCGGCTTAAACTAAACAATAGACTTTCAGTTACCCATGTCTGGACAAATACAAGACTTACGTTTCATTGCCAGTCCAGAACATGTCATTTTTGGTCCAGATTTTTGCTAGCGCAATTCAGAAATAAAATCATGCCGAACCATATTAAGTGTTATGTAACAACAAATCTAAAAAATGTTTGATTAATTATGCTACTGATCTCCAATTTCACCAAACAACCCCGATTTAGATAAACATTGTAATGCCTTTTTATATATTTATATATTTTGACAATTGACATATTGTGCAATTTTCAAAAAAAGGAGAGTTACAAAGAATGTTTAGCTATACTTATCACGGTAATTGCTTCACCTTCACCTTCACCTTCGAATCAACGAGGGGTTCATGCTAGAAAATTATATATAGTAACACTAAATTAGAATAGTTTTTCAAAAGAACATAACACACTATATAGTTACTTGTTAGCATGAAAATAGTTATGTAATTGTTTGTACATTAGCATGAAATAAAAGGCTTTTTTATTTTTTATTTTTATTTTTATTTATTATTTATTATCACGGTAATTGCTTAGTGATAATAGGGTCATCGTGATTGACCATAAAAATAAGCAGAAACGTACTCGTATGCCCGATGTTTAGCGCGATATATCTGGTAATAAAGCGCCTAGATCGAATTTAGTGTTTGAAGTTCTAGCAACCCTAGGTTTAACTCCGTTAAATATAGGTGCTGAACAGTTATAGGGTCGCCTACGCGTTGTCGCGATTATCCCTAGAGTTATGGACCCCACGCACGCACCGACTCCGAAAGACGAAGGTCAATGAGTTATCTACAATTATTGCTACACGGACCATTATGTAGTATGGTTTCTGTAGTTAAACAATTTAGACTCTCAACTTTAAAGCAATGGATGTGGTTCTGAGGAGTAGGTATATTTTCGGTTTTTTACACGACTGCCCAAGAAAAGGAGTGTAATATTTTTAGGGTTCATGTATGTTTGTATGTATGTGAGTTTCTTTATTCCACCATGACTTCTGAACCACTGAAGAGATTTGGACATAAATGGGGTATCGTTAGAATTCTTACATCATCCCGATTCCCGAGTAACATAGGCTATATTTTTTTGGGAAAAAGTCTTTAAAATATTTTCTTTAATTAATTATTTCGTACTTGTTTAGACATCCAGAATATGCAATTGCTTTGATTTGAAATTTTTTTCATAAGTTCATTGCAGTTAATAGGCAGACAAAGTATCTCGCACCACTTCCTTCCTGCTATATTAACGACTAGTAGGTTGCGTGGGGGCGCGGGCCACATGTGGCCCGCGTGCTGTCTTCCCGCCTATAAAAAAATCCCTTTAAAGTTCCCCTTTCATTTTCTATGAAAAAATAAATTCCGCCATTTTGAATTTTTTTTTCATCCATCGAATAGATCTTTAGATCCTGATCACTTCTTGTCAAGAAACCGTTCTTCCATCTTTTATACTCTTCGAGATATTGGCGAAATTCGTTTGGCGGCCATTTTGTATCCGCCATTTTGAATTTTTTTTCAGCTCACTGCCAATTGGATGACGTTTCGAATGACATTTGGTCGAGCACCCCCCACCTATCTTTGATACCCTGGCCGTGCTCTTCACCCGTCTCCGAAATCCTCAATCATCAGCTTTCTCCGTATTTTTCCTCCGAATGAATTTTTTTCTTCTATACGACCTCATCCGTAAAAAAAAAAATTTTCCTACAAAATTGTTCAGGAGAGGTGATCAATCAGTGAGTGAGTCAGTGGCCAATCAGCACGAGTAGCTATATATATATTAATGTCGTCGCAATATCGTGCAGGCTAGTTTGTGCGTCAGTCCCATTATAGTCCGAATACAATATGTAGTCTAGACTTTTTTTGACTGCAGTTTCTTCTGATGAGAGTCTTAGCACTCTTCACCCTGTTTTAGTTTCCAGTTTGTCATGCCTTGGAGGTTAGGAACGATTAGCGAGTTGGTAAACGAATCCTACCTTCTATAGGTTTATCGTGGCTTGAAATAGCTTGATCAAGCTTTTATACACCACCTCAGATCGGTACACGTCACTCTTTACCCCATTCAGGAGTCTCGAGGCAGCTTTACATAATTCCAACAGACGCGAGAATTCAGTAAAAACTCAAACTTTGTGCGTTATTCATTCAACCCTTGTAGTAATGCTACGAAGCAATATTCCGTTACTTTATAGTGAAGCCAATGCTATACTTTCAAGCCATTCCTAACATTTGACCAAACAATACATAAATATTCACAATTCCGTAACTAATCCTTAATGTACTTGAAATAGTCCAACATAGATGAGCTCTCTTTCTTGAATCTACATTCAGCCGATGTACCGGAATGGGGACAGTTAGCAGGTCTTCTACTCTGGCCAGTTTAGGATTTGTTAGAGGTGCAAGGCTAATTGTTTCGTACGCGATCGTGAGATTTATGACGTCACGCAGCCTGCAAGCTTAGCGCTTGGCGCAAGGATTATAATTGCTGCTCTAACTTATCTCCGTGCTTTATCGATGAGGTACATACGATGAAGTTCTCAGTATTAATTATTTTGTTTTAGTTAATTGGTTCTAGGATCTGCAAAGTACATGTCAAGATTTCTTAGCCATGTTCAATTTTACGATCATTCTCTAACTCTTTTTTTTTAGTTTAAACTTCTATCCTTTCATCAATATTTTCAAAAATGATTTTGAATTGTATATTGTCCACATTCGCGCCATCTTGTTATTTGTTTCGTATAATAATAAAAACAGTTATCCGGAAAATATTTCTAGCAACAGCTTTCGAAATACTTGTACATCATATTATAAATTGCATTCAACTGCCAATAAGCATTAAAAGTTAAATTGCCATCTTTGACGCGCCGTAACGGTAACAAAACTCGTAACTCCACGGTTGAAATAATGTAATAACATTTACAATTGGCAGAATTCAATTCCTTTGTTAGCAATAATAAATGTACTTAAATTAATTGAACCATGCAACGGTAACGGTGAAAACATTTGCTGGATACTTTGGTTAACAATAATATTCGCTATAATTATCTACTTACGTACTATAGTAGATATGAAAGCGTAAGTAAATAGGTAAGAAGTGAATTTTTATGTAAATATTTCAATACAAATTGAAATATGAAATAAAATTGAAAATATATAAGTAGAAGCTATAAAACCGTAGAAAGGACTCAAAAATCAATATTGTGTCGTAGTTAAAATTATTGTTTGGATGATACATTCATCATTAATTATGTCCAGCATTTTAGTCCCTAAATTGCAATATAGCGAGGTATTCCGCCCATTCATGGCCGGTTGAATGGCTTCGGACCGCTACAACGGAAATTATGGGCCAATGGACCTACGCATGGGAACAATTGCATAATCGGCATTCGCTGCCATCACGGCATACGACATCATCAGGGGATTTTCTACCTGCCACATTTCCATTACTGTCTTCGACTTTGGTTTATCTTACATCAGCCTTAGATATAAGGCAGTGTATTACGTAAAATGAAGATTCATTAAAGTGGTTTTCTTGGTCGCAACTCGCAATACGAAATGTCCGTAATTCGATGTCAAATTAGACCTTTTCGGGATGTATGGAAAGTAGAAAGATGTAGTACTAATAAATCACCGTGTCTCCACGTCTCATTGGGCATGATTAATAAAGTTTGATATACGCTTATTGAAGCCCGACCGCTTCCATGTTTCGATCGGATTTCAACTTTTAATTGGGTATAGTATCGTTAACGCGTTTTACGCGAAATTTATTTTCACTTTTTTTCGGTTCTTTATGTTTGTGTTGTGTTTTTGCTTTCACTGTTATGTTCTCGTTTGATTTGCATGGTTTGTGTTTTATTTAACATCAACACAATCAACACACCTGTCATCTTATACTTTTTAAAAATCACACAATTTGGGCTACCGACCCCTAGAGTGTTTGTAGTATAGTTTCTTGTTTGTTTCTTACTGAGTTACTGTCATCAAGATCAACTAAAATTTGAGGGTGATGACTGCACATTTGGTCAAAGGAACGGACCCATTTTGTAGAGTTCGCATAATATTGTGATTTTTTTTTCTATGCATTTGGTATTAATTTAAAATCTTAATTTCTTTTTCTTTGTTTATCTTCAATCATTCACTTTTCTGTGCGCAGATAGCCCCTTGATTTTTGCGGTTTTTATTTTCTTGTATCCTCTTTTTGGCCTACCTATATTTACTGGTACTGATGCCCTCTGTAATTATGTCATCGTGCCTCAGTGATGAGATTAAATTTTGTTTTATTCTTCCATTTAGGATAGGTTCTCCCGTATGTTTAAATCTTGTATCTGACAACGAAAATTCGTTCATCATTATCATTTTCATCAATAACCCGTTTTTGTGTCCCACGGCTGGGCACGGGCCTCTTCCCAGACTTGAGGTGTTTTTCCTTTAATTCTTTGCCTAGACACAAATATACTGTATTATTGCATCGTGTTTAAGTTTATATGCACTGACACCAATGTTACGGACATTGTTATCACTTATCAGTTTGATTTATGAGGTGACAAACATAAGTGCCTTCTGAGTAAACATGACCCGAAGGACCTTAGATAGACAATCAGGTAATTAGTTTTACTTATCTACAACAACGACAAAATATACCTAGAATTGAGTCAATTTACATTTCCTTGTTTATTAAAATTTTACAAACAACGAGTATATGATCTGTACTGCAGCCTGTCGTGTTGATGTTTCTAGCATAACTATCCCGATTGTCTCACCTGAGTGAAACGTCGATGTTGGGTTGGCACGTTGCTTAATAGCCTTGAAGTGCAGTGTAGAGTTGTAGCTAGCTGTAATCAAGTTTTCTTCATGGAAATACTAGTTAACGGCATTACGGCGAGTTAGCTACAGTGTTCCCTCGACGGGGGGCTCACGCATATTTAGATCGACGTCTTAACCTACAAGACTTGCTTGGACCAGGTGTGATTCGTTGGTTTCCGGGTTATATACAGAAAATTATAGAGAAACATTTTAAACGCTACGTTTTCTTCTTATTTACGCTAAGTGTTATGCATTACATGGAGATCACATCAAGATCTATTATATTATCTTTCAATTAAATGTTAAGCTGCTTATAACAATAACCATGGATCGAAATTACTTATTCATGGTTATCCAATTTCAGTTAAAGTATGTCTACTTTTAATTCTTTATATAAAATTTATGTTCGTTGAAGCTGAGCATACCTACTATAGTGTCATTGAAGCCTAGCTAGAACGTAATAATTTCATAGAATATTTCAATGGAGGTCATCATATTCACCACATTTGTGAGGCGCTAGTTGCCTCTGTACTATTTCATAAAACCTCTTTACAATTTCTCAGTGCAAGTAAAATGTTAACTTCAAAAATACCAGTTTTAAAATGTAATTCCAAGTATTCGTAATTGCGGTTTAAGAGCTTAATTCATCACCGCGTATTATCAAAGCATCTAAAGGTCGCGGATTATTTCTTAAAGGCTTCTCAAAGGGCACCCTCCTAGGAATTACTCGACTTGCGAGACTAAGCGCCTCGAGCTGAAAACGACAAGTAAAACATATTTAAAGAGCCGCCTTTATTTTGGTTACAATGTAACAGAGAGGCTGGTTAATAGCTGTATAATAGCGTTAAAATCTTTAAACGTACAAGCATGTCATTTAATTATGCTATAAAGACTCAGTTTGCCCTAACCACTAGCGATGCAATTTAAGAACTTGAACATAAAAAGTGAAATGTAGGGCATGGTAGGGCGGTCTTAAGGTTAATCGTCTTAACGAATTTAATAAGGTATTAATGCGTCTAGAAGTATTACTTTATTATTCTTCGGGATCTGAACTTTCAATTTAATAAAGAAAACTTAAAAAAAGTGTTGCCAATCTCTGGGCTTTCTGTGACATTTTGTTCTGCAGCGCCACGTTTAACGCATACATGTCTGATATATTTTGTTGAATCAACCGTGCCTCCTCCTTCAGCTCTACACTGTATTTTATAAGCGCGAGCCGCAGGCGAGCGCGATAAGGGAGCCGAGCCGAATTGTGGGCCTAAAAGCGCTAAAATAAAATTCGTGATACGAGCAAGTGTGACAAAAAACGATACTTGCGTATTGAGATATCATGTTTATAATAGCCACTGGCAGGATATGAAGCTAGTGTTTTCATGAGTGTTAGTGCTACAGGCTAAGCGCCAATTATCGCAATCTAGCACCACCCTGGCCTGAACTTGGCCGGGGCGAGGTTAATCGGTTTTATCGCTCTATTTTAACACGACAACAAAATGTATGACGCGTGTTTAGATAATGAAGCGAAACGGATACTAATGATCAATTAATATGAGTTAAATTAAGACGATAACGGTTCGTAAACATACAGTCATGGGGATGGCATGCATTGTGAGGTGCGGTAGCTTGGGTCCTGAAACCCTATTACTAATGGTTTAGTTCTTATTCTCTGGCGACTATTCACTTCGAAAGACAGTCATGCTATGCAATCACTGCTTTACGACAGATTATCTGCTATAGTGGTATTCATCCAATGCAGACCGTGCAAAAAAGTTGTAGCTGATAAAAGTTCTAATAGAATGTTATCTCCTTTCCAGCCTGACACAGTCCCGCAAGCCAGCGTGGACATGACGACGGTGCTGGAGGTGAGCGACGCGGACAGCGTGACGGGGCACCCCCACAGCCTCGCCATCACGGCGCCGGAGCGCGTCACCTTCGTCAAGGGCACCTGCCGGGAGGAGGCACGCTGGTGGGCCGACGTGCTCAGCGTGTACCCTAGGAGCAAGGTCAGTACGACATGGCATGACGACGTGATAGCGCGATGTAACCTAGTCCTCATCCTTACTTACCTGCTACCAAGCCAGATTTTCATCGAGCGCAATCAAATACTGTCCAAAGCAAAAAATCGTTTGAGTCAATGGGACATGCAAGCCAATATTAGATGCATTATAAAACCACATCAATTTTCAACAGCAATGACATTTTCTAGAGGGAAGCCTAATGTAAATAATGTCCACTTGCCTGACGCGAATGACATAAAATTCATGTCATTATTGGCTTAAGCTGCGCGGCTTTTCCAGTTATCTCTCTAAATAGTAGCGGTATGAAAACACGAATCACTTCCACGTTGCGGCGGGCACCGGCGGCGGTGGTTCTGCAATTTGCGCACGCGCCGTCTCGCGCCACCGCCCTCTCCAGGAAGTCGCCGTCGCCTCATTAGCCGTCACTCCTCGTTCGCTTAGAAACGTAAATACTATATTTCGGGCCCGGCTCCCTGTAATGAGGACATGCGGATGCATGCAGATTATTGCTCGATAAATTGGCCCGAGGGGTTCATGGGCCAGTAATTATGCGCCGGCTAATGGCGGCAGATTGAGCGTGCACCGAGCGACGATAAGAAGTATGAACCGTCTCGATAATGTTACGTTTCCGGCGATAGGTAATGGAAGCGATGAACGCTCGATAAGCATCTGAGGCGAGGATTCCTCGAAGCTTCCTCGCTTATTGCACACCTGTGCGGAATATTGCCGTGATTATAGATGCTGGATTAATTAATGGGAATGTGTGGCGCGTATCGCGGATTGCGGGGACGCTTTGAATTACTAACGTCCTCGCAACACGAGATGGAGAGTGTTTGAGATATGAGATAATACGTGTAAACGACTATTATAATGCCGAAGGAACTGCTTGTTAATGGATTATAATATTGAAATGTCCGTGTGCCTGTTTTTTTTTTCACAAGTCCATCAGGCACCTTGAAACGCATAAGTAGGATGGAAATTATAATCGAGGGTATGGTCTATGTTTATTCCAAACGGCCAAATCGGTTCAGTAGTTAAGGCGTGAAGAAGTAACAAACATATTACATTAAACACACATACACAAATTGTCACGATTGTAATATTGAAATACATTCAAGAATTAAATACATAAATGTAATTAATAATGATGCACGTACTCGTAAAACCATCATAATAATTAAAGAATAATAAACTCAAGCCAACCGGAATAAGTCCGCAACCGAATACCACACATAAATCAACAAAAAAGTGACGTTTATTAAAGTATCGAATTACGCAAGGCTTGATTCTGTTGATTAATCAAATCGTCAGCTCGGTAAGTAATCGTCATGGACACAAAAACGAAAACTGTGGAAGCCAGAAAAGTTGAAGGATGATATGACGCTAAAGATCGATTACAGAGGTGTTCAATCTCAACTTCTAAAGTATCGCTGACAGGCCAGTTCAAATGCTTTTTCTTGATGAAATATGATGAGAAGCAGGGGTAAAAGTAAAAGTAAAGTAAAGTAAAATATGCTTTATTGTACACCAAAACAAAAACAATAGACATATAGAGAATACAGCATGTACAATAGGCGGCCTTATCGCAACCTTAGGGTAGAGGATATTATAAAGATTAAAGAAAGCGGAAGGGGTGTACTAATTAAATAAAGTAAATACACATAATATACGTATGTATATATATATATATATATATATATATATGTATATAAATGAAAATACAACAGTAAATAAGAGAGGAATAGACGACAGATAAGTGGAATAAAAAGTAAAAATAAATAAACACATCAAATGGAGGATAAATAAAATAGCTTCAATTTTGTTTTAAAAATTGATAGTGATTGAGACTGTTTGATATCCAAAGGGAGAGAATTCCATAGCAGTAAACCGATTTTGATGACTTTTTTTTGTGTATGAGAATAGGTACTTAATTGTGAATTGAAACGAGATCCTGATCTTTTCGAATTTTGACCCGTTTGTTTGTATTGAACTTCTACAACGAAATAATTTGGAAATTTTCACTCGAATTAAGTTAAGGTTTTCCATTAATATTTATTTATTGTTCTAGTTTCAGTTTCTTGCCAGGCATACTTGCTCAACGAAAACTACGCTTACGTTTGTGTGAACAATCATAATTATTCATGTATTCACTTTTTTTCTTTCACTTTCGATTTAGCATAAATTAGTTGCATACTGTGCGTTCTAATTTTTCTTTACAACTACATCACCGTTATTATTGATTTATTGCCATAATTATGATACATTGCGTGTGAGATGTTCTAGATTTTTTACATATAACATGCTCTTGTAGACGTTGGCCTGCCCTTTCAAAAAGTTTTTAAAAGATATAATAATTATTATGATACAATAATTATGATAGCTCTTATGACATTGTAGGCATTCACTTGGAAATAATTTTTGAAAATTCAACTCCAAAGCCACCGATAAGAAACCTCAGGATATGGGCATACGAACGAATTACGTAAACCTTTTTCGTACAAGTAAACAATAGCGCCATCTGTCAAAATTCTATAGGTGGCCGCTGAGCGAACTACAGCGTGGCTTTACTGTTGATGGCAAAGCAATCATTCTTGTCAACGATAAACTGGCGACATATGTTCTCGCCATCCGCCCTATCCAGGGTATAGATGTCTATTCCCAAAGCAAAGATTTTAGGTATATCAAACACACACACAAAGACAGTAAAATATAGGTCACGCAAGCGAAGCCGCGGGTGCACTGTGATATAAACAAACATACAGGATAAATATATTAACAAGTAGTAAAGATATTTCAATCCACAAAGACGCGCCCCACTCTGTCATAATTGCTTATGTTTTATTTGATTCAGGAGTTTGACAGAGTGGGGCGCGTCATCGTGGATTGAAATATCTATATACTTAGTTTATCTAGAGGCATTCATGTCCTTTGAGCTGTTGTTTATCACGTTCCATGTCATGGACTTAGCCAAGGACTCATGCACGTTGTCACGCTCCTGACCGCTTTGTTCCGGACCGAGGTATTTAGTTTCATCTGGCTGAACTTGCTTGAAGTTGTTACCTTGCGCTGTATTCAACTTAGTGTCAACTTTTGTATATCTAGGTGAAGGCTTGGTGGTGTGGCCCCACTATAAAGTTTTTTCTTCCAAATCAAGGGAAGGCCAACGCAGCTTCCATATGCAAAATTTTTTGTGGGAGCATGGAGGTACCTCCCACCCCATAATCCAGGTAGTAGCTTGGTATTGTTAGTATCTTCAGAGTAAAACTTATTTTATTGTTACAGATCAAGAAGGTTCATACTTGTTTATGTTTTACTGTCGAGTCTTTTTTTAATTAAACACTAAGCACTACAATCATGCTCCTATTGGAAGAATCATCGCTGCATACAAACTTTCTACAAAATGTTCATTCTACAGCCTAAAAAGGAAAATCCTGTATCCCTTTAGTTACATTCCAGTAACTTTTGAACAACTTACTTGTAACCTTTCAAGTCCATACCATGTTATTATCATCATTGGCATTCACGTACGCAATTTAACGCTTCACTCAAAAGGATTTTAGTTGATGCACAACGTCCAAGATAAATTAATAAGATATAATCGATACCATCTGTAATTCGGAGTCGATCTGCATGCAATGACTCACCACCATGCATCAGAACTGGCTCAGATTTCCCCCAGAGCATTTCTTGCTTCCCCGAAATACAGCAGCGAAGGCTGAACTTAGGGCAGTTTGTGACACAATCAGCCATCCACATAACTGTTAGAGTACGCAATTAAAAGACTATAAATGGCGGTAAAAGATATTTCGAATATTCAAGTTTAAAGTAACTAATGCGCCCGTGCTTTGCCCAGGTAATCGACTGAAAATTAAAAACCCTTCCTTATTCCTTGTCTGTATTGTTAAGAGAGGTTTTCCTTACAAAGTTTCATCTTTCTGGGTCTAAGGATTTGGGCTGGGCAATGATACTCACCCAGTTAGGACTTATCCTTTTGTTTTTTTTTTTTTATTTATTTTAATCAAAAAATTCATGCACAAGTCAAAATTACAATATCTCGCCAAACTATGATTAGTTTATTGGAGAGGAGGCGCTCTTTACATTTAGTTCTAGTGCGTTTAATTATACTAATTAAACTACAATACTTACTATGAATACAACTAATTAATCCTAAAAATACTACTTATACTTAATACAAATTTTAGCAAAATTTTTTAGATATAATTAGTATAGATGATTCTAATAGGATAATTGAGACCAGCTGTAATTCAGAATCGATGTGTCTAGTGACTCATCAGGCCTGGCCCAGATTTCCCCCAGAGCGTTTCCTGTTGCCCCCAAACTCGGCAAAAGCCGAACTAATGGCAGGCGAATGGCGATGACACAATCTGCCATCTTGTTGTTTAGCCGGTAATTAGGTAGCGAGGGGCGTGGCGGGCCTGATGTACCGGCCTGATGTTCTCGGAATGCAATTTATATCACAACGAGATTGGATAGTAGTGATCCTTATCTTAGTTGCTGTTACAAATATTATGAATTTCAGAAAATATAGTCTTTCAGCACTTGTTTTAAGTATTCATGATGATAATATACGTGCTCGTTAGTCCTGCTATATTGAAATCAATATAGGAAGTTCGGAAATTTTCATTAGAAAACTTACTTAAACTTTTACGTATCGAATTGTAAACTCGATTTATCAATTGTTACAAACTAAAGCTTGTTCGTTTACTAACTGAGCCACCACTAAAGTGGAATCTTCGGTAACACTTCCTTTTGGAGGAGTTTTAATGTAATATACTATGACGATTAAGTGGTTTCTTATAAACTATCTATACATATAATCCCAATCCCAACTGTCTGTAATCAAAGACAAACGGCGAAGGCTTTAAGGTTATGAATTGTTCTAAACATACTACACGCTACTTTGAGTTATATAAAAAAAAAAACCCCAAAACAATTGACCTAATAGGACACTGAACTCGTTGCAAATATTGTGATATAAGCATCATCGATATGATATAAGCCAACAATTCAATGTGGCTTAGCAATCTTCTAATTGGGGCAATCCACAACTGTCCGATCGGTTTCGGTGACTACGATGCGCGGCCTACTTACGGCGTGATCGAATTTTGCACTACTCATCCAGTGAACTAAAAGGAAAATTCGAAGCTACTAAATAACTAAAATAATCGAATCAATAAAATATAAGTCATAGTGGCACGTAAATATCATCTGATTGGTGTGCAATCTTCACTTTGTCCATTTCACATCTGCAGTATCCGCAAAATCTGTTAAAATGAGAGTCTGAGGTTTAGGCTAATAATAATTAATGCGTCCCACCAACAACCAAATGTCCGATATTCTTCCATAAAGCAGCAAGTATATACTGTTGAGTCTTGCTAGTCACGGAAGTAAGCGAATACGACATGGGAACAAACGCCGGTGTAACTCCAATTCTCACCAAGGGTGCGGTGTAGTTAATTAGCTACAAAGTTTTTGTATTATCATCGCGTTGGAACGGACATAACTAAAACGCTGCTTTGTCGGGCTATTCACTGAAATGCTAACTCGGCATCGAAGCTTCTCTCAAGTGTTGTACTAGTAACTGATGCGACAGAGAGGAAAGGAGATTTCGAAACTCACGCTGTCGGGGTACATAAAAGGTGCTTACAGAATAGCTAGGCTGTCCTCACTGTGCGGCCATAAACGGCCGAGGAAGCTGTGGAAACGTGGCCAATTAATTGCATTGCAACTGTCGCGGGAACTGATTCAATTAGTGTAAATAAGTGAATGAGAGACACTGTTGCTAATTTCTTGGTACCTATTAGCTCAATGGTTTAGTCACTTAAGTCTGTGCACAATGTTCATACGCGGTACGTCGTCAGTCCACGATAGCTACCTACTTAAAGGTTTATTCAAACATTCGTATGTACAATGTACATTATAGTAAGGGTATCATTTAAGCTATCACCAATTTAATTAGTTTTGTGTTTCTTAAATAATAGGGTTTGTCCTCAAAATAGTAGATCTGTCACCAAAATGTAGTAACCAAACAATGCAAAATCAGTTCCACAATAAATCACCTAAAATCCTGAGATATAAGGTCTAGTACCAAATAAATGTTTTTGTATGTATTATAATAGGTGTGTCCTAATAAGTATTTAAGCAAACTAATTTAAAGAGATCACCAATAAATCATATTATGTTACTAGAAAATTGCATTAAGTTCAAATAAAAAATTATTTCTCTCCCCCTCACCCTCTTCAAGTTCCTGTTGTGATGGCACAGCTGGTCAGATCGTCTATTTTATCAATTCAAGTGACTGAGTATATAGAATGCAGCTCTAACTAGTCATTTGGACGGTGGGACTTCAGAACTTGTGACAACATAGGTATCCGGTTAAATGCTATTGTTAGTTAATACCTATAACTGTTTAGTACACTTCGCTGGGTGGACAATGTAGGCTTTCCCGAATCACTCTGCCTGATCTATTATAGATTCTAATTACAGCTAGTTATCTTGTGTTTCAACAAAGTGGTTGACTTGAGAGTTTAGACTAGTCCTATGTGCAATTTCAGAGCAGATTGATAGGTCAGCTGATACATTGTATTTGCCAATTTTGGCCATCGTGAACTAACCGTAATCCAGCGGACACTTGGGAAAAACCTACGCCGTGAAAACGGCCCTGGAAAAGTCAGGTTATTGGGGCTGCAGAAATCGGCTCCTTTTTCGCTCTAAGCGCTAAATTTACTTCCCACATCCTTCCAGAAGAAAGGGGGTACTTCTCTTTGAGCTTTGAGCTCGCCCCGAAACCATGGTTTTGATTTTAGTATAAATTTGATATATATATATATGTTTGATTCTGGCCAGAATCGGTCGGAGCCGACTGCAATGAGAGGACGTGTAATTGTTGTGTCGAGATTACGCCGCCAGCACGCCACCAATCAGCCATGTACTATGTTAGATTACCTAAATTGAATCAATGCATGAAAACTAATTTCCCACTCAACCTCGGATGTCACCAGTTCTACAAATCCTTTTGTCCTTCCTACGGTTTTTTTTTTTTGAGTTCCCTATTTAGATACATTTCTTACCTGAATGTCTTTGTAGTCTCGCTCACCCCAACCTTTGTTTACATCAACACCGCTCGTCGACTCGTTCCGTCGTTAAGAAATTATTTCAAAAAAAAAACCTGACGCTCCAGTTGCATAAGACACAAGTCTCTTACGGTTAATATCTCTTTTGACACTTATGCACAGCAATTACGGTCTAATTTCCCTACATAGCGTCTTATTCGCTTTGCGTACTTTTGATTCGTTTAGCCTCAGCGATTTAAAAGAATAGCTAATTTACTTAGACTGTGTCAAGATGAATAACTTCGACCTTAAGATAGGGCTTTAAGTATGAATTCAGGTTTTAAACGTAATAAATCTTTATTTACTTTATTCTCATCCTATCGAGTAATTAAACATCATGAATGCAGCTGGCTATACTTAATTGAAGTTTGTTTGCTGAGAATTTACTGTAACTCGTAGCGCTAGTATATAAGTTTGAATATCCCTATAGAAATAGTAAAGTTATATGCCTTATTGTATTCTGAGAAAATCACCTTTTATTCAGCTTCCCTAACTAGATTTTTGAGGTAAGGTAGACTATAATAATAAAAGAAAAGGCAGTAAATGCTAGAAGTTAAATTTTATTCTGAGCAAATTTCTTAGGTCACTTATTTCAACATCAAGTACAATAGAAAAAAAAAACGAAACTGAAATATTATTTAGACTAAATATCGACCTGGCAGTCAACTATTTAGCCAGGCAACCCGTTCCTAGGTCATGCTAATAAAGGGGAGAAAACGGTTTGCCTAAGTCAAAAACTCCCCGACCACATCTAAAAAACTACTACATTATTACTACTAGTTCATGCTTAAAATATTTACACCTGACAGAACTTATTTCTACCTATAACCCTATAAGAATAGACGAAAACACACACAATTACATTAGTTATCTAAAACATATAATGTACAGCGCAAGACCTGAATTCGCACCATTCCATTTATTCATTACGATCAAAAGTATCATACGGTTTCCACGATTGACCCTTTTTATTTGCGTCATAAATATTGCCGATGGCTGTTCCTGGATTCATTTCTGACAATACCTTCTGCTCAGAAATATTATCTCAGAGTCTAGATTATTGTTAGGAAATCTAGGTACGAATTTAGGTAGCGATAATTAAATAAACAGAGTTAATACGTCACCGAAAACTCCGTCCAGTTGACCGGCAGCTTCCCAGTAGCTCGCAAATACCACACTCTACTATACTAATATTTAATTACAATCACGGTTAAGCTTTATAAAATTTTAATTATTAGATTTTAATTTCTATTAATACTAATGAAGTCACAAATTTTTACAAGAGAAAATTCTTTACTATTTCCTAATTAGTAAAACGCGTCTACATTTCTCGAGCACCGAAACTTGTCTGTCCCTGGAGCCGTCGCCTGTTCACCTCTCCTCCCTTGGTCTCCCAGCTTTTGCTGGACTCCACCTCCAGGGTCCCAGGCCACGCCTTTTTCTGTAAAGATTTACCACAAAATCATCTGTTCTATGCCTATTGGCTGAGCCAAAGTATTGTTTCTTCCTAATTGGTCACACGCAAACTCTACCATGCGTAGGCGCAGTCTATACAATTTTGCTGGCGAAATTTCTTCCTTAATAGCAACTTCGATTCCCACGAATAAGTAAACAAACAGCGAGGATGATGCAAAAAATCTAACTGAAGTGGTGACAGCTTTCTGGGGTTTAAGTGTCTCAATGCTTCGAAATACGGCAATAAATTCAGCTTTAGTTTTAAGTTACTGTCACGATAACTTCAAATTTATAGCCTAGAAATCCATTTTTAAAAGCCCTTCAACTTTGTTTCGAATAAATTTATTAGCTACAGGCCCTTGTCGTATTTCGAAATGTAGGCACTTACCCATGTTTTTATTTTTCTATTTTACCGACTTCAACAAGAGTTAATGTGTCTTGGCACGGTATATGGAACGGCCATCTCATACTCCCCCAAAATAGATTTTGAAAACGCCTTACCTATCTAGGATTCCTATCGTTATACTAGGCGAGTTTTAAAATATATTTTCCCACTCATTAAATAAAGTCAAACCGCTATCTGTTCATTTCCGTTATCTCCTTTCTGTTCTCATCCACGTACACACTTATCTATTTTCAAAGTCTTCGGCAACAATACGCAACCCAAGTCTTTCTTTGTTTGTACGAATTGCGCTACTTGTTTTATGAGAGTGGCGCCAACACCCCTGGGTTCCCCATTGTTCGCTTCAATGCCTACTAAGGCCCTATATTATTAGTCGTTTTTATAATAGCGGAACAGGTGGATGGCGTTATAATTCCCTCTTATTTTGTTCGTGTGCGGTTCAATCAGAGTGTACACATTATTATATGGTACAGCTCCTATTATAAAGGGTCCTTCAAAAAGACGCATGAATTTTCTTGTTATCTTTTTGTCCGCGTCGGATCTCGCAAAAGTCTTTAGTTTTACTAAATCACCTATCTCGAACTGAACTAACCTATGATTTTTGTTATAATGGATCTCCCTACTCTCGGCTGCCTTCACTATGTTTTCTCTAGCTTTCTGTCTTATATGCTCTAACTCATCCTGTTGTAAATTAGACCTATTTGTTGTGTTATCAAACATGTCGGTCGACAAAAAGGTCCTATTTCCCCAGACTATCTCGTTAGGTGAATACCCTGTAGTGGTGTGTATCACTTGATTATAACAATCCTCTATGTCTGGTAACAGGTCTACCCACGATCGATGCGATTTGTTGCAATAAGTACGAAATAGCCTACCTAGTTCTTTGTTTACCCTTTCTGTTGAGTTCGGTCGCGGATTTCTGATGGATGTGTGTGTTAGTTTTATACCTAACTGTTGGACTCCTGTCTCAAAAACAGCCGAAGTAAAGTTAGACCCATTATCAGAACACAATGCCTTGATCTTGATTTGCTTATGAAACTTCTTTACACAAGTGAGTGTCGCCTTACTACTCGCTTGACGTAATGGATATAATCTGATTAGCTTACTATAAGCATCCTGCATCACGAATATATATTTGAAACCGAATTTTCCTGCCGGTAATGGCCCGTAAATGTCACAAAAAACTTTCTCTCCTATCTCTCTTGCTAACACCGTTTTAATCGGCCCCGTGTGTGTCTCTCTCACGTGCTTAGATTTCTGACATATCTCACACGCTCTCACAACCTTGCCTATTATGCGTGACATATTAGTAAAATAGTAACGTCGCTTCATTAACGCGTAAACCTTGTAACGTCCGAAATGGCCTATCTCCTCATGTATGCTAATAATCAAATCTCGTTGTAATTCCTTAGGTACATATAATCTCGCAGTAGATTTATGTATATCTGTCCGATAAAGAATCCCTTCTTTTAGTGTGTAATATTTTGATTCGGATGTTCCCGTGGTCTCCATCCGTTTAATTATCTCGCTTGCTACCTCATCGCGTCCTTGATAATCAACTATTTCCCGCCATTTGTCTCGTACCACTCGCCCTAGAGGTACTTTGAACAAATTCATTTCAGGTCCCGTAGCTTTGTTAGTTAAAACGTCAGTTGTGCCCTTTATATGGCGAGATAGCACGTCTGCTACTGTATTTAATCGGCCTTTCACGTGCTCAACTGTATAGTCGAACTGTCCTATGTAGTGCACCCAACGTATCATTCGCGCACTCAGCAGTTTACACGATTGCAAAAATATCAGACTTTTATGATCGGTCCTAATGACTAATTTAGCTCCTCTTAAGTACGTCTCGAATTTCGACAGACTAAATATTATCGCCCATAATTCCTGTTCAGTAACTGTCCACCTTTGTTCCGTTTCTGATAATGATTTACTACAAAATCCTATTACCATCTCTTCTCCTGCCTCATTCAGTTGATAAACATAACCAGAAATCCCCAAGTTGCTACTATCCGTTTGCAAATAATAAGTCTTTTTCGGATCCGGGTGCGTAAGGAGTATAGTATCTAAAAATAATCTCTTAACCCTTTCAAAACAATCATTTATTTCTTGTGTCCATGACCATTTTGAGTTTTGTTTTAATAGGTCACACAATGGTCTAACCTCCTCACTATACTTTGATATGAACTTCCGAAAATAGTTTATTAACCCCAAAAATCCCCGTAATTGTTTAATTGTCCTAGGTATGGGGAAGTTTAATATTGCCTCTACTCTCTCAGGGTCCATTCGTACCCCATTCGTATTTACTATGTGTCCTAATAACTTCACCTCTACACACAAGAACCTACACTTCCCTAGTCTTCCCGTTAGTCCAGCGCCCTCTAGTCTTTCCAACACTTGGTCTAAATGTTCTAAGTGTAATCTTACGTCTCCTGTGGTAAATATGACGATGTCATCTAAGTAGTTCACGCAAAATTCTCGTAACCCTTCTAATACGATATCCATCGCTCTCGAAAACCCCGCTACAGACGTTTTTAATCCTTGAGGTAGTACACAATACGTGTATGTTCTCCCCATAAAAGAGAAACCCGTGTATTTTCTTGAATCCGGGTGCAGTGGTATTTGAAAATAAGCATTGTTTAAATCGATTAAACTGATGTAATTCACCCCATGAAAAGATTGTAAAATCTCAGATGTAAGCGGCGGTGAGCCTGCATCTCCTATCATTTTTTTGTTTAGTTCGCGCGCATCCAATAAGAGTCTTATTGAACCATCCCGTTTCTTTGTGAATGTTAATGGGCTACAATACGGTGTCGCCGCTTGTTTAATAACGCCTAGCTTCTCTAGTTCCTCCAACTCCCCTCTAACCTGATCCCTATATGCCAGAGGTATTGGATAACTGTGTTTCACAAAAGGGGTTTCGTCTAGTAACTCAATGGCATGTTCGTATCTGTCGGTTAAACCTAACCTGTCCGTAAACACTTTACAACGTTTGTCTAGGACAGGTAGTAAAAGCTCCTTTTGCTCAATGGTTAAGTTCGAATCGTCTAATTGGAACTCTTTACTCTTACAACCGTCCGTCCCTCCCTTTGACACACTAATCTGCTCGGGTTCATTATTTTGATTTAATATTGAATTGATAACTGAGGCATTAGAAGCCCCCCCCCCAACCGATCAATTCGACACTCCGAGTTCAGTCTAACACAAGTCTTGACCCCCAGATGCTCTATTGTTAATGTTCGTTCCTGCCCACAGTTTATTATTCCTTTTACTCGTTCCAACCAATCGTATCCCAATATCAAAGACCTAGGTAACCGTCGCATAACGAGTACCGGTGCCTCTACAATTGAACTACCCAACTTGAATTCTATTAACACCAACCGGTTTGTGCTCTCACTACGCGAACCAAACGCCCCCTGTACCTGTATCGTGGGAATAGCGACTTCGGGCAAATCACCTCTTTCGCTAAGAACAGAATCGTATAATTCTCTAGTTACCCCACTAATCTGGCTCCCCGTATCAATAAGAGCTTTTATGTTTCTCCCATATAACCACACGCACACTTCAGGTAATCTAGGTAAGGAATAGTCAACACCCACGTCAGTCGGTTCGTCGAGTTCATGAATCATCGTATACATACTCGAACTTCTCTTTACACAACCCCCACACGCACTGCCTATTTCGTTGCATTCTACAATGTTGTCAAATTGACTCTCCAATAAAATCCCTATGCTCCTAATTTCCGGTCGAAAATCATATTCATCATAGTGTGTGCCGACTTTCAATACTTGTCTAGCCCCTCCTTTGCTAGCTCATAACCCCTTCCCTGGTTGCCAACCGTTTTTAATAAGAACCCTGTAAGCCACTTCCATCTTTCCAACATTCGAGGTCATCTCTTCCCCTATTTTACACGCTGATAACCTAACGGACCTCGATGGTGTAGGGGATATTAGTTTTTTGTCTGGCTCTCCCCCACAGTCTTCGACATAGAAGAATCCTCACCCTCTTTTACAAAAGTAATAGCCGGCCTAGCGTTAGCCCTCACTTGCTCAATTCTAGGTGTCGCCGTCCTATTTTAGCTGACATCGTCGCTGTAATGGGTCGAGCCGAGTCCGACCTGTTGTACCTGCCTCCTCTATTATGTCTACCAACTACGCCAAAAGGGACTCCCATGGGTTTCTCGATAATGTTTTGCTCCAGACTTCTCAGAAAATTAGCCCCGCTCGTGATACTAACTTCATCGGTCCTAGTAAACCATAGTCTCTGTATATCTATCGCATAATGTCGCATAATAGAATTCACTAAATCTCGCTCACTAAACGCGATGGTCAACGACTGCATTGACTCGGCCTGCTCCGCGAAATGTTCCGACATTGTCATCCCCGAATCCTTCGAATACATTGAATGGATTAGTCTATACCTAACGGACTCTTGTATTTGCTCAGTCCAATACGTACGTCTAAAATCTGTTTCGAAATCGGCGAAAGTAATCCACCCTTTCGAGTACAAATCCATAACCTTTCGAGCGTTACCTGTAATGCACCCCAGCGCTATATCTAGCTCGCGATCCGATCCGTTTACTGCCCTAATATACTTTTTTAATCGTTTTAAAAATGTAATAGGATTTGTAAATGGTTTTCCATCAAAACTCGGTTTACTAACCGAGGGTTGTACAACGTACAAGTTTCGCGTTTCCGACGGCGCTAGAATCGAAGTGGCGCACGCAGAACTAGTAGACCCCTGTGTTTCGCTACCGTCCCTATCTACCTCCATAGTAGCGCGTGTAGAATTTGACTCGTTACCGTTCTGTCTAACGTTAGTTATTGCGGTTAACTCCTTCAACTTTCCCTCGAATTCATTTATCTTTTTCAATATCAACTCTAAGGTCTCGTTTCCTACAGTTATCGCATGGTCCGGGCGCTCCCCCGCAGTTGAACTACCTGCGCCAGCCTCGGCGGCTCCAACCCGTCTCATAGAACGTTTACCCTTACCCTTTTCCAAAGGCATATTGTATTGATATTTTTTTTTTTGTTTGTTTTTTTTTTTTTTGTGTACGCTCCTATTTACATTCACCCGTGAGTATTTACATTCACCCGTGAGCCGTCACAAGCCAGTCAGTTTTTTGCACAATCCTCTCCTAATAATAGAGTCTAAAGTCGTGGCAACAAGTGGTATCTATACTAGAGTTTAAACGTCTATACGTAGCCTAGTTCCGATAGTTCCCCAGATGTTATTAGAAAATTATTTTTAGAGTAACAAGTAGTGGTATTTGCATCGGTCGCAGTCGTTGTATTTAAGTCCTGTAAATACCACATTTATAAGTATACAATATCATAGATACACTTAATTTGTGTATCGATAGAAGTAAAACAATTCTTTACAATATCATGCAACAACAAAAATTTCCTTTCTAAAAAATACCATGCACTGTGTGTGTTTCCCGTCCAATCTCCTGAAATTTCTATTATACTCTTGTCACGATTTCTACGTTGTGTTTTTTTTTTTATATATTTTTTTTTTCTAATATTAACTCCAGTCGTATTGTAACTTCAACACGTACAATGGATTCCTGGTCATGTAACGGCAACAATTTCCGTGACTCAGAAGATTTCTATCCTGGTCACGGCACCAATTTTATGTGATGGCACAGCTGGTCAGATCGTCTATTTTATCAATTCAAGTGACTGAGTATATAGAATGCAGCTCTAACTAGTCATTTGGACGGTGGGACTTCAGAACTTGTGACAACATAGGTATCCGGTTAAATGCTATTGTTAGTTAATACCTATAACTGTTTAGTACACTTCGCTGGGTGGACAATGTAGGCTTTCCCGAATCACTCTGCCTGATCTATTATAGATTCTAATTACAGCTAGTTATCTTGTGTTTCAACAAAGTGGTTGACTTGAGAGTTTAGACTAGTCCTATGTGCAATTTCAGAGCAGATTGATAGGTCAGCTGATACATTGTATTTGCCAATTTTGGCCATCGTGAACTAACCGTAATCCAGCGGACACTTGGGAAAAACCTACGCCGTGAAAACGGCCCTGGAAAAGTCAGGTTATTGGGGCTGCAGAAATCGGCTCCTTTTTCGCTCTAAGCGCTAAATTTACTTCCCACATCCTTCCAGAAGAAAGGGGGTACTTCTCTTTGAGCTTTGAGCTCGCCCCGAAACCATGGTTTTGATTTTAGTATAAATTTGATATATATATATGTTTGATTCTGGCCAGAATCGGTCGGAGCCGACTGCAATGAGAGGACGTGTAATTGTTGTGTCGAGATTACGCCGCCAGCACGCCACCAATCAGCCATGTACTATGTTAGATTACCTAAATTGAATCAATGCATGAAAACTAATTTCCCACTCAACCTCGGATGTCACCAGTTCTACAAATCCTTTTGTCCTTCCTACGGTTTTTTTTTTTTGAGTTCCCTATTTAGATACATTTCTTACCTGAATGTCTTTGTAGTCTCGCTCACCCCAACCTTTGTTTACATCAACACCGCTCGTCGACTCGTTCCGTCGTTAAGAAATTATTTCAAAAAAAAAACCTGACGCTCCAGTTGCATAAGACACAAGTCTCTTACGGTTAATATCTCTTTTGACACTTATGCACAGCAATTACGGTCTAATTTCCCTACATAGCGTCTTATTCGCTTTGCGTACTTTTGATTCGTTTAGCCTCAGCGATTTAAAAGAATAGCTAATTTACTTAGACTGTGTCAAGATGAATAACTTCGACCTTAAGATAGGGCTTTAAGTATGAATTCAGGTTTTAAACGTAATAAATCTTTATTTACTTTATTCTCATCCTATCGAGTAATTAAACATCATGAATGCAGCTGGCTATACTTAATTGAAGTTTGTTTGCTGAGAATTTACTGTAACTCGTAGCGCTAGTATATAAGTTTGAATATCCCTATAGAAATAGTAAAGTTATATGCCTTATTGTATTCTGAGAAAATCACCTTTTATTCAGCTTCCCTAACTAGATTTTTGAGGTAAGGTAGACTATAATAATAAAAGAAAAGGCAGTAAATGCTAGAAGTTAAATTTTATTCTGAGCAAATTTCTTAGGTCACTTATTTCAACATCAAGTACAATAGAAAAAAAAAACGAAACTGAAATATTATTTAGACTAAATATCGACCTGGCAGTCAACTATTTAGCCAGGCAACCCGTTCCTAGGTCATGCTAATAAAGGGGAGAAAACGGTTTGCCTAAGTCAAAAACTCCCCGACCACATCTAAAAAACTACTACATTATTACTACTAGTTCATGCTTAAAATATTTACACCTGACAGAACTTATTTCTACCTATAACCCTATAAGAATAGACGAAAACACACACAATTACATTAGTTATCTAAAACATATAATGTACAGCGCAAGACCTGAATTCGCACCATTCCATTTATTCATTACGATCAAAAGTATCATACGGTTTCCACGATTGACCCTTTTTATTTGCGTCATAAATATTGCCGATGGCTGTTCCTGGATTCATTTCTGACAATACCTTCTGCTCAGAAATATTATCTCAGAGTCTAGATTATTGTTAGGAAATCTAGGTACGAATTTAGGTAGCGATAATTAAATAAACAGAGTTAATACGTCACCGAAAACTCCGTCCAGTTGACCGGCAGCTTCCCAGTAGCTCGCAAATACCACACTCTACTATACTAATATTTAATTACAATCACGGTTAAGCTTTATAAAATTTTAATTATTAGATTTTAATTTCTATTAATACTAATGAAGTCACAAATTTTTACAAGAGAAAATTCTTTACTATTTCCTAATTAGTAAAACGCGTCTACATTTCTCGAGCACCGAAACTTGTCTGTCCCTGGAGCCGTCGCCTGTTCACCTCTCCTCCCTTAGTCTCCCAGCTTTTGCTGGACTCCACCTCCAGGGTCCCAGGCCACGCCTTTTTCTGTAAAGATTTACCACAAAATCATCTGTTCTATGCCTATTGGCTGAGCCAAAGTATTGTTTCTTCCTAATTGGTCACACGCAAACTCTACCATGCGTAGGCGCAGTCTATACAATTTTGCTGGCGAAATTTCTTCCTTAATAGCAACTTCGATTCCCACGAATAAGTAAACAAACAGCGAGGATGATGCAAAAAATCTAACTGAAGTGGTGACAGCTTTCTGGGGTTTAAGTGTCTCAATGCTTCGAAATACGGCAATAAATTCAGCTTTAGTTTTAAGTTACTGTCACGATAACTTCAAATTTATAGCCTAGAAATCCATTTTTAAAAGCCCTTCAACTTTGTTTCGAATAAATTTATTAGCTACAGGCCCTTGTCGTATTTCGAAATGTAGGCACTTACCCATGTTTTTATTTTTCTATTTTACCGACTTCAACAAGAGTTAATGTGTCTTGGCACGGTATATGGAACGGCCATCTCACTGTCGACAGAGCCCCGCTTCGCGGGGCTCCTATTTCTGGGTGGTCATAAAAGGAAAATAACCTTAACCTAATTACCTATAAATATTTTATATTATTGCTCACCCCCTCACCCCCTCCAAGTTCCTGTCTACGGAGCACCGCTTCGCGGGGCTCCTATTTCCGGGTGATCATAAAAGGAAAATAACCTTAACCTAATTACCTATAAATATTTTATATTATCCCCCGCCCTATAAATATTTTATATTATAAGAACGAAGTTTATATTCATGTAATGCAATATAATTGTATTGGTTATCGATCTCTTATTTTACACATATATTAACATTAATTTGATAATTCATACCTGGGAACAATTTTTGTTTATCTGAGAACGAAAATATTTCGTGGCGATAGATCTATTTATTAGGTGATACAACTTGATGACAAATATAAATTTTGGTGATAGAAAATATAGTTCCCTTATAGTAATAGCATTATTTTTGAACGGCAAATTAAATAAGAAAATCGAATTAACCCATAAGATAGGTTAGGTTGAATACAAATCTCAGTGCCATATCTATAATCATCATAATTATCATCACAATATGAGTCACGCCACAAGTTCACCTGATGCAATTCACAAATTATAAAATTCCAGCGTGATCCGAGACGGGAAACGAATTCAGTATCTCCTGCTCAAATCCGAACACCACTTGCGCCAAGTAGATAGTCAAGTACAATTGTTATTACTTTGCTGTCTGAAGAAAGACTAGACTTATTAGTAGGTACACCTACCAAAAAGACTAGACTTATTAGTAGGTACACCTACCAATAAGTCTAGTCGTATTAGTACCACGTCCTTATTGTCCCAAATTTTTTGTAAACTTAAGCTCGCCGGCTAATATAAATGATCAAGTACACAAAACAGAACATAACACAACTGATGATAGACATGAGGCAGCTATAACAAAGCACATACGTAACACCTATCAAAAAGATATCAGTTCGTCGACCCCGCTGTGCTCGTCTTAGGGTACTTTTCCACTGAAACTGAGATACGCTGAGAGATAACAACTGAGAAGTAGCTCTCTAAATCTGTGTATTGACATAGTGATCTATTTCTAGACGTCTTCCCTTGTCACGACTGGATTCTTAAACATGCTAATAGTTATGACGCGCGAACCATGATTTCGGGAGCGAACGAATTGATCAAGTCTAGATAAACCCACGCGTCATCTGGGTCATAAGACCTTGTTGACCCGCCTGTGCTTCACTCGGACCCCTTCTCTGCATTGTGAACCTCGTAGAAGAATTTCTTTACGTCTGACACGGCTTTCATGCTTACGCAACCTCCCTTGTGGGAACACTATAGGGCTATACGCAATATTACGCCCTGCAGTACGCGATCTAAAAAAAAGCTTAAAACAAAACTTATTATTGAAGATGCGCTTCTGCTGAAGCGGCGACCAATGGAGATGACTTATGGGCGATGTGGAGATTGATTGTTTAATCTGAAATATATATAAATAATAATCAAAGCTACTTCTCCAAGCATCTAAACAAGCCATAATTTATTCAGCTATGACTGACACCAATAAATCACAATGTTCATCCATTGCGATTGATCGATATCTTTCTGCGCGTCTCCTCTCAGCTGCGCTCTTCTCTAGTCTCTACCTAAGTGGAAACACACCGCTCATCAACATGTGTCAGTAACGGGACGGCGGCGGCGCCGGCGCAGCTCCGATCAAATTGTTTTATGTTTTCACCAATTAATCCCGCGCTCTCGGCCCAACCTGATACGTCGCGTCGTGACTCATCGGTCATTTGCGCGATAAAATAATAACTTACTCGTATGAACACTTCTAGGAATCCATATATGAAATTGGAGAGAGAACTTACCCGTAACTGTTTTGAGTTTTTACTCGACCGCAACGCAGTTAAAGGTGCAAGGTTCTTAAGTAGCTTTTTCAGATTTTGTTTCTCACAATGCTTGCTTTATATATTTTTAAAGCATGGCAATGTTTATGTGGTGTAATGCTCAAGTACTTCGGTAATATTGCAAGGAAAAAAGCGTGATGCATCGACACATAAGTTCTCTTAAAACGTTTTCTCAAAGCATTAAGCGATGGAGAAGAATGAAAGATGAACACGAAGAAAATGAAATATAATCGGATATTTTGTTCCAAGCTGCATATTTAAATGACCAATAAACACAGACACAATGTTGCACTTACAACTGTGCACTAACAACTTTTATGCTGGAATGTTTAATAAATATCACGATTAAAAAATGAAATGTCTCGAATGTGAGCGAAAGTTTCAGATATTGCATAATTGTAGTGAAGACATGTGGAAGTACAATTCTGATAAAAAATGGTACACGCATAACCACGACTTCATAAACGAATTTAAAATTGAGTACTATTGAGGCTGCTTAGTAGTGGGTACCGTACATACGTGCGAGCGGAAGAAATATGTTTTCAAACAAGACTTAAAATGTAGATACGTAGGTTTATGATACGTAATATGTCTTGAATTCACTCACTAAGTCTGATGCCGCAAACCTTGGAGCTTAGCTGAAATTTTGCAAAGGTTAGAAATAGAGACCCAAGATTACGATAAGATTTTGGTAAACACCGGTGGGATCACCTAAGCGCAGCAAGGGTGGGCTAGCTAGTTAACGATAAACTGGTCAATGTACTCAAATTAATAGCGGAAGTCGTAAAATCAATGATTAACAAGTACCCAGAGAGCTAATATCTACGAGTAGTCCTATTTGCGCATAAACCATCTACGGCCGACTCCGTTGGACCACAATTAATCAATTAACTGCTATCGACTAATCAGTAGTTATGTGCTTTCGAGCAATTAACTCAGGTTTCTAACCGCTCGCCAGTTCCTCGTACCGAGCTCGCCCAAACTTGGCTACCGGAATCAATTGGAAACTAATTACGAAGATTGGTTCGTTGCCGCAATCTTCGAGACGTACCTACGCGGGAAGGAAGTATTTAGTATTATTCCTTTAAAAGAGCAACCTTCTCGTTAAGCATTAACTTGTGGTAGGGTTTAATTAATTGACCAATCAATGCCCATTCTTATTAACTAACCGCATGACGCTGCTTTTTAATTGGATGTAGGGAATGTAAGAATACGGCACGACATTATTAATTGTTGTTCTACCGGCCGACTAACTCGACAAAATTAACACGGAATGGAGATGTGCCTAACTGTCAACTACTATAACTGTATTTGCAACAGCTCTATTTTTAAACTGAATATTATATCAGTTTTTGATTAGCTTGTGGAATTGCCTATCGTCTCTCTCGTGCCTCTGCAGAGGTAGCCAAATAAGCCAAATACTTGCTTTCAAAAGGAGAGTGGTTAAGTATTTTCTATAAGCAATCTTCAACTTTCAACCTAGATCTCTTGCCCAACAACCAAACCAAAACAATATTTCAATGTTGCGTTTCAACGTTGATCGAGAAAAACAGAACCAATACAGATCTACAATAGAACATTTGAAGAATAAGATTTTAATAAGCTTTTATTCGTTACTTTCTTTGTAATCTTCTCAGAAAAACCTTTTCATTTGTTACCTCATGTTATTATATCATGAGAGTGCACGAAAAATAACTAGTCCGCCATCTTGTGCCATCCGCCATATTGCATTTAGAATAACGTCACTTAGCTGACCATGCGTTGTAATTCAAACTAAACGTTTGTGCAGGATTTCATCGCAATGAGGGTAACTGCTTTGAAAATCGATAGCAAGTTTAAATTCTAACCCGAACGTAATTGTCAATAAAAAAGTTGCAAGTTAAAAACTTATAAAATAATGGTGTTTTTCCTCGTTTCCAGGGCCGCCACAAGCGAAATGCGACGTTTCCCGGAGGTCAGACGGCGAGTCTGCTGCAGTCTTCAACCACGAGAAGTATGTATGAGTCCACTACGAACCAACATGGCTGCTTGCAAAATTTAACTGCATTTTTACAAAGCTGGTAAAACGAGTGGATAAATAATAAAACTGCTAACAACATTAAGCAAATTAAAATATAAGATTATTTTTGTGTGACTTCAAATAAATTCATGTAAATAAACGAACATTTTAAAAATATCTTAAACTGTCTGCAAAAGGATGTGAATAATGTTCATTTGAATCGCTGAACTATGATAAAAAGTTTAATTCGTACTAAGAAAACTCGGCACTTGATGTTTTCGAAAATTGTACTCCGAAAATCAATTTATCCATCTTCTAAAAGAATCTTACTTTAAATCAAAACGCTTGCTTCGCTTGTAATTTCTACGAGAGCTGGGGCGTGACAACGCATCGGACTTTCCACCGCTCGCTTCGCCTGCAAAGTCTTCGACAGAGAGCGAACCAATATGGCCGCGACACAGCGGCCCGACCAGTGTGAAGTGTAAGCCGGTGATCTGATTCCAGAATACTCCGCAGACGCGTCGACGCTGCGGGACGCGGCGGAGTGCGGCCGGCCGCGCTTCTGCGGAGGAACCACCACCTGGCCGGGGCCGCGCGTGCAGCCGCCGCAGCCCGAGATACCAAGCCTCGCCGCCGCCACCAACGCCGACACCAAAGGTACGGGCCTTGTACCTATAGTTAGTTATCTATCATCACAACATCCCCTACAGTCCCTTGTGGGCCCTGGCTACCTCCACAATATTCCTCTACTTGTTGCGGTCCTTCCACTCCTTGCGTCAGTTGATGTATACCCATTTTCCTTACATCTACCTCCTCACTATCTACTCCCTTTTTCATTCGTCAGAGTCGTCGAGTTAAAAGCGATCCGGTGTTGTCTTCTGTGTTGATTTTTTATCATGTCTTGTGGTTAGCCCAACGATAAACCCTCCTAAATTATCCGAGCATGGGACCGGCTATGCTGTCAAGACATCTAAGAAAAGTTATCACCACAGCATACGCTGAGTAACTTACAGTACAGCTAATGCAACAGCCACCAATATATTCGCTTTGTCGGCAATGTCCCTAAATTCCGACACTGTGGTCGATCTGAATTTGCGGGCAATAGTCTGCATTTTGTTGTATCACAGTTAAAAGGGTCTTAACACTGGTACAATCTCAAGTAAAACTTTATATCAAGTAAAACTCTGGGACCCTATAACAGCTGAAATCGTTTTGGGAAAAATATGACCAGCGAAGTGGGTATAGTCGTAGCATTCGGCGCCGACAGGGCGTCTACACGACAGCCTGGCGTCTTCTGTCTTCGTTCCCATGACCCATAATGTAAGTCGGAGTGTCCTGCGAAGTGGGTAGCCGCAGCCTTCAGCGCCGCGCGCGGGAGTCCATTCACGGAGCCCTCCTACTCGTGACATCGGCCCGTATTTCAATTGAGCATGCATCAGATATAGACGCTTTAGAAATACTACCAGTGCCAGAGGGTTACTCACACGTTTACGCAATCCACTTTACAAAAGTCGTTTCTTTTGTTCCCACGATTCATATCCTCAGGAGTAGGGTTTTAATTTTTACAGCGTCGTTCGCAGAGTGTCAGTGTTTTTTTTTAGGAAAAACTTTCGTTGTATTTATAAAAAAAAATTAAGTCGGTAAAAAATAAATACGGCTTTCAACCTGAATTGAGCTGCCGTAAATAAAACCATAGGTTTTACCCACCTTCCTGATCTTCCTTTGTTCGAATGTACTGGATCATGAGAATGAGAGAATAGACATCTCACCTCACAACTGATGCGCACACCGATCACCAACCTACACTTTAACATTAGTCGGGCCGTTGCTTTTACGGCCATAGTTGCGCACTCCTTGACTTAATATCTTTATGTAATTGAATATGCAAGAGGAATAGAGTAATTTACCGCCTTACGCAGATCTCCTTCCATACTTTGCAAAAACAAGTGCCAATTTCAGGCAGTTTTCTCGGTATAAATCTACCTTCAATAGAAGAAATATTACTATAAACAGAAAAGGTTGAATTCATATTCGCCTGTCGGCACGTATATTGTTCCTGAGAACGTAATTCGATCGTGTAAACGCGTATGAGTGTATGTCGCCCCCTATACAAACATACCTTCCCACTTTGGATGGCGCTCGGGCCTCAGCTCACGCGGATTTGCATTTCAAATTTCGTCCCATAACTTTATAACTGTAGGTCTTATTAGTGAGTGAGTCCTAAATTATTTTGAAACTTAGATTTTGTAATTCAATTTAATACTACGCTTATCTGGTAGCATGAGTAACGAGCAACAAACTGCCGTAGACTGTAATGTAATTTTCTAGTGCTTACTTAAATTTTTGGTTGGTTCCCGATTTTCGTAAGGTTAGGAATTATTATTTTATTTTCAGGTGCATACTACGATACAATAACAAAGACGGTTTAGTTTGTAAAATTTTAATTGCAATCCACTACCTAAATAAGTAAAGATTTCGTAAAAGTTTTGTGATAAGTATATTTCATTTTCCATTATTCTTTCTTTGGATATTATAATAGAGAATCATATAAATTCTTTTGTCGCAATTAAATCGTGCGAAGTTAATATAATTGAAAGCTTTTTACTATGGGAAAAAGTATGAAACATCTGCCTTAGAAAAATTACGAACCTTTTCGAAATATTAAATGTCTAAGTTTTAAATAATTTTTCCATTTAAAATATTATTATTGTAGCTCAGTTCAACAGTTTTATAGACGGATACATATTTTATTACGATTGTTTCTGTAATGTTCATATTTGCATTCAAAGTATTTAAATTGAGATATCAACCTAATGCCAATGCATCTAATCGTCTCTACATTTACTGTTTATCTTATTACTACGGCTTAAATAAAAAGTTTTCTTTTTATATTATTAAGCAATTTAAGTGTATGAGATCTTTTAATAACATGCCCGTTTTACAATCAATTGAAAAATATTTAAGTGGAATTTTTATATTGAAATGAATGAAATCTATAAAAGATAAAAAGTATCATATTAAGTAAGGCTTAAATTAGGTAAAAATCATTTTTTGTGATTTACTTAACTTAGTGGCCCCAAAAATTTTACTACTTCAATTTACTAGGTCGGCATAGATATTTCAATTCACGACTCTGTCATAAAGTCGCTTATGTTTCATTCGATTTATATGGAATTTGACAGAGTGGAGCGTGCCGTCGTGGATTGGATTATCTATACTATCTCTACTGAAGCCTGCATTTATTCAACACTTTGAAACATATGTATTATCCTCTCATCTTCCGTAAACATGGAATAAAACCTTTTAGGGAACCTTTTACTTGTTTAGTTTTATCGAAACGCCTGCTAAAAGAGGTGCTAGATTTTACGCAAGTCAAAGATGTCTTGTAAGTAGGTACTAATAAATGCTATACCAAAATACGTTTCGTAAATAGGTATCCATTTAGTTTTGTGTGCCGCGTCAATTATATTTATAATGCACAGGCGGAAATCATTTAGTATGGCCTGCACGTAGTTGATAGTCAGTGAGTATTAACCCGCTAACGGTTTCTAATTAGAACCTAACTTGTTGTCACCGACCACGATTTATAGCTTAGCTCGGTCCCGAGCTGCGAGGAAACGAGACGGAACGTATAAACCCCGCAGAAAATAGAAAGAGACAGCCAAAGTCACCCCTACTACCTGTTGCATCGGAACTGCGAGGTGCAATCGATTAATCGGCTATAATTATGCAAACGCATCCAATGCGTACAGGGTTTACAGTTATTGCCAGCGAGTGTAATATGCAACACGCAATGAATATAATATTTATCGATCGTATTCGAAACGGTGTTAGTCATTTTTACGACGTGATTACTTTCGATAGGGTTGCCATCTGTGAAGCAACTAAATAGGGATATATTGATACGATAGGTGAAGGAATTGATTTTTTTTTTTAATTTCTTAATAACACATAAATATAATTATGCTAGAGTTATCGTGTATTTGCTCCTTATAGTTATCTTGCATCATACCAAAACCAGTTCAAAGTCGGGCGATGTTGTCGTGCAATATTATCAAAATTAACAAGCCCCGGGTCCCCATTTAATTTAATTTGACAAGGTACAACAAAATAATATGATAATCATAAAGTACCTTGATAACGATATTGTTTAAAGCGGTATCTGTTACAGATTTGGTCATATCGCGAACCAGTCGATGTGATTGAAAGTTTAGCGTTTAGACAATAGCTCGAGACACTTTCAATCATTTCTTGCTTGCCATTTATGAAATGCCTTTGATAATATTGTACAATCCGTTCGAAGACTGTAATTCTATTTGCTATTTAAAAAAACTGGGGGATGATTCACGTAACTTTTTCGCACACTGAGTGATGCGAACCAAGTAATAAAATATAATTAAAACTGAAAAATTAACTTTACGTCTATATATTTCAAGCTAGGATATACAATCCTTCAACGTTATCGCGCAAAGTAAAATTAATTTCATGATGTTGCGTTTTCAGACGTAGGTAGTAGCTATACCTACTCTACGATTGCTATTGGAATGACGATTTTGAATCTTGTGGTGAAATTATTTTGTGTACCACTTAAATTTTTGAATTTTTTTCTAACGACTGAGGGTAAATTGAACAATCATACGCCAATAAATAAAAATGCCCAACATCATTTTGGAAATGAGCTGACACTCTTACACTGCTGGACCGGTATTAACAAAACCGCATCGAAATCGGTCCACCCGTTTGAGAGCTACGATGCCACTGAGACTGACCGATAGTCACACACAGACAGACACGCCTCTTTTTGCGTCGGGGGCTAAGAAGCTATCTCGGTACTTCATTTAGACACTCGTTGGGGTACTGTGCAGGTTCTTACAGATTCTTCTGATATCGTGAACAATAGATAAAAAAATATAGTTTTATGGTTGATAGACTGAATATATACTAGGACTTATTATAGGTGCTTACTCGTATGTTACGTATACGGTAAGTACGAGAACCCTCGTTTGAAATGTGTAAATCGATAGTGAACCGCAGTTGTCGCACGTCGGTCAACACTGTTATGCAACTGATATAACTGTATTAGCAGTGCAGTGTTGCGTTGTGCAACCCTTGTACGAGTGTCCACAGTCCACGACCACTTGGCGACTACTGTCAGCTTATATAACCATAAAAACTGATATTGATGAGGTGTACTTTTTACAGGTACCTATATTTCAGTCAATCTTGAACCTGGTACCTTTAAAAAAAGAGTGAATAGGCATCTTATATGTAAGCGCGCCCCATCTTCGACCACATCGTCACTTTCCATCAGGTGAGATTGTGGTCAAGCGTAAACCTATATTGAATAAAAAAAATCACACAACGCTTCAATTAATATAAAAAATAAAAATCTTCATACACGTTAAAATTGTATTTGTTTACTACAATACTAACACGTATTCCTATTTCGAAATGTATATGGGTGAAACGAAGGTACGGTCATAGTCTAAAGTCCATATATAATATGCAAGTTGCAATCCTTTGCCCGTCACGTCTAATACCTATGTAGAAATATTTTGAACCTAATGTCATTTTTGATATAACCTTTACCTATTAATATGCGATTGCGGGTACTTGCACAAAGTTTTAGATTTTAATCTATACGAGTATATGGATATTTGAAGTTAATCATACAGTCATAAAGAAATTGCGCTTTAGTCTTAAGACTGTTACGGTTGAACAATACAGATACATCCAATATTACAAAATATAGCATAATAATTTAGTGACTACATTTTGTTTACCATGGAATTCCGCAAAGTAACACCTGTTTTAAATCCGATAAGTAGGTACCTTTAGCAAAATGGACATAATAAAATACGAACGGACAATCGCTCTGAATCATACAATAGTTTAATCCCTTGGATTGCGGCTGTAATCTTTAATTAGGGGCTAACCGCGTGAGATCTGTAATTATGACCGGCCGGCTGCGCGCGCACCTCCGCGTAGCTTACTATAGTAGAGTTATTATCTCGCTGCAGACTCGGTCATAAATCATTCGAGTGTTTCGCTTTTGTTGTTCTGCAGTAATGCACAACTCAACAAAGAACAACAAAAGCGAAACACTCGAACGATTTATGACCGAATCTGCAGCGAGATAATAACACTACTATAACTAACTTCACAAAATTTACCTGCACTGTACATGAAATAGTAGAATCTTGCTGAAAATTTTAAGAGATTGATGTTACTAATACTAGAGGACCAAATTGAAATTTTATTTGGATATTTTAAATTAAGCAAAGCGGTGGTCTTGCTCCAGAGTGCAGACTTCTCGTCAGTGAGTTCGAAACCCAGCAATCAATTCCGACTTTTTAGAGCTATGTGAGATTGTGGCATGTCGATGAAGAAAATCGTAGAGAAAAAATCTGCTAGGCGATTGTGTAAGAAAAAACGAATTCTGCCCGCTGATTGGATTCCCTGATGTACATCAGCCAATCGTGTTCGAACTTACCATTACGATACCGGTGAATACTTTTTTCTTTCGAAATGAGACTCCTGTTCTGAAAGGTGTATGAAGTCCGCCAACCCGCACTTAGAAATTGATTGAAGAAGTTTTAAAATGCATTTTATTGACCATCAAACTATGTACATAATGAAAACCCAGTGAAAGAATAGTAGTTTATGTAACGGTTACATAATACCTAATTATGTAGAGTTTCATACACTACTTTATCTACGCTCATATTATTATCATAAATCCAAATCATAAAATCTTGCTAACTTTTGTCGTAAATCATTGCAACTACTAAGATGTCAGGTGGAGTGAAATTTTCTTTAGTAGGTTTCACTACTAGACATTTTTCAGTGCAAAGTTTTGACTAAGTAACAAAAAAATTTAGTTGTCTGTAAAGTCGGTTTACGGACGATAGATTTACGAGATAACGTCATAATCGTAATCGTTATCGTAATCGTAATCGTAATCGTAATCGTAATCGTAGTCGTAATCGTAATCGTAATCGTAATCATAATCATAATCACAGGCCCAGGTGGAACGTTACGCGGAACGTTAGACATTGTGTTGTTGTCTATGGTCAATCATGGCCCATCTATACTCTCGGCAATGACTACCAACTATATGTTGTCTGTGGATTCACTTAAAAAAATATTACATAAAAAATATTACCTACCCCAGATAATAATTGTAACCGTTAACCGTTGTATTGCCGATAGCGGTACTGTAATCAATTCCTTCAAAACCCCAGATACAAATACAGGAGTCCAGAGCCGTGCATCGTTATGGATATTAAACAACTTTCTTTAAATATTTCCATAGTAGAGCGATGTTATTATGAATAACTTTTTAATAATTATAGAAGTCTGTGAATAAAGTAGGTAATTATTTGACACATTTCGATTTTATAATTCGAACTTTAAGCAATGAGCGTAGATAAAACTTATTCCTATACTATATTTAATATTTTATCATAATGTAAGTTCAAGAATTTGACAGTACAAGTTCTCTATCAAAGTTTCACAATATTAACATTAACGTTATCGAATTTAACGTTTGTATGAATTATGGCGACCTTTGACGATTACGATCCAGCTTGTCGATAGCGATTGAAACTTGTAGCTGCATTCACTCGATATTATACACGCGGCCCACCCAGCCAAGCTATCATACAGATCGGAATGCATCTCATCGCGAGGGTAGCCACCGGGTCTGTTAACGAAAACAGCTCCCATGGCACGGCGGAAGGAACCTTTTCAAACCCATGCCAGATGCAGTGCGTCCCAGGATTTTCTATTACAATGCTATATGTCACATCACTTGAGACATTATTTCTTAGGTCTCATTTTGTGCCCAGTAATAAATAAGTCGACTTCATAACTAAACACACAAATACATTACTGCTTCACGTTAGAAGAATAAATGACACCTCGGTGGTGAGTTCTATTACAACTTCCTACCTACTATGGTATTGAAAAAAAATCGTGATATTTATCAGCGAACCTTTAAGGTATAAACGATCCATTTGAATCATCTATATGAAACTAACAACGCTAAACCAATAGACTTATTAAATAATCAACGCGATATACAAGTAGGTAAATGGAATCTTCTAGTGCTGAAACTTGGAGTTAATAATCAAGAGGAACTATGAGTTAATACGAATAAAAGCCAACAACACATATTACAATTTATCCATACAATAAATTCACAACCCGCGAGATTTTCTTTTTCTATCCAAGGCGCGCCGCGTGTTCCACCGTTTATACAAGGACGTTATTTTCCTATCTATAGGATTACTAAGCGGTGGTGTCGCTATGAATGATGGCCGAATTCCGACACCGCGGTGTTTAGCGATTGTTGATGTTTGATTTGTGTTTGACTTTAATAATAATAAATGATTTATGAATGCTCCGCAATCATTAAAGTGTATTATAACTACTCTCAATTTTGAACAAGATTTTATATAATACAATCATATTATGTATAAATTAAGTGCTAAATATTAATGAATGATAGGTATTTAACTAAGTTATTAACATTTTTTTTTGAGAAAATTTATTGGTTTTTGGATTTTTTTGGAATGAAGCCTTAAGGCCCGGTTGTTTCATCTGACTTTAACAGATACGTAATTGTTAATATTGGCAGCTGGTTAAAATTAGTTGAATCAAGTGGGCCTAAGAATTCATGGTAATATTATGCTGATGCTCATGAGTCATGATATGCGTATACTGAACAAAAATCTATTTGTATTTCCGTAAATTTATGTTGTGCATATTTCTCTAAAGTCTAAGCGAAGTTGTTTTGCTCCAACGAGCTTTTAATATCTCATTAACGGACCGGTCCATTAGTGCCCTACCCCCCCTAAAATGGTAATTAGCGGGCACCGTTGATTACACCCACTCCTCCTCCGGCCATTATGTAATTTGCTACGGCTAATCGGTTCGCAGAAACGTGACATGTTCGTACCGCGGCCTATAGTATAGCAATCATACCGTGTGATTGCCAAAACTGTAGACCATGAACGAAAATCTTGCGACTAAGTTGCGTTGAGTATCGCTGTTCTTTGGATGAATGAGGTTGCTCGAAATGAACAACTGATTGGTAGAGTCAAGTATATCCAATCCATTGCAAAACGTGCTCATGCTGTTTTTGGAACGAAGTTCCTTATCGCGCGTTGCGAAAGAGGGCTAGACGGAAAAAATTAAGACGAAAAGTCGTGACACTTTTTGCCACAAACCAGGGAGCTCTTTCCCTGGTCTGTGCTTTTTGCTATAGTAAGCTAGTGTAAGTCATGCGGCGTGCGCATGTTTCTCTGTCTGTCTCTCTCTCTCTCTCTTATATTCCTTCACTTATTAATCGAAAGGAACTTCGTTCCATCCGGGTGTCCCTTGACACCTCTCAAAGTTTTTAGAAAGTTTGTGTTTATAGATACGAACGATCTGGGCGACTAAAGTCACCAATCTGTCATACACAGACCTGTGTCACAGTTTCGACATCAGTCTGTGCGCACACCCAACTGTTTGATGGTTCAACTGTGCTCATATGGCGGTAAATTCGCAAAAAATGCTGACGAATCCCTGACGTTTCGGCGAAAGCCCCATCGGCTGCGACCCATCACTCATAGCAGTCATAGCATGACTAACAATGGGAGGTCGGTGACCCCTATCCTTATGGTGTCAAGCTACCAAGTTATGGGATTTAATAAAACATAAAATGGGTAGTTGACTAATTTTTTTTATATTTATAAACGAGGATAAAAATAGTAATGTACACAGAAAATAAAATTAAAATCAAACAAAGAAATACCGAGTTACCTAGTTAGTAGTTAGGTAATATATTAATATATAGTTAATAATTGGGGGTCTTCTGACACTTTCTCGCAAAACGAAATGTGTATAGAGCGTCACAGTGTGACGTCACTATTCAGTATATGTCTCTATCTAATCATAAATCTTAAAAGTATTATATCTTTCTTATTTGATCGATTTTTTTCCATAGATATTATAATTTAAGTACTATTTTCCAAAAATAAGTTCAAAAAATCAGTAAGTGTACATCATACAGTATTTCATTCAATTAATTACCCGGAAAAAACAAACAAAAAGGAGTTCATTTGGATTGAGCTTTCAAGCTCAATCCAAATGAACTTGGTGACTTCACTTGGCTCTGTAATTGGTTTGGATCAAACAGTAAGCTATATTGCACCTTTATACTAGTGAAAATCAAAATCATAATCAGAATCGCTAATCAGTCATCCAATGACACCATTATTCACTGCTCGGCGTATAAATCTTTGTGAGCGACTATCAGCTATCAGCAATGGGAAAATATGGTCCCCATCAATCCCTTAACGCTGCAAAGTGACCTTCGAATACCTTCAAGTACGAATATAAGTGTAAATCCGAGTAGGTACTTTTTGTAAGAGCTGGTAAACAGTTCGTTCTAAGTTAACCCATACCGCTTGTATTTTTTTCGGTCTATGTTACTGTAGTTATTTTTCAGTATAAATAACAGCGTATGTGACTGTTGTTAAATTATAACTATTAAAAAACACAATGAAAACATATTTTCACATGTATAAATTCGTAAAATTTGTACGAACTATTCCATCATCGTATCACTCTTGTCAAAGCTTTCAAGGCTTCTTATCTTCATGATGAGACGGGCTTTCAGTGAAAGTTTTCCTTCTACTCCTATTTTCTAGTCTTTCTCGTTTTTGACAGCAGCCAAAGTGGACCCAGAAAATGTTCATATTCATTGTTTATTATATTCATTTACCAAGGGAATTTTCAATGGGTTGTTACGTCCGAAAAAAAATTATGTTGATTGAACTTGAGCCCTTGTGGGTTGGACTGAACAACAGGGCGATCGGCTAAAAAAGCATCATTCATTAAAGAGCTGTATCAATGTCAAAACGTGACTTTCAAGTTCTGTGATTGGTCAACATCCACGTTTTGATACATTTTTAGCCGATCGCTCTACAGGGGGGCTATTCACGTTACGTGTCGGATACGTTTCGTGATGTGATATGTTTAAAAAGGTGATGGTATTTACGTACAAAGGCAGACGGTATTGAATTCAAAACATTTTTTGCGAACACTGAAAAATTAATATTAATACAATAATTGACATAGAGTGTAAAATTGAATGTAGTTCAAAACGCCATATTGGTCGACAGTGCCGAGATTGAAATAAGTTGAGAATTGTATTTCCTATGATGAAATACATTCAATTTTACACTCTAAGCTTAATAGGTGTAAAGTTCATTTTTCAGTGTTAATATTCTTTTATTGTATTACATCACTGAGTGTGTGAAAACGTTACGAGAATGTCATAGCAGATCGCTCGCTCTTTGACTACACGCATGCGCCGTGGGTGTCAGGTGATTTACACGGGGTCTTGTATTTGCCTTCATTCATATGTATGGACCGGCACTTTTTACCGGCGTCGCTAAATCTCCCCACTGGCATGTATGACACCACGACATGCTTCTATTATATTATTGCCTGTACGTATTCTTACTTTGTAGTTTGTAAGAGGGTGCCAAGACGAATGGAATATTTTTATTCATATAAGGAGTTAACAGGTTTTACTTTTTTCTTTTTTACTCTATACAAGTTAGTACTTGATTGCGATCTCACCTAATGGTAAGTGATGATGCAGCCTAAGATGTTATCGTAATAACTTGGAAGGACCCCAACGGTTTCTACAAGCATCGTAGGGTAGTAACTAGCCACGGCCACAGCCTCTCACCAGACCAGACCTAAGCCATTTAGAAATTATAAAATTCCAAAGTGGCCCGTGGCGGGAATCGAACCCGCGACCTCCCACTCGAATCCGAGCGCGCCGCCACTGCTCCATGGAGGTCGTCGAAATACTTGATTGTAAACTTATTGTAGGCTACAATTTTGTCAATACCGTTAAATTCAAAACCTTAAAATTTCAAAAAGATTAAGGATAACCGACTTGAAATTACTACACAATTATTTTGCACGCGAATAAGCGTTTTGCTTAAGTAGCTGAACAAAGTAGATAATTAAGAAAACAGGAAGTTTCAATATAGCAACTGGTTTTAACAAAAAACTGGCAAAATTATATTATTAAGTTTAATACGGCATAATTATATAGTTGGTGTAAATTATAAAATATATCTTACTTTTTGTTTAGTTATTTCTTCTCTCTATTTCCAAGATAACCTAGCAACATTGAAGGATAATAATAATTATTACCTACTAGATACAGTACGTATTCAGATAATTATGTTACTGTAAAAGTAACGAGAGTGGTCAATCCTAGTACTTTCAAGTAGATTAACACTTGAACCTTAAAATCCGGTTCTTTCAACTAAGGGCCGATTTTTCAATCGCCAGATAATCGTTAAATAACGAATAAATATGACGTTTTGACAGATTTTGTATGGAATATGTTTCAAATTTATTCTTCAGATAGTCTCTCTGACGATTGAAAAATCAGCCCTAACTTTTACAGTCCCGTAACTGCTTACTATGGCGGTCTGGTGTCTTAAGACAAGGATATTTAATTACCTTTAACCTATAACACTCCTGACAGAGACTTTTTCTATCAAGTATCTTGATATACCTAATTACATTGATACAAAAATCTAAGATTCGTCAATATAACTATAGACGGTATACTAATAATAGTAAACTAAATTGCCCCCATTTCCTAACTAAACGGTGGACATGGCCCCTGCACGCCATATAAATTGACGTAAAACAAACAAAATGGCGTCAACAAGTTCGCGCGCTTTGGCGGCGAGCGCGAAGATAATATATGCCCACTACATTCGCTTTACCGTAGACCGGGGAACCTGTAGACATGAACTTGTAAAGTTTAACAACTTCACGAGGTTCGAACAAATAGTAGATGGAAGTTGATAGATTGAGCCCATGACATCTCTAACTTGGCTCGCAGTTTTATTATCCACGATCTATGGCATTAAGTATTATTAAAAACTTTTACATGAATCGTTTTTTAGCCTCTGTTGGACGGTGTGGTGTACATTGGCCACTTATAACCAGCACTTTCTTTATCTAGTCTGTGCATCTACCATTCCATTTAGAGTCCTTCTTTAATGGGGTCTGTGAAAATGTGCTCATGCGTTGATATCTTTCCCACCTGCACCTTGGTACAAGGGTACAACTTGGGCACCTTCTTCAAGGGTGAATACACATTTCCTATGCAAGCGCGATGTACATATTATCGCTTTCCATCAGTTAAGCTCTAACCTATAAAGGTTTAAAAGATGCAAAATAAATATCGCCGGATGCGTATAATGCACATGTCTGGTGTCTGAAAAGCATAACTAAACAATTAACTGTACACGGGCTCTCTATTTGTTTCTCACTCTGCGTATTTTGTAGAGACATATTATTATCATCTGTGGCACAGTAAATCATCATTAAGAGTGGAGCTATCAACGGCTGCAGTAACATGAGGCCATCTAAACACAGCGAGTTATTATTATGCATATTAATTCTTTATTAGTAATTACAGCCTGCACGTTTCGGTCTTCTCAGAAACGCCGGCCGTCAAGGGTTTCTTTACACTTCTCAGTCCATAAAACATGAGTTTTTAGAAGGAAAGTCCCACTTTTTTTGTGCTCCTGAGTGTTCTTAGTTTTCTTGCGTAGTTGCCATGCAGATTGGTTTACAATGAGATTGACCATCCCCCGCCGTAGCTGAAATAGTCTGCATGCGATTGTCTGTCTTGATTTTCGGCCTAAGATTGATCAATTCTAGTGGTAAACTTACAAAGGATGTCTATAATGACATTAGTACCTACTTAGTTATAAAAAAAATCTTATGTGAGAGTTTAATTCAATGACGTAGGTACCTACCTACTTGTTTCAGTAACCTGCCCTGTTCAGTGCTCAATGCATCTTTCGCTAACATTTCGAATACAATAATTGATGTAGTTAGTTATAGGGATCGCGTGCTCTGCGGCGCGCGGCGGGTTAAACGTTTCTGCGAGCACCTCCACAATTTATACAATTTCGCATAATGACAGGTTCATTTATATTGTTTGATCGCCGGAGCGAGGATCAGCTTCGATAGCGCTGTAAGGGACTGCACACAATGGCTTAACAATATTTTGACTTATGTGTAAAGAATATGTACACGAGTTTAACCGTAGTGTTAAGCACTGATTGCAGTAATACCGATAACCCATTAGCACACTTTAAAGACAACCATTAGACAATTAGCTCAGAACACTGCTTGTCATCAATGGGTCGAGTTTTCGAATCCCTGAGCATGCAGTAAGGTCATCTGAACACCTGAGAGTTTACCACATTGTTCTCAAACATGTGTAAAAACCGCCATTCTGACTTTGGCAAACTTGGTGGACTATTGGCCAAACCCCTCTCAAAGAAGACCCGTGCTGTGTTAGTAACATTATGTAAGTATTCAGCGGCAGCAGTGAGGTAAAAAAGGGGTTTGCGACGACGACCGTAACATTTCTACCTTTGTTTTCATTCTTATCATCACCTCTCGCTAGCTCGATGTCTATTATCGGCTAGATAGAAATTGTTTTTTAACACATATTTCAATAGAGATGGCACGAATACTTGAGGAACCACATACCGAGTACACCACAGCAACTACTTACTCGGTTGCCGAATACTCGGTTTTACTTTTGTCATACAGTTCCCAACCAGCGAGTGATCGTGTAAAGGGGCGCGTATTCGTGCATTTTTCTGTTGTTGGCGACCTTGGCAGTTGGCACGCGATGTGGTTGTTGAGACCCATCCAATTATCCCATTGCCAACCCACAACCAGCGGCCATCGCTCGCCGTCATGTCAACCGTCGTACTCTCACACTTCGTTAAAGCCTCCCCCACACAGGCGCGTTATTATCGCGCGATAATATCGCAAGCGTTATTGCGATAATGCGTCCCGATTCCTTGCACACAGCTGCGTTTTTATCGCGCGATAATAACGCGCAGACGGACGCAGCGTTCCGCGTTATTATCGCGCGATAATATCGCAAGCGTTGCGATATCCGTTTTCAGTAAATTTTGTACGCCGCAATGGAAGAAGGACGCTGCGTCCGTCGTCCCACACAGGCGCGTTATTATCGCAGCAGTGTGTAACTACTTGATCATCCTAATACAAAATGTACTGAAAACAGATATCGCAATAACGCTTGCGATAATATCGACCGATATACTTCCATTGCGGGGTTATTATCGCAGCAGTGTGTAACTACTTGATCATCCTAATACAAAATGTACTGAAAACAGATATCGCAATAACGCTTGCGATATTATCGCGCGATAATAACGCGCCTGTGTGGGGGAGGCTTAACAGATCAACATCTTAATATTAAAATGAGTATATAATAAGTAGCTAGAACCGTTCCTAGCACAGATTACCCCCTATTTAGTATTCAACTATTCACACAGCTAGAGAAAATTTCAATTCATTTTATATCAATTTTTATATTATTTCTTACATTGATTTATTGAAAGCATAAACAGCTATAGGCAACACAGACTAAAGTGTGTTTGTTACTTCTGTACCTACATCAAATAGCTACTTAGATCAGTTGCAAAAAAAAACTTGGGAATCTTAAAGTTGAGTCTCTTTATTGTTTGGAGATATACTCGTATTTAGACCAAGATTAAATACAATCAGAAATAGTTTGTTATATTAGATACTAAACAAGGATAGTATAACTTCTGTGTAATCAGACCTTACAATGACACGCGTGATTTATTACACGATGATTATAAACCTCTAGAATGAAGTTCAGGGCCGATAAAATAATAAAATTCTCGAGTCCACTTGAGTAATGATGCGGTCGGCCGGAATCGTCAGTCTTTTATCAATCTATCCAGTTTAATATGCAAGTGCGATGCAGAATTCCTCGCTTTATGTAAATAAATAATGATGTAGCTTCGCGGGAAATGTCAAAAGTTTTAGGGTTCCATGTTGAAATATTTTAACGGATACATTACCCCTCTGTTGTATTTCTTCGTCATGAATCGTTACGTATACTTACTGAATATTATTATTGATTACTTACTGATTACCATTAAATACCTAATAATTATTATTACCTACACTAATTCAAAGTAAGGCAGAATTATATGCAGGGCAATTGTTGTTTTGGATTAAATATATTTTGTTACCAGTGTATGTGTAAAAGAAGTTAAATAGATACGTGTTTGAAATCGATTCAATGAGTCTTACGTGAGGTAAGAAGCTCATTTCAGAAAACGTGTGAAACGAAAAACGTGAGCTACTTTTTTCTGCCGGAGATGCAAATTTTACGGTACTTAAATTAATTAAAGACATTATGAAAACTTGTCATTTTTGAGTCTTGACAGTATTTACGCTGTGTACTGACTATTGATGTAGGTAAGGAACCATGTTGTGCCAAGCCACCTCGCGCTTGGCTGGTTTTTTTCGCTTCTTCTTACATTTACTTAGGTACATTAACTACGTAGGTCTAGCTAGGTACCTCATATTTTAAGTTGTAAAAAAGGTCCTAAAAGACTAATGTCCGTAAATCGTTCTCGCCAATCTATAAAGCCTTCTGGCAAATGTCTGGATTGGGATTTTCTAGGCTTTTTTCTTGTTTATCGTGGGGCACTAATTATACGTTGGTATTTCACATGCAAAACTTATCTTAGCATCCCGTCTCTGTCTTTTTAGCGTTTTATAAGGCTGCTTCGATCGGGTTCTGAACTTCTGAATCACCTGTTGATACCTAAGAGGCAAATTAATTTACACGAAGTTAATGGCCTATTATTTCATTAATTTAAATCATTATTCTTCCTAAAACTTGATTTAGAAATAATGAAAACATTGTTGGTCATCATCAATTAAAATATAATAATTACGATACCATTGCAAAATTAAAGCATGATTAGGGTATTAGAAAACCGTTACCATCGTGAGCGTATAAACATAAGAATTCTGCTTCCGAAATTCTGGTTACTGTTTGCTGCACACGTTTTTCCCACTACGACAAATACATTTTTTACGACGAATACACTCTGCTCTCTCCATCGCTCGCTGTGTGACTGAGAGCCGTATGAGCCGCCCATAACAAGTGACCAAATATGATAAGATGTAATTTTTCGTTCGATTTTAATTTTTTTTTTTGTCTGCAGTGTACACCGACCAGCCCGTGTCGTCCGCGTCCCCACCGACCCGGGACAAGATCAACGGCGAGGAGAAGGCGCGCTCACGGCGCCGGGACACCTGGCCGGAGCCCGCCACCGCGCCGACTACTGATGAAGGTAGGATTCTGTAATTTTCACATACGTATATCTACACGCCCGCACGCACGCACACACACATGTACGCACCCACGCACGCATGCACTCACCCAAACACACACACACACACACACAGACAGAATTTCTGCTTTTCCATATTAGCGTGATATTTTTAACACATAAATACTTTGAATTCGTCATGACTACGGCAATAGTATGATCTCGGCCAGCTAATCAAGCATAATATTTGTTGCAGTGAACGCAGTGCGATCACCACTGCTGCAGCAGCAGCACCAGCAGTACGACGAGCAGCTGCGCGACATCGCAGCGTCCCTCACGCGGCCGCGCTCGCGCCGAGCGCTGCCGCCCACGCTCGAGCGACCCACCAGGCTGCCGCCGCCTGACAGACTACCGGTGAGAATTAGTAGGGGGCAATATACTACCTATACTATAATCATAATGAGAACATCGATAAGAATGACCAGACTATCCCAGTGTAACAATGAAAGACGTTTCCAAAATTGTGATACACAACCAAACCACTTGGGCAATCAAGATCTTGTAACCTAAGGTATTGGAAGCATCGAGAAACGCTTGCTGTATTGTATGTGGCACAAGCGCAATCCTTAAATAGGCTCGGTGTGGTGCTGTAAAGTGTCATGTAAACATGGAACCATACGACCCTGACTTTTTTTAGACTGTAAGGCAAAGGTCATAACGTAAACGGTACATGGTGATCTAGGTCGTTTTTATATCAGTTACACAAATCTAAATTATCTGCTTCATTGCCTCAGTGTTAGTTCCTTGGTATGTAATCGGAAATAACATTAAATTATGCTTTCAGGCAAGGGGCGCTCCAGACGGTGGACCACCTCCAGAAGAAGGCATAACGAGTTCGGCTAGCGAAGGCAGCGAAACGACCGACGCAGTGGAAGCCACCGAATCCACCGAAGGAGGCAGAGTAGAGCTGCCGGCTGAGAGACTCCTCCACGCTAGAGCTGGGTGGCTCCAGAGACGAAGTCCCAGTGGATGGTCCCGCCACTGGTTCGTTCTTCGAGGAGCAGCTTTATTATACTTCAGAGACCCTCACGCGGAACATCGCGGTCTCATGGATGGTGTTATAGACCTCAGCGGGATCTCGAGGGTGGTGGAAATGCCAGGATCTGCTAACGGATATGCTTTTGAAACGGAGGTAATAAATAACGTAATAACTAACATTATATGCCGTTTGATGATTTTTTAAATAAAGTTAATTTAAATTGTGTATTTTTCAATTTTACAGACTTGGGATGGAAAGCACATTGTATTGTCAGCTGTTACAGCGGGCATAAGAGCCAACTGGGTGTCGGCTATGCGAAGAACAGCAGGTTTACCCGACACTGGACCACTGTCCCTAATTTTGCGAGAAGACTCCGTTGATCAAGTATCAGAGTCATCCACTTCGCCAATCACACCTGTCACACCAAACACGACAAAGTCGGGACCGTTCTCATCAGACGAGGAATATAGAACTGCCTCTGAAGGTGGCCGCAGAGACAGCGCAGATTGGGGAGACGTCACGACGACCCAGCCACCGCCGTCCCCTATCCTTAATCGTACTCCTATTTCCAAAGTCAAAGAGAAAGTTCGGGCTAGAGCAACTCTTCAACCCCAAACCAAACCCGATCTGAAAGTTGATAAGGGTGAAATTGACTCTACCAAAGAAAAAGAAAACCTCCCTCTAGAAGAAGTCGATGAAAACGGAAAACTAAATGAACCTAGAAAACGCAGCTACATTTCTACTATAGACAAACAGACGATCGAAATCGAAGATTTACGAAAGCAACTCAAACTAGCGTTGAACGACGTCAACGCTGCCGAATCCGAACTTGCAAGACTAAGAAAATTGAAATCTGAAGCCGCGACGAGAGAGAAGAAAATGGAAGAATTGGTGATTACATTGCAAAAGAAAGAAGAGGAATTGTCTACCAGGACGAAAGAAGCTGAAAACTTGGATGCAATGAAACAACTTTACAATCAAGACAAAAACATGTGGGAAACCAAGTTGACAGAGACGCAAAACTTTCTGAAGGAATCGACAGAGCACTGCGAACTGCTGACTCGACAACTGAATACAGCGCAGGAAGCGATAAAGAAACTGCAAAAAGAATTGAACGAACTAAATGAAAAGCTTCTGAGAAGCGTCAGCGAAAACGACAGTCTCTATTCGAGAATAAGGGAACTCGAAAGTAAAGTTGTCGCTGAATCTCCAACCAGAGAAAAAAGGAAAAGTATAGGTTCACTTAGTGATCTAAGTAATATTAATCAAGATTTAAATATTGAGTCTTTAGAGAAAAATAGACTGATCGAAGAATACGTAGAATTAAGAAGCAGATTTTTAAAGGCTATCCAAGAAATTAAGGCTATGAAAAGGGAGCTTCGAGACTCGCACAATATGTACGACGAGCTCGAGGTTACTAACACTAAACTGAGAAACGAAATGAAGCTCAGGGAGCAATGCAGCAGGTCCGAGATAGACCTGATGGCAGCTCGCATACTCGACTTAACGCAGAAACTTACCGCATCAGACAAACAAGTGCGAACGCTTAAACATAAAATACAGAAAACGGAATCCAGAGAAAAGCGACGCAGTCTATCCTTAAAGGGAAGGGAGTCTTTTACATTAGGGAAAGAAGTCGAAGAGAAATTAACAGAACTCGAAAATAAAATTACTCTTCTGGAAACGGGAGAGCCAGTGCCTACTATCAATTCTCCTTCCAAAAGTGCTTCCCCTGCCAAAGAAAAAGTGTCCAAAACGGACAGTTCCACGGACGAGAAGAGAATGAAGAGGCTGGCTGCGAGGCTGAGGAGGAAGTCGTTGGACAGCGCCACGAGCTCGGAGCCCATGAAAATGCTAGTCAGGCTGAGCTCGCTCGAGACCAAAGTAGCTTCCGCTTTAGAAACCCGACGAGATCTAACCATATCCTGCGAGTCCTTGAGTACGGTGACGAGATCCAGCGAGAGTCCGCCGAGCAACGACAGCCCGGACAACTCCACGATCGGCACGCCGTCGCAGAGGCACCTCCTGGACCGACTGCAGAGCCTGGAGAACGTAGTGATCCACTCCAGAAACAAGGTGAACGAGTGCCTGTGTCAGATGAGCGCTATGCGGGCCGCCAAGTCGAGGCGCTCGCCCTCCCCGAGCGTGGAAAAGAAATACAGCGTCAAGGCGATGGAGAAATGTTTGATGGACGTCAGCAAGAGACTGCAGGAATGCTTTGACAAGTGCGTGACAGACTCCGGCGAGCGCAGCCCCGGCGAGCGCGACGACGGCGTCGCGCAGGTCGTGGCGCAGCTCGAGGAGCAGCTGCGCGCCAAGCTGCTCGACATCTCCAAGAGGAAGGCGGCGCTGTACGAGGCCGGCGAGCTCACGCAGAAGAAGAGTCTGGAGATCCTCGCGGAGAAGCTGGCCTACGAGGCGGTGCTCGTGGGCAGGATACAGGAGGCGCTCGAGTCCTCCGACGGGAGCAGATTTTTCGCTCAGTTGATAAAGTCTGAAATTATCGAAACTAGTCAGTTAATAGATAACCTTAAATCTAAGATCGACGGAGACGGCAGGATGACGTCCGTCACCAAGAGCTCGCTCGACTACCTCGCGCGCATCCTGTCGCGCAAGATCGACGCGACGAGCGGGCGCGAGGCGGGCGCGCGCCGCGCCGAGGCGCTCGTGCAGAGCGCGGAGCTCGAGGCCTTGCTGGCGGCGCAGCGCGAGGTGGGCGAGGCGGTCGAGCGCTACAAGCGCGACAAGCTCGGCGAGCTGTGCGCCGCGCTGGCCGCCGAGGCGCTGAGCTGCGGCGGCGCGGGGGGCGCGGCCGACGGCGTCGAGGCGGCGCGCGTGCGCGAGGCGTGGGCGGCGGCGCGCGACGCGCTCGGCGCCGAGCTCGTGCAGGCCGAGGTGGCGCGCGCGCTGAGCCGCGCCGCGCAGCTGTGCGAGGACAGCCTGGAGGAGGCGCGACGCGCGCGCCTCACGCTCAGCGCGCAGCACCGCGCCGACCTGGAGCTGTGGTGGCGCGCGGCGCACGACCACCTGCGCTGCGAGCTGGACGCCGCCGTGCGCGACATCGCGGCGCAGTGCCGCGCCGGCGCGCGCGCTCCCGGCGGCGCCGCGCAGCCGCTCGACAGCCGCACGCTGCTGGCGCAGCTGGGCGACGTGCTGGCGCGCAAGGCGCTGGTGGACGCGCGCGTGGCCGTGCTGCAGGGCACGTACCGCGCCGCGGACGACGCGCCGCGCCGCGCGGAGGACGCTATCTCCTCGCTGGAGACGGACCCCGATTGCGAAGCGGAGTTCGTCTTCCTCTTCCAGCACTTCTCGACCGAGTGCCGAGCGCTCTTCTCCAGTGACTGTTCGGGCAACAGTGAAGACTCGATGAAGATCGGCGAGAGCCTCGAGCGGGTGGAGGCGGCGGTGGCGGCGGCGCGGCGGCGCCTGGCGCCCGACGACGACGCGCCGGACGAGGCGCCGGCGCGCGGCGACCTGGCGGAGCGCCTGGACGCGCTGCGGCGGCGTGTGGAGGCGCTGCAGTGCCCGCAGTGCGCGCGCCTGCAGGAGGCGTTGGAGCGCCTGTCGGCCGAGCGCGCGCGCTCCGAGTGCGCGCTGTCGCAGCAGGCGGCGGCGCTGGCGGCGGCGCGGCGTGCGCGCGCACAGCTTCAGGCGCAGCACGAGCGCGAGCGCGTGGCGCTGCGGGAGCGCGCGCGCACGCTGCAGAGGCGCCTCGCCGCGCTCGACTCCGAGTACTCGGCGCAACTGGACAGCCTGCGCGCCGCGTATCAGGTGGGGAATACTTCTGCTGCTGGTTTTTTTTACTGAAATCGATTCGTTAGTTTGTTTCGCTAAAGTATTCGTTTCGTTGGGCGCACAGAGCGCGGTGTCGGCGGACACGCACGGCGACAGCCTGCGCGCGCGCTACCAGCAGGAGATCGAGCAGCTGCGCGCGCTGTGCGAGAAGGGACTGCTGGCCATGGAGAGCTCGCACCGCCGCATCGTGCGCGAGATGGAGGACAAGCACCGCGCCGAGCGCGACCAGCTGAGGTGAGCCGAGCGCGACACGCGTTCACGACGTCGCTGACCGCTAGACGGTATCGCATTAACTCGACGTCCGTGTGGCAGGTTGGAGAAGGAGCAGGCGCTGGCGGAGGAGACGCGCGCGACGCTGGCGGCGCTGGACGCGATGCGCAAGGCGCACGAGAACGAGGTGCGGCGCGAGGTGGACAAGTTCAAGGCGGAGTTCCTAGCGCGGGGCGCGCCCGAGCTGGGGCAGCTGAGCTCGAGGCACCAGTGAGTACTGCCACACTGACATTTCTTCTCGGCTGATGGATGGCTACTGCTGAGTTCTTATTTCCACCAGCCGTGACCGAATCACTTTTATCCGACGTCAAATGTGATAGTCAAGGGACGAAACCCCCGAGTCCCGACTTTCTTTATGTCATTAGTCTTGCCACAATACAAAAACAAAATATCAAAGGACAGGAAGGAGTAGCTGTCAAATCAGCTTATAGTTAGTGTCTCAAAGCTCGAGAAACGCGCGTTTGGAATGGTGCTTTCGCTTCCGTTCGTTGCTTGTTTAAACATTCCTTTCCGTAGACGCTATCCACGAGCATGTGTGTGATGCTGAAGCTCTTCATCGTCTCTGGATTTTTTTCAATAATAAAGCAACAAAAGTGTTGTTAGCTTCTTAGATACTGACGCCACAATGACACTTTTTTGTTTACAGACAAGAGATGGAGGAAATCCGGCGCGAGATTCTGTCGCTATCTGAGAAGTACTCCATCAAGTGCGTGGAGTCGGCGGCGCTGGAGGAGCGGTTGGCGGCGGCCAGCGCGCAGCTCGCGCACGCGCACAACCACATCATGCAGCTGGACGCCAGGTAACACACGCTACTCCCTCACGCGCTGCTGATGTGTAGGGCGGAATGCCGAAGAGGAGCCCACAGTAAACAACACCACCAGTAGCTCAGATTCAATAGGTAGTCGTATAAGGAGGCTGGAATCTGATCCCAAAAGTTTTCTTGGGTAGGAGACAGAAACTTTTTTTTTGAAAATACCTAAAATATTCTTGGCAAACAATGTGAACTCCAGCTAAATTCGGATTCGTAAACATTTTCTGTATTTAGATTGGAAGCGTAGAAATGCCACATCTATCCCTCTATGAAAGTAGGTAACTGTGTAATTTTGGAGGAACTCCAAAAAGTAACATCCCGTAGCGTACTAAAAGATTTATACCTTGAACTTGGTCCGTATCATTGCTATTGATTACGAATATTCCAGGAACAAGCAGCTTCGAGCGCACATTATGTCGGAGGCGACTGAGATGAAGAACTGCGAAGCGTCCACTCTCGCGCAGCTCATAGAGGACTCCCCGCCGGTGTGTACCGACCCTTGTCAACCCCCGCCTGAAATCCCCAGTCCCCATCTGTTATGTCACAACCTTATCATGACTCACCTAAACGTACCGTAAAATAATTCCAGAATCATGGTCATAATTTAAGTTACATAAAACACTTATTCCGAGGATAGAGGCAGCTTTTATGGCTAATGTCAATAATGGTGGTTAGGGCTCGTACCTAAAATGCTCATTAGCCATTAGATACATTATGATTAAATTGAGGCACAAGTGTAGTTGCAGTTGACAAGAGAAAGTGAAGCAAATCAAAGTATCTGTACCGAATATACGCCATTGGTATTGAAGATTCTCGTATACTCTGCACTTTTTGGTAGTGTTGTCGACTAGAATTTATTTCGGAATTTGCTTATTTATAGATTTCGACCTGTGGCCATTCTTTTCTTTTTTTTTCGGAAGTCAACCAATGAGCCAGTCTGTCACTGTCCGCTGACAGCGCTACCATATCATTTTAGCCAATCGCATTACCCGCCCCCCGTCCCGCAGACTATCAGGAGGGTCAAGTTTTTAGCGGTTTACCTAAAGTAAATCTTTATTGCTCGTGCCGTCATAATAATAATAGAATTTGACGCCCAAGCACCGGTTTTTTCGAAAAAATGTAATTTCAGACTGGCTGATCTAGCAATAAAACTTACCTATAGCAATACTAGCTGATGCCCGCGACTTCGTCCACGTGGGATAAAAACTATTCTATCTTTTAAGTTGGACCAAATGACAGATATTCACGAAGTTTGAACTAAATCGGTTCAGTAGTTTAGGAGTCCATCGCGGACAAACAACGTGACACGTGATTTATATATATATATTAAGAATAACTCACGACGACGACGATCTAGCAATTTAGCTTACAAGTCTACATGGAATGAAGTTTTATATAAACTTAAATGATAATAATTATCAAATGGAAAAAACGTTATTGTTTGTGTACTCGGTCTCACGGTACGGATACGACGGTCATGGTCTGGTTATGCATACTGGGTGTCAAAGCTTTCTATCCGGCTTCTAGTGCTTGTCTGTGCGCTAGGTAGCCCACCACGCTTGCATGGACTCATGCGCACATAACACTCATTATTACTTTCATCTCCATGTAAAATAGAACATCTATTATTGGATACTGGAACGCCTCTTGAAATTAAGAAAATAATCGATCAAAAGAATTTCCTCATGTAATTTTCAGCAGGTAATTTAATTCTTTATAAAATGGCGCTTTGCCTTCAAATATCCCAGTGAATTTTGTTGTAAAATATCTCTCGATTTCCAGTGGATTTCATTGTAAAATACCTCTGGATCCCTAGTCGATTTGGTTATAAAATAGATCTGGAATCGGTTTTGTTTTTAAGAGACGTAACAGTATTGGAGATTCTGTTAGCCAAATATTTTTGACCAGTATGCACACTTTATTTTAATTATTGCAAATATACATTTCTTTAATTTTTTCGAAGCACCTCTATTTTGCTAATACTTTTCAATTTCTTTCGCTATGAATCAGAAGTATGTTTGATCGCACAAATTGAAACTTGCTATAAACGCTTTTCATAATATCTAAAATTGGCTGAGAATCATGATCATTTGCTTGGAAACTGAATTTATTATTTTTTATGGTACTGAATTTTATATCTATATAGGCTTTTTCATTTTTTTTTACAATTTTAACTACTTAAATTATCGATCACTCAAATTAATATCATTTTTATTAAAAGTGATTGTGTTTTTTAACTATTAGATTATTGCATTTAAAAGTTTTTTTAAATTGAAATTTGAATCAATTCGCGCGATCATTTGCTCTTAGTTTTATATAGCACTTAATGCACCTATTCAGAGACTGTGTGTACTTAACTAATTATACTTTTTCAATAACCGACAATTATAATCGTTTAGAACTACTGGTAGTGCCAGCTTGTACCCAATCAGATTGGGCGCCATTGAATTCTAAGACGGCTTTGTTGTTTAATATTGTTAGTTTGCGATTCAGTTTTATTTTATAAGATTTTAGGGTGTCAGGCCCAAATCAGTTTTTATTATAAGACGTATTTGGATTCCATGTCGGTTTTGTTGAGAAATGTCGCGCTAGTTTCCATGACGGTTTTGATGTAAAGTGTCCCGCTGGATTACATGTCAGTTTTGTTGTAAAACGATTCGCTGGATTTAATGTCGGTTTTGTTGTAAAGTGTCCCGCTGGATTCCATGTCGGTTTTGTTGTAAAGTGTCCCGCTGGATTCCATGTCGGTTTTCTCGCGGAACGTCTCTGAGTAGGGGTGTTAGTGGTGAGAATGTGACGAGACGAGTGACGCAATGCGTGGTACATGTGGCGGGCACTAACAGCATGGGGCGGAGGCGCCGCTGTGGACGCACCTGCGACGCCTCGCCGCCGCCTGGCAGGCCTCGGACGCATCAGGTAACCACACACCTTCACTATACACTTTCTGGTCCTCATACCATTGGTGTACGGGAGGGAGGGTTCCCTGTAGATAGATAACTTCTCTATTCTAATGTTCAAGTTGAGTTATCGTGCCTCGTAATCTATTGCCTACTTGTCACAATACTTGGAAAGGAGGTTTACTCAAATTATAAAAATAACACTATATATGTAATTTTATCATGTACCTGTATGTACATATTGCAATCTCAAAGGGATTTATTTCTGCTCGAGGAAAAAACTTTTGAAATTCATATCCATACCATGTTGTTTGTTTATGTCTAATTACATTAGTAACTCAAGGATGATAGTGTTACAATAAGTTTATTTATTGAGTTATTTTCCTTCCTTCAATATTTAGTTATGGTAAAGGAAATATTCTTAGCAAATCACCTATTCGTAAGACTATTTCAAGTACCTAAAGTAGAGCATGATTTTTCCATTAAACCTGCTGCAAAATTTCAAAGTATTGACTTTAGTGAGTGTACGTGTGTGTGTTACAATTTATCTCTTTATGAGTATGTTTGCATGATAATTAAGAAAAAAAAGAAAGCTGATGAACGTTTCATTGCTTACCCACTTACATAACTGATAATAAAATATCATGAGGTACATTTTGGTGTTTGAATTATTTTTTCATGCTGGACGCATACCTCATCATTGCCATCAGTAGAAAGTGAAAACCGGTCAAAAGGCGAAATACGCTCCACGGTTGGCGTGATTACTTGGTTATGATACCTGCAGGGCTAGACAATGTCACCTAAGCGTTAAGCGTAGTCGCTAGTAGAAAAACCACGTGACCGAATCTACCTAGTCTATGGTTAGCGTTGTTGTCGGCTGTCAATTGGAATTGTCATGTGACGTATCTGTCATTTGCTGAGCGCCGATGTCAATAATTAACTATTAACTAAATTATTAATTAATTAACTATTAATTAACTATAGCACTGCAAGGAATATACTACTCTCTAACGATAGAACTTTAAGTTCTTATGACTTCTAACTCTAGCAACCGCGACCACACTGAAATAACTAACACTAGTTTAATTAACTATCAGCAAAATAAACACTCGAAAATCCAAAAAAACACGCCACGATGTTTTAAACGTAGTTGTGAACTTCGTCTAAAACACCACACACTACAAAAGCAAAACAAAATGGAGTCTTGTTGTGATCTCAATTGTTGTACCAAAGACTAAAGAGTACTAAAAATCCCAACAATTCCGCCATTTTGTAGCGTACAATGACGAAGTACGCTAAAAGTTATCTACAGGGTATGAGCGATCGCTAAATAGTCGTAGTCGAATTTCAAAAACAGCGTGATTTCCTCTATTCTGTCACTTGGTTTTTCTACAGTCACGTGATGGTCACGTGGTTTGTCCATACATTTTGTCGACTAGCGTTAACGCCAAACGCTTGCGACTTTGTCTAGCCCTGCTGATCAGTTACTTATATCATAGTTTTTCTGTAACTGTGTTTAGAAATTAACAGAGTATAATTTTCGAGTTTACTATTGTGCTAACACAAACCCACTTTAGTTGGATACACTTATATGTATAGAATTTTAATTTTAACCTGCACTAAATATTATTATTATTTCCTGTATAGGGGAAGTCCCCGCGATCGAGTCCGCTGGAGAGATCGCGCGCGGCGCCGTCTCCCTTCGCCAGTCCAGAGACCACCAGGAGCCTGCAGATGTCTCCCGTGCAGGTATCCACTGCTTCGACACATATCTAACGTGTAGAGGAAACTCCCTCTTATCCAATCTCACGGCCAAAATTAAATTAGTCTGCCGTGACGTCATCAAGAATGAGCAGACGGCGCTGAACTTACGATCATAGATTTATCTTGATCACGAATAGAAGAAAAATTATCTCGAATCTCGATCTCTGAAAAGTCTCGTAGGATTAGTACAGGGGTTTTGTACAACTTTCGAATCGACTCGCTTCAAATAATCGGAAGAGATTTCTACGTCATTCCGTTCCGTTCATTCGATGGCAGGCGACTTAAAAAGTTGTACAAAAACCTATACTAACCCTACCGGTGACGGCTGGGGTAGACAAACGGCCTAAAAGATACCGTCTAAGTCCATAGTTATCATAGGAACACCATTTATTTTATTATGGTTTAAATGAAACTCATTTTCAATGATCATTTCAATGTCCACAGAACTAAAGCCAAGTGAGCGCAGTTCGAGCGTGCGCGCCGGCACCCTCGCGGGCGTAGTCGCAGAGCGGAAGAAGAGGTTTGAGACGTGAGCGATCACGCGGACAAACAAACATACGAGTTCCACCGGTGACCACTCACACCACACGACCACCATGTCGCATGCAATTTGGCTAAAATTTGTCAACCCTTGCAGTTTAAGATCTTAAGTTCGATCAATTTTATACCTACATGGAAAGGTGGAATCGTGTAGTTAATAACATTTAAATTCACATATTCGCCGAATCACACATTGCGGTTTTACATAAACTTTTTCCTATGGCGTTTACGGAAATTATATAGACGTTGTTGAAACTCTATATGAAATAACTTTATTTGAATGAAACCGGTAAACACGGTTTAAGACGTTTTCACGTTACACGACGGACCAATTTCGGACCAACGGTTTTTGGTCAGATGTCGGATCGGATAATGTGTAAACGCGTTACGCAACGAGTCACAAGTATGCCTCCCCACCACGCCTAGCACCTGGCCACTTGCTTTAGGTCATTTATATACCATTTATAAACTTAAAATCGTAAAACATACTTTTAATATTAACCGTATATTGTACTAAATCGTAATCATATGGAAAAAATTAAAACATGTTTATACCGTAAAGAATTTAGTAAGTGTATAATTAATAAAAGTTATAACCTGAAAATAACGATTTTAGATTTAAAACCTTAATAATACTGTAATGAAATTAGTAAGCGTAATTATTAATTTCACATGTAGATTTTCGATACAGATTTTTCATCACTTGTTATTAATATATTGAAACTTGAGAGTGTGTTAAGTTTAAATATTTATATTTAAGTTAATTAAACTAAGAACAATGAGACTTCCTTTACAAGAAGTGGCCAGAACTTTTAATTTCCCACCCACCACAAACACATGTATATAACTTTGTTTGAATTGTTTTTTTATTACTTAATTTTAATTAACTATAGAGTGTATATTGCTTTGACTCTGTCTTGTTTCTCCCTAATTTTTAAGAATTATGCTTTGGAGTTGAGTTTGTAGAAACTACAATATTTAAAGAACTGTAGCTACAACATTTTGTAATGTCGATATAAATTACGGGAGTTTATGTATGGAAACATAACTACTAAAAAGTTTTTTTAGAAGTATAAAAGTTTTATTTTTCATGTAATATTAGGGGTGTGCACATCTCAGCTTTATTTTTCGAGAAACCTGTTTCGTTTTTGTTTCAAACAAGAAATAAACTTGCGCATGACGCATGTATAACAAAGACGAAACTTTTATGTGTGCACACTTTTTGTCTATATCTGAATTACACTATTCATAATTATTGCCTGATCCAAATGCTAACTTTGAAGACAATTGACCTAGTTAACTTCACTGTTAATATACTCGTTAACATGCATGTTTGCTTAACGAATTTGTTATTTGACACGAGTTATATAGAGTAGTTCCCTTTTGTTCCGTGAAACATGACTTCATTGACATTTTATCACGATTGGTTCTATGAAACTAGACAGACTCATTTTGTTCAGTGATGTCTTGTTAGTTGTTTCACAGTTTATCTGGGAATTAAAATAATATCGTGGTAACATCATTTCTCATCCTGCTCACAATTTCTCGATGCAGCCAGGACCATAAACTATGGCGAAAATTAAAGGGCATTGCACGCTTGCTTGCCTAAACTAAGCCTCATTTTCTGTAGGTAGTGAGAAATTGTGAGTTCTAGCGTTGGATCGGTCCCCTTTAATGTAGCCGTAAATCTTATTTTGTATTTGGGTTAGTGACGTGTATCGATTTTGTAAAATTGTATCATTGTGTAAATAAATACTCAGGCCTCTATAACCAGTTGTTTGCTGTCCATGTTATCTTATAAGGAGTTTGTTACCAAATATTTCTTATTATTTATGCGTTTGTTTTGACGTTTCGCGTTTTCCGCGTGATTTTTCGGGGGACATAGCTTTTTTGATTTTTTTTTGTAGCTAAAGATGAGGAAATTTGGCTAAGATCTTCGGCTGTATCTTTGGACCATTAGACTGGTATCTAATTTTTTTTCTAATTTTTGGCGCACTTTTTGAAAAATATCATAAGCGTTTTTAAACTTTATTGTTTGTGTCGCCAACTAGATATAAGTTTTTTAAGACAAAAATGTGTCCAATGCCGTGTCCTCCTCATAGTTTTTAATATACCCCCTTTGTTTATTATTTTTGTAGATTTATAAAAATAGATTTATATACATACTTACATTTATGTATTTGGATATGGGAGATATTATGTATTCATGTTTAAATGTATTTAAACACATGTTTTCTTTAATTATTACGAAATAAATTTTCTTTTCTTTAAATGAAATTATTTTGTATAAGGCATGCCAATTTAGAGGCATATATTTTGGTTTTTTCTATCACCTTGCGTTTCACTTCAGTAGGGTACCTACCACACACTCTTACTCACCTACCAATTTTCATACGAGATTTTCAAATAAAAAAATATTGTAAAAAATAATTGTTTAATTAATATGCAATGCAGCAAAAAATGTCAAGTATGATGCTCACAAAGCAAATTGTAGATACTTTTTGTATTCACACATTTTTTTTATCTATCTCTTGCTTATCAGTTAATCAACAATACAAGAACGAAATTATATTCCATAGGTACGTATAGTTCCATACGTATATTATTCCAAGTAAAAGAGAGGTACTTAGGTATAATTATGCGAGTGTGGTATACTTGAATGCGTTTGTTACCATATTTTCCACACTGGGCATTTGCGTATTCCACTCTGTGTTCTGTATGGTTCACTGCAATGTCCCGCATGCACTCGCAAATAGCCTTCATCTGTATCGTGCCACCAGATCGGACATGTACCATCTTGAGATTATGTCACGGATTAAGTATATCGATTTTGGACTCAATTGTCACGGGTTTTATCCAGTTTGAACTGTCATAGCCTGTCACTGTTTAAAGTTCTAGGCGTGATTTTTGACGGCGGCAATCTGGTGGTGCGTTACTCAAAGATTAGTGCACCGAAACCGAACGTATATTATGATTTTTAGAGCGTCAAATGCATTGATTTTTGTCGAGTGGTAAATGTGTAATGGTATATGAAAATATGTAGGTACCAATATTTTCCAAATGATTTTTTTTAATTTTTACGTATGAATTACAAAATGCATACAGTTATTATTAGTTAGTTGAACTTTTCTGTAGGTTGCTTATAATAATTTTTTTTTTACCAAATAAATACTAAAAATATCATATTTTTGTAACCATTTCACAAATACCTCCATTATATCCTTTATCTATTATTATGTATCTCCCCTCTAATATATTATACTTAGTAGTTGACGTTGTAAAGTGTTGGTTTATATAACAAAGATTTTTAAAATAAACTACTTAATACAAAATCAATTTTGTTTTATTTGTTATCCTTACATAAGAAATGTAATAAAATTAATTAGGGCTTAGATCTAAAAAAATATCTTATTTACAATACCATAATATAATAAACAATTGTCTAATTATTATATTTTCCACAAAATAATTAATGAAAATATTAAATTCTTACTAAATGGCTACTACTATAGGTATAGAGATAGACACCATTATCAATCACGATGGATTTGTGACTAAACTTTTTTCTTGTTCACAGTTCACAGTTTTTTCTTGTTCACAAAGTCCTCCTCCTCATAAGCTGATAGTGTGAGTGTAGCGTATAAGCAATTTTACTTTGCATATTTTGCATTGCCCATTATAATCATATGACTGAACTAATACGAACGAAACGTATATAACTAATGATCAAAAAGGGCATGTTATTGTTAACACAGAAGTTGATAATCCTCACCCAGTATTTACACTCTGAGTCAAGAAGAGTACACTTAGAGTCATGAATTGGATACACTTTTCATTTGAACAGGGGTTCAAATAAAAAGTCACACAGAGGGCTGTGTGTCAAACCTCCACAAAGGACACAAAGCTCATTTTACCAAAAAATTAGCACTGTTTGCACCACGAAAATGTATTCGCTCTGAAATTGGCGACAATAACTGCATGTTGTAAAAATGCCAAATGACTTGTATCTACGGTTCTGAAAGTTCTGTTCGGGAAGCTTACTTAATAGGTAAGCTCACATTAGCACGGTACAGGACAGTCACAACATGCTCATAGCTGTATGAGCGGCGCCTCGTCGCGTAGCCGCAGCTTGGCGCGCCACTCACTGCGGTCGGCGAGGATCTTCCGTCCGTACGTCTTATGGATGTCCCTGAATGGCACCTTCTTGCGAACCACGCACTCAGGTTTGACAGTTTCTTTGTCTGAAACAAGTGAATGGGGCATTTCACTCTAAATTTTATTGATTGTGAACTAGGATAAAAATGACTTCATCTAAAAAATTAAGAATCTGACAAAAAATACAGACACTTTAACATGGATTTTGTCTGTGTCCCTCTCTCGCAAAACAATTATAAAGCTCTAGGTTACTTGCGTGAGGTCATATGCTAGTAAGGCTATCTCTGTCTAGAAATATTAAAATCAATACTTACAGTGTCTACTGCCAGGCACGGCCTTAGTGTCTCCCTCTGCTGGCTTGTTGAAGGGGTTGTGTCGCTGTCCTCGTGGAGGTACTTTGGGCTCCTCCTCAAAGGCGGGCACTGCCCGTACATCGGCTGCTTCTGCTGCCTCTTCAGCTATAAAAAAAATACAATGTAACTGAGAACATATCCAATCTTTATAATATTATAAATGTTGGATACATATGACCTCATAGTTATGTGGATTATTCCTCCTAAATGGATGTTGCATTTGGATAAGTTTGGAATGACAAATTAGTATGAAATGAGACTCATGTTTAGACCAACAACGCCTTAATGATGCTGTCATACCAGGCAGGTAGTTCGTCAATACTTCTTTCTGTATGCAATGGTTCCTGTTCAAGTAACACTCCAACCTTTTTCCCTATAGTTGTTATAACCACATGATCAACCCAGGTCCACTATCAAAGTGCCATTTCTCCCATGACGATAATGATTAATTGAGCTACCTTCAGCTTCGTCCAGCTGTCGCTGCAGCTCAGCCACCATGAGCTTCATGTAGTCATAACTGGCGCAGGCGAGTGCTTTCATCCAGGCCTCCATGGATGCCTGCGAGTTGGTGCACAAGTAGTAGGTGCGCCCACCCTCACATTGGAACACTATTTTGAAGCTGTATGATTCTTCTTCTGTCAACTCTAAAAGAACAGTTAAAGAATGTCATTCTGTAATTCTCACATGTCATGTTGTAGCTCCCCTTAGCATAGGCTGGGGACAATTTCTTAATGTGAGGGGATATACCTAATGTTTATCTTTTTTTAATAGATTAATCCACTCCCAGGAACATATAACATAATCTGTGGATAAAACTACTGTAAAGAATCTCCCCACAATTATGTCACCTTCATGTCTTGTTGAGTTTTTGTTTTTTTTATCCATCATATTCAACAGTGACAAAATAGTCTGTCTATTCATGTCAAATGAGGATTAACTACTTTCCTCTTTTGCATTTCTTAAACTGATGGAGAAGATAATTTTATTCCCTTTCAGGGCAAGTAATAAGGGATAAAATTGTATCCCTTGCAAGGGCCTTCCTAGCAAGGGCTAGGAAGGCAGATTCTGTCAAAGGAGTCAGTCCAAAACTCAGGGCTCACCTTGCCTCATCATGGAAACGGCCTTCTGCCTATCCCATGACGTCGAATGTCGCACACAAGGCCACAACTACGGAGTTTTGATTTTCGTTTGAAGATCCCAATGGATTATCCAAGATCTTTCTGGTTTTAAACCACCTCATATCCCATATCTTACCTATTGTGCATCCCTCAAGTATGACAACACCTACAGGCTCCTTGTCACCTTTCTTGTCGAAGTAAAATAGCAGGTTTCCCTTCAGAGTGAACCATCTCCTCTGATAGCTTTTCCCGACCTCGCCCCGCATGTCCAGCCAGCCCTCGCGGTCGACAGGGGTCGCGGATGAGGCGAACGCACATAGGTTCTTTTCGTTTATCTTCATTTTCAGTGTAGAAATCGCTGAGACTAGGTATTTATAATAATAAATACTGGATTCACAACAGCATTTTCATTTTGATTGAACTATGATAACTATGCAGATTGCAGATTGCAGGTGACAGATGCAGTGTGACCGTTCCAAAATTGGCGAATCTGCCAAACACTGGCAAAAAAATCTGTTAAAATCTGCCAACTCGATACCTGAACAGTGTATAAGTATACTGTACAAGTAAAGTTACTTATAGTACAAAAAGTGATAGTTTGGATGTCAAAAATTTCTTGTTCCATCGGCACAAGACAAAGGTCAAGGTAATTCATACAAAAAAAAGGAAAAAAAATATGTATAAGTATGTTCATTTCATTTCAAAAATAATAAGAATTCCTTTGAAATGCGCCACATTCCGCCACTTTCTTAAATTTTCAGCTTATCCTGCCAGAGTAAAAATTTGAGCCAAATCTGCCCAATTGGCAGAAATCTGCCACAAACGGTTACACTGGACAGAGGTGTCAGGTGACAACTGACAAGTGTCACTTGACAATGACAGGTTTAAACAGTAAAATCATAGATATAATAAAACTAGGGAGACCCCCCCTAGCCTTGCGTGACATGTGGCGCCATGATGAGCGCCAAGATTTGTTGTCAAATATACCTATTAAGTGACGTACCCTAGGTGACGCCATCTTATGCGCCAGTTTACAGATTAAAAATAGTCATGCTAAAATATTGTAGACGGAGCATTTGTTTCTGTCTGTGAGTAAAATGTTTTTTTTTTTTTTTTTTTTTTAACGTCCTGGAATACAGGCTTTTGTATGTAAGTTACAATAATTTCTCTTTAACTTACATAAATAATTATAAGCCTACGATGTATAATTAATTAGCCTACTATTAGCGAGAAACTAAATAAAATTTGAATTTTGCGAGCTACGGCCGAAACATGGCTGAAACCTTTTAAATGCTAACGCTCAATAACCACAGCTAAAATATTTTGCGATGGAGCCAAATATATCTGTACTTATTCTGTTTTGTCTTTACTGACGTTTTTAGGGTTCCACAACAAAATGGTCATTGGTAAAGATGGAACCATGAGACTTACTACGTCCGTCTGTCGAGTGTCGGTCCGCTAACTTAGAGTCATGAGCTTTATTTTGTAACCTAACATCATACAAAATAAAAAGAAAGTATAATATTTATAATTTTGTAAAGGGTAGAAAATAGCTGTCTTTCGCAATTTACGTGTGACAGCGTAAAAAATTAGAAAGTGGTTGGGGCTGGGCAAGGGCTGAGGGGGCATCGGATTACAGGGGAGTTCTGAAGGGGGTTCGGCTTAAAAAGGTCCTTTTTTATAATTGATAGGCTTGCGCTTGACTACAATCAAGTCTGATGAACAGAAATGATGAGGTCTAGGATGGAGCGCGCTTGCCTAGAAAATGCCTATTCACTCTTCTCTTGGTCCTGCTGAACTTTTACATACATCTTATCTTAAATCAGCAACTTTTGTATAGGTTTTTTTTACTCTATTACTAGTAAGTACTTGACTGCGATCTCACCTGATGGTAAGTGATGATGCAGCCTCAGATGCCCCAACGGTTTCTACGAGCATCGCACCGGAACGCTAAATCGCTTGGCGGTGCGTCATTGCTGGTAGGGTGGTAACTAGCCCCGGCCGAAGCCTCCCACCAGACCAGACCTGAGCCAATTTAGAAATAATAGAATTCCAAAGTGGCCCGTGGCGGGAATCGATACCGCGACCTCCCACTCGGATCCGAGCGCGCCGCCACTGCGCCAGGTAGGTCGTATATGTCGGAAACGGTTCCGACGACTTTCATGAAATTTTGTATACATATGGGGTTTCGTGGAGCGATAAATCGATCTAACTAGGATTCATTGTCGGAAAATATCGTATTTACCAAAAAAATCCTAAACGATCAGCAAACCCAGATATTTATTAGTTCAATGAACGAAAGGGCCGATTTTTTTTTTAACATTTATTACTTTTTTGTAGTATGGAACTCCGGACAGTAATAATTACCAAATAGAAAAACCCCCGACACGGAAATCGAACCCCGAGTGATCTGCAGTCGAAGATGCTCACCACTAAACCAGCGAGGCAGTATTCCAGCGAGGCAGTATTGACAAGTTGTCTGCCTCGAACGATGATGATGCCTCGACTGATGACCGTGTAGTACAAACCAGTTTGGCTAAAGGCTAGTGATAGTCCTCATTCAGTTTTTATCAGGGCGAAATTGTTTCGAGGAGATAATTAAAATCAAGGTTTAAATATGTAATATTTTATTCATAATTATTATTACCTATTTTCACAGTTATTTTAAAAGTTATATTAATATCAAGTATTACACTAACTTTTGTTTACGAATTACTAATGATTGCTCCGTTTAGAAAATTTGATTTCCATCTCAATCGTCAGATTTGTCCTCTTACAGCCTAATATATGACAAAATGGTGAGGTCTATATACAGTACGATCCCGATTCCCTAAAAAAAATTGACAAATTCATAATAACAAAAAAGTCAAAAAACAAATATTCTTAAAAATAATTCATTCAACTAAGAATCTAGCTTAACAACTGTACATAATATTACGAGTGGTTTCTTTAAAACGTGCTCCGTCCAACGTCGGCAAAGTGGGCAAAGAACTGACGCGTTACGGTACTCCACTACATCGACCTATTTACAAAATGTTTGCAAAACAAAATATAAACTATATACAACATCATTAAATATTCTCAAATGCTGTAACACATTTAAATCATTTCATATTCAACTAGCCATAATTCCGTCTAACCGCCGCGCACCAGCGACGGACGCCGCAATCAAACAATAATATTTCGTGTACCGACCGACCAGTCTGTACAATTTGTCTACATCACTTCTATACACTGAATACTAAGTTACAATTAAAATTAATCAGGTAAAAAGCAACTATAGTATAATTGTGTATTTGACTCAATTGAAAATATTAATTTCTTAAATCCATTTTAAATAACAAAAATCAAATGCACAAAATAAAATACCAAAAAATAATAATATTTGATTAAGTACAGTCGCGGAATGAAAAGGTTCGTCACCTTAGTGTCGATATTCGTTTGCACTAGTACTGCAAGAGTCCATTATGCCAACATTCCAGTGCAAGAAACAGCGCTGCTAACATTTGAATAAATATGACGTTTGCTATCGAATAAGGTTTTGCTTGTTTTTTCTATCCCGTCAATGTGTTACCAAAATGTATTAAAACCTCATTAAAACCTTAGTTATTTAGGAGAAATTATGATATTTTGAAATTATGACATTGACCGATTGACAATAGTTTTTAACAGAAATAATAATGTCAGGTTGAATTAACAAGAAGGTTGCAGTTTATCCATAATAATCTTGTTGACAAGATAAATAGTCAAACTACCTTGATCTGAACAATTTTGAACTTTACTAACGAACAGTTAAACTTTATTTTCTCTAACTCGAGTCTATTCTGTAACATAGTTTCAAAACGTAATATGTGCTCGTGATACGTTGAACGAATCAATTTGAAAATCGACGAACCTTTTCGTTCCGCGACTGTACATAGGAGTATTACTACATAGCAGCATTACTACAAATATTTCAATTCACGATGACGCGCCCCACTCTGTCAAACTCCAGATGAATCGACTGAAACATAAGTGATTTTGACAGAGTGAGGCGCGTCTTCGTGGATTGAAATATGTATAGCGTTTGTAGATCCATAGACATTTTTGCTTTTCATGTAAAACAGAATTCTATTTCAAAAATTTAAATGCCTATAACTTTGTATAATTTGTATAATTCATAGTCTGATTTTCATTTTGTTTTCAGTGTAAGTCATTATATTCTTATCCAATTACATATTATATAAAAATAAAAAATTGTGGTCGATTCTGTTGTGCAAAATCTCTAAACTAAACTAATTTGAAATAGTGGTATCCTTTTTCATACGGCGCAGTTTGAAAAGGATAGCAATATGTACTTTAAATTAGTTTAGTTTAGAGATTTTGCACAACAGAATCGACCACATTGAGTCAAATACCCTATTATGAATTCCAAAAAAAAAACATGATGTTAAGTTTTGAGTTTGAAAACCGAAATGTACCTATCCAATGTAAGAATAAAAAAGTTCAACAACGTCTTTATCTGCTATATACACATTACATTATAACCGTATGACACTCTATTACTTATTCGTTAGTTTATATATTAAAATAGAAAATTTCATATATCTACCAAACTGTAAGAGATTCGACAGATCATCGCCGTGGTCTGTTATTACAATTTTATATTATTCCATTTAATAATAATTTTATAAAATGATCCCTAAATATACAAAATGCTATCGTCGAACATGCTTTGTTTTCCTTTACAACTATTTAACTAATCGTAAACTATTGGTGTCACTAATTGTTTGTCAGTTACAAGGTTAATTTATCATAAGATAACGACATCACTAGAAACACTGTTTTTAGAATGGTGCACCACTTTCCCTTCCCTCAGCTGTCGACGCGGTTTCTTGGCAGTTCTTTTACAATATACTAGATTGCACTAATTTTTATTAATTAATTTTGAAGATAATGTTTCTTACGTCAACCAATGTTGAAGCTTTTGTTCCCTTGGTTATAAAACTGTACACGGCCAAAAAACTCGTGCTTAAAGTGAATGGTCAATTATTATTATTATTTATTATTATTATTGATCTAATGTAAAATTGCCACTAAATGTAAAGCTACATGATTTCGTATTAAAATATTCACAAAAAAATAATGTCAAAAGTAAATATAAAAATTTCGATTTCATTAGAAATAATAGAGATGAAAATGTAAAACCCTGTCGAACAAAACGTTTTTATGAAAATATTATGCGTGTGTAAAAATATCTAAATCACTATGTAAACAGCTAAACACCTTTGGTAATTCATACCGGTTTGAAAGGTAAAATAAAAATTATAATACATTACATTATACATAGCACAACAACACTATAATAATATAATCATAGCTGCAATAAGTAACTTGTGACATACTCAATTTTTGAACTAATTCATCTACTGCTTGGTTATTATAAGTATGCACCTTTGATACTATAATAATTTATTGACAGCATTTTACCATCAATAAAACATTGATGAATTTACTTACCTTATTCGAAGCTTAACAAATGCCTATCTTGTTAAGCTACAAATAACGGTACGGACAATTAATATTAAATCAGAAAAAAGATAGAGACAGTGCAAATGTTTTTTTTTATACATCACTAGCTATTACTTGGCTGTAATTTCAGCAGATGTTAAGTGGCGATGCAGCCGAAGATGTTATCATACTAACTTGGAAAGGGTTAGTAACCCCCCTGAAGGTTGCTACACAGCATCGCATCGGAAAGCTTAATCGCTTAGCGACGCGTCTTAGGTCGTTAAGGTGGTAACAGCCCTGGCTGAAGCCTCCTACTTTTTAATACATTTTTCTATCCATATTGAGGACCTAATGGCGTAACGAACCTGCCGTCTACGTCAGAGGTCGTGGGTTCGATTCCCACTACTGGTAAATGTTTGTGACGACTATGAATGTTTTACAGTGTCTGGGTGTTTTTCAATATTTATTATTATATTTATGTATATTAATATACGTATGTATATTTATCAGTTATCCCATAATCATAACGCAAGTTAATGCTTACTTTAGGGATAGATTGCGATGTGTGTAATGTATATATTTATATATTACATAAATAACTGTAAAGGTAGTTCTCTTGTTCTCTATGTATACTAACGGATCAATAGAACGGACGTGAAATGTATACGAACGGCCTCAAGAAATTTGTGCTGCGTTTACTAAAAGTGCAAACATATAGTAACCAAGCTATGATGAAAGATGAGGAAAGTGAGAATTTCTGCCTGCAAAACTTACGATTTAAAGTATATATTGGTAGAAAAAACTACCAGACACACTCATTCATGTAACATAATATGCGAGCACTTAAAATGATACCAAAATACTAGAATATTATCAAGTACAATAGTAACTAAGTAGATTAATCATACAATGACATTCGATGCGGAAATAATGTAGGCAGATTAATATCTGAAGTCATTGGACTTGGCTGACGCTGATTATGTCACAAAACATACATTTATAGTGGATGGATGATTTAAAATTGGACAGTTTAGACAGGTTCATAAATTAGTTCATTGGTGTATGAAGACTGATTTAAATGTGAAATTTTTATAGTATTGCTTCAAAATCTAGTATTGTGTGTCTCTGACATATCAGGGTGAAAAACTATAAGAAAAGAATTATTCTGATAAAAGCTGACACCTCATTGGTATAATAAGATGACAGACAACAAGAAAATAAGAAGTATCCATAATAGTTAATCTAATAGTTGGTTATCTTTTACCATCGAATGTCAAATAACTGTTGACAAACAAAGACAAAACATAGCTATTTCACTGCTATTGCAAGTGTATGAATAAGGGAGTATTTTGTAAAAATATAGATGTTGCATATTAATATTAAAATACAGTCACTGCTAATCAAAATAATTTATCAGCCTCATCCAAAGTGGAGCCTCTTCACACAGAGTGATATTATAAAGTCAAACACAATACAATTGATTGAAATAATATTGGATCAAAATGAAAATAAATATTCCATCAAAATAAATTCATTTCATGCGGTATACCATGATATAAAATATAAATTTTGCACATAGCTTCATAGAAAAAAATATAAAAAATGTATAAAAAGGTAAAATTACAACATTATGCGATTTTTGTATCTATCAGTGGCAATAGGTCACCAATGATACTCAATGATGCATATAAGTGGAGTCAAGTACACTATTGAAAATGTTTAGAATGGAGAGTGAGATCAAGGAAGAATGATTTTATATAATGAAAGACTGTAATGGAAGAATTTTTTCTCATGAGTGCAATGAAAATGAAATGCCCGTAGTTACAAGACAAATCTTAGACAGCTTTATAAAACTGTCTTTTTTCCAAATTGGACCTTTTTCGAAGTTTTCAATGAAATTTATTATAAAATATGAATATATTAATATAACATACCCGGCTTATCTAACTTTTTTTGTAATTTTCTAAGCTTTAATATAACATTTTGATATTCACACAAGTTTGTGGTAACTTTCAACCAGAGTTAAACGCCTTTTTGTCATAAGTTACTTCAAAATGTTAAAATAAAAAGTCATGAATTTCTAATATTTTGTGTATAAAAAAACCCGCCATGGTTTATTATTCTATTTATGGTTCGTATGTAGCATAATTTTTGTTTTAATAGTGATTGAAAAAAGCAGCAATGTATAGACAGAAGATCTAAATGGCTTTTTTTAAGATAAGTTATTAAGAATTGATTTAGGAAACTATTTCTTTTTGAAATATTAAAAGTTCAGAAATAATAATTCTGAATACTTATAACAAAGAGGTATAAACATTGAGTCACCACACACTATCCATCTGACTAAAACTATTCAATAACTCCATCAATAATCCTCACGGCTTCACCATACGTACAAGCTTTATCATTTTAATTAATTTACCTAAGTACTGCCTTCTATTCCTCTTGTAAACTAGATTGTGTGTAGTGTATTTCTGTATATCACAAGTAGAAAATAAATAAGTCGTTGTTAAATAGAAATAAAGTAAACTACACTACACACAATTTTTTTTTCAGTAAAAAAAATCTCATGTTTTCAAATCCCGAAAATTATGCGTAATTGCAATTGTTTACTAAAGTAATCAACTCTGAGTTTCATTTGAGTAACTGTGTACGCAACTAATTTAGCTATTTTTTAACAATTGCTTTCTCCGCTAGACTGTAACACCAATCTAGTAGAAGGAAATAAGTGAAAAAAAACAAGATTGAGAATGAAATAAATAATAAATTTTGTCACAGTAAGTAGTAAACAAGGATAGTAGTCTAGATTGGTGTTACATTCGTAACTCTCTTCACAATAACTCCAATAAATAATTTACATTACAATAATGGTAACCAACGCGGATGGTTCTCCTCTTGACTCGTTCGTTCAGTATGTTACACTACTCTGTGCCCACACAATACTTCACAGTATAAAAACTTTAACAAATACAAAAGTTTTATCTTCCCGTCTGGATATTTCCTGTCGGTTGGTGCACTTTCACTTGCAAACATACAGACGACCGATATTAAATACTATAGTGTAGTAACGCCAACGCCGAACACTAAACTATGCGGCAATTAAGTTGATCCAAAATGGAGGTCGTCTGTGCAGGTACTTCTCCGCACACTTCTCGTTACGCGCTTCCGCTCGCGGCGCCTTCATACCGCACCTCAGTTGAAACCCGAAAAATGTGTACTGCGCAGGGTTCAACTTATACGCCGCCTACAACTTGTTTAAAATTACATACTCGTACTTGATATAAAATTGGTGTATTGACCTTCTGTTGATATATCTCATACTAGTTGATCCACTCCTACTTTGCTCGGGTGGTGCTGTGGGAATTCTTTCTGATACCTTGTCTTCATCGCAACGACCTTGGAAAATTTCAGTTTTCTAGATCTATTGGTCTAGGCAACATAATACCATCACCAATTGTAAGTTGTAACTCAGCCCTTGGATAAGTTATTTCTGCCATTAATTCAGCTGCCAAAATGTTTCTTAGATCTTGATGCGTAAATATGTTGCACGGTAATAGCATCATGAAGGTCATCAGTGTAAGGCTCAATTTATCGCATCCAATAATCCAATATGTCGGTCGTCCCGGCAGTGGGGTGGGGCGGGTCTACCCGAGCGCGGCCGCCGTGTGGTAGAGCTGCATCAGCACCTGCACGTGCAGCGGCAGGCACGACCGGCGGTCGTGCGTCGTGCCGTCCAGCGCGAGCCACGACAGCGCGTTGTACCCTTCCAGCACGTATCTGTAACGGAATTATTTTTATTAGGGATTGCATTTTCAAAAAACTTCATGATATGCGCTACATGATATGCCCCTGGAGTATATATAGTACCGAACTAGTAGGGCGCGTGGGGGCGCGGGCCACATGTGGCCCGCGGGCTGTCTTCCCCCTATTCGCCTTCCAACTTTTAGTCTCTTCTATATTCCCCATAAATTTTCTATGAAAAAAAAAAATTCCGCCATTTTGAATTTTTTTCCGTCCATCGAATAGACCTTTAGGTCTTGATCACTTCTTGTCAAGAAACCAATCTTCCATCTTTTATACTCTTTGAGATATTGGCGAAATTCGTTTGGCGGCCATTTTGAATCCGCCATTTTGAATTTTTTTTCAGCTCACTGTCAATTGGATGACATTTCAAATGTCATTTGGTCGAGCAAAAAAATTTTTCATACAAAATTGTTCAGGAGAGGTGATCAATCAGTGAGTGGCCAATCAGCACGAGCAGCTATATATATATTAACTAGTAGGGTGCGTGGGGGCGCGGGCCACATGTGGCCCGCGTGCTGTCTTCCCCTCTATTTGCCTTACAACTTTTAGTCACTTCAACATTCCCATACATTTTCTATGAAAAAATATTTTCCGCCATTTTGAATTTTTTTATGTCCATCGAATAGACCTTCGGACCTTGATCACTTCTTGTCAAGAAACCGTTCTTCCATCTATTATACTTTCCGAGATAACGGCGAAATTCGTTTGGCGGCCATTTTGAATCCGCCATTTTGAAATTTTTTTCAGCTCACTGCCAATTGGATGACGTTTCAAATGACATTTGGTCGAGCACCCCCCACCTATCTTCAATATCCTGGCTGTGCTCTTCACTCGTCTTCGAAATCCTCAATCATCAGCTCTCTCCGTATTTTTCCTCCGAATGATTTTTTTTCTTTTATACGACACCATCCTTGAAAAATTTTTTTTTCATACAAAATTGTTCAGGAGAGGTGATCAATGAGTGAGTCAGTCAGTCAATCAGTGAATCAGCACGAGTAGCTATATATATAGTAACTAGTAGGGCGCGTGGGTGCGCGGGCCACATGTGGCCCGCGTGCTGTCTTCCCGCCCATGAAACTATCGCCGTCATCTCCATCGTCAATTATTGGAATCCGATTGGCAGTGGGCTGAAAAAATTACCTAGGAACACGGTCATGGTTTTAAAGATAGTTAAGGGCTGTTCCAACAAAAAATACCGCTGAACCTCATCGGATGAGGTTCAGCGTATTTTTGTTCGAGCAGCCCTTAACTATCTTCAAAACCACGACCGTGCTCCTCAATCATCATCCAAATCCTAGATCATCATCTCTTCTCATATTTTTCTCTGGTGGTTCTCCGTAAAACTGCGTCAATGACTTGCATAGTTCCCTACTTATTGTGGCATGTACATTTTCCATCGAAAAATAAATTCCGCCACTTTGAATTTTTTTCCATTCATCCCGTAAACGTTGAGATCCTGATCACCTCTTGCTAAGAAACCACTGTCTTATCTTTTAAACTTTCCGAGATAGAACAACACGTAATTTGTATGGCGGCCATCTTGAATCCGCCATTTTGGATTTTTTTTTCAGCTCACTGCCAATTGCATGAGGTTCCGAGTATTTTTTGTTTGAGCAGTCCCCACCTAACTATAATACCTTGCCCGTGCTCCTCGACAGTCTTCAAAACCCTCAATCATCATCTCATTCCATATTTTTCTCTGAGAGTCCTCCAAATAACCGCATCAAAGTACTACATGTTTCACAACTTATCAATAGTCTCTTCAAAATTCGCCATACATTTTCTATGGAAAAATTAATTTCCGCCATTTTGATTTTTTTTTCTATCCATCGGATAGACGTCCGGGTCCTGATCACTTCTTGTCAAGAAACCGTTCTTCCATCTTTTATACTTTCCGAGATAACGACGAAATTCAAATGGCGGCCATTTTGAATCCGCCATTTTGAATTTTTTTTCAGCTCACTGCCAATTGGATGACGTTTCAAATGACATTTGGTCGAGCACCCCCCACCTATCATCGATACCCTGGCCGTGCTCTTCACCCGTCTCCGAAATCCTCAATCATCAGCTCTCTCCGTATTTTTCCTCCGAATGAATTTTTTTCTTCTATACGACCTCATCCGTGAAAAAAAAATTTTTCATACAAAATTGTTCAGGAGAGGTGATCAATCAGTGAGTGAGTGGCCAATCAGCACGAGCAGCTATATATATATTAACTAGTTTTTCGCGTGGGGGCGCGGCCCGCTAAAGCGGACCGCGTAACTGCTTGTAGCAATTTACGTGGTCGCTCATACTCGGATTTAGCAAAAACTTTGGATTTTCTTATAGTAGGTACCCAGTCGCCATACAATTTAGTATGAAAAATTTTTTTCCGCCATTTTGATTTTTTTTCTTTTCGATAGATAGAACTCTTCGTGCTGATCATTTCTTGTTAAGAAACCACTTTTCTATCTTTTATACTTTCTGAGATAGACACCCACGAAATTTGTATGGCGGCCATCTTTTTTTCGCCATTTTGAAATTTTTTTCAGCGCATTGGCGATTGCACGAGGTTTCGAATGACATTTGGTCGAGCACCCCCCACCTATCTTCAATACCCTGGCTGAGCCCTTCACCCGTCTCCGAAATCCTCAATCATCAGCTCTCTCCATATTTTTCACCGAGTCATTTCTTGACTTCTATACGAAGCTACAAGTGAAAAAAAAATTGTTCATACAAAATTTTACAGGAGGACATTTTGGGGAAAATCTCGAAAACTACCCCAAATGTGGCAACACTGCTTTTATATTTCGATACTGCTCGTCGAGTTACACAATCGGTTCATACATGTCAACTTTCCGAAATGTTGCCAAATGCCTCAAAAACACGATCAAAATATTCAAAAAAATTAAATGAATACAAAATGGCCGCCACCGCATTTCACAGAAATATATTACATAGTTTAGTACTTTTCCTAGTAACAACAGGATATGCTGCTTCGTATTACATTTAAATTTTTCATCTCGCTCGCACCCAGGCGACATGATTACCCCTGAAAAGTGACCATGTCGAAAATCACTTTTTCTTTGATAAATTCCAGTGTTGCCAATCCTCGGCGACAAAAATACCCAAATGTCATTTGTACAAGTAAGACACGTGATTGATCATACACGGATTTCGCAAAAAGTCCGTATTTAGATTTTTTACTTTTTGGGGAAAATCTCGAAATTTCCGAGAAATGGGGTAATTTTTTTCCCCCACTCAATACTTCGAGTCTGTACTCACGAACGCCCCATAGAAGTCGAAACGCTCCGATGTTGCCAAGTGTGTGAAATTTGAATTTTAAAATTGCGTTTTTTCGTACCTCAGACTGATTGGCCGCCCGAACAGCCGCCATCTTGGATTTTGAAAAATTTCTCCCGTTTTGTCAAAATTCAGGATAATTGGGGGCGAAACAAGAAAAAATCATCATCCTCGAGTACCCCGTTTAGGATCTGTGGCGCCGCGGTTTGGGGTCGAAAAATGAAAAATTTTAAAAAACCACAGCTCGGCCGCCATCTTGTTTTTCCAAAATTTTCCATTTTTTCTATTAATCGTTTACTAATATTTACAATCGTTGCGAGTTTGAACGAAATCGGTCGGAATACAAAAAAGTTACAGAAATCACGTCGGCCGCCATCTTGTTTTTCTGAAATGTCAGATTTTTCCCATACTCGAATCCCCCACGCGAACACATCCCCCATACATCATTATATCGTTTTCAGTCTCCTTCTGGGAGAACAATTGTATATGTCAGTGAGTGAGTGAGTGGTAATCGAGCTATATATAGTATAACTAGTAGGGTGCGTGGGGGCGCGGGCCACATGTGGCCCGCGTGCTGTCTTTCCCCCTATTTGCCTTACAACTTTAGTCCCTTTAACATTCCCCATACATTTTCTATGAAAAAAATAAATTCCGCCATTTTGAATTTTTTTTCTATCCATCCAATAGACCTTCTGGTCCTGATCACTTCTTGTCAAGAAACCGTTCTTCCATCTTTTACACTTTCCGAGATATTGACGGATTTCAAATAGCCGCCATTTTGAATCCGCCATTTTGAAATTTTTTTCGGCTCACTGCCAAATGGATGACGTTTCAAATGACATTTGGTCGAGCACCCCCCACCTATCTTTGATACCCTGGCTGTGCTCTTCACCAGTCTCCGAAATCCTCACTCATCAGCTCTCTCCGTATTTTTCCTCCGAATGAATTTTTTTCTTTTATACGACACCATCCTTGAAAAAAAATTTTTTCATACAAAATTGTTCAGGAGAGGTGATCAATGAGTCAGTCAGTGAATCAGCACGAGTAGCTATATATATAGTAACTAGTAGGGCGCGTGAGTGCGCGGGCCACATGTGGCCCGCGTGCAGTCTTCCCGCCCATAAAACTATCGCCGTCATCTCCATCGCCAATTAGAATCCGATTGGCAGTGGGCTGAAAAAAATACCTAGGAGCACGGTCATGGTTTTAAAGATAGTTGAGGGCTGTTCCAACAAAAAGTACCGCTGAACCTCATCGGATGAGGTTCAGCGTATTTTTGTTCGAACAGCCCTTAACTATCTTTAAAACCACGACCGTGCTCCTAAATCATCATCCAAATCCTAGATCATCATACTTTTCTCATATTTTTCTCTGGCGGTTCTCCGTAGAACTGCGTCAATGACTTGCATAGTTCCCTACTTATTGTGGCATGTACATTTTCCATCAAATAAATTCTGCCACTTTTAATTTTTTTCCATTCATCCCGTAAACCTTGAGATCCTGATCACCTCTTGATAAGAAACCACTTTCTTATCTTTTATACTTTCCGAGATAGAACAACACGAAATGTGTATGGCGGCCATCTTCAATCCGCCATTTTGGATTTTTTTTCAGCTCACTGCCAATTGCATTAGGTTCCGAGTATTTTTTGTTTGAGCAGTCCCCACCTAACTATAATACCTTGCCCGTGCTCCTCGACAGTCTTCAAAACCCTTAATCATCATCTCATTCCATATTTTTCTCTGAGAGTCCTCCAAAAAACCACATCAAAGTACTACATGTTTCACAACTTTTCAACAGTCTCTTCAACTTTCGTCATACATTTTCTATGAAAAAAATAAAGTCCGCCATTTTGATTTTTTTTTCTATCCATCGTATAGACCTTCGGATCCTGATCAACTCTTGTCAAGAAACCGTTCTTCCATCTTTTATACTTTCCGAGATAACGACGAAATTCAAATGGCGGCCATTTTGAATCCGCCATTTTGACTTTTTTTTCAGCTCACTGCCAATTGGATGACGTTTCAAATGACATTTGGTCGAGTACCCCCCATCTATCTTCGATACCCTGGCCGTGCTCTTCACCCGTCTCCGAAATCCTCAATCATCAGCTTTCTCCGTATTTTTCCTCCGAATGAATTTTTTTCTTCTATACGATCTCATCCGTGAAAAAAAAATTTTTCCTACAAAATTGTTCAGGAGAGGTGATCAATGAGTCAGTCAGTGAATCAGCACGAGCAGCTATATATATATTAACTAGTAGGGCGCGTGGGGGCGCGGGCCACATGTGGCCCGCGTGCTGTCTTCCCGCCTATAAAAAAATCCCCTTTCATTTTGTGTGAAAAAAAAAATTCCGCCATTTTGAATTTTTTTTCGCTCCATCGAATAGACCTTCGGGTCCTGATCACTTCTTGTCAAGAAACCGTTCTTCCATCTTTTATACTCTTCGAGATATTGGCGAAATTCGTTTGGCGGCCATTTTGAATCCGCCATTTTGAATTTTTTTTCAGCTCACTGGCAATTGGATGACGTTCCAAATGACATTTGGTCGAGCACCCACCACCTATCTACGATACCCTTGGCTGTGCTCTTCATCCGTCTTCGAATTCCTCAATCATCAGCTCTCTTCGTATTTTTCCTCCGAATGAATTTTTCCCTTATATACGAAATGGTCATTGAAAAAAAATTTTTTCATACAAAATTGTTCAGGAGAGGTGATCAATGAGTGAGTCAGTGAATCAGCACGAGTAGCTATATATATATTAATGTATAGAAAGCGTTACCCGAGCGCGGCTGCCCTTATCTATACGCGTAACCGACTCAAGGGTGGGAGAATGTACCGACATTAAAGGACGTGCTGCTCTTTCTGGCGGCAAATGGACTTGGAGGGGATATCAAGGAAGCGGCGAGCACAATAGATCCGAGAGGGTCAAAGTGTTAGTGTTGCGGAGAAGCCTTGCATAGGCGCGTCATCAAGAAAATATCTGATAAGATACCTGAGCACATCGGTGGTGGTGGTGGAGTCGAGCGGGTGCGCGTTGTGGTCGCGCCGCTGCGACAGCGAGGTGGTGTAGTCGTCCTGCGCGGCGCACTGCAGGTGCAGCGCGTTCTTGAGGAAGGCGGGGCACGCGTCGCGCAGGTGCCGGCAGCTCGCCCACCACCAGCTCGGCATGGCGCCCAGCGGAGCCGTCGACACCAGGTAGCCGAGCGCCAGCGGCTGCTGGAGGACTGTGCCCACGTTCTCCTACACCAACAAATTGATATATTGTAGTACATTAATTATGAATTACAAAAAAAAATAGTGAAAACTCAATAAAAAAGTTTAAAACTCCCAACAAGTCTAAAGACGTTTTCACTTCAAGATTACCTAAGAGGGTGCGTGGTGATGCTGCTGTCGCGAGTTCAATGGCTTTTATCATCTCAAAAATGGGGCATTTGTCCTGTCTGAAGAAGTTTTCAGTTCAATTAAACTTGAATGTACAGTCGCAGAATGAAAAGGTTCGTCAATTTTCAAATTGATTCGTGTACACTAGTCGATTGTTTTAGTATGTTGACATTTTGGACTCTTGCAGTGCTAGTGCAAGGGAAAATGGACACTAAGGTGGCGAACGTTTTCATTCCGCGACTGTACATAGTATATAACGAGAGGAGAGGCTGTAGTTACCGGCTGGTGGTCGTCGTCGCGCGAGTAGGCGCCGGCGAGGCTGGCGTGGCGCGCGGGGCTGCCCTCGCGGCTCGCGTCATCGTCGTGGCGGCGCGGGGACGCGTGCGGGCTGCGCGTGGGCCACATGAACATAGTGAGAGGAGAGGCTGTAGTTACCGGCTGGTGGTCGTCGTCGCGCGAGTAGGCGCCGGCGAGGCTGGCGTGGCGCGCGGGGCTGCCCTCGCGGCTCGCGTCGTCGTCGTGGCGGCGCGGGGACGCGTGCGGGCTGCGCGTGGGCCACATGAACATAGTGAGAGGAGAGGCTGTAGTTACCGGCTGGAGGTCGTCGTCGCGCGAGTAGGCGCCGGCGAGGCTGGCGTGGCGCGCGGGGCTGCCCTCGCGGCTCGCGTCGTCGTCGTGGCGGCGCGGGGACGCGTGCGGGCTGCGCGTGGGCCACATGAACATAGTGAGAGGAGAGGCTGTAGTTACCGGCTGGTGGTCGTCGTCGCGCGAGTAGGCGCCGGCGAGGCTGGCGTGGCGCGCGGGGCTGCCCTCGCGGCTCGCGTCGTCGTCGTGGCGGCGCGGGGACGCGTGCGGGCTGCGCGTGGGCCACATGAACATAGTGAGAGGAGAGGCTGTAGTTACCGGCTGGTGGTCGTTGTCGCGCGAGTAGGCGCCGGCGAGGCTGGCGTGGCGCGCGGGGCTGCCCTCGCGGCTCGCGTCGTCGTCGTGGCGGCGCGGGGACGCGTGCGGGCTGCGCGTGGGCCACATGAACATAGTGAGAGGAGAGGCTGTAGTTACCGGCTGGTGGTCGTCGTCGCGCGAGTAGGCGCCGGCGAGGCTGGCGTGGCGCGCGGGGCTGCCCTCGCGGCTCGCGTCGTCGTCGTGGCGGCGCGGGGACGCGTGCGGGCTGCGCGTGGGCCACATGAACATAGTGAGAGGAGAGGCTGTAGTTACCGGCTGGTGGTCGTCGTCGCGCGAGTAGGCGCCGGCGAGGCTGGCGTGGCGCGCGGGACTGCCCTCGCGGCTCGCGTCGTCGTCGTGGCGGCGCGGGGACGCGTGCGGGCTGCGCGTGGGCCACATGAACATAGTGAGAGGAGAGGCTGTAGTTACCGGCTGGTGGTCGTCGTCGCGCGAGTAGGCGCCGGCGAGGCTGGCGTGGCGCGCGGGACTGCCCTCGCGGCTCGCGTCGTCGTCGTGGCGGCGCGGGGACGCGTGCGGGCTGCGCGTGGGCCACATGAACATAGTGAGAGGAGAGGCTGTAGTTACCGGCTGGTGGTCGTCGTCGCGCGAGTAGGCGCCGGCGAGGCTGGCGTGGCGCGCGGGGCTGCCCTCGCGGCTCGCGTCGTCGTCGTGGCGGCGCGGGGACGCGTGCGGGCTGCGCGTGGGCCACATGAACATAGTGAGAGGAGAGGCTGTAGTTACCGGCTGGTGGTCGTCGTCGCGCGAGTAGGCGCCGGCGAGGCTGGCGTGGCGCGCGGGGCTGCCCTCGCGGCTCGCGTCGTCGTCGTGGCGGCGCGGGGACGCGTGCGGGCTGCGCGTGGGCCACATGAACATAGTGAGAGGAGAGGCTGTAGTTACCGGCTGGTGGTCGTCGTCGCGCGAGTAGGCGCCGGCGAGGCTGGCGTGGCGCGCGGGGCTGCCCTCGCGGCTCGCGTCGTCGTCGTGGCGGCGCGGGGACGCGTGCGGGCTGCGCGTGGGCCACATGAACATCTCGTCGAGCAGGTCCGTCATGTTCTCCTCGCCCATCTCCTCGTCGGGCATTTCGAGCCCCATCAGGATGTCGTTCTCTTCGCCGTTCGCGTTGGGGGGCTCGAATGGCATTTGGTTTGACTGGAAAATAAAATGCGTTCATTCGCATCAACTGACTCACGCAAATGCTGCGATGTATGTGCTCGTGAAACACGCAAAGATAGAACCTAATTCAGCGTAAACATCTCAACAGTGATGGAATGGCTCGCGATTTTTGCACTAAAGTTGACCTCACTTGCCGGGAAAAAGAGTATATGCGAGGAAGTGATGTCGCTATGCGTATATAAAATGCGAGAACCTGTCATTATAGGTAAACCGCTATAAACTTATCCTTGATGGTCTGCGGGTAGCGGGGCGGGAGTCACTCAACCAATGAGCTAGTCTGCCACTGCCCGCTGACAGCGCTGCCGTATCATTATAACCAATCGCATCACCCGCCCCGCGTCCCGTAGACCATCAGGAGAGTCAAGTTTATAGCGGTTTACCTATACTTGTAAACATATTATGAAAACGCAGAAGTCTGGCTCGGTTAACACCAGGCACACAAACATGCTAGATTGCGACCTACCTGTGTGGTAGCAGACGTGGGGAAGACAAGTATATGCGTGGCGGTGACGTCCCGCGGCGTGTGCAGGTGCGACTGTATGGAGGCCTGCGAGAACCTCTCGTCGGGCGTGAACCGGTCGGCCATGAGGCGCAGGCAGGAGTCGGGCTCGGTGGACACGAGGCACGCGGACAGGATGCACGGCGCGCCGCTGCGGTACAGCAGCGAGCAGCTGCCGCACATCTCGCGTAACATGTTCGACGCTCGGTTTAGGTTCGGTCGAGACAGGAGCCAACTCCAACCTGTAAAATTAATGTGCGGTGATAACTTAATGGAATTGTAGCTAAAGTATACAAATAAAAATGTAGTCGCCGGCTCGTAAATTGGCATGGTTTTGGCGAGGTGGAAGAAAGTATCGTACACTTCGTGCAACGGAGTGCCATAGAGAAAACTGACCAATTAGTTGGTTCGCGCTTGGATCCCATTACCTCGTTCCCCTCACCCCGTGTAGTAACAAAAAAGGCCCAAAAGCGTTTACTTTGCACGTGCCAAGTAACGTATCGTCTCGGCAACAGCTGTACTGCATGGAAATTAATTGTCAAAAAACTTGTTGAGTTGCATTGCAGTTTGCATTTTGTCAAGATATCGAGACATGCCCATATTTTTTACATAAAAAGAGAAAAAATACCAAAACAACAATAATTATAAAAGTTTGTTATGCCCACCTTTGAGTTCCCCATGGCCGATCCGTCCCACGCGGCCGACGACCAGCCGCCACGGCTGAACCGACTGTGACATGATGCCCAGAGCGAAGTCCATCAGTTTCGTCAGACCCAACCTCCGCGCGGGGCCACCGCGCTTCCGTCGTGATCTGAAATAAAAAAAATGTATATTTCACATACACAGACTTCTTATGGTATAAACTGTGGCAGGTGATTCCCGGATTGCCATCAATACGAGCCATCAATGCCATCATCAGCTCCCACGCGAGATCATCGTCATGTACGTACCTGGCAGGCACGTGTATGTTGATGGCGGCGGTGTCGAGCAGCTCGCCGCGCGCGTCGGTCGCGGCGGCCAGCAGCCAGCGCTGGTCGTGCGACAGGCAGTACGTCAGGAACAGCACGGCGCTCTGGTCGCCGCAGCACCCACGCGAGATCATCGTCATGTACGTACCTGGCAGGCACGTGTATGTTGATGGCGGCGTTGTCGAGCAGCTCGCCGCGCGCGTCGGTCGCGGCGGCCAGCAGCCAGCGCTGGTCGTGCGACAGGCAGTACGCCAGGAACAGCACGGCGCTCTGGTCGCCGCAGCACCCACGCGAGATCATCGTCATGTACGTACCTGGCAGGCACGTGTATGTTGATGGCGGCGGTGTCGAGCAGCTCGCCGCGCGCGTCGGTCGCGGCGGCCAGCAGCCAGCGCTGGTCGTGCGACAGGCAGTACGCCAGGAACAGCACGGCGCTCTGGTCGCCGCAGCACCCACGCGAGATCATCGTCATGTACGTACCTGGCAGGCACGTGTATGTTGATGGCGGCGGTGTCGAGCAGCTCGCCGCGCGCGTCGGTCGCGGCGGCCAGCAGCCAGCGCTGGTCGTGCGACAGGCAGTACGCCAGGAACAGCACGGCGCTCTGGTCGCCGCAGCACCCACGCGAGATCATCGTCATGTACGTACCTGGCAGGCACGTGTATGTTGATGGCGGCGGTGTCGAGCAGCTCGCCGCGCGCGTCGGTCGCGGCGGCCAGCAGCCAGCGCTGGTCGTGCGACAGGCAGTACGCCAGGAACAGCACGGCGCTCTGGTCGCCGCAGCACCCACGCGAGATCATCGTCATGTACGTACCTGGCAGGCACGTGTATGTTGATGGCGGCGGTGTCGAGCAGCTCGCCGCGCGCGTCGGTCGCGGCGGCCAGCAGCCAGCGCTGGTCGTGCGACAGGCAGTACGCCAGGAACAGCACGGCGCTCTGGTCGCCGCAGCACCCACGCGAGATCATCGTCATGTACGTACCTGGCAGGCACGTGTATGTTGATGGCGGCGGTGTCGAGCAGCTCGCCGCGCGCGTCGGTCGCGGCGGCCAGCAGCCAGCGCTGGTCGTGCGACAGGCAGTACGCCAGGAACAGCACGGCGCTCTGGTCGCCGCAGCACCCACGCGAGATCATCGTCATGTACGTACCTGGCAGGCACGTGTATGTTGATGGCGGCGGTGTCGAGCAGCTCGCCGCGCGCGTCGGTCGCGGCGGCCAGCAGCCAGCGCTGGTCGTGCGACAGGCAGTACGCCAGGAACAGCACGGCGCTTTGGTCGCCGCACGCAGAGCCCCACGTCTCCGCCACCTCCTTGAGCGCGCGCGGCGGGGCGAGCACCCACGCCGGTGAGAACAGTTTGTACGGCGCTCGGTTTTTCTCCTGTAAACAAATAATTATGAGATTCAGAAACATGGTCAAACCCACATCCAAGACCGATCTAAACTAGTAATACTAGTAATACTAGTAATTTATGTGCTGCCACTCGGCCTACTGGCACATTGTGTCTGACCCTAATGGTCAGGGGACAGGATCAGGGAATCCAAGTAGCGGACCCAGGGTCTTGGAAAGCACGTTCATAAATATACGTTCAAGCACGCACTTTCATAGGTACAGACTAGAGAGAGGGGTAAAGGCACTCACGTCTTTGGAGCTGAGGAACAGGTTGGCGTGGGCCGCGGTGCCGAAGCCGGTGAGAGACTTGCCGTTGGGCGTGTGCGCCAGCAGCCGCCGCGCGCCCGTGAACACGCTGAACGCGAGCGCGCGCACCTCCGACCCGCAGCCGCCGCGCGCGCCCCACGTCTCCACCACGCCCTCCAGCGACACGATCTGCAAGCAGAGTTGCCACTCAGATAACTAATCTATGACATGAATACAAGGTACATAAATGGTCAGCACACATCTATGTAATGATTCAACGACACACACATGTGACGAAACGTAGACAACATGGATGTCATTTTGATGATATTGGGCGTTTCCCCATTGAAACCAGTGTATTTTAGACCTATCAGATGGTAGCACTATTTACTGATCCACCACACCGTAATTGCAAAGCATTACTGTTTCGGTTTGAAGGGCACTGAAGCTGGAGATTACTAGACAACGACGAGATCTGATGTTGCAGTGCTGCGCGTCGTATGAGATTGCAATGCTAAATATTGAAACGCTCTGTGTCTGACACGGGCAGACGTTTTTACTACCGTCAATTTCAGACTAGCGATATTACAGTGTTCAGTCGGCCTCTCACCTTGATGAGCGGGTTGTGGTGGTGCAGGTGCGTGTGCGCGTGCGCGGCGAGCCTCAGCAGCGCGGCGAGCGCGCGCGGGCGGTGCGCGTGCGCGGCGGGCGGCTCCACCACGTAGATGACGAGCGCGGGCGCGCCCGACTCGTCCTCCTCCCACGCGCCGCCCGCCTCCGCCTCGTGCTCCGCCGCGCCGCCGCCCGTGCCGCCCGGCGTGCCCGGCCGCTCGGGCGCAGCCGGCGGTCGCATTCCACTTGTATTGCCTATTTTCAAAATAAAAATTAGAAAAAAAACATGGCTACCATTTTTTTTTTCTTCATTGTTTCAGACCTTTGCCTTTTGCCACGTGGTCGGGGGTTCGAAAGCTCTGACTTTATTTCGGAGTTATGTGCGTTTGAGTAAAATAAATATCACAGTGTTTGAAACATTGTAAAAGCTGAGAGTTCACCATAATGTTCTTGAAGGTGTACCAAACACCCAACTAGCACTTGGCCTGTGTGGCTATGGAGGGCGCAAAACATTAATCATAGCTCACATAGTCATGATATCTCTACACTTGATTTTGTATACTTAGAAACACAATTTTTTTTTTTTTTTTTTTTTTCTCTTTATTTGGGAAACAAACAGCTTAAACATAATACATAATCTTAATCTAAATATATTTAGTACATAAGCCAGTAAAGTTTCCACTCTCTGGATTACAATTTTATGTTTTACTGGGAGTTGTACTAGATGTTACATTGATAATATATTATAAAAGTGAGATCATCTGCCACTAAGAAAATTAGTAACTTTTCTTAATGGCAGAAATGAACCCTGCGTACTTATATTGAAAATGATCTATGTTTTTATATTTTTTATTGTAAGTGTCGCATGAACGTACTATAAATCTGTTACGGCTATAATTAGTTTTGGTAATTGCGAGATCAAATACATTGTTTTTACGTGATTTACGTATATTTAATTTTGGTATGCAAAATTTTATTTTGTGCAACAGATAAGGGCTATCAATGATACCATTAATAATTTTATATAAAAATATCTGATCCTTATGTTCCCTTCTCAATTGTAATGTTTTTAATTTTGTGGTATCAAATGAGCTAAATCTTTTATTTAAGCACTTGATAAATTTACGCTGAATACTTTCTAGCATTTCTACGTAGACAGCATATTGAGGGTTCCAAGCAGTGGAAGCATGCTCAAGTTGTGACCTGACTAGTGAGTTATATAGCAGGATGAGTGTGTCGGGATTTTTAAAGTCAGTTGTTTGACGAAGAACAAAACCAAGCATCTTATAAGCTTTATTTCTGATTTTGTTCAAATGTTGATCAAAAAGTAATTGTCTATCCAGCTGGACTCCCAGGTCTCTCACCTCATTTACTTTACGCAATTTCTTACCGAGCAAGTAGTAAGTATGAGATATTATATTCTTTTTTCTAGTAAAGGAAATAGTACAGCATTTGTCTATATTTAAATCTAAACCATTGTCTAAACAGTATTGACTAATACGATCCAGATCTTCTTGCAACCCTAAACAGTCCCTTTCTGTCTTAATAATATTATAAATTTTTGTATCATCTGCATATAGGAGCACATGAGAATTTTTGACACATTTTACAGCGTCGTTAATAAAAATGTTAAAAAGCAATGGTCCGAGGTGAGAGCCCTGAGGAACGCCAGACGTTATAGGGACAAAAGTAGAGGCCCTTTAACTGCCACTGCTTGGGTCCGCTCACGCAAATAAGAAATAAGCCATCTAAGGAGGTCACCGTGTATACCGATCCTTTCCAGTTTGGCAATTAATAAATCATGCGATATTTTATCAAAGGCTTTGGAGTAATCAGTATACACGGCATCAACCTGGAAACCATTATCCATCGCATCTAAGGTCATGTCTAGCAATTCACAGAGATTGGTTTCCGTAGAACGTTTGTTTATGAACCCGTGTTGAGACAATGTTATTAGTGGTCGAACTGCGGGGAATAACTTATCGTATATGATTTTTTCGAATAGTTTAGGGATGACAGATAATTTTGAAATACCACGATAATTTCGTATATTATGCTTATCACCGCTTTTGTGAATAGGGGTAATTATAGAACGTTTCCACGTATTAGGCAAAATGCCGGAACTCAGCGAGCTTTGGAATAAAATCGTTAAAGGCACAGCTAACTGTTTACTACATCTTTTAAGGAATAAAGGGTGTAGACCATCAGGTCCACTGCACTTAGTGACATCGAGAGCTGATAAGTGTTTTTCAACAGTCTTAACATTTATCCCGACGTACCCAATAAGCGCTTGAGATGGTCGATCTGCATTGTCGTTAAGTCTAAGGTTGGTGTGCTTTACAAAAACAGACTCAAAGAAGGTATTGAGAAGGTCGGCTATATGTTGCCCATCATGTGCATTTTGATCGTCTAAGTATAAACTATCAGGCATACTATGAACTTTATATTTAGATTGCAAAAACGACCAAAAACATTTAGAGCTAAGTGTAATGTTACCTTCAGCACGTTCAATATATAGATTATAGCACGAAGCCTCGACGTCTTTGAACTCACGTCGCAGCTCTGCAAATTGGATGTAGTCAGATTGCCTACCATATATTTTCCATTTTCTATGCAGTCTATTTTTCTTTTCAACGATTTTGATTAAACGGCGTGAGTACCAGCTTGGATATCTGGTATTGTTTATCACCAACTTAGAAGGAATGAACTTATCCATTATAATGTTTATTACGTGATAAAATTCATCGACTGCATCGACGACGTTTCTGTTACCGAGGCGCTCACCCCAGTTAATTTTTGAAAGCTCCTCATTAATGGCATTGTAATCTGCTGTATGGAAACGTCGAACTAGTCGAGGAGGAGGACGAAGGCTAGGTTGTAAGTTACAGATGTTGACGTTTACACTAAGGGCAGGGTGATGATTATCTTCTGGGAGCGATAATGGTTCTGCTCTAGACACTGAACAATTGGAACTAGATATGACCAAGTCCAAACACCTATTATTTATATTATGAATACCATTAAATTGCATCCAACCAGTAAAACATAAGAAGGAAGAAAGTTGGGACGTTAATTGATCAGTTGTAGTATTCAGTATATTATAATTTAAAATGCCTGGGTAGGATTGCCATTCGGCATTTCTTATATTAAAATCTCCCACAACTATAAACTCATCTGTAGGATTATCGATGTTCAGGTCTGAGAGAAATTCGAAAAATTGTTGTTGAGACCAGTGTCAATTACAACATTACTTTTTAAGTGTATGCTGTAAATTTTGTAGTGTTTTGCTACAATGAGGACGCACAGATTGTGATGTACTTTCAAACAGCGTCCGGTCGACGTTGAGCGAGGCGAGCTGCGGCACGAGGCTGGTGCGCAGCGTGTCCGCGTACGCGCGCATGTACTCCCCCAGCCGGCACGGCGGCAGCTCGCCCGTCCACTCTTCCGAGTTGTGCGAACGCAAAGATTGTGACGTACTTTCAAACAGCGTCCGGTCGACGTTGAGCGAGGCGAGCTGCGGCACGAGGCTGGTGCGCAGCGTGTCCGCGTACGCGCGCATGTACTCCCCCAGCCGGCCCGGCGGCAGCTCGCCCGTCCACTCTTCCGAGTTGTGCGAACGCAAAGATTGTGACGTACTCTCAAACAGTGTCCGGTCGACGTTGAGCGAGGCGAGCTGCGGCACGAGGCTGGTGCGCAGCGTGTCCGCGTACGCGCGCATGTACTCCCCCAGCCGGCCCGGCGGCAGCTCGCCCGTCCACTCTTCCGAGTTGTGCGAACGCAAAGATTGTGACGTACTCTCAAACAGTGTCCGGTCGACGTTGAGCGAGGCGAGCTGCGGCACGAGGCTGGTGCGCAGCGTGTCCGCGTACGCGCGCATGTACTCCCCCAGCCGGCCCGGCGGCAGCTCGCCCGTCCACTCTTCCGAGTTGTGCGAACGCAAAGATTGTGACGTACTTTCAAACAGCGTCCGGTCGACGTTGAGCGAGGCGAGCTGCGGCACGAGGCTGGTGCGCAGCGTGTCCGCGTACGCGCGCATGTACTCCCCCAGCCGGCCCGGCGGCAGCTCGCCCGTCCACTCTTCCGAGTTGTGCGAACGCAAAGATTGTGACGTACTCTCAAACAGTGTCCGGTCGACGTTGAGCGAGGCGAGCTGCGGCACGAGGCTGGTGCGCAGCGTGTCCGCGTACGCGCGCATGTACTCCCCCAGCCGGCCCGGCGGCAGCTCGCCCGTCCACTCTTCCGAGTTCGTGTCGCTGCAGACAGGAAAAATATAACATTGGAGGACTCTAGTCAACTAAAGATTGCACAAATTCGCTTTCTTGGCGACTTGAGATAATGAGAAGGCCGTATAGCCAATAAAGTGTAGGTCGATCGTCGACTACATATGTCCTGGATAGAAGAGACTTAGAAAGTCATTTTATTTGAATTGTCTTCACCACGGCACGGAGAAATCAACGATGAAGTTGTGTAGGGTATCAATTGTCAATGATATGCATTAATATTTATATTATTTCCTTTCTGCAAATAAACTGTAAATCGCGTTAGTATTGTCATCTCACCGGTCGCTTTCGCTGGGCGCGGTCCGCACGATGCCGTCGCGCGCTATCCTGGCGATGGGCTGGTGCCGCCCGAGCCGGCACGCCTCGTACGACGTGGACAGCTCGCGGAAGAACGTCCTGATGGGGTCCGCCAGCGCGTCGCCGTCGGACGCCAGCACCACGTAGGCGACGTCCCGCGCGTACGAGTAGGGCTCGAGCGAGAGCCGCTCCCAGTGGCGCAGCGCGTAGGGCGACAGCGATATCCAGTCGCGGTCGTGGCCCACGAGCAGCGGCGGCACGGGCTGCGGCTCGCACAGGTCCTCGTTGCCGCGCCCGGCGAGCCGGTGGAACTGCCGCCACGTGAGCGGGCCCGTCACGCCGTCCCACATGCGCGCCCCGCAGCAGCGCTTCTGTATCGCGTCTTGGAGCAAGGGCCGGAGGCGTCGCATCAATCTGTGGACGACGTAGTGAATTTTAGTGTCTGTCCCACATCCTCTTAAACTGCCTCATATTCAGCTGTCCACAAAAAGTTATGTGTATACCTGACGACGTCCCTGGAGGAGCGAGGCGCGCGCGCGCCGATGAAGGGCCAGCGGTGTACGGCGCCGGTGCTGCTGACGGTGAGACAGCTCGCGCCGCCCGCCGCCGCCCGCAGCGCGCGCTCTGCCGCCGCGCCGCCGTCCGAGTACCTGCCGCACAAAACATTCTAATTAATGGGGTGTCGTCTCCTGTACACCACGTAACTTTATGACCTCACGAATGCGGCGCATTTTTAGACAGCCGCAAGGCTTTACTATAGGGTAAGCTACGTTGAACTGTCCGCTGTGACCCCGCAGCTGTGTGATACGGTAAGCTGGCAGTACTCACTCGAGCTGGTTGAGGCGCAGGTGGTCGGGCGGGCCGGGCGCGGCGGCGGCGCGGCGGGCGGCGCGCGCCACGGCCGACGCCGCGCCGCCCGCCACCGCCGCGCACTGCGACACCACCAGCCCCGCCACGTCCGCCAGCCCGCCGCCGCCCCGTCCTCCCGGCTCCTCCGCTATGCCGGTGATCTCCATCTCGTCCTGCGCCGACCAAACGACACATTAATATCTCAAGTAGTAGTAAGTCCTACGTACACGAAATAAAGAAATAGTTATAGATTCCCAAACTTCAAGAGCGGGCTGATTACGTGGGAATGAATTCAAGGTGGCGGATTTGCATTCCTACGACTTTATTTTCAAATAAAGGACGGCGGATATATGCTACCTGGAGTCAATTGTAAACTAGATGCCAAAACAACCTACCTCGTAAAAGAGCCCGGCGCGATGCGCGAGGCGGCGGTTGACGATGGCGCTGAAGCCGCACGAGCAGCGCGCGGGCTCGTCGTCCAGGCTGCCGCCCCAGTCGCCGCCGGGCAGGTACGTGGCCGCGTCCGCGCCGCGGATGTTGCCCACCACCTGCCGAAGTCATAACGTCTAGTCCACACGTCCTCACAGATCGGGAACACGCGGAGTTTTACCGATGCTAAAATACAAAGTATTCACAGTAGAGAAGGGATTGAACATTGCTACAGTGCCGAGCCAATTGACTGACCTAGTTATGTACGTAATTTTACAGTTTTATCAATGTGTAAAGTATCCTATGAATGCCCCGGTATATATTCAATCGTTTATCCTACATAAATGCCGTGTGAACCTAGTCTAATAGTTTAACCGCCTTCATAGTCGCTCGCATTAATCGCACAGAGTAATCTATACTCTAAAGTTAAATAAATGAAGAATTGGGAAATTGACACGTATTTTAGCTACGGGTCAAAGCGCGTGTTCCTCTGGAATGCAAGACTACACGCACTGCGCTATTTGAGTTAGTTCCAGCTCATCTGTGAGATGAGGTGGACTCAGTGAGAGTGGCTGCGGAAGCAGCTCCTTGGATCTGAGATTATGGAAAAACAGAGTTATAAACAGGATATTAGTCACTTTATACGCCCGTACATTTGGAATGCCCTCACCTTCGCAAAGACATAATTCGCGTTAAACCAAACCGACATTTTCTATATACAACTGTGCAAGCTATATAAACTCACATTTTAATGTGCTAAACTAATGATAATTTTTGTCTTCATTTAAATTACATAAATGAATTCGTCAAGGCGTCATCGGATGAGATGTAACAAGAATGCGTTTCCCGCGGTGTAATAAGAACCCATTTAATTCATGAGTTATTTTGACATTGAAATATTGTACAATTTAAATACATACAAAAACTATATAACGAATATCTGAGACGGCGCGTGCGTGCGTACTTCTGCATTTGTGTGACTACAGATGTACCCGGCCGTAACATTGCACATCGGTTCTTAGCTTCATCCCTGTCACTGGTAACTATCATAGGTATGATTTATGAGTGTTACCTACAAATCAATCGTATATCATGCTCTTATAACTAACTATACCTCTTGTAATATTGAATCTTTTGCTTGAACATATTCGTAGATTTTTTGATAAAGACGACGATATAACCTGATGTGCAAGCTCTACAGCAGGCAACTGTACGCAGTAATGTAATGTGTGTGTGGGTGTGCGAGTGTGCGAGTCGTGTGTCACTCACCCTGGTGCCGCTATCGTTGCACACGCACAGCGTGCAGCTGTCGAAGTTGTGGTCGCGGAACACGTTGAGCACGGTGTCGGCGAGCAGCACGTTGAGCAGCACGGGGCACGCGGGCGCGGCGGCGCGCGGCGACGCGGGCGACGGCGCGCCGGCGGGCGCGGGCCGGCGCGGCGACGGGCGCGACTCCACGCTCGCCACGCCCGACGCGCCGACGCGCTCGTTGCTCGCTAGCGAGCGCTTCACTCCGCCGCCGTTGCTGTTCGGGTTGGTGTTGGTGTTCGCTGCGTTGCTGTTGTTGCCTGTAATGCATTGATTCAAATAATAAAATTGGGTTTTATAGAAACTAGTATTAATTTAGATTTTTCACTTATCCCGTGGGTACTGTGATTTTGTACAATAAATAGTAGGTATATCCTATGCACATATTCCATTTTAATTTGTATCCAAATTGGTTCAATAGTTGTGGCTTGTTTGAGTAAGAAAACAAATTAAGTTTATTCACTCATGTTAGTTTTCATACAAATATTTCTTCCTAGCGTTAGATATTCGAATTTTTTTTCGTGCTTGCTCGTACTAGGATATTAGCACAAGCAGTTCAGTTCGATGTAAGCGCCTAGTGCTTGAGAAGCGATAGTCAGCAGAGCGTATTACCGTCAACGGCGGGCGTGGCGGTCCGGTGCGGCGCGGCGGGCTCGTGCTTGCGCTGCCAGCTGGGCCGGTACACGGCGTGCGGCGGCAGCACCACGGGCGGCAGCATCTGGCTCGGCAGCGTGGCCAGCGGCTCGTACTTCGACGAGCCCACGTACTTGTATATCGTGGGCGGCTTGAACACGTACGACCAGTCCTGCGGCACATACAAAGCTTTGTAGCGACTACCTTTACATTGACCTCCACACGTGGGTATTTCACACAAATTACTCAATATATACATCGTAATATATACCTAGAGCGAAGCATATTTCTACGCCGCGTCACATGGTTTATACTGCTTCCCGTGCAAACTATCAGAAGAGTCACAACATCTCGCACTCACCTCGATGGGGTCGGGCGGGGGCGAGTGCTGCGCGCGGTGGTGGTGGTGCAGGTGCGTGTGCGAGTCGTCGGGCGGCGAGAAGCCGGGCGAGGGTTGCGCGTGCGCCTCCATGCTGGGCGGCGTGGGGAACATCTTGCTCAGCTCCTCGGCGCGCACGCATCGTCCACCGCCTCCGCCGACCAGCCCGCACCGCGTCTCCTCCAGGGACTTGTTCGAGTCGGGCGGCGTCTGCACTTGCAACTGTACAACCAGAAGCACTGGTTTAACGGAGTCTCTCGTAACGTACGAAAAGACAACATGAATAATTCCCAGCACAAAAATAAAAAGCAATTCATTAAAATGGAATTATAATAGAACAAGCAACATTAACGTCTCTCAAACGGAAATATGACTCAATAAACTTTATATAGGACACAGTTTTACTTTACTTTCCATTTTGAGTCTTTTAGTTCTGATTCCAGACATGCATAATTACTATAAGAAAACAATATATTTTTACAAATGTCAGCGACCTACGTCACTGTAAGAATAGCATGCAAATTATAGCACTTAAGAGTATAAGTATAAGAGAAGGGTACACTCACAAGTCTTACCGTCTCGTCCCCGCTCGCCGCGTCGTCCGAGTTATCGAAGATTTGGTCGAGGTCCTTGAGCGTCGCGCACAGGCCGTCCGACGTGTAAAGATTCTTGTACTCTTTTGTGTCGTCCTACAAAGTACATTCCATGTTACAGTATTTTTTTCGTAATGAAACCGGCAGCTGACCATTGAGGCATCAAATGTAGCATCGTTCCGACCTGTGATTACCTAAATACTTCGAGGTGCCAAGTTTGTACGATACATAGTGATTTACCATAAGGTGAGATCGCAATCGCAACTTGTAGTGTATAAAAAAAACTTTTGTTCGAATATAGGTCTCGCCTATGGCAACAATCACAACTTGCAGGAGTTCGCGCACGCGTAGACCGGAGTAGGACAGACACATAACAGAAATGAGCAACGGTGGCAAAATGCGTGACGGCGAGGATTCAGGCACACGCAGCTGTAGCAGTAGTTTTTTTAAACTCTACATGATGGATAGTGGATACGGGGAGACATACTTGGTCCATGAGTATTTGTACGGAGACCAAGTCTGGCAAGATAACGCTTGGGAATAACGTTCAGGGAAAGTACTAAGCGCTCTGGGCCACGAGCCAAATGGGCTGACTGACTGCTTCATATTAAAGTCAGCGCTTACACAAAGGTTCGAATACCGGGCAAGCCCCAGCGACTTTTGAACACACACTTGTTCCACAGTGTAGGAAAACATTAGAGAAAACCTTTGTGCCCCAGAGTTTACTTCAATGTCCTTAAACCCTCACTTGACTTGCGTGGTGGGCTATGGCCAAACCCATGTAATTCTGAGAGGAAACCCGCCCCAGTAGTGGGAAAAAGGAGTCAAAGCCTTGCACTTGTTTTGCGTTGCACTCACGTGTTCCTGCTTCTCCTGCTTGATGTTCAGCAGCGGCGCGGGGCGGTGCGAGGGCGTGGCGGGCAGCCGCGTGTGGTCGTGGCCCGCGTACAGGTCCGCGGCCGCGCTCACGCCCGTCGCCAGCTCCTCGCGGAACGTGCCCTCCGAGCTCTTGAACCGCTTCACGGGGTGCTCCAACCTAAGGACACCACGACTATAACTACTGAGCACTCGAACCTACCGAGACGTTCAGCTGGAGTGAAATGATACATCTGCCTATGTCAGATACAATGCATCATAGAACTTTGCACTGCAATATTATATATCCTATGACGGACTGCACTGCGCTTAATCACCGTCATCTTTAGACATCAGTAGTAATTTTTCGCAAAAATTTACAGCAGAAAATATTACAACCAATCCGGAACAAAATTCAAAACAAAATTCTAACATCTGGGACATAATTTATCAAACCTGCGCACGCAGTGCTGTGTGCGTGAAGCGTATAATGAAAGTGCTACTATAATAATAAGCTCACGCACACATAGACGCGGCGCAGACAGATAAGACAGAAACGAAAAAAACTAGTGTAACATGACATGATAGGCAAAAGAAATGTAAACCATCGTTGAACACAAGCGATCGCAGGCTTTAGCAAGGCTGTTGCGCACTTGGATGTGATTAATATCGCGAGCGATAGATCCACATTGAACAACGCTTCAATATCAATGTGACCGTGGATGCAGCTCGCTTCCCAATGTCTTCATCTACCAATAACCATAAGTAGTACCCGATACAAATGACAGGTTATGGAAATGACAGTTAAACACTCGTGCCTGCTAACTTGACTTAGGCCCAGTTTCCACCAAAGCGGATTGGAGTGGAGCTGACATCTGATTGGTTACTCAAACATAGGCTCCGCTCCGCTTTGGTGGAAACCGGGCCTTAGACACAGGTCTATCTCGTACCAAATATTGACTTGATTTGTCTAAAAATTCTACTCAGTTTTTCACAGAAATTCAACTCTATGCTTTCCATCTTCTATTTTTCTGCTCAATCATCAGAAATTTTTATCTATATGATTTTGTATGTATACTACTAAGTTGATGTCAATAATATTACTTAGATTCCATAATAAATTTCCTGTCTGGAAAAAGTTCTTGTGAGCTCCACATTTACGGAAGTGTTACGGTTGGCATTTGCATCGGGTAATAAATATATTATTGGTATAGAAAAAGCAAATAAAAACAAACTTTTAGAAAATAATTCAAGTGTCCTAAAATAATACTGCCATCAATCAATCAAGGTAAGTATTCAAAATCACAATACCTTTTCACCAAACGATAGCATTGAACATTGTTAAAGATCAATTATTTTTCAGACACAAAAATTAGTTTGTTAAAATATATTTATAAACACGATTATCACTATGTATTTTTAAATACGATTGTTAAAATATATCGTTTCTTAAATCATCATGAAACATTAAATTATTTCGTAATGATTTCATGGCGAATTAATCATCTATAAGTAAAAATAAATGGAACAAGTGGTTGAAACGCTTCACATTTAAGGGCCACAAGCTAGGAGATGCTCTCATACATTTTTCACTTGAATTAATCTTGAAAAATATGCATTTGTTGTTAAATTTATTGATATTTACGATTTACTTAGGACTTTTTATACCCGCAGTTTAAATATCAGGCGAATATTTACTTTAGTTAAAGAATAATACGGCATTTAAAAAACGCCAAATTTACACATGTGTGCGTATCTACGTACATACTTTTACCTTGTGTTACTAGCGACATCTATTATAACTACCTAAAACAACTACGTGTCTGACATATTATTTTTGAAGTTGGACAACGCCATCATGATAGATGGCGTTGTATAGATACATGATAAAAATACTTCGATGGCGCGGCTGTTTACATCCGAATTACATGGTAGGTAGGTACCTACTCGAATTTGTTGAGTTCATAAAAATTCTATTTTTCGCAATTATTTAACTAATCCAACGAAGTAGGCTTATGGAATTCACTTCGCGAAAATAAGAGTAGGTACCTACTAAAATCTTCACAGTTTAATATTTTATGTAAAACTAGATGACCCGGCAAACGTTGTTTTGCCATATAATTCTTGACGTGGCAACGTCTTATAAATCGATAGAGCCGGCTGCACGCACAAAAAAACGTGACTCATCCGGCGTTACCGGCGTTACCTCGCTCGCGTTACCTCGCTCTGAGGCGTTCCATGTAAGGCTTGAAGTGCAAGCGAGAGTTGTCACGTTCAACTATCGTCAGTAAACCGACTTTACAGACAACCAATTTTTTTTTCTCACTTATAACAATCGGTCCAGCCGTTTCGGAGGAGTTTGGTAACAAAGAAAAGCGAGAAAATTTTATATAATATTAGAAGAAAAAGATGTTTAAGTACTTGAAAATGTCCAGTTTAGAAATGTAGTTCGAATATCAACCAATTTGTGAATTGCGAACTCACGTCAAACTCGGCAAACTTTTTTATATAAACCTGTGAAGATGATATTGTTTTTTTCGCAAAATGGATGCCATGAGCCTAATTCATTGTACCTACTAGTTAAATATTTGCGAAATACAAAATAAAATTTGAATTTCGCGGGCCGACCTCCGTTTTTTTTACACACTACAAGTAAGTACGTGACTGTGATCTCATCTAATGGTAAGTGACGATGCAGCCGCAGATGTTATCGTACTACCTTGGAAGAGGTAAGCAACCCCTAGCGGTTTCTACACAGCACACACCGGAACGGTAAATCGCTTGGCGGTGCGTCTTTGCTGGTAGGGTGGTGACTAGCCACGGCCGAAGCCTCCCACCAGACCAGACCTGAGCCAAATAAGAAATTATAAAATTGAAAATTCCAAAGTGGCCCGTGGCGGGAATCGAACCCGCGACCTCCCATTCAATCCGGGCGCGCGTCACTGCGCTATAGTAGTGTTATTATCTCGCTGCAGACTCGGTCATAAATCATTCGAGTGTTTCGCTTTTGTTGTTCTTTGTTGAGTTGTGCATTACTGCAGAACAGCAAAAGCGAAACACTCGAATGATTTATGACCGAGTCTGCAGCGAGATAATAACATTACTATAGGAGGTCGTTGTGGCTATGAGTGTCGTTTTGGAGAGTGTAGGAGTTCGGGACCAGCAATAGGCTAATAGATAATTGCGAGACTTGCGAGACTCTTGCTGCAAAACCAAGATCAAGACCAAGACTCGGAGTGCAAGACCAAGACCACATGTACTGGCGCAAGACCAAGACCAAGACTGGCTGAGTCTCGTCTTGTTCTTGCATTTGGGCAACACTTATATTTACCGCGGCAGTCTCCGAGTGCCACAGGTCTTTCTTTTTACTGATATTTTTATACCTAATCATTTTTCATTTTGTGCTAATAAAACAGTCGGGAAGGAGTTTGGCGAGCATATAAAAAGATGGAGCCGAGCATTATATCATTATATAATATTGACACCTCGGGGTAGAAAGGTCGTATAAACCATTTTACCGAAAATGAGTTATGAATGCAGTTTTATTCAAAATTTCCCGCTCTATCGATTGGTCTTTGTGACGCTTTCAAATTCGCAAAATAACGGGTTATACGACCCAGATGACTTCAAAGTTTGAACACAGTTTTTGTGGAATTTATGATGTAAGAACCAAAAAAACTATTATTGCTATAACTATTTGGAGTAATACCATATTAATTTAGAAGTTCAGGGTGTAAAAGACAGTAGATTTGAGCCAAGTATGGTGTAATACCTAAGTAACAAAATGCGCTTGGTTGTAAAAACCAATGATAAGTACAATTTAGTTTTTACACCCTGAACTCAAGTTGATCAACTGACGTTAAGTATCTACACCCATTCGGAATACATTCGTGAAGTGCAAATTGGCTTTTGCATCCCTAATCAATTAACTTGAAACGAAATTACGTTCGAAAAAATACATTTTAAGAAGATGTAGGTACATCGTCGGCGACTCGTCATACTAATTTTTGACGTTATTATAAAATAATATACTTTTTTTTACAATAATAACGGGCCTCCCATTCCATTTTTTATCAACGTCATAGATTAGAGTAATGCAGATAATAGTTAAACAATTTAGTTTTAATTTTCGTTTTCTCAAGAGGTTAAGTGGTGTGGTTCAATGAGAACAGATAGTGAATTGACGCCGGTGACAATAGATGTTAAGAAGACGCGCCCCATTCATTCAAAATCGCTTATGTTTTATTCGATTCGCATGGAGTTTGACAGAGTGGGGCGCGTCATTGTAGATTGAAATATCTATACATGGTTTATACACCCTTTTGCTTTCAATCGATTTTTTGTTTTGATGATATTAAGGGTTTATACGACGTAGTTTACTATTTCTCAAGGCTTCTACTTCCAAATCACTTTCTTCCTTTTTTATAATATTCAGATGAATAAATTCAAATAATTTAGTTGGAATCTACGGGGACCGTCACTAGAATCCTTCCAATCTCTTTCCCAGCACACTGACTCCTATTAGTAAAGGTTATTTTACATTAACCAACATAATAAAAAGGCAACCAACGTTGACCAACATTAACAACGTAATATAATCGTAAGAAAAAACAATTAATACAAAAATGTTACGGAAACAACTTGAAGATAAAGGTGAAAGGTACAAAAACAGAGAAGAAGACTCAGAACTATAAAGAACTATGGGACAAAATCCTTGTGAGCCGAACAAAGGGGTCTTACAAAATTTAATAACAATCTATTTACAATTTCTACTGGATAAATACTGCCTTGTAAATTATACTCAGAAATTTTTACTGTACAGTTAGTCGCATTTTAAAGAATGCAAGGCCAAAAATGACTCAAGGATAGGCAATGTCCCTGCCAAATATTCTTCCGATGATAAAGAATACGTAAAGATGTTGATTGAAAAGCTACCTGCGCACTTCCTCGGGAACTCAAAAACGTTATAATTTGTGTAGAATTTAAGAAACTTAAGAACCAGAAACAGTGTATGAGTAATGGTAATGATGATCAGATGTAACGTGTTCGAGAATCGGTTTTTACATGATATTATTCAACAATGAATAGAATATCAGTTTTCCTAAGCCAAGGAAAGATATATTTCTTTTGCGTACAATGAGAATATGAATGAAATGAAACAGAAAACTAACATACTTATTTAGTTTCTAGTAACAATTCATCAGCTGATAACATATTGTTATCAGCTGATGAATTGTTACTAGAAACATCCCATCGACTCTCCAACAAACAAGACAGACAAACTCCCATCGACGTAGAGTTTTGTATTTGACAACAAGAAACAATTTACGAGGAAGGATATCCCGAATTTTCTTCGTCTCGGGATTTTCGTCCCCAGCGATGTACCGTCCGAAAACACACTTTCATTTCAGAAAAATCCAACATATCAGGATTGTAAAGTTTTTAAAAACAAGTAGAAATTAAGTATTCTGTATGTGAAGAGGTACTAGAAGAAACAATCAATCTTTATGAAGAATCTATAAAAAGGAAAAAGGGAAAAGGATGAGTACGAATTCACGATAACTGATAAATTCACAAAAATGGAAATAGCGAGCATTTGGTAAATTATTACTAAAGTTGAATGACCATCATTTCAACTGCCTATTTCAACTGCAAAATACAATGATTTGATACGTTTATGTGATGAATAAATCATACTTAAACCATATCAAGATGAATTTTTGAATTTACCCTAATAAACGAAGACGATGAAGATGACCAAGGTGAAAATTAATATAGAAATAAAGTGCTGTCAAAGTTTTATATTTTTGTTAATTTCCAACATAAGAAGATGATGCTCTGATCAGCGTTAATGATAATAATTACTGATTAACGTTGTGTTTTACGTCTTCTTAAGTATTTTGTACTTTTTTTTACTTTGGGCAAACGAAGAGATCCATAGCTACCCGTGTGCAAATATAAAAACGGTTAGGAATAATGAACCTCAGAAGTCATCGATCGCGGAGAATCTTCTGCAACCAGGTACTACACTGGATTGAGCCCCATGGTTTTATCCACAGACCGTCACTTTATACCTAGGCTGGTTCGTGAAGCGATTGAAATTCAAAAACACTGGAATTTTAATCGTGAAGACGGGTTTAAATTAGCCAATACGTGGAATACGATTGTAGAACTGTACAAACCGAAGCAAAGTCGCAATAAAGCAGGGGTGAAAAATGACGTTGTTAGTGTGTGTTTGCGTGACAACTCGCGAAATGAAGTCAAAAAGATCTAGGAGGAGGGTAGACCGATACGGTCTATGCAATTAGAACGAAATACTGGCAAAATATTATTTACAAATAATCGTGGTATGTACTCGTAAAAATCGTTAAATTATGTCTTCAAACCACGAGGAAAGCCTTAAATCACTTTGTACTTTGCTTTAAGTAAATTGATAATGTAAAAAAAATACTTAAATAGTAATTTTGATTTATTAACTGGTTAAAAATTGTAATAAGTTCATATGTAGGTACCTGTAGGTACTTAGGTTAAATGGATTTTATCACCCAAGTTTATATTAAGTTATGTAAATTACTATAAAGTTATCATAGTTACGACTCTCAACGTCCAGAAGGTACCTATTGATTTTACGACTCTCTCTATTTTATGTTAATGGTTTTTAAGCACAATAACAACGACTTATATCTAGTTACAACTCATTACAATGTCACAACTGAAATAATTATGAAAATTGTGTATGAACCAAGTTTCAAAAAATTATTGGTCGTAAATCCAAGCTAACTTCTAAACTAAGAGATTGAGAATAAAATAAGGTTATCCATTGCAAAAAACATATAGAATTAATAAAATATCGCTTAATAGGGTCAATATACCTATAAAAACAAAAAAGTTATTTGCCAAAAAGTTTTAAAAATTTTCTCTTTTGCTCGTCCTGAAAAGTAGGGTTTTGGTTTTTACGACCTTTCTACCCCGAGGTAGCAATATTATATACTAGCAGATACCCGCGGCTTCGCCCGCGTAAATTTTAGTTTTCCCTATTCTCACGGGAACCATCGATTTTCCGGAATAAAAAGTAACCTTTGTGTTAATTTATAGCGAAATCTATCTCCATTTTAACTTTCAGTCAAAAATTTCAATAGTTGCAGCGTGAATGAGTATTTTTCCCGCTGGAATAGTGAAAAACAAATATTCACGCGGGAGAAATAACCATTGATTTTAATCCAGAATATAATCTATCTCTATTCCAAATCAGTTCAGTAATATTACGGCATGAAGGCATATTATCTATCACTATTATTATGGAAACCATGAAATTTTCCGGGATGAAAAGTAGCCTATGTATTAATCCAGGATAAAATCTATCTCCTTTCCGAATTTCAGTCATATCAGTTCAGTAAGTGCCAGCGTCAAGTAGTATTTTTCGCGCGTGAATTTTTCAATTTTTCAGTTTTCCCGCGAAAACCATGGATTTTTCCGGGATAAAAAGTAGCCTTTATATTAACCCAGGATATCGTCTATCTCCATTCCAAATTTCAGCCAATTCGGTCTTGTACTTGCAGCGTGAAGATTTTTTTCCGCGTGAATTTCAGTTTATAACTAATCCCACGGGAACCATGGATTTTCCCGGGATGAAAAGTAGCTTATGTGTTAATCCGAGATGCAATTTATCTCAATTCCAAATTTGAGCCAAATCGGTTCAGTAGTTTTGGCGTGAAGGAGTATTGAAGCTTGGTAAAATACGAACTTTGGAGCCCCGTTTCACCCCTTAGGGGGGAATTTTGAAAAATCCTTTCTTAGTGCACCCCTAGACCTCATAAGGAACCTGTGTGCCAAATTTGAAGTCTCTAGACCCAGCGGTTTGGGCTGTGCGTTGATATGTCAGTGAATGAGTGAATGAGTCAGTCAGTATCTTCTTTTATATATTTAGATTATGAGCCGAGTAAAGAAAGTAGCAAAATATGTGAGGTACATATCAAGTATCTACCTAAAGAGTACCTAATTATATGGTAATATTATGTGCTAAAATTGAACTACCGCACCACGTTATACGCGCACACGCGCGTTTGCTATTTTCAACTCTATTGCGTACGGGTAATGTTGTGTATTAGACAAAATATTTTTTGTACATATTGTAATACAGATTTTCGACTTTCGAGTGACGGTTAAAATTTATTGCCTATCCCGAGTCCGATGATAAACGTCGTAACTGTTATGTGTTTAGCAATCAAAATTAAGCCTTACCTGCTTCACTTTAAGGTTTATAATAACCCGAAGTTTTTGCTTGTATAAACCTATTTCTAATAGAAATCCGTGTTGTGGGTAAATGCAACCATTTTTGCGTTGATTTTTAGGGTTCCGTAGCCGAATGGCAAAAAACGGAACCCTTATAAATTCGTCATGTCTGTCTGTCCGTCTGTCCGTCCGTATGTCACAGCCACTTTTTTCCGAAACTATAAGAGCTATACTGTTGAAACTTGGTAAGTAGATGTATTCTGTGAACCGCATTAAGGTTTTCGCACAAATTTTTAAAAAAGTAATAAATTTTGGGGGTGCCCCATACTTAGAACTGAAACTCAAAAAAATTTTTTTCATCAAACCCATATGTGTGGGGTATCTATGGATAGGTCTTCAAAAATGATACTAAGGTTTCTTATATCATTTTTTTCTAAAATGAATAGCTTGCGCGAGAGACACTTCCAAAGTGGTAAAATGTGTGTCCCCCCCCCCTGTAACTTCTAAAATAAGAGTATGATAAAACTAAAAAAAATATATGATGTACATTACCATGCAAACTTCCACCGAAAATTGGTTTGAACGAGATCTAATAAGTAGTTTTTTGATATTTACAATAAAACCTCTAAAAACAAAGTTAGTTTTGCGGTTCGATAAGAAAAGTGGTTTTTATGGTTTTATTCCTCCGGTTGAAGTACGGAACCCTCAGTGCGCGAGTCCGACTCGCACTTGACAGGTTTTTTTTTCTTCAGTGGGTGTCAGATTGCTTGCGGGATAAATATATATATATGTATATATAAGTATATATACTATATATACATATATACTACTATATATACATATACATAGCATACTACTAGATATACATATACTATATATACTATACAGTGTGAGTCTTCATAATGTGCACATATTGAAATGAGGGAAACTATGCTTAATTTTATCGACGAAAAACGTATTAAAAAAAATCTAAAAATTTTTTTTTATATTTTTTTGGAATTTTTAAAAATTGCGTTCCCTACTATGACTCTTGTGTAAACAAAACGGTGTAACTTTTAAACTAAATGGTCTATCACAATGAATCAAACTTATTAATGATTGGAAGTAATGGTCCGTTCTCATGAAATGAAAATTGTAGAAAAAAATTACTCTCAATGGAAAATACACGTGTTTTTAATAAAATTTCTGGTTTTTTTTTCACTAATTTTTACAATAATCGTAAAATTTCTCAATAAAATGCCCCCATTGTGTGCCTTTTTTATTACTTTAAATTATTCCTCATCATATTAGCTACCTAACGGTGAAAATTGTGTGTTTGTAACTTAATCATAACATTTCTTTTCAACTGTTCAAAAATAGCACTCCAAACGCGCAAGTTATTGTTTTCCTAAGGAGGGTTCTACGTGATATCTACTATCTCAATAATTAGTGCGTAGCCGTGTCTTAGGCCTTTCTTTAACACTTGATAAGAAATGTTACAATTGAGTTATAAGCATGCAATTTTTACCATTAGGTAGCTTATACGATTAGGAATAATTTAAAGTAATAAAAAAGGCACACAATAGGGACATTTTATTGAGAAATTTTACGATTATTGTAAAAATTAGTGAAAAAAAAAACAGAAATTTTATTAAAAACACGTGTATTTTCCATTGAGGGTAATTTTTTTCTACAATTTTCATTTCATGAGAACGGACCATTACTTCCAATCATTAATAAGTTTGATTCATCGTGATAGACCATTTAGTTTAAAAGTTACACCGTTTTGTTTACACAAGAGTCATAGTAGGGAACGCAATTTTTAAAAATTCCAAAAAAATATTAAAAAAAATTTTAGATTTTTTTTAATACGTTTTCCGTCGATAAAATTAAGCATAGTTTCCCTCATTTCAATATGTGCACATTATGAAGACTCACACTGTATATACATATACATAAACTAGCTGACCCGGCAAACGTTGAATTGCCATTAGGAATATAAAAAAACATAACATCCTGCTCTCAGACCTACCGATCATACACTGAAAACTTCATAACAATCGGTCGAGCCGTTTCGGAGGAGTTTGGTAACAAAATTGGCGAGAGAATTTTAAATATTAGAGAATATAATATTATACATATAATACCTATACTGAAAAACACCCAGACACTGGAAAATATTCCTGCTTATCACACAAACCTTTACCAATAGTGGGAATCGAGCCCACGACCGACCGACGTCGCAACGGCAGGTTCGCTACCGCTACGCGATTCGGTCGCCAAAATAATAGATATCAATATTATAGTATAAGTAGATAGGTATAAACATTTCAATCCACGACGACGCGCCCCACTCCGACAAACTTCATACGAATCGAATGAAACATTAGCTATTTTCACAAAATGGGGCGCGTCTTCATGGAGTGAAATGTCTATAGGTAGGTAATTACTTGTTAGATACTTAGTAACAAGGTAGTAGATGCATAGAGTTACAGTAGTACTGTAATGATATACCTACTCTATGAGCTCCTTGGTTCGATCCCTGGGTCGGGCAATAACTAGTTTTTTTTTTGTTTTTTATCAAGAAAATTTTAGTACCAGCTCGGAGTTGATTGATCTCTCTCCGAAAATCCGATATTGTGGACTATAAATGATATCTCTGAGTATTGATATACGCCATCTATGTCCTTTTTTACGCTAACAATTGGTAGAAAACGTAAGAACCACAGATCCTGGATTGAAACCATAGCGTCTATGTGTGGGTGCTCGTCGTGTCCCTACGCTGATAGAGATGACAGATTTTTATATTTGAACTAGATAACGAAATGGTTACGTTTTAGTTTAAAATAATGATGTGATAAAATAAAAGGCAACGTTGTACTTCCGCAAAACACATATTATTAAAAATAGTTCATTACGATTGGAGTAAATGATTAAAAACTGTAACTATCTTAAATAGCGCCATCTAGCGGCAATCCTTCCTCGGAGAAACCGTTGCATTCACGTTAACACAAATAAACGAATTTATGTAGTTGTGGAGTTAGCAGGCAAGAGTTGTTGGTTGCTTGGTTCTCAACAATGAGTGAAACAGAGGGGATAGAGGTATGTACAACAAATACAAAATCACTATTCAAATTCGTGTACTCGAATCTTAGGATCACTCATATCATCTTCACCAGTGTGAGAAGTGAATGTTATACTCACTCAACCCTCTTAGCCTTACGTTCGGACGGACGGACGTCACATGTGTGCGACTGTTCGACTGACGCTGGTTAATATTGTGTGAGAGTGAGGTGGTGTCCCCGAGTGCGTGTGTCACTAGTCGTCACTCACCAGGCGTGCACGGAGGTGTAGTCGTACAGCATGTTCAGCGAGTGCTCGTCCTCGAGCGGGTCGAGGCTCTTCTCGGGCGTGGGCAGCGTGGGCCTCTGCAGCAGCTCGGGCGCGAGCGCGGGCACGCCCGGGGTGGTCGCGCGCGCGCCCGCGCCCCCGCCGCACCCCGCGCCGCCCCCGGCCGGTGACCCCGCGCCCGTCGCGCCGCCGACGCCCACCGGTGACTCGCCCTGTCGCAATGAAAAATACGGATAGGGGTACGCCTCTCTGCGGGTCTAGACAATGTCACAAGCGTTTGGCGTTAACGCTAGTCGACAAAAATGTATGGACAAAACAAATGAATGTAGAAAAACCACGATAATAATAGTACTAAACACGCTATGTTTGAATAATAATTAACTTCGCTAACTTGAACGCTCGCTGGCGTTCTCGCGGACCTTGTAGATAACTTTAGCGTACTTCGCTTGACAATTGACAGCCGACAGTATCAAACACAGCGTGTTTTAGTAATTATTACCGTGGTTTTTCTACAGTCATTTGTTTTGTCCATACATTTTTGTCGACTAGCGTTAACGCCAAACGCTTGTGACTTTGTCTAGCCCCGCTGATTTGACTAAACATAGACGCGGTAATGATGTACCTACGTCGGTATTCTATAGAATATATTTCGGAATGTGCTCAGGAACTTTTTAATTTGGTTCCCCTGTCACCTTTCTACCATAGAACGGCAAGGCATCGAAAGGGCTTCCACCCATACATAGTCGACGTACCAAAGACGCGTACGAAGCGGTTTGATTCCTCGTTCCTGATACGCACTGCAAAGGCCTGAAATACCCTCCCAGGCAGTGTCTTTCCTGCCACTTACAACCCGGGTGCCTTCAAATCAAGAGGGAATAGACATCTTCTAGGCAAGCGCCGTTCCACCTTAGACTGTATCATCACTTTCCATCAGATGTGATCACAGTCAAGCGCTATCCTATATAGTATAAAAAAACGTACTTCAAAGGATCGATGTTAGTGCCACATCAACAGTAGAGTGTTGATTGGTGGCGCTTGACAAAAATTTATCCCATTCACGACTTACTCATTAGTACAAGATGTTATCAAGAACTTTCGGGAGCTCCATATTGAACAGCACCGCGATGTGATAAATAAACTCGATTTACCTGCGCGTAGTTTTTGTGCGGGGGCGCAGAAGGCGGCGCGGGCGTGGGCGGCGCCAAAGGGTCGGGCGTCGGAGCCGGTGTGTGCAGCGCCGTCGGAACTCCGGTCACCTGAAAAAGGTTATAACGAGTTACAACTAATATAAACATACTACTCGATCAAGCTCACTTTTCACCTCGAGTTGATTACGTCACACTGTCACACGTATACGTCGTCTTATACGTATACGTACGTGTACGTATAAGACGACCGCGGGGGAGGTGAGCGGGTGGTGGGAGAGGGTCGCATTCCAGCGAGGTGCAAACTAAGCGCCACCAATAACGAAATACGGTACGCTAAGAGGACAAGGAAGCCAAAAATTACTTAAATATGGCGTCGTTATCGCCTGCAACATATCGAGACCGCTGACAGCACATGGTGTTTTTGCTTACATTAGAGCCAATTTACTGTTTCGACATATTAAAAATGATGGTTTAGGGCGGAGCCTGAAAATACACGCGTGTCGTCACTAAATGCTGATCCTTTATTATTTTAATATGTTTAATCAATGAGCGCGACCGAGTTATATTACGGCGAACTAAAGCTAAAAACTGTACAAGTGGTGTGTGTACCTGGTGCGCGGTGAGAGCGGAGAGCGCAGTGTGCGAGTGGTGCGGCGAGGGCGCGCCCGCCGGCGACGCGCCGCCGCAGCTGCCCGGCGAGCACGCCGCGCCGCCGCCCGCGCAGCCGCCGCTCCTGCCGACACAACACGGGTCACTGCACGACTCTACCACTCGTGGAGCCCACACGGTGAGGGACACTGACGTATAGTACGATTCACGAAAGATGACCACAAATGGCGGGCCTATTTTAGGTCTCTTTGGACTTATCTAACTAATATTATGGTCTTATTTAACTAATATATGGTAATTATTTTGGCTTAAACCTTTTCTTCATGAGTGTACATGAAAAAAAGACCCGTCATTTGTGGTCATCTTTCGTGAATCGTACTAAACGTGACCGTGACGTGAGACGTGAATGACTGATGAGAGGCCCACTGCATTCCAAAATGAGTGAGCTGAGAAACTCAGTAAGTATATTTATTTTATTAATTTTGGTACATAATCAATCTGTGTTTGATTATGTTTCGAGTAGCTAACGAATACACTACACAATAGACATTTACAAAAAAAACTTGATAACCTTTTTTTTTGACCGAAACCCATAAAACCAAACAAGCATCAGGCTACCAATTATTATAAAAAAATCGATTTGGTAGTAGTATGTTTTGTATTCACCTCTGTCTGGCTGACAGTCACAAAACGTGAAACGTTTTACGGTCCTTATGTACACAAAGATGCTCTACACCTCACGATGAGTTTCCACTGATGAAACATAGACATGAAACACGATGAAAACTCTATTTTCAATAACTCTTTCACTAAAAACAGACTTTTCAGCATATTACTTGTTTTGTCAGTGGAAACCAACCGTGAAAACACATAATATCATAATCATTGATACCGACAAACTTGAAAACCATGAAATGAGAAACAGGCAAGAGTTAAAAATTTCGAGATGAAAGGTAGATGTTATGATGTGTGTAATGTCATAAAAATGTGTATGATATCAAACAGTATTACCACCGCTTACGATTTTTGAGATTTGTGATTTAGGAATTACTGGATGTAACTATAACCACTTTCAATGATGTATACATTATTTTTCCAATCTCAAAAGAAATAAGCAGTGATTCAGGTAAAAAAGACAATCATAAATGACCTTGAAATGGTTTAAATACTTAAAATCCTTTCACATTTAATTTACAAAATAGAAAGAATTGTTGCGCTGGCAAATATTTTATAAACCTAACCAAAGCGTTTTAGACAAACGAATGCTAAATCGTTTTACAAATGCCCACGAAAATGTTACCTCACAGAACTTATACGTATGTAGACATCAAACATGCAGTTTTCCATACATAACAACAATGAACATGCTTATATATATTTTCTATGACAAATAAGACATGCAATAAAATGGCATTGCATTATTCAGGCTTATGAATATTATGTCGTTAGTAGTGATCTTCGATGAGAATATATATTGGAGTGTCCCAATGGTTTAGCATTTTTCGCAAATACCTTTAAATTAGTCTTCCGGGAAAAAAACTGCCATCCCGGTTGTTGTGAATTACTATGAGATAGGCATACGATGGTTTCCTGTTTGGATCTATGGGCGAGAAATGTCATACAAACCAATGCAACTCGAGCTTTTGACATCCACTTATTTTCTTTCTGTTGATATATTATTGCCACGGAGGTTGTGACGATTTAAATTAGCCGAACAATGGACTTACAATTAGAATTTATGGTTAGCCAGATTGAGTCGCGAGGTCTCCTCTTTAATATTTGGCGGGTTTCATCCTTCTTCTTGACTATAAATTCTTCAGTCTCGACCAAAAACTTTTACCCACTTGCCTCGATACGGAGCGATGTCTACCAGTCAAATGGCCAAGTCAGTCTCAAGCCTTTCCGCCGACTCGTTAACAAAGACCGTGTCCGTAAACTGGTGCTAGACGGTGCTATACAATAACTTCCTCCGACCCCACGGCAATACAGCGGTGAGGCCTTAGCCAGGTAACCCAGAACATAAATCGAGACCATACCCCCGGGACATCGCTTCCAATGGAGAACACCCAACTGCTGTCCAGGGTGACGCGTGCGTGACCTACCGTAGCTCTCCAAAGTTGCCCTTCTCTCTCCTCGCATGATGATAGCAGGTGGGGTAGTGGGGTAGCGGCGTGCGCGTGGCGGGTAGCGGGAGCGGTACTCACAGAGGGCGCTGCGCGTCGGCGGCGGCGCGGCGGCGGGCGAGGCGCGCGCGGCGGTGGAAGGGCGGGGGGCGCGGCATGCGGCGGCGGCGGCACCTGCACAACACAAGGCTAGTGCGCGCCCCGCGACCTGCTGCCTGTGCCTCTGTCACACCGCGCCTACTCTACCCGCGCCTCTGGGCCTCTCACTACACTACGGATAGGGTTGCCAACCATTCTATTACATACATAGTAGTGCTGCTTATTTTGGTTTAGAACTAGAAATAGTATCTTTTTCAGAACGGTCCCTGTCGAAAAAGATAACACTAGATAGTATAAAATTAACTTTTGATAATAACGCTTATTCTGGTTGATAAACGCACCCACACAGCATGGCGCACAACGAATGCATTCATATTGCAATAAAAAAATCATTAAAATTGTTATGAAGTATTTATTCATTATTTTATTGCAATTTTAGAAAAAAGATGGCAACCCTAACGCTAGCACTCCCGCGCGGTTTAAGCGTTGTCTTTGCACCACTTTTGTCTTTTAGAACCTTTTGACATTCTAGACCTGACACTTGGCGTATGAAAGGCTAAGCCGATAAAAGTGGAACTGCCAAAACTCACTGGTAGTTGCAGAACATGAAGTAACTAATACCAGTTAAACACAATACATCAGAACATATTTATTTATTATTCTCCAAAATAAAACGAGTAAATACCATGCAAAAAATAATTAAATTATTTTTAGAGTAAGTCACATTTTGAATTACACCCTTTGAAGTACAATATAATGCAATACATAAATACAGCAGTTACATCGCCCCGCCTAATCTACTAAAGCTCGCGCCGGTTTTTAGGATTCCGTATCAAAATGGCAAAAATGGAACCCTTATTTTACTGTTCAAAACGTATTCAGTGTGACAGAAGCACGCATAGGAAAGTTTGGACTCTGATGTTGAAATATTTACGAGATAATTTACTTCTACATTTTTTTTTAGAAATACATTGTATAATAAACAAACTCATGGGTTATAGTATAGACCCATAAATGGTTTCAAAATAGCACTTTTTCAGAACGTGAAATATATCAACATCAGGGTTTTGCTAATGCTAAACTATAAATAAACAATGAGCATATCTCTTCAAAGATAAATAATATATCCATTGAAAAGCATAACGACCCTCTACAGAAAAAGAAATATATAAAAAGTAAAGCTACGTCCGTTCGTTCAGGTAACATTCACATACATAACATCTACCTATATAGGAAGTAATATTTAATTATCTACAAATCTACATCCCATATAATTTCCATGATCACTTAGAAAGGGATCTATAGAGCCAATAGAGTAAATTGTTAAACATAAATAAATATTGTATTTTGTGTAGATTTTCATAGATTAAATACATATACATAAATAAATGCAACACACAACTTTCATATATCTACTGCTATTGCATTTGACTACGGCATACATATTGTAACTATATTGCATTTTCGTAGAGGAATATGCATTCAGGACAATAGGTTCTTTTAAATTCTTAAGCTCTTTTATAAGCTTTCTAAAACAATTCACAAGGAGATTTTTCAAGAGGAGATAAAATGAAAAGAAATTCTAAAAATGTATAAAAATGACTAGTGACTACCGTGCTAGAGATATGACTATGTCATAAGCTCCATGCAAGTTATGTCGAATTTAAATCTGTAGTCTCTAAAACCATAAATAAATAGGATATTTGGACTGTTATCTAAGGCACTGCAGGACTGTTTATTTCTGTTTTGCAACAATATTATCATGCATGATAATATACTTTACACGAACAGATGATATAGCTAAATTTACGTCACACTAAGAAGAATTGGACTAGTATAATATGCACAGAGGTAACGAAACTATGGATAAGCCCTATCATTCATTCTAGCGTAGACTTGCGTGACATGCGGCGACATGATGAGCACAAAGACTTATTGTCAAGTGTTCCATATTTCGAGTTACTACCCTAATCACGCTAATTTCGTAAATGGGGCCAGTCCACACATTGTTTCCTAGGTTTGTGATAATAGAACTGTCGTGAACATAGTATATCTATAACTCGAACTGTCGACGTCGCAGGATGTACAGAAAAACTCTAAGGAGTTTCTGATTACATCCATTATAATTATGATTGTATCTAATGCTGTTTTCATTCAAATTTCAATTAAAAAAAACTCTTAAAAAAATGAATGCATATTCCTCAACGCGGCAACAGTATCAGAGAGCTCTACTAGCATTTTATAGAGATGTGTATAGCTCTTACTTGGCGCAGGTACAAGGTGTCTTTCTGGTGGGATCGGCAAAGTCGTCGTTCACGTCGCCCGCCGCCTCCGCGTAACAGAGCTCCGCTGGCTGTAGGTACGAAAAAGACTTTTTTAATACAATTGCTCAAAAGTACACGTACAAGTATTTCCATGTGTGTGGAAAGTTATTCTTTCCCGCACTAGTACTTTTTTGTTTTCCCCTGCGCGGTAACAGAGGAGGTGCACTAGAGTGCTGCACCAGACAGACACGGAGCAGGCAAACACGCTAAACCAATTTTTTTTTTTTCGCAAATGTATTAAAAAACGTTCAATGTACATGCGGAATTGTCATTTCCATACTCTCTCTAAAGTTGACCCGCGCTTTCCCCACTTATATTGAAATGTACTATTTTAATTATTCTCTATCTTTAAGTTTACTTAGATTTATTTTTCGGGGGTACGACCCATACGATATCGCTTGTAAAACGTAAAGGCTTGTAACTTTTGTAAATCTTTAAGGCTTGAATTCTTTTAACAAGGAAAGTAAAAATCAAAAGTATAAATCAAAGTAATTTAAAAGTTATTTAAAAATTTTCATGATTATTATTATGAAGTGTCGAAAACATTTTATATTGAAATATTGGTACTTTATTATCTCAGTTATATTTATGTTTTCTGTATGATATTGGAAGTGTACTCACAACTCTCTTATGTATTTAAAAGAGCTCTGTTTCCCCACTTCCATGTATGCCTTTACATGTTTAGTCACATAAGTCATTTAATTTTAAGTCATTTAATTCATTTATCAAATCAGAGGTAAATTAACTGAATGTAACGTACTTAATAAACTTGTCCTATATTGAAGTATCAAGCACCCATCATAGTAAAAAGCATAATTACGTAAGCTGTCGAAAACAAATTATAACGAAATAAGTCTTAATTATTCCACAAGTAAGGATTGTTTTCTGTATGATATTGGAGGTGTACTCAAAACTCTCTGCGTCTTTAAAAGAGTTCTGTTTCCCACTTCCTTATACGTATGATGGTAAATACATACTATCTTGAGAGAATGCGTGCCGCTTGCGAATTCTCCAAGATTGCACGCTTCCAAGATAGGAATAGGGAATATAGGGAGCGCTTAAGAGTAACTTTAGATTTGGCGAAATCTTAGCAAATCTTGACTTCAGTTTCATAACTTTTGAACTCAATAGGACTCAGTATCTGAAACACTCATGTCGATATATTGTGCGCGAGCAATTCGGCACGGGTATCCTTCAAGAATGAGAAGCGTACGATACGCGAAAGGAACGGTGGGTGACCTGGTGCGGCTGCGGCGTGCAGAGCGCGGAGAAGGTGCGCGCGGCGAGCTGCGCGGCGGCGGGCGGCGCGGCGCGCGGCGCCTCCATCTCCGTCAGCAGCACGTACGATACGCGAAAGGAACGGTGGGTGACCTGGTGCGGCTGCGGCGTGCAGAGCGCGGAGAAGATGCGCGCGGCGAGCTGCGCGGCGGCGGGCGGCGCGACGCGCGGCGCCTCCATCTCCGTCAGCAGAACGTACGATACGCGAAAGGAACGGTGGGTGACCTGGTGCGGCTGCGGCGTGCAGAGCGCGGAGAAGGTGCGCGCGGCGAGCTGCGCGGCGGCGGGCGGCGCGGCGCGCGGCGCCTCCATCTCCGTCAGCAGAACGTACGATACGCGAAAGGAACGGTGGGTGACCTGGTGCGGCTGCGGCGTGCAGAGCGCGGAGAAGGTGCGCGCGGCGAGCTGCGCGGCGGCGGGCGGCGCGACGCGCGGCGCCTCCATCTCCGTCAGCAGCACGTACGATACGCGAAAGGAACGGTGGGTGACCTGGTGCGGCTGCGGCGTGCAGAGCGCGGAGAAGGTGCGCGCGGCGAGCTGCGCGGCGGCGGGCGGCGCGGCGCGCGGCGCCTCCATCTCCGTCAGCAGCACGTACGATACGCGAAAGGAACGGTGGGTGACCTGGTGCGGCTGCGGCGTGCAGAGCGCGGAGAAGGTGCGCGCGGCGCCTCCATCTCCGTCAGCAGCACGTACGATACGCGAAAGGAACGGTGGGTGACCTGGTGCGGCTGCGGCGTGCAGAGCGCGGAGAAGATGCGCGCGGCGAGCTGCGCGGCGGCGGGCGGCGCGACGCGCGGCGCCTCCATCTCCGTCAGCAGCACGTACGATACGCGAAAGGAACGGTGGGTGACCTGGTGCGGCTGCGGCGTGCAGAGCGCGGAGAAGGTGCGCGCGGCGAGCTGCGCGGCGGCGGGCGGCGCGACGCGCGGCGCCTCCATCTCCGTCAGCAGCACGTACGATACGCGAAAGGAACGGTGGGTGACCTGGTGCGGCTGCGGCGTGCAGAGCGCGGAGAAGGTGCGCGCGGCGAGCTGCGCGGCGGCGGGCGGCGCGACGCGCGGCGCCTCCATCTCCGTCAGCAGCACGTACGATACGCGAAAGGAACGGTGGGTGACCTGGTGCGGCTGCGGCGTGCAGAGCGCGGAGAAGGTGCGCGCGGCGAGCTGCGCGGCGGCGGGCGGCGCGGCGCGCGGCGCCTCCATCTCCGTCAGCAGAACGTACGATACGCGAAAGGAACGGTGGGTGACCTGGTGCGGCTGCGGCGTGCAGAGCGCGGAGAAGGTGCGCGCGGCGAGCTGCGCGGCGGCGGGCGGCGCGGCGCGCGGCGCCTCCATCTCCGTCAGCAGCACGTACGATACGCGAAAGGAACGGTGGGTGACCTGGTGCGGCTGCGGCGTGCAGAGCGCGGAGAAGGTGCGCGCGGCGAGCTGCGCGGCGGCGGGCGGCGCCTCCATCTCCGTCAGCAGCACGTACGATACGCGAAAGGAACGGTGGGTGACCTGGTGCGGCTGCGGCGTGCAGAGCGCGGAGAAGGTGCGCGCGGCGAGCTGCGCGGCGGCGGGCGGCGCGGCGCGCGGCGCCTCCATCTCCGTCAGCAGCACGTACGATACGCGAAAGGAACGGTGGGTGACCTGGTGCGGCTGCGGCGTGCAGAGCGCGGAGAAGGTGCGCGCGGCGAGCTGCGCGGCGGCGGGCGGCGCCTCCATCTCCGTCAGCAGCACGTACGATACGCGAAAGGAACGGTGGGTGACCTGGTGCGGCTGCGGCGTGCAGAGCGCGGAGAAGGTGCGCGCGGCGAGCTGCGCGGCGGCGGGCGGCGCGGCGCGCGGCGCCTCCATCTCCGTCAGCAGCACGTACGATACGCGAAAGGAACGGTGGGTGACCTGGTGCGGCTGCGGCGTGCAGAGCGCGGAGAAGATGCGCGCGGCGAGCTGCGCGGCGGCGGGCGGCGCGACGCGCGGCGCCTCCATCTCCGTCAGCAGCACGTACGATACGCGAAAGGAACGGTGGGTGACCTGGTGCGGCTGCGGCGTGCAGAGCGCGGAGAAGGTGCGCGCGGCGAGCTGCGCGGCGGCGGGCGGCGCGACGCGCGGCGCCTCCATCTCCGTCAGCAGCACGTACGATACGCGAAAGGAACGGTGGGTGACCTGGTGCGGCTGCGGCGTGCAGAGCGCGGAGAAGGTGCGCGCGGCGAGCTGCGCGGCGGCGGGCGGCGCGGCGCGCGGCGCCTCCATCTCCGTCAGCAGCACGTACGATACGCGAAAGGAACGGTGGGTGACCTGGTGCGGCTGCGGCGTGCAGAGCGCGGAGAAGGTGCGCGCGGCGAGCTGCGCGGCGGCGGGCGGCGCGGCGCGCGGCGCCTCCATCTCCGTCAGCAGCACGTACGATACGCGAAAGGAACGGTGGGTGACCTGGTGCGGCTGCGGCGTGCAGAGCGCGGAGAAGGTGCGCGCGGCGAGCTGCGCGGCGGCGGGCGGCGCCTCCATCTCCGTCAGCAGCACGTACGATACGCGAAAGGAACGGTGGGTGACCTGGTGCGGCTGCGGCGTGCAGAGCGCGGAGAAGGTGCGCGCGGCGAGCTGCGCGGCGGCGGGCGGCGCGGCGCGCGGCGCCTCCATCTCCGTCAGCAGCACGTACGATACGCGAAAGGAACGGTGGGTGACCTGGTGCGGCTGCGGCGTGCAGAGCGCGGAGAAGGTGCGCGCGGCGAGCTGCGCGGCGGCGGGCGGCGCCTCCATCTCCGTCAGCAGCACGTACGATACGCGAAAGGAACGGTGGGTGACCTGGTGCGGCTGCGGCGTGCAGAGCGCGGAGAAGGTGCGCGCGGCGAGCTGCGCGGCGGCGGGCGGCGCGGCGCGCGGCGCCTCCATCTCCGTCAGCAGCACGTACGATACGCGAAAGGAACGGTGGGTGACCTGGTGCGGCTGCGGCGTGCAGAGCGCGGAGAAGATGCGCGCGGCGAGCTGCGCGGCGGCGGGCGGCGCGACGCGCGGCGCCTCCATCTCCGTCAGCAGCACGTACGATACGCGAAAGGAACGGTGGGTGACCTGGTGCGGCTGCGGCGTGCAGAGCGCGGAGAAGGTGCGCGCGGCGAGCTGCGCGGCGGCGGGCGGCGCGACGCGCGGCGCCTCCATCTCCGTCAGCAGCACGTACGATACGCGAAAGGAACGGTGGGTGACCTGGTGCGGCTGCGGCGTGCAGAGCGCGGAGAAGGTGCGCGCGGCGAGCTGCGCGGCGGCGGGCGGCGCGGCGCGCGGCGCCTCCATCTCCGTCAGCAGCACGTACGATACGCGAAAGGAACGGTGGGTGACCTGGTGCGGCTGCGGCGTGCAGAGCGCGGAGAAGGTGCGCGCGGCGAGCTGCGCGGCGGCGGGCGGCGCGGCGCGCGGCGCCTCCATCTCCGTCAGCAGCACGTACGATACGCGAAAGGAACGGTGGGTGACCTGGTGCGGCTGCGGCGTGCAGAGCGCGGAGAAGGTGCGCGCGGCGAGCTGCGCGGCGGCGGGCGGCGCCTCCATCTCCGTCAGCAGCACGTACGATACGCGAAAGGAACGGTGGGTGACCTGGTGCGGCTGCGGCGTGCAGAGCGCGGAGAAGGTGCGCGCGGCGAGCTGCGCGGCGGCGGGCGGCGCGGCGCGCGGCGCCTCCATCTCCGTCAGCAGCACGTACGATACGCGAAAGGAACGGTGGGTGACCTGGTGCGGCTGCGGCGTGCAGAGCGCGGAGAAGGTGCGCGCGGCGAGCTGCGCGGCGGCGGGCGGCGCCTCCATCTCCGTCAGCAGCACGTACGATACGCGAAAGGAACGGTGGGTGACCTGGTGCGGCTGCGGCGTGCAGAGCGCGGAGAAGGTGCGCGCGGCGAGCTGCGCGGCGGCGGGCGGCGCGGCGCGCGGCGCCTCCATCTCCGTCAGCAGCACGTACGATACGCGAAAGGAACGGTGGGTGACCTGGTGCGGCTGCGGCGTGCAGAGCGCGGAGAAGATGCGCGCGGCGAGCTGCGCGGCGGCGGGCGGCGCGACGCGCGGCGCCTCCATCTCCGTCAGCAGCACGTACGATACGCGAAAGGAACGGTGGGTGACCTGGTGCGGCTGCGGCGTGCAGAGCGCGGAGAAGGTGCGCGCGGCGAGCTGCGCGGCGGCGGGCGGCGCGACGCGCGGCGCCTCCATCTCCGTCAGCAGCACGTACGATACGCGAAAGGAACGGTGGGTGACCTGGTGCGGCTGCGGCGTGCAGAGCGCGGAGAAGGTGCGCGCGGCGAGCTGCGCGGCGGCGGGCGGCGCGGCGCGCGGCGCCTCCATCTCCGTCAGCAGCACGTACGATACGCGAAAGGAACGGTGGGTGACCTGGTGCGGCTGCGGCGTGCAGAGCGCGGAGAAGGTGCGCGCGGCGAGCTGCGCGGCGGCGGGCGGCGCGGCGCGCGGCGCCTCCATCTCCGTCAGCAGCACGTACGATACGCGAAAGGAACGGTGGGTGACCTGGTGCGGCTGCGGCGTGCAGAGCGCGGAGAAGGTGCGCGCGGCGAGCTGCGCGGCGGCGGGCGGCGCCTCCATCTCCGTCAGCAGCACGTACGATACGCGAAAGGAACGGTGGGTGACCTGGTGCGGCTGCGGCGTGCAGAGCGCGGAGAAGGTGCGCGCGGCGAGCTGCGCGGCGGCGGGCGGCGCGGCGCGCGGCGCCTCCATCTCCGTCAGCAGCACGTACGATACGCGAAAGGAACGGTGGGTGACCTGGTGCGGCTGCGGCGTGCAGAGCGCGGAGAAGGTGCGCGCGGCGAGCTGCGCGGCGGCGGGCGGCGCCTCCATCTCCGTCAGCAGCACGTACGATACGCGAAAGGAACGGTGGGTGACCTGGTGCGGCTGCGGCGTGCAGAGCGCGGAGAAGGTGCGCGCGGCGAGCTGCGCGGCGGCGGGCGGCGCGGCGCGCGGCGCCTCCATCTCCGTCAGCAGCACGTACGGCACGGGGTAGCGCATGCGCACGCCGCCGCACTCCACCTGCGACACCACGAACAATACAAATTAGTTTAAAAAATACCACAAAAATTACAGACTAAACTGTCCATGGCCTGCCAATAATAAAAGCCCATAGACCAAAACTTTATAATGTAGTAGTGGAAACCATTGGAAAGAAAGCATTATAAAAAAAAACTGCTAGAGAACCAGTGACAATTCTGCGATTACAGGTGACACCTCGATTACTTTATTCTTTTTCATTGGTGAGAAGACGCGATTAAATCAGCATGGTCTATACGAAGTCGTACACTCGCTTGTTCCAGGGAACAGCCCAGCTCGCGACCAATCGTATGACATTATAACCAGCCCGATGATCAAGTAACGATCGTCAAAAGATGAAGAAGTCCTTCGTCCTTCGTACCTACCGAAGGACGAAGGAGTCAGGTCAGTTACCTCAACAGCGCCGCAGCCCTGCTCGAGCGGGTACAGGTGCCTCCACGCGTCCAGCAGACGAGCGGTGGGCGCGTCGCTGTCGCTCCACTCGCGACCAGTCACGCGACCTTCGAGACCGAACGGCGCCAGGATGACTGCAAATTAACACATTTTATAGATTTTAATTCCAGTTGTAAAGGAAACACATTAAAACTACATAGGCTAGCACTTGATATGGATCACACCTGATGGAAAGTGATGATACAGGCTAAGATGGAGCACGCTTGCCTAGGAAATGCCTGCTGACTCTTTATTTGAAGGCGCCCAAGTCGTAGGTTGTGCGTATCACGAATGAGGAATCAAACCGCTTCATATGTGTCTTTGGTACGTCAAATTAGGGGTGTAAGCCTTTTCGAAGCCTTTTAGATGCCTTGCATACATTCCTTGATAAGTTTTATGACAAAAAGGTGACTGAGGAACCAAATTAAATCCGTTCCTAAGTACACTCTCCGAAACATTGCCCGATGAGTTGTGGTTTGCAACGACCGAGGAGAGGGCCATACAAACATCAAAGCCCCCTAAACCCTGTAAAACAGTAGGGTTAATTTCCTCACCTTTGTTGTCCCCCTGCTGGTCGGCGTGCGGCTCGTTGATGCGCGCGAGGCGCTTGGGCGTGAGCGTGCGCACGGGCGGGTGCTGGCGCACGTCCACGGACGCGCACACCGTGCTCTCGCCGTGCAGGAAGAACGCGAACGAGAACGACAGGTGCCACGGGCTGGAAACACACACACGATACACGTGAATTATCCGGCTCGAAGGACCATTTTACGACAGTGGACATATTAGACATTACGGCGAGTAATAAAAAACTTTTTAATGTTAAGTATCATTACCAATTCTAACATTTGTGGTGGATTTAACTTTGCATCCTTAATTTATTTATTTTCTTTAAAAAAATGGTTGTCTGTAAAGTCGGTTTACGGACGATAGATTTACGTGATAACGTCAGAATCTCTATCTCTCTATTGTTTTTTTTTATCGTGCCTCTCTATCGCTTGTTGCGCGCTCTCGCTTGCACGCACAGGCTCAGATGGAACGTTACACGGAACGTTACTATTTTTCATGCGTGTTGCTGGTGTTCATCAATTTATAAGACGTTATCACGTCAAAATCCTCGTCGCCACAAAGTAAGCGATCGTTTACTAACTGATTTACTCATCTACTATACATTATACCCAATTATTTCCGACATATTAATTTTTCAAATTGCTTTAAATGTATGAAGGGGAACGAAGTCACACCCTGATGACTTAACGGGCTCAACACAGAGTCCTTCATTTTGTTCTTGGAAGTGACCTTCGTGTTTTACCACAAAGGGATATTTGGAAACTGCTACTGAAAAACAGTTCCAAATAGTAACTTCCAGCTTAACGGCCTACAAGCCGTATTTAGGTGATTTTGAATGAAGTTTTATGCAAAAACTATAAAGACAATAACTTTCAAATTTACACGTCATGTATCTTGGGTCTTTAATCTAAAATCGCTTAGAAGCAGAAACACGATTGGATAAAATTTTCTCGATAGAAAGTTCTCCCAAAAGTTGCTCCAAAATCTCAGTTTTTCTATGTTTTATCGGAAACTACAATAGATGTAATTGTAATTTTTGTTTTAATGTATCGGTAATAATAATATCCTGAAACGCTTAGAACAGATTTTTGATAACTGGCTTAGTTTTTGAGTAATTAGGTAAAACGTCGTTTTTCTGCTATATTCTTCCGCGACGCTGCATGTCGCACCTACCAAATCTCCGTGAGAGTGAGAAAGACAAAAATAAATTCAATAAATCCCCTTAACTAACAAACGTCATTCCAAATTATTTAAATGATACGCCCGCCCATATCAGGTGTCCATCCGTTTATTTTCGTTTTGACACATGAGACAGATATAGCAATAGACCAGAGAGACAAAAAGGAAGTGGTATCCCTCTGGTGCCTTGGAAAGAAAATTTAATAAACGAATGAGTATAGAACTTTTCGTTGCCATATCCATACCTCACTGCACTGCGCTCGATATTCTGAGTTCCATTATGGCAATGCTCTAAAAGCAGAATATCTGACTCTGCTGTGGTTCGTTGGTGCAGAAAAATCTTACTCATTGGAAATAAAAGTATCCCCAAACCTGGTATTTAAGTCGTCAAATCGGAGGAATAACGTCTTAGTCTTATAGTAACTGTAATTATTTGTCAACTTCCTTATGGTACACACCTTTTGCCAACATCCTCTTCGTCGCCATCGTACGGTTGGACAAACCATTTGCCCAGCCTCACGAAGTCACGAGATAACAGGCACCTGCAAAAACAACAAAATAAAGTAGTAATAAAATTAAACTACGTTCAATCACAACAGTCTGGTGTTGGATCAAACCAATTAGTACGCTAAAGTCTTTAATCAATGGGGCAAACCTATGTAGAGATAAACTTTTGTAGTATATGTGATCGAAGATTGGAGTCCTAAAAATGTAAGTCAAGCTGTTTTAAAATAAAAAAAACGTGTAGATAGTCTTTGAATTTATAATATTTCTTGGAGGCAAGTCATCCCCTAAACAGTAAACTCAGATTATTTATATTCTAAGAGTAAATGTACATAAGCTAAATAGATATTAGAGATAGGTATTTTGTCTTTAGTGCACTAGCACTGAGCAAGTGCGCATTGCAATAATTGTAATGTATAAGCAAACGTCAACGCGATCCGGCGTGGCGAATTTCTTTGTTCGCTCTGACTGTCTGACTGACACGTCGGATTAGGTATTGTAAAGCGTAACCCTTTGTTGAGATAATCAATATTTATACATTTTTCATGCAGTACTATTAAACGAATGAGCGATCTATTATTGTGTAATACATTTTGATTGGAAAACTTGAGAACACGAATTTTGTTAGTTAACTTTAAGGGGATTTATTGAATTTATTTTTGTCTTTCTCACTCTCACGGAGATTTGGTAGGTGCGACATGCAGCGTCGCGGAAGAATATAGCAGAAAAACGACGTTTTACCTAATTACTCAAAAACTAAGCCAGTTATCAAAAATCTGTTCTAAGCGTTTCAGGATATTATTATTACCGATACATTAAAACAAAAATTACAATTACATCTATTGTAGTTTCCGATAAAACATAGAAAAACTGAGATTTTGGAGCAACTTTTGGGAGAACTTTCTATCGAGAAAATTTTATCCAATCGTGTTTCTGCTTCTTAGCGATTTTAGATTAAAGACCCAAAATACATAACGTGCAAATTTGAAAGTGATTGTCTTCATAGTTTTTGCATAAAACTTCATTCAAAATCACCTAAATACGGCTTGTAGGCCGTTAAATTGAGTAGGTATTTTTTTAAGTTGAGTAATAAATTGAGTACTACACTTTCGTAAGTTGGTAATTCAACAAGGCGTAAGTTTACTCATATCGAACGAGAAGTTTTTGATTAATTTTAAACTTAGTAGGTACTTGACTGCGATATGACCTGATGGTGAGTGATGGTGCAGCTGACGATTTGATATCGTACTAACTAGGAAGTACTCACCCTTAACGTTTCTACAAAGCATCGTGCCGATAAGCTTAATCGCTTGGCGATGCGTTTTTTTACTATTGTTATATTACTGGTAGGCCGAAGCTAAATTTAGAATAGAAATTATAAAATTCTAAAGAGGCCTGCGGCGGGAATCAAACCCGTGACCTCTCATTTGAATCCGAGTGCGCACCACTGCGCCAAGGAGGTGGTCAACTGATTTTACTGGCTGATAACGACGTTTTAATGCATTAACAAGTACTTAAACGAGGCTTTAGCACAAGATTACTGATTGCTCGCTCGGGATCTGCGCGCGGCAGTAATCGTTCGCCGCGCACAATGTGTGCAATGCACCTGGTGCCACCCACCGCTCTTGCGCAGCCGGCATTATTTAAAAGAACATACTAAACTAATCCGCAAGTCAAACTTGTATTAATTCGATATAAATTATATTAGTTATTGTATGTAATTGTTGTAATAAAGGTTAAAATTAATCACTCCACAACTAACGAACACGAAGTGCCGATTTAGAATAAGACCTCCCAAACAGACTCAACATCGACTTTTTTATCCCGGAAAAGTCTAAGGTTTCCGTAGGATTTTAAAAAAAAGGCTTATTATATTATGGAATATTATGTATGTATATATCACACCGCAACTACTTAATCAATTTGGTCAGGAATTGAGATAAATTATACCCTGGATCTTGAGGGGTTTTTATGAAACCGGAATACACGCTAGCGAAACCGTTGAACAGTTGGACTAATAATAAAACAGATTTTTTAATGAAATAAAATTTCGGTAACGCTTTAACAAAGCGGCAATTTATTGAATCAAAATGCTAGAGCGCATTAAGCGTGTAAACGCTCAGCGGAAGTACCTACCGTGCGGTCGCTAACTGGCTACACTTTTATTCATTGACCGACAAGGTCATTATATTTAAATTCTTTGTTAGCTCAACACCTCCTAGGCCTAATAAAGAATTCAAAGCTGCAAAAGTGGTATATGGAACAAGTGACGGGGTGATGGCCACAGCCCATAGCAGGTAGAGCGTCTTAGCAAGCTTCCACTCATGAGAAATTTATGGAGAACTCACAAGCATGAAGGTTTTCTGACGATGTTTTCCTTCACAGTTATAATAAACTTGTTATTTTACTATTTATGAAGAGCAGTATTAGAAGTGACTCCCAAGTACCAGGCCCGCAGCGGCAGGACAGAGGCCGACGCATCTCGGATATGAACGAAATCCAGACGAGTCGTTGACCCCGTCGGCGGCGCGTCAAAGAAACAATGCGTGCGTCGTCCATCGCGACAATTTTACGATACGCGTAGTAATGAAGGCATGGGGTTTTTTACTTTAGTTTTATTTTTATTAGCCGTCGCCAGATCCTCGCTCTCAGTCGTCGCTTATTAATTTATGCCAGTAATGATTGGGGTTTAAAAAAAACTGATTCTCTGTTTTTCGACTACTTTTGACAGTTGAGAAGTTCCGTCCCCACTCTCTAAAGAAGCAGTCTTTATTAATTCATTACATAATACATTGAATGAAGCGCATTTCGATATAGTTTTTTTCGCGTCTATTAAAAGGGGTAGGTGTAAAACAGTTTGATTGCCGTGTTTAGAGTTTTATGACTAATCTCGGGTTATTAAGTCGTTTCATATTATGATCGTAAAACTTTTTTATATAAATCGTGCGCACATTTCTTGTTGACTGCATTAAATTATTATTAGTTATATTATGTCGGACATGATACGATTAAGTATGACTACGAATGGAACCCGGTTTATTAAATTTTCCCACGGTATTAGTATTACCAATGCATGTTAGGTTTTTACACACTAATTGTATAATTTATTACTGCAAAACCTAGAGGTAGAATAAATATTCATATTTTACAGCCTACTAAGTTCTCGGTGAAAGCTCAGTAATTATTCCTTAGCGCTTTTACCATAAAGGGACCACAATTAGTTCAGCTAAAGCTATTTTGAGGAATGGCTAGGGCTTAGGCCACATAATATTACATAACAAAATGAGCTAAGTAGGTATATTCTCCGCGTTGAATGCAGTTACTTGTTATGCCAGTATTGTGAACAAGAATTGGAACCGGTATAGTGGCTTGCATACGAGTTACCACCGTATGAGGTGTGCTCCAAATCTACACTTGCGGTTGTTTTCAGTTCGATCAGGGCATCCGTTACTTCCTGTATTATTATCTAGTTAAGGACAACTACAATTTGGAAATGTCACCAGACTTGTCCTTTCTACGGCGTTCTACTACCGACTTGGATTACTTCTGTTGGACTTAAGACCTCCGGAGATAATCACCAATCACCACAAATTCGGCCAGGACGGCTATCCGAGGCACGGGGATGAAAAACCGCCAATTTTGTTGCGAAGAATTTCGTAAGGATTTTGCTCTTAGAAAATCTCTACTATGTATTGGCCTGGCTCGGGGATTGAACCCAAAACTTTTGATACATGCTCACCACTGGATCAACGATACAATTAATATTACCTACGTGAATTGAAATCTACCCCAGAAAGGGCCGACGGCGTGAAAAAATGTCGCCAGTTTATCGGTGCCAATAATACCAACATTAAGGCCACGCTGTATTTCGCTCGGCAGCCATCTGTAGAATTTTGACAGATGGCGCTACTTGCTTGTTTGCTTGTACGGAAAAGGTTTACGTAAATTGTTCACCAGGATGCCCATATCCTGAGTTTTCTAATCAGAGCCTTATGTGTGTAATATGGTATATGTATGTGTATAGATGTATACCTCTCGATCAAGTTGTGCAACGCCTTGAACAGCAACGAGCGACACTCGTAGGAGAGCCCGCTCTCCCAGGAGCCTTGGTCGCCTTCTGCAAACAAACAAACACATTGAATTTATTTTTGTCTTTCTCACTCTCACGGAGATTTGGTAGGTGCGACATGCAGCGTCGCGGAAGAATATAGCAGAAAAACGACGTTTTACCTAATTACTCAAAAACTAAGCTGGTTATCAAAAATCCGTTCTAAGCGTTTTAGGATATTATTATTACCGATACATTAAAACTAAAATTACAATTACATCCATTGTAGTTTCCGATAAAATATAGAAAAACTGAGATTTTGGAGCAACTTTTGGGAGAACTTGCTATCGAGAAAATTTTATCCATCGTGTTTCTGCTTCTCAGCGATTTTAGATTAAAGACCCAAAATACATGACGTGTAAATTTGAAAGTAATTGTCTTTATAGTTTTTGCATAAAACTTCATTCAAAATCACCTAATTACGGCTTGTAGGCCGTTAATGAGGAGCTGTTGGTACTAGATGCACCTATAGGCCTGTTATCTGAGATCCCATCGTCGGAGCCTTTCGCTTTACAAATTGTATGTCAATCCCCGGAACTTTTATTAGTTTCGCCGCTATTAGAAGTAAAACTAAACAATCCTATAATACACAGGGTATGTGCAAGAATTGAATGTTGAGCAATTGTATGCAACAGCATAATATATCATGTTACGGAATACATATCGCACGTCGAAATGTCAATAAAGATATTTCATTCCACGAAGACGCGCCGCACTCTGTCAAAATCGCTTATGTTTCATTCGATTCGTATGGAGTTTGACAGAGTGGGGCGCGTCATCGTGGATTGAAATATCTATACCTATGTCAATAAAATGAGTAGTGAGTACTTAATAGAACCGTTAATGTTGAATGCAAATTATAATTTATAAGCGTACAATATGAGTCTTGGATTTTTTTCACACACATCGAAAAGTTGCAATAACTGACATAGATAAAACGTTTATTGAGATTGCTAAGTATCAAATTGCATACATGCTGATGCATCTAAACAAGTAGGTATGAAACAACAGGTAGATACTAGGTACGCATTCAGCACAGCAAAGTAGATAAACTACAAAGGCAAACCTACATCTTTGTCACAGCGATTAGTGATTAGCATAAGCATCTAGTGTCTGCGCCAGTATGAATTCACCGTCCCAATTAGAATTCATCGTGGAAAACATTGCCATAATACGCAGTGCCTGCTACCGCTTGATCTCTCAATGTCGACTCGTTAAAGAAACAGGCACTCGTTAATGCAATATAAAGATATGACCGAGTCTGCAGCGAGATAATAACACTACGTTAGTATTTTAAATTATACTATAGTATATTATGCTTATGAAAGGTAAACGTCTGACGTAGCTGTTAAACTATTGTTGCATTCGCAATCGAGAGATAATCCCGGCCTATCATTGGCTTTAACGTAAAGCGCTCCACGCGTGAACGGTGATATTGTGAATTGTTGATATAAAACAAAGCTAGCCGCGCGCCGTTGCCGCCCCGCGCATCGCGCCGTCCTTGTCTCGCACGCCGCAGGGCGGGGGCGACCCCGGTGACGTCACAATTCACGGCACTGCACGTGAAACGCCGACGGTGCAGCGCTTTCGGCGCTAAGTCCAGCGACTGTTTGTTTTGATTGCGCTCGTTTGAAAATATTACAGCGGAGATTGTAGTTTCGAATGGGCAACTTTTTTCATACTTACATAAAATCTTGTATATTCATATATTTTGTATAATTTTATTTCGCATAGATAATACCAAAATTTTGAAAATAACATTGAAACATTTCCCAGTATCCCAGAAATAAATAATGGTTAGGAGACAATTTTAATTTTACAATTATTTTCTTAAAAGAGAAAACTGTGCCTACCTACTTTCTTTCTTTTTGACATACAAGGACGTTGACTTTTTCTGCTTCGGTTTTATTTTAACAGACCGCATCGAGCACACAAGGTAATTTTAGCGGCTAGGCCAGGCAGTTCTGAAAATATGTATAATGTAAAATTTCATGAGTCATGACCCAAAAAGAAAAATTACTCGACGCTCACTTATGACTTGTTAGTTTTAACAATCAAGCGCTTTTTTCGCTGCCGGGTGTGTTGATCAAGCTACCGAGTGCTGTCCGCACATCGCACGTGCGTGTGTTGTGTTTGCCGTCGAGTAAGGTAAAGGCGGCGAGCGGGCAGCGACACACATGCGAGCGCTAACAACAATTTAATTGACATTGAATTTTCCACTTTATTTTTATCGGTACAGAACGCATAACAAGGTAACAAGTAACAACTAACAAGGTAATTTGCTACCTTTTGTTATATTTTATTGGTGTCGTAAAGATTGCTTTTGATACGCGACGCTAAGGCGACAGACGATTAATTTCCGTAGGTCCATCTCATTTTTTTTTTGACAATATAGCTTGAGGGAGAGTTGATTGGGATTTGGGAGTGATGCTAAAAATTAGTAACTGATAGGTACACAGAGACGGATGAATTGAACCCCACCACTCAACACATTGAGCCACAATAAATCCGTAATGAATAGCTTTACAGGACTGCTCGGATGTTTGATTTACCCTTGACGATCGACCTTCCAGGGTAAGATTGCAGGCTTTAAAAAATATCTTTAAACCTAAACCTAAAAAATCATTCAACAATGAAATATTATGCAAGCGTCATATTCATACTCTTTATTAGAGAAGTCTTTTCATAGCTTTTAGCTTTTACCTACCAATTATCACTCAATGTTTTTTGTAAAACTGTAACTTGATACTTTCTATATGATTTACTAATGTAGGTACAAGTAGGTACTCTAGTAGCGTAGTCTTAGGAATTCTCTAATTAATTGCTTTATTATGCTCCTTCTACATACCGCTTTGTTACTTGTCGCCCTTGACTGTCTCAACTACTCATACAAGTTATATGTAGGTACTCTGGGTACTCGTTCGGAAGTTGTGCGTCCGTAGGTAAACATGAGGTTTTATTATCATTTTATAATGTACGTTCTGAGCATGAAAAGCACCTTTCACTAGACTCGAGAGTGTCTACGACGATATAATTTGGATTTTCGTGTTTTGTGCTAAATCATTTTAAATCCATCGACAATAATAATGCGACACCCTGTCCTCATTCCGCTTAAACCGAGAGTAGAAATGTTAAGCCTGCTGTATGACTTTAATAGGAATTATTTATTCCTCTTAAAGCTAATCTATATCCAGAATGATTTTTTCGAATATGCACAATTAGAAGTTATTTGATCAAGTTGGTACCTTCGCAAATCGCAGCTTCAAGAGATATTTAATCTAGTTGAACTTGGATTTGATGAGAATACCTACTGTAATGACAGATATGCAATGATTTAGACTTTTTGCGCTCCTTATACTTACATCTCAACACTCCTCAGACCTCAAGCAACATTTAAAAAAAGATTTTATTTTTTTCGGTACAAGAAATATAACATCAACGCGAAGCATAAAATGGAAAATTCTTTCCAAAAAACCAACTTCAAATGCCACTACAAAGAATGAAATAATTTTTAATGTACACCAATTCGAAGTCGGGCAATGTTTTGTTCAATCATTAATAGTCCATCTTATTATAAAACTTGATGTGTAAGAAACGACAAAATTATCGACAATATACGAAGGACTATTATTGAATGAACAAAACATTGCCCGACTTCAAAAATTATTTCATTCTTTGTAGTGGCATTTGAAGTTGGTTTTTTGGAAAGAATTTTTCATTTTATTTTATACTTTTTAGTGGAAAACAACTAATGCGCAAGGCAGTGAAAAAAATGCCCACATCACTTGAAGTATGCTTCTCAAATCTGAAGAGTTCCCTCAATTTCTCCAAGATCCCATCATCAGATCCTGACTTGATGAATACAGTCATTACTTGATGACTGCAAGGAAATGCAATAGTAACTATAAAAAATACCTAAATCGCTTCAAGTATACTAGCAAAATTTGAAGAGTTCCCTCGATTTTACCAAAATCCCATCATCAGATCCCGACCTGATGACCATAAGACTAACTGTAAAAAATTACTCTTTCAAACAATACCCAAATCACTTCATGTGTGCTTATAAAATTTGAAGAGATTTCTCCAGGATCCCATCATCAGATCCTGACTTGATGACTATGGGACCATCTGTGAACTATACCCTATCAAACAAAAAAAAATTTTCGAAATTGGTCCACGCATCTTCGAGTAATCGGGGAACATACATAAAAAAAAAAAAAGATTCCGACGAATTGAGAACCTCCTCCTTTTTTTTGAAGTCGGTTAAAAACAGCTGGAAATCAATTCGTCATCTAAGCCAGTACAGTACGCGCGGCGAGAGTTTGGCTTTGACCTTCGGGTGGAGGGGATTACTGCGCATGGGTACCCAAATTCTGATTGGTTGATACCCAATTTCTGATTTCTGCGCAATAACGGTCAAAGCCAAACTTTCGCCGCGCGTACTGTACCTATGCGCTAGCGACTAGATAGTGGAAAAACTGGTTCAATCGCGCGACGGTGCGCGTTGCGTTGGGCCGGCGCGGGCGGCGCGCGGCGTGCGGCGGCCTGCGCGCGCGCACCTGGAGCGCGAATGTCAAGGCCTTGCGCGCCGCCGAGGCTTGGACCAATTCCAGGCACCACATCCGAAACAAATCCACAACATCTGGCAGAGCCCTAACTCTCAACTAAACCAAATCCTGTGGTATAACGCGCTCAGATAATGAATATGATTGAAATTATTCTAATCGATTCTTTCTCGAACTCCTTGAAAGTTACAAAACATCGACCGACAGTGAGTGATAAAGATAAAGAAGTTCTTTACGCAAAAACGCTCTGAACACAGAAATAAGTTTTTATATTTTCTCATTGCGAACTCAATTAATAAAGTAGTAATTTATTTATATAACTATTTTATATAGTACTAGCAAACGCCCGCGGCTTCGCTCACGTTGAACTTTTGCTTTACTCCCTCAAGCGTTTAATTTCCAAAATTCCTGTCGTCGCCATTTATTTTGATTAGGACCACAATTTTTCACTACCTTGCTGATAATAGTCAAATATCGGTTTTCAAAGCAATCGACCCAGTAACCAAAAAAATCAAAATGGCGGCCACTTCTTTAAATTTTGACCACAACTTCCTTCTCTATGCTTGCTGCGATAGTCAGATATCGATTTACAAAACAATCGCCCCAGTAATAAAAAAGATCAAAATGGTGGCCACTTTTTTCTACAAATTCCTCCTCTATGCTTGCTTCTATAGTCACATCTTGATTTTCAAATCATTCGGCTTAGTAACAAAAAGTTCAAAATTCATTTTTTCCAAATTTGACCACAAATTCCATCTCTATGCTTGCTTCTATAGTCACATATTGATTTTCAAATCATTCGGTCCAGTAAGAAAAAAGATCAAAATGGCGGCCATTTTTTTCAATTTTGACCACAAATTCCTTCTCTATGCCTGATTCTATAGTCACATATTGATTTTCAAATCATTCGGCCCAGTAACAAAAAAGTTCAAAATGGCGCCCTTTTTTTCCAATTTTGACCACAAATTCCATCTCTATGCTTGCTTCTATAGTCTCATATTGATTTTCAAATCTTTCGGCCCAGTAACAAAAAAGTTAAAAATGGCGGCCATTTTTTTCAATTTTGACCACAAAATCCTACTCTATGCTTGCTTTAATAGTCACTTATTGATTTTCAAATCATTCGGCCCAGTAACAAAAAAGTTCAAAATGGCGGCCAATTTTTAAGTTTTGACCTTTGATTCTTATTCTATGCTTGATGCAATGGTCGGATATTAATTTTGAAAGATATCGGTCCAATAACAAAAAAGTTCAAAATGGAGGCCAATTTTTTTAATTTTTGTCTACATTTTCTTTTTCTATGCTTGCTGCAATGATCAGATCTCCATTTTGAAAGGATTCGGTCCAATAACAAAAAAGTTCAAAATGGCGGCCAATTTTTTAAATTTTGACCTCAGATTCTTATTCTATGCTTGATGCAATGGTCAGATATCCATTTTGAAAGAATTCGGTCCAATAACAAAAAAGTTCAAAATGGCGGCCATTTTTTTCAATTTTGACCACAAATTCCTTCTCTATGCCTGCTTCTATAGTCACATATTGATTTTCAAATCATTCGGCCCAGTAACAAAAAAGTTCAAAATGGCGGCAATTTTTTTTCAATTTTGACCACAAATTCCTTCTCTATGCCTGCTTCTATAGTCACATATTGATTTTCAAATCATTCGGCCCAGTAACAAAAAAGTTCAAAATGGCGGCCATTTTTTTCAATTTTGACCACAAAATCCTTCTCTATGCTTGCTTTAATAGTCACATATTGATTTTCAAATCATTCGGCCCAGCAACAAAAAAGTTCAAAATGGCGGCCAATTTTTTAAATTTTGACCTTTGATTCTTATTCTATGCTTGATGCAATGGTCGGATATTAATTTTGAAAGATATCGGTCCAAAAATGAAAAAGTTCAAAATGGCGGCCAATTTTTTATTTGACCTCAGATTCTTTTTCTATGTTCGCTGCAACGGTCGGATATTAATTTTGAAATAATTCGGTCCAATAATGAAAAAGTTCAAAATGGTGGCAAATTTTTTAAATTTTGACCTCAGATTCTTTTTCTATGCTCGCTGCAACGGTCGGATATTAATTTTGAAAGAATTCGGTCCAATAACGAAAAAGTTCAATATGGCGGCCAATTTTTTAAATTAAGACTACATAATCTTTTTCTATGCTCGCTGCAACGGTTGGATATTAATTTTGAAAGAAATCGGTCCAATAACGAAAAAGTTTAAAATGGCGTCCAATTTTTTTCAATTTTGACCACAAATTCCTATTCGACGTTTGCTCTCATATGAGAAAAAGAATGAAAAAGTTTATTCCAAAATCAAAGAAGTTCGCAAATGTTCCCATCCTTAAATTTGAAATTCGAATATCCCCGTCGCAGTACAAATTCAACAACCTAGGTACCCTGATTAGTACAAATCAAAAAAATTACACTTTTGTATGGAGAAATCCCTAAAACCAACGGTTTTTACCCCTTAAACATGGAATTTCTGGAATCCCCGTCTTAGTACGAATTCATGACCTAATATCTACCTAGGTACCAAATTTGAGATATCTACGACTTTTAGTTTTTCGGGAATCCCTGGAACAACGAAATAATTTACACTTTTGTATGGAGAAATCCCGAAAACCAACGGTTTTTACCCCTTAAACATGGAATTTCTGGAATCCCCGTCTTAGTACGAATTCATGACCTAATATCTACCTAGGTACCAAATTTGAGATATCTACGACTTTTAGTTTTTCGGGAATCCCTGGAACAACGAAAAAATTTACACTTTTGTATGGAGAAATCACGAAAACCAACGGTTTTTACCCCTTAAACATGGAATTTCTGGAATCCCCGTCTTAGTACGAATTCATGACCTAATATCTACCTAGGTACCAAATTTGAGATATCTACGACTTGTAGTTTTTCGGGAATCTCTGGAACAACGAAAAAAAATACACTTTTGTATGGAGAAATCCCTAAAACCAACGGGTTTTACCCCTTAAAATTTGAATTTCTGGAATCCCCGTCTTAGTACGAATTCATGTCCTAATATCAACCTAGGTACCAAATTTCAGATCTCTACGACTTGTTGTTTTTCGGGAATCCCTGGAACAACGAAAAAAATTACACTTTTGTATGGAGAAATCCCTAAAACCAACGGTTTTTACCTCTTAAACATGGAATTTCTGGAATCCCCGTCTTAGTACGAATTCATGACCTAATACCTACCTAGGTACCAAATTTCAGATCTCTACGGCCTATAGTTTAGACGGAATCCGTGGAACAACCAAAATGCCTCACTCTTTTATATATATAGATAAAGTAGTAAAGTAATCGTCTGCGCGTATTTCCGAGTTCGTCATAAGTAGGTACCTACATAATACAAGTCCTACTCAAGGCCCTACTTTGAATACGAATCAGCTACAACGTTCGAGGTCCTGGCAAACGTGTTACTAAAATACGGTACCTCTCGTACATCGTAAATCCAAATTGCTCAGATAAGTGATACATCCATCGGCTATCGATCGACGGTGAACCGCTGCGCGAGTTCCGTCTTACGGCCTGGCCACGGGGATCGGCGGTGCGAACGTCGAAGCGAGGGGCGAGGCGACCATTCGCGCGGCACCGTTTGCAGGCCACGGGCAGTCACGTTCGCCGCCGCGACCAGTAAGGAAGTCCGACAGCAAAATGTCTTTATCGAAATTATCTCAATATTTCAAGACCTAATATTTGGAAGAGATTGTGAAATACATGATTTGAATAAGAATCGGAGTAAGTATAGATGGAGAGTTCCACAAGAAGTATGAGAAATACAGAATATATCCAGAAAAATTTGTTGAGTATGCCAGAATGAGTATTGAAACCCTCGATTATATACTTATGAATATTCTTCCTACATACTCTTCACTACATGTTTAAACTTGTGCTGTGGATGGCCAGACTTCCAAATAGCTGGTCTAGCTAGTATTTCAGCAATAAAAGTCTCGGCGCTCATTTTTCGCGGCGAAAATAACTAAACTCGTTTGTTCACTGCACTATTCGCCGCGACTACCGCTCAACTCCGTGGCTCGCGCCGTACTTATTCATGCCTTTGTTTCGTTCGCCCGCCGCGCCGCAAGTCGCCGGTGCGGTTCGCTCGGTACATTTCGCCGGTCGCTTCGCCGGTCGTCGTTGCGCGTGGCTTGATTAGTACATTGCTATGCGTTTATTTCAGTCGCTAGACGCTTCGCCGTTCGCACCGCGCGAATATTCGCATCGGCGAATTTCCCGTGGCCAGGCTGTTACGGAGGCTCTATCTCGATGGCACCGCGACCTCAGTCGTGACCGGCTGTGTTAGTGTACCGCTTTATTATCGACTATCGGTAAACCGTACAAGAATACGGTAATGGGAGCCGCGAGTAACGGCCTTGGAAGATACCGATGATCGGGACCGCTCGACACTGACGCAAGCGATCGAGATCGCGTCGCCCTTATAATGAGTGGAATTAGGTTCACGTCACTAAGGGTAATTTTGACTGATATCGTTTTAAGGCACTTGTAGACGCTCAACATTTTCACGGCAATGGATAAGCCCTAGCCAACAATCCCGCGAAATTGGTTTGCAACATCCTGTGTTCGAACTAAAATTAATTATTGATTATTATGTCCAAGAATTTGCCATAGTCAAAGATTGTCTAGAATCGAAATATATAAAAGTAAGTACCTTTAAATCGTTTACGGCATTTTTTTTTTAATTCTTTTGTGTTTACATACCTACGTAATAATCAAAGGTAACACAGCAGACAGTCTTTTGTTAATATAAAAGAAGCTTATCATATCGCGTTAGCGGCATATTGCACATACGTGTCTATCCAAATGATAAGGTATCCATGTATTGCATTAAATCGCCAGATAGCTATATTTCCCTGGTAGAGTTAATTCCAAAGATAACGGTTAAAACAAGAGTACCGATTAGTAGTATGACGTTTCTCTTTTAACTACCTTGAAATATCTCGCCTGTAGTTCTAAGAAATTGGACATCATCCGTTTTTGGAAACCATGCAATGACGAAGATTAATCCTGATAGAAGATTTGTTAAAAGAGGTAGACAAGTATTGTATTTTTTGGCATCGCAGCTCGGTGACAGTTCAAGTAATATAGGTACAATTAGTTTCTCTTCACAGTTGTGTAATCGGCCATTGACACAATCATTGTGCAAGTATTTCCACAATCGGCCTTATTCCGTGTTAAACTGTAAGAACAGCCCTGATTGTAATAAACATGAAGGGTTTAAAAAATGACCATATACCTACCTGGCAAATCATCAAAAAACTGGCCGAACCGAAAGCTGGACACATGAAATGGAGCCAAAAACTCAAAAGATGGGATGACGAAACCGGCTAAAATGGACAAGTGGAATACAAATTCCAAGTAAACTACATTCACATGGATTACAGGCAGGTCGAAGAAGCCGATCGCGAGCGCCTGTTATCCCCTAATCGTGAACGGTCTGGTTCAAACAAGGCGCGCGCAGTTGATGCAATTAGATAAGTGTGGCAATGCACATCGGTCTCCGGCGCGTGTACGGTGCACGGGCCGGGTTCAAGGTCGCGTGCGGCGGCGCGGCCCGCGGGTGGCACCGCCGGCGACCACCAGCACGGCAGCGGTCGGCACCGCGGGATCGATAGCAGACGCGCGCCGCCGCCCCTCGGCTCGCCCCACAACTATTGCCATGCGATTATCCCCTAATACTCTCGGATGAAATGCAAAGAACATGTCGACGGAGACGAGTCCAAAACTCTTAGACTTTTTTAAATAGGGAACACAAGCAAACGGGGCAAACACGGGCCGCCCATGGACTTTTGCAGCACCAGAGGATTTGCAAATGCAGCCGGCTCTTAAGGAATTTATTTATCCTCCCCTTGAATAACTACATGTTCAGGTTGACACCCCAGCTTTGAGGGATTGCAAGTACGCGGGAAAAAAAATCTGACAAACCGGGTTGTTGCACAGTACGAGATGATGTCGAGAATCAGAACCAGAATTTACTTTATTTCGGACCTTAGAATATAATTCTTCCAGTTTCAGAAATCCATGTTCCACTAAAGTTGTGAAGTTCGTATATGTTCATTAACACAAATAAACAGTTGCTATGATGATGAATGTAGTAGAGTCAGCTATAATTGCATAATATATTTGTTTTGCTTGCGATATTACATCGCCAGCGCGCTGTACCGTGTTGCGTGTAACTGTAAGTACCGACAAACGCAGCACAGTATGAAACTCAAAACATCTGAGCGATCAGCAAACTCTATACTAATATTATAAAGTAGAAGAGTTTATTTGTTTGTTTGTTTGTTTGAACGCGCTTATCTCTGGAATACAAGGTCCGAATTGAAAAAATATTTTTGTGTTGGATAGTTCATTTATCGAGAAAGGCTTATAGGCTAGCTAACACCACGTTATTCTTGCAAAAATAGGAAAATATGTTTATTTCGGAGAGCTTCTGTTGCGTACGCTGCGTATATGGTTAAAGTTACGCAAAAAACATGTATTAAAAAGTAAGTCTTTAAAATGACCGCGACACCATATTACGTAAGGATAACGGGATTATGTTGAACCCGAAATTCGTATGGGAGAAACCGCGCGCAACCGCTAGTGGATTTATAAAGTGAATTCAACCACCTTGGTTCACACGCTATAAAACAATTCCACTTACGAAATATTGGCCAGATATTATGATACCTAGGTTACTTAGGTAGGTATTACCTAGGTCTTTCCTATTACCGAGATATATTTGTATCTACTTGCTATACAGTGCTGAGCAGTGGAAACAAGCAAGGCCTTGCTATCATTTATTGAGGTTTATTTTTATTGTAGGTGTATCGAATTCAATGTTCATCGTAGTTTCCATTCAATTTAACTTGATTGATGATCAAGTTAAATTGAATCAAGTGAAATTGATCAAATGATCAAGTGATAATACTGTTTATTTACCAATGTTACATTTCCATGATATTATCCTTGCATAATATCATGGAAATGTAACATTGGTAAAAAGTAGGTTAACTACCTCTTTTACCGCCGTTTTGGGATAGTAATTGTAGTCCTGTAATTACTAATAACACCGTGACGTTAATTTTAGGTTTGTTCTTTACTAATCTGTGTAAAAATTCGAATGAAAGTTATGTACCTATACTGGTAAGGAGTTGTGGTCTGAGAATTTTATCTGCTCTAATTTCCGTATGGCAAATGAGGTATAATAGGCGTCCGCCGCATACCTTGTTCAATATGTCACGAACGCGGACTATAAAAAAACGAAGAAAAAACTAGATTTGTATACAAAGCCCGTTTTTACATACAAAAATATATCCTCAAATATCTTACATCCGGATAAAAGACTGCAAAATATCTACAAACCTATGAATGGGCAACTTGCTAGATAGCTATTATACAAGGAATGTAACATTTAAGAGTATTATTTTTAAAACAATTAGGAACTCAACGGTGGGGTTACCAAAACAAACATGGAGAATATGCTTGAAAGTTAAATACAACAATATTGTATGATATTATAAAGATTTAAGTTAAAAGTTAAACAAACCGACCTTGAATTATAATGAAGAGGCAACAAAAAAATTGTCCCGAGTACTTTCAAGCGAAACTCGAGATATTCTTTTGATTTTATCTTGTAATTAAGTACATTTATGTGTAAATCTTATTTTTGTCGCCACCATTATTTTACGTCCGTCATTTTTTTTTTATTATTTGGGTCACAAAACTGGTTACAATCTAGTATTAAGTAACAGAACTTATGGCTAAATTAGGTATCGAGACTGCAACCTTTTTGATGCAACCACAACATGCGTTTATAAATACGTGACGTCATATAAATACGTGTAACCATTTTGTGTATGGGAATCGAATGGATATATTTCATTTTGTCAATCGTCAAATGCCAATGTTTCAGCGAATTTCAATAAGTAGTTGTTGATCGTATGTAGGCTTTTAGGGCGTATCGACAATTTAGCAAAGTACCTAGATACAAGCAATGCAGAGATCGGTGGACTGCCCCCACTCCCACCCTCGGCCGAGGGGACCTGTTGAGGCGGGCTGGTTACAAGGCTACACGAATACTCCTGCGAAAGTGCGTATAACTATCATAGTAACGTTAATTCGGCACAACGACCAACTAACCAAATTAAAAGTAATGGAGTAATGCTTTTTTTCTATATATCTGCAAATAAAAAATATTTCTATTATTATGAATTTTAAAAAGTCCGTATAATTAATAATTATCCGTCTTAGCAATGAAGTATCTAATTAATCCCTTAGTTCAGACAATTTTGGAATTAGACTAGTTGTTGGTTAACAAGTGTTTATTGTTGTAGTTCGAAAGGACAAAAAATTGTAGTAGGTATATTATTAGGGAAAATTTCAACTTTCAACTTATGACTTTTTGATCATCGTATGTTTGCAGATATTATTATTATTATCAATACTTGACTAGACATGTCTACCTATACGAGATTTTTCTTATTGATACACAATATTACCTATAGTAAAACGTTACATATGTAGCGATCCTTACAATACGGGTTTGAGCTTTGCGTTAATAGACTAATCAGTCAGTCAGCCAGTCTCCTTTTCCTTATTCCTTCAATACATGTCAGGAGTAGTGTGGAACACAATATGTAGAACAAGTGGCGAGGTTCTAGTAAACGCGAGTGGTTGGGCGGGCGGGACGGGCGGGGCGGGGGCGGGCGCGCCGCTATCTCCTGCATGAAGTGAGCGGCACTTTGTTTACAGGTTCTCGCGCTCGCTATAGTAATGTTATTATCTCGCTGCAGACTCGGTCATAAATCATTCGAGTGTTTCGATTTTGTTGTTCTTTATTGAGTTGTGCATTATTGCAGAACACTCGAATGATTTATGACCGAGTCTGCAGCGAGATAATAACACTACTCCAGTTGCCGCGACTCAACTAGGATATTACCGCCAGCGCCACTCTTGCGTTAAACCGATGTTTAGAATAGATTGTAACTGGAATGATTGGAGAAGTGGGTGCCTAAACATTCTAAACAATTTGGGGAGATGATGCCAAGTTAGCCAGCGACATACAGTTTTCACTCTACTTTACTAAACATTTTAATTTAATTTTATTATTTTTTTTTATAATTAGATTTAATTTTATTATTTGTGTTTCGATCGTTTTATTGCCTAAAGAACGATTTATGCAAAAAAGTTGTAGCAGGACTAATATATTATTTTTTCTCCCAGCACACCGTAACATGAATTTAGGTCAGAAAACTGAAAACACAACAGCACACTTTTAAAATACAAATTAAAACAAACATCTTGCGGTAAATTCAAAATTGTCACTCCAATCATCAGCGACTAGCGAAGTTGTGAAATAATAGTGGAGGCGGAAAAGAGCGTGGGCTGAAGGTTTCAACTACGTTGCTATAATTTTCTTATACAGAGTTCAGTCAAGACGATTGTGTTACTAGGACTACCTTTTTTGTAATTATGTAGTATCCGTATACTACATAATTGTATGTAGTACCGTATACATCACCGTTGTGAAAATAGAGATAAAAATAATGTGTACAAAATACTCAACAGACTAGGATATATGTAATGAGAAATATTAATTTGTAAACTTGTATACCTCATAATATATTATGTATTTTATCATTTACAATCATTACTACTCAACAGATAAAAATAATCCTTATGTAGTTAAGGAGCGTGACGAAATTACCCCTTTAACTTTATACAAACTATTCATTAAATATCAATTTTGCTTCTTACAGCCCCTGATTACCTACTTATCATAACAATTAAATTACATTTATACAAATGGTTCTGTATACGAACTTGAAAAATACGAATGCATGGTAACCCTACACGCGGTCGCAGATACTATCGAGCGCGTGGAAATCTGTCAATTCGCGCGCGCCCTCTGCCGCGGGCCGGTGCCCCGTCCCGCTCGCACACGCCCCCGCGCGTGACGTCACCGCGGCGCGTCGCTGACGTCACAAGCCGCCGCGCCCGCCCCGCACCCCGCGCCCTGCGCCCTGCGCCCCGCGCCCTGCGACGTGCAATACGCGCTCGCGCCACCCGCAAGTCGCGGTGGGCCCCGTTGCTGCAGTCTTCCCTTTGCGTAACATTTCTTTTAAACGCTTTTGAACTAAAACAAACTTTATCGACTTACCGACCGATACAGACTAACTTACAGAAATTGTGTAACTTTTACTTTGTAGCGTTGTGACCAAATATAATTATTTGATCAAAAAAGCCAAAAATGGGCAATCAAACTTGATTTTGTTTAATATGTATCTACTATCTGGGCATTTACCAAGACTTTAGAAATAACGTCCGTTCTGCAACATTTTAGTTGAAATAGCGTAGAAATTACACGAAGATGTTAGGTATTAATTTATTTGTGCTAATTCTGTTGTACAAAATCTCTAAGCTAAACTACCTAATTTTAAAGTGTTAGTGCTATCCTTTTCAAACTGTTCCGTATGGAAAAGGATAGCACTATTTTAAATTAGTTTAGTTTTCTTGCATTGCAGAACAGAATCGACCACATTATTCTATTGAGCCAATATGCTTGATATTCAAGCATATTGGTCTGTTGCGTTAACCGATCGATGTCTAGTCAATAACTCCAATAAGCCGCGGGGCGGCGCGCGCGCATCAATAAATAGCCCTCGATCGCGCTCATCAATACGTCACTGCGGTTTTATTAATAAATCGCCTAATGCAGTAGATACACGCCAGTCGCCACCGTTCAACAACCTCGTGCTGCCGAATGCTGCGCCTGCGTTGTTTGTTGTTTTAGCTAATTATTGTTACATCTACCTACCGATGCATCGTCGTTTTCCTTTACTAATAAAAATAATGATATTTAATTACTTACGTGAAACATTTAGTAACTCTTAAGTTAATATAAAGTCAGATCCTCGTACCACACGGTAGAGTATACCTAATGAAATTGATTTTCTTAAATGGAAGCACGGAATAGATTAAAGGGATCGTAAAAGAAAATATACGCGTATACAGAAATTGAATTTGATTCCCTGAGTGGCTGTGAAAATCGGATCAAAGGATTCATTCGAAACCGAATATAAAGTCATTACCTTTATGGCGTAAAGTAGAAATTATGAGAGAATGAACCAAATCATGTTTAAATTAAAAAAAAGTGACCGTAAAAGATCCAATTTTAGATATACATAAGTAAGTAAGCCAACGAAAATCTGACAGCGATTCTTATATTCATTTTGAAAGAGTATTTATTTGATAGAGCGTTAATTTTATAAAGTTGTCTGCAATTTATGAGACGGATCTCGTGCGAATGTATGTCGTCAAAATAAGAGAACAGGGTATATACAAGGTGGTACAGGTTAACAACAGGCCGTTCAAGTAGCAGTAGCCGCCTGCTGCACCGTTATAAAATAAAACCGTCTGCGTAGGGGCCTTTCCCACGGCCTCGCCTGCGCCCGCACAGCCACCGCCGCCGCCGTTCCGCCCAATTTCGCAGACTTACCAACATTGACGACATAACAGGGAATCCACTATCACGTTCTTACGTGAACTTCTCTAAAATTATACAACTCCGGACAGGCTAGTTTCACTTTGTCTATGAATGTATAGTGGCTGATCACTAGCGATACAAAATGATGATTAGATGATTGATTAGAAAAACTATAGTAAATCAAGCACTAAGCAATTTTCGGACGATATATCTTACTGAAAAAGTAAGACAACAGTAGCATAAACCATAAATCAGAGAATGAGCTTTATAATATTTTCTGTGGCATAGACATTGTATTTCATGCTAGATGACAACTTGGTCGTTAATTATTTCGTGTTCATTACGTAGTACTCCTTTTCCATCTAAAACTTTTTCCTTTTTAGTCGCTTGTTTCGTAAATAAATCTAGCCTATTAAAGAAGATCAACGGAAACGCCAGTCGCTAATGGCGGCGTGTGCGCGTGCGCATCGTCCCACTCGCTCGGCGGCCCTCACAACTAATTAATAAGCTAACGGACCGCTTGCACACTTTGATTTGTGTGACTACGCGTAATGACGAAATTGATGGATGGGGGACAGTACGAGCTCATATCAAGTGGATAATATGTATTGTTGCTATTAAACTTTCATTTTTGGTGATCCTTCTAACGAGACATTAATAATTCGATCACTAGAGAAGCAAAATGGTTCTCGGAATAATAATAAATTTCGAATCCAAATGATTGTCTGAATATTGAAATGAGACTATCGCAGATAAATAGTTAAGATAAAATATACCAACACATACATAGTTTACAAATCATAAATTAATTTAAAAAAAAATTAAATAAAAAAAAGTTTACAAATCTTAATCTATTGATATGGTTCTATGACCCTAAACCACGTTTTACTAAGGTAAATACATCATCATATACATACATCACCACGTAAGAAATAAGATTAATTGAGTGTTTCATCTAAAATTGGCACTAAAATTGGTATAACGACACGGTACATACAACGTCTGTTGATATAAATCGTAAAGCAACAAGCCGTGTACACGAGTGCGATTGTGTAGCTAGATCTAATTATATGGTATACGTAACTGTTGGGAGTCGTTAACGGTGTTTATTTCATTGCCGATACTTAACCTGCAAACGCATAAATTGTTAAGAATTCAGGCCTGCAGTTAGTAGAAGTAACAAGACGCGAGAAGCGGAAGTTTTATCTGGCCCACCTCAGACAGATAGTTTGCGATGAGATAATATTGAATTAGATAACATACTTGATGCGCTTCACCACATAAATGAGATTGGAAACATAAGACTAACACAATTCATAGAAGTAAATATAACAAGTAACGTTGAAATGCAAATGTGCTTGAAAGTAGAACAAAAACGTTTTCCAAAAAAATTTCAAAAAAATTTGGTATAAATTCGAAAATGATTTACTTGCAAATTTAGCGAAAACCAGGCATTGCATTTGATAACTGAGTAGTTTTCTAAGATGTGGCCAACAAGAAATAATTTCAGTTTTACAACTTTTTCATGATATAGTGCAAGGCACAACGCAAGCGTTTTTTCTGGAGGTTCATTAGAGCTTGATACTATGACAGAGATAAAAAACTACTGAATGTCTGACTCTGAGCAATTACGGTAGACAAAAATGGTAAACCTATATACCTATGTTAAAACGCAAGGGAACTTTGTATCCCTTTTTCGCTTGCAGGGAGTAGTCTTGACCTTTAATGTGGACCTAAGCTTTAAGCTAAAGTTGTTTCTTTAAAATTCTTGTTGAATTTTGACCAAAGGATGACACAACTATAGATATTTCAATCCATGAAGACGCGCCCCACTCAGTCAAAATCGCTTATGTTACATTCGATTCGCATGGAGTTTGACAGAGTTTGCGTCATCGTGGATTGAAATATCTATACTTTGAATATGCCGGGATATTTATCAGAGACGGTAAGACAAGAGCTCGAGATCAAGTTGTCAATCTGATTCGGTGCAGTTAACACGCGTGTCCGAGGGCGACCCGCCCGCGTGACGGGCGTGGGCAGTTCACGGCAGGCGGCGGCCGTGGGTCAACGACTGCACCCCGCGTCCGACCGCCCGCCGCCGGAGGCCGACTCGGATATTTCAACTGGAGAATTCGACACGGGACCACGTACCTTGGGAAAGGTTGCTATTGGGGATCATCCACTGAACCCTATTAGTATAAGCCTCGTGCACTTCATATAGGCATAAAGGCAAGTGCCTACCCTAAAAAATTCATCCAATAAACCAAAAAAAGAACTTGACTTGTTTGATGTGATTCGCAATAGAGATGGCTTGATATTTTAATTATTATTCATAGCAAAAGACCTCAAATAATAATAACTAAGTTATTTTTTTTGGTTTATTGGATGAATTTGTTAGGGTAAGCACTTGCCTTTATGCCTATATGGAGTGCACGCCACTAGTATAAGGCAGTATAAGTGTTCAGTAGATGATCCTCAGTACGTTGGATCAAACATTCTATACAATTGACACTTCATTTTTATGCCTATTTGAAGCGCCCCCTTCGAAGGTCCACGTTACTAAATTGTCATTTGCAGCTAGTGACCGTCATTTTGAATGTCATTTTATTTTAGTTCCATGGACGCTCACGCCAAGTTACGCACAAATGAGCGCCAAAATGATGAAAATCAAGTGTCTTCATTTTTACGTTGACAGTCTGAACGCTGAGGTCTAATAAAGTAGTACTAGTATAATTGAGGTCAGTGGGATCATCCTAATGTGGAAACCTACGCTGTCAGGCAGAGATAAGGAAGAACAAAGCATCATCCTCTGTATCGACAAATTACTCATAGGTACAGATATTTCAACCCACGATGACGCGCCCCACTCTGGTTTTAAAGATTAGCGATATTGACAGAATGGGGCGCGTCTTCGTGGATTGAAATATCTATACCAACTATATTCGAATTGGCAACTGTCAAAAACACACCGAACAAAATTTTCTCAGACTTTAATCAGTACGTAGAGGACAGAGGTTAATCAACTTAGGAAGAAAACGAAAAAAAAATTGAATGTAGGTCTCTGTAAGGAGGAATTTATTCAACACGTACTATACCGATCACAACGATTGTATTATTTACATACAAGCAGTCACGCGTTATGGTTGAGCATGAATTAAATTTAAATCTTTATGTAAGCCAGACCGAACGGCCCTTTGTAAGGAATTCGAGCGGGCGATCGACACGCGCATGCTATTCATTTATCGTCGGCCATTTAAATTGGTCTCGGAATTCGAGGATACGGAGAAATCGAAACGGTCAATTTGCAGCAGTCTCTCCGATCGTACCGTTTAGCTAACTAGCTATCAATATGAAGTCCATGGCGTACGAAACATAAAACTTGCAATTCAAGCCTCGAAGCTGGTTATGGCAAAATTGCACGACCCAAAAACATCGGAGTTTTGCTTCAACGACAGTTTTTCTCTTTTTTTTGGATAGATGGGTAGAAAATAATTGTACTACACTAAGTAGGTACAAAACATGCAAAGTAAATAATGTAAATGCAACAAGATCTAATTAGTCTCAAATGGCGTCGTTATCTTACTGCAATCTCTATAGTATAAGCTTGGTATAGAGTCTATACCAAGCTTCCAACGACGTTAGGAACGGCGGTTTCTGTAGCTTTACTGGTGCTCAGATTTCATCACGGTCTCCCACTTGGTCCTTGAAATCTATCTTCCCAATTTAAGTGGAGGGTATCGGATGACTGCGGACCAGCTATAGGTGATTGAAGATCTAACTACTCATTTACCTAAGAATATATGTAGCCTATGTCATTTACCTATGTCTAATAATCAGGGTCTAAGCTAACCACGCTTAAAAGAGTCGGCAAAAGATAAGGGCGCATTCAGAATTCAACCGTCAAACTTCAGTTCGAGAATGGCATAGGATAATGAGGATGGTCCGGAACAGAAAACAAAGCGTTTACAGAAGTGAGAGATCTGGGCATTAATGTTGATTGAATGTAAACGGCATCCCAGTTCTGATCTCAATATGAGCTGCGTCTGTGCAGTAGGTAGCCCTTGAACATTATTGTTCACACAATACTCCCGTGCTCACTGTTGGAGAGGACATGTGCAGCGGGGATCAGGTGTCGCACTGACCGCGGGCAAGCCCGGTAGAACGGGTTGTCAAACCAGTTGCCCAGACCGTCGACATAAGAAAGTAAAAACTAATCTTTCAGTATTTCACGAGCTGTGATACAGCGTTCATAATATTATGTCATGAGACCATACGAAATAGATCGATAAATGGGAAATCAACAATAAAATTCCTTTTAACTACATTTTCTTATCTAGACGAAACTTTGCGCCATAAAACCATCACACCTAAAAATAACAAGTGAGGGTTTTGACAGTCATACAAATAAGCACAACTGATAATCAAAGTTAACGGCGTAGACGGTGGTTTAAGCGATATTTGGTTTAAAAACTATACAGACCATTACTTTAAAATTTAAACGCCATATATTTGGGGTCTTCAATCTAAAATCGCTGTTCTGAAGCAGAAACACGATTGGACAGAATTTTCTCGACTGAAAGTTCTCCCAAAAGCCATCTCACTGAAAAGAACATTATAAATTTAAATCATCAATCATTTTAATAACTCATCAACGATAATCTATATTTGAAATACATCTCTTATTCTTATTAAGAAACGACGAACACCAACTGCTTCTGTTAATAAAAATAAACAAAACAAAAAGGACCGGTAAATGTTCAGACCAGAGTAGTGTTTAGAATTAAATGTGCAATGGTGCATGAACAAAAAGTATACGGTAACACGGCTGACTCGTTTGAACGGCGTTACGTTTTCCAAGGCAACGCAAATGCGAAAAGAAACAATTTAATTGCTTCCACAATTAGCCTACAAAACAAATTGTTGCGCACCTTACCCTTGCTCACACATTTTGTCAAACATAATAAAGTTTTCAGGAGACAAATTTTGTAGTAGAATCAATGTGGGATAAAATTGTTAAAGAAAAAAGTTGACAAAAGGACCTCGGCTTACGAAGAACACCTAAGATCAGATACGAAAGAGAATATGACAAAAACAAAGTAGTCTTCAAAACTATTGTTAATACAACCACATGGGTAATAAAATTCAAGGGTGATAGTAATATACGTTCAGTGTACGTAACGTAAAACTTGATAGGATAGCTATGACTAGGAGCACACTGCGCACTAATCGTCTAATAAGCTGTCTTCGGGAGAGTTATATCGTCTAGACGTATTCCGGCTTCATTTTTTGAGTGAAGGATAAAAGGTTAAACCGTCAATAATAATAAATAACTTAACATTAATTGTATGCTCGAAAACTGAATCGTATAATAATAAAATTTCTTGTAAATATTAATAGCGCCTATGAACAAATTAAGGTTATGCAAGAGTTCTTTTGAAGCACATCATCAAAAATTTTGAGCACAAGAGGTACAATACAAAATACCAATCAATTCATTATTGAAGAATTATAATTTCCTTGAACATTACAAGATTCTTGCTCTAGAATCTTTCTTAGAGAAACACGGTGAATTGTGAAAACATAGCATAGGCTCAATTTGAACATCGATTTAGAACTGGTAATCTTGGTAGCGATCAACCGCCTCGCCTCGTCGTTTTACGATCCTATTTTACGCGGCAACAAACGTTGTGAATGCGATTGAATCACTGGCGGGGAGTGCTCGATCATTAGCCCTGGAACGATTTTGTAACGCCTAACGAACCTTCTTAAATCTTTAAGTGGGAAATTTTCCTAAGCATTTCGCTTGTACTTTTTAAAGCAGAGCTCTAAGAATGTAATAATTATTGGGTGTCACCAAATGTGTTTCAGAAACGTACATCTTTTGCATCAACACCATCGGTATCGTCATGTTATGTGATCATGTAAGGAATACGAATTTCAAATCGGTCTTCAGATTTGGTAAGTGATTGAAACTATGTTCATGCATGTATGCAAAGCTAAGGCTCGAAACAACAATTACGAATTAATCTGAGTCTCTTGATAAGTGGAGGACTTGAAGAAGGATGGGTAAAGTATAAATATTTCAAGGAAGACGCGCCCCACTCCGTCAAAATCGCTTATGTTTCATTAGATTCGTACGGAGTTTGACATTGTGGGGCGCGTCATCGTGGATTAAAATACCTATAAGTTCTAATAGAAATTTTGCGTATCCTTTGATACAATGTGTTGCTGTTAACAAGAAGTCTTATCTAAAACAACCGCATAATATGTGAGTTAACATCGTAACATCCGCCTAAGATAAGCATCACCGGTTATATCATCACGTTCATACAGAACATTGTATCTTGCATGCTATCGCCGTGTAGAGGGCAGGCCCGTCTAATTGGGGCATTGCGTAAATATTAAACGGTACTGCTGCTGCAAACTGTTAGCGATCTGCGAGCGTTACGCTGCAGAACACGGCTTAATGTATAATGTTAAGAAGACAGTTGCGATGGTGTTCCGTTCAGGCAAAGGTCCGGACTCTATTCCCGATGTTTTCCTGGACGGTGAGAAACTCGAGAGGGTTGAGCGGTTCAGATATCTCGGTCACATTGTAACTGAGGATCTCAAGGACGACGAGGACATTGAACGGGAAAGACGTGCTCTGTCCGTGAGGTGTAACATGCTGTCGCGTCGCTTTGCCAGGTGTTCTGAGCCAGTGAAGGTGACATTGTTTAGAGCATACTGTTTATGCTTCTATACATGTCAACTTTGGGCGAAGTACACCAGGCGTGCCATCAACAACATCAGGGTGCAATACAATGATGCTTATCGTATCCTGATGAAGTTGCCTCGGTACTGCAGTGCCTCAGACATGTTCGCCACGGCCAGAGTACCGGATTTCTTTGCGATTATGAGATCGCGAATCGCAACATTCTGGAGCCGGTTGCGAGACTCCAAAAATGAGATCCTGAGCACGCTGACCGAGTGTTTGGATTGCTCAATCTTCAAGCATTGGCGTTCGGTGCACCGGGAGGCTAATAGGAAATAGACCTAAATACAGATTGTATTTTAAGTTATTTTAAAATATTATTTAATTTTATTTTTATTTTTAAATATCTTTATTGCTTAAAATTAGTACATAAAATTAAACGAATAGAAAACAGAGAAACACAAAGGGCGACCTTATCACTAAAGTGATCTCTACCAGGTAACCCACAATTACGGACCTTTGATCTGAAAAACGACGGGGAATCGCAATAAAAATAAAATAGCATACATAGACTTACAAACTAATACATACACACTATAGTAATAACAAATTTGTAGAATAGATAGATATATATATATATATATATGTATTATATATATAAACATACATAAACAATATTAATACATACTATATACATATTATTTCAGAATAAATCTTTCAATGTTTCAAAGCGATAGATAGTGCATTTTGACACGTTTTTTGAAAACCGCTAGTGATTTGGCACGTCTGATTTCAACCGGGAGAGCATTCCACAGAGTTGCCGCCTTCATGGTAAAAGATTCAGAGTATGATCTTGTATTGCACTTGGGGACAATTAACTTGCAGTCCCAACAGGAGCGCAGGGGGCGCTCACGTTCAAGCGAACTAATGAACTTAAATCTCTCCTTAAGATAGGGCGGAGACCACGGGTGGAAGAGGGTAGCATATAAAAGAGATAGAATATGTAGATTACGCCGATGCCTTATATGAAGCCAATTAAGCTCTTTCCGGTATTGCGATATGTGATCATATTTCCGCAGGCCGAAAATGAATCGGATGCAAAGGTTTTGCAGGCGTTCCAGCTTGTTCAAGAGGTCCTCGGTCAAATCCAAGTAGCAAGCATCAGCGTAATCTAGGATGGGAAGAAGGAGAGTGTTGGCCAATAATATTTTGGTCTTAATTGGTAAAAAATTTTTCCACCTTTTCAAGGAGCCAAACGCCCCAAATACTTTTCTACTAACAGCTGCAACTTGCGGTTTCCATGATAGACTACTATCCATAATAATCCCAAGATTTTTGACAGTTTCACTGTAAGGAAGCGCACATCCATCAAAGACCACAGGTGGTAAAGAGGAGAAATTAAGTTTAGAAACCTGATGAGAACTACCAATAATTATAACTTGGGATTTATTGGCATTAACAAGTAAACCATAGGAGTTGCTCCACCCAGCGACTAAAACCAGCTCACGATTCAACCGACTTATGGCTTCAGAGATGTGGTCAGCTGGAGTGGATAAGTAAAGTTGGAAATCGTCTGCATATAAATGGTAAGGTATGGAAAGAAGATTAGTCACAGTGTTAATAAAGATAGAAAAAAGTAAAGGAGATAGGACACCGCCCTGTGGGACACCAGCACTAAGACGACAGTAAGACGACAGGCTTGACTTGCCTCGGATGCATTGCGTTCTATCATGTAGGTAAGATCTGAACCAATCAACAACAGCTGGAGAAATATTAATTGACATGAGGATAGCCAAAAGAATGTCGAAGTCAACCGTGTTGAAAGCGTTCGAGAAATCCAGCAGTACCAGAATCGTTACTTGCTTATTATCAATGGCTAACCGTATGTCATCACCAACCTTCGTCAAAGCCGTCACCGTACTGTGGCCCTTGCGGAAACCTGATTGAAATGGACTAAGGATGCAATTTTGATTGAGGAAGTATGAGAGTTGGGAATGGACAATACGCTCAAGAACTTTGGAGAGAAAAGAAAGGATTGAAATTGGACGGTAATGTGAAAGCTGGGATGGATTGGAGATTTTGGGAATAGGAATTACATGAGCAATACGCCACGCACTTGGAAAGCTACAAGAAGAAAGAGAGTAATTTATTAAATACGAGATTACATGCAAGATATTATCTAAAGTTAAAAGAATCATTTTGCGACTAATCCCATCACTACCAATGGCATCAGATTTTATAGCAAAAATATTCTTTTTGACTTCTTCCAAACTGACAGACTTAAAATTAAATAAGGGAAAGTTAGGACGTGGAAGCAAATTAATGGAAGAAAGAGTTTGAGCTTTATCAAGAATGTTAGTGGATACATTGGTAAAAAAACTGTTCAGAACATTGACGTCAACATTGTCCGCTACGTCCTTCCTCTGCTGTCCGATACCTAAGGACGCCAGAAACCGCCATACCTTTAAGGTATCCTTACCTTCTATTGAACTTTGGATGTAGTTACGCTGAGCGTCTCTGCACATCCTGTTACAACGGTTACGTAATTGTTTGTATCTATTCGAATTAACTTCTGTAGGTTTTAATTTATATTTATGTTTGGCAGAATTGCGCTTAGTCATGAGAACCTTTATATCATTGGTGAGCCAGGGAGCTGGCAGATGCTTTAACTTCATTGGCCGAAAAGGAGCATGACGATCAAAAAGTTCAGTAAGGAGGGAGTTAAAGACAGAAACTTTATCGTCCAGTGTAGGGGCTTGAAGAACTGCATCCCAGTCTATAAGACTTAAATCACGCAAAAATTTATGTTTATCAATTTTTTTAAAGGCACGCCTCATAACTACAGTAGGTTTCACCTTAGGAGGACGTAATTTATAGCTTACATACACCAAATCATGGTACGAAAACGCTTCTGCAGGTAGCTGACCATGTACGTTAACGTACTCCGGGTTAGAGACCATCATCAGATCAAGTTGCGAGGGAGCACAATTAGGAAAATAGTGAGTGGGGTTTGTATGCAGTAGTGAGAGGTTTGAGCTTTTAATAATATTTTTTAGTTTTAGAGCTCGCCAATCATCCTTCATTATACAAGTGTTGAAGTCACCCATAATAATAGTGTGATCCGCATTGAGTACATGATTTTCTAATAAAATTTCAAACTCGCGAAAGTAGTTTATATGTAACGAAGGACTATAAAATACACCCAATAGCAATTTACGAGTACCGAACAACAGTTCTAATAGTAAGTATTCCAAGGACTCAGAGTAATCAGAAGCAGATTTGTCTATGATGGAAAAGGCAATATTGCTCCGAAGGAATATTGCCACCCCACCGCCACCTTTCCCCACTCGATCATTACGAATTAGATGGAAACCTGGAAGCGAGTAGGATGTGGAGGGTAGGCAAGGCTTTAAGAACGTCTCCGAGACAAGAATGGCGTGAATGTTCTTAACATCGAAAGAGGATAGGAAGTCGGGAAAGTGTGCAGGAATGCTTTGCGCATTTATGTGGACAACATTAAAGTCCTTGGGAAAATTTACAAATGTGGACTCAAGGTGGGAGTTGAGAGGAATGCAAACACTGTGGAAACTCTCATCGGAGGAACATTCAGGAGAAAAAAAAACGTCATTAGGCAAACCATCGCCATTATCACTATCTGAAACATTGTCAGAAGAAATATTAATATTAATCATATAAATATATATAAGTAACTATAAAAAAAAAATAAAAATAATAAAAATTAATTTAAAAATCAACAATAACAATTTTATATCAAAGTATGTAGCAAGCGCCTGAATATCACGCTATTCAACATGCCAACAGTTCAAAGGTACAGTAATAGTGAGTACCTAGGTACACGAGGAGATAAAAAAAATATATATATATATATATATATACAATAGAACTAAAGAAAACCAGGAGAAAGACTTATGCCAAGATCATAATCAGTTATTAACACAAGACAATATACCTATTAATAAGTACCAATTTGCACAGGTATCCTTTACGTACATCTTAGGACAATATACCTATTCAAACACTAATACACAATAATATTATTGACTTTGCACAAACTTGATTTCACATTGAAACCGAATAGCTTTCAATTTAAACATTAATCTGTGTAGCATTTGTACAACCTTGGTGAGATAGGCCTTAAAGGACCGGTATCCAGGGCCGTAAAATAAATTAAAAAAAAAAAAAACCTTGGTGAGAACCATAACCACAGAGCACTGACAGCCAAAAAACTGAAAACGAAAACAAATTGTCAAACATATTGTAGTGACAACTGACTTGACAGTTGACATTTGCTTTACATTCATAATTGACAACTAAAATTTATTTATTTGACAAATGACTCAATAATTAGCCGTGTTTAGAGTTTATCGTAAATAATAATTATTGTTATACCTGCATCAAGTTATAAGTTTCGAATACAGTTATGCCGTACAGTTATGCCCGTAGGCCTGTAATCTTTATACGATTAAACAGCTAAACTAACCAAATTAAACATTAAGTAGGTACTTAAAACAAAACTTTAGAGTTACAATAACTACACAAATAACTTGGCCGGTTGACTTAAAAGAGAAAAATCATTTCCTGCCTTGTCTTTTCGATCGCTGCACATTACCAGCATCTTGCTTGGGAGCTGGGCCAGTCGAAACACCTGGAGCACCGCCAGTTTCCTCTCTGTCATTCACTTTTGAAATGGAACTCAGCTCAGCCATAGAACTTACAGACTGGCGTTTACCATCAGGCAAAACCACAAAAACCTGTCCGAATTTTGTCCAACTTTTTGAAATGCCCAGTTGTTTTCGTGCCGTAATGAAGATTTCATACTGGTTTTTTGTGAGGAACTCCGCCACAGTGATTCCGGTGCCTTTAAGTTTTTTTTTGCCAAACCAGACCTTGTTCCGCACTGTAAGCTCGCAGAATTTGACCAAGATAGCCCGAGGCCCCTCACTATTAGATTTTCCCATTCGATGACAACGACTAATGGCAGCAGACGAGAAATCCGACATTCCAAGGTGCTGAGTGACAACCTTCACCACGGATGCAGAGAGATCTTCCTTGTCTACTTCTGGGACACCATGAAACAAGAGTATCTTTCTCCTACTATGTGTTTCCTGCTTATCCAACTGCCTACTGAGGATTTCCACCTGACCCTGGAGACTTTTAAGTGCCGACAGAACAAAGTTCCGGAAGGCGCTAAATTGTGCTGCAATATTAGAGGTGGGACTGGTAGCCGGGATAGCAGACTGCAGGTTTTGCTGGAACTCAGCCATGGTTTTGTAGAAATTCTGTGACAGCTCTTGAATATTTTTCTGAATAGCCTCCATTGTTTTGTGTAAGTGATGGACTAAGATGTTGTTTCTAACTTGCAGTGATTGTGCTTAATAATTGAAGGATTTACCTTTTGGAAATAAACTGTTGGCAGGTATGTTGTAATTATAGCATGATACACTCACTAAATACTTTTTATGTAATTAAATACTATAAATTGCATTAGAGCAATGCAAAAAGACGTGTGTCTACTTTGACAACTACCCGCCGAAAAAAAATTTTAATTTTATTTTATTATTTTATTGTATTTAATTGTATAATTTTATTGTAATTTTAACTGGGTCTATACCTTTTAATAAAGATATATATATATTATTATTATAAGGCTATACGAGACAGGACGGCAACCGCATGGGTGGTCTGGCCTGACTGCGGCGACACTGTAGTAAATTGAGTCATTTAGTCCGCGCTTCGTACCTACTTAGAGAAAATTAAGCTTTCATCAGCCCCAGTTTTACGTATTAGATAGATATCATTTTAAACAGTTTTAAGTTTTTTAAGCTCGTTATAAGTAATTTAAGTCAGATTTGGTTGAATTTTGGTCTTTCAGATCCAGCTAGTGTAGAAATATCATTGGATCAAGTGGAATGGCTAACAACTTTACTCTTTAGAATCAACATGTTTGACTTGTTATAAGTATCAATCAATCTAATCCATCAAAAAATTACCAATAAACCGGAAGAATCAATCCAAGACGTTACTTTATAATAAGGTTGTAACTTTTGAAAAAAAAAAAAACACTTCAAAATTACTGCATTAAAATTGTTCGACAACAACAAGAACTGGGTCAAGTGCCTGCAAGGTGCATCAGCGAAACATACAAAATCAAACAATCGTCTGAGAGAACAGAAAGAAGTGGAACACCTTATCGGCTACAAGACAGTAATGTAAGTTGTAACACACATGCTTGTAAATGTAAGCCGAGTCGTCAGCTAGGGTGGTGCGAGGCAGGCAGGCAGGCAGGCAGGGTGGCAGGGCATGAGGCAGGGCAGGTGCCGGGTAGGTCTGGTCGGTATCGATCAGTGCGGCGCGCGCCCGGTACGTGTGGGTGCCACTTATCGCCGTCTTCGCGCCACTTTGCACCTAATTTATCGCGCGCCACCATCGCCCGCGTATCGCCTGCCGCGGTGGTGCCGACTAGCGACTGCCGGCCCGTCAATACTTTTATGAAGATGCTACTAACTTTGTAGTACTAAAATTTTTTCGCGTCGTACAAATAGGAAGAGTTTTTTTTTAATTGATTTCGTGCTTACATTTCCATTATCATAATAATATTTTATCAGTATCACAGTACGTACGAGTAGGCTTTAAAACGAAGATAGTTTGATAGATACACCACGTACAGTATAAGTAACGTATTTACTGCTTGATTGTTTTACAGATTTTGTATATAGATATTTAAATCCACGAAGACGCGCCCCACTCTCTCAAAATCGCTTGTTTCATTCGATTCGTATGGAGTTTGCCAGAGTGGGGCGCGTCATCGTGTATTGAAATATCTATACCATAGTGATAGCAGCTGATAAATGATAAAATAAATTACGACTTTGCCTGTAAAGTCGCTCTCGAAACTTTTTCTATTCGAAAAACTAATCAAACAACTTTACAATGTGAAAAAGCTTATTTAAAATTTCAAAGTAAATTCGCAGTTTAGTCATTCGCAAATGCTAATTTGAAAATAATGATTATGTAATGTAACTGACTGAATTTTTCGATGTTCTATCTGTTTAGTACACAAAAGCTTTTCGATGAGGAGTTAAGAAAACTTAAGAATCAGCCACACTGTCACACTATCAACACTGCGAGTGTTTGTGTGTCAGTGGGTCATATCGTTGGCGTTGCGGTTGGCGAAAAAATAGGCGTTAAAAGACTCAAGACATTTTAAAGAAAAGCTCTACAAAACCTAAAAGTTAACATTCCAGCACATACCTTGAAAATTTTATACAAATTTTATCTTTCCAGCGTATTTACGAAACAAATAAAACACGAGTCAGTTCGGTGCGAGCAAATAATGTCGCAGTGTAAATTTTAGTGGGCCAGCGCCCAGCGTGCAGTATGGGACATGAAATACTAATGATTAATAACACTGGAATACAAGCGGATCGCGAGCTTTACCCCGAAAACCTATATTCGACATGTTATTATGTGAAAACTAGAACGTCGAAACTAGAAAGTGATAATTTTATAATATCACCAGCTGAATGAAAAAATTTGTTTTGCCATTCAGGGGTTGCGAAAAATAGTTAATGACCTATTCTAAGACCTAACGAACATAAAGACAAAAAATTTTAGAAAAATCGGTCGAGCCGTTTCTGTTGAGTGATGACTGATGAGGTAGGTTACAATCACTGTCACACGAGAATTTATGTATTAGAGAATGCAAACGTTTGGGCATAAGGGTTATGAACACTGGGTGCAATTTCTTAACATACAATAATGAGACCCATGTTACTTAAGCTCTACGGCCAAAACTCGAAATTGATCTAATTATAAAGATTCTCTGAATGGACCTCTCTCTTCATTAGGTTTGAGGATATCTAGGTCGTAAGTCATTTTTCATACACCTAAATGGCAAAACAGCGTCTGTACGGTCAGCTAGTAATTGTACAAAACATTACTGCATTTATTCGCCACACAGTAATGTATGCGGTCACCCCTTAACCTCGGTTTATAATATAAACAGTAGGTAGGTGAACGCAATCCAGGAAGCGCCATCGACGCCCATCTGTGACAATATGGTTTCGCATAATGAATAAATAACCGCGGTCGAGACTCCGGTGAGCGGCGATCGCAGGGGGTCGACCGACGCCCCTGTTGCCAGGCCCCGCGCTACGGGGTCGCCACTCGCCCGCCACCTGCCCGACACAGCGAACACACCTTACCGATCATGCAGTCGAGAAAAGGCATATAGCACCTAGCCGCCGAATTAAAATTAAATTTGGTTTCTTGCAAATTGTAAAGCTTACGACATTGCAGGTTTGTGGCATTTAATCATCTTCAAAGAGTGAAATTATTATTACGAGTATTGTTTTTAGTAACTAACAAAATAGTTGCTCGCATTAAGTTTCCATAAAATCTTAATATATATAAATCACGTGTCACGTTGTTTGTCCGCGATGGACTCCTAAACTACTGAACCGATTTAGTTTCAAACTTCGTGAATATCTGTCATTTGGTCCAACTTAAAAGATAGAATAGTTTTTATCCCACGTGGACGAAGTCGCGGGCATCAGCTAGTACACTATAAACATTTTATCAACAACAAGTACAGATTTGTTTTCAAAGTCCGAACTTTCTGATCGTGAACTATGCCCATGCGAGAGCAGTAGATACCAAGTAGGTACCTACTACCTACGCTCCTAATTGCTGCGGCCTGCGGACACTGCTCATGCAAACTTGAAGCTAAAACTTCAGAACTGCATTGTCGCGAAATCGAATAGTTACTGAAATTATTATGAAAACCGCCCGACAAGTTTGAGTGAGTTATAAGTCTTTAACGTCGAATTGAGTACCTTCCCTATAAAAGACATCAACGACAACCACTCTATGACTCCTAATTTTTATTCAACAGTTGAAATCTGAAAACACTTCCTATGGCACTACTTTACTAAGGCATTTATGTTAAAAAACCACTAATAGTGCTTTTGCAAACGCGCGACCTACGTGCTCATAATACCGAGCGCATCAAAGACACCATAGAGCATAACAGGGGCTCAAAAGTGTTCGCCAGGGATCTGTCTATCGGGAAGAGTCAGCTGACGCGTCTGAAGACCGATAACGGCAGTCTTATCTCCTCGAAACCTGAGATCTTGAGGGAGGTCGAAAATTTTTACGGAAGCTTGTACACCTCAGTCCAGAAGCCTGTCCAAGATTTGGCTAGAGACCCTAGAGCCAAATTAACCCGGCACTATACCGAAGATATTCCGGACGTCAGCCTATACGAGATTAGAATGGCTCTCAAGCAGTTGAAGAACAACAAGGCACCGGGAGATGACGGAATCACAGCTGAACTGCTGAAAGCGGGTGGAAAACCGATTTTGAAGGTCTTTCAGCGAATGTTCAATTCCGTCATTCACGAAGGAGTAACGCCCAAGGCGTGGAACAGGAGCGTGGTGGTTCTGTTCTTCAAAAAAGGTGACAACACTTTGCTGAAGAATTACAGACCCATCTCGCTGCTGAGCCATGTCTACAAACTGTTCTCGAGGGTCATTACGAATCGTCTCGCTAATAGGTTTGACGACTTCCAGCCTCCCGAACAAGCCGGATTCCGAAAAGGCTTTAGTACCATAGACCACATTCATACGCTGCGGCAGGTTATACAGAAGACTGAAGAGTATAACCAGCCACTTTGCCTAGCGTTTGTGGACTATGAGAAGGCCTTCGATTCGGTGGAGACATGGGCTGTGTTGAGATCTTTGCAGAGATGCCGAATCGACTACCGGTATATCCAAGTGTTGAAGTGTTTGTATGAAAACGCCACTATGTCAGTCCGTATCCAAGACCAAGCTACGAGACCAATCCAACTGCAGCGAGGAGTGCGACAGGGGGATGTCATCTCCCCAAAGTTGTTTACCGCGGCGTTGGAGGACGTCTTTAAGCTACTGGATTGGAACGGATGTGGCATCAATATCAACGGCGAGTACATCACACACTTGCGATTTGCCGACGATATAGTTGTCATGGCAGAGACCCTGGGGGATCTCAACACAATGCTCAACGACCTCAGCAGGGTTTCTCAACAGGTTGGACTCAAAATGAACATGAGCAAGACAAAGATTATGTCGAATACTCATGTTTCGCTCCAGCCAGTGATGGTTGAAAACTCTGCACTCGAAATTGTTGACGAGTACATATACCTTGGACATACAATACAATTAGGTAGGTCCAATTTCGAGAAAGAGGTGAACCGCCGAATCCAACTCGGCTGGGCAGCGTTCGGGAAACTCCGCGATGTCTTCTCGTCCAACATCCCTCAGTGCCTGAAGACCAAAGTCTTCGAACAGTGCGTGTTGCCAGTGATGACCTATGGAGCAGAGACATGGTCGCTAACTATGGGCCTCATAAGAAGGCTCAGGGTCACTCAGCGAGCGATGGAAAGAGCTATGCTCGGAGTATCTTTGCGCGATCGAATCAGAAATGAGGAGATCCGCAAAAGAACCAAAGTAACCGACATAGCTCAACGTGTCGCAAAGCTGAAGTGGCAATGGGCGGGGCACATAGCTCGCAGGACCGATGGACGTTGGGGACCCAAGGTGCTGGAATGGCGGCCACGCACCGGGAAGCGCAGTGTCGGTCGACCCCCCACCAGGTGGAGGGTCGCGGGGAGTCGCTGGCGCCAGGCGGCGCAAGATCGTGGTGTTTGGCGGTCATTTCAGGAGGCCTATGTCCAGCAGTGGACGTCCATCGGCTGAAACGACGACGACGACGACGAATAGTGCTTTTAAAGACATTGGAAGAATTAACTAAAAAGTGATGAACATAACCTTGAGCTAGAACTTGTAATTCCGAAGAACAAATCCATTCCGGTAGAGGCCAGATACGGCCAGAGAACTAAATAAAGAGGCAAGAAAGTGATATTCGACTTGTATGCGATTCTAAGAAGTCCATAATTGATACGGCCAGATACACTTGACAATTTCATTCACTTTGTCTAGTTTTGTATAATCAAATATTGACAGTTCTATTTTATGATTTTCTGGTATACTAGCTCGACTAATATTATGGACTTATCAACATGACAACGTTGTTACGGTAATCGACGGCTCCTACCTTTGTTAATTTCATCAGAAGTGTGAAGGGGCACGATTTGCCCCCCCCCGTGTTGGGGTGAGGCTTGACATTTACTGCTGCCGTGGTACCGCCCACGCGACATCGATGGAGAGATCTCAGATCACTCCGGGGGATTTCCGTGCGACTAAATGCAACAACAGGTGATGAATAAAATCTCCTGACATAAAGGTAGGTGTATGCTGATTAATACCGTGTAAGTATTACCTAATCTATGATTATATTAATTTAGGTACAGGTTGAAAATTCGCGGGGAAGGTTTGCCACTAACCTACTTATAAAAACTAGTCAAACATTCAGATGAGGCGGTGTATAGAAAGGCATAAAAAACAAACAAACATAGCAGCAGTAAGAGGACAAAAAGAAACAAAAAGCTGATATACAAAATGGTCTCTTAAGGCTCCTACACACTATGCCGGCGGCACAGCCGGCGGGTTTTTGCCGCACGGGTATGCCGCCGGCATAATCAGGCCGCCGGCACTTGCCGCTGGTGGCCGCAGAGCATCATTTCAGTTGTGACAGCCGGGTAGAACGGTAGTGGTGTGTGCCGGGAGCGAACTGACGCCGGCTCCCCGCGCAACCCGCCGGCATACCCCGGCGGCCATGCAAGCGGCTCGTTTGTGCGGCAAGCCCGGCGGCTCAAATACCCGCCGGGAATGCCGCCGGGCATGTTGGCGGCATGGCCGCCGGCCATGCCGGCGGCATAGTGTGTAGGAGCCTTTATTCGACGTCTCCCTAAAACCTAGTGCAAAAACACCTAAGTAACCTAATTAGTCTAAAATCAATGAACCATTAGCTTGGCACGCGACATAATTTCGCATTATGTCGAAGCTTTCGGATTGGTTAGTGCTATTGCTTGGTCGGTTACACGGTTACGGCACAATTGTGATTTACCTATCCTAGTCGTAAAACTATATGAACAGATTAAAAGGTGTACAGAGGACTGAGAAGGCGACTTTAATATGAGTATTAGTATATTGTTAAAAATTGTTTAATAGCGCACCACTGCAACGTAGTTGGGAGCTTAGTACGCTTGGAGACTCTTGACGCGAAAACTATGGATGGAGTCTAATCTGTGATTGCTGCATTTAAGTTTCAACTGCGAAGCAGCAGAATTACTTTGTTACTTTCAAATAGTCGACAATCATGGGTCTCATGAAAATGTGGTGTAGGAAAAAAATGGTCTAAGGCTTGCCTATTTTTAGCTTAATCCCATGTTATTCCTTAATAAAAATTAAGTAGTTATTAAAAATATAAATGTGTTCAATAGTTATTAAGATGAAGCTGATAACAAAGATAGTTAATTCGAAGCTGGCATTTATGTTTATAGTTGATAATGTAATTTTAATGTAATTTTTTCACATGTTTCTTTAAAATGATTTTGGTTTAACATTCAAAAAGTTGTTCTAGCCATGTTTATCAACTGTACTAAATATAATTTAAGAATAAATTAGATTTTATTGCTTAATCTCTTAAAACTGCACAATTTATCAAAAGTTTCACAGTATAAAAATGCCCGCCGCGTGTCCATAAACAATTGACCCGCATTTTTATACCAAAGCCCACGGTAAAACAAACGGAGTAGTTACGCTACCACTGATATACTAAAAGCCAGATAGTTTGCAGCCTCGCATAAAAATATTCCCAGAAATAATAACTAAATATCATAGCGAACATGCAACACAGAAGAAGAGACAAAACACAGAGAAGAGTCATTTCTCGAAGTTAAAAACTGACGCTACGGGCGGACGAAAAAGCAAAGCATAATGTAATAAATCAGACATGTACAGATATTTCAATCCACGAAGACGCGCCCCATTCTGACAAAATCGCTTATGTTTTATTCTATTCTTATGAAGTTTGACAGAGTGGGGCGCGTCATCGTGGATTTAAATATCAATAGCCCAATGAAACTTGCATAACAACCATATCTTATTATATGAACGATTTAATTTCTTCATTCACATATCTTTATATCAGCAGCTGTTATGCTTACATAGCATAATATATCGTCTATAGTCCGTAAGTGTAGGAATAGAACAGATAAGTCATATTATGTCTAAAGCTGCTTTCGTGTAGCGTATCCTAGGTGTTTTTATATCTACGCTCGCTCCCTTAAAATATGATAGCACTCAATTTAATCCATCACGCACAGAATTGGGGTTAATTTATTACATGAACGTAGCGTATGCGTGTTGCTCTGATTGCGCAGGGCTTTAGTGATTTGCAGTGAATGATGTCGAATGACTGCGCTTTATTACCTACTCTCCACGGAGAGGAGGATATTTTTATGATCTACTAGATTATTGTGTAGGAAGCTTTAAGACATACAAAGTATCACCACCATAAGGGTTATTATTTTTTTTACAATTTTAGTATGGAACCCTAAATTGTAATGATGATCAATAGAATGTAATGTACGGACCAATCACACATACTTACGAGTAACCTAGTGGACCAATTGATGGAACATTTCCCCTTTTTAATATATATATATTTTTTTGGTATGACGTTGACGTTGACGCTGGGCTACTAATATAATATTCCCTTTATGTCCATAGCACGGAATGATGAAGTCGTAGGTACTATAAGCGGTCCATTTATACCATTTTGGTACTGAACCCTGAAAATGGTCAATATTACATTGCAGCGAAACTAGTAGCGCAAATCAAATAACAAGGAAAACTCATGTCCACAACACAAATGAGTCGTTTAACATGTGACGTCGTTGCATATTGATGAATGGGATATTACGAGGCACGTCTCGTTTCTACCTATTACCTACCTACGTACTACCTAGTACTTGTTCATTTCAGTACGTCACTTGATATTTGTATGATTGTAGTAATATGTATTATTTACTTATTTTCCGTAATAATTGTAAAAACCTGTTTCGTTATGAGTAATTATATTCAATTATATCTGTAATCTATGCTGCGGATTGCTTATAAAAGCTTGCATGAGTCGAGCCGCGTAGGCACTTTTTGGTTTTAATGTTTGCATCGGTTATGCAGCCAAGGCACCGATTGACTGGTTATGATCCGGTAACCATAGACCGGCGATGTTTGGGCGTTGTACAATTTTATGTTCGACCGAGGAGACGGGACAGGCTAAACAGATTATCTGTTGTCGCGTTCGCCTGCCCGCGGTAATCTCTCGCAAATAGCCTCACGTACAGTCCGCCGGCTTGGGAACCCGAGAGAGAAGAGGTTTCCGAGCATATTGTACGATCGGGTTACGTAAGGTGACACTGCCATACGTTGTACATTAAGTACCGTTTTATTAGCATTAGTGTATACTTGTACAGCCATAATGCATTAAACATAGGGCTCGTATTGGGCACGGTCCGAGGAAAAGTTTTTACATGGATAAAAGCTGCTGGCTTCAAGTGAATTCACCATTATTAGGCATCCCCTATTTAATTCCTTACCTTCTTACAAATAAACGTGGAATAGAGGTTAAAAAGTTACTCTGTTTTTGTCTTATTCCTTCGAATGAAAATTACTGATGACAGAGAAAGACAAAACAAAGTATTACTATTCCGACCCTATTACACATTCATTTGTTAGGCGGTTTGAGTTTAGGGGATGAATTTCCATTCCTTTCTTAGTTCTAACCTGTGTACGCTATAAAAATATGTCTTGTGGAATATTTCATGTTTCTACTTTAATAAATATATTTTTTTATGGCATGCTCCTTTTTCCTGTTTTTAATTATAATATAAGAAACAGCTAGTAGATGAATCAGATTCTTCGTGAAAAATAACAATTGTGAATGATCCTAAGAAAAAGTCTTAAAGGGAAAATGATATCATTCATCTTAAAAGTTTCCACGCAAGGTCGTTCGCCGATAACGTGTCAATGACCTCGGTCATCGGTGCGACTATTTCATTTTAAATCGGAGACTGAATAAAATTGCATGGAAAGGTACAGCACGGGAGAGTTTCAGATGGCGACGATTTGATCGGAGGGGAAATTGCCATACGCTCGGCTATTTCCGTCCGTCCGTCCGTTCGTCCACGCGCGACCTTCCATCGCGGACTGCTCACTGCACCAATCTCTGCACAGGTAGGTACGTGTATGACAACTTGTTTCCCATTTAGCATTTATGTACGATTGTATAAGGACCAACTACTCTTAATTTTCATAAATTATATTGCCTATTTTTGTAACCAAACTCTTCCGGAACGGCTCGACCGATTGTTATGAATTTTTCTCCGAAAGTATTTTAGGAAAGTTTGAGAGCAAGTATTTATTATATCCCTAATGGTAAAACGTTTGCCGGGTCAGCTAGTTTATTATTTATGAGGCTTTTCTTTAATAAATTCAATATTTACGGGCGTTATACCACATAGCTTATTTTATTCTGTTCGCGAACAAGGGAATAAAATTAATTTCGAGGATCAAAATTGGCAACATAAATTCATGGTAGGAAAGAAAATATGGGTTTAACAATGAAAAATAATCGAATATCTAACAAATAAAACTATTTGGGACCATTTGAGGTAAGAGTACCTACTAAAAATAGTCGGTATAATTTATTCATAATTTTAGTCTTTGTTACTTGACATAAAGTAAGGAAATGATACCAACATCCTTAAGAACTAAGAAGGGTATAGCTGAAGCCTGAAACAGGCTGTGAATGTCACAAATCGAACTTTTCCTATGAATTCTCTTCAACAATCTATTAAAAATTATAATATCTCTGTTGTATATCCTTTAAGACTGCATCTAATTTATTTAATGTCAAACGCATTCTTACTTGTACATTATAATATTCTACGTTAGCCACATATGTATGTGTAAACTGTAGGCACACAATATTATACACACCGGTTTAGCACTGAACGAGTAAACAATCCAAGGATATGGTTTCTCGTTTGAAAATAAGGCGAACCGGTGTAATTAACTCGTATGTTAAATGCAGCTTTCTAGACATGGATATGTGCATATGTTATTACATAATAAAACATAAGGTCATATTATGTCTCTAGTCTCTATCTCTCTACTCTATTGTTTGTTATAAATTTCCAGCATATACCTATTAGTTTTTAGTTGTGATTTTGCTCTTTTCTTTTACTAACAGATAAGTAAATGATAGTACATTGGCCTTTGGTGTATCTTTGGTGTATATGTATTTGGTGTGAAAGAAATGTTATTAAAAATAGGTAGGTATTTACTGTATGTAAATAAAGATTCTCGTATAGTACGCTTCACGAAAGATGACCACAAATGGCGGGCCTATTTTAGGTCTCTTTGGACTTATCTAACTAATATTATGGTCTTTTTTATTTTAACTAATATATATATGGTCTTATTTAATTAATATATGGTAATTATTTTGGCTTAAGTCTTTTCTTCATGAGTGTACATGAAGAAAAGACCCGCCATTTGTGGTCATCTTTCGTGAATCGTACTATACATTGGTATACTGTATGTACCTAAATAAAGATTCTCGTACATTTGTATTCTGGGGAACAACAATAGGAAGCCTATTAGCTTCTTTATATTGAATTTGATTGACTTCACATAGATACAATGAGATGTACCGTCATAGAGTGCCGCGGCGGGGGAGGCGATACGACACCGCGTCCTTGCCTACCCCGTCTCGCCTTCCGCAGAAGTGGGTGACCGGGAGCTGGGTCCGCGCGTTTTATTTTTTACGTCATTTGCCTTTTATGTGTATTACTGTGAAAGACGGAGACATAATAGAGCAGAATAAAGAAATCCCAAATTGCAATAGTTTATCAACCGAGTAAGGAAGAACAGAGGGCAAAAGCTTTTTTCAGTTCAATGGTTTTTTCCCATCGCAAAAAATCTCCAACGCGCCTAAAGAAGTTATCACTTCAAAAAAACCTTTGATCTTTACTCAATTAGTACCGGAAATAAATCTTTATTGCCCATGTTCCGATGACTGGTTCACAGTTAAATTAGAAACAGTACGGACGCCGCAGTTAGCGCCACGTTACGCGGTACTTCAAGTACTCATTCGCGTAATATCGTTAAGCTCAGTTTGCACCTAGGTGCGACATTGAGAATCTCCTCCCCACTAATACACGTGCCTTCCTGATACACTTTAGCAACTAAACAATCAACTAAAAGGGCCTTCAACGCGCCTTAAAATGTTTATTACCACTTAACTTCTTTACCGAACGTTATAAACTCGAACTATCTCATTAGTATTGGTCTATTCTCTTGATGTGCTGAAAAGTTATTGAATTTAAGCAGGCGTTACTTTGCAGAAGTCCATAATTAGCAAAAAAGATTAATATAATTGCTATAATCGGCCACCTGAGATTTGAATTTGTATAATAAAAGAAAATCTTAATACAGATTTCCAGTTTCGCACGAAAGTGCTAACACAAATGTTCCCGAGATAAACGGGTATACAAGGTTGAAACAATTGAGGCGACCAAACCACGGTCACAGACACAACACAAGTACAAACGCGCAAGTACACCCGACACCGGTGCGAGGAGATCTTGTGACGCTCAAGGGCAGCTAAACTTTTTAGGCTGGAGGAAAACTATCTCAGAAAAACAGCTTTTAACCTTCTACCTAATACCTACCGTAGTACTGAATAACAATGTCTAGCTCAAAGTGCAAAGGAAAAACATCTAAGTAAGTAAGTACATAATATGTTATTTTTTAATACATAAAAGTACAAGAGATTAAACACGTATTTAATGGAGAACTTACTTTAGAATTTAAGAGCCAAAGTTAAAATAGCGCAAGTAATCTTATTCAAGAGAAGAAAAAAAAAAGAAAAAAAAACAAAAATAAAATTAAAGATAATAAGTAGAAGAGATTAAACATGACGTTTTTAATGGAGAACTAAATGCGTACCTACACTGCATAAGAGCCAAAGTTTAAACAGTGCAAGTAATCTTATTCAAGAGAAGAAAATCAAAATCAAAAAATAACAAAAATAAAATTAAAGACAACCTGCAATAATTCTTTAAACCACGACCACGACAATGTTTTAGAATGAAATACAGTTTCATTGGGTAAGGTCACAATTTTCTTCGGTAGCGTACTCTTTATAGAAATAAACTCAGTTACAGCGTGATTAAAGCCCTTGATTCTACAGTGGAAGTGGATTAATCTTGGTTTCACAGATCAAAACGAAATCAAACAAAAAGCCCGTGACATTACAGCCAAAGACGTGTGACGTGTCACGCGCCGTCACAATGGGCATCGGCCAAAACAAGGACCGTTTATGTAGATTTATGTCACGGCCTATTTTCGGATTCGGTCGCTCTCGAGTGAACTTGCCCGCTGGTGCTGTAGCGCTGCGCCCGCGCCGGCGATCGGTATCGTTTGAATAAACGCGCAAGCAGGAAAACTGTTACTGAGAATTCAATTCAGCAACTATATAAGACTCCATTACTCACTAACAATTTCACGGGAAACGTTTTGCTTGGCGTGACGCGTTATTGGGAAAGATCGGATTCATGCTTAGCATTAAAAACTCTAACCCGCCAAATCACATCTTTGAAACTCAATTCATCTTTTCTGTAAGAAAAGAGGCTTGTGTCGCATAGATTGTTCGACAATGTTTAATACTAAATTGTTTTTGTCAATATTTTCAAATGATCTAAAAGAGATCCAAAGATCCCATTAAAAAATTAGAAAAAAAATACGTACACATAAGGGGACCATAATATGAGCGAGAGGATATCTACAAAAAAATGAACTGAATTAGAAAGAAACATCGGAAATAATATAATATGCACTAATTAATATAACTTATTAATTAGGAAATAATCACTAATCAGTAAAAATCTAATGGATTCGGATTTCGGAGGTCTTGGATTCGTACATGTTTAACGACCACTTTGATTTGTGGTAAAATCAAGTGAATTCCCAGTATACTTAAGAATAAGAATTCAGTTTCAGAGCCAGATAATATCATGAGTGTGATGTAGATATTTGAATTCTAGACGCATGTTACATGCTCGGTGCAGCAAGATGCCTACGCAGCGTATACCTATCGGCTATCTACTCGTAAGTGAATGCTGTGAAAGCGGTACAAAAATAAACGCATCGACAAAAGGCGGTCGGAATGTGGTTAAATATGGAGCAAGCGCGGTTCAACGCTCAATCCTCAACAACACACAAGCAATAGATTATACGGGCTTACTTTACCGTCGATATAAACTTTTATTACTACAAACAACTACAGTTTACCCAAGATTTTATGGTTACCGCATTTACAGTCTTCGCCTTTGAGATTTTTCGCTAATGATGATTTGTTTGATTTCCTTACTTAAGTAATATTGGAAGACACCAAAGAGGAACTATTTCTTGAGGGCATATGGGGAAGAACTACATATAAAACTGAATATGCCAAATGGAAAATGCTGTCGAAGTTGAGAACCAAAAACTTCTTATCACAAACTATTCTGTAATTTGATTTGGTAAGTATTTTTAACGATTCGAGCAAAGGTCAGTCTAGTTAAACTAAAACTTGATGTTTATGCTTTTCAATAAAGTTTAAACCTTGACTTAATTTGATATAATTATAAGAATGTGATAGACCTCGGAATATTGGGATGTTATCTTTTAAATTATGTTACTTCAATATACAAACTCTCCGTTTCAAATAATTCAGAGGAGACCCTTTACTCTCTAGTGGTATAATAATAATCTGCTCATAATGGTGATGAATAGATATTAATATGTTATGACTAGCAAACGCCCGCGGCTTCGCTCACGTTGAACTTCTGAGTTATGCTTTACTGTGGTGGTTTATTTTCCAAAATTCCTGCATTACACAACATTTTGCCCACAAAATTTTCTCTTGCTTCCTGGTAATAGTCACATATTGATTTTGAAAAATTCGATCGTCACAAAAAAGTTAAATATGGTGGCCATTTTTAGGGTTCCGTACCCAAAGGGTAAAAGCTCTTACTAAGACTCCACCGTCCGTTCGTCCATCCGGCCGTGCTTGCTTGCTACCATGGTCAGCCATCAGACGTATAAGTACAAAATTGTGGCCACTTATTTTAAATTTTGACCACAAATTCTTTTTCTATGCTCGCTGCGATTGTCAGATATCGATTTTGAAAACAATCGGCCCAGTAACAAAAAAGTTCAAAATGGCGGCCACTTTTTTAAATTTTGACCACAAATTTCTTCTCTATGCTTGCTGCCATAGTCAAATATCGATTTTCAAAGCAATCGGCCCAGTAACAAAAAAGTTCAAAATGGCGGCCACTTTTTTAAATTTGGACCACAAATTGCTTCCCTATGCTTGCTGCCATAGTCAAATATCGATTTTCAAAGCAATCGGCCCAGTAACAAAAAAATTCAAAATGGCGGCCACTTTTTTAAATTTTGACCACAAATTCCTTCTCTATGCTTGCTGCCATAGTCAAATATCGATTTTCAAAGCAATCGGCCCAGTAACAAAAAAGTTAAAAATGGCGGCCACTTTTTTAAAATTTTGACCACAAATTTCTTCTCTATGCTAGCTGCCATAGTCAAATATCGATTTCCAAAGCGATCGCCCCAGTAACAAAAAAGTTCAAAATGGCGGCCACTTTTTTAAATTTTGACCACAAATTCCTTCTCTATGCTTGCTGCCATAGTCAAATATCGATTTTCAAAGCAATCGGCCCAGTAACAAAAAAGTTCAAAATGGCGGCCACTTTTTTAAATTTTGCCCACAAATTCCTTCTCTATGCTTGCTGCCATAGTCAAATATCGATTTCCAAAGCAATCGGCCCAGTAACAAAAAAGTTCAAAATGGCGGCCACTTTTTTAAATTTTGACCACAAATTCCTTCTCTATGCTTGCTGCCATAGTCAAATATCGATTTTCAAAGCAATCGGCCCAGTAACAAAAAAGTTCAAAATGGCGGCCACTTTTTTTAAATTTTGACCACAAATTCCTTCTCTATGCTAGCTGCCATAGTCAAATATCGATTTCCAAAGCAATCGGCCCAGTAACAAAAAAGTTGAAAATGGCGGCCACTTTTTTAAATTTTGACCACAAATTCCTTCTCTATGCTTGCTGCCATAGTCAAATATCGATTTTCAAAGCAATCGGCCCAGTAACAAAAAAGTTCAAAATGGCGGCCACTTTTTTTAAATTTTGACCACAAATTCCTTCTCTATGCTAGCTGCCATAGTCAAATATCGATTTCCAAAGCAATCGGCCCAGTAACAAAAAAGTTCAAAATGGCGGCCACTTTTTTCAATTTTGACCACAAATTCCTTCTCTATGCTTGCTGCCATAGTCAAATATCGATTTTCAAAGCAATCGGCCCAGTAACAAAAAAGTTCAAAATGGCGGCCACTTTTTTAAATTTTGCCCACAAATTCCTTCTCTATGCTTGCTGCCATAGTCAAATATCGATTTTCAAAGCAATCGGCCCAGTAACAAAAAAGTTCAAAATGGCGGCCACTTTTTTAAATTTTGACCACAAATTCCTTCTCTATGCTTGCTGCCGTAGTCAAATATCGATTTTCAAAGCAATCGGCCCAGTAACAAAAAAGTTCAAAATGGCGGCCACTTTTTTAAATTTTGACCACAAATTCCTTCTCTATGCTTGCTGCCATAGTCAAATATTGATTTTCAAAGTAATCGGCCAAGTAACAAAAACGTTCAAAATGGCGGCCAAAAAATTCAAAATTTTCCTCCTCAAAATTTGAATCTCGAAAATCCCTTTCTGAATACGAATTCATGATATACCTAATACCAACCTAGGTACCAAATTTCAGATCTATACGACTCTTAATTTCGCCGGAATCCCTGGAACAACGCAAAAATTACACTTTTGTATGGGAAAATCCCTTAAAAGTACGATTTTTATCCCTTCCAATTTGAATTTCTGGAATCCCCGTCTTAGTACGAATTCATGACCTAATGTCAATGTAGGTACCAAATTTCAGATCTATACGACTTGTAGTTTTTCGGGAATTCCTGGAACAACGAAAAAAATTACACTTTTGTATGGAGAAATCCCTTAAATGTACGATTTTTACCCCTTCCAATTTGAATTTCTGGAATCCCCGTCTTAGTACGAATTCATGACCAAATATCTACCTAGGTGCCAAATTTCAGATCTCTACGACTTGAAGTTTTTCGGGAATTCCTGGAACAACGAAAAAAATACACTTTTGTATGGAGAAATCCCTTAAATGTACGATTTTTACCCCTTCCAATTTGAATTTCTGGAATCCCCGTCTTAGTACGAATTCATGACCTAATGTCAACGTAGGTACCAAATTTCAGATCTCTACGACTTGTAGTTTTTCGGGAATTCCTGGAACAACGAAAAAAATTACACTTTTGTATGGAGAAATCCCTTAAATGTACGATTTTTACCCCTTCCAATTTGAATTTCTGGAATCCCCGTCTTAGTACGAATTCATGACCTAATGTCAACGTAGGTACCAAATTTCAGATCTCTACGACTTGTAGTTTTTCGGGAATTCCTGGAACAACGAATAAATTACACTTTTGTATGGAGAAATCCCTAAAATGTATGATTTTTACCCCTTCCAATATGAATTTCTGGAATCCCCGTCTTAGTACGAATTCATGACCTAATATCTACCTAGGTACCAAATTTCAGATCTCTACGACCTATAGTTTTGGCGGAATCCGTGGAACAACCAAAATGCCTCATTCTTTTATATATATAGATGTGCGGGAGAAGTTTTGGCACGGCATTTGTCTATTTGTCTGCTCAATTACAAGCCCACTTAGCAGTTTGGACGCTGAAATAGACGTTGCCGGCATGACGTTTACATCCGTCGACGTATCGTGTCGTCCAGCAATTAGCCGATCTCCCGCTATTGCTCAACACATTGTCGGATTTATCACGATTCTCGTGATTATGATAACTGTAAAGTCTTTGCGGCTGTCACTCATTTACTGTTGATCTTGACGCGCGTTGCTGTTTTCGTGTTTATGTTTTACTTACGGACATATTATATAACTTCAGGAGTACGTGCGTTTCGTTCGTCTCCTAAGTCCTACTGCCGCATGATTTTACTCAAATTGAAAAACAATTGTACAAGCTATCACACACTAACGTCCGCAAGGCAAAATGACTGAAAAATGTTGCCAAATTGAATGGTCTTGAAATGGACACTTCTTAGATAGAGGCCAAGTCATAAGTAAAGCAACTGATAACAAATACTCTCAAAAACGAGAACGAACAAAAAATTTGCAGCGAAAAGCCCGAATATAATATAAAGATCCCAATTACTTTCCTCAACAAATTAGCACTAAAATTAATACAGCTCGGAAGTTCTAACACTTAACATGATGTTGGTTCGCGAATCTAAAACGATCGTTTCGCGTGTACACTGTATGCCCATTCAGAACACTCGTATTTATTGCAACAAAGTACATAGGTATTCGCAGACGCCAACAGTATAAGAGTCAAAGACCACCTGTTGCAGGCTGAAGGCGATGAGAGTTGGGAGCGAAGGCGAAGTCGTTCGCAGCTACAGTTCGACAGTGCCTCAAACTTTTCTTGACACCTAGCCAACACTTTTACTTGTTTCGTGTAGTGTCTGGAATTTTATGAACACTCATTGTTATTGGAGAACCTTATTATATCTCGATAAGTTCGAATCTGTATCTTGGAGAGTGCTTTAGTAATGTTTTAGGAATGTAGGGAACTGCAAGTAGCCGGGATCGATTTAATTGTTGCCAAAAACTTGTGTTAATAACCTACAGAAGGTTTATCTTAGACCTTTAGAGGAGACATTTTAAAATCCCAATCTGGTTCATCTTGGGACCATCTTGGGACCTCCCTCTAGAAGACTAGGCCACCGCGTCGTCTTACCAAAAGAAGGTGGTAAATGTACAATTTAATAGCAACATCACAAGAGAAAAGCATAGTCGCCTTTAGGGCCAACCTTTTAAAAGGCAGAAAGAAAATTCAGCAGCTGATAAATATAGGACTTTAGGACTTATTCAATATAGTGGTACAAGAACATAGCTATTTCAAAAGTGGGGAAAGTAGAGACGTATACAGCTCGGTAACACGGGCAGGCAACCGTTAAGGTGGATCGACGACCTGGTTCGAGTGACGGGCAAGAATACCATGATAAAGGCGCGACACCGCGTAAAATTGATTACATACTGCGAGGTATGATAATGGCTGGGCAAAAGTATAAAAAATCTGTGCTTGTACAAATTGAGGAGAAAATTTATATCGAATCAATGTTATAATCCAGACGCCTTATGATACTAAATTGGTCGTTCTAGGTATCGTCACGTATCGTTAAAAAATGTTATAGTTTTTGAGATTGACACTTGCTTAGTACCTACTTGATTGAGGTCTGAAAATCTAGAGAAGTCATAAACTCGCGGCATTTTATTGAGTGATTGAGTTTTCTACAGGAGCATACTTAGTAGTAAAGTGATGTTCATACAACGCGTTAACACAAATGTCGCGTTCAAGCCTCAGATTTCATACTCGTAATACATAATGTACAACATCGTAATTTATTAGATTAATGTTTAATCTCTCAGCCGCTGTTGCTCCAGCTTTCGTAGTCGAGTGGCAGCCGTTAAGTACTTTATAAAGCCCATAGGAGGGGAATTTTACTTAATAAACACCGCATAGTTAAGAGTATTTGATCACTGACGCAATACACGCGGCAATTATTCTTTCAAAATATTACCACACCTGATGATATCGAACATGTAAACTCCAAAGACATAACTCTACGATTTTCACCGTAACGATAAACGATAAATGGCTTGGCTGTGCTTTGTTCGTTGATAATATAGGCTAGCAGACAGATAAACTTAACCTGTCCTAGCCGAAGTTCATAAGAATTCAATTCCGGGGCTACTCTTAAAATTATAAAATCCCAATCTGTAACGTTCCAAGATTCCAATCCCGGAAAACGAAACACCACTGTGCGATATTTGCAGCACTTAGCCAAAGCTTCATACCAATTAAATTCCTGAGCTACTCTTGAAATTATAAAATCCCAATCTGTCACGTTCCAAGATTCCAAGCCCGGAAACGAAACACCACTGTGCGATATCTGCAGCACTATCGTCAGGGTGGTCGCGTATCTACGTCACACGTATCGTCACACGGCTGATCTTTCCCACTCGTGTTGTGCGAGTACTTAACCGCGGTAGCGGATAGGATGACGCCGCGCGATGTTAATCTTTCGGGTAATTGTTACCGTTGATACATTTCCCCGGAGCTTGCTAAACGAGCTGTTAAGTTTAGCCATTAAGCTGCCAACGCTGTGAACACAGTGTACTAAGCTCTTGGGAGAGGTACCTACGTTCTCAACTTCTGACGATGTGACAAATTACTTTCTTGTATCCTCCTGCGGGCTGGAAAGCATTGCAGGAGGCCTTTGTCCAGCAGTGGACGTCCGTGGGCTGAAACGAATCCCTACTCCTGATACACAATTAAACCATATTGCCTCTAGTAAGATTTATAAAATATTCTGTAGTTATATAAGAATCATTTATTTATTTTCAGATGCAAGCGCACCGCCTGATTGAGCTTGTCGCAAGGTTTTAAATCTTAATATATATAAATCACGTGTCACGTTGTTTGTCCGCGATGGACTCCTAAAACTACTGAACCGATTTAGTTCAAACTTCGTGAATATCTGTCATTTGGTCCAACTTAAAAGATAGAATAGTTTTTATCCCACGTGGACGAAGTCGCGGGCATCAGCTAGTATTCTATGCAGTACCTATATGCAAAAAAAATGGAACGCCGAATATTTCGGTCAAAGAAACTTCTCGCAGTGACCACACTGCCAGCTACAACGTGGGTTAACGGACTTCATACTAAACGTACCCGCGATAAAAGTCGTACCCAGCTACTTGGCTAAGGATAGCCAAAGATAATATAGAAATATTATATAATGTAGATCGCTATATTCAAGCGTATCGCAGTAGCCGGCACCGCGGTAACACGAGTAACGACACCGTTCATTGAGAGGAAGATTAATTATTTCACTAATTACAAGAGTCTGCGGAGTTCGGGGGACGTCGGCTCGTTTCAGCGGTTAATAGTATCCACTGTTTGAGAGCGTTCACTCAATCGTTATCAATTAGAAGATCATAAATATAAATCGTAAAGTATTTCATCATTCGATTTCACTCTTCACAGCAAACGATTCATTAAACGATGGTGTTACAAATGGCTCGTAAAAGCTCACTTTGTATGAAAAAATACGACACGAGTAAGTAGCTATTTTTCGCGAGGACAGTGAATTCATACCGTCATAGTAATAGTTAAGTGTGGTTTCGCTGTTGAAAATGTGCGCTCAACATTTAGGGCCGGTTTTTTGAGACATAGTCAACACAGAGTTGACTATTAGTTAAGTTTACTATAGTTAAGACGCTAACAAATGGTTAAACCACTGTTTCGTTTTTTGATCGCCATTTTAACTATAGTTATCACTAACAAATGGTCATACTATTGCCATTGCTAAGAACACTTTTTTTACCGAAATTGAGATAATTTTTCGTAGGGAGTCATTATTTTTATGGCAATACTTAAAGATTCCAGTGTAATGACGTTGACACTTGACAGATGACATTATCGTGACATCCTAGCGTGACAGATCGTAGCTTTGAAGTTTGAATTGGTTTGAATGTTTGTTGTGGATTTACGTGGTGATTTTAGAGATTATTTCGTTTTATTTATTGCTGGTGTAAATTAGTTTTAAAATAATTAGTAGTCATGGCATCAAGCAAACCAGGAACTAGCAAGTAAGTTAAACAATAGTTCAATACTTCTTATCGTCATTTAGTGCGATTTTGAAATCGCAGGACGAAATGATTTTATAAAGTTGTGAGATATTAATTAAAATACCTACCTAATTAAGTTAATTTCTTTGTCTAGAGAACGCAACGTTAATTTTAATAAGGAAGAGATGGAGAAACTTAAGTGGCTTCTGAAGGAATTCCCAACGATAACAAGCAAGAAAACTGATTGCGCCAGCAATCAGCAAAAGGAAGTGGCTTGGCGATCTCTTGCTGAAAAATTTAATTCTGATGCCACTACATATCGGACTGTAAAACAATTACAGCAAAAATTCAATAATATGAAAAAAAATGCAAGAAAGGTAAAGCCATTTTAGTAAGATGTTATTTCAAAACATAATCATTTATGCACACACCTAAAACAGTGTATTTTCAAAGGTATATGTTTGTAATTTAATTTTAGGAAATGAATGCAGAGAAAAGTGGCAGAAGGCTAACTGGAGGTGGACCCCCGCCCCCAAGACCTTCTGATACAACTGAATGGTTGAACTCTATCATGGGGGAATCCATATCAGGTCTCACTGCTGTGTATGATAGTGATGCATTAACTAGTATGTACTTTCCTATTGTTTAATTGTAATTACATTCATTATAGTCCATACAAAATATTATTATGAAATGAAATACTCTTACATTACCTATACATATTTCATTTAATCACAGGTACAAATACAATAGATGAACAAAATTCTACAGCAACTGCTGGCATCATCCTGGATTTACTGGAAAGTGACCAATTATATGTAGAAGGTATGTATATCCCATATTCGTAGACAATAAAATACTATTTTGTTTTATCCTAAATCATCATCATCTCATGATGTATGCCTTGTTTTAAGGTAAATCACCATCATCTCAATCACAATTTACCAATACACAACCTGAGACGCAGCATATAGATGACACTCAAAAGATGGAAACTGGTATGTTCTTCAAAATAATTTAATTTTTGGTATGAAATGTATACATCTTTGTGTAAGTAACTAATATTTCAAATTATTCTTTTTGCTTTGTCTACAGATATAGAAACAAAGGAGTGCGATATTGTATTTGATAGCTCTACACCAAAAGCTTTGCTCAGGAAACCAATATCAAAACAACTAAGTAAGTGTTTTTTTACACGACTGGCCAAAAAAGAAGTGTTATGTTTTTAGGGTTCATGTATGTATGTAGGTATGTATGTATGTCATATGTGAGTTCCACCATAACTTCCGAACGGCTGAATTAGAAATTAAATTAAAAATTAAAATCATTCCGAGTAATACAGGCTATATTTTTTTACCCTATAGCTACAGAGGTACGGAACCCTCAGTGCGCGAGCCCGACTCGCACTTGACCAATTTTTAAATTATTTACTTGTTTATGAAATAATGTTTGTTTATTATCTTATTAAATATTATAGGTACACGTTTTTCTAATGTTCACACTTCTACATATTTTACACTGTATTTACTGAGGCTAACTTCTTTGTTTTTAGCAAGCACAACTAAAAGAAAGAGGGCTTTTACTCCTTTGGAGACAAGAAAACGCCTGATAACACATTTTGAAAATAAAGAAAATTATCTGGCTCATAAGAATTCGCGAAATGAAGAAATAAAAAAATTGGCCCTTGAAGAGCACAATCAAAATTTGGTACAAAAAAAGGAAATACACGACAGAACGTTGCAGTTGATGGCAGAAAAGCATGTGATTGATCTACAGAATCAAAAAGAGCTTCATGATATGGAAGTGGAATTTAAAAAACAGTTTAATAAATTAACTTTAGAAAATCTTAAATTAAAAAATGAAAAATTAAATGATAAATAAAACAAACTGTTCTGATTCTTATTATTTATATTATTTCAAGCCTATTTATTCATATTAAGTCTTAATATTTAATATACTACCTGAAATCTTTACATGAATTGACTGCTGGACCGATATTAATAAAAACGTAAGTAAATTAAATGTAGGTAGATTTGTTATTGTGAAAATCAGCTAGTCATTCATAATACAGCTATTAACACTATTATTATTTTTCAGACACAATTCATTAATTTCTACTTTCTGCTCTCCTCTATAATATGAACTATATAGAATAATGTAGGAGTAGGGATTTTAATTTATAACTAATTAGAGTTCAGCAATGTAAAATAATTATCAATTAACTGTTGCCTATATTGATGATCACTCTGGGTGGATGTTCCAATAGCGATATTTTCTTCTATTTCTGGCATATTGTGTGGGTTTGTTGAGTCCTCTGGTAAAGTATCTCTTTTGTCAATACAAATGTTATGCAAGATTGCTGTGCTGACAATCACTGCTTGCACATTACATAATTTAACTCGAAGCTTTGATCCTACACATGGAAATCTTCTCTTCCAGACACCAAATGTTCTTTCAACCACATTTCTCGTTCTTATATGACTTTCATTATACAGTCTCTCAGCTGGAGTTTGTGGGTTTGCTAATGGGGTTAGCAAAAATTTCTTTAAGGCATAGCCTCTATCCCCCAAAAGGCAGTATTTGCCAAATCTTTCTGTGTACATCATGTCATTCATTACACTGCTATTAAATATTGTACTGTCATGTACTGAGCCCGGCCACCTCGCTACAATATTTCTTATTTTCAAGTTTCCATCTGCAACTGCTTGGGTGTTTATAGAAAAAACGTCTTTCCTATTTCTGTAGAGTTCTGCATTATCACCACCCGGGCTCGCTATGCGTATATGTGTACAGTCTATTGCACCAATAACACTTGGGAATTTTGCAATTGAATAAAATTTTTGCACAACTTCTCTTATTTCTTCGTCAGTCTCAGGCATAGAAATTAAATGTATTAATTTGACACAAATTTGTTTAGACACTGCGTGAACTATTTTACATACAGTTGATTTAGTGACACCAGAAAGATCACCGGAACACTGTTGCATGTTTCCAGTGGCATAAAATCTTAACGTAATAAGCAACTGCTCGAGGGGTACTACTGCATGATTTCTTGTAGTGGATGTTTGTAATTCTGCACCTATTTTTAAAAAATCGACATCATCCCAATGGTCTAGAGGCGAATTACGCGGTCTGAACACTTTGGGTCTTCTCATTAGGACGAATTCCGTAAATAATTCATCATCAGATGAACTCTCTGAACTCTCAAAGTATCTGATGATATTGTTCATTATGAAAACGGCAAACACACGAATTCTTCTAGTTTTGATCTCACTTCAACGAATAATGTTCACAAAATGTTGTTTAAAGCGAAAAACAGTTGAAAAGAACAGATGTTTTAACAAAAGTTAACTATCGCCATCTGCATAACCCTCCTTTGTGCTGTGGTTAAATATTCTAACAAATGGTTGGGCTTTTGACTATTAGTTAGCCTAACTATGTCTCAAAAAACGATTTCTACGGAAATTTAACAATTTGTTAAATTTTTTTACCATTGGTTGACTTAACTATGTCTCAAAAAACCGGCCCTTAGACTAGTCATAGATTGGTACAAACAATAAAGTATATCGTAAGCGTAACAGCGGGGCTAGACAAAGTCACAGTCGTTTGGCGTTAACGCTAGTCGACAAAAATGTATGGACAAAACAAATGACAGTAGAAAAACCACGATAATAATAGTACTAAACACGCTGTTTTTGATAATTAACTACGACAACTTGAACGCTCGCTGGCGTTCTCGCGGACCTTGTAGATAACTTTAGCGTACCTACTTCGCTTGACAATTGACAGCCGACAGTATCAAACACAGCGTGTTTAGTAATTTTTATCGTGGTTTTTCTACAGTCATTTGTTTTGTCCATACATTTTTGTCGACTAGCGTTAACGCCAAACGCTTGTGACTTTGTCTAGCCCCGCAGGTAGGATAAGTAAAGTAGGGAAACACTCACGGCTCGCGATGAGTTCGGGCGCGACCAGGCCGCTGAGGTCGGGCTCCTCGCCGTACCAGAAGATCCAGAGCTCCTTGGAGGCGCGCAGCGAGAGCGGCGGCGGCGCGGCCATGCCCATGTCCAGGTCGAGCGGCGGCGGCGCGGGCACGCGGCGCCACACGCACAGGATGTCGCCGGCCAGGCAGCGCGCGTAGCTCGAGATCACGGGGTCGGCGAGCGGCGCCGCGCCCTCCTCGCCCTCGCCGCCCGCGCCGCCCGCGCCGCCGCCCTCGCCCCACACCAGCTTACGCCATTTTATGCCATACAGCTCCGTCTGCGAACAAGGGTTACAAAGATATAGACACCCTAATGTCAGAAATCGCGTAGCTCTCCGTAGGGAGAAACGGAGGTGTACCCAATAACTGTCTGTTCCCACAACAGACCCTTTTTTGGCTAGAGTACGGGATTCAATTTTTTATTCACCGCGCTCTCGCCGGGTTTCGACTATCGTTCTCGGTAGTCTGACCGCTGCCGAATCGGTCTAGGGACTATTTCGTATTCTGATTTCTGTGCTAAAGAGCGCTCCCGCTCCCTTGTCCGTCAACAGCAGGCCGGCAAGTACCTATTGGACGCAATTTTCAGGTTTGAACTTCGTTGCGAGAATCTTTATTTCTTCCTAAAGGTTAATTATATTATTATTCGCTAAAGCGACCGATAATATGTTGTAAATTTTGTCAAAGCGATCGAATCCTACTAGAAGTTACCATTAAAACCGAATCAAAATATATATCCCAAAAGCAATTAAACGAAACATAAGTGTGAAATGTGAATAACGCAATGAAGTAACATGGAATCCGGCTTCCTCGTTGCCATAAGTAGACTATATTAAGTTGATTACCTTGCGAGTTGAGACTTACGTAAAGCGCGCATACGTATAACTTATAAGACACGTAATATAAATGAAATTAATAAACACAGATGGAAAGAGAGAACATAAGTTCGTCTTAGGTAAGTCCGAGTCCATTACCTAATGGTCCTTTGGTTCGAGCATTTGCTCCAAAGGCAGTGAAAACATCGGAAGTTCGGAACCACAGCCACTTTCTATACCTACTTCATTGGGTACGAGAACTAAGGCTCCCCTAGTTTTTCCAATGTCAAGAACGCTTACCGGCGATAGTTACGCCAACAGAAATTACAGAATGTACACAGTTATAAGTGTTTATTCAAAGTCGCAACCGCGCAGATTGTGCGCGCGGTTGTATAAGATTCGATATTAGCAAGCAGCGCTAGCGACACACGCTGCCTGCTGGAAGCGACCTTGTGCGTGTAAATATACGTAGCGTCGCGCGTCGGGTCAAACACCCGCGCCGCGCTGCCGTAACACGGTTCAAATTGAACGCGCCGACTGCGGAACATGTAACTTTGTAGTTTGTACCCGCGCATCATCGTGCAAGGAACCTGATGAAACCAGCACTTAAACTTAGCTGCAAAAGTTCTGTTGTTTAAATTGCCAATTTAACATCAAAACTGCTCAGTTGGGATAGTTTTCATAGAAAGGACACGACAGTCAGAGCTTCATATGAATTCGAAATTGATATCTAAGTAGATATTTCAATACACGAAGGCGCACTCCACTCTATCAATATAGCTTATGTTTCATTAGATTCGCATAGAGTTGGGCGCGTCATCGCTGATTGAAATATCTATAGATGATTATTGTCTATGAAACATCAAGTTGTAATGTGGCGTGCAGTAAATTCTGATTTTGCTTGGCTGGAATCCAGAAGAAATGATTAAGTATCTAAATTGAAACACTTATCAAGTTGCAAGCTTATTAAAGTAAAACATGAGAAAATCACTAACTCGAATATGAAATTACAATCTTAGCTCTATCCATCAGAACGTTGAAGATGTAGTATCGATTGGTATTACTCATTTATTTGCATAGGATATCAATGTCAATATAGCTACTGGAGAACTCGCAGACAAACTAAAACCTCTCCACAACGAAACCAATAGTCGCAGAGCTCGTGACTAATACGCATCGGAAGGTGAACGCGACATGCTGTTGCTAAGCGGTGTGAGCGTACAAATATTAATAGCCCGTGAGAGGGTCAACGTCTTCTAGCCGAGCGCCAGCCGCCACCATCTGCAGCGGAAGGGGTCCAAAGCTCCACCTGGCACCTGGCTGACGCGTGGGGTCGCTCGCACCGAACCAGCGCGATAAGGGGACGACGAACGACGAGTTAGTTTAAGAAATATTTTGATAAACGCAGAATGTGCGAAGAATCTGTCGCATTTTTGGGGTATCTTTTAAAAAGATTGGTCGGAAAGAGTCGCAAGGAATAGAAACGCTTTGTTCCCTAATGAACGCCTAACCACGATTCCAAGATGTGAATTTTATTGGCAAGCGGTACATCACTTCATTGTGGAAATTCCTATAAGAGGTCAATCCAGTGTTCCATTAATTGTTGGAAGCAACCGAGAAATAATTTAATCAATGGGTAATACTAATGACGATGAGAAAGACAAATGTGTCTAGGAATACTCGAGTATTCGTAGATACGAGTTCAGGCTTCATTTGGTAGCTTTATGCAAATGGTAATACAGACGTTTATATAAAACACATAAATGAAAATGGTAGATAACAATTTGCAGCAAAAGCAATTCTCATTTTATTAGTATCGACAGAAAATCACAGGCGGTTTAAGTGATACGAGTAAATACAGGTACTTCAATAATGTATTCGCTTCAAAACGGTAGAGCAGAGAATGTAATATAATAACCAATAACGCATGACCATAATCGTACGGGCTAATAAACGGGCTATAAAGTTAATAAGAAAGAATGCGCCGGCGCACGCCGACCACGGTTTCGGTGGACGTCTGAGCCGGTCGCTTTCTAACGCCCGATGCGTTCGCGTGGTAAACTCACTTTCTATAGCAGTTAGTGAAGCTACGAGGCATAGTCAACTTGAAGATGATACAGAAAATAATTAATATAACAATTTCGTTTCATTTGATTGTATTTTTTAGAAAACCATAAAAAAACAGTAATTTAATAAAAAAATTAGCACGTTAATTAGGACATTAATTGTGAACTTCAGATTCCATCGATTTATTTTAATTATCTGGAAAATTCTAGCTAGCGCATAAAATAGTTCAAAGAACGAAAAATTTTCCATATTGATGTCGTCACTACCATTTTGGTTCGATCTTCTATTTTTAAAGTTGTTAATTGTTACAAGTAAGTACTAAGTACATATGTCGAATAGAAATATTTCCCGCAAATGAAACTCCCGGAGCTGAGACCACCGCGGTAAAGCTCAACTTTGTCGGAAAAATCTGCGGTTATATTATTTGAGTTAAAAATGCGAAAGAGGGACGGACGCACCGAGCCGGTTGATAACGCCCGGTTGAAGTCATTCAAAAGGCCACTTTCCCGGGTCCGCTCTCGACCGTTTCTGGGGCGAAGTTACATAACTTTCCTCAACTTCTACAAATGTTATACACAAATGAGGGTAGTCAGTCAAAGAGCCATTGTCTACAAGGTATATGGACTGTGGAGCTAGTTGAAATTAATTACTGAAACAGCTATGCCCGATTTCTGTTATGTAAATAGGGCAGCCAAATCTCAGAATTCGGCTCTCACAATGTCAGATATTTTAACGAGCCACCTTGACCAACGAGACTGGCTTATAATACGGCAATAACAACGTTTATGAACTGCGAAACGTTTTTTTAATGCGCACTAATCTTGCAATTCAATCTCAATCAATGAGATCGAAGTGCGTTAATTTAAAATCTAGGTAGGTACCTACTATTTTATCGTTTCACTTCCTAATTATGTTCTGGTCATTCTACGTCCAATACAAAACTAGTTCTATTGAATATTCCTAGAGAAAAAATCTCACAAGTAAATAAAAATGTGCACAATCAAATTAACAGTTGACTGTAAACAATGTAGGTCCGTAAAGCGAGCATAACCGAGAACGGAAAAAACTGCATGTCCAAAAAAGTCGAACACCGCTAGTCGAGGGAGAGGGACGGAGCTAGCGCGCGAGAGGGAGACGGCATGTCGCGAAAGTGAGAGGAAGCTAAGGCGGCGCGGCAACCGCGCACGGTTACGTACTTACGGGTAAACAATCGAGGATGACGGCGGCGCGGGCGACCCGAGACGTGCGCGTGCGCTGCGCGGTGCGCCTCCCGCCCGCCGCCGCTGCACTTAGCTACTGCATTTTTGTTTTGTGACGTCACTTTTATAGTTTTGGACTTTTAAAAACCACAGGTTATCGCAAACAGTTTATATTATTTCCCAATAACGTTTAATATGTCATCATTGGGGTTACATTAAATTTTTATATATCAATAAATCAACGATTTCATCATTTGTATTCTATCACTTGAATAAATTTCTATTTTTTTACATTTTTAATTATTCAATAAGAATGCCGTGATATTTTCAAAGAATGCTAATCTGATTTCTGATATCTGGTGTGCACGTTTTTATTGATATCGGTATGAAAATAAAATCACGCTCGGAATAATTTCCCTATTATTCCAATCGTCACACGCAGGCAAGGCGCGTGACACGGACTCATGTCGGCCACTTCCGCGAACGACATCGACATTCGACACCGATATGAATTGCGCGATATCATTTCAAAACTCGTTTCTCAAAACTCTGACTACCCACAAAACCTTATTCTAACAATCACCCGCTATCACTAGGCTCACCAGGTGCTTCTGAGATTATCTCCTTCTCTTAATAGTATAAAAACCTGTCAAGTGCGAGTCGGACTCGCGCACTGAGGGTTCCGTACTACAACCGGAGGAATAAAACCATAAAAACCACTTTTCTTATCGAACCGCAAAACTAACTTTGTTTTCAGAGGTTTTATTGTAAATATCAAAAAACTACTTATTAGATCTCGTTCAAACCAATTTTCGGTGGAAGTTTGCATGGTAATGTACATCATGTATTTTTTTTAGTTTTATCATACTCTTATTTTAGAAGTTACAGGGGGGGGGACACACATTTTACCACTTTGGAAGTGTCTCTCGCGCAAGCTATTCATTTTAGAAAAAAATGATATTAGAAACCTTAGTATCATTTTTGAAGACCTATCCATAGATACCCCACACATATGGGTTTGATGAAAAAAAAATTTTTGAGTTTCAGTTCTAAGTATGGGGCACCCCCAAAATTTATTACTTTTTTTTTAATTTTGTGTGAAAACCTTAATGCGGTTCACAGAATACATCTACTTACCAAGTTTCAACAGTATAGCTCTTATAGTTTCGGAAAAAAGTGGCTGTGACATACGGACGGACAGACGGACAGACGGACAGACAGACATGACGAATCTATAAGGGTTCCGTTTTTTGCCATTCGGCTACGGAACCCTAAAAAGTCGTGGTTGTACCGTTTTTGTTAAACCAAGAATTCTCTTGAAATTTTCCAGTACAAATTGTACTGGAAAACTGCAAAAAGAAAATTTCTTCCAAAAGATTCTGTTGGTAAACCTTTTGGCATTATCATTGCACCGCCAAGTCATAGGAGTGATATTTTTTTATTTCATAAAACGTTTAAATGACAAAAAAAGATCTACAAATATGTCACAGTTATCCAATTGTATTTTCTACGTGACAATTATTTATACGAGGAGATATTATGTGCTGGGTTCATATATTATTTAATGTAATTATTACAGTAGGTAATTAATTTTATTATCTGTCTCAAATTGTCTCAAGTGTGACAATATTTTGTGTATAAATAACAAAGCTGTAATAAAAATATCAAGTTAAGATGTTATGATTAATTAATTATTTACACTTGACATGCCTCCACGCGGTGCACCTGAGTAAATATGAGTAAATATTCACAAAACGTTTCTCATGTCATTCTAGGATAATTTAATTAATTTTAATTAACAAACCGTGTTCTTACATCTTTCGAATTACCAGTTGTTGAAACAATTGTTGACTTTTCACAAGCAAAACTCATCATCATTATTATCGCTTAATATGTTAAGTACCTACCTATACTCAATCATTCCTACGTTACTATGCGTATAGAAAAGCGAATGAAGTGATAGCAAATGACAGCCAATGTTTTGATTCGTGTAAAGTTAACCAGTTATTGATATTGTTAACATTATGTAAGATCTTTGTTATCAATATTATAATGACCGTTTTTATTCGGCATAACAATTCAAGCTAAAAAAATCTCGTTATAATGCATAATCCATCCGTTTTATAGGGCTTACTATTGATCCTTTTACACAGAAGAGAGGCGTTTCAGCCTAAAGAGTAATATAAGAACTTTATAAGTCTCTGAACAATGTTTCTATTATGCTCTACTCTCAGAATACAGAGAGGCTCTACTCTGCAATATCGAATACATTTGTATGGCCACTCTTAGTTTCAATACTCAACGGAGGACTTATTGTGATAATCATACATTTCAGGTACCATACAAATTACTTACACCACAAACAAAAACAGAGTAGGTATCTAAGTTGTTTGTTTGACTCCACAAATGGGGCTTTTAATGTCTTGCACGTAGTCTAACTACCAACTGGTGACCCTAACCTTATTTCACACGGTTTTTACGCCTCTATGACGCTGTATAGGAAAATTTCTCAATGTCTCTATGGCCATTACTTCAAACGGCAGTCAAACACATTCCTCCGACAACTGGATATGACTAGATCGACATAACCCAGGGGCGGTGTGGGCGGTGACGACTTCACTTGCATCTAAACATCTCTCTCTTTAACAGCGGTGTAGAGAGGTGAGCGAAAGAGACGGCTATTAATGTTGGTGGGCCGAATTGCAATGATTATTTGAACAAATATTGTTACATTGATAAAACAATTTACCTCTGACCCTCGGCCTTTCAGATTAGTTACGCGTTGATAAATATACTGTAAGTAACTAAAGCCCCTTTAGTTTAGTGTTGAATAAATTTTAAAATTCAGTCAAAATTAACTCTGTCTTTACTTGCTTAAAAATTAGTGGAAGTTCAGAATAAGCTCTTTGTGCTGGTCGTTTCTTGGATCTTGGTGCTAGTACTGTAGTATGAGTAGATACAAAATCTCTATTGTCAAATATTTAGCAGCACAGTAAGGTAAGGTACAGACTACAGTGTAGGTTGATATCAAAGCGACCCAACACTCAAATGATTGTTATGCATCGAACGCGTCTCGGGGCACGCGCCCACGGTTCGTTGAGGTCAGACGCCTCTAGGGTTGCCACTCGTTTCTTTAAAAATTCTGTGCCCAAAGTCGGTTCATAAAATCAGTCACAATCCTGCTAACTACTACTACTTAATTTGACCATTTAGACTCTAAATGTATTTTGGAATAAATCAATCGCCGGTTTGTGTCAAAGTTTTTCTTAATGGTTTGTTGATGAATACAAAAGCATTTACAGGATGGTAACATTTCCCACTTCCCTTTACTCAATCACTCATCTTCATTTAATAAAATTGAACACTGCGTGTCAGGTCAGTGGGTATCATTGTAACATTTTTAGGTTCGTTTCGGGCGCAAGGAAGGCCGGAAAGAAGGCATCGTTAAAAACAACTCACAGATGTATCATCACTTTGTGAGTTTTTGTATTTCTATTTACCTAGCTATTCTTGGAACAACGGTCTTTTCTTTCTATTGGAATTATTTTATGAGTACACTACTATTTCAGGCTATTTCCAATAAAAAAATATTCCTTACAGACAACAAATAGAAGAGATGGCAACCCTATTGGCCCGGTCCCGCGAGGTCCGGAGCCGCGGCGCGCGTCGGCAATCGCTGCCACAAGAATATCTAGCATTGTAAGCTAGATCGCACTGCTGTGTTTGTTCGCTTGTCGTCACTGATTGTGTTCGTTTGTTCGCTTCATTGACGCTCGACGCTTCAACGGTGGTTAAGTTTAATTGGTTGTTTAATTAATTATCATTAGTATGAAAGAAGAGTAGTAACGTTCGACCGAAATGTGATAACAATATCGATGTGTGGTGTAACAAGAATGTAATATGAGATAAGGAACGAACATCGTTATCATTATACATTATTATCATTCCTTTGGACTTGGTACGTTGCGCGAGTGACAAAAAAACTTGGAGTATGTAAACAATTCGGAGAAAAAATAAATCATAAATATGACTGACAAGAAGACTGTAATTGCACAAGCAATATGCATGTGAATGAAGGAAGATGTAAAGGAAGAGCACAGAATTAATGTCAAAGAAACTTTATCATACAATCGATGTATACATGGGAGAAGTTGGATGAAGTTGTATGACGTTGCGTTGAAACCATACAGGCATATAAGTACCTACTGCCATCAAATCTTGGACGACCTTACGATTTCTCACGTTCTCACGATTGCAAGAACACGAGAGATCAATTATATTTTATTGTTAAAAACTATTGTATCAATTAACACGATATTTAATTTAAAATGGTTGCCGCCCACAGCGGTAGTCGGTAGCCACTGGCCGCTATTAATTAGTCTGTGTGCAATAGTTCGATCACAACGCGCCACAGATTGTGCTTCTATTGTTCGCGCGCTTTTGTGATGTCGTAATCGAGTGGAATTAATAACTTCGTGCAAGGTCACACAGACCAAAAGTCGCTAGATAAAAAGTCGCGCACGAATAGCCAGTTCAAAAGAGTAGTTTTTTTTATGTATCGCACTCAGTTATTCTCTGTTATAGGCAGGGCCTTTTTTAATGCGAACTTTGCTCTGAAACAGTGCCAACTCATGAAGGTCGTGAACTGGTTACTGTTACCTGATTTACTTGGTTTGTGAGCAAAAGAGTAGTAACCGTCTTCATTATAGGATGAAGGATATAAGCTGCGCAGTATGTAGAGCGGGTAACTAGACAAACAACAGTAGTAGGAAATCCATTATACACTGACGTATATCTATGGCCGCTATGGAGTAAAGATCCTAACAATTTCAGCCTAAGAATAAGACTTTAGAGTAGGAGCCGCATTTTTTTAGAAGATAGTATATTTTAGTAAAGGAGTATATTGTAGGTAGTTATTTACAAAACCATGTAGAGAAGCGAATTTTTTTTTTAATAAAACCGTGGAAATGTCTGAAATGTGTTGGTTTTAAGTACCCATTCTTTCAGGGACACGAAACGAAAAATCGTAAAACCTCAAATATTTCATTAAAAACTTGTTACAAAAAAGCTTGGTGACAGTAAATATAGCAGTTTTTCTCTTGCAGCATGTCGCTTGTGTGCACTAAAGCTTAGCGACCGCACTCGGCCGTTGAACCGGGGTATACAAAAGGCGCTAATTAAAAATTGCGCCCAAATTTTGGCTCGGAACCGCACGCGAGGCGTCAACTCGAATTAACGTCGCATTGTTTTGTGCTGAGCTTTGTGATTATTTTAATCGATACCAAGTTTTGACTTTCAACCCCCAGACCGACGCAAAAATGGATATTGTCTGTGTGGTGTTAGATCTTTTTTATTTGTGCATGTGACGCAGTGATGCTCTAATTTATCGATTAATTAATTAATCGATTAGAATTAAGGATATCATTTATTTTCATACATTTTATTCGAAGACAAGTTTAGCCGCTATAGTTCTTGAATTGAAAACAAAAACCTAACTGAGATGGTGTTTAGTTATGTCGAAGAAAATCCATTCAGAATTGTAAGGATGATTTGCCAATCCAATTTTTCCACAGATCGTCTAGACGGTGTGTCCAGACTCCAGACAATCTCAGTCTACAAATATCAAGGACCTAACAGGAATTCAGCTCGCTTAAACCCATTAGGATCTCACACAATACAGTACATTGTAATGAGAGAGATTGTCCGATGTGCGAAGGATTTCAAGTAATTTATACATACTCGTTTATTTTAATTTTTTGCTGTGATAAGTACCAACCTAATTGCAATTCAAATGCTAATTAGCAACACCTAACTTAATTAGTTACTATATAATGATATAAGTACAATTTAAAGTTACATATATTTTTTATAATTCTGTCTAATTAGGTACAAGAACGTTTGGGAGACATTTGCAAACCGATTTTTTAACCACCAAACTAACAACTAACCAAAGTATTGTAATGACAGGCGAACAAGTTTAAGTTACGATATTGCATCCAAAGTTTAAGTCACAAGCATAACATACAGTAGGGAGCAGTGAATACACCATGTGTACCTAATTACACCGCATGATTACAGCAGAGCTAAGTTCAGCGGCCTAAGAATGAACGCCTACCTTTTACGAAGAAAAACTGAAGCACACCAGACTTCGCTACTTACAAGATACGTGGCGACGAACAGAAAAAAAGGAAAGAAACGCGCAGCACACTCGAAGTTGCACCCTGAGAAAGGGTGAAGACTGAAGGGCGAAGGGTACAGGTAGATGGGTAGGCTCTGCGGAACGCTAGCTAACGGTAAAGAGCAGAGCCTCGCGCGGTCAACGAACCGTCGCGTTTATATCTAGAATTTTGAGGATTTGCCCCAGTTTTTTTTTCTTTTCGCGGCGTATTGCGTAATTCGACGTGTTGTGTATTAAACGACGCGGATGTGAGTTTTTTTGCGCATACATCAGCACGGTCGCGCAGCGGCCAGTCTATTCGCTACTTGGTAGGTTAATAGGTACAGTGGTGCTAATTCTGTTGTGCAAAATCTCTAAACTGAGCTAATTTTACGCATTTTAAAATAGTGCCATCCTTTTCTATTGCTGCGCATTTTGAAAAGGATAGCACTATTTTGAGACCCGTAATTTTAGTTTAATTCTACATATTTTGCGCAACAGAACTGAGGATAGCACTATTTTGAGACCCGTAATTTTAGTTTAATTCTACATATTTTGCGCAACAGAACTGAAACCAATGTATGTAATACATTGCTTACCAATTAATGTAACTATAAATTAATCAATTTGAAGAGAAAATTAGACATTCACCCAATAATGATAAAGCTGTAACTGATAAAGCTCCTAGCTTGTTATTGCATCACATATTGTTATCACAATCGATTAAAAAACTACTACTTTTGTACTTATAGATTTTAGACAAGGTACGTCATAATTACGTCGTGTGACGTTACTGCCAACGATATGATAAAGTTTATCCACCAAGTAGCGGACTGAAAGTACGGAGGCTGATTTGCCGTCGGGTAATTCTGAATTCACCAAGCAATTAACTGACTGTCAAAGATAGTTCAATCCACGAAGACGCGCCACACTCTTCCCATACTCCTAACGAATCACATGAAACGTGCATGAAACATATTATTAAGAGAGATGGTGTTGGAGTGGGGCGCGTCTTCGTGGATTTAACGCACTATAGACAAAACTGTAATGCGGTTTCTTTTTGGCAAATGACCTCAAAAAAAAAATACAAAGATATAATCAGACCATGGTTAATTGCTTGGAGATTGGATTGAAAACTTGGGCTTAGTAGTCTATTCAAATAGGTACTATGATCTAGTAAAGGCGAAGAGCCTCATGTACCTACTCATTGTAGAAACTCTGTGACATAATGCAGATGCCGGTAGAAGGGCCCGCGAGTGTGATGCGTTGCGTAAACAAAACAGGCCACTCGTTCATATTGCTGCGGCGCGTAGCTTTGATGTGCACGTACAAAGGGCGTGAAGGAGTACTTTCCCATACATGTATGATAACAACTGACAAATAGCCAGATCCATACTATTGGGAGAAGCTCAGTGAGGTATGGGGAAGCCCTATTAGTAATCTCAGGATAGGGGCATCCAAACGATTTACGTTAACCTTTATCATACAAATAAAAACACATAAAAAAAACCTTTTACAAATAAAAACCTTTTTCATAGTTATGTAAATTATGTAATTGACTTTTAATTGTATTAGTTAGAGCTCGCTATTCTTTATGATGTGTTTTTTTTTAACCGGAAAAGTTATTATGTAATGCTGTGTACACCTGTAAAGGTGTACTCGTACTAGACTTAAACATTGTACTATTTTTAAATGATTATACAGTGACCGTTTGTGTATCATTTGAAATAAATAAATAATACCATCAGTAGCGCCATGTCAAAATTCTATAGGTGCCCGCTGAGCGAACTACAGCGTGGCCTAGTCTAGTACTGTATAAGGTTAATACCAACACACCGATAGACTGGTGTCATTTTTTCACGCCATCCACCCTGTCCAGGGTCTATTCCTTTACTGTATATTCTCTTGGTGATAGATAGAAAGCCACGGCCATAGTTCAAATCGTGAAATGCAATTGGGTGGTGCCCATTCATGCTTATTGAAGAAGCATCGGTTTTTTTAGGTGAAAAATGATGTACAGTCGCCAACCAATAAACAAGTAACTAGTCAACGAGCATAACGAATGATCAATGATGATATAGTAAAGGTATAGATGTAGACAGAAGGTCAGTGTATTTGGATATGGTAGTGGCCCAATGTTCGGAAAAATTAATACCTAACAGATATTTCGTTGAAGTCAGTTTACCCGTCAGTATCTATGTCGTCAATATTACAAGGTCCTACTACCTCTGTGACACAATACAGACCCCGATTGATAGCCGGCATCAAAAAAATAAACAAAGGGCTTACAATTTAGGTACATGTAACAAAAAAGCTTTTGCGCATACAGAGAACCGAGGGAATATTTTTCCGATAATATCCAAAAAAGACAATACCGGCGTTTTTTTGCCTAGTAGCTGCAACCGTAGTAAAACAAGGAGAGTGTGCCTACACTACATTATTACAGGGCCCCACTTCCACTGTGACATAATACGGATCCCGATTGAAGGGTTGCCAGCACTGGGAAACAAAGCAGGCTACACGTATAGCAGGAAAGCTTTTACGAACACAAAGGAAGAAGGGAATATTTTTTTCTTATTTTTTGAAACATTGCAAAAATGACTTGAAAATTGTAAGGTATTCAGACTAATTATCAGAATACTGAATAAGGTACGTAATATTTATAATATGCCGTGTTGTGTAAGATAGAGAAACATTATCACATTGCTCACGTAAGTTATTTGGTAGCTACAGAAGCAAACTATCTTTATCTACGCTCATTGCTTAAAGTTCGAATTATAAAATCGAAATGTGTCAAATAATTACCTACTTTATTCACAGACTTCTATAATTATTAAAAAGTTATTCATAATAACATCGCTCTACTATGGAAATATTTAAAGAAAGTTGTATAATATCTATAACGATACACGGCTCTGGACTCCTGTATTTGTATCTGGGGTTTTGAAGGAATTGATTACAGTACCGCTATCGGCAATACAACGGTTAACGGTTACAATTATTATCTGGGGTAGGTAATATTTTTTATGTAATATTTTTTTAAGTGAATCCACAGACAACATATAGTTGGTAGTCATTGCCGAGAGTATAGATGGGCCATGATTGACCATAGACAACAACACAATTTCTAACGTTCCGCGTAACGTTCCACCTGGGCCTGTGATTATGATTATGATTACGATTACGACTACGACTACGATTACGATAACGATTACGATTACGATAACGATTACGATTATGACGTTATCTCGTAAATCTATCGTCCGTAAACCGACTTTACAGACAACTAATTTTTTTGTTACTTAGTCAAAACTTTGCGCTGAAAAATGTCTAGTAGTGAAACCTACTAAAGAAAATTTCACTCCACCTGACATCTTATAGTAGTTGCAATGATTTACGACAAAAGTTAGCAAGATTTTATGATTTGGATTTATGATAATAATATGAGCGTAGATAAAGTAGTGTATGAAACTCTACATAATTAGGTATTAAAACACTCGTGTGATACTATTAAAAAACTCGCCTGCGGCTCGTTTTTTAAACTCACACTCGTATTTTAATACCCCCCATTATGTAACCGTTACATAAACTACTATTGATGTATCTTTGATACATTTAGGGTAGGTAAATGAAGCGAATAAAGCTCAAATTAACGATTAATAGACGCGATTACTAGTCCTAATAAAAATACACGGTACAAACGTATTTTCAAATAGAAATTGTTAGAATTATCGGTTACGGTCTTTCCGCTTGACCTTAAGCGAAGGACGTCCTATAAATAGTCGCAACTTCACAGGATGATGTCTTTGTTTATAGCACTCGTGAACACTGCATTTTACGGCTTTGTTTTACGTCATCAAATTAAAATTCTTCGGCAGAAATACTTTTTATTATTATAATAAAAAAAAAATTGGTTGCCTGTAAAGTCGGTTTACTGACGATAGTTGAACGTGACAACGTCTTCTTTGTCGCTCGTTCTGCGCTCGCGAGGTAACGCCGGTAACGCCGCATGAGCGAGGTAACGCCGGATGAGTCATGTTTTTTCGTGCGTACAGCCGGCTCTATCAAATTATAAGACGTTGTCACGTCAAAAATGACGTGACGTGTAAGATCATGTCAGATGCAGTACGTCTCAGGCAAACTAGCAACTAGGCTAAAGAACGGCAAAAGGGGGAACGAAATCCTTCTTTCATTTTATCTGGGTTATTTATTATCTGCACCCATACGCCCATAATAATAATAAAATAATTATTGAGGATAAAGGTTAGTCAAATTATTGGGGAAAATATTTGTCCTTTTCCTATGGAGAAATTGTCTCCGGCTTCAATACTAGTCGTGCAGGAGTTTGCATTGCAATTTACAATGACTTGCACAACACACTGCACTCGTCATCCTGAGACGTCAGTTTGTAGATTATTAGTTCTTAGTTCTTACAATACAAATTATTTTCCTAGAATCTATAACCGTACATAGGTATCATACCAATTTCAAAGACTTTATGGTGACACGAAACGTTTTATGTCATGCACTATTTGTTAAATGGTACACGACACGACTACTAAGTAAGTAGAATCTATAAGAATGACAACACTATCCGTAACGATGTAAGTAGTTGTACGGTGTTACCGGCAACTTTTTCACTAGACAAGACAAAATATTAACATGAAAACAGAGTGGAAAGTTACAATAATAGACAAGTAAAACGTCAACCCATTTTAACTGTTATGTCGTGAAAACTATAAAAATCTAAATTGTAATTTTTCTATTACATTATTGAGTTAGGTTTTTGCTTCTGCAAGTTAAATAAAAGCTCGTATACAAGACCAATGAATGCATCCTAAGTATGTCATAGAGATCAAGTCTAGATAGAACGACGTCTAGCCATTTGTCTGTAAACAAACCGAGTGGACGAATTCATCGACTGCAATCTTCGACACTGATCTCAACTCAAACGAGCTCGCATTCTCAACTCGGCGGGTCGACACCAGTGGGGGGAGCTAGCGGACCAAGGGAGGGAGTTAGTGAAAGCGTTTTAAATTTAGAGCTGCGTCTTACTAGGGACTAAGCGTGGTTGCGACTTTTGGTGTTGTCGCATTTATACCCTAATGCTGATCAGTTTACTGACGTCATTAATCAATTACCAACAATCACGATTCACGACATCATTATATGATGCGCTCTGCTAGGCTGAAAGCACGATATCGAGTGACCGTGACAAAACAGTCGCAACTCGCAATAACTTTTCAACGGTGCCTGATATTTGAAGTGACCTCTGATGGAATATTTAAAAAAGATGGTTCGTGGTCAAGGGTCTTCCGAATTTCACCTTATGATAAGAGAACACGGAATAAATATTATAAGTTTATTCTCGTGGTTCTACTGAGCTAGGGCCAAATTGATAATATTAATAGTGATCGGCTCAGACATCTTTTCATATTTAAACGCACAGTCCTAATTATTACGGTCACAAGTTTGCAATGCAAGTGGCATTCCAGGCTACGTGTGTTAAAAGGCAGTTGAAATCCATAAATGTACCTATCTACAAATGAACACTATGTAATGCAGTGTGAATCAAACTACATTTTCATGAATGTTCTTCTCCTATAGTCATTATCGTTTGCAAGATTGTCGCAACTTTTTTTTGCACTTGCCACAACATGCCGCAAGTGAGTTTGTGCCCTTATTCGCGTGCACTCGTTGCGCCGGCGGCATTCGGCCGAGTTTCCGAGCTATATCGAGAGGCCCTTGTTTACAAGCTAACGCATAATACCTCATTGCGCAACATTGACCCTCGGCGACAATCTTGCACTCACTCCTATCTGTAGACCTCTTCGGTGCAGGGGCATGTACTGTTTGTTGCCCGGAATGGGTTTCATACTCGCCTGTCTGTACCAACTTGGGATTTCATCAATACCTATAATCTTCTTGATAAAAGGAAAACGTACCTAAATGACTGTCTGACTTCAACCCATTATTTCAAACCACTGATCTTGCTGAGGCATAAATAAATAGGTATGATGTAATTATTCACTAAGAGTAAGAAAGGATTTTAAAAATTTCTACCGCCATAAAAGAGATAGAGAGAGAGGTGTTTGAAACAAAGTGATAGCAATTTTTCCATCTTCCGAGTCCAGCCTATGCAGCATGCTGCATGTGAGATAATTTTGTCAATTGTGATAAAATCTGCGTTTTCAATAATGTTCTCAATTTGAGTGGATGGAAACTCAAATGACTTACATGAGATGATTACGCTTAGGTAATCCTAACTAATCCTACGAGAACAACCGTTCTCAAAATCTTATGTTCTCAGGGATCTAAATGATGATGAATGATGAATTTAAACTTAAACTTCCATGGTTTTCGTAGGTTTTGATTACATTTTGTTTCGTTACACTAAATAAATAATACGTTCTTCAATTAATAAAGTAGAGTAACACTAGTACCCATGGGTTCGATTTCGTTGTATTGCATATTGTTAGATTTTTATTCTAATGAGGTCGACAGAGCGATACGTGACAAAAAGCTGTATAAAAGTAGCACAATGGTCTCAGTTATTTTACTATAATCGGCACTATATGCTCACAAGTCATAACCATAATATTTATTAGAATAAATACATATCGAACACCTAACCCATTTAACTAACAAGTAAGGGTATTGTCATAAAAGTAAGCACCTTGTATTCACTATTCAGGCAAATGCGTACTTTTATTAAAATAATTTATTAAAGTAATTATTAATAAACTTTAATTTGCAACTTGTTTTCCGTGAAATGTCACGTGAAATGTCTACAGTTAACACAGGGTCATCCAGAAAGATCCATCAAGGCTAGTGGCAGTTAGTACAAAATTTGTGTGATTTTAAGCAAAACGGTGCCAGTAAGAACTTTCTTAAATAAATAACATAGGGGCTAGTATACTAATAATTAGACTAGAATTTGAATAACACATGTGGCACAAAGGCTGAAGATCTTATGAAACATAAGCGAAGCGAAGCTAGAGCTAAACACTGCACTAGCACAGTGCAGTGCCATCGAACATTGCAATACAAAGTCCTGGGATAGATACTGCATTTGACAGGTATAACAGATAAATTCATATGGCAGTCGGGGGCTGTTCTGTATAACACCTAATATCCTAAGAGGTCCACCGACTGCCATATTAATTTATATCTGTTTTAATCAATGAGAAATTTGAACACTTCATTTCAAAATAACTTGTTTTTTACTTTTTAGTTGGTTTTATATAACAGGGCAGTCGACTTTTTTAGCTATTTGTTTTTATTTCAAAATGTTATAAATATATGAGATCCATTCCTTCATCTCCCAAATCTTTTCGACGACAAAGAGGAGATCATGAATCGATACCGCAGCATCATCGCGGGCCCTTGACCTCGATCGCGCGTCCTTTTCCCCTTACATTGTCACGAGTAACACATACCAGGTCAAGGTGATGTTTGGATGACTCGCGAGGAAACTACCTACCTCCTTTTTTATTTAAAACACTTTCTGTTTCAACATCTCATTATGTTTTTACGTATATATTTATTTTTTATGCTCTTTTCCCGTTCCGTTTATGGAGGTCATATAAAATGAACCGATAAAACTCTTTCGGACGATAAGAGACGATCAACGCTGAATGAGTTTTGTATCAAGCCTAAAACTGTGGACACACTGGCATTGAGAGTTCAAGACTGTACCGAGAGGTAGCCATATGTGGTAACCTTTGATGATATACTCTATAGATACCGCGTCACGTAATAAGCGATGCATCAAAAAGTGGCCAGTATTTATGAGCGTGTGTGCGTGAGTCACGCACACACGCATAGCATAGCCTATGTCTTACGTCAGCGCCATTTGCATTTGGGAGTTACCAGCTAATTTATCCATCCCTACAAAATGGGGAAAATCTGTAAAATGATTTCATAATTTTAATAAAATCATCATAAATTATAATTTCATTTGAACTTGTATTGTCTGCTACACAGCATCGTATTGAAACGCTGAAACTGCTTTGAAGACGGTAACTTCTTTCGGCGCTGAGTGACGGTTTTTGAATTAAGATTAGGATAGAAAATTTTCGAACATTTGCAGAAAGCATAGAGAAAGAACGTGTTCAAAATTAAACAATTGGCCGCCATTTTGAACTTTTTTGTTATTGGACCGAATTCTTTCAAAATCGATATCTGACCTTTTCAGCAACCTAAAAAAAGGAAACTAATGTCAAAATAAAAATAAATGGACGCCGTTTTGAATTTTTTTTGTTAATTGACCGAATTCTTTCAAATTCGATATATGGGGTTCCCTTTGATCATAAAAAAGGAAACTGATGTCAAAATAAAAATAAATGGACGCCATTTTGAATTTTTTTGTTAATTGACCGAATTCTTTCAAATTCGATATATGGGGTTCCCTTTGATCATAAAAAAGGAAACTGATGTCAAAATAAAAATAAATGGACGCCATTTTGAAATTTTTTGTTAATGGGCCGAATTCTTTCAAATTCGTTATATGGGGTTCCCTATGATCATAAAAAAGGAAACTGATGTCAAAATAAAAATAAATGGACGCCATTTTGAAGTTTTTTGTTAGTGGACCGAATTCTTTCATATTCGATATATGGGGTTCGGAAACTGTTAAACTCAAAATAAAAATAACTGTTGGAAACATTTATTTTTATTTTAAAATTAGTTTCCTATTTTATGAACATAGTGAACCCCAAATATCGATTTTGACACAATTCGGTCCACTAACAAAAAAATTCAAAATGGCGTCCATTTATTTTTATTTTGACATCAGTTTCCTTTTTTATGATCAAAGGGAACCCCATATATCGAATTTGAAAGAATTCGGTCAATTAACAAAAAAATTCAAAATGGCGTCCATTTATTTTTATTTTGACATCAGTTTCCTTTTTTATGATCATAGCCTCATAGGGAACCCCATCGATTTTGCAATCGAATCGAATGATTTTGCGAATTATCAAAGTGAGCTCCGATACTGAATGTGAAAGAATTCGATCAATTAACAAACAAATAAAACAAAATGGCGTCTCTTTGTTTTAATTTTGACATCAGTTTCGTTTTGGAAACATACTCCATACACAGTATCTTGATCAGATTTAAAAATACAATAATTACTATTGCACCATACGGGAAAATTCGCAATCCTAAATTCGGGTAAATGGCAACACCTTAACACGACGCGTCGGCTAAGTGGAAAAAATATATCGTTATAATTATTTTTGTTTACGTTAATTACTATTTGTTTTGAGTTACTAACCGATGGTAAGCGATTTTATTAATTGTTCGTAAGCATCCTCTGTAGTTTCGACAGATTTTTATTGCACAACTTGCCATTTGAATACCAAAATAAGTCAAATCAAAAGTAAAGCCATGCGTGCGTGTCTCTTGAAGTGAGAATCGACACTGAGGAGCGGCGAGCACTTTAGGCGTGAACAGTTCTCGCCTATTTTTTTCGACGCTTTTGTGCCCCGTATGCTCCATCTATAGAGTATATCATCAAAGGTGGTAACTATACGTACGTTTGTATAAAAGTGCCTATACCTCTTTCAGGTAAGCGTGAATCTATCTTGTTCCGCATCACCATTAAGGTGAGGCTTCAATCAAGCGTAAACTCGTCGCCAATAACTCATTTCCTAGTTGTGTGAAGCAAATTATAGATGATCGATTTGTCCGAGTACTAGATATGCTATGCAGTCTGTCTATATATTAAGCACCGTTATAACCACGCTGTGTATGGGACCGCAAAGGGAAGCCCGCAATCTAGTCTTCAAAGAAGAATGTACATGTAAAAACATAGGCGCCTACGTACAATACATAATCACTTGGGAGTATTAGAAACCGTTGTTGATAAATTAATTGTTTGAAGGCGACTCGAAGATTAGCGAGAGTACTTCGCGCCTCAGCCTGATAAGTAGGTCAAGCATCAAGATACAATATAAGAAAGTAGGTTCGTAATAATAATTATTTTTTATGCTCACGTTGTTTATAAAATGACTATTTTTTGTTTGTTTGTTGAATAAATATGCACGCAAAACGCTTCGTTCCCTTTCATGGGGAAAAGGTGGAATGCAGAAAGCTAAAATGAACGATAGTTAATTATAATATTAATATATATCTTTTAATAATTCCTTTGTTTATTGCGTAGTGGACCAAAGAAGTAACAAAAACACTATGGCACTGCGAATTATACTCCTAAAAATAACTAATGACGAGCTTAGCCCGACACTCCGATAGCGTATACTAACCAATTGGAATATTAAATAATGAGTGTGCCTCATAGACTCAATTTGCAACAGCAAGTAAACGCAAGCCATGTATCATAACTAGGGGAACATTTGTCTCTAGAGGTTTTTCCTTTACATTAAACGCGTTTTAAAAGATAACTTTCATGGATTAATTTGCAGGCATGAGACGTTTGAGGGCAAGAAAGCGCGTTGGAGAGATAGTTGGGCAACCTGCCTGTCTATTCCGTCATTAGGGCTTCGTAATTTGACAGTTGACAGCGAGCAATTCGTCCCTGTCTTTTAATCTATAGTGTCGTCGTTTTTGTCAACCGGAGCCGAATTCGAAATTTACGTTGTCCAGTTACAAAAACATCTTTATTGTGACTATATATGAGTAGATATGGTATATGAGTAGAAGTTTGTTTTGACTGTTGAATAGCGAAATCGAAAGTAACTTTTAAATACGGTTAAAACACCCATTCCTTTACTCGATAAGAAAATTTATTAATAAAAACACTACGGTAGGTATTGTAAGTGAGTACTCAATAATATGAAATATTTCTGTTTATATAAGAATGAAAACATTCCTCATGCCCTCGATAAAATGCACTGTATAAATTATGTTGATAACAGCTATTATTCAGTATTGAGGTCGTCCTTGATATTATAGCTCAGATTGTGGGAGGTGTCCTTCACCTAGATCCTGCTACACTCCAAGCTACCTACCTAACGCGCTCAGATATTGTAAACAATCGCGTTTAGAATGTTTTATTCAAGATTTTCTTATGGACAAACATCACCTACTGGGTGTTTTTACACTTATGTGACTAACATTTTCATCAGCATATAATATGTATCTACATAGGAAACGTACCTTTGGGAACCTTTAGTTGTCAAATGACATGGCCTTTCGTCTGTCTGTTCGTCTATCAGCATTCAGCGTATTACGAATTTTATTCAAAAGCAGTAAAGCTGTTTGACGGATAAGAAAGTTATTAGTTATTACAGGTTCATGGCTAGGTGCATTAAAAATATGAATAAATAGGTAATTAGGTACTTAGTTACTTACTGTCCATTGGATACACTACTTAAGTAGTTAGGTAAGTACTAAGCACCAACTTACTACAATGGTAATCTAATAAACAGTTAAGTAGGTATTTCATTATGTATTCGCATGAGTATGACAAGGAATATTGCATTGTATGATCGGGTAACGAATTTGACTGGATATACTTTATACAATATACATATTGACTGCAGGTGTCATCATTACGGTTTTTTAACAACATCCCTACATACGTGTGTATGTAGGGATATACACATATAATATAAGGTCTAATTAGTAATTACTTTGTGACAGTATGTGAAACAAGTAGAGTTCGTACTGATAAGGATCGCCACCGTCGTGTTCGAACCTTGATGCTGAGTGACGACTCGGTAGTTTATCAGCGTCAGATGAGGACCGACAACATGCCATTTAAATATTTAAATACAAGAATATTAAATATTATTGTGTTACCTACGAGCTACGGACATAAGAGTCAGTATGGCGATCATTTTGCGTGGTCTATCCAGCAGGACGGACGACGAGCAAAGAACGCCTGCACATAAACGTCCAATCGGTTCGGCCAACGCAAACCTATACAAATCGAGGACTCCTTCACATTAAATATACCCTTTCATTCTGAGAGGAGACCCGTGCCCAGAAGTGTACTGAATGGGCAAATCCATTCAGAAATTACGCGATTCGGCTCTACATATAAGTGCGAGGATGATTGTGTTGTGGAGTTGTAGCATTGTTTTATTCTAAAGCTTTTTACTAAATACTTGGAAGATTTTAAAATGTATTGAGATCTGATAGATAGAGGTCCCTTTTTTAACCGACTTCAAAAAAAAGGAGGAGGTTCTCAATTCGTCGGAATCTTTTTTTAGTCAACACTCCACAACATAAAACACTACCGAATTAAAAATTATCTAATTTTCAGTTTTACCGACGAAGGCAGGTAGGTTAGGTAAAACAGATATTACGAGTTAGATACCCAAACAAATTTTCGCACACGATACAATACCGATATCACGATAGTGCCGACCACAAAAGGTTACCGCGTCAACTGATAAGCACCCGGTATCGCGCTCCTAGGTAATCAACGCTGACAGTGAACGTCAAGGCGTCGGAAAATTTGTATTTATTGTTTTGTATGTTATTGCGAGCATACCATTAAACGTACTGACCGCAAACTACGATTCTATGATTGATACTGTAATTTTTCGACAGTAGTTTTTAGTGATCGTATCGTACATCATCATCATCATATCAGACTGTTGAACATAGGCCTTCCCAAGTGAGCGCCACCACACTCTGTCCTCAGCCTTCCTCATCCAGCCGCTTCTCGCCACCCGCTTAATGTCGTCGGTCCAACGAGCTGGAGAGCGCCCCACGCTACGCTTACTTGTACGCGGTCTCCACTCAAGGACTCAGGCTCCAGGCTCCACCGGCCATCGCCCCTGCGACACGCGTGACCTGCCCACTGCCACTTCAGCTTGCTAATGGTTTGGGCTATGTCAGTAACCTTGGTTCTCCTGCAGATCTCTTATTTCGGATTCTATGACTGGCCCGCTGCGCTACTTTAAATTTGTGGATCAGGCCGTGTATGTGAGTGTCTACGTTTCAGCGCCATCGTAGGTACATATTATTTGTAAATATAGGTACATATTTGCGGATGTCATTGTAACTAAACATTAATTTTCTGATATTCTGAACAAAAATACACTCATAAGTTTAAATTTTGTGTCATATAAATGAAATTCTTAATCATCGAACACTGTGGTTAATTAAATACTTCACAGTCAGTCCTCACACACGAGATTAAATTGAGAAGATAATGAGTACAGCTATCGCTTTCATGGATTTTCACGGGGAACGGACTTAGGGATAAACGGGGTGTCATGAATAAGTGAACAAATCGCGGACGGTCAGGCTCTTTTGAGTACTAAGCACGCATGAGAGGGATTAAGCAATTTCTTTCAAAAAATAAATTGTTCCATTGGGTTTGCGGGTGCGGTAAAACTGGCATGATACATGCAGTTTTACGTTTTAGCATGGAGTAGGTGGTACATGTATGTCTGTCAATATTTTCAATATTTTCGGCAGAATTGTCTTTTCGTCTCCAGTGGGATTAGTACTTATGGTCGGCATACAATACCGCCGCTTTGGCGCCGAAAACAGCTGAAATATTGAGCAGGCTCATTTTCAGAAACAATACGAATATTTCGCAGCGAATATAAAAAATGACCACATTTTTGCTTTATTGTATATGGTAGGGATCGTCGGAATTAAGCGGTGCATTTAGCGATTACTGCCTTATGGGACCTTCAAACGATCTACAAAAACATTTAATAAGAAAAGTTTAGTCAAACTAAAAAGCGCACACGTGAATAATATCGATGAATAAATATGATTGTGAACAACAAACATACAAACTTTGATAATATATAAATTAAGTAGGATTGTGAAAGTAGTTGTAGTGTTGTAGACTTAATTTTGCCCCACTATTTATTCCGTAATTAAATCACAGACATACAAATTTGTTTTGTTTAACACGGATGTCGGTGTCCGACTTGCCAACTAGATTAATTTTTCCGTTTAAATGTTTATTTGATGACCTAGATTAGTTACGAATTACGATCAGTTTTGAATTTCAATAAAAAACAGCAAGTCAACAAAACGAGCAAGCTGTCTTAATTTATTGTGCCCATTATTAAGATATTATTCATTATGATAAAATATAAATCCATTTACGCTCTTACAATAGTCATATTATACAGATTTTTTTAATCTACCGAACCAATTTTAAAGTGTTTCACTAATATGGGTAATACACTTATTCAAGTAAGTACAATAATGCCAATACTATGGGAGCATTTTGAAAAGCATATAATCTGTAAGCATTATTTTTTTGTTGCACCAAAATAGTTGAGGGATTCTGCACAATAGACTTGCCACCAAATTAAAATAAAATAAATACTTAATAGCGAACATTTGTAGTTTGGTCCATGTAACTTTACTTGCTTTAATTTATTCTTCCATATAAATTGAATTTAGCGGATTATCTGATCTGATCTGTGTGTTACCAACACATATTATTACTAGATTAGTCAGTCAGTTACCTTTTCCTATTATATGTACAGATTTTATCCTATGCAGTATAATAAGCAGCCACGGCCAAGCCTGTTTGATAAAGCCTGCCTTTTCGAGGCAAATAGGTCCAGAATCCAGATTCCAGAGTATTCCACTGCCAAAACGGTACGGGCTCAAAATGCAACAATATAGCTTTCAAGCTGCTGCATTGTCCGAGGGACGTCGGCTAAAATCCGTTAAGTTATTCATGCTGTCCATCCGCGCCTAACATCCCCTTTATCTCGAAGCGATCTAGCGCGGTTCCAATTTTCACCCTCAATAGAATCTCACCACTAGGAATAAAGCTTTGGTGTTTTAAAACTTATCGTAATGATTTTCTACTTTCTTTTATATGCGGGGTATAATATAGGTCCTAGAAAGAACTAAAGGCCGAGGGCTTCATAAATATCAGGTGTTCGGGATTCGCGTTCCTGTCACTTTTTGGAGTTATAAGTGTTTTTGATGGATTATGAAAAGCTATTATAGGATAGCATTTAGCTATCGTGTTTTAACATGGGAGTTTAACAAATTCATGAAACACGTGAATGAACAATTTAATTTATTAAAAATTTTCTTAATAATATTATTAAACGACTCTAACCAAAAATATGACTTTGTTTAATTTTTGTCCAAGTTGTCGACCAGTACAATATGATTACAATGGTGACAGATTACAGTCTCACCAGTGTTTACCTTGTTATCTAGTCTAGTTGCGCTTAGATTACGGTTTAAGATGTGTACAAACACAGTTAATACTCTAACCTTGCTGCGTGTAAAAGATCACGATCATGCGAACCAGGTAGGTGGAGAGAGACCCGAGTCAAGTTTGGGAAAGTTACGAGCGTACGACCATTCATAAACTGTTGAATGAGCACAGGCCCGCCCGCGCAACGCTGCGCCCGCGCCGAGGTTATGCCGATGCCGCGTCTGAGTTACTTCTTAAGCGCGATTGCACTGATCATCTCAATTATTTCATTATACAGGATGATTAGTTACATTTGCAAATATGTACATAAAATTCAACTTCTCTCTGATATATTACTACTTAAGTTATTTTGCATTGATATCTATTCATATTTCAGAAATTCTTTAGAAAAAATTCGAAAAGGGCTATGTCAAAAATGCTGTTCCATTTTAAAAACCAAGATGTTGAAGCAATAAAGAAAGTTAAGGCATTAATTAGTATCTATGGCACTAGCTAAATGACTGAAGAGGTTTTCTGCTGAAATAGCACAAAATTAAGTAACTCTGTCACAGAACATCTAATATATAGAATCAGCACAGTAACATAGGTTTGTTTAAAGCCTAATTTCAGCTTTTCTTACTTTGTATATAATTAATAAATTTTGTACCTAACCTAACTAAAATTTGAATAAGGCGGGATAATTTCATAAGTTTGCCCTGGAAAATCTGATAGCAAAACCAGTCAAGTTCGGATTTCACAGAATTTTTTAAAACACAATAATACTTAGGTACATTCAACAATACTTTTGCTATCCTAACAGATTATTTGTTCTCCGATTTGCGAAAAACAGTCATCAGCTATCTCTGTCGCACACGAAGAGGCGCGTGGCGCGGAACAGAGATAGAAGGCTCGGTCATGACGACCCATAGTCGGAATGCATGGATATTACAAAACTACTATTAGTGTAGTTATGGATGCATGTTTATTTTCTGTTACACTGCATGCTCAGGCTGATTTCTTGGTAGAAAAACTATTATTGCTGACACTGACACATTACTGTTAATTAGTTACATAATTATATTTAAAGTAATATCTTATTTACTATGTACTTACCTATTTGTTAAGTTTCAACTGCTGATGTTATTTATTTTTCCTACAAGACTACTTGCATATACTTCAAAAATTCAATAAAATATGAGTCAATTTTGGGAAAAATTTTCAGCTAAGTGAAGGGTTTACAAACATCCAAACTTCATAATCAATATTGTTACCAGAATAGCATTTACGAGTTGTAATTTTATACTTTATAGTAACAAGTATTTGACTGACCAAGGAAGCTCTCCGAGTTAACTCAGGTGGATTTAATTCTGCCTGTCCATCTGTCTGCCAGAGCCTTATTACTTCTAAGCTAATGAATAGAATGATGTACTAAATTCATTAGTATGTATATTCATTAGTATGTATAAATTCTAAAAAATGTTGTTTGAGGGGAGTACCTACTCAGAAGTAAATGAGGGGCAGAAATATTTATTTTGCTTTACATATTATATGTATAAGCCTCAGGCAAAATGTCTATGAAACTTAAAAGTAAAATAATGAACACTTGCATACTTCCTACTTTGACATATGGTTGTCAAACCTGGAAGTTCACTAACAAAGCGAAAGGTTTGATAAGGAGTTGCCAGAGAGCAATGGAACGTAGTATCACAAATGTAAGAAAAATCCACAAAATAAGACACTCTCACATAAGACAGCAGACCAAAGTAACCGACGCCCTATCTTATGCTTTCAATTCCAAATGGAAGTGGGCCGGCCATGTCGCTAGATTCAATGACGAACGCTGGACATTAAGACTGATGAAATGGCCAGGCCCAAAAGGCACACGGGCAAAAGGAAGACCTTACAGTCGGTGGGAGGACGACATCAAAAAAGGTGTAGGAACTAACTGGATTATGATAGCCAAGGACAGACAGCGCTGGAAGTCTCTGGGGGAGGCCTTAACCCGCGAGGGGTTTTCCGACGATTAGTGTTTAAATTTTATTTTTTTTTACTTTTTGATTTTAAATTCTACTTTAATTTAACACTAGATTATAAGATGTAGAAGTATGAATTATTGTAACCTTATTTTCGGAAAAATAAAAGGCTTTTTTATTTTATTTATTTATTAAGCCTCAGGCATATCGTCAAAAAGATTGTTTAAAGTAGAGTATAATTTTTCGAATTGTTTTTACTCATAAATTGATTATTTGGTGTTTCTTTGACGGTTACTATATTTACTCCGATATGTAGGGTCCTTTTACTACGGTATGTGGGGCCAGCACAACATATCTTCTTCCATTCGCTCTATAAGCTGTCAACTCTCAATCCACTCCTTTCACACACATATCTTCTTTCACGCAATCCATCTATCTCTTCTTCTGTCTTCCTCTAATTTTTCGTCCCTGCACATGCATACCCATCGTTCTTTTAGTAACATGAATTTCATCCCTCCGCATAACATGACCATACCACGCTAAGCTTTTACTCCTCATCTTTTCTATTATTGGCACAACTTTCAAACTTCCTCTTATGTCCTCATTCCTTAATCCTTATCCTATCCATTCTCATTACACCACACATCCATCTCAACATTTCCTTTAGGTCGCATGCACTCTTCTTTCATCTCTCCCTTTTACTGCCCAACGCTCTGATCCATACAACTCGACAAGTCTGATGACCTCTTATATCTTTTCCCCTTAACATTTTCACCTTTACCTTTTTTGCTTAACTTTTTTTTAACTATAAAAGTTACCTACTCGTGTAAATTATAGGGAATAAATATCTCAAGTTGTCGATAAATTACAAGTATTCCTTTCTTTTACATTACATTTTTATAACTTAAGTCTGAGTAGTTCATAGATGTATACAATGCAAAGATGTTTTTAATATTAGATCTAGGGTTTTGTGTTTTTAATTATTATAGAAACTAAATTATTAAGATTTTTTTAAATTGCATGAGTTGTAATGTAAATTTAAACATCTTATCAAGTTGGTAGTATGCGATTTAAAATTGTGTATTAAATCTTATTTGAAATTAACTAAATCGAATTTTACTAAAAATCAATGGACGTGTGTGATCTTAAGTGTATTGAACCCAGTGCAATGTCAGCCTAGTAGGTCGATGCGTCACCGACATCGTCCCACCGCCGACGATGTAAACGAAAGCATTCCTCGCCCCTCAGACCTCACAACAAAAGAGGCCGTGTCCACGGACGCGAACGTCGCATAAATAATTAGACGATAAGCAGGCAGGGCAAGAAATCGGTAATTTGTATCGCTCTCGAGATAGGCGGAGCGATGCGAGGGATCGCGAGCGGCGGCCGGCGGGCGAGCGCGACGGGTGTCGGTGCAGGCGGCAGCGCGCGCCGGCCGCCGCTCGGAGATGTGGCAACGCGGCAGCCGTCAGGTGGAAACGGCGCCGCTAGCGAGGACGACCGAGCGCCCCCACACCCCGAGCCGCACCCGCCGCTAATCCTCGCCCGAACACAATCTGATAAAATTCGCGCCAGCTACGAAATACGAATGTTACGCAAAGCGACTCCACACCGCGGCACGGCGATAATGAATGACCCGACCGTCGCTTCTCGCTTTATACATAAACATTGACACTATCACGCGTTATGTCGCAGTATCAAAGCGAACGTAGAAGAATGCAAGTAATAAGAAAGTTATTTCCTCGACCTGGCGAAACTAGTCTCGCGAACGCATTACGGTCCGCGTTACGGCCAGGTGAATTCAAAATGACCTCTATGGGCCTGTGGCTACGCGAGGCCTCGCTCGCTCGATGCGATGACATTCTGCGGGTTAGCAACACGACATGACTCCACGGCCGGGAGTACGATGCCAGGATGACTAACGGTCGAGCGTCATGCACACACGGAGCATGGATTCTTCCATGCCCGATATTTAACGCAATTGATCGATTCCATTGCTGTATTATCATTAAGGTGATTTTTGTTTAGCAGCGTCGCGTAACGATAATTGGACCGTTTGGATGGAGGATTTCTTGTTGACTTACAGCAAAATGGTCGATACGATTGCGTTAAACGAGAGCACACGATATCATTACCCCGATAATCATGATGATTTCGAAAGAAAAGTACCTACGACTTCTTTCATCAATGTAAAAGTGACTTACCAAGGCGAAGAAGTTTGTGTGGCAATCCTCGAGACTTGCACCGTTTGTTTGGTGATTTTGATGCGTCATGGTAGTCCGGGGCACTTCATTTTCATTTCACAACACTAAAAACTGATTCAATCTTAAAGAAACCACTCAAAATCTTAAAATCATCACCGACATTTAGTGAAGTTTTCACCTTTCAATGGCGACTGGAAAATGGCGGATAGGAAACAACAACCCAAGCCGACGCTAGCGCACTAGTCGGCAAACAGAGAAACTAAGTTCGTCGGTCGTCCAGAAATGTAGATGCGTTCCGTTTTACGCTCGTGTAGTAGTGTTCTTTTCATACAAATATTTTTAATTTTCTAGAGATTTTTTTATGATAATTCATAGATTCATTAACTTATAAGAAACTTTTACAACTTTGACCAAAATATGAAAAACACTGATTTAAAGTAAAATAATTAAAAATGAATATTTTGAAAGTAAAAAATTTAAAATGCTTGAAATGGAACGGTTTTGATTTATTTTTATTTTGAAGTCTTCTGACAAGCAACCAAACGTCAGATTAAAAAAATAAATATAACCTAAAAATTGTGTTACATAAAAATTTAATTTAGTTTTTTGAACACTTTTGAAACATTGAAGTCTTTGACTCTTTTGTAATTGTATAATAATGTTAAGGAATTTAATAAACATTACAAAATGTAAAAACTTTCAGGTTATATTGGTGTTCTTAGCTCATATGATTTGTGTTTTTCCAAATTGCTTGCTTTATTTCTAATTATTACTAAAATTTCAGATTATACTTGTCAGAAACAAGCAGGCAAAGTATCCCAAAGTAGATAAGAAGCTACAAGCAGCCGCGGAATCACTTGCTGCTAGAGGGTAAATAAATAGATAAAAATAATATGAATTTGTGTGCAGAGGTTATATTTTAAATATGTTCCAAAATATTTATTTGTTTGGGAAAATCTAACACTTCAATGGTGAAGAAAAACATTTTTAGTAGGAAACCTGTGTGTCAGATACAGTTATCTATTATGTTCTTGAAAAATGGTGGAGCCTGCAAATTTGCACTGAACACTGATGTGGTGTTACGTTCCATTCTATGAGAAGTCCTACATTGATGCACATACAGTGATACATTGATTGATGGTTTATAATAATAATAATAATTTATTTATTTGCATAAAATACACGTTATAATGTGATCTTAAAAACTAAATATGATAGCAGTGTATTTGCCTTCTCAAGGCGTGCAAATTTTACATAATCGTCAATAATTAATAATTAATACAAATTTTACATAATCGTCAATAGTTAATAATTAATACATTGTCATATCCATTACCTATTAAAATAATCTTTAATGTCATATATTTCATCATTAAGTAATTTATTAAAAATATAATTCTTAAATTTATTGCATGGTAAATCTTTAACATGGTCCGGAAGATGATTATAAATTCTAACTGCCATACAGTATACATTCTTTGAATACATATTTAATCTTTGCATTGGTACTTCTATCTTATATTTATGTCTTTTAGCGCGATCTTTTAGTGGAAATATATATAAATTATTCTTTATAAATAAACACATTTCATAAACATATAAGGCAGGCAAAGGCAATATTTTCTTTTTCTTGAACACTACACTTTACTTGTAGCTGTGGTCTACAGCTGTCAAGAAAGTCTGCTCCGCAAAGCGCTCTTATACATCTTTTTTGGGTCTTAAAAACTCTATCTATGTCAGTTGAGTTTCCCCATAGGATTACCCATATCTTAAACTAGAAGATACATAGGCGTGGTATGCTACAGTAGCTGCGGACTCTGATACTGTAGCTCTCAATCTTTTTAACAGGTATATAAATTTGTCTAGTTTTGTACTGTATACGTTGTCTATTTGCGTCTTCCAATTGCAGTACGAGTCAATAGTAACACCTAAGAATGTAGCTGTGTCAGTTTGAGATCATTCACTATTTTATTTAAAATATAGCATAATATATACTTGAAACCATTTATATTTTAGATTCCTGCGCCCAAATAAGCCATGGGATCCACCAGCTAACATCGATGAGATAATAGTCAAGATATGTTCAGACAATGGACTCAAAACAAATGGCGAGTTTGATTCTCTGGAACTCAAGTATACAGTATTGAAGGCGTGTTACGATGAAACAGGGCACAGTGTTCCCAACTCTTTGCTGCATACTATTGAAACTGTTGGTGAGATATATTATTTTACTAGCTTTAGCCTGTGACTCGGCCTGCTTGAAGTTCGGTTTTTTACCAATCCCTCAGGTGCCATTGAAAAAAAAAATGTTCAACTGTCTGCCATTTTTCCCTATCAACTAAATTTAAAAAATCTTGTGTTTAGCTTAGTTGTTATATGACAGTGTGGTTTTATTAAACAAAATTAATCATACTCTTAAGGACATAAAAAGGATACTTAAAATTAGGCATCATAGGATTCTTCCGAATCTGTGTTAACTGGAAAAGTGCCCAAAAGGCTGGCAGTATTATATAGTTTTTCAAGATAAAATATTGAGTGTACTACCCGTTTTTCCTGAGGGATCTCATGGGAATTGAAATAATTTTTTGTTTATATCATAAAGACTACATGCAATATTTTAGCTTTTTAGGATAAAAGATTTAGGCTCCTATGGTTAAAGTCTTCCCCATAGTGTCCCATTTAAAAAACAGTTCTGTATAAAATGACATTTTAATCTTCGCATACCTGTGTGGGTCTGTGGGAGCAAAAAAAAAATTATTTTCACCTATATTCATATTTGTAAATCATCATACTTTACTTTAGATTATTTTGCAACTGCAAAAGTGTTGTCACCTCTACAATAAACAGTATATCATTATTTTCAGATGACCTAAGGTACTTCTATGAAACTCCTGTTGACACAAATACTCCCTTCGACAGTCTAAAGAAAATGGAACTCCCTAAAAACTTGCATGTTCAAGAAGATTATGTTCGCTTCCATCCAGGTAAGTAGTAAAATTTATTTTCAGCTAAAATCTCTTTGAATGCCTTTGGTTTGTAATAAACAGTTTACTTACTAAGTAAAAGTGAGACAACATTTATGCAAAGTGGACATTCAGTTTTTTTTTTATTTTTTTAAATTTCCAATTGCATGCTCTACAGTCTACATGTTAGGCCAACATGTTGGCCATCTAAGCTGGGCTAGCGTAAAGAGGGAATATTGGTGACGGATGGCACGTTGGGTGACGATGGGTTGGTTGCGATGTTGGTGCACAACATGTAGACCCAGCATAAACTGTTTTAGAAAAAAAAACAAATGAACACTATGATGGAAAATTATTTATTACTTTGTCCCTTATTGATTTTAAAAACTATTTATGTTTGCCAAAATGAGTTCAAGTAAAGACAATTAAGTGTGTTTTGCAATTAGGAAGCTATTTATTGAAAAAAAAAGCAAATGAATTTGGGAAAAAATTTGTTGTTCGTTGTTTGTGGTTGCTGTTGCAAATTTCTGCATAGGTACTACTGAAGTTAAATTGCCGCGCATTATTTGAGAAGTCTTTTAAAGGCCTTGGCCGCAACTAGGTATTGATGGACTCATGAATGTGTGCCTCGGCGCTGCCTCGGCCCACATTTACACGTTCGTCCATCAATGCTACTTTTGTTGGCTACTGCAGTAATGTACTATTTCTGTCTATATGTCTTGCCCACAAACAACAATGTATAAATACAACTTTATAAAGATGGCTAAGGCTTTATTTTTTTTCAGATAAAGATACCATGTTCAATGGAAAATCTGTATTCCCTAAGAGCTCAACCTTAGTGTCCGGTCTGAAAACAAGGAAGAAATATGAAGGCTACACTGCTAAGAGATCATGGCCTTAATGTATTACATTAAGTGTTAAATTAATAATGTCTGTGTATGTCTGTGTTAGTATAGTGATCTTGAGTTGATAATTAACCAAATTGATTTTGAATAAAAAGTTGCTTGAAAATTATTGTTATTAAGTACCTACATAGTTTTTTTACGTAATAGTACCTCAAATATTTTAGCTTTCTACAAATATTGCACTCTTAGGACTATGAATGCAATATATTTCAAATAGAGTACAAAGATATCTAGATATGGTAGATAAAAATGTAGATAGAAAAAAACTAAATATATTGTAAACCTGGCATTTTGTATAAAAGCCTGAGCTACTGAAACAACTTTTCTAAATAGCAAAGGAAGAGGCGAAACTAACAAGTCATTCTATCACGATGTCACTAAATGCAGCATTGTGCCCTCTACATCCTTAAAGTTTTTATTAAAAACATGTAGGTATATAAATGTCATTTTTTTGCAAAACTTATTGCCTTACCTATTATCCTACGATGTATAAATAATTAGCCCACTCTTTCCGAAAAATTAAATAGAATTTGAATTTTCGCGCCCGAATGTTACTCATCCCTTAGTTTTAGGCCGTTATTATACTATACTTATAGGTAAGCATATAGGATCCTATATCTATGACTAATAGAAATATGATAAGACGTGTAATGGCCCAAATTCTCGATGATCATATAATATCTAGGATACTTTTTGTTAACATGTTGTATAGGATCCTGTTTGAGAACACTGACAAGGACAACTTTTTTCAATAATTTGTGAGATGGGTTGCTTGTTTGATGATAAGGTGAGCAATTTTTGTAAGAATGTAGTTATATGTGTAGATTCTTCCATCGCAAATAGGTTCTGTAACAGTTTTTATCATAAAATCGAAGTTCCTCGAGTAAGTTTAAATTATCCCCTTTCGATGGCCGCCTTGAGACCCACGAGTGAATCCGATTTTTTTTACTCCGGTTCTGCTTCTTTTTTTTTCTTTTCTTAAGTAAAAAGAGCAAGAAGCAGTAACAGTTGTAGCAGCAATAATTGCACTCAGAGTCAGAGCTTCCATTGTAATTTATTGGAATTATTGGAATTTAGTGTATTATTTGGTTGGAAACAGGTAATTCATAGGTAGGCCATTGCACTCAGATATGAGCAATTTGAACCCTATAGTGTAATAGTATCAAGTAGATCATATTTCTAGGACGACGATCTATGGTGCAAGATAGGATCCTATATATAGTATAGTGTAATATCGGGCTTAGGGGTTTTGACCAAAGTAGCCCGCGAAATTGAAATTATTTTATTTAGTTTTTCGCAAATATAGTAGGCTAACCTAACCGAAAAATATCTGCAGTTTACCAGATTTGTAGCTATCTGGAACCAATATATACATTTTTTTACTCTATACCTATATAGAGTTAGTACTTGACTGCGATCTCATCTGATGGTAAGTATACAGTAAAGTATATGATGCAGCGTAAGATGTTATCGTACTAACTTGGCAGGTTAAGTAAATTTACCTCAACGGTTTCTACAAGCATCGCACCAGAACGTTAAATCGCTTGGCGGTGCGTCTTTGCTGGTAGGGTGATAACTAGCCACGGCCGAAGCCTCCTACGAGACCAGGCCTGAGCCAATTTAGAAATAATAAAATTCCAAAGAGGTCCGTGACGGGAATCGAATATGAAGTACGTAAATAATTATTTTTGACCCAAAGTTTTTGTGAAAAACATACTACCCACGGTCGTATGAAGTGGGAGGGGAAGTCATCGGCGAAGCTTCTGCGAACGGCTATAGATGCATAAACTTAACTTATAATACGCTCGCAAAACTCTTTAACATTATGCCTAGGCTTACGATGTCGACTATTAGCAAAAAACTAAACAACATTTGAATTTTCGCGCCCGGATGTTACGACCTATCCACCGAACAAACGAATATTTTACCATTGATATTTTTAAGAGTTTCAAGAATGTGTGCTGATAAATTACAGAACGTTGCTGTAAATGTCACTGAGACACTTTAATTAATAAATATCCAATTTATACACAGACAGAATTTATATCACTAGCGTTTTTATGCCGCAAATGGTAATGTAAAAAAGACACGATATCAGCCCACTCACATCTTTTAAATTTTTCTCTTATCTGTTTAAGTTTAATTTCATTTTTGAGTATTGTAGTTATTTTTTAATTTTGGTCGTGTACATAGTTTTATCCATTTATCTATCTATCTAAAGGGAAGAAGCTAAATCATTATCATCATCATCATCATTTCAGCCTGCGGACGTCCACTGTTGAACATAGGCCTTCCCAAGTGAGCGCCACCACACCCTGTCCTCAGCCTTCCTTATCCAGCCGCTTCCCGCCACCCGCTTAATGTCGTCGGTCCAACGAGCTGGAGGACGCCCCACGCTACGCTTACTTGTACGCGGTCTCCACTCCAGGACTTTTCGGCTCCACCGGCCATCGCCCCTGCGACACACGTGACCTGCCCACTGCCACTTCAGCTTGCTAATGGTTTGGGCTATGTTAGTGACCTTGGTTCTCCTGCGGATCTTCTCATTTCGGATTCTATCCCTCAGGGAAACTCCTAACATAGCCCTCTCCATGGCCCGCTGCGCGACTTTGAATTTGTGGATCAGGCCGTGTGCGAGTGTCCACGTTTCCGCGCCATACGTGAGGACGGGAAGAACGCACTGGTTGAAAACTTTAGTTTTCAGGCATTGAGGAATTCACGAGGAGAAGACTTGATTCAATTTACCGAATGCTGCCCAGCCCAGCCGTATTCGTCTGTTGGCTTCTTCATCGAAATTATTTCTGCCTAGCGCAATGGTCTGCCCAAGGTAACTGTATTGAGAGACAATTTCGATGCCAACGTTTTCGACGATCACTTGTCTCGGGACAACGTGTTGATTAAACATGACCTTGGTTTTGTCCTCGTTAATCCCTAAACCGACCCGTCTGGAAGAAAGGCTTAGGCTGTTCAGCATGTCCTCAAGGTCCTGAGGAGTATCTGCCAAGATAACAACGTCGTCGGCGAACCGTAGGTGCGAGATATATTCCCTATTAATATTTAGTCCTCGTCTTTTCCAGTCCAGCGTTTTAAAGACGTCTTCAAGTGCACTGTTAAACAGTTTCGGGGAGATAACATCCCCCTGTCTAACACCCCTCCGTAAGTTAATCGGTTTTGTGCGCTGAGAATGTACTTGGACGGTCATTGAGGCGGAGTTGTAGATACCTCGCAACACCTCGATATAACGCCAGTCGACCTGGCACCTCTGCAGAGACTCCATAACAGCCCAGGTTTCGATAGAGTCGAAGGCTTTCTCGTAGTCCACAAATCCAAGGCAGAGTGGCAAATTATACTCTTCGGTCTTCTGTATTAGTTATCTGCCTTAAGGTATGGATGTGGTCCATGATGGCCTTTTCGAAACCTAGCCTGCTCAGGTGGTTGGAATTCGTCAAGTCTTCGGGCGAGGCGATTTGTCAAAACCCTCGAAAACAACTTGTATACATGGCTCAACAGTGATATCGGCCTATAGTTCTTTAAGAGATCCTTGTCGCCCTTTTTAAAGAAAAGGATCACCACACTGTTGCTCCATGCCTTCGGCGTAGTACCGTTCAAGATGACGTCATTAAACAGCTTTCCCAGCTCTGCCAGGATAGGAGTGCCTCCTGCACGCAGTAGCTCTGATGTAATGCCGTCATCACCCGGCGCCTTGTTGTTATTGAGTTGTTCGAGGGCTATTCGCATCTCGCCTACGTCAATGTCCGGAATGTCCTCGGTGTAGTGACGGGTGAGGGTCGCTCGTCTGTCGTGCGCGTTCTGCCGCTTTTGGAGCATGAGAAGAGTATAGTTGCTGGTAAAATCTTTCAATCTCTCCTAGAACCTCTGATTGGGAGGTAACGGTATTACCTTCGGGTGTCCTCAGCTTTGTTAAGTGGCTCCTAAGTCGCTTGGTAAATACCTTCGAACCTCGATTCTGTTCAATCGCGTCCTGTATATTTCGAGCATTAAAGCGCCGGAGGTCGAATCGTATTTGCTTTTTAACGCGTTTGTTCAGAGTGTGCCACTCATCCACCGCTGGAGAGGTCACCCGTCTCTTCTCCATTAGTTTTTGGGTACCTATCTATCTTAGATGCCCGTTTTTGCCCCTGTTGGCAATATTTACGGCCCACATCGCGCACGACATCGACGAAGTTATCGAATCTCTGGTCAATGTCTAAGGTGGTTTCCAGTGCTTCAAACCGGTTTTTCAACTCAATCTGGAACTGCTCATCAATTGTGGCTTGGAATGATTTTGTCCTTAGAGTCGACTTTATCAGACGGTTCCTCTCTAATCGGAGATCCATATTTAAGATGCCTCTGACAAGTCTGTGATCGCTACCGGTATTGAACCTATTTATCACTGAGACATCCTCAAATATGCACCTACGATCCGACATGATAAAGTCGATCTCATTCTTCGTTACGTTATCTGGGCTTCGCCATGTCCACTTCCTTGAGGATTTTTTCTTGAAGAAGGAATTCATTAAAAAGAGCCTTTTCTGCTCCAGGAAGTGAACTAGCATTTGGCCCCTGTGGTTTCTATTTCCAAATCCGTGAGGTCCCACTCTTGTCTCACCTGGTTCTTGCACTCCCACCTTAGCATTGAAGTCCCCCATAACAACGACGAAGTGGGTTTTAGTGGTTCTATCCATGACCCTCGCTATGTCCTCGTACAGGGCCTCAACCTCTTCATCTGAGTGAGAAGACGTGGGTTCATACACTTGTACTATCTTCAGAAGATACCTCTGATTATTGAGAAGCTAAATAGCTCTTACATAATATGTAAATCACGTCTTATTATACGACACACATCAAACATGAAGTGTCGGTTCTTTGTATCTTAGGTTTTTTTTCTGCAGTACCAGTTTGTTACTAAAGTGCCTTTTGGGGCATGCTAACTACTGCGGTCTGCGATTCTCTGGACCATGAATATTGACATTGACAGTTGACACTTGACAGTGACTTTATTTTCAATTACCAACCTACTCTATGATTTTCACAGTCTTGAAGGTTAGGAATTAGAATTTTCAATTTATTCCGATTTTCAATGCGAATTTCGAATTATTTTACCTAAAATGATTGATACTACAGAAATAATCTAATTATTGTTTGAAGTATTTATTGTGGAATATAAAAATGAATATACTACTAATATTGAGTTTTATTTTTATAGTCGTTTACTCCTGTGTTTCGTGGTAAGACTGTGTTTGTTTTCAATGTTTGTTTTGATTTATTTGTAAATACAATAATTGCCGGCATGTGAAAGTAATACTGCAATTTGTAGATTTTAAATTGAAGGTATTGAGTACAGACTTTCTATCTAGTTGTTTTTAATTACACCGTCATATGGAAACAACGGCATTGACTTTGTTCTAATGACTTTCTAATTAGGCTAATAATGAAGGCTATGTGAAGGATACTTTACATTTGTCTCATTACTCAACCAAAGTTTCTTGTTTCTGCACTATTGTTTAACCTAAGCCTCTAGCGGATAGTTATTCCTTTTTAAACATTAATACAATTATTTCAGTCAATAAGATAGTTTTTAAAATTCTGTTTGAAACCTTTCCAAATTTAAATAGTCTGTATGCTTCAATGATTTTACAGGTTATTACCAGCTTTACTTTCATGGCTTTTCAAAAGGAAATATCACATCAAATTGAAGATTGGTAGAATAGCTGTGCCCAAGTTGATCCTACGTGATGTTAGCCTGTCAAAAGATGGCTATTCTATTGTAAGTATGAAAAATAGCGATAGCAAGGCTCTTTTGTACCCTGATACTCAATGTTACAGTTTTAAGTCGACTCGCAGTTATCACCATATACATAAGTCACAAATATATTGGCCTATTACAAGAGCCTGTACATTAATTCTAGTTCTAAGTGAAATAAAGATATTTTGATTTTGAATAAAGTAAATCCAGAGAAAAAGATTATAAAACTAATTATTTTGTCTGCATAACAAAAAAAGATAATAAAATAGATACACATTTTGTGATTAAAGTATTTGGTTTTCCAAAAACAAGAATACCAGAAGAAGTCATTAATTCTTTCCTTTCCATTTTATGGAATATTTGATTAAGATGCAACTTGTTTGTGTAATATGAGCCACACATTAAAGTAACAGTACTATAAAATTATTCTAAATTCACTATTTCAGCATATCGAGGAAGTATCATTCCGTAGCAGTTTTTTCAACTCTGAAATCAACAAGCTGCTATCAGTGGTCATAAAAAACCTAGAGCTTACCAACAATGCGGAGGAAAAGAGAAGTGTTGTGGTTGAGACTATCCTTAAGCCGCTCCTGTCCAAACAAAACTCAAACTCTAGACCTGATGATCTGGATAATGAGCCAAATAACTACAATAGTCTGGACAGAGACTTGGCTTTTCTGGGAAAACAGAAGTTATTGGATTTTAGGAATAAGAAACTACCTCACAGTATTATTATGTTTGCACAGGTTAGTGTAATTAGTTTTAGTGTGATCAGCACATGAAATTATTTTCTTCACCGACTTAAGCACCCTGAAAGTGAAAGAAGGGGAAAGTAATCATTTTTCAGATTCTGGCCACTGATTGGCTGAAATGTTTGTCTTTTAATCTTGTAAGAAAAACAGTAGACAAAATATGTTTACTATTTAAAATTACAAATACTCGGTATGTATAAACTAGGAAAATTAAAAAATTAAAAAACACGACCGCTCTGTGGTAAAAAGACTTTTTCCAAAAAAATTTAGCCTATGCTACTCAGAATGATGTAAGAATTCTAATAATACCTGTAACGTGTTTTTTTTATCTCACGTCACATGCGAACAAAACATATCTTTTTTTCTCTTTCTACTAACAATATTTTCGACTTTCAAGTTATTAAGTCTCAATAATCTTTGGCTAGAGTATACTGCCATGCTGTGGTCGCGGAATTTCGGGAAGTTTTACGTAGTCTGTGATCCAGTTTGACGTTTCACTTTCCTACCGAGCTTCGCAGGCGTGCAAATGCCGTCTTAAAAATTTTTTAATTTTAAGCGATATTATGTCGCAAATACTATAAAATACCTAATACTTATTCAGGCAGATTGCCGAAATGTTTAACAATATATAAAACGGCGCCATTGCGGTAAGTGCATTGACCTTTGGTTTCTTAATCACGTGTCTTGCCATGTGGACGCCAAATTAAAATCATTTTTTCTATTGTTACAGCCAATCCCTTATGGATTAGTCATTCCCTTATGGATTACGTTTTATTTCCATATGGATTTGTTTTCCACACGATTTCCATGCGTTTTCGTTGGACACGTTTTTGGTCTAACCTATCAATCTTAAACTACGCATACGCAAGATCGTAAGGTTTATATAGCCTGACATCGCTTTACTTCGATTATGGACTGAGCTGCGTGATGCCCTAGCTGTTTGGTGGTCCAGCTGCGATGCAGCGTCCCAACGATGACCTTTGAACTTTGAACCTTGTTTCACACACACAAGCCAGGATACCAGTGAATAGTCGTGGTGAGTGATACGAACATTTAGGTGATAGCTCCAACATAGGCTCGGACATTCCGTTATCATCCTAAAATATAAACTTAGCCGTGTGTGCAACCTTTTAGGTTATTTTATAAACTTTAAGTAAATTGTTATGCGGCTTATTTCAACCTTATAAATTAAGTAACTTTTTGTACTGTAATATAATTAATTATAACCTAACATAAGGCAAGAGTAAAGAAATGTGGAATCGTAAATAATAAATTTGGTAAATTTCATATTTGAATATTTATTTATTCTCCATACAAATCCTATATTTAGATTATCTTAAAAGCAAACAGCAACGCCCGCCTTGAGATTAAAGGCCTAATGGACTGTCGACTCTCTCTCTATCCGGCACGGCTTCCTCCAGGGTGGTTGGCTGGCGCCCGAGGTAACTGAAATCATTTGTTTATCTTTGTTTATATTTATTTTAAATTTTTGCCAACCCCTCCTAAAATCAACAGGAATTCTGTTCATTTTATGTCATTATCACCTATAAGAAAAGAATATAAAGCATTTCAACCATTTTATTTGAATATATTATTATTTTCCAATCAATATATCTCTATATTTCTATTTGTTATTTTTTTATATATTACAATTGGCGCCCGAACAGGGACTTGATCGTCATAACCTGATCGTCATAACCTGATTGTCATGACCTGATTGTCATAACATGATTGTTTTGTCTGTTTGTCTTACATATCGCATAGGTAATTAAACCTTATTGTTCATAATAGTATTGGAGAATAAATATTTTGTTTCCTCTTTCTTGTCTTGTCCTTTTTATAATATAATATTGTAATTTTAAGGTGTTTTGTAATCCTGTTACATTATAATATAATATGTAAGTTAAATTGTATTAGATATTAAGATTTTTATCTTAACATACTATCTTAACATAGCCTATTAAGTTCTCTTTTATACTAGCTAATCTTGGTTTGTTCTAAGGTTGTATAGTATATATTAATGGCACAATTAATTTAGTAACAGGATACACACCTAATTTTCTAATGTTTGGGAGGGAAGTTTTTCTCGATGGATCCCTACATAAATTTAATTTAATCTCTGACCCTTCGGAGTTAATCATTGGTAGTCGTTCAGATTATTCGGACGCACTCCTTACTTTAAATAATATTTTTAATAAAACAGTTAGTAATTTGGCTAAATCATATAAGCGAAATGCTAATTATTATAATCTCGGTAGAAAAGGCATTTCTTATTGTGTTGGAGACATAGTTTGGAGGCGCAACTTTGTGCAATCCAATGCTGCTTCGTTCTTTTCAGCTAAATTAGCTCCTAGATTTGTAAAATGTAAAATCATAAAGAAAATTTCAGATAATGTATATATATTAAAAGATTTAGCAAAAATAGTACCGGTAGATACCACATAAAAGATATTCTTAAAATTTAAATAAAATTAAACTTTCAACTTTCACCTGAAAAGAACCTAACAGATACCAATGCAATAAGGACTAATAATATTATTTTGCATAGGATTCTTGGCTTTTGTCAATCCTATTCAATTTTTTGGGTTGTGGTTAAGCACATGCTCCACATTACCAAATTGTATATATTGTATATTTTGTTTAGAGACAAGTTTGTTGTCTTTTAATTTTCCTTGTACATATGTATAGACCATATGTGGGTTCATGGTATGCACATGCTCCATAACCTCCTGCTTGTGTCTGCTTTATAGGGCAAGTAGTTGTAAATTTTGTATCATTTGTAAATATTTTTGTGCTTCGTTTCACACATGTGAACGAGTACCTTTTGTGCCTTGTTTCACACATGTGGACAGGTATTATGTTTTGTAAATATTTAGTGCCTTGTTTCACACATGTGAACAGGTATCTATTGTAAATATTTTGTGCTTTGTCTCGCACATGCGGACAAGCATTATTTAGTGCCTTGTTTCACACATGTGAACAGGTATCTATTGTAAATATTTTGTGCTTTGTCTCGCACATGCGGACAAGCATTATATATAATTCATCTTTGGCTTTGTCGCACACATGTGGGCAAGTAGGCTAGGTCTTTGCTTAGGCAGGACGATGATTTCGATGTCGCTCTTTTGTAGTGCATCATTTTGGGTGGTTCGACACTGCGCGGCGAGGGTGCCTCAGTGCTTTGTTCGGTTGCATACCATTCCAAAAATCTTTAGCTAGGTTAGTTCGTCAATGCGCGGCGAAGGTGCCTCAGTGCTTTGAACGGTTGCATACTAACTCTAGATTCTTTTATTTTGGCTTAGTGTTGTGTTAGGTTGGTTTATCACTTCACGGCGTTAATGCTTAGTGGCTTGATCAGTTGTATACCAACTCTAATCACCCACTCTTCAAAAGTTTTCTTCTCTTCTTCGCTAGTTTGGTTTACCATTTCACGGCGTTGGTGCCTAGTGTTCTGGTCAGTTGTATACCAAACTATGCAACCTTAGTATAGAAACTTTGTTTTGTCAGATTGCTTATCAATCTATTTCAATAATTTACTTTTGGCTCTAAATTCTTCGTTGTTGTAAGTTTAATATTCCTTGCTTTTGCCTTGTGTAATTATTTTGGGCAAAGAAAAAAATTATTTTTTCTTTTTTTTCTTAGGAAGGGGAAAAATGTAACGTGTTTTTTTTATCTCACGTCACATGCGAACAAAACATATCTTTTTTTCTCTTTCTACTAACAATATTTTCGACTTTCAAGTTATTAAGTCTCAATAATCTTTGGCTAGAGTATACTGCCATGCTGTGGTCGCGGAATTTCGGGAAGTTTTACGTAGTCTGTGATCCAGTTTGACGTTTCACTTTCCTACCGAGCTTCGCAGGCGTGCAAATGCCGTCTTAAAAATTTTTTAATTTTAAGCGATATTATGTCGCAAATACTATAAAATACCTAATACTTATTCAGGCAGATTGCCGAAATGTTTAACAATATATAAAACGGCGCCATTGCGGTAAGTGCATTGACCTTTGGTTTCTTAATCACGTGTCTTGCCATGTGGACGCCAAATTAAAATCATTTTTTCTATTGTTACAGCCAGTGGATTAGTCATTCCCTTATGGATTACGTTTTATTTCCATATGGATTTGTTTTCCACACGATTTCCATGCGTTTTCGTTGGACACGTTTTTGGTCTAACCTATCAATCTTAAACTACGCATACGCAAGATCGTAAGGTTTATATAGCCTGACATCGCTTTACTTCGATTATGGACTGAGCTGCGTGATGCCCTAGCTGTTTGGTGGTCCAGCTGCGATGCAGCGTCCCAACGATGACCTTTGAACTTTGAACCTTGTTTCACACACACAAGCCAGGATACCAGTGAATAGTCGTGGTGAGTGATACGAACATTTAGGTGATAGCTCCAACATAGGCTCGGACATTCCGTTATCATCCTAAAATATAAACTTAGCCGTGTGTGCAACCTTTTAGGTTATTTTATAAACTTTAAGTAAATTGTTATGCGGCTTATTTCAACCTTATAAATTAAGTAACTTTTTGTACTGTAATATAATTAATTATAACCTAACATAAGGCAAGAGTAAAGAAATGTGGAATCGTAAATAATAAATTTGGTAAATTTCATATTTGAATATTTATTTATTCTCCATACAAATCCTATATTTAGATTATCTTAAAAGCAAACAGCAACGCCCGCCTTGAGATTAAAGGCCTAATGGACTGTCGACTCTCTCTCTATCCGGCACGGCTTCCTCCAGGGTGGTTGGCTGGCGCCCGAGGTAACTGAAATCATTTGTTTATCTTTGTTTATATTTATTTTAAATTTTTGCCAACCCCTCCTAAAATCAACAGGAATTCTGTTCATTTTATGTCATTATCACCTATAAGAAAAGAATATAAAGCATTTCAACCATTTTATTTGAATATATTATTATTTTCCAATCAATATATCTCTATATTTCTATTTGTTATTTTTTTATATATTACATACCCCACATGTCCTAAGCTCAGTCGTTCAGAAGTTATGGGGGAATAAAGAAACTCACATATATGAACCCTAAAAACATTACACTCCTTTTTTGGGCAGTCGTGTAATAAGAGCTGCCACAATCTGGTCACAGCATGGCAAGGGATTTCAAGTTTGTACCAATGGACATTCAAACATATTGGGATAAAAATACGACATGAACAGCTGCAGTCCAAATTCTTACTGAACAGGTACTTGTAGGCCATAGCTATTAAGAGTCACGAATGTAATCGGATGTTACTTTTCCTTGCAGTTCATGGGTGTCCACATATTCAGCGCTACAGTGTCAATCAACGACACATGCAACAACGCGTGGCGCCTCCATGCCTTTGCATCGGAGCTTCACGCAGACGGTGCGGCGGGCGGGCCTGCTAGAGCGCTGGTGTTCTCCGCCCACGTGGTCGATGCCACTGCTAAAGTCGTTAGTGGCAACAAGAGCTTACTCGACGCATCCTGCAGTGTGCTTATAGAGGGGACGGTGAAGGCTGATGGCCCTTTGAATGTAGAGGTGAGTTCAGTGTGTTTAAGTAGGATAGAATCTATCCAGCACAGCATCAGTGATATTTTGGTGTAATGAGAGTTTGTGGCAACTACATAACAGTACAGAATCAGTAAAAGCAATTTGCAAAAACCAGTATTCCTGAGAGTTCTCTGTAATTTCTCAAAATTTTTGTGTAAAACTAACCGGTACCTTAAAAATAATAAGATAAGATAGAAAATTCCTTCTAGCTTAGCAGGTGCTTTCTCTAAATTTGTGACAATTAGCACTTATCCCTTAGATTGTCTAGAAACAACGTATTCTGTTCCTGGCTTTTAAATAATGGGAACAGTTAGCTCATTCAGCCTCATTCAGTCAATCAAGGACTTTGTTGCTGTTTATGATTACATTTTCCTTACATAATCAGCTCCCTGGAAATGCATGAAAATCGATTCATTAAGGAGTTAATATTTTTATTCCAGAAAATTCACACAGTGGTTAGTAATCCTACAATATGTGTGCAAGATGAGCTTTACAGTTTTTTTCAAAAAAACAAAAAGAAGAAACGACGAAGCATGGGCTACTTCGAAGAAGACCATTACGACACACTTCTACCGAGACTCTCGCCTGCTATACCAAAGGTACAATTATAATCTATATAAATTTACAATTACAATTATAATAAAAGCTATACGCAATTCTAGAATTAAAAGATATCCATATTTGTACATTTGTTTAGCTAATTATTCTATTTGTTTTTTTCTTGGTTTTGTTTTAGTGTACAATAAACAGTTTTCTATCTATCTATCTATGTATCCTAGAATGCTTCTATACTTCTCTTAACTACTTTGTGTTATTAATTGCAGATATTTAGTTTAAAAATAGATACAACAAAAGTCACTTGTGTGGACAACTTCACTAAAACTAACTTCGAGACAACTGTACATAGTTTACAGGTGAGTGACCTGAATTCACAAGTTTTGGAAAAATGTACAGTCAGCAAGATAATTCAATTCTGTTTTTTATACATATGAAAAGACTTTACTGTCTTCAAATAATAATAATATTTATTTATTTGTTCCAAAAATGAGGTATGAGTATTAAAAAATCAAAATCGCTCAAAAACGTTTACACGTAGGAGGGGCATTCATTTTTTAATTAGACGATCTTAGACGACTACGTGTATTTATAAAACACTTGTTCGTATCGAAGGTAAACTCTCGATTCAGTGCCGCGTCGGTGGTGGTCGGGCCGACGGGCGCGGAGGTGGTGGGTCTGCCGCAGGTGTACGTGGCCTTCCAGATGGACCAGGTGCAGCTCATCGCGAGCGACGAGACGCTCGTGCTCCTCAACAAGCTCAAGCTGGATGCTAAGGTACACTCGATGCAGTGCTGCGTCGGTGGTGGTCGGGCCGACGGGCGCGGAGGTGGTGGGTCTGCCGCAGGTGTACGTGGCCTTCCAGATGGACCAGGTGCAGCTCATCGCGAGCGACGAGACGCTCGTGTTCCTCAACAAGCTCAAGCTGGATGCTAAGGTACACTCGATGCAGTGCCGCGTCGGTGGTGGTCGGGCCGACGGGCGCGGAGGTGGTGGGCCTGCCGCAGGTGTACGTGGCCTTCCAGATGGACCAGGTGCAGCTCATCGCGAGCGACGAGACGCTCGTGTTCCTCAACAAGCTCAAGCTGGATGCTAAGGTACACTCTCGATGCAGTGCCGCGTCGGTGGTGGTCGGGCCGACGGGCGCGGAGGTGGTGGGGCTGCCGCAGGTGTACGTGGCCTTCCAGATGGACCAGGTGCAGCTCATCGCGAGCGACGAGACGCTCGTGTTCCTCAACAAGCTCAAGCTGGATGCTAAGGTAGGGAAGTTCCACCTGGGAGAAGGTTATCAGTAAATGAAAGCCACCGACATGTCTTTGCATTGTTATACACTGTTGCTTTATTAAGGTTTTTTTTATACAATACTAGTTACTGGTGAATACAATCTCGCCTGATGATGAGTGACGATGCAGGCGAGGATGTTATAAGAAAACTAATATATAGCTAATTGTACCTCAATAGAATTAAAATAGTAGTTTATGAAACGGTTGCATAATGGGGGGTATTAAAACATGAGTGTGAGTTTAAAAAACGAGCCGCAGGCGAGTTTTTTAATAGTATCACACGAGTGCTTAATACCTAATTATGTAGAGTTTCATACACTACTTTATCTACGCTCATATTATTATCATAAATCCAAACCGTAAAATCTTGCTAACGTTTGTCGTAAATCATTCACTTTGTTTCATTTTTGTTGCAACTACTAAAATGTCAGGTGGAGTTAAATTTTCTTTAGTAGGTTTCACTGCTAGACATTTTTCAGCGCAAAGTTTTGAGTAACAAAAATAACACATTAAAATGTTAAAAATTAGTATGTATGGCGCCAAAATATTGCAAATGTGGCGCAGAACCATAGACAATAGACATTGTTGTTGTTGCCTATGGTCAATCATGGCCCATCCGTACTCTCGGCAATGACTACCAACTATATGTTGTCTGTGGATTCAATATATATAAAAAGACAGAATTAAGGAGGCTCTACACTTCTTTCGGCTATGACGCCACATAGGAAGACAGGAAACCAGAGTCGCGTATCGTAATAGAAATTATGCAACTATCTTGAAATATTTCCATAGTAGATCGATGTTATAATTAATAACTTTATAATAATTATAGAAGTCTGTGAATAAAGTAGGTCATTATGTGACATTTTGATTTCATAATTCGTTAGCGTAGATAAAGTTCTATAAAACACGTGTCCTTGGGAAATTTTTAAACTAGGAAGAAAAACCCATTGAAATTTGAATCTTTGCCTTTTTTTTTTAGTTGGAGAAGGGTGTCCTAAATCTGTACCTCATAATCAGCACGCTGAGTTTGACGTACAACCACAGCAATGTCTTCCACTGGCACAAGGCCTGGCAGCGGATGAAGAAATCTCACCCGATGCAAGTTATCGCCGAGCCTACTGAAACAAGTTAGTGCCTTAATGTTTTCACCCTTAATATAATAATTACTCAATACCACTCATAATACCAAGGTGAAAAATATATCAATATTTTGCGAGAATTTCATAACTTTTTCACACACTACAACTACTGTTAAAACTTGACTGTGATCTCACCTGATGGAAAGTGACCATGCAGCTGAACACGTTATCGTACTTGGAAATCGTAGGCAACCTATAGCAGCGGATTCCATACAGCCAGCGTGTAGTGAGTAAACTAGCCTTCGCCGAAGCCTCTAACAAGAAACACTCCATCGTAATATTGTAGATGAAACGAGGCGCTGTGTGCGTAAGGTTTATGATATCTATGTACATTTGTGTACATAGATATCATAAACTACCCGTTCGCAGAAGCTTTGTAGATGACTCCCTCTCCCACTGCATACTACCGCAGCCACAGAACACTAAATTAAATAGTCCAGGTACAGAAGGTCAACTCCGCACGATTATTTAAAGAAATAGCGACTCTAGCGCTGACACAAAAAGTGCAATTAAGTTCGCAATAGCGCCTGACCCCGCCTTCAAAATCGACACGCAACAAACGCAATGTTGTGGTCTCTTTCTATCGCCTAACTTTATCTCTTACGACGTACTAGGGCTGCCGTAGTCAGACGGCGCGTAAAATAGACGCGGCCCGCGAGCGGCAACCATCTGAAATATTGAGGTTCGGACCCCTACTTGTAACCGGGTTGGCCACGTGATAAGTGAAACTGGCCTGCCGCAGCCCGCATTTATCTGATTACGGACGAGCACGGATCGCGGTAGTATGAAGTGGGAGGGGAAGTCAGCGGCAAAGCCTCTGTGAACGGGTTATAGGAGGTGTACTACTGCTTCATTGCCATTCATTCGGCCATCCATTCATTCTATGATAAGATGATTCCTGTAAATATTATTTTTAACACATTTGCTCAAATAGTGGACTTTTCCATGTATGTTTAGCGTGCGCAAAGTACTTCTTTTCTGCACTAGTACTTTTTGTTTTCCTTCTGCATGGAGGTTTTAATTAAAAAGGTTGTAGTACTGAATGTTTGCATTAAATGACCCCAGGTCACAGAGTTCATCAGTCGACCATAGACAATTCTTGTCCTCTTTTTTGTTTATTTTTTTTTTTGTGCGTGAGTGGTCTGAATTCATGGTAAATTACATACCTTAAACTACTATTATAATATTTTTATTTTTGGACCCAAATTAATGTATTTTCGCAAATGTGTTAAAAAATGTCGTTCAACGCACGTGCGGAATTGTTATTTCTACTCGTCTCTATTGTTGACACGCGCCTACGGCTTGTGTCGACAAATCGAGACTCGTTAAGAAATGACATACTTTCCGCACTTATATTGAAATGTACTATTTCAGCATGGAACACGAACTCGTGGTGGGCGCGCATCGCGTGCAGCTGCGCCGTGCAGGGATGCGCGGAGCTTCGCGGAGTAGTGTTGCGCGCCGTGCGCTCTAATGCGCCGGAACATTCCGCATTGGCGCTGTCGGCCGGCTGCGGTGGTCTGAAGGTCAAGTTGGACCAGCTGTTGGATACTAGAGGTAATGGTGACCCATCCGACATCACATTCTGTTTTAGAGTTGAAAGGCTCCCCCACACAGGCGCGTTATTATCGGTCGATAATATCGCAAGCGTTATTGCGATAAATGCGTCCCGATTCTTCGTCGATATTTCTTACGAGAATATCGCACGACGGACGCAGCGTCCTACTTCCATTGCGCCGTTATTATCGCAGCAGTGTGTAACTACTTGATCATCCTAATGCAACCTACTTCCATTGCGCCGTTATTATCGCAGCAGTGTGTAACTACTTGATCATCCTAATACAAAATGTACTGAAAACAGATATCGCAATAACGCTTGCGATATTATCGACCGATATACTTCCATTGCGGCGTTATTATCGCAGCAGTGTGTAACTACTTGATCATCCTAATACAAAATGTATACTGAAAACAGATATCGCAATAACGCTTGCGATATTATCGACCGATATACTTCCATTGCGGCGTTATTACTGCAGCAGTGTGTAACTACTTAATCATCCTAATATAAAGTGTACTGAAATCAGATATCGCAATAACGCTTGCGATATTATCGACCGATAATAACGTGCCTGTGGGGAGAGCCTTTAAAGGTATAGAAGTTTTGTAGACGTGTTAAATTAAGAGATTAAAACGGAATTGGTACTATAATGACGACTTTGCCGGTGCAGAAGATAATTGGAAAATTCCCTTGCAGGCAGGAGACGTGCCTAAGGGCCACTTGTGGTCCAAGGGTTTTTATTCTTTCGCAACTTATATTAACATTTAACAGCCTTTACTCGTACTCGTGAACTAATGGACTACTGTGACGCCGATTTCGAAGACCGTTACAGGCCATGACTTATCTACTTCATCATAGAAACCTAACCTACGTCGATCGCTCAGTCCTATAACTAAATGACACAAAATTCTAAAATGTATCGGAATCGTCGTCGAAGACGACTCTCATTCTTTTTTTTTTATTCTATACAAGTTAGTACTTGACTGCGATCTCACCTGATGGTAAGTGATGATGCAGTCTAAGATGTTATCGTACTAACTTGGAAGGATAAGTAAATTTACCCCAACGGTTTCTACACAGCATCGCACCGGAACGCTAAATCGCTTGGCGGTGCGTCTTTGCTGGTAAGGTGGTAACTAGCCACGGCCGAAGCCTCCCACCAGACCAGACCTGAGCCAATTTAGAAAGTATAAAATCCCAAAGTGGTCCGTGGCGGGAATCGAACCCGCGACCTCCCACTCGAATCCGAGCGCGCCGCCACTGCGCCAGGGAGGTCATCGTCTCATCAACGAGGAATTTGGCGTGGTTACAGAAGAGCCATACAAGTGGGTGGTCGCTGCGCTGGTGGTGGGGTCGCGGCACTGGAGCGCGGAGCTGCTGGTGGACGGCGGCTGGGCGCGCGGCGGGCCCGGCGCGGGCAGGGAGCCGCCGCCGCGCCGCCACCACGCGTGGGGCTCCGCCTTGCTGGCCGTCGCGCTCGTCAAGTGGGGCACGCACGGACCCAGGGACTCCAAGGTACTTGCAATCGCGATAACTGTTCTTCGTTCGCGATAATTGTTCTTCTTCAGTTCGCGATAACTGTTGTCCGAAAAGCTGCCAGAGCTAACGGCTCTTTTGTATAATGATAGTTTTATTTTTTGAGTAATTGTATAGATTAACTAGCTGTTGCCCGCGGCTCCGCTCGCGTGAATTTAGGTTTTTCACTACTTCTGCGGGAACCATCGCTTTTTCCGGGATAAAAAGTACCATAATGTGTTAATCCAGGTAATAATCCATCTCCATTCCAAATTTCAGCTAAATCGGATTCGTAGTTGCAGCGTGAAGGAGTAACAGACAAACATTCCAACCCCTATTTCACCCCCTTAGAGGGGTAGTTTCTCAAAATCGTTTCTTAGCTGACACCTACCCATTACAAAGAACCTACCTTTCAAATTTCAAGTCAACAGTAACAATATTAAAATTTTCACTGAAAACTTTCATCCCCTATTTTACCACCCTTAAAGGGGAATTTTCCAAAACGACTTATACAAATTTTTAATATCTGAAGCTGGCAACCTAAATGACGATTTTCACGTCTCTAACTTCAAAAACACGGGACTTTCATATAAACTTCCAACCCCTATTTCACCCCCTTAGAGGGGTAGTTTCTCGAAATCGTTTCTTAGCTGACACCTACCCATTACAAAGAACCTACCTTTCAAATTTTAAGTTTGTAGGCTTTATACTCCTGAGATATCGTGATTAGTCAGTGAGTGAGTGGTAACTCTCTTTTTTATATATATATATATAGATTTGTATATAATTTAATAATAATAGTTTAACAATATACCTAGTTGTTAGAGTAAAGCCTGCCACTATATTAACAGTGGCGATGTATTATGAGTTATAATAAAAAAAAAGGTACTTGCAATACAGGTTCTTACTGCTTATAGTATGTAATTTCTTCGTGAGCCCCAGCGGGTCAACATACTTATCATTCAAGAAATATTTTTAAAACAAAGCTATTATACTTACGTCAATTTATCCGTATTCTTCTCAACAAACCCTTTCATTTGATTTCCAGCTCACTTTGTTGTGGGCTTCCTTTCAGTGCAGGGCGTGTTTAAACCCTCGTAAAGTTAGTTTTAAGTCGACTTGTGGTTATCAACATAATGTACATAAGTCACAAATATCATATTGACTTGCCTGTACGTTAAGCTTATGTGAAATAAAGATATTTTGTTTTGATTTGACAGAGCCATATCCTACAATATAGAGCGTTAAAGTTAATAATAATTACTCCGCCATCTTGGATTCAGCCATGTTGGATTTAAAATGACGCCACAGACCTAACCATGTACTGTTATCCAATCATATACAAATATATTGTATGCAAAATTTCAGATGAGTCTGTTGAAGATATTATCTTCTTCAAAATTGATGTTGCAAGTTTCCACCCGAACAAACATACAATGCAAGTTAAATAAAAGCTTGTAATGAAAATAATCATAATGTTGCAGATCGAAGCAATGATGGATTGCCTCCGTCTGGAATGGAGCAACGCTATCGCGGAAACTGTGATATCGTTCGTGGATTGCCTCAACGAGTACCGAACTACCTCAACAGTGAAACCTCAACAAACGGTCCCCGAGTCCTCGTGCGGCGTCGCAGTCAACGTGGCGTTGTCTCACATAAACATGTTCTTGATAATAAACGACAAGATGTGTATAATGACGCGAGTTGACGCCGTGACCTTGGAGAGGACGGCGGTCAAATCTGGTGCGGTGGTGTCTGGGTTGAAGATGGTGGAAATTGTGCCTTATCAAGGTCTGTATAATTTACTACGGTTTGGCCTCTTTCTATAACTCTGTTTTTAAATGAGAAAATGTAGGTTTATCTTTCGTACAATTCCATACAAATGATTAGGGCACTCTTAAATAATATTTAAAAGACGAAACTGACTGACATATCAACGCACAGCTCAAACCAGTCTCTAGAGACTCCAAATTTGGTCCTATCAAAATACAGGGGTTCTAAAGTTTGTATCAAAAAATACTCCTTCACGCCGCAAGCTGAAATTTGGATTGGAGATTTTATCCATGATAAAATACGCTACTTTTTATCTTAAAAAAACATGGTCCGCGCAGGATTTGTAAATAAGTGAAATTCGCGTGGGTGAAGCCGCGGGCTTTCGCTTGTAGAGTATGCAATGTGTTCACACATTTTTGGGGCACGTCTCTGAAGAGTAAAGAAAGACGTGTATTGGCATCACAATACTAGAATATTAAATAACAATGCATAATCATTATGTGAGCATACTTTTGCATAAAAATCTTTGTTTACAGGTAATGTGCACTGCCAAAGATCAGATGAGATCCCAACTTCTTTTTTCCACGTGAAACTAGCAAGGATCGAGCATGTGCCTTCAAAAGAGAGAAACTCTGTGTTGCTAGACTTTCAGTTCAAAGAAAATGTGATTTTCGAATGGAGCGCCAACTTACATTTAAAAATACTCACCTTTGTAAGAGCGGTTAAGAGTTTCAGAGAAGAACTTAAGTTAAAGCGGCAGGTAAATAACGAAGACAGCAAGAGTGAGCAAGGGAGAGCGATAGATTGGAGAGTGTCATTCAAGAGTGAAACAAATCTCAGTCTTATTTTGTCGGAAGACAATAACATGCTGTTTACTACAGGCAAGTATTTCAAACATTTTTTCTATTTTTCGTCTTTATATTACATTGGTTCAGAAAATAAAGTAAACTTAAGCAAGCCGTTTTAACTGGAGTGGTTTAAAGGGTTATGCAAACTTGTATTTTGACTGTAAATGCTTAGTTATTGTTGTACATGTACAACATATTGTATGTTTTGATATTGAAATCCACAAATAATATTTTGTGGGACTTGTATTGTGTATGCGCTCTAAAATTATTATTGACATTTGGTTTGAAAGTTACGTTAGACTAACATGACTTACACCATGAACAAAAATGATTGAATCTCTAATCCGTGGAACAGATTGAAGTAATACAATGAAGTAACACAGTGTAAATTATTATAAAGCTATAAAAAAAAATCTACTATGTGGCGTAAAAATGTGTGCAGTTACTGGTACAGATATTTATTATATATTTCAAGCCCCACTTCTTCATAATCGTATAATTATATTTTCATGCGATTCGTAAGGAGTTAGGAAGGAGTGAGGCGTGCTTTCGTGGATTAAACGCACTTTACATTATACTTGTACTGTTCAAGCCAGCTGACCTATTGTGTGAGCTTAACGGCGTACAAGCCGTATTTAAGTGATTTTGAATGAAGTTTTACGTAAAAACTGTAAAGACAATTACTTTCAAATTTACACGTCATGTATTTTGGGTCTTTAATCTAAAATCGCTAAGAAGCAGAAACACGATTGGATAAAATTTTCTCGATAGAGAGTTCTCCCAAAAGTTGCTCCAAAATCTTAGTTTTCCTGTTTTATATTGGAAACTACAATGGATGTAATTGTAATTTTTGTTTTAATGTGTCGGTAATAACAATATCCAAAAACGCTGAGAAACCGATTTTTGATAACTGGCTTAGTTTTTGAGTAATTAGGTAAAAGGTCGTTTTTCTGTTATATTCTTCCGCAACGCCGCATGTCGCACCTACCAACGTATCCGTGAGAGTGAGAAAGACAAAATTAATTCAATAAATCCCCTTAACCTAAAGCCTCGTTTGCTCAGATGACATGACGATATCGTACGACCACGAGGCCGGCCTGTCAATCCTGTGGAGTCTGCTGAAGATGGCGCTGAACGGAGATGAGATCGTCAACGTGGAGGCCTACTCGCAGGAGCGCGCGCACGACGACCCGGACATCAGGGTCGAGAGGAAGGCCAACGAGGGCTTCGTGCTGGCGTGGAACAAAGTGTGGTAAGTACCTCCCTCAACATACCACTGTGGTATGGCAGGCATCTATAGCACGGTCGCGGAGCACGAAGAATTTCGTACATTAACCTGTTACTACCTGTCTCTGTCACTCCCGCGTCAAAATAATGCGGTCACGCTCGCACAGATGGAATGACCCCGTCCTGTGCGAGCATGACCGCATTATTATTGCGCGGGAGTGACAGAGACAGGTAATAACATACCTATTGGCCATGAATCAGTAAAGTCAAGACTTTTATCGGTGATAGAGATCGTCGTGCGCGCTTTGTTATTGGACTCATTGGTGACCGTTAACGGTGGTGCCGATTGGACAGTTGATAGTGTATGGTGTATTTGGAGAAACTGCAGATTGGATCAAGCATGCAGCATCATGCCGATTTGCCGATAGAATGGGTGGTCTATAGCCGGCATTAGAAACATTAACTAGCTGACTCGCCTCTTCTGTATCTTCCGTCAATTAATTTACATAGGCAAAACTTTATCTTTTAGGTTCAGTGTTATAGACTATAGCACGGTCGCGGAACACGGAGAATTTCGTACATTAACCTGTTACTACCTGTCTCTGTCACTCCCGCGTCAAAATAATGCGGTCACGCTCGCACAGATACAATGACCCCGTCCTGTGCGAGCGTGACCGCATTATTTTGACGCGGGAGTAACAGAGACAGGTAGTAACAGGTTAATGTACGAAATTCTTCGTGCTCCGCGACCGTGCTATAGTCGATGATGAGATAGTAAGTCAGGACATTAATTCTAAATGATTTTTCTATTATTTGCTCGTTCGTTGCAGGGCTGTAAACGTAGGCTTGGTCCGCGTGATATTCCCATACAAGCACCGGTGGGCTGACGCGGTGCAGGGCGACTTCGTCTCGCTGTTCAAGTGGATCAAAGTTGTGCACGGCATCAAGAAGAAGCCGTTCACGTCCGACAGCCCGCTACCCAGTGATTTACATATAAAGGTAAGAAAAGATGGTCCTAAAGCACTTACCAGAATTTTATCTTTCCATTTTTAGGGTTCCGTACCAAAATGGTAAAATGGAACCCTTATGGTGCGACTTTCTCCGTCTGTCTGTCCGTCTGTCCGTCACACTCGATTATTTCAGTAACTACCAGAGCTATCGATATGAAATTTGGAATAGTTGTGTATATTAGTGGCCCAATGACACTGGAATAAAAAAAATGGAAATTATTTTTGTTCTTATTTAAAAAGGGGGGAAAATTGGAGGGTTGAAATTTAAAAGTGAGATAACTGTACTGTGTGGGGTATCATATGAAAGAGTTTACTTTGTACATTCTAAAACCAATTTTTAATTAATTTTAGTCATGATAGTTTTTGATTTATCGGGGAAAATGTCTAAAAAAATACCGTTCCCCCCCCCTTATCTCCGGAGTTTACCAATCGAAAAATCTCAAATAATTATGGTCAATAGGAATTTACGTATATTTTACAGGAAAACTATAGCCAATGATCTAACTAGCATAGTTTATTTGATATTAACAATAAACCTCTACAAACTAAGTTAGTTTTGCGGTTCATTAACAAAGGTAATTAAAACGCAAGTTCTTCTAAGTACTCGTCGTCAAATAAACAAATTGGTTTTTGCCTGATTGTTTTGCTTCAGTACTTCTTGAGTACGGAACCCTCGGTGCGCGAGTCCGACTCGCACTTGGCCGGTTTTTTTTCCATAGATACTTGAATTGTGTGTGTATTGATGAAATTTTTTTATGTTAAACATCTCAAGGTCCGGGATGGACGCACATTTCCTTTACATTCACCATTATTTTTAAAACATTTTCCCTATAAAACATTCGATGTTTCACATCTGCCAGGTATTCTGCAATGACTCATTTTTTTTTTAATTTTTATTGTAGATCGATGAAATAGTGATCGAGATGAGCGACGATCCGTTTGAAGTAAAACTTAGAGACAACTACGAGCTTCTGGAAGACGAGTACAAAGAGAGTGAGAAACGACGCATCATGCTGGATGCTAAGGTTTGCTTAAGAAATGATTATGGAATATCTATGTGCTTTTACATAATTTGATTTGGTTAGTATATTTTGTAGAGAGTCCACTCACGCGTTTAATAGATGTATTACTAAGCGAACTCCCGCAGCTTTGCCTCCGTGAATTTTGATTTTTTAACCGACTTCGAAAAACAAAAGAAGGAGGAGGTTATCAATTCGGCCTGTATGTTTTTTTTTATTTTTTTTATGTATGTATGTTCACGAATTTCTCCGATAATACGCAACTGATTTTCATGGTTCTACATTAGATCGATAGGAACTAGTGTCGAATTGGTCCTTTAAATTATCCACTTTTTAAATTATCTTTAAAAATAGGGGAATTTTGTTGGAATTTTGCCAAATCTTATGTCAAATTAGAATAATTTATTATTTACTAATAAACAAATCATTGCTTAGCAACAACTGACGGGCCTGGACCCTTATTCTGTATCTCAGTGATAATGACTCTGTGACATAATGTTTTTTTATCTATTGAAGGTTCTCTGCAAAATCTTACTTTCGTTTCACTTAATAAAGCAGCAATGTATAACGCACCATGGACAACAGTGAACATCACGCTATAACTGGCAGAGATACGGAATAGCCCCCCTGGTTTTGGTAAACAACGCATCAAATTACAAGTGCCACAAGGCTATCTTGGTGCGTGGTCAAAACCGGAACTAACGCCGCTATCTTGTGATGCTGTTCGATAGTTCGCTCCGTCGGTATATTTGTCAGTATGTTGCAAGTATTTTGTGTTGTTTTGGTTTATTATTGAGAAAATTTTATTAGCTGGCTGCCATAGTTCCATCATAGTCTACATTTCATAATAGTCTACAATCTACATCATCTACATTTGTTCTTCGACTGCGCCCTCCTGACAATGTCATTCAAGTGCCAAGAGATCCTTGTTAGACTATACTTTTTAATTCGCATGTATTGAGGTAAGATGATGGTTCACTCGTCACTAGATATGAAAAAAGGTATTAAGTATACCTAAGATTTTATTTATATTATTATCAGCATATCAGATTAAAAGGTCTGTGACTTGACTCTTTTTCTCAGGAACGGCCAATTCAAGAAATACAAATAGAAATACAACAATAAGGGCTATCAAGTAGGTGGAAATTGACAAGAAATACAATTTTATAATATAAATAGACTAGCTGGCACTCCTATTGCCTTTTGTATCCCTAATAGCAAACGTTGTTTGGCCATTAGGGATACAAAAAATTGCTAACGTCCTATTCTCAGACCTATCGAATATACCCTGAAAAATCCAAAAATAGGTCGAGCCGTCTACAAACACGGTGACACGAGACTTTTAAACAATTCAGATAAGTTCTATAGTTTCTTGGAAGTATTAAAATTCAAGTTTTTACTCAATCCAATCTAGGAAAACAGCTTTCACTAAAAAGTAAAAAATAAAAATTCTTTTCAAAAAACCGACTTCAAATGCCACTACAAAGAGTGAAATAATTTTGATGTAGGTGCACCTAGAAGTCGGACGATGTATGTAAGGTACAATAATAGTCCTTCACAATACCTACTCCATGTGCTTAGAAACGACAATAATATAGACAATCGTCCGACTTCGAATTGGTGCACCTACATCAAAATTATTTCACTCTTTGTAGTGGCATTTGAAGTCGGTTTTTTGAAAAGAATTTTTATCACAAATCCCGTGAGAACCATGAATTTTTCCGGGAAACAAGTAGATGATGTAACAAATCAAGGATATAGTCGATCTCCCTTCTAAACAGCCAAATCGTTTAAGTAGTTGCAGCGTGAGGTATGCCTCTACACAAACTTAAGACAACAGTTGCCCCCCCAACCCCCTTAGGAGGTGAGTTTTGTCCTTTCTTAGTGCATCCCTGGCATAAGGAACCTATTTGATGAAGGAGTCTATATATGTATTTGAATTTTTTATTTCAATACAGGTTCAAGAGCTATGCAAACCCCACTTATTCCTCCCGGCGGGCAAGGTGGAGGAGTTGTACGCAGCGCTGCGGCAGAAGGACGTGCAGATCTACGTGCAGCGCTGCAGGGCCGCGCCGCCGCCGCGCACGCGCCTCGTGGCCTGCTGCCTGTCCGCGCTGCGCGTCATATCGCTGGCCGACCCCTCCATACACGGCGCGCAGAACGCGACCGACCGCCTGCGAGAGATCGACTTCGACAGGTGAGCATTACCGGGGTGACGTGCATATGTACGCAGCGCTGCGGCAGAAGGACGTGCAGATCTACGTGCAGCGCTGCAGGGCCGCGCCGCCGCCGCGCACGCGCCTCGTGGCCTGCTGCCTGTCCGCGCTGCGCGTCATATCGCTGGCCGACCCCTCCATACACGGCGCGCAGAACGCGACCGACCGCCTGCGAGAGATCGACTTCGACAGGTGAGCATTACCGGGGTGACGTGCATATGTACGCAGCGCTGCGGCAGAAGGACGTGCAGATCTACGTGCAGCGCTGCAGGGCCGCGCCGCCGCCGCGCACGCGCCTCGTGGCCTGCTGCCTGTCCGCGCTGCGCGTCATATCGCTGGCCGACCCCTCCATACACGGCGCGCAGAACGCGACCGACCGCCTGCGAGAGATCGACTTCGACAGGTGAGCGTTACCGGGGCGACGTGCATGTGTACGCAGCGCTGCGGCAGAAGGACGTGCAGATCTACGTGCAGCGCTGCAGGGCCGCGCCGCCGCCGCGCACGCGCCTCGTGGCCTGCTGCCTGTCCGCGCTGCGCGTCATATCGCTGGCCGACCCCTCCATACACGGCGCGCAGAACGCGACCGACCGCCTGCGAGAGATCGACTTCGACAGGTGAGCGTTACCGGGGCGACGTGCATGTGTACGCAGCGCTGCGGCAGAAGGACGTGCAGATCTACGTGCAGCGCTGCAGGGCCGCGCCGCCGCCGCGCACGCGCCTCGTGGCCTGCTGCCTGTCCGCGCTGCGCGTCATATCGCTGGCCGACCCCTCCATACACGGCGCGCAGAACGCGACCGACCGCCTGCGAGAGATCGACTTCGACAGGTGAGCGTTACTTGGGCGACGTGCATGTGTACGCAGCGCTGCGGCAGAAGGACGTGCAGATCTACGTGCAGCGCTGCAGGGCCGCGCCGCCGCCGCGCACGCGCCTCGTGGCCTGCTGCCTGTCCGCGCTGCGCGTCATATCGCTGGCCGACCCCTCCATACACGGCGCGCAGAACGCGACCGACCGCCTGCGAGAGATCGACTTCGACAGGTGAGCGTTACCGGGGCGACGTGCATGTGTACGCAGCGCTGCGGCAGAAGGACGTGCAGATCTACGTGCAGCGCTGCAGGGCCGCGCCGCCGCCGCGCACGCGCCTCGTGGCCTGCTGCCTGTCCGCGCTGCGCGTCATATCGCTGGCCGACCCCTCCATACACGGCGCGCAGAACGCGACCGACCGCCTGCGAGAGATCGACTTCGACAGGTGAGCGTTACTTGGGCGACGTGCATGTGTACGCAGCGCTGCGGCAGAAGGACGTGCAGATCTACGTGCAGCGCTGCAGGGCCGCGCCGCCGCCGCGCACGCGCCTCGTGGCCTGCTGCCTGTCCGCGCTGCGCGTCATATCGCTGGCCGACCCCTCCATACACGGCGCGCAGAACGCGACCGACCGCCTGCGAGAGATCGACTTCGACAGGTGAGCGTTACCGGGGCGACGTGCATGTGTACGCAGCGCTGCGGCAGAAGGACGTGCAGATCTACGTGCAGCGCTGCAGGGCCGCGCCGCCGCCGCGCACGCGCCTCGTGGCCTGCTGCCTGTCCGCGCTGCGCGTCATATCGCTGGCCGACCCCTCCATACACGGCGCGCAGAACGCGACCGACCGCCTGCGAGAGATCGACTTCGACAGGTGAGCGTTACCGGGGCGACGTGCATGTGTACGCAGCGCTGCGGCAGAAGGACGTGCAGATCTACGTGCAGCGCTGCAGGGCCGCGCCGCCGCCGCGCACGCGCCTCGTGGCCTGCTGCCTGTCCGCGCTGCGCGTCATATCGCTGGCCGACCCCTCCATACACGGCGCGCAGAACGCGACCGACCGCCTGCGAGAGATCGACTTCGACAGGTGAGCGTTACCGGGGCGACGTGCATGTGTACGCAGCGCTGCGGCAGAAGGACGTGCAGATCTACGTGCAGCGCTGCAGGGCCGCGCCGCCGCCGCGCACGCGCCTCGTGGCCTGCTGCCTGTCCGCGCTGCGCGTGATATCGCTGGCCGACCCCTCCATACACGGCGCGCAGAACGCGACCGACCGCCTGCGAGAGATCGACTTCGACAGGTGAGCGTTACCGGGGCGACGTGCATTTGTACGTTACAATAAGATCTTAAATAAATGTTTACAACCCATTACATTTTACCAAAAATATTGGTGTATGAATATTAAATTCTTAAAAATAATAAAGACACAATGAGAACATTAACGTAAAATAGCAAAATTATATCATAATATTATTATCAATTAGATTAATTACAATTATTAAAAATTTAAAATGTTATCGTCCATAATATAATCCTTAATGTCATAGTAGAGTTTGTTCGTCAACAGATCAAAAATTTTATTTTAAAATATTGTCAATGGCTTATCGCGTATACTATCAGGTAATTTATTAAATAGAGTTATTGCGGTGCAATGCGGTACACATATTTTGTTCTTCCGACACGTTATAAGATTTTCGTTATTTTTATGAATGTTACCGGGGCGACGTGCATTTATACGCAGCGCTGCGGCAGAAGGACGCGCAGGTCTACATGTTTCTTCGCTTCCTGCTTGTCTTTTGTATGCCAAACGTTGATACTTGATATCAAAATGTTGAAGACAAATAAAAATTGGAGCTGATGGACGTCCTTTTGAAGGGATTATAATCTACTAAAATATTTTGCCGCTTGATGCCAGCGACTCCCCGCCGTCACTCTACTTACCGTCATTCATATCCGCCTACAAAAAGCGCACAAAATGCTTCTTTTTACTGATCGCATTGCATTGCATTGCTTCATTGGAAGATAACTCTGAGACATTACTTTTTAAATATGTACAAGTTGTATTCAGGTCATGAAACTTAAATGAATCATTTATGGATGGTTCTAGTCCCTGGCCCGAGGACGGCATCGAGTTCACGACGCTGTGGTGCCGCGCGGTGAGCGTGAGCTGCGCGCTGTGGCAGCTGCGCCTGCGCGACTTCCCGCAGCCGCTGCTCAGCATGAGCGAGCTGCGCCTGTGGGGCACCCTGATGGCGGCCGAGGAGCAGCCGCCGCCGAGAGGTAAAGCCTAGCCCGGGGCCCGAGGACGGCATCGAGTTCACGACGCTGTGGTGCCGCGCGGTGAGCGTGAGCTGCGCGCTGTGGCAGCTGCGCCTGCGCGACTTCCCGCAGCCGCTGCTCAGCATGAGCGAGCTGCGCCTGTGGGGCACCCTGATGGCGGCCGAGGAGCAGCCGCCGCCGAGAGGTAAAGCCTAGCCCGGGGCCCGAGGACGGCATCGAGTTCACGACGCTGTGGTGCCGCGCGGTGAGCGTGAGCTGCGCGCTGTGGCAGCTGCGCCTGCGCGACTTCCCGCAGCCGCTGCTCAGCATGAGCGAGCTGCGCCTGTGGGGCACCCTGATGGCGGCCGAGGAGCAGCCGCCGCCGAGAGGTAAAGCCTAGCCCGGGGCCCGAGGACGGCATCGAGTTCACGACGCTGTGGTGCCGCGCGGTGAGCGTGAGCTGCGCGCTGTGGCAGCTGCGCCTGCGCGACTTCCCGCAGCCGCTGCTCAGCATGAGCGAGCTGCGCCTGTGGGGCACCCTGATGGCGGCCGAGGAGCAGCCGCCGCCGAGAGGTAAAGCCTAGCCCGGGGCCCGAGGACGGCATCGAGTTCACGACGCTGTGGTGCCGCGCGGTGAGCGTGAGCTGCGCGCTGTGGCAGCTGCGCCTGCGCGACTTCCCGCAGCCGCTGCTCAGCATGAGCGAGCTGCGCCTGTGGGGCACCCTGATGGCGGCCGAGGAGCAGCCGCCGCCGAGAGGTAAAGCCTAGCCCGGGGCCCGAGGACGGCATCGAGTTCACGACGCTGTGGTGCCGCGCGGTGAGCGTGAGCTGCGCGCTGTGGCAGCTGCGCCTGCGCGACTTCCCGCAGCCGCTGCTCAGCATGAGCGAGCTGCGCCTGTGGGGCACCCTGATGGCGGCCGAGGAGCAGCCGCCGCCGAGAGGTAAAGCCTAGCCCGGGGCCCGAGGACGGCATCGAGTTCACGACGCTGTGGTGCCGCGCGGTGAGCGTGAGCTGCGCGCTGTGGCAGCTGCGCCTGCGCGACTTCCCGCAGCCGCTGCTCAGCATGAGCGAGCTGCGCCTGTGGGGCACCCTGATGGCGGCCGAGGAGCAGCCGCCGCCGAGAGGTAAAGCCTAGCCCGGGGCCCGAGGACGGCATCGAGTTCACGACGCTGTGGTGCCGCGCGGTGAGCGTGAGCTGCGCGCTGTGGCAGCTGCGCCTGCGCGACTTCCCGCAGCCGCTGCTCAGCATGAGCGAGCTGCGCCTGTGGGGCACCCTGATGGCGGCCGAGGAGCAGCCGCCGCCGAGAGGTAAAGCCTAGCCCGGGGCCCGAGGACGGCATCGAGTTCACGACGCTGTGGTGCCGCGCGGTGAGCGTGAGCTGCGCGCTGTGGCAGCTGCGCCTGCGCGACTTCCCGCAGCCGCTGCTCAGCATGAGCGAGCTGCGCCTGTGGGGCACCCTGATGGCGGCCGAGGAGCAGCCGCCGCCGAGAGGTAAAGAATAATGGACACGATTCCATACCAAAGATACTTGCCTGCGGCTCGGGTAGTTAACAATGACTAAAAAATATAATATTCACGTGGACTAAAGAACATTTTTTAAAGCATTTATGAGTTGAATTAAATATAACAGCATAATTTTGATTGCGTGTTTTTTGCTGGGAAATATTTTCTGGGTATGTGTCAAAAATTATTGGCATAAATGTACAGCCAGTGTCCTTTTAGTTCCACACAGAACCACTGTTCAGTGTCTATCTAAGTGTTATAGATATATAATACGTAAAACTCTGATTGCAGCGGTGAGAACAGTGAGCATAGAGCAGGGCGAGCCGTGGGGCGCGCTGGAGCTGGAGCGCAGCATGATGCCGCTCAAGTGGTACTACGACCTGTGCTGCGAGATGACGGAGTACAGCTACGCGTTCGGCCCGTGCTGGGAGCCCGTCATCGCACATTGTAATCTAGGTACACCATTGCAGCGGTGAGAACAGTGAGCATAGAGCAGGGCGAGCCGTGGGGCGCGCTGGAGCTGGAGCGCAGCATGATGCCGCTCAAGTGGTACTACGACCTGTGCTGCGAGATGACGGAGTACAGCTACGCGTTCGGCCCGTGCTGGGAGCCCGTCATCGCACATTGTAATCTAGGTACACCATTGCAGCGGTGAGAACAGTGAGCATAGAGCAGGGCGAGCCGTGGGGCGCGCTGGAGCTGGAGCGCAGCATGATGCCGCTCAAGTGGTACTACGACCTGTGCTGCGAGATGACGGAGTACAGCTACGCGTTCGGCCCGTGCTGGGAGCCCGTCATCGCACATTGTAATCTAGGTACACCATTGCAGCGGTGAGAACAGTGAGCATAGAGCAGGGCGAGCCGTGGGGCGCGCTGTAGCTGGAGCGCAGCATGATGCCGCTCAAGTGGTACTACGACCTGTGCTGCGAGATGACGGAGTACAGCTACGCGTTCGGCCCGTGCTGGGAGCCCGTCATCGCACATTGTAATCTAGGTACACCATTGCAGCGGTGAGAACAGTGAGCATAGAGCAGGGCGAGCCGTGGGGCGCGCTGTAGCTGGAGCGCAGCATGATGCCGCTCAAGTGGTACTACGACCTGTGCTGCGAGATGACGGAGTACAGCTACGCGTTCGGCCCGTGCTGGGAGCCCGTCATCGCACATTGTAATCTAGGTACACCATTGCAGCGGTGAGAACAGTGAGCATAGAGCAGGGCGAGCCGTGGGGCGCGCTGGAGCTGGAGCGCAGCATGATGCCGCTCAAGTGGTACTACGACCTGTGCTGCGAGATGACGGAGTACAGCTACGCGTTCGGCCCGTGCTGGGAGCCCGTCATCGCACATTGTAATCTAGGTACACCATTGCAGCGGTGAGAACAGTGAGCATAGAGCAGGGCGAGCCGTGGGGCGCGCTGGAGCTGGAGCGCAGCATGATGCCGCTCAAGTGGTACTACGACCTGTGCTGCGAGATGACGGAGTACAGCTACGCGTTCGGCCCGTGCTGGGAGCCCGTCATCGCACATTGTAATCTAGGTACACCATTGCAGCGGTGAGAACAGTGAGCATAGAGCAGGGCGAGCCGTGGGGCGCGCTGGAGCTGGAGCGCAGCATGATGCCGCTCAAGTGGTACTACGACCTGTGCTGCGAGATGACGGAGTACAGCTACGCGTTCGGCCCGTGCTGGGAGCCCGTCATCGCACATTGTAATCTAGGTACACCATTGCAGCGGTGAGAACAGTGAGCATAGAGCAGGGCGAGCCGTGGGGCGCGCTGGAGCTGGAGCGCAGCATGATGCCGCTCAAGTGGTACTACGACCTGTGCTGCGAGATGACGGAGTACAGCTACGCGTTAGGCCCGTGCTGGGAGCCCGTCATCGCACATTGTAATCTAGGTACACCATTGCAGCGGTGAGAACAGTGAGCATAGAGCAGGGCGAGCCGTGGGGCGCGCTGGAGCTGGAGCGCAGCATGATGCCGCTCAAGTGGTACTACGACCTGTGCTGCGAGATGACGGAGTACAGCTACGCGTTCGGCCCGTGCTGGGAGCCCGTCATCGCACATTGTAATCTAGGTACACCATTGCAGCGGTGAGAACAGTGAGCATAGAGCAGGGCGAGCCGTGGGGCGCGCTGGAGCTGGAGCGCAGCATGATGCCGCTCAAGTGGTACTACGACCTGTGCTGCGAGATGACGGAGTACAGCTACGCGTTCGGCCCGTGCTGGGAGCCCGTCATCGCACATTGTAATCTAGGTACACCATTGCAGCGGTGAGAACAGTGAGCATAGAGCAGGGCGAGCCGTGGGGCGCGCTGGAGCTGGAGCGCAGCATGATGCCGCTCAAGTGGTACTACGACCTGTGCTGCGAGATGACGGAGTACAGCTACGCGTTCGGCCCGTGCTGGGAGCCCGTCATCGCACATTGTAATCTAGGTACACCATTGCAGCGGTGAGAACAGTGAGCATAGAGCAGGGCGAGCCGTGGGGCGCGCTGGAGCTGGAGCGCAGCATGATGCCGCTCAAGTGGTACTACGACCTGTGCTGCGAGATGACGGAGTACAGCTACGCGTTCGGCCCGTGCTGGGAGCCCGTCATCGCACATTGTAATCTAGGTACACCATTGCAGCGGTGAGAACAGTGAGCATAGTGCAGGGCGAGCCGTGGGGCGCGCTGGAGCTGGAGCGCAGCATGATGCCGCTCAAGTGGTACTACGACCTGTGCTGCGAGATGACGGAGTACAGCTACGCGTTCGGCCCGTGCTGGGAGCCCGTCATCGCACATTGTAATCTAGGTACACCATTGCAGCGGTGAGAACAGTGAGCATAGAGCAGGGCGAGCCGTGGGGCGCGCTGGAGCTGGAGCGCAGCATGATGCCGCTCAAGTGGTACTACGACCTGTGCTGCGAGATGACGGAGTACAGCTACGCGTTCGGCCCGTGCTGGGAGCCCGTCATCGCACATTGTAATCTAGGTACACCATTGCAGCGGTGAGAACAGTGAGCATAGAGCAGGGCGAGCCGTGGGGCGCGCTGGAGCTGGAGCGCAGCATGATGCCGCTCAAGTGGTACTACGACCTGTGCTGCGAGATGACGGAGTACAGCTACGCGTTCGGCCCGTGCTGGGAGCCCGTCATCGCACATTGTAATCTAGGTACACCATTGCAGCGGTGAGAACAGTGAGCATAGAGCAGGGCGAGCCGTGGGGCGCGCTGGAGCTGGAGCGCAGCATGATGCCGCTCAAGTGGTACTACGACCTGTGCTGCGAGATGACGGAGTACAGCTACGCGTTCGGCCCGTGCTGGGAGCCCGTCATCGCACATTGTAATCTAGGTACACCATTGCAGCGGTGAGAACAGTGAGCATAGAGCAGGGCGAGCCGTGGGGCGCGCTGGAGCTGGAGCGCAGCATGATGCCGCTCAAGTGGTACTACGACCTGTGCTGCGAGATGACGGAGTACAGCTACGCGTTCGGCCCGTGCTGGGAGCCCGTCATCGCACATTGTAATCTAGGTACACCATTGCAGCGGTGAGAACAGTGAGCATAGAGCAGGGCGAGCCGTGGGGCGCGCTGGAGCTGGAGCGCAGCATGATGCCGCTCAAGTGGTACTACGACCTGTGCTGCGAGATGACGGAGTACAGCTACGCGTTCGGCCCGTGCTGGGAGCCCGTCATCGCACATTGTAATCTAGGTACACCATTGCAGCGGTGAGAACAGTGAGCATAGAGCAGGGCGAGCCGTGGGGCGCGCTGGAGCTGGAGCGCAGCATGATGCCGCTCAAGTGGTACTACGACCTGTGCTGCGAGATGACGGAGTACAGCTACGCGTTCGGCCCGTGCTGGGAGCCCGTCATCGCACATTGTAATCTAGGTACACCATTGCAGCGGTGAGAACAGTGAGCATAGAGCAGGGCGAGCCGTGGGGCGCGCTGGAGCTGGAGCGCAGCATGATGCCGCTCAAGTGGTACTACGACCTGTGCTGCGAGATGACGGAGTACAGCTACGCGTTCGGCCCGTGCTGGGAGCCCGTCATCGCACATTGTAATCTAGGTACACCATTGCAGCGGTGAGAACAGTGAGCATAGAGCAGGGCGAGCCGTGGGGCGCGCTGTAGCTGGAGCGCAGCATGATGCCGCTCAAGTGGTACTACGACCTGTGCTGCGAGATGACGGAGTACAGCTACGCGTTCGGCCCGTGCTGGGAGCCCGTCATCGCACATTGTAATCTAGGTACACCATTGCAGCGGTGAGAACAGTGAGCATAGAGCAGGGCGAGCCGTGGGGCGCGCTGGAGCTGGAGCGCAGCATGATGCCGCTCAAGTGGTACTACGACCTGTGCTGCGAGATGACGGAGTACAGCTACGCGTTCGGCCCGTGCTGGGAGCCCGTCATCGCACATTGTAATCTAGGTACACCATTGCAGCGGTGAGAACAGTGAGCATAGAGCAGGGCGAGCCGTGGGGCGCGCTGGAGCTGGAGCGCAGCATGATGCCGCTCAAGTGGTACTACGACCTGTGCTGCGAGATGACGGAGTACAGCTACGCGTTCGGCCCGTGCTGGGAGCCCGTCATCGCACATTGTAATCTAGGTACACCATTGCAGCGGTGAGAACAGTGAGCATAGAGCAGGGCGAGCCGTGGGGCGCGCTGGAGCTGGAGCGCAGCATGATGCCGCTCAAGTGGTACTACGACCTGTGCTGCGAGATGACGGAGTACAGCTACGCGTTCGGCCCGTGCTGGGAGCCCGTCATCGCACATTGTAATCTAGGTACACCATTGCAGCGGTGAGAACAGTGAGCATAGAGCAGGGCGAGCCGTGGGGCGCGCTGGAGCTGGAGCGCAGCATGATGCCGCTCAAGTGGTACTACGACCTGTGCTGCGAGATGACGGAGTACAGCTACGCGTTCGGCCCGTGCTGGGAGCCCGTCATCGCACATTGTAATCTAGGTACACCATTGCAGCGGTGAGAACAGTGAGCATAGAGCAGGGCGAGCCGTGGGGCGCGCTGGAGCTGGAGCGCAGCATGATGCCGCTCAAGTGGTACTACGACCTGTGCTGCGAGATGACGGAGTACAGCTACGCGTTCGGCCCGTGCTGGGAGCCCGTCATCGCACATTGTAATCTAGGTACACCATTGCAGCGGTGAGAACAGTGAGCATAGAGCAGGGCGAGCCGTGGGGCGCGCTGGAGCTGGAGCGCAGCATGATGCCGCTCAAGTGGTACTACGACCTGTGCTGCGAGATGACGGAGTACAGCTACGCGTTCGGCCCGTGCTGGGAGCCCGTCATCGCACATTGTAATCTAGGTACACCATTGCAGCGGTGAGAACAGTGAGCATAGAGCAGGGCGAGCCGTGGGGCGCGCTGGAGCTGGAGCGCAGCATGATGCCGCTCAAGTGGTACTACGACCTGTGCTGCGAGATGACGGAGTACAGCTACGCGTTCGGCCCGTGCTGGGAGCCCGTCATCGCACATTGTAATCTAGGTACACCATTGCAGCGGTGAGAACAGTGAGCATAGAGCAGGGCGAGCCGTGGGGCGCGCTGGAGCTGGAGCGCAGCATGATGCCGCTCAAGTGGTACTACGACCTGTGCTGCGAGATGACGGAGTACAGCTACGCGTTCGGCCCGTGCTGGGAGCCCGTCATCGCACATTGTAATCTAGGTACACCATTGCAGCGGTGAGAACAGTGAGCATAGTGCAGGGCGAGCCGTGGGGCGCGCTGGAGCTGGAGCGCAGCATGATGCCGCTCAAGTGGTACTACGACCTGTGCTGCGAGATGACGGAGTACAGCTACGCGTTCGGCCCGTGCTGGGAGCCCGTCATCGCACATTGTAATCTAGGTACACCATTGCAGCGGTGAGAACAGTGAGCATAGAGCAGGGCGAGCCGTGGGGCGCGCTGGAGCTGGAGCGCAGCATGATGCCGCTCAAGTGGTACTACGACCTGTGCTGCGAGATGACGGAGTACAGCTACGCGTTCGGCCCGTGCTGGGAGCCCGTCATCGCACATTGTAATCTAGGTACACCATTGCAGCGGTGAGAACAGTGAGCATAGAGCAGGGCGAGCCGTGGGGCGCGCTGGAGCTGGAGCGCAGCATGATGCCGCTCAAGTGGTACTACGACCTGTGCTGCGAGATGACGGAGTACAGCTACGCGTTCGGCCCGTGCTGGGAGCCCGTCATCGCACATTGTAATCTAGGTACACCATTGCAGCGGTGAGAACAGTGAGCATAGAGCAGGGCGAGCCGTGGGGCGCGCTGGAGCTGGAGCGCAGCATGATGCCGCTCAAGTGGTACTACGACCTGTGCTGCGAGATGACGGAGTACAGCTACGCGTTCGGCCCGTGCTGGGAGCCCGTCATCGCACATTGTAATCTAGGTACACCATTGCAGCGGTGAGAACAGTGAGCATAGAGCAGGGCGAGCCGTGGGGCGCGCTGGAGCTGGAGCGCAGCATGATGCCGCTCAAGTGGTACTACGACCTGTGCTGCGAGATGACGGAGTACAGCTACGCGTTCGGCCCGTGCTGGGAGCCCGTCATCGCACATTGTAATCTAGGTACACCATTGCAGCGGTGAGAACAGTGAGCATAGAGCAGGGCGAGCCGTGGGGCGCGCTGGAGCTGGAGCGCAGCATGATGCCGCTCAAGTGGTACTACGACCTGTGCTGCGAGATGACGGAGTACAGCTACGCGTTCGGCCCGTGCTGGGAGCCCGTCATCGCACATTGTAATCTAGGTACACCATTGCAGCGGTGAGAACAGTGAGCATAGAGCAGGGCGAGCCGTGGGGCGCGCTGGAGCTGGAGCGCAGCATGATGCCGCTCAAGTGGTACTACGACCTGTGCTGCGAGATGACGGAGTACAGCTACGCGTTCGGCCCGTGCTGGGAGCCCGTCATCGCACATTGTAATCTAGGTACACCATTGCAGCGGTGAGAACAGTGAGCATAGAGCAGGGCGAGCCGTGGGGCGCGCTGGAGCTGGAGCGCAGCATGATGCCGCTCAAGTGGTACTACGACCTGTGCTGCGAGATGACGGAGTACAGCTACGCGTTCGGCCCGTGCTGGGAGCCCGTCATCGCACATTGTAATCTAGGTACACCATTGCAGCGGTGAGAACAGTGAGCATAGAGCAGGGCGAGCCGTGGGGCGCGCTGGAGCTGGAGCGCAGCATGATGCCGCTCAAGTGGTACTACGACCTGTGCTGCGAGATGACGGAGTACAGCTACGCGTTCGGCCCGTGCTGGGAGCCCGTCATCGCACATTGTAATCTAGGTACACCATTGCAGCGGTGAGAACAGTGAGCATAGAGCAGGGCGAGCCGTGGGGCGCGCTGGAGCTGGAGCGCAGCATGATGCCGCTCAAGTGGTACTACGACCTGTGCTGCGAGATGACGGAGTACAGCTACGCGTTCGGCCCGTGCTGGGAGCCCGTCATCGCACATTGTAATCTAGGTACACCATTGCAGCGGTGAGAACAGTGAGCATAGAGCAGGGCGAGCCGTGGGGCGCGCTGGAGCTGGAGCGCAGCATGATGCCGCTCAAGTGGTACTACGACCTGTGCTGCGAGATGACGGAGTACAGCTACGCGTTCGGCCCGTGCTGGGAGCCCGTCATCGCACATTGTAATCTAGGTACACTATTTTACAAGACACTTATCGTTACCGAACCTTCTGTAAGGCGAACCCTAGACCTACAATAACATTGAACAATATATTTAATTGTACAATAAGATTGAATTGCGTTTTGAATCCAAACGTTCAATTATATTGCACAATAATAAGAACTTCCCAAATTGTAACATGCAAGCAACATGTCCACACAAGATTAAGCTGCAGCTGTAATGCTATTGCTTGTGGCTAAGCGTAAACGTAAACTCCAAACGCCACTACAAAGAGTGAAAAAATTTTTAATGTACACCAATTCAAATATGGTGCAATAAAAATTAAACTCGCTCAAACTTTCGTTCAATCATTGCGCATTCTTCAATATTAGTCGTAGACGATTAATTATATTGCACAATTCACATTATTGCGCAATATAATTGATCGTCTAGGGTTCGCCTAATGGTGTAAATTAGACATTGCTTCAGGAGGCATACATTCAGCTTTGGACGTCCATTGGCGGAGCCAAATGAACAAGTGCTTACATTTTTCTGCGATGTCATAAAGCTTCGGAAACAAGAGGTTGTGATATGTGATGTGATATTCAAGGGCAAACTATATCCTTCTATTTCCAGCCTTCGACCAAGTGTCTCGCCCTTCGCTGGACCCGTCAGCGCCGCTGGCGTGGTGGGACAAAGTGAGGCTGCTGTTCCACGGGCGGCTCACCGTGAACTGCTCCAAGTTCACGTGCTTGCTGCACGTGTCTCTGGACCCTTACAACACCACTGAGGAAATGGAAGTCACGTGGAGCGACCTCGTACTCGACTGGACCAATGGTATGATACTTTTCCAAAGGGGTTTCACTGGCACTTTAGTAGGTAGTAAGGCACTTTAGGTAGTACACACTGCCAACCTCTATAGTGGCAATTTTAACAGTTACGTGTCAGTTTATGTTGTTTTGATATTGTTTTTGGCAGTCGGTCATAAAAGGCTACTAAAATTCTAGAAACTCTAATTTTATAGCTATTTTAAAGCAACTTTTAAGAAAACCTTTTTTCTTTTAAATGTCTTGACATTTTAAATGTATTTTTGATTTTGTACCAAAGTGATTCAGATGCCCTAACGTTTAACAGGCAAGCTGGGTTTCCTGGGCGAGCTGAAAGTGTTCGTGCGCACGGCGAGCAAGTACGACGACTGCCGCGTGCTGCGCGTGCCCGTGCTGCGCCTGGCCGTGAAGCTGGGCTGGCAGTGCGTGGGCGACCCGCGCGACCACCACGCCGTGGCGCCGTGCGCGCCCACGCGCCTGCCGGAGTACTCCAGCAACCAGGTACGACGACTGCCGCGTGCTGCGCGTGCCCGTGCTGCGCCTGGCCGTGAAGCTGGGCTGGCAGTGCGTGGGCGACCCGCGCGACCACCACGCCGTGGCGCCGTGCGCGCCCACGCGCCTGCCGGAATACTCCAGCAACCAGGTACGACGACTGCCGCGTGCTGCGCGTGCCCGTGCTGCGCCTGGCCGTGAAGCTGGGCTGGCAGTGCGTGGGCGACACGCGCGACCACCACGCCGTGGCGCCGTGCGCGCCCACGCGCCTGCCGGAGTACTCCAGCAACCAGGTACGACGACTGCCGCGTGCTGCGCGTGCCCGTGCTGCGCCTGGCCGTGAAGCTGGGCTGGCAGTGCGTGGGCGACCCGCGCGACCACCACGCCGTGGCGCCGTGCGCGCCCACGCGCCTGCCGGAGTACTCCAGCAACCAGGTACGACGACTGCCGCGTGCTGCGCGTGCCCGTGCTGCGCCTGGCCGTGAAGCTGGGCTGGCAGTGCGTGGGCGACACGCGCGACCACCACGCCGTGGCGCCGTGCGCGCCCACGCGCCTGCCGGAGTACTCCAGCAACCAGGTACGACGACTGCCGCGTGCTGCGCGTGCCCGTGCTGCGCCTGGCCGTGAAGCTGGGCTGGCAGTGCGTGGGCGACCCGCGCGACCACCACGCCGTGGCGCCGTGCGCGCCCACGCGCCTGCCGGAGTACTCCAGCAACCAGGTACGACGACTGCCGCGTGCTGCGCGTGCCCGTGCTGCGCCTGGCCGTGAAGCTGGGCTGGCAGTGCGTGGGCGACACGCGCGACCACCACGCCGTGGCGCCGTGCGCGCCCACGCGCCTGCCGGAGTACTCCAGCAACCAGGTACGACGACTGCCGCGTGCTGCGCGTGCCCGTGCTGCGCCTGGCCGTGAAGCTAGGCTGGCAGTGCGTGGGCGACCCGCGCGACCACCACGCCGTGGCGCCGTGCGCGCCCACGCGCCTGCCGGAGTACTCCAGCAACCAGGTACGACGACTGCCGCGTGCTGCGCGTGCCCGTGCTGCGCCTGGCCGTGAAGCTGGGCTGGCAGTGCGTGGGCGACCCGCGCGACCACCACGCCGTGGCGCCGTGCGCGCCCACGCGCCTGCCGGAGTACTCCAGCAACCAGATACGACGACTGCCGCGTGCTGCGCGTGCCCGTGCTGCGCCTGGCCGTGAAGCTGGGCTGGCAGTGCGTGGGCGACCCGCGCGACCACCACGCCGTGGCGCCGTGCGCGCCCACGCGCCTGCCGGAGTACTCCAGCAACCAGGTACGACGACTGCCGCGTGCTGCGCGTGCCCGTGCTGCGCCTGGCCGTGAAGCTGGGCTGGCAGTGCGTGGGCGACCCGCGCGACCACCACGCCGTGGCGCCGTGCGCGCCCACGCGCCTGTCGGAGTACTCCAGCAACCAGGTACGACGACTGCCGCGTGCTGCGCGTGCCCGTGCTGCGCCTGGCCGTGAAGCTGGGTTGGCAGTGCCTGCGTCCTTATCATATGGTAGTGCCGAACTCTTACCGACTAAAACCCCTCCGTTATCCGATGTTGCAATATGCCTGCCGTTAAGCCTAACACGGCAACATAATGGTCCCTTAAAGTTTTTTTACACTAGAATCAAGTACTTGACTGCAATCACACTTGATGCAATGTAAGTGATGATGCAGCCGAAAATTTTATGGAAACCGGAACGCTAGATCGCTTGGCGGTGCGTCTCTGGTAAAGTGGTAACTAGCTACGGCCAAAGCCTACCACCAGGTCAGACCTGGGCCAATTTAGAATAAGCCAGTTTAGGATTTATGAATTTCTAAATTAGCTTTTCTTTGTCTCGTTGTCTCTTTGTCTCGTAGAATTGATAATCACTTTTAATAACCCCTGAATTGCAACTGATGGAATTCTTTCTCCATAAAGTTAAAATACATAAAGCATCGCCACAGACCTTTTCAAACGCCTGAAACATAAGCGTTTATTAAGAAGTTGAACACTGAGAAGTTCATACATATTCTATACTCATTTCACAGGAACACGACTCGTACAGAGCGTTTCGCTCGCAAGGTCTCGACTTGCATCTGAGTATGGACACCAAACCGATAGACGGGGACGGACCGGTTCTTCTCTTGTACGGAAGCACTCTAAGGTAATAGTAATGGTCTAACTGAGGTATAAATCTATTAGACTAACTCTAACTTACTTGCCTTAGTCTTAGACCTTGTTTACATTGCTATTGAATCCTCCATCAGTCTCAAGGTCGTTCGGTCGTGCCTGCCTTTTTTGAAAATGAAAATGAAAATGAAAAATCTTTATTTTCACATAGGCCCAATTAAAAGGCTCTTATGAAAAGTCAAAACTCTACCGCCAGGTTCGGAAAGCAGGTTTGCACCGAGAAGAACTGGCAAGAAACTCGGCACTTGCTCTTTTCAAAAAAAATGTCATTATATACAATTTCTTAAATAATATCAATAATTATTACATAATCTTTAAGATATCTCGTGAAGAGATGGAAATATATCCCTATCATTCCAACAATTCTTGTCATTGAAAAATTCTTCAATAGTATAGTAACCCCGACTTATTAGATGTTTTTGACAGTGACTTTAAACCTGTGTAAATGTAAGTCCAAAACAGACTTCGGGATCATATTGTAGAAGCGTACACTCAACCCCACAAAGGACTTCTGTACTTTACGTAAACGGTGTGGTACTACAACTAACTTGTGTCCGCCATTTCTAATTGGACGTTTACTTACATCTATACGTTGCTTATAATTATTAATGTTTTGACGTACAAAGAGTAAGCAATTATAAATGTATTGAGATGCCATTGTAAGAACACCTATTTCTTTAAATTTTTGGCGAAGAGATAATAGAATACCATAGGACATAACACTGTGGAAATAGGCATAATAGACAAGCTTGGCTGTATCAATGTCTGTTAACTGCCTAATTTTTCTCACAGCATAGGCAGCTGAACTAAGTTTACCTGCCAGAGTCTCAACATGAGCGCCCCATTGTAGTTTATCGTCTAAGGTTACCCCCAGAAATACTGTAGAGTTTTCCATTTTTAGTGTTTCACCATTCACAATCACCTTTTTGTTGGTAGCTACATTTTTTACGTTTGGTAGTGCGAACTCAATACACTTAGTCTTCTTTGAGTTTAAAAGTAAATTGTTAACAGTGAACCAATGCGATACATGCGCGATAGCACAATTTACGTCGTCAAAGTTGTCTTTACCTCTATCAGTTTTAAAAACCAAAGAAGTGTCATCAGCAAACAATACTATCTCGCAAATACCGTTTACATGGTGCGGCAAATCATTTATGTACACTAAAAATAGAAAAGGGCCCAATATTGAACCCTGTGGCACACCTATTATGGGGGCATTATTTTGTTCTATATAGGTCTTAAAAACTGAAAAAAGGTTTTTTTAGACAAGTTTTTATAACTCGTAACTAAAGCTTGCTTGCTTGTAATAAAGAAGCAATGGGCCCTCGGTAATCGGAAGGAATTATGTTGAATAATTTTCTTATTAAAAAATGATTGTCGTTCGCAGATGGTTTGAAAGCCTGAAGCTAATCCTATCGGGCACGACGCGACCGACGCGGCGCGGGCGCGTGTTCAAGAACCTGCGTCCGCGCAAACCGCAGCTCTCCAGACACTACCGTAACGTCAGCATGTCGCTGACGCTGCACAATTTACAGGTCTGTACAAGAATTATTATATTAACTGAATGATCTTTCGATAAATTATCTTATTATTTCAAAAAGGTATATATCCTACTATATTTTACGTGTTTTTTTTATTACGTAGCGTATTTCGGACCAAGGTTTTGTCCAATTACAGCTTGTTTAAACTTTAGAAAGCACAATTTTCTGATGATGTCCTAGGATACAAACTGTCTGTTTCGCTTGGCATCAATCATCCTAAGTATATATAATTTTGTCGGTATTTTTGTACGTGGTTGGTAACATTAACTAGCGTTTGACATTAGAAATCCGCTAGAATATTTGTTCAATTTTTTTTTAAGGACTATCAGAATCTTCGGGACTTTTTTTACCGAAGCTCATTGCCATTTCTAGTGACATAAGGCCTAGTCTAGATGACGGCAGTTTAAAGGCTGAACCACTCGGCAGGTGTTCTACTGGTCGTCGTCGTCGATGCAGCGCGGCATCGAGATGCTGGGCGTGCGCGTGACGTGCGGCTCGCGGCACCGCCTGTCGCTGGTGCAGGGCTCGGACGCGCTGACCCGCCGCGCGCGCGCCGTGTGGGCCACGCTCTACATGAACTGCGACCTCAACGACGCGGAGATCTGGCTCAAGACGCCTGCGCAGCGCGACTCTTGCGACGACAGGGACGCTGATGAGGTGAGGGTTCCCGCAGGTGTTCTACTGGTCGTCGTCGTCGATGCAGCGCGGCATCGAGATGCTGGGCGTGCGCGTGACGTGCGGCTCGCGGCACCGCCTGTCGCTGGTGCAGGGCTCGGACGCGCTGACCCGCCGCGCGCGCGCCGTGTGGGCCACGCTCTACATGAACTGCGACCTCAACGACGCGGAGATCTGGCTCAAGACGCCTGCGCAGCGCGACTCTTGCGACGACAGGGACGCTGATGAGGTGAGGGTTCCCGCAGGTGTTCTACTGGTCGTCGTCGTCGATGCAGCGCGGCATCGAGATGCTGGGCGTGCGCGTGACGTGCGGCTCGCGGCACCGCCTGTCGCTGGTGCAGGGCTCGGACGCGCTGACCCGCCGCGCGCGCGCCGTGTGGGCCACGCTCTACATGAACTGCGACCTCAACGACGCGGAGATCTGGCTCAAGACGCCTGCGCAGCGCGACTCTTGCGACGACAGGGACGCTGATGAGGTGAGGGTTCCCGCAGGTGTTCTACTGGTCGTCGTCGTCGATGCAGCGCGGCATCGAGATGCTGGGCGTGCGCGTGACGTGCGGCTCGCGGCACCGCCTGTCGCTGGTGCAGGGCTCGGACGCGCTGACCCGCCGCGCGCGCGCCGTGTGGGCCACGCTCTACATGAACTGCGACCTCAACGACGCGGAGATCTGGCTCAAGACGCCTGCGCAGCGCGACTCTTGCGACGACAGGGACGCTGATGAGGTGAGGGTTCCCGCAGGTGTTCTACTGGTCGTCGTCGTCGATGCAGCGCGGCATCGAGATGCTGGGCGTGCGCGTGACGTGCGGCTCGCGGCACCGCCTGTCGCTGGTGCAGGGCTCGGACGCGCTGACCCGCCGCGCGCGCGCCGTGTGGGCCACGCTCTACATGAACTGCGACCTCAACGACGCGGAGATCTGGCTCAAGACGCCTGCGCAGCGCGACTCTTGCGACGACAGGGACGCTGATGAGGTGAGGGTTCCCGCAGGTGTTCTACTGGTCGTCGTCGTCGATGCAGCGCGGCATCGAGATGCTGGGCGTGCGCGTGACGTGCTGCTCGCGGCACCGCCTGTCGCTGGTGCAGGGCTCGGACGCGCTGACCCGCCGCGCGCGCGCCGTGTGGGCCACGCTCTACATGAACTGCGACCTCAACGACGCGGAGATCTGGCTCAAGACGCCTGCGCAGCGCGACTCTTGCGACGACAGGGACGCTGATGAGGTGAGGGTTCCCGCAGGTGTTCTACTGGTCGTCGTCGTCGATGCAGCGCGGCATCGAGATGCTGGGCGTGCGCGTGACGTGCGGCTCGCGGCACCGCCTGTCGCTGGTGCAGGGCTCGGACGCGCTGACCCGCCGCGCGCGCGCCGTGTGGGCCACGCTCTACATGAACTGCGACCTCAACGACGCGGAGATCTGGCTCAAGACGCCTGCGCAGCGCGACTCTTGCGACGACAGGGACGCTGATGAGGTGAGGGTTCCCGCAGGTGTTCTACTGGTCGTCGTCGTCGATGCAGCGCGGCATCGAGATGCTGGGCGTGCGCGTGACGTGCGGCTCGCGGCACCGCCTGTCGCTGGTGCAGGGCTCGGACGCGCTGACCCGCCGCGCGCGCGCCGTGTGGGCCACGCTCTACATGAACTGCGACCTCAACGACGCGGAGATCTGGCTCAAGACGCCTGCGCAGCGCGACTCTTGCGACGACAGGGACGCTGATGAGGTGAGGGTTCCCGCAGGTGTTCTACTGGTCGTCGTCGTCGATGCAGCGCGGCATCGAGATGCTGGGCGTGCGCGTGACGTGCGGCTCGCGGCACCGCCTGTCGCTGGTGCAGGGCTCGGACGCGCTGACCCGCCGCGCGCGCGCCGTGTGGGCCACGCTCTACATGAACTGCGACCTCAACGACGCGGAGATCTGGCTCAAGACGCCTGCGCAGCGCGACTCTTGCGACGACAGGGACGCTGATGAGGTGAGGGTTCCCGCAGGTGTTCTACTGGTCGTCGTCGTCGATGCAGCGCGGCATCGAGATGCTGGGCGTGCGCGTGACGTGCGGCTCGCGGCACCGCCTGTCGCTGGTGCAGGGCTCGGACGCGCTGACCCGCCGCGCGCGCGCCGTGTGGGCCACGCTCTACATGAACTGCGACCTCAACGACGCGGAGATCTGGCTCAAGACGCCTGCGCAGCGCGACTCTTGCGACGACAGGGACGCTGATGAGGTGAGGGTTCCCGCAGGTGTTCTACTGGTCGTCGTCGTCGATGCAGCGCGGCATCGAGATGCTGGGCGTGCGCGTGACGTGCGGCTCGCGGCACCGCCTGTCGCTGGTGCAGGGCTCGGACGCGCTGACCCGCCGCGCGCGCGCCGTGTGGGCCACGCTCTACATGAACTGCGACCTCAACGACGCGGAGATCTGGCTCAAGACGCCTGCGCAGCGCGACTCTTGCGACGACAGGGACGCTGATGAGGTGAGGGTTCCCGCAGGTGTTCTACTGGTCGTCGTCGTCGATGCAGCGCGGCATCGAGATGCTGGGCGTGCGCGTGACGTGCGGCTCGCGGCACCGCCTGTCGCTTGTGCAGGGCTCGGACGCGCTGACCCGCCGCGCGCGCGCCGTGTGGGCCACGCTCTACATGAACTGCGACCTCAACGACGCGGAGATCTGGCTCAAGACGCCTGCGCAGCGCGACTCTTGCGACGACAGGGACGCTGATGAGGTGAGGGTTCCCGCAGGTGTTCTACTGGTCGTCGTCGTCGATGCAGCGCGGCATCGAGATGCTGGGCGTGCGCGTGACGTGCGGCTCGCGGCACCGCCTGTCGCTGGTGCAGGGCTCGGACGCGCTGACCCGCCGCGCGCGCGCCGTGTGGGCCACGCTCTACATGAACTGCGACCTCAACGACGCGGAGATCTGGCTCAAGACGCCTGCGCAGCGCGACTCTTGCGACGACAGGGACGCTGATGAGGTGAGGGTTCCTAGAGCATGCGGTGACTACCACTACCCATGGCCCAATCAACCTCGGTAATGGCGGCCGAATCGCAAGAGGGCGTCCCTTCGATACTAGTTCTTCGTGTTTTCCCGGGGCGATCAGGACAAATTATTTCCTCTCGATCCTTGTTTATTCTCTCCTTTGTGGGGCTGGACAATGCAACAAACGGACTCAACGCCTCGCGCCGTTGCGGTCGGTAACAATAATCCGTAGTCCTGTCACTTCAAGCCTTATTAACTTAAGCCGATCGACCTATTGGGCACAGTACTGCAGACATAGCTGTTTGCCTTATTCCACCAGACGTTTATTGATCTAATATCATCTTATGTATTCTCTGTCTAGATCGACACTTGATCTCATTATTTTGTGCTTTTTTTTATTTGGCTTCAAATTTTCCGCACGTGAACCTGTGCCCAATTATACTTAATAATAATTTCAATAATTTATTGCTTTTGGCTTGCATGGCATGGCTTACAAAGTGGCGTATCAAAGCAAATCAGAGCAAGTCAATGCACGTAACGTTTACCCTCTGCAAACAGACTTGTCCATCCGTTAAACTCTACAATAAACAACTGCCACAAGCGGAGGATGCAAAGTACTTGGGCATGCATCTCGATAGACGGCTAACATGGCGTAAACACATCTGGACCAAGCGCAAACAGCTCGACATTAAGCTACGAAGTCTGTACTGGCTCATTGGCAAGAAATCTCAACTTATTCCCACCAGCAAGATGGCTATTTATAAAGCTATAATCAAATCTATCTGGACATACGATATTCAACTCTCGGGTACAGCCAGCACAAGCAATATTGAGATTATAGCAAGATTCCAAAATAAGGCCATGAGAACCATATTCAACATCCCACCCTATATATGTAACAAAACCATACAAAAAGACCTCAACATAAGAACTGTTCGACAGGAAATAGAATTACACAGTGTGTAATATCAGAAGCGACTCGCGGCTCACATAAATAGCTTGGCAAGCAGACTGGAGGGAGAGGGCAGTCTCCGCTTCCGTAGATTAAAAAGGAATAGTGTCTCCGATCTGTCCCACAGATTCTACAGCCCATAGGAAGCTCCGTCAAGGGACGGATACTTTGCTCGAAGCAAGAAATGACTGCTACCAACAACCGCACGGCCCAATGTCCAACGATGACAGATTGCCGGGATACAGATTTGAAAAAAGGAAAAAAAAAAATTGGTTGCCTGTAAAGTCGGTTTACTGACGATAGTTGAACGTGACAACGTCTTCTTTGTCGCTCGTTCCGCGCTCGCGAGGTAACGCCGCATGAGCGAGGTAACGCCGGTAACGCCGGATGAGTCATGTTTTTTCGTGCGTGCAACCGGCTATATCGATTTATAAGACGTTGTCACGTCAAAAAAAAAAGATTGCTTTTAATACATGACAATATTGCAAACATATGAATGCTCTACCCCCTGCGGAAGGAAAACCTGTGTTGCAGAGGGTAGATCCTTCCTGGATGTTAATTTAGACATTATTTATTCCTATTTTAAACCTAATAATTACACTTAGGTACTGTTACAATTTCAAAAAAACTTGCTTAGCTTATAAATTACGTGCTAATTATTGTGCGTTTGTGTGTAAGCGTGCTTGCGTGCTAATTGTTTATTGCTTTGCGAGCTTGCGTGTTTATATTGTGATCTTTAGCACGTCCTCCGTCTTATCATAATCAAGGGCTCTTAGCCAGGTTTTGGCTGTTTTTGAAAGATCATATTTGCTAAGATGAGCAAATATGACTGTTAGCAGAACTCTTCGATGCTGAACCCGCCAGCCATGGAGAAGTGCTACTGCCTGTCCGTGCGGCGCGTGTCGTACGGGCGCGAGGCGAGCGGCGGCTCCACGCCCGCGCCCGCGCACCGCCTCGCCGTGCACGACCTGCGGGGCGCGTGGACCAAGCTCAACAGGGACTTGGCGTTCGCGCTCATTGACACTTACATCAAGACACAGGTAAACTTATATTTGAAGTGCTACTGCCTGTCCGTGCGGCGCGTGTCGTACGGGCGCGAGGCGAGCGGCGGCTCCACGCCCGCGCCCGCGCACCGCCTCGCCGTGCACGACCTGCGGGGCGCGTGGACCAAGCTCAACAGGGACTTGGCGTTCGCGCTCATTGACACTTACATCAAGACACAGGTAAACTTATATTTGAAGTGCTACTGCCTGTCCGTGCGGCGCGTGTCGTACGGGCGCGAGGCGAGCGGCGGCTCCACGCCCGCGCCCACGCACCGCCTCGCCGTGCACGACCTGCGGGGCGCGTGGACCAAGCTCAACAGGGACTTGGCGTTCGCGCTCATTGACACTTATATCAAGACACAGGTAAACTTATATTTGAAGTGCTACTGCCTGTCCGTGCGGCGCGTGTCGTACGGGCGCGAGGCGAGCGGCGGCTCCACGCCCGCGCCCGCGCACCGCCTCGCCGTGCACGACCTGCGGGGCGCGTGGACCAAGCTCAACAGGGACTTGGCGTTCGCGCTCATTGACACTTACATCAAGACACAGGTAAACTTATATTTGAAGTGCTACTGCCTGTCCGTGCGGCGCGTGTCGTACGGGCGCGAGGCGAGCGGCGGCTCCACGCCCGCGCCCACGCACCGCCTCGCCGTGCACGACCTGCGGGGCGCGTGGACCAAGCTCAACAGGGACTTGGCGTTCGCGCTCATTGACACTTACATCAAGACACAGGTAAACTTATATTTGAAGTGCTACTGCCTGTCCGTGCGGCGCGTGTCGTACGGGCGCGAGGCGAGCGGCGGCTCCACGCCCGCGCCCGCGCACCGCCTCGCCGTGCACGACCTGCGGGGCGCGTGGACCAAGCTCAACAGGGACTTGGCGTTCGCGCTCATTGACACTTACATCAAGACACAGGTAAACTTATATTTGAAGTGCTACTGCCTGTCCGTGCGGCGCGTGTCGTACGGGCGCGAGGCGAGCGGCGGCTCCACGCCCGCGCCCACGCACCGCCTCGCCGTGCACGACCTGCGGGGCGCGTGGACCAAGCTCAACAGGGACTTGGCGTTCGCGCTCATTGACACTTACATCAAGACACAGGTAAACTTATATTTGAAGTGCTACTGCCTGTCCGTGCGGCGCGTGTCGTACGGGCGCGAGGCGAGCGGCGGCTCCACGCCCGCGCCCGCGCACCGCCTCGCCGTGCACGACCTGCGGGGCGCGTGGACCAAGCTCAACAGGGACTTGGCGTTCGCGCTCATTGACACTTATATCAAGACACAGGTAAACTTATATTTGAATTCTACTCTGTTTCCTGATAATTTATCATGTGATCAATATGTGGTCTGGTCTCATCGTCGTGATCTGCCACTTGTTCACTAGCACAGAACACTTAATAGTACCAGAAGGTTCACTCCGCACGATAATTTAAAGAAATAGCGACTCTAGCGGTGACACAAAAAGTGCAATTCAGTTCGCAATAGCGCCTGGCCCCGCCCTCAAAATCGACACGCATCAAACGCAATGTTGTGGTCTCTTTCTATCGCCTAACTTTATCTCTTACGACGTACTAGGGCTGCCGTAGTGGTGGCTGAACAGACGGCGCGTAAAATGGACCGTACAGAACTAGCGCGTGCAACTCGGCCCGCGAGCGGCAACCATCTGAAATATCGTGGTCCGGACCCGTACTTGTGGCCGGGACGGTCACGTGATAAGTGAGACTGGCCTGTCACTAGTAATAATATCGGTATTTACAGCAATTAAAGAAGAATTTATCTACCAAAGCCTTAAAGGAAGAAGAGAAGCCAGCCACCTCTCCGAAGCATCAAAGGGAATCCGACGTAGTTTCTCCGCCTCCGGCTCCAACTCAGGTAAGTAATAAACTATTAGTGGGATAGAGAGACAACCCTCCACCACCCATGGCCCAATTAACCTCGCGGTTATGGGGGCCGAAACTCGGGAGAGCGCCCGTTTGGTACTTGCTCTTAGCGTGTGCCCAGGGCGCCTTCTTGAGTTGTTTCCTCTCGCTCCTTGTCCCTATGGGCTCACTCTCCCTATTCTGGGGCAGGACGATACAAAAAGACGGACTCGCCGCGCCGTCGCTGTCCACAGCATATTATTAGTGGGATATGTTTGGCATTATGTTAGTCTAGGATTCAAAATTTTCTAGTCATTTTAACTTTTGGACGGATAGCAGGGTTGCGTTGGCGCGCTGGGTGGCGGCGGCGGCGCGCACATGCTGGCGGCGCTGGTGGCGGAGGCGGGCGAGGCGGGCGGCGACGCGCCCGTGGTGTTCAGCGACGAGCTGGCGGGCGCGGAGAGCGACGCGCCGCCCGCGCACCCCGCGCACCCCTCGCACCCCCACCTGCGCCACGTGCTCGACGACGACAACTCGCACACCGCCTGCCTCAGTGGGTTTTCTTCCATCTTATCAACTCCACAATGGTGAAATTTAGCGAACGTTGATCACCATGCTTTCAATTCTAGCTTAGAACCCCTTGCTCACTCGCGACAAGAATTTAGTTTAGCACAATTAAGTACAGTGTTTCATTTTGGGCGTCAGTCGAGCTGGTGAACTCGCAAGTGGTGCTGAAGGGCTGCGAGACGCGCGGCTACGTGATCCTGTGCGCGGCGCGCGCGGAGGTGCGGCAGCGCGTGCGGCGCGCGCCCGCCGCCACCGCGTGGAGCGGCGCGCTGTCCGCCATGCAGTACTACGCCACCGTCAGCGCGGCCGACCGCGACCAGCTGGACGGTGAGACTCTAGACAGTCGAGCTGGTGAACTCGCAAGTGGTGCTGAAGGGCTGCGAGACGCGCGGCTACGTGATCCTGTGCGCGGCGCGCGCGGAGGTGCGGCAGCGCGTGCGGCGCGCGCCCGCCGCCACCGCGTGGAGCGGCGCGCTGTCCGCCATGCAGTACTACGCCACCGTCAGCGCGGCCGACCGCGACCAGCTGGACGGTGAGACTCTAGACAGTCGAGCTGGTGAACTCGCAAGTGGTGCTGAAGGGCTGCGAGACGCGCGGCTACGTGATCCTGTGCGCGGCGCGCGCGGAGGTGCGGCAGCGCGTGCGGCGCGCGCCCGCCGCCACCGCGTGGAGCGGCGCGCTGTCCGCCATGCAGTACTACGCCACCGTCAGCGCGGCCGACCGCGACCAGCTGGACGGTGAGACTCTAGACAGTCGAGCTGGTGAACTCGCAAGTGGTGCTGAAGGGCTGCGAGACGCGCGGCTACGTGATCCTGTGCGCGGCGCGCGCGGAGGTGCGGCAGCGCGTGCGGCGCGCGCCCGCCGCCACCGCGTGGAGCGGCGCGCTGTCCGCCATGCAGTACTACGCCACCGTCAGCGCGGCCGACCGCGACCAGCTGGACGGTGAGACTCTAGACAGTCGAGCTGGTGAACTCGCAAGTGGTGCTGAAGGGCTGCGAGACGCGCGGCTACGTGATCCTGTGCGCGGCGCGCGCGGAGGTGCGGCAGCGCGTGCGGCGCGCGCCCGCCGCCACCGCGTGGAGCGGCGCGCTGTCCGCCATGCAGTACTACGCCACCGTCAGCGCGGCCGACCGCGACCAGCTGGACGGTGAGATATGGCATAGGAAAACCAAAATCAGATTTGCAAATTTCTATTTAACTGCAGAATATAATATGGTGGTGCACGTCCGGACGGACTCTGCGAGAACCAAGGACTCCTACCACCTTTTTTTTTATTATTGAAGACAGGCTTGCGCTTGACGACAATCATGCCTGTTGGAAAGCAATGATGAGGTCTAGGATGGAGCGCGCTTGCCTAGAAAATGCCTATTCACTCTTCTCTTGAAGGCACCTAGATTGTACTTGGCTGGAAACACGGAGGCTGGAAGGGCGTTCCACACCTTAGCGGTTCGTATCAGAAACGTGGAGGAAAAACGTTTCGTGCGAGTTTGTTGGACGTCAACCACATAAGGATGCCACCAGTCTCGGCGTTTTGCAGTCCTATGGTAGAAAGGTGAAGGAGGTACAAGGTTATATAGTTCCTGAGCACACTCACCAAAGTATATTCTGTAAAAAACCGCTAAACAGGCTACGTTGCGTCGATGTTGTAAGCTGAGCAGTTTTGCCCGCGTTAGCGATTCCTTGCCGATTATTCTGCGAGCGCGGCGATCAACCGAGTCCAATGCATCGAGCTGATACTTGGCAGAACCATCCCACCACCTGCGAATTTTTTGTACATACTAGGCTGAAATGTTGCCATTATCTTTCCAGGCGTAGCTTGTCTTTATTCCTCTTCCCTTGTCTTCTAGAAAATATACAGTGGGTTTCGGTGGAAGAGATCGAAGAGCGCTGGCAGGGAGCGGAGATCAGCACATTACCCGACGTGCCGCGTCTGGTTGGAAGCGGCCACTCCGCCGGTGGTGTTATCGGCCGAACTGTTGGCCCTTCCGCTGATGCTGGACTGGCTCAAGTACGTTGATGAAGTTTCGTACACTACTACTACTACTACTACTACTACTATATAAAACTAAGTCTACTACTACTATATAAAAATAAGTCGGGTTTCCCTTCCTGACGCTATAACTCCAGAACGCACGAACCGATTTCCACGGTTTTGCATTCGTTGGAAAGGTCTTGGGCTCTGTGAGGATTATAGCAAAGAAAATTCAGGAAAAATTTCAACAGAAAAGCGGGAAAATCTTTTTCACATACAGCGCCATCTCTGCTGGTGGCGAAACGGAGTTCGCCGGGTTTGCTAGTTATGTATATAATCTCACTAGCTGTTGCCCGCGGCTCCGCTCGCGTGAATTTAGGTTTTTCACTACTTCTGCGGGAACCATCGCTTTTTCCGGGATAAAAAGTACCATAATGTGTTAATCCAGGTAATAATCCATCTCCATTCCAAATTTCAGCTAAATCGGATTCGTAGTTGCAGCGTGAAGGAGTAACAGACAAACATTCCAACCCCTATTTCACCCCCTTAGAGGGGTAGTTTCTCAAAATCGTTTCTTAGCTGACACCTACCCATTACAAAGAACCTACCTTTCAAATTTCAAGTCAACAATAACAATATTAAAATTTTCACATAAAAACTTTCATCCCCTATTTTACCACCCTTAAAGGGGAATTTTCCAAAACGACTTATACAAATTTTTAATATCTGAAGCTGATAACCTAAATGACGATTTTCACGTCTCTAACTTCGTTAAAACACGGGACTTTCATATAAACTTCCAACCCCTATTTCACCCCCTTAGAGGGGTAGTTTCTCAAAATCGTTTCTTAGCTGACACCTACCCATTACAAAGAACCTACCTTTCAAATTTCAAGTTTGTAGGCTTTATACTTCCTGAGATATCGTGATTAGTCAGTGATTGAGTGAGTGGTAACTCTCTTTTATTTATATATAGATAGATTGCTATTTCATGTTATATCAGCTTAGGATTTATGTCACTATGATTTTTACTATAATTTCCCTTGCTGCAATTCTGACACGTTTAAAATGCTTCTTTCTTCCCTCTAGCGATTGAACAATTAATGTGCGTCAGCTGCATTTTAGTCCATTGAAATGTTACATTTTTTATGCTTAACCTTGCGTTTTTTAGAGGACGCAATTTTATTTTTTTGATCTGTAGGGGGGGTCAGTGTAAAGCTAAAACCAAGTTTGTGGGGTCGCCACCCTTGTCCCACGGCCGCCATCTGGAAAATAGGGGTTGAAATGGTATTTACGATATATCTCTTAAACTATTTATTTGATAAGAAAAAATTGTTAACAGTTATGAGTGAAAATGTTCAGAAATTCGAGTTTTTTTTTTGATATAACTTTTTTTAATCATTTTACGAAAAAATGATATCAGACCATTTTTGTAGATCGTCCTCTAAAAAACGCAACCCCAAATGTAACTTTTCAATGGACTATTTGTAAAATATCAAGATGGCGGAACAGTTCAATCAAAAACCTTGTTAGAATTGCCGTGAAACGGGAATTTGCCGATATTTATCCATAAGTACTTTATTTGTGCGTGTCAGCTTCAACGCATAGTGTCGCGGTGTGCGTGCGAGTTCTACTACGTGTCGCACGAGGAGAACGAGACGAGCGGCGGCGGCGCGGGCGGCTGGGGCGCGGCGCCGGAGCCCTACGACTCCTTCACGCTCATGCACCACGACCTGGACGTGTGCACCAACTCGCTGCAGGTGACCCTTGATATGTGTGTCAGCTTCAACGCATAGTGTCGCGGTGTGCGTGCGAGTTCTACTACGTGTCGCACGAGGAGAACGAGACGAGCGGCGGCGGCGCGGGCGGCTGGGGCGCGGCGCCGGAGCCCTACGACTCCTTCACGCTCATGCACCACGACCTGGACGTGTGCACCAACTCGCTGCAGGTGACCCTTGATGTGTGTCAGCTTCAACGCATAGTGTCGCGGTGTGCGTGCGAGTTCTACTACGTGTCGCACGAGGAGAACGAGACGAGCGGCGGCGGCGCGGGCGGCTGGGGCGCGGCGCCGGAGCCCTACGACTCCTTCACGCTCATGCACCACGACCTGGACGTGTGCACCAACTCGCTGCAGGTGACCCTTGATATGTGTGTCAGCTTCAACGCATAGTGTCGCGGTGTGCGTGCGAGTTCTACTACGTGTCGCACGAGGAGAACGAGACGAGCGGCGGCGGCGCGGGCGGCTGGGGCGCGGCGCCGGAGCCCTACGACTCCTTCACGCTCATGCACCACGACCTGGACGTGTGCACCAACTCGCTGCAGGTGACCCTTGATGTGTGTCAGCTTCAACGCATAGTGTCGCGGTGTGCGTGCGAGTTCTACTACGTGTCGCACGAGGAGAACGAGACGAGCGGCGGCGGCGCGGGCGGCTGGGGCGCGGCGCCGGAGCCCTACGACTCCTTCACGCTCATGCACCACGACCTGGACGTGTGCACCAACTCGCTGCAGGTAACCCTTGAGGCTTCTAACGTGTAATAGGTCTCAATTGTTTTACTTTTTTAATGTGGTCAAAAATTTTACAGAACAAGATGGCAGATGACGGAGTAATTCATCCGAAAACCTTGTTGGGACTGTCGGTGAACCAGGCATACTTAAGTTTGAGTGACGCCAGTTTTTTTGTACGTGTTTGAGAATTGTGCCTGTGTGAAAACACGGCGTGAAAGAAAGAAAGAAAGAACACAAGTTTATTTAGGACCATAACATACAAAAAAAATATACAAAACATGCTAAAAAAACCAAAATTAAAAGTAGTAAAAAGAATAAAAAAAAACAAAATAAATGTGGATGTGGTCCAAATGTAATGAGGCAGCTTCTAGACCCCAACTGGCAGGGTCGCTATGTAATGAGGGTCGAGGGTTGATAAGTAAAACACTCTTGATTGGTCTCTAAATCTGAACTGAACTGAAGTCTTTATTATGGCTAGCTGTATATATATAGTGGTACAATGGAGTGAGGGGCGCGGTAGGTACATACTTTATGACATCATAGGCCACACGTGGAGAGCTCGTATGTCGCTCTCGGGTTACGGCTTCAAATAACATGATCCTATATAAGGAATGGAATTCTATCAACAATAGTCGTGGGTGGTCCGTTTGAAATATGAGTAATATTTATCTACCTACTACTATGTACCTACTACCTATACCACATCTTCACCCCTTTTTTTAAAAAAAAAATTATGAAATACATTTTTTTTTTTTTTGAATACAATATCAACAGTTATTCAATTTCGGTTAGTAATGAATGTTAATACATGTTGATTTCATAAAAATATTGTTATCTGTTACATAGTTGTGGTTTCCTTTATAGTTTTTATCTGCCTTAAATCTATGATTACAAAACTTATTCTATGATTACATTGGTTGGTATGATAACCTTCTTATTCTATGATTACATTGATTATATAGTTGGGAAATAAACAATAATGATATATTATAATTAATTGAAATGAAATATTCTAATTTTTGATTATATAACATTTCATGTTTCTGTAATACAATGACCTTTTTTTTTTTATAATGTTATTTTCTTTTTCTTAAAGAAACACTTTCAATTTGATTTTCATTTTTATTTGACAATATGTTTAAAATTTATATCTATAGCATAATTCTTTTTGTAGTGTTATGTAAGGCGTCCTTTTTTTTTTAGTTTTTATTCTCCTTAATAATTCAATAATTTTATTCAAAAGTAATAATTGATAGTTTTTTTTTTAAATGTAATTGATAACTGGGTATTGGGTATCGGGTATGCTTCCATATTATAATAAAATATCTCTTTGACAAATAATATATTATTAGGTGATATATCGATCTATCTAAAACAAATTGTCTGTAAATAATTTATTAAGTTATTTTTATGTATTTATTTATTTATTTATTTATTTGTTTGTTTAGTTATTTATTTGTTTATTTATTTATTTGTTTATTTATTAATTTGATACTCTCTTTTTTTTTTTGTGGATTTGCCACTTATCCAATTGATATATCTATATACTACTGTTCTTATTTATTTTTGTAATTATACCCTTATATACATTTATTTACGGGTTTACCACATTTTCCTTGTGGAATTTATGTCATAATCATTTATGGAAATACCATTTCGTCCATCATTTGTGGTTTTACCACATTGATCTATTTAATAATAAATCGTACAATATAATTCATTGTACATACTTCATTGATCCATCTATTTATGGATTCAAAATATTTGATCCTTTTACTATTGGATCCCACACCTTTAGCGCGCATTTATTTTTATTTCGTGTGTTATGCATAACATTTATATATATATTTTTTACCTTTGTTACGACATTTTGCCAATTCCAACACAATGAAAGCTCGTTTCAATCATGATCTGGATATTTGGCATGTACTGTAACTTAAGCGCTTATATTTTTATATTTTTGTGCACATTTATTTATTTACTTAACTGTTACCACTTTGTACCAATTTCATCACGATGAAAGCTCGTTTCGAATGAATGGTATCCACTCAGCGTTTACTGAGCATGTGGCCTGTGGGAGGGCCCACATGCAAAGTGCTGGTCTTCCGTGGAGCCATAGTGAGTGTATGACGGTCGGTCGAAGCAGTAATATATAGTTATAATAGTGCATATAGTGTTAGTAATGTGCTATTTTAATTCGAATATAACCTTCTCTTTCTAGTACGCGATGTTGCTGGACGTCGTCAACAACGTGGTGCTGCACGTGGAGCCGGAGCGACGACGCACGCTGGAGCGGCGCGCGCGCATGCGCTTCCAGCTGCAGCTGCACCGCGACACCGACCCGCGGCACCTCATACACAAGTTGCAGACGCAGGTATGCATGTACTGAGGACGACGCACGCTGGAGCGGCGCGCGCGCATGCGCTTCCAGCTGCAGCTGCACCGCGACACCGACCCGCGGCACCTCATACACAAGTTGCAGACGCAGGTATGCATGTACTAAGGACGACGCACGCTGGAGCGGCGCGCGCGCATGCGCTTCCAGCTGCAGCTGCACCGCGACACCGACCCGCGGCACCTCATACACAAGTTGCAGACGCAGGTATGCATGTACTAAGGACGACGCACGCTGGAGCGGCGCGCGCGCATGCGCTTCCAGCTGCAGCTGCACCGCGACACCGACCCGCGGCACCTCATACACAAGTTGCAGACGCAGGTATGCATGTACTAAGGACGACGCACGCTGGAGCGGCGCGCGCGCATGCGCTTCCAGCTGCAGCTGCACCGCGACACCGACCCGCGGCACCTCATACACAAGTTGCAGACGCAGGTATGCATGTACTAAGGACGACGCACGCTGGAGCGGCGCGCGCGCATGCGCTTCCAGCTGCAGCTGCACCGCGACACCGACCCGCGGCACCTCATACACAAGTTGCAGACGCAGGTATGCATGTACTAAGGACGACGCACGCTGGAGCGGCGCGCGCGCATGCGCTTCCAGCTGCAGCTGCACCGCGACACCGACCCGCGGCACCTCATACACAAGTTGCAGACGCAGGTATGCATGTACTAAGGACGACGCACGCTGGAGCGGCGCGCGCGCATGCGCTTCCAGCTGCAGCTGCACCGCGACACCGACCCGCGGCACCTCATACACAAGTTGCAGACGCAGGTATGCATGTACTAAGGACGACGCACGCTGGAGCGGCGCGCGCGCATGCGCTTCCAGCTGCAGCTGCACCGCGACACCGACCCGCGGCACCTCATACACAAGTTGCAGACGCAGGTATGCATGTACTAAGGACGACGCACGCTGGAGCGGCGCGCGCGCATGCGCTTCCAGCTGCAGCTGCACCGCGACACCGACCCGCGGCACCTCATACACAAGTTGCAGACGCAGGTATGCATGTACTAAGGACGACGCACGCTGGAGCGGCGCGCGCGCATGCGCTTCCAGCTGCAGCTGCACCGCGACACCGACCCGCGGCACCTCATACACAAGTTGCAGACGCAGGTATGCATGTACTAAGGACGACGCACGCTGGAGCGGCGCGCGCGCATGCGCTTCCAGCTGCAGCTGCACCGCGACACCGTCCCGCGGCACCTCATACACAAGTTGCAGACGCAGGTATGCATGTACTAAGGACGACGCACGCTGGAGCGGCGCGCGCGCATGCGCTTCCAGCTGCAGCTGCACCGCGACACCGACCCGCGGCACCTCATACACAAGTTGCAGACGCAGGTATGCATGTACTAAGGACGACGCACGCTGGAGCGGCGCGCGCGCATGCGCTTCCAGCTGCAGCTGCACCGCGACACCGACCCGCGGCACCTCATACACAAGTTGCAGACGCAGGTATGCATGTACTAAGGACGACGCACGCTGGAGCGGCGCGCGCGCATGCGCTTCCAGCTGCAGCTGCACCGCGACACCGACCCGCGGCACCTCATACACAAGTTGCAGACGCAGGTATGCATGTACTAAGGACGACGCACGCTGGAGCGGCGCGCGCGCATGCGCTTCCAGCTGCAGCTGCACCGCGACACCGACCCGCGGCACCTCATACACAAGTTGCAGACGCAGGTATGCATGTACTAAGGACGACGCACGCTGGAGCGGCGCGCGCGCATGCGCTTCCAGCTGCAGCTGCACCGCGACACCGACCCGCGGCACCTCATACACAAGTTGCAGACGCAGGTATGCATGTACTAAGGACGACGCACGCTGGAGCGGCGCGCGCGCATGCGCTTCCAGCTGCAGCTGCACCGCGACACCGACCCGCGGCACCTCATACACAAGTTGCAGACGCAGGTATGCATGTACTAAGGACGACGCACGCTGGAGCGGCGCGCGCGCATGCGCTTCTAGCTGCAGCTGCACCGCGACACCGACCCGCGGCACCTCATACACAAGTTGCAGACGCAGGTATGCATGTACTAAGGACGACGCACGCTGGAGCGGCGCGCGCGCATGCGCTTCCAGCTGCAGCTGCACCGCGACACCGACCCGCGGCACCTCATACACAAGTTGCAGACGCAGGTATGCATGTACTAAGGACGACGCACGCTGGAGCGGCGCGCGCGCATGCGCTTCCAGCTGCAGCTGCACCGCGACACCGACCCGCGGCACCTCATACACAAGTTGCAGACGCAGGTATGCATGTACTAAGGACGACGCACGCTGGAGCGCGCTTCCAGCTGCAGCTGCACCGTGACACCGACCCGCGGCACCTCATACACAAGTTGCAGACGCAGGTATGCATGTACTAAGGACGACGCACGCTGGAGCGCGCTTCCAGCTGCAGCTGCACCGCGACACCGACCCGCGGCACCTCATACACAAGTTGCAGACGCAGGTATGCATGTACTAAGGACGACGCACGCTGGAGCGGCGCGCGCGCATGCGCTTCCAGCTGCAGCTGCACCGCGACACCGACCCGCGGCACCTCATACACAAGTTGCAGACGCAGGTATGCATGTACTAAGGACGACGCACGCTGGAGCGGCGCGCGCGCATGCGCTTCCAGCTGCAGCTGCACCGCGACACCGACCCGCGGCACCTCATACACAAGTTGCAGACGCAGGTATGCATGTACTAAGGACGACGCACGCTGGAGCGGCGCGCGCGCATGCGCTTCCAGCTGCAGCTGCACCGCGACACCGACCCGCGGCACCTCATACACAAGTTGCAGACGCAGGTATGCATGTACTAAGGACGACGCACGCTGGAGCGGCGCGCGCGCATGCGCTTCCAGCTGCAGCTGCACCGCGACACCGACCCGCGGCACCTCATACACAAGTTGCAGACGCAGGTATGCATGTACTAAGGACGACGCACGCTGGAGCGGCGCGCGCGCATGCGCTTCCAGCTGCAGCTGCACCGCGACACCGACCCGCGGCACCTCATACACAAGTTGCAGACGCAGGTATGCATGTACTAAGGACGACGCACGCTGGAGCGGCGCGCGCGCATGCGCTTCCAGCTGCAGCTGCACCGCGACACCGACCCGCGGCACCTCATACACAAGTTGCAGACGCAGGTATGCATGTACTAAGGACGACGCACGCTGGAGCGGCGCGCGCGCATGCGCTTCCAGCTGCAGCTGCACCGCGACACCGACCCGCGGCACCTCATACACAAGTTGCAGACGCAGGTATGCATGTACTAAGGACGACGCACGCTGGAGCGGCGCGCGCGCATGCGCTTCCAGCTGCAGCTGCACCGCGACACCGACCCGCGGCACCTCATACACAAGTTGCAGACGCAGGTATGCATGTACTAAGGACGACGCACGCTGGAGCGGCGCGCGCGCATGCGCTTCCAGCTGCAGCTGCACCGCGACACCGACCCGCGGCACCTCATACACAAGTTGCAGACGCAGGTATGCATGTACTAAGGACGACGCACGCTGGAGCGGCGCGCGCGCATGCGCTTCCAGCTGCAGCTGCACCGCGACACCGACCCGCGGCACCTCATACACAAGTTGCAGACGCAGGTATGCATGTACTAAGGACGACGCACGCTGGAGCGCGCTTCCAGCTGCAGCTGCACCGCGACACCGACCCGCGGCACCTCATACACAAGTTGCAGACGCAGGTATGCATGTACTAAGGACGACGCACGCTGGAGCGCGCTTCCAGCTGCAGCTGCACCGCGACACCGACCCGCGGCACCTCATACACAAGTTGCAGACGCAGGTATGCATGTACTAAGGACGACGCACGCTGGAGCGCGCTTCCAGCTGCAGCTGCACCGCGACACCGACCCGCGGCACCTCATACACAAGTTGCAGACGCAGGTATGCATGTACTAAGGACGACGCACGCTGGAGCGCGCTTCCAGCTGCAGCTGCACCGCGACACCGACCCGCGGCACCTCATACACAAGTTGCAGACGCAGGTATGCATGTACTAAGGACGACGCACGCTGGAGCGCGCTTCCAGCTGCAGCTGCACCGCGACACCGGAGTACAGCAAGACGTTATTTGAAGTGATACTCCAGCCCCTGTCAGATTCTGTGAATTGTCTATACGCACTGCACTGCACTCGTCATACTGTACTGATACATTAGTGAAATAATTTGCAATTAAAGTTATTTATCCTATAACTAATGATCGTTGCAGTCGCGTGAAAAACAGCAATAAAGTAAAATTCAGAATGTTTAATAAAAAAAAGTAAAAAATAATAATTAAAAAGTTCTCCCCGGCGGGGAATCGAACCCCGGTCTCCCGCGTGACAGGCGGGGATACTTACCACTATACTACCGAGGATGTGAGTATAAGTGTGAAATAGCAGAATCGTTTCGTTCGTTGCATCACACAATAAAAATACCAATTTTTAATCGGAAACCTTGCAGTGACGTCACAAGCCTAAAATATCAATAAACTGGTTATCATATTAATGATATCACTAGCTATCATTAACATTGATGATGCATGACTTATTTGTATTATGTATCGTAAAATTCAACTTAATTTTCGTTTATATTAATCTGACCTTATCAATTTCACGACCTGACTCACGGACAAATAACAATACACATTTAGTTCTGGAAATTTTAATAAATAGTTTTATGTTAGAATTTAGTCATATGTTTGTGAATATATTTTGTCATGAGTTTGTATGTTTATATGGTTGCTTCTCAATCACGCCGAAACTACAGAACTGATTCGGCTCTAATTCAAATCGTGGGCAGCTTAGTTTCAGTAAGATTATTATAGCAAACTTCCTTGAAAGTAGTTTCAAGATTGACAAAGGAATAGGGAACGGGAAAGTTAACGTCGTCATACCAGGAAATTAATATCCGCGAGATTTCAAAAACCGAAATTGTGGGCTATATAATTTAAATTTAGAGTTTTTGTGACCACTTCACGTCTTCCTACATATAATACTAAAGGCTGATTTTCCAATCGCCAGATAATCGTAAACCAACGAATAAATATGACGTTTTGAAAGGTTTTGTATGGAATATGTTTCCAATCTCAGATAGTCTATCTGGCGATTGAACAGTCAGCCCTAAGACGACTAAAAGTTTTTGAGCTGAATGTTTATTTTCATATTTTGTTCAGACTCGTGAATACTATGGTCAGAATTTACATGGAATCTGCTACACTGTTCTAAAAGAGAGTGTTTTAGAATGTGTTTATTATCCGGCACAGGTCAGGGAAACTCTGACGCGTCTGCGGCGTTTGGAGAAGGAGTACTACCTCAAGAACAGGTCCATCAACAGCAGCGACCCCGCCGCGCTCGCCGAGCTGAAGGCGCTGGACGATCAGGTTATTGTTGAGCTTGTTTGTTTCAGGCCAACAAACAGGACAAAGGCCTCCTCCGGGGCTAGACAAAGTAACAGTCGTTTTGCGTTAACGACGATTTGATAATCGACAGACAGACGCTGGCAGACCTTGTAGATAACTTTAGCGTACTTCGCTTGACAATTGACAGCCGACAGTATCAATAAACACAGCGTGTTTAGCTCTATTCGATTGTGGTTTTTCTACAGTCACGTGGTTTGTCCATACATTTTTGTCTACTGTCGTTAACGCCAAACGACTGTTACTTTGTCTAGCCCCGCTGCAATGATTTCCAAGCGACACGGTCCTGCGCCACTTGTATTCAGCGACTTTCCGCGACTTTCTTAATGTCATCAGTTCATTTGGTCAGAGGTCTGCCAACACTGCACTTTCCCGTGTGTGTCGCTCGTTGTCTAGCTTTTCAACTGAAAATAGAAATCTTAGTTTTCCAAGTAGCACTACCATACAGGCTCTTATGTATCGCTGTGCTATTGAGTGATTAGTTGGAATAAGGATAAGTAAATCCTATCATTTAGTTTTTTGTACACATGCATTCAAAGTAGACTGACTTGCGGCACTTTTTGACGTGACAACGTCTTATAAATTGGTTTGCCGGGTGACACTTCAAGAAACTGCGTTACGCTCCGCTCACGTTATGCGCTCACAATGAGAGCGAGTGAGAGGCACGCGTCCCTTCCACTCGGGCATGGTTAGCCCGCCTAAGAGCGAGAGAGACAGACATAAAAAGTGAAAGGCATTTCATCCTTCCTACTATACGAATGAATATTCACATTAAAATTATTTTACCACTCAAAGTCGTTGTCACGTAAAACTTTCGCCCGTATACCGACTTTACAGGCAACCAATTTTTTTTAACTATCATTATTAATGCAACTTTCTATTGTTTATTCTAAAAAATTGCATGCAAATTGTGCAAATTTTCTATTGTTTATTCATTAATCTATGTAATTAGCGAAATACTCAAATACCCTATACTTAATTACAAAATGGTAATTGATATTAGTGCTAATAATATAAATGTCTAATTGTTTTATCATGAAAGCCAAAAATAACCAAAGGACCTAAGTTTGGGGATGTAAAAAAGGCGAAGAAATAAATGGTTCCTATATTACCCAAGCATATGAAATATCCTCTTGATAACCGATAGACATCGCACACACACAAACGCACTCACTCAAATAGCACATTTATAAGTTAAGCTAGTTTTTAAATTGTAATTATAGGTTTAAAATAGGTATAAAAGAAAAGTGTCTAAAAATTAACATCCAGGAAGGATCTATACCCTCTGCAACATAGGTTTTCCTTCCGCAGAGGATAGGGCGTTCATTTGATTGCGCTTTGCTTGACCTCAGATTGCTTTTGTAGTTTGTCAAAGTAATACGGTATAGTACCTTTTTTAATCGTTTTAGTTTTTACATTTATGTTAATAAATCTAAATCTTGTGATGTGTTGTGTTTTTTAACTAAATATTTGTTTTTGTAGTTCTCGTAGTCAATAGCATAATTTAATAAGGCACAGTAGAATTGTTTTATGTTATAGTTATATTGTACTCGTACTTTTAATTCATTTGGTCTCAGAAATATTGCGTTTGAGTGTAGTTTAGCTATTGAATCAATGTATGAGTTTAGTAAATCTATGTTTAGAGATTCGTTCCTCACAACTGGGAGAATTATCGTATCCTCCGTCGTTTACTTTAGAGGTTTGCTGTACAAACTCCTTTGGTACAGGTGAACGAATGCAAAGAAGCGGCGTGGTCGCTCGGCGAGGAGCTGGACGCGATGGTGCGCGCGTGGCGGGAGGTGCGCTGCGCCGCCGCCGCGCCCGCGCCGCGCGCGCACCACGCCGCGCCGCACCGCTACAACGAGATCTGCTTCAAGTCCGCCCGCTGGCGGCTCACCGACGCGGACGGACAGCTGGGCATCGCCGACCTGCTGCTTACAAACTTCTTGTGAGTTCTACCACCCTGGTACCAGTTTCCAAATACCGCAAGCGACGAGGAACAGATACCGACGTGGAGGCCCATAACTTGATAGCTCGCATGCTTTAGGGGGAAGAACCTTGGCAGCGATATAGCCAAATGTTGAGAAGGATAATGACGAGAAGAGCAGATAGGGAAAAAGAAGAAAAGGAGAAGAACGAGAACTAGGGGGGTCAACACGAAGTAATGCTTTGCGGTTCCGTGTTGACTCAGAAGACGGGGAGGTTGTTTTAGTCCGTGCGAGTCGGACATACCCTGCCGAGAGGCAGAAGTCCGTGAGGGATTTTTCCTCCCCGAAAAAAAAAGCGACGGCGTTCGCTGACTGGACAGGCGGCTGCGCTTCGTTATTTCGTTACCTTCTCCATACCAATTTCCATTGACCTCTGCTACCCTGGTACGTCCAGTATGCTAAACTAAAGCAAAGGCCTTAAGAATTTTGTTCCTATAAGCATCGCTGATCTGCTAGCTTTTTAAAGAAATGTGAATTTATTGTATGATTTGAATTTGTGAATTTATTGAATTTGGGTTTATTGTATGATGTTCTATGGCAGGTATACCAAGACATCTCGGTCAGATGACTCGGTGGAGCATCAACTGGAAGTGGGATACGTGCGGGTCACCAACTTACTGCCCAATGAACCCTTCCCTGAGGTGAGTTAATTACACTACTTCATATCATTCTTTGCAAAGAGGAGTGAAGCTTCCGTCACTAAGCCTACAAAGAACAAACTTCCATTCACCCACTAGAATCTCCTTTCCGGTTAAAAATACAAGTCTCAACTTTATTCTCATAGACTTGTACGAGAATTTATGAATCTAAAATAAAATTGATAATTTCTATAAGACGACAATGACACCGATTGAATTGTTTCTAACAAAATATAAAAAGCTGAAATAACTAAACTCTCCCATAACAATTTTTCTGTGCACTTTTTCATAGTAAGATCTGCTTCCACAAAGGCATAATAGTACATTTCAATATAAGTGCGGAAAGTTTGTCATTTCTTTACGAGTCCCCGTTTGTTGACCCAAGCCGAAGGCGAGGCACGTGCATTGAACGACTTTTTTTAATACATTTGCGAAAAAAAATATTGGTTTTACGTGTTTGCCTGCTCCGTGTTTGTTTGCCGTGTTCGTGTTCATGCGCTCCTGGTACGCCCGCTCCAGTGCCGCGTAGGAGGAAAACCCAAAAACACTAGTGCAGAAAAGAATAACTTTGCGCACGCTAAACACACATAGAAATGTCAACTTTTTGAGCAAATGTATTAAAAATATTGTACCAGGTGCTAGCTCCCCAAGCGGCGTCGGGGCGGGCGCCAGTGGCTCGGCGCGCGGCGCTGCGCGTGTTCTGCCGCGACCGACCGCCCGTGGGGGGCATCTCGGTCAAAGAGCACTTCGAGGTCAATATTGTGCCCATTCGGATAGGTAAGTGGCCTCCCTATAATATATTTATTATCAATGCAAAATTAGCATGTATAGAAACTATATATCTCATGTAATGTAAGCCTGGTTTTGGTAATTATAAGAGCTTGGGACGTTCCTTTTTTTGCGTATAAATATCCCATGATATGCGTATAAATATCCCATATTTTCAATATAATAGAATTATCAAGAACTCTGTATAAACTAAATGCAGTAGCAGTAAGTTACTTGAGTAATTTGGCTCTACTGAAATATTCTTGCCATCAGGATGCCATTAGATCCCATTTTTTTGTCTCTTTGCCCTAATAGCCTGTTAGTCGGGGATACCCTGGTGGTTCAGAAATTGGCCTCCAATTTAGGGGTTCTTAAACCCCTTAAATTGGAGGGCTTTTTAAACCCTAGGTACGCAGCAACGTCATATGCTGTAGTGGTAAAGGAAAATATCGAGGGGGAAACCTGAACGCCTGATGTTATGTGATGTTTTTGGCCAAAGTGTGCACAATATTGGTCCACTTGTGGTTTAGGACGATGAACAAAGCTTCTAATCCATATGACTGACTCAAATCCGAAGGTTCTTCTAAAGAGAAAAGAAATAAACACTCCAAAGAAGTCGTCGTTGGCCTAATAGAGTCTGAAAGAATTTACGTACTCTATTATACTTTAAGTGAAACTGATATCCCTTATTAGGTTTAACGAAGAAGTTCTTCAACACGATGCTCAAGTTCTGCTTCCCGGAGCGGGACCCGGACGCGATAGAGGAGGGTGACGAGGAAGGTGAAGGCTCCACCTCCACGCTGCGCTCCACTTCCAGCGGCTCCAAGAAGGCCAAGAAGAAGGGCAAGGACTCCAACTCAAACTTCTACGTCAAGAGAGACAAGAAGGATAAGGATGACGTTGAGAAAATGAAGGTAGCATTCGTTTCTTAAGCTGAGGTCAGTGTCGGCTAGATGCTGATGGTTATTAAGTTGCATCTGATACTTATTTTCAAAATTTCGTTAAACTGCCTCGTCTGGCTAGTCGTGAAAATGTTCGAATGCAGATCACGAGATCCTGAGTTTGGTTGCCTGGCAGAGATCGCTGCTAAGCAATAAGGCCGCCTATTGTGCCTAAAACTATTTTAATATGTATTTCTGTTTTGTGCAATTTCTTGTGTGGTGCAAATAAAGAGTATTTATTTATTTATTTATTCGATTTCCGGGTCGAGCCAATAAAATTTAGTATTGGGGTTGTCTGTCAGATTTTTTATTGATTGCTCGAAGATCAAAAATTGGCGGTGTTTCGTCCCCGTGCCTCGCGCACGTCGGTCCTGGCGCTTATATCTCTGCGGTCGTGTGGGCCTGTGGCTTCTCTCTCCGATTCGAGAAATAGAGAGTGCACTTGCGTTTGCGCGCACACTTGTGCACTAAAGTATATCCCGCATCTGTGAACATTCTTAAAATGCAGAGATTCTGACATCTGGAGGACTTTAATATTACGTTTCCATCGTCATACAGGAGCGAGCGGAAAAGAACAAGTTGTTCATTTACATCAAGATCCCCGAAGTGCCGGTGCGGGTGTCGTACAAGGGCAGCAAGGAGAAGAACTTGGAGGACGTGCGTGACCTGCCGCTGGTGCTGCCCACGCTGGAGTACCACAACGTAACGTGGACGTGGCTGGACCTGCTGCTGGCGACCAAGAGTGACACCAGAAGGTATGATTTGTTGTTCATCCACATCCCCGAAGTGAGTGAGAAGGACCTGCGGAAAATGAAATGGAATGAAATTGGCATGGGATATCCATTATGGATGAGCGCTCATGGTATAATTTGCTGTTGGCATTGTTGGCCAGAGCAGCCAGAGCATTTTCTTGACTATTTATATGTATGAGTTCCTTATCCTCTTCTAAACATTAAAATAACCATTCTGAATAGTGAATCTTCACAGTCCACGCTAACACCTATCGGTCACAGTTTGAATCACCTCCCAAACTTCCTTTGCTTGCGTCCCACCAAGCTCGTATGGACGACTCTCAATCTCCCACCGTGTCAACCTCCCGGTTTTGGGGTGGGAATCGCTGGTACTCGCTCTTGACTTTTTGACTTTTTAGTGGGGAGTTTTCTGGACTTCCTGGAAGTTGTTTCCTTAAAGTTTGGAAGGAGCCACATCCTTGTTTTTCCCCTCCTTGGGGATTTCAAAAACTGACTATCAATGTGGCCCTACTCATATGTTGCATTGTGTGCGCAGGGTGATAGTGTCGCAAGCCATCCGACAGAAGCTGCAGCTGCACCGGCGCGCGGCCGCGGCGCCCGAGCCTCTGGAAGAGGACAAGGCGCGACTGCTGCTCGGCGACCGCACTGTGAGTTACCCCACTTGTCCATATATTTTTCACATAATCGGCCTATAGATGTTCACTGCTGGAAATAGGCCTTTCCGAGCACGCGACTACACAAAGCCCTCTCCGCCTACCTCGTTCTCCGCTAACCGCTAATCGATTCAAACTTTCGGCACAACTCCATCGCGACTCTTAACAATTGGGTAATTTATTAGACAATTTGGTATTCAAAGATGAAAAACCTATGGGCCGAATTGAGAACCTCGTCCTTCTTTTGTTTTTCGAAGTCGGTTTAAAATAGTTATACCTAATTTGATTATAACAATTTTAAATTTGAACGTTTAGTAAAAAACGTTTAGAATTAGTTTAAGTTGATGTAAATTCATACTTACTCGCATCTGTTGACTTAACACGAGACGAGACGGTAAAAATATATTATAGTTATTCTCTGATCAATGATAATATATTCATACATTTTCAAGAACTGTTTTCTGCTTTTTCGTAGGTGGCGGAGAACAAACCTCAAAAGAAGAGCACTCCTAGTGTTTTTAAGTTCTCCAAATCATAGCATAAGCTCAACAAGTTTTGTGATCAAACGAAACTGAACCAAAACAAGACTTAATTTATATTGTACTAGCATTTTCACTGATCTCTATAATATGCACTGCTTCATAAACTTTTGTATATAAATGCTACCCGTGGTCCTCCATATTTGAGGTCGGAAATTCTCAGTTCTCAGTTTTTTTATTTGCCATTTCACATACTTAATAACACAATATACAATTATAATGTGAAATCAAATTTTAATGTGAATACCCAGAATGGGCGTAGCAAATCTGTTTATATTGTGATAGGGGGACCGATTTTATTATTTTCGTCTTTAAAATAATCGTCAATCGTATAATATGCCTTTGAAAAAAAAGGTAACTTTTAGTAATTTATTAAATTTTATTTCTTTTTCTTCGTTTCGTATGTAATTGGGAAGGTGGTTGTATACTTTTATGAAAGCAGCGTAAGGAGTCCTCTGTAATAATAATCTTGATTGCGGTAACTGTAATTTTATTCTAATCTCAGGCACCTCTGAGTATCTCAGAGTGATAAGCTTTGTTCAGCAACTAAACATCTCCTAACGGTGAAGGAAAATAGCGTGAGAAATACGGCATGCCTTCTTAGACTTGTCGGTTCTGCAAATCTCTCACAAACATGTCTGAAGCCGTCTAACACAATCTTCGCGAGCATAGCTAATTATAATCAGAAATGGGCAATCAGAATCGTTAATCAGGAAAATGTTATCATTATTGCGGGCCGTAGAAAGAGCTTGAGAAATGTTCATCGGCGGATTTAGGGGAAGGACGGACAGGGTTACATGATGGTCTTAAATTACATACTCCCCTGATATGTGTAAAATTTGGTCACTTTTACCTCTAATTTGCCTCTTGTGCCACCCATAAAAATATCTTGGATCCGCCGTAGAATGGGTTGATTCGTAGCGCTATTTGAGAAAGAGTCATGAACTATCGATGATAATATTATATTAATTTGGGACATCCTTTATAGAGATCAGTGTGAATTCTAACTGCTTTTGTTAATTATTATTCGTATACGGATACCTATTATTATACTAAGGGTTTATTGAAAAAGTCATCGAAATTTTGTAACGTTCATTCCAATTTTTTTTTTTATTAATATACTCGTAAGACAATTGTTTATTGAGGCTATTAGTATCGATCTTATAGACTTAATCATTGGTTAAATATTATTTCACTCATTGATATTGAAATGTTTCATAATAATATTTAATGGAACAAATCCGGTTGATTTTTTTTTGAAACTAAAACTAATTTAGTTTTTGTGGATCCAGTTCCCGATTACTTCATGATATGTATGCACAAAACATAGTACAGTATTTCTAAAATATCGTATTATACTATAGTAATAGTATAGGAAAATGCGCGTAGAAATGACGTGTAGAACTCAAAATAGAAAAATACAAGTATTTCATAATTTCGCAAATTAATTAACAACAAACTTGGGGACATCATGGACTTATCATTTGGGGACAAATATTTTGTCCCTTGGTCGACAAAAAGTGAATGTTCAATTGATGACTAAGAATAATTGTTTAATTTTTAAAACTTAAGTCGATTATTATTATCTTGGATTTGAAAACAGTAAGTTAATAAATATATGGCATTAAAAAAATTAGAAAACTACGTAAGTACGTCAGTTCTGTGCGCATTTGCCTTAAAATTACCTCTAATTTTATTTATTGTCGTTATAACAAAATGTTTCAAAGAATGTAGCAAAGCTTAATCATAAAGCAAGTATTGTAAGGTTTATTGTAAACGTATTAAACTTTAATAGTATTTTATACACACCTGGTTATTATTACATTAATAAAATATAGTTTGTGTATTAAATGTTTATGGGACTTTTATTCAAGATCACTGGCATTGACTTGAACATTATAACGTTTAAAAGCTTAGTTGTTGCTCTTATTTTCGGTGTCACCATTATATTGGTGACCCTGACTCAAAAATTAAAAGACGTCACCAAAACATTACCGAACGCTTCCATACAACGAACAGTCATCTTCCGAGAAAAACGCGCGAAACACGGCAGCCAATGTATGTGAAGAATTTTCCGACTATTTTCTACGAGTTACCTCATTCACGTCCTTGCTACGGGCTCACGGTGTACGGAACTCTGCCTCAGCCCTCAGTGTTGCGTCGGCCACCGAATGGAACGCACGTGTTGTCGGCCGCAACAAAATCACGACTACGAACTCGTAAACTCGAAACGATCATGAGGACGAATTATATAATTTATTTTGAATAGTGTTTTTTTATTTTTATATTTATCCTAACATCAGTTGAATTATTAAGTGTTGTGTTGTGACTTTATTTGATATGGCAATGTTTTGGTGCGTATTCCTCTGTGCCTGGGCGGGCGCCCTAGGATTTAACGTGGACATCCCTTCGAGGGTGGTTTATACGGGAAACTATAAGTCTATGTTTGGATTTACCGTGCAGTCGCATGTGGATGGAGATCGGAAAATGTAAGTATTTTTTTATGTTAATTTGGAATTTTATTAATAAATTAAGAATTTTATTAGATTTATAATTTAGGCAATTTTTTTTTTCTCTCACCGGCTTGTAGCTATAGACGATGCAGTAAAGATGTTTTCGTAGGTTTATCGTAGATGTTATTGTATTTGGAAAGGCATACTTACAGGGTTAAGCAAGATACTTACCCCTTTTCTACACAGCATCGCACTGGAACGTTAAATAGCGCCAATTTGCTTGTTTAGTGGGTAGGATTGTAAGTTGTAACTAGCCGCGACCGAAGCCTCCAGACTATTTTAAAAAGACTATTTTAGAAATTACATATAAGTAATTTTAGAATTTTCTGAATGTAGAGTCCATGTCTCTCTACATGGAAAGTTTTAAAGTTTGCTTATATTTTTCGTTTGGATACAAAATTGTTTTAAGTTATTAATTTTTTTCCTACTTTATAGAACAAAACGTAAAACAGGAAAATTATGTAAATGTCAAGCTTTCTTTTTCAATACATAATAATTTATATCAGCACATTATAAATCTTACGATGTCGTTCCAATATCCGATTTTGACACCCTTTCCCCGTACAATGCCTTCATAAATTAATCTCGAAAAATAACGAGTACCTGAAAGTTCGTAACGAAAATTGCGAGGTCGAGAAATAACTCACAGCACAATGATTCATTGAACGCCTTTGAAATGGGACACGCCGTACGAGAGGACAATAAAACCAAAAATATTACAGTTTTAACACTCATTCAGTACCATGCCAACAGGAGGGAAATTCAGTACTCAATTTTCGGCTCTACAAAAACTTTGCCAAGTTTCAAGAAGGAAATTAGTTACGAACAACAATTATTTAGTACCTGACTGTTGGTCTCATTTAAACGATGGTTGATGACTTGATCAAGTTGACCGTAAGTAACTTGTGATGGGTATTAAAATCTAAATCAATTGTTACAGCATTACATTAAATTTCTTAGCGGTATACTTTCGCCGGTAGTCGCAACCGAAGTCTTCTATAAGGCTAGATTTATAAAGTCTCTGGCTGGCCTGGCTTATATCGAAAATCGAACTAGGCATGTCACGCTTCGCAAACTGTGATAGCGGCTCGTCAAGGCCTAGAGTCTAGAGTCTAGACCATGATTCTGTAAATTGAATGGCTTGTCTTTTTTGGCAGGCATTTTGAGATGCAGGCACTTTTCCACTCCAGTCCGAGTATTTATTATCAAGAGTACATAAATCCTTGAGATTAAATTTTAATGGTTCATGTTCGGCGTGGAAGGCATAAATGGTAATTGTGAAGGCTGCGGACAAGACGGCCGTCGATTCGAGTACACAAGTCGGTTTTATCTCACGCATGACATCATCGTCCGAGGAGTTCGTAAGTGAGATTTTTAGCGCGCTTTTGATTGTTTTGCTGTCCTGTATAATTGGCTCGGAGTATCTCTATGCGATCTAATCGGGAAGTAAATCCGCAGATGAATGTAGCCCTATTTTGCGAATATCTGTACTGTTTACTAAATATTCAAGTATCTTAACTGATCCTGTGATGTATACGGCAGTGTGACCTCAAGACAGGGCAATATAATAACTCTTAGAAGCTGTGTCCATAATATGAAGTAGAATCACCGACATAGAACGAAGTGGAAGCACTGATGTGTCGCGAAGCTTGTGGAAGAAACCTTTTTGGCAGAGTCCGCTCGAATTGTTGAGATATTCTGATGTGAAACAGTAATTAGGTACACCAGGTATTGGGCGCTGTGGCCGTCGCAATTACAGGGCGCACCTAATGAGAGAAAATAAGTAGGTACCCACGTCATCCTCAGACATTGAGGGATTGCGTAGCACCTAAAATCAAATTAAATGTTGCTGGTCTCGTCATTTACACACACTGGGAACACAGGGCGCTAGAATGGTGACCCCACACTGGAAAGTGCAGTGTTAGCTGACTTTTAATCAGGAGGACTGGTGCCAGCAGGGACCTGTTGGATCCAAGCGACAAAACAGTGCAGGTTGGAGATGCTTGCAGAAGTTCAGCAGCCCTAGCCATATGACTTTTCTATTCTATTTTATTTTTTCGAGTGGTGATACAACGAAATTAAAAAAAATGTATGAGAATGACAGCTGTTATCATCGATAAGACTGATCAATTTGTCGATCGGATATGTCATTTCCATATACATTTTTCTATTAGCAATCAAAATCAAATCTATGCACCTAATGTACATATAGTCTATTGGTAATGAGAAATTACCCCAAGGTAAATAGATAAAGCTAGGAGGACATATAGATTGTAGAGGGACTCATATCCAAAAATATTAAGAGAAATACAAATATTAGATTTGTCTGTTAAAGTAGCTACTTAACTGGTCAATAGTGATTTGTCACCGCGTTCGAAGTGTAAAGTGTTAACCGATGCATTAGAAAGACAAACAAAGTAGGCATGTGATACGTCAAGAGTACAATCTGATAAAATATTAGCCCATTCCAACCATTCCTCAGCCCATCGATCTACTGCTACATGATTGCCACACAATAGACACGAGTACAATACTTAAATAACCTCTTGTTTCCATTCATTATTTCCCATAGCTATGATAAACACGGTCGCTTAGTATGCAAGCACGCGTGATCGGTAGCTCCTTGCTGTTTAATCAGTTTTATTATATCTATTTGGCGCGGAGTTCACGAGGTCGTCGAACCTCCTCCAAAAGCCACTGTGGCATTTGAAGCCACGCTGTACGGGGCGCTTCCGCAAGGTATCGTGGGAAAGCTCACCTAATATTCTGCAGAACATTATTAAGCGAGTAATTCACGTGGAAAATGTCAATTGTAATACTAGGTAGGACAGGGTATAGATCTTAGGATATACCTATGGGGCTTAAACATCTCCTTGTTGGGAACTGCAATAGCTAAATTGAACATTAAATTCGTAGAACCACGTAGAACTTTATAAGGTATATTTGCTACGTACTTACAGTCAGGAAAGCCGCAACATCTCTTCATTAGATTTAAAAAGCTTTTTGCTCAGTTGTTATGTATTCATGGGATTTTACGTTATACCTACCTACAAAAAGTAGATTTTTATAATATGTCTGTAAGATTAACCTAAATAGGAACTCAAGAGCAACAATACTATAGTACATAAGTCATGCATTAGTTATTAGTATCTTAGTCATGCATTAGTTATTAGTATTCCCGAAATTATAATTAAATAGTAGATAATAAATTAACTAGTAGGGATACGTATAGGTAATGACGACTTACTTGACTTAATTAAGATTTGTTTCCGTTTAATTGTTTGGCTCATAAACAATTCTCAATAAATTGCATATTATTTAATGTACCTACTTAGATGCGCTAATGACGCGTTCTGTAATTATTAGTAGTCCTACGTAAACAACTAGGAAATGACTTATCCAACTTATTGTTACCCAATAATTATGTTCATGATTCATATTTTTTCCATCAACGATAACATATTCCGTAGCATGGAACATTCTCAATCTTCGTAGCTTTGGTCGCTTTGGTCTCGATTTACTTACTCTATTTAAACACACCCTACATACGATAGTTTACAGTTAAGTAGACGAAGTTATCATAGTATATATATTATCATGACGTGTAAAGTAATCGCTGTTTCGTAAATAAAGGCTTTTTTAATACATTTGCTCAAAAAGTTGACATTTCCATATGTGTTTAGCGTGCGCAAAGTTATTCTTTTCCGCACTAGTGCTTTTGTGTTTTCCTCCTACGCGGCACCGGAGCGGGCGCACCAGGAGCGCATGAACACGAACACGGCATGCAAACACGGAGCAGGCAAACACGTAAAACCAATATTTTTTTTCGCAAATGTATTAAAAAACGTCGTTCAATGCACGTGCGGAATTGTCATTTTTACTCGTCCTTATATAGTTGACCCTCGCCTTCGGCTTGGGTCAACAAACCGGGACTCGTAAAGAAATGACAAACTTTCCGCACTTATATTGAAATGTACTATTTTTTATTTTTTTTTATTTATATCTACCTATACGATAGTTTTGTTACGTTGCATACATCTAGCCTTCATGCTGAGACGCCACCGTTTCAAATTTAATTTTGTATGTTTAATTTTTGTTTTTTCTTATTTCTTTTAGTGTTATATTTTAGATCTTTTAGTTTTTACGTCTGTGCTGTGCCTATTTCTATTTATTTGAATAAATTTATTTTCTTTCTTTATTTCTATCTATGATCAAAAATAAATAATTTTTTAACAATTTCTGGCAATTTCGTGACACGCAGTATGTGGGACGGTCAGTTGGTATTGTTTTAACGTTTATTTAACATGACACCCCGAACTCTAGACAATGGGCGCAAAAATTTCAATTCTGGAACCGGAAACACGTCACAACACATGCGCGGCACATGCGCGCGCGCCGACTGCACTCCCTTTTTAACTTTTTTTCACTTAATTCACTCGTGAACGGCTATTTTTGTCTGTGGGGTGAGACGTCTCCGTTGATTTATTATTTGTTGCGCTTGCACTGAGTAAAACTTGTAAGGGTTGGGCATTGAAGGGAATAGGAATAAAATGTTTAAATGTTCTTGTTTCTTTTTGATTAATAATTCATTGTATGAATAGGCCATCCGAAGTGAGGCAGTAAAATTCAAGACTGTTTAAAGATTTGCTAAATAGATTAGGTACACGAAAAAGCAAGCAGTGAAGCCGCCTGAAGTAAGATTTAAGACACCTTACTTCACACAGGTGTATTAAACCTTAGGCCCTTAATCAGTTTTAATGCTTTACTTTTGATATTATAATATTACGAATAATATTACGATATACTATATCTATAAATAATAAATATTAACCTAATGATAAGTTCTGTGTTATTATAAGGCTTCAAAATTCAGATTTTATACAAACTGGCTAGCGCACTCTACCGTCAGATAGGTAGAGTGTGCATCAAGGTGTAATTTGCAAAAGCAATACTTGCAGTACTAGTGCCGATAGGTAAATAAGCTACTTAATACCTAATTAGGTAACTTACACCGTTGCGTATTGAAAAACCGGCCAAGCGCAAACCTGTTGCACAAACGAAAAAAGTTGTTCCAAAATATGTGGGTCAAAAAATTCTAAGCGCTTGAAGCGGCCGACCCTAAACGTCAGCCACATTTGTATGCATCGACATGTCATTAGCCGAGGCCTTATGTTTAGGAGCAAGTGTGTGCTCCGTAGTTAGCTGTTAATGGTTAGATAAGTAATGTTCTAGGTTAGGACGTTTACAGCTGCAGTCGGATGGGGTTTTTATCGACCATTTATCAGTGTCTGTTGTCCGAATGTGGGTTTACAAGTGTTAGGTGATTTATGTGGAGCTTTGCTTTCGATCTGTAATAGTTTACTATGTAGTTATGTACTATTGATCTTTACTTTGCTCTCCTAGTAGGTACCTATGTGTGTGTCTAAATTAAGAGTAACAAATAATAAGTTGAAATAATTTATTTTTTAATTCATTATTTATTGACTAGTTTTTCCATCACTTTTGGGTTTTTTGTGACCGTATCTGTGTTAGCTTTTGGTAGGTATTACCTACAGTGTTTTTGCTAGGCACAAATCTCCTCTTAGTGCGAATTGGAGAGCTTTGCATACCTTTGAGAACATTATGGTGAACTTTCAGGCATACAGATAAGTAGGTTTCTTTACGATGTTTTCCTTTGATAAGTCAGAGGTGAGTGCCCAGGATTCGAATCCCCGACCTCCTGAAAGGCAGAGGTCTGAACCATGAATGAACTATCAGTGCTTTTTAATGCGTCTTATGTGTCTGTGGGTTCATTGTCTCTATACTACCTACTATAATACTAATACTAATATTATCGTTAAGGTCTTATCAGACAGGTCGATGCCCGTTAACTAATTAGTGTACTTTAGATAATCCTACTTGTATTTAAAACTTAACTGTTTTATCACGTTCATACGAACACAATGCTGCTATCAAGAAATTTGACAGTTGCAAAATAAAGTGGTATCTCCTAAAGACCCTTATCTCGTTGCGTATGAGATGGTCGGATGCTGCGCGTCTGAGCGATGACCCGGAGTTATGTCGGAGTAAGTAAAATATTACCGCGGCGAGTGATTAATGTTTACTTTAATTTGGTGGTAAAAGAAATGTTCTGCGCTTATCTGCAGCGACATGCGTTTAATTGGAGATCATTATTCAGCCTGTGATGTGTATTTTTTAACCGATGGTGAAGAGGTAGGTAATGATACCCTATACGTGTTTAATTTATTACGTTTGCGCTTTCGGAAGCGGAAGTTTCCAAATTGAATTATTTTTGAAAAATAATTTTTCATGGTAGGTACTTAAGTCAAATCGAAAACACGAATTATATATTAATGTCATATAATTCTTGCTGCTGCTATTTTGTCTGTGGTAAGTACCTACATAATATAGCTAGAAGCTGGTCGCGGGCCGCGGTCAGCGCAGGCGCATGTATCCGTGACCTGTTTACCGATATGGCGCGCAGACGACCTCACGAATACTGCGGTCCACAGCTCGTTTTACTTCATAAAAAGAAACTAAATTATCATGATAGTCCTAGGTTTTAGCTGGTTTTAGCATTACAATGTCAACGACGCACTGCATTTCATCCTGAAACATCAGTTATTTTTTCTTTGGCTGATCTATATACCTACTAGGGCATGCAAATCTCGGAATTTTTTCAATCCCGGTATTGGTTTCGATATTGGACTTCAATACCGGGATCCCGGTATTAATACCGGTATTGATGTTCTCAATTTGTACTTAAATATTTTTCAATAAAAACACGTTTTTAATGATTTTCAATCATGTATTTACTTAAAATCTTAATTAAAAACACTAACAATCGATAATATTATGTTATCATTTTAAATCATCTACATTTTCATACATTTTCATATAACTTTATCTCAGTCTTATTTTTCGAAATCAACAGATATATTCTTTTTATACTCTTTAACAAGTGGAAAATAAAAAAAATTTTTTTTTAAAACACCCACGACTTTTGCAGACTTGTAATTGAAAAAGGATTAAATAATTTTTTTTTAAATCCCCGACTAAAGGAAAGTAAGAACTAAGAACCTATCAGTATAATTACAAATCCAAGAAAATCCGCCGGAGCTGCTGTTCCTGCCTGTGACGGTGTTGATGGTGCTGTTTACCAGTTGATGACTAATTCAATTTCTTGATACTTCTCATATACCAGCAGTTTATCAATGCTTACTAATTTCATTAATTGATATTGGAAACGAAAATAGCAATTGCAGCTCCGACGGATTTTCTTGGATTTGTAATTATACTGATAGGTTCTTAGTTCTTACTTTCCTTTAGTCGGGGATTTAAAAAAAAATTATTTAATCCTTTTTCAATTACAAGTCTGCAAAAGTCGTGGGTGTTTTAAAATTTTTTAATTTTCCACTTGTTTTATAGTTTTTCGATTACCATATTAATGTACTTAATTTAAATGATATTATTATTAAAAAATGAAAATTAATCTTCAAACTAGCCATTAGCTCCTCTAAGCAGCGTCTGAAGGCATCATCTGACCCATGTCACCAAATTTATTATTGGAGCCTAGTTAAACATACGAATCCCTAACACCTTGTGTACTAGAAAGATAACACATTAAACAGAGAATTACTCTTAATAAAGTAAAAAAAGCTGAGCGAGGTGCCTCTAGCGCCGCCTTTATGAGGCTGACGCCCTGGGCCATGGCCCTCTTGCCCCTAGGGTAAATACGCCACATTCATTCATTAATCCTCGCCACCAAGCCTAATGTGTTAGAATAATTTAACCAAATCAAATGAGACTAAACTCGATTTATTTGCCAGTTACCATTATTAAGCATCGCTAATCAGGCCCATGTTGCATCATCAGACCCTCGTCACCAAATTTAATGTTTGAGACTAGTTAAAACAAATACAATCCCTAACACAACTAGAAATAACATTAAATCTGAGAATTTCCCTTCCAAGTCATAAAGATTTGGAAATGTTTCATCTTCTGGTATTTTATAAAAGTTCGCAACGTCATTAAGGTAATGAAGTACGCCCGCCACTAAAAGACGCCTCTCTTTTATTCGTTTTCGCAAGTTAAAAGTATTTTTTTTTCAATACCGGGATTTCGGTATTGCGCCTAGTCAATACCGGTATTTGAATCTCGGAATATCGACCGAGATCCCGGGATTTCGAGATCTCGGGATCCCGGTATTCATGCCCTAATACCTACCTACCAATTTTTTTGCCTTACATACCTACTCCGTCTCACGAAAAATACGTGATTTTTTTTTCAATGTTATTTTAACGCGTGGGATTCTTTCGACCTAGGCTAAAGAAAAATTTTTTTCAATTATAAAATTAAAAAAGGGATATCTACACAATTATAGACAAAATACTTATAGTGTTGATTGCCAGCATGATAGGACCATACGCATTAGGTATCAATGCGGGTTGACGCACTTATCTTTTCTTTGCGATTTCATTTCATTTCACATCAGCCCCTATGCGAGATATTCCTTTAAAAAAACTCCTAACTGTAGTAGTTTTGATGAATGCAACAGACAGGCACTTGTTGTAGCAATTAACACAACAATTGGGACGTGGCATTGAACTTGAATTTGCACTCGTTAATTACCGAACGGGCGTTACAAATGTAGTAGGTAGGTACTTAGATTTAGATAGAAAGAGTTTTATTCACTTTTAAGGCCCATTTCAGCTTGACATACCTAAGATACTAGGTGACAGTGAAAATGAAAATGAAAATGAAAAATTATTATTTTCACATAGGCCCAATTAATAGGCTCTTATGAAAAGTTAAAACTCTACCGCCAGGTTCGGAAAGCAGGTTTGCACCGAGAAGAACTGGCAAGAAACTCGGCACTTGCTCTTTTCAAAAAAATGTCATTATATACAATTTCTTAAATAATATCAAAAATTATTACATAATTTTTAAGGTATCTCGTGACGAGATAGAAATATATCCCTATCGTTCTAAGAATTCTTGTCATTGAAAAATTCTTCAATAGTATAGTAACCCCGATTTATTAGTGTCAGGCTTCAGCTTCACACATGATTAATATACAGATATTTCGCTTGACCGTCTAGAAAGTGATATTACACTAGCACTAGCAGTGCTAGTACTATTACAAAATGAAAACATTGGGTAGGTACCTACATTCTAGTAACAATAGGTAAACCGCTATAAACTTGACCCTCCTGATGGTCTGTGGGACCATGTTTACCTATAGGTAAAGCTTAGTAATCCTTGCCTGGGACTTGAATTCCGTAACCCCGAACATCAGTTCGAAGTGTTAACCACTAGGCTATTATCACGAAATATTGTCACGAAAGCAGGTATACTTAGTGGGCGGTTATAAGTAGAACTTAGCGAACAGATTTTCGCGCGTCAACTGAGCTGCGGTATGAGGGTGCCGCGAGGACATAATATGTGCCTAGCGCCTGCATAGACGGGTATCCATTTCGGGTCAACTTAATTGCCGCATACTATACTTGACAATTAAGTACTGTAAAGGTACTCATAGACGATCGAATTTGGTGCGGCCGGACCACCGGACCGTGCGGTGCGCTCTACAAAACAGACGACCGCACAGAACTCCGAACCGTTCAGTTGTCTTATCCTAGCAGTGCGTGAACACGTCTCAAAATGCCGCCTGTTCTATCAACACAGGCTAAAGTCGCATTAGTTGTAGCAACTATCGTTGCTACATCCTCATTACCTACAAAAAGAAGAAGAAAAGAATGGGCAAAATCTTAAAAACCGACAACAAAGTCACATTAAAGATCTCGACGATGAAGATTTTCGTATATACACAATGTGATCTTCTTGGCCCTCCGAATCCATATTTGATGCGAACACGTTGCAACCACAGCAACGTGTTGCGCGTATGGTGGCACAATAGCAACTAAACCAACAAATGTTTCGGTGCGCCGTCCACACGATCGTATCGGTTCGGGAACGCACCGCACCGCACCGCGTTCGATGTGCAAGCGCTCCGAACCGGCCGTACCGTTAATAATAATAATAATGTTCGGCGGACCGTGCGCCACACGATCGAATATGGTCCGGTGGCGGACCGCGTTCGTGGTCCGGCCGCACCAAATTCGATCGTCTATGAGTACCTTAAGTGCAGACACAACAATGCGCAGGGTCACCTTGCAATGGAATAGTTTCGTGGAGCTTAATCTACCGCATTCGGGTCAGGGAGACGGAGTTGAGACTGATTTGCGTAAGCGCATGACTTCGGAGTATTAACTGCCAGCGTCCATGGGGAAAAATGAAAATGACGTATTGCTGACTGACGTAAGTAATAAAGACTTAGAGCATAATGCTTCAAGAATAATATTAATTGTGTTAATTGTATTAAAAGTGCATTTCTAGTTTTGACACAGAGCTTTTTATTAGCTTATTTTACATCTATTCCGCCTACGTAATTACGTACCTAATTACCAAACTGTAATACTTAACATAGGAAAGTACATAGGTAATTAATGTGGAAAAAAGGATAGATAATATTTCTTGCTTATGATATAGTAATTATATGTGTTGATTTAATATCACTCTTAATAGTTAAGGCCATTAATTTTATTTTATAAAGAGACTATCATTGGAACAGAATTAATTAGTTAATTAATGATTAAGGTGATCTTCGTGGCATAGGAACCTGATATCTACGTACCCAATACCTATCATAATTTTATCGATACGTGTGTAATAGATACGTGTTTATCTTTAAAGATATTTCAATTCACGAAGACGCGCCCCACTCTGTCAAAATCGCTATTTCATTCGATTCTTATGAAGTTTGACAGAGTGGATTGAAATATTATCTATACACATTAAAAACCAGGTTGATACAATTAACAACAATTAATTAATATCTAATGTAATTAGCATCAGCTATTAAAAATCGTTTCATCAAGTTTCATATCGGTCCGATATCTACTTGATAGATAAATCCGTAAATATGACTACATACCTACTGGTGCTTTTTTAAAAATCTGCGCTTTTCCTAAAAATCTCCGTATTTAGCAGCCAATTATTTAATTTTTCGGCGCATGTGTACCACGGAGACCTTTTCTATCATTATTTTTATACGTTCAAACGTTAACATACTAATAAAAAGTAGGTATAAGGATAATAAATAAATATTATTTTGTTGACGAAGAGATTTGCGTGGGTGCACGCTGTAATTGTAGTTATCACTTATCACTCTTATCGGCGTTTAATAATAACCAAAAATATAATAGGTATGTGTGATATGAACTTTGGAGTAACATCCTTGACATCCAGATTCACAGTAAAGTTAATAAAATGCATTCGGTGACAACGTAGTGTATAGGTATGAGTATGAATTTACGAATCTTGAAATAGTCTGATAGTCATTGATCATTACTAAGGATAGGCCTGTTCGAACATTTTGCCAAAGCCTTTTTCATACAAGGAAATTTAGCGCCATCTATCAAACATCCTGCGAAATACTTGTTTTTTTTTTATGTAATATTTCTTGATGTTACTTACCGATGATACGTTATCCCATGCTTCTTTTTAAATTTCTTGGTGTAATTTTTGCAGTCTTTTATCGCACAATTAGGCATTTTTATCTTTTAGAGTTAAATTTTCCACTATTCTCTCGCTACTAAGCGTACTTACAGAAATGGCGGGAACCGTCTCCATGGAAACGTGCGTGCGGAGCGTCGTGAGCTGAGGCGGGGACCGCGGCATAGACAATAGTGCGCGTACAATGGGGACATTTCCCCATTGAACTGGCGACATTTTTTCGCGCGGTTCGCCCTGTCTCTATATAGAGGTCAATGCTGATAGTCGAATACAAGCTACTCGGGTAGGTCCAAGGACGCAAAATTCCATAGCTACTCAAGTACTCAACATTGTAATCATTAGATTGCAATGACATTAGCATTAAACATAGAGCATTGACTAGCATCTAATTTTTCAGTAGTGTAATAAAATTCATTTCTTTTCATTGTTGTTGTTGTCAAGCACGGTCGACACAACATTGGGTGACACATGTTAGCGACGGCACGACCAATCTCTTCTTCCAATCCGTTTTTCTATATTTTCTTTTCCTCTTTTATAAAATCGTGCATGATACATGTTTTGAATACCTCATTGTTAGATAGTAGATACTTATAATTATTAAAATTCTTAGGTATTTTTTAAAATTAAGGTTTTTAAAATTAAGTTATTACTAATTAATTTAAGAACGTAAAGTCCTTTATCACCAAAAATTCCCCTTTTTTCTCATAGGTTGATTTTTGATATTTCCTACAACTATAACAATAATTGATGTTGGTATTATATTAGTTCATTAGATATTAATATATATATAGCTACTCGTGCTGATTGGGTCATTGATCACCTCTCCTGAACAATTTTGTATGAAAAATTTTTTTTTCAAGGATGATGTCGTATAGAGGGGAAAAATTCATGAAGAGGAAAAATACGGAGAGAGCTGATGATTGAGGATTTCGAAGACGGGTGAAGAGCACGGCCAGGGTATCGAAGATAGGGGGGTGCTCGACCAAATGTCATTTGAAACGTCATCCAATTGGCAGTGAGCTGAAAAAAAATTCAAAATGGCGGATTCAAAATGGCCGCCATTCGAATTTCGTCGATATCTCGGAAAGTATAAAAGATGGAAGAACGGTTTCTTGACAAGAGTTGATCACGACCCGAAGGTCTATTTGATGGCTAGAAAAAAAAATCAAAATGGCGGAATTTATTTTTTCATAGAAAATGTATGGCGGATTTTGAAGAGACTATTGAAAAGTTGTGAAACATGTAGTACTTTGATGCGGTTTTATTGGAGGACTCTCAGAGAAAAATATGGAATGAGATGATGATTAAGGGTTTTGAAGACTGTCGAGGAGCACGGGCAAGGTATTATAGTTAGGTGGGGACTGCTCAAACAAAAAATACTCAGAACCTCATGCAATTGGCAGTGAGCTGAAAAAAAAATTTAAAATGGCGAATTCAAGATGGCCGCTATACAAATTTCGTGTTGTTCTATCTCGGAAAGTATAAAAGATAAGAGAGTGGTTTCTTAGCAAGAGGTGATCAGTATTACAAGGTTTACGGGATGAATTCAAAGTGACGGAATTTATTTATCGATGGAAAATGTACATGCCACAATAAGTACGGGACTATGCAAGTCATTGACGCAGTTCTACGGAGAACCGCCAGAGAAAAATATGAGAAAAGATGATGATCTAGGATTGGGATGATGATTGAGGAGCACGGTCGTGGTTTTAAAGATAGTTAAGGGCTGCTCGAACAAAAATACAGCTGAACCTCATCCGATGAGGTTCAGCTGTATTTTTGTTGGAACAGCCCTTAACTATCTTTAAAACCATGAACGTGCTACTAGGTAATTTTTTCAGCCCATGCCAATCGGATTCCAATTGGCGATGGAGATGACGGCGATAGTTTTATGGGCGGGAAGACAGCACGCGGGCCACATGTGGCCCGCGCCCACACGCGCCCTACTAGTTATAGACTGTGGATATATCGGCTGTAGCAAGTCACGGAGAGTATGTAAATGTACAGTTATTTATAATAATAATTTTAATTAAATCCATTACAGATAAGTAGACTTGCATAAGTAGGGAATGACATAAGCCTGTATTTGTTGAGCGTTGAGATATCAAGTTGTCTTTGTGCATTATAATCTCAGTACACATTTGGTCTGCTTATGTGTTAACCTACATTTGGAAGTAACCTGTTAGATTTAATTATAAACATAATCATAATTAAACCTAATAGTATAATCTAGGAAGTGATAATTATTAAAGAAAATAATACAACAACTCGATATTCTTGTTCGTAACATTTGATGATGACTCAAACTGTCGTTACTACTTACTTATGTATTCTCATTTCAAAAAATATTCCATGGGAGGAAGTATAATCTATAATCACCATACATGTTATAATGGTTTTTAAACTATCTCATAATCCCCTTATAGAAGGTAAAGATGTTGATACTGAAAAAAGTTAAAAAGTTAGTACTTAATTGTTCATTATCCAGACAATAACAACGAGGTTTTGGACGAACACCATTGATTTGGAAATCCGTCGTCCATTTTCGAAGATCTTAAGTAAGTATATCTATAGGTATATCACCACAATTAGACTCCAAACTCTTTCGAACTAAAAATAAATGGATAAATTAAATACTTAAGAGTCAACGAAGTTTTGTACGAAGACATATTCATAATATTATCATCACCAAAAATAGTAACAAATGTTATTTTATCTCTTTTTGGTGAACTTAATAACACCCCGATGTTATTTTAATGTGAGTCTTTTAAGTACTAAAATTGGAATGTAGCAGTTATCATAACCACTGTTTTATTAGCCACCGGTCGCGCTGGTCATTCCACGTTGGTTTGGTTGATAACAATGATAAGGCTATTTATCTTCGTTGGACCAAAACAAACGACTGACCGTTTTGAAGCGACAGCTCTTTACTTTTACACTACTTATACTCTTTCGTCACGAAATACCAAAACTTTCGTGTAAATTAATATAATCGATTTGCAGCTAGTAGTCCAATCAATAAAGGAGTTGTAGAATGCATGAGAGGGGACCTAAGCAATTTCTTCTGAAACTTGTTCAGGGTACTTAGGAAGTTAACATACTAAAAGTCCTGACGTCTCGGAGGTGAGCCGGAGTGGGGAGGGGGGGGGGAAAGGTACCACTTTTGGGTTTTTGACTAATATCTCAGAAACGGTGCGTAATAGAAAAAAAAAATCTTCTAATAAATTAAAGCTCATAAAATTATCTAACACTTTGGTCTTATTCAATTTGGCCGTATTCCTAACCGTTTCCGAGCCACACGCTCCGGAAAAGTTAATACTACAAAAAAAACCTTATCATATAATAATCCGGTCAAGTTAGACATAAAAATAGTGGTCAAATAACAATAATTCCGACAGAGCCAAATCTTCGTAGAGACCTTAGGTTTACCACAAGGAATAAAGTGTCAAAAGTTCCCATCAATCCTATGTGAGCAACAAAAGTTATTCGGGGTCAAATATCAAAATTTGAGGTTTTTTGAATTTTTCTCGAAAATGGTAAGTTTTCTCAAAAATAAATTCAGGCCAAAGTTGTAGATCTTAAAATTATCTACAAAAATGGTCCTTATAATTTTTTTCCTAAGAGTTAACATTCCTGAGATATCGCGATTCTAAGAGTCACATTATACATGACATGCACATATATATACATAATCAGGCAATTACAATTGTAGTTGCTGAAGATATTGATTTCTTAGTAGTTACTACTTACTGCAAGGACTCCAATGGATAAAAAGTTTATTTTCTATAACTTCCTAACATTAACCGTTTACGCAGTGTACGCAACGGAAACTCTCAATATGGAACAAATTTTCCCATTTTTGCAAAATTTTTCATTGATGCTCCTATTGTATTGGTCGTAGCGTGATGTTATGTAGCCCATAGACTTCCTCGATAAATGGACTATCCAACACAAGAATAATTTTTCAATCAGGACCCGTAATTTCTAAAAAACAGACACGTTGATCCGCTCCTTCGTTTCAGCGAAATGGCGATTGCCATAATAAAAAAATTATAGCGAGTCAAACTTAGAGATAGGTATTTGCTGTTGTGGATTATTTTTTAGAACTATTAAAGGAGATCAACTCCGCAATACATGATTTTTGCGAGACTTTAGCCGTTTACGCAGCGTACGCAGCAAATTATGGCAATCGCCATTTCGCTGAAACGAAGGAGGGGATCAACGTGTTTGTTTTTTAGAAATTACGGGTCCTGATTGAAAAATTATTCTTGTGTTGGATAGTCCATTTATCGAGGAAGTCTATGGGCTACATAACATCACGCTACGACCAATACAATAGGAGCATCAATGAAAAATGTTGCAAAAATGGGAAAATTTGTTCCATATTGAGAGTTTCCGTTGCGTACATTGCGTAAACGGTTAATGTTAGGAAGTTATAGAAAATAAACTTTTTATCCATTGGAGTCCTTGCAGTAAGTAGTAACTACTAAGAAATCAATATCTTCAGCAACTACAATTGTAATTGCCTGATTATGTATATATATGTGCATATCATGTATAATGTGACTCTTAGAATCGCGATATCTCAGGAATGTTAACTCTTAGGAAAAAAATTATAAGGACCATTTTTGTAGATAATTTTAAGATCTACAACTTTGGCCTGAATTTATTTTTGAGAAAACTTACCATTTTCGAGAAAAATCCAAAAAACCTCAAATTTTGATATTTGACCCCGAATAACTTTTGTGGCACACATAGGATTGATGGGAACTTTTGACACTTTATTCCTTGTGGTAAACCTTAGGTCTCTACGAAGATTTGGCTCTGTCGGAATTATTGTTATTTGACCACTATTTTTATGTCTAACTTGACCGGATTATTATATGATAAGGTTTTTTTTGTAGTATTAACTTTTCCGGAGCGTGTGGCTCGGAAACGGTTAGGAATACGGCCAAATTGAATAAAACCAAAGTTTTAGATAATTTTATGAGCTTTAATTTATTAAAAGATTATTTTTTTCTATGACGCACCGTTTCTGAGATATTGGTGAAAAACCCAAAAGTGGTACCTTTTCCCCCCCTCCCCACTCCGGCTCACCTCCGAGACGTCAGGACTTTTAGTATGTTAACTTCCTAAGTACCCTGAACAAGTTTCAGAAGAAATTGCTTAGGTCCCCTCTCATGCACTCTACACCCCCTTTTAGGTTATTCATTGACTGGACTATAGATAGGTATATTCGTTACATTTTAGTCGCAACCTCGTCGCAACATGGAATGACAAAATATTTGTATAATATGAAGTGTACCTATGTAGTGTTGCATTAAATTGTCCTTAAGGTATAACCTACTACGAATAAGCCGGATCGTAAGATAATGTTATGAACACAATTTTACAAAAAAAATAAGTAAGGTATTGATAGCAACTAATAATTATATCAGGCTGTTGCAAATGTGCCCCAAATAAATAAATCTACTTTCACCGGTTCATTTCGCTTTAAAATAATGACGTATATATACCAGTTGCAATTTTTTTTTTATACTTAATGATGTAACAAAGTTAAACACTCATTAACTACGTTCAAAATTGATTTCAAAACTTTTTAGTACTTATTTTGTTAATTTTTTTCGAATCGATATCATACGATAGTTGCCAGTTTACCATTTCCCTATACCATTCTGCAAGATGCTCAAATGCAATATTTTTGTCTGGATTTTTCGAATACGTAATAATTACTACTGTTTTAACATAAAGTAATTTCAATCAAGAGATATTAGTCAGAATATCATTTGGAGGTTACGAGTTAAGGTGACATACGCGATGAGTCAAGGTGAGGCAGGTGAGCCATTAATGAATGTGTGTGTGTGTGTGATGCAAGCATGTATGCGTACACGTAATGACCACTGTCCACCCTCATTGCTTTTAGTACTTTGTCATCGATATGAATCATCAAATCATTTCATGACAATGCAGAAATGTGTGGGTTTAGGATGATGATGATGATTGATGAAAATGATTAATTTGGGTAGGTACGTACAACATGTGACAAAAATCTGGGGATAAGCTCTGGGTCCCATCCCATGAAATTTTGATCAGAACACCTAAATAAAATCTAACAAATCTTATAAAGTCTTCGTAATTATACGTAACGTAGGTAAGTACATACTAGAATACGTATGTATAACTTTATCGAATTCTTATCATTATGGCTATTTTGTACTAGCCTTGCTGGTCTGGTAACCTGGATAGATTAAGAGAATTTAAAAAAAATAAAAAATATGTGCAACTGCAAAATATTAACATCCGGAATTCTGTTGGGAAGGCTAATTTATCATCCCATTTATTACCGCCACTCTCTGTTAGTCATGACCAAAAGTTACCCATAAAGAACGTGTCTACGTTATTTAATTTCTATCTAAAAACAAAACACATAGCGGTTACATACAAATCAATTTGCACTGTGCTTATTTGTCTATGGAACTCTATCGCTCATTAGTAAATCAGCAAAGCACGCACGAAACGTGTCACCTGCGCAAGTGAGCACGAAGCAGCAGCGGCATGGGCAGGGCTATTCGCTAAATAACAGCTCAAAATTGCTCGCTTCACTCAGGTTTGACGAGTGACGACCTTCCTGGATGGATCACTGGCTCTGATGGTGCGCGCTCGGATTTGAACGGAGTATGCCGGTTTCACTCGGCAGAAATGCACTGCCAAGTGACTCAGCGTTCCGGTGCGATGCTGTGTAGTACGATGACATCTTCGACTGCACTTATACTATCGGATGAAATAACAAATAAAGTAAATTAAGTACAGGGAGTAAAAGGGTGAGATAGTCAAGTTTGTTGCATACCTAATGGTGTTACGTCGAAAGTACAACATTTATAAAGTTGTAGCGGTCTTCGATAGCTGACAATAGATGGCGTAACCAGTCCCCTAGCACGCGCTGACGAAGCATTCTACGAGCGTTCTATAAATACAAGTTCTGACGTCACACGCTTGGATTACAAGCGGTCCCCAGGCATAACACCTGCCTGGAGTGAAATTTCCCTATTGCCTACACCACTGGCAAAAAATAAAGAGACGACGAATTTGATACTCACTCCACACTCCATCAAGTTGGAAAAATCTATGCTTATTGAATAGCACTGTTTTCGACACGATACCAAAGTAAGCTTAAATATTCTCAGACCACAGACCATATCCGTTTCCAATATTAGGTATCCTATATCCGATATCCAATGACGTTTTTAACAAACAATGGACCGGACACGTCTGACGTAGAGCCAGTTAAAATCACCACTCGCCAGTAGGCATTCCATGCTTTAACTTGTTCGTCCCAACAATTTCCGAATTCCCAATTGCGAGAATATTCCTAAAGTTGCTGGACATTATTTATCGTTCAGGTTTGAGGGTTTGAGTCCAATTTAAAATTAGTAGGTAAAGTCATAAATAAGACAATCCTTAGACCAAGATACACTGTGGTAGAGTCTACTAGTGTATGGTATCGTCACTTAGTTTTAAGTCGGCTAATAGTTATCAGTTATCCACCATACCATATGCGACAAATATCATATTGGCGTTTTACAAGAGTCTGTACGTTAGGCCTATGTGAAATAAAGATATTTTGGCCTTACATAGGCAAGGTTGCGTATGCGATTTAGGCCTGGCAACCAAGACTATGATAATTTATTCAGAAACCACCAACATGTTAAAACGAATACGTTTATTTCGTGAACCTAATTATCATTACACTTTTATAATTTGTATTATATTCTTTTGAGTATTAATATTAAATCAGTGCACACAGGAGAGTAGAGTATATCGAATCTCAAACACCTACCTACCGCTAGCTATTGGGAATTTTAATACTTTTTATTTGTTTTGTCATGTCATTAATTTATAACAATTTCGTTTTACAGGTTACTGTAGAGATATAAATTCTCATTCCAATAATAAGATTTGTATCTAATCGGATTTCCCTAGTAGGCTTTAATATGGAGACTCTAATGTCCAGATGGCGCCAGAGTGCACTATTGGTATGCGATGCGCACACGCATGTGCGTCGCCGCGGATGTGACGTACCGGAAGCGCCATAAATTGAAAATTAATTGTCATTAAAAAACAATCGGCCCGCAAATAATGCATTCTAACGGCTTCGTTTGTTACTCTATTAATTGTGAAAGGTTTGCTTATTACAATGACGATCTTTATAATCTTCTTTAAAGTGCCATTGAAATCTTCATAATATAATAACATCAACCTACTTATAATCTAGCGTTTTAAAAAAAAATTGTTTTGTCCGTTAAAAACTTTTCTGCCTCTGCCGGTGAGTCGGTAAAAAGTATTAATAAAATTGATAAGCCTAACACAGTTAAGAAAATATGCTTATCCAATGTGTAAACAAATTAATGCTAGCACAACATACTTGTTATTTTATTATTTTAAAATAATTATTTTAATTGAAAAATATGTCATCGAGGTCCTATTCCTAAGCCATTACGGTATTATCGTCAAAGTCATACGTACTTGTATCTAACCTACTTTAAATATTTACTCCTAACTTTATAATTTTACTATAAGATACAGTTATCAGTAACGTGTCATGTAATTAATTTTGTTGTTAATTATAACAATTATATATTATTACTGTAAAGATCAAAACTGCCGCGCGGGGCGACATCCGTTTGCGTGATATTTCTTAAAATGGAAACACTGTACCGGGAATAGTATAATAAATTTTTGTTATTATTCTAGATTTCTAAATCAATAAACTTCCATAAAAGGTGAATCCATGATTGTGCCGATTTGAACTTTAGTAATACTCGTGCGATGAATAAACCTTTGCATGGAATTTGTATGTAAGCTTTACAAATCAAATCAAATCAAATCAAAATATATTTATTTCACATAGGCCTAACTTACAAGGCACTTGTAAAACGTCAACATATTTGTTACATAATATTTTTACATAATATGTTACACAAAGGATGGTTAATTGTCTTTTATTTATTCTAATCTATTGAATAATTTCGTTTTTATTATGATTTGTAGTTCTTGTAGTAAATATTCAATAAAATAAGGCACCTATTTCGCAAAAACAGACAATAGTTTCACTGTTGAGAGGATCGTCTTGCTGTAAGCTTTCATTCAAGAATAAAATGTAGGTATAGCTCTGGACTTGCAACTCTCTCTATACTATACGGGCATAGATAGCATTTTTGAAAACACCTATAAATTGGCGTTCCGCTATGTCTCTAGACGATAGCCTTAAATGGTAGGATAATTTTACCGAATTAGCTATGACTACCGGTAATAACTACTCAAAAAAATTACATTGATTCTACAGTAACAATATCTGAACTAGTGGCAACTAACGATGCACCCTCCTAATCTGCTAAACCCCTTGATGGTTCTAATTCGACAGTACAAGTTCTTATTCTAAGTACGAATGAGTTTTAAGGAAAAATTATATAATATGTAGAATTGCATTGCACATGCCTGACTTGGAAGAAGTGCGTATACCATCAAGGTTTGTTTGGGGTTTACTCACATCGGTAATATAAACACAGAAAGAATGCTTATTCAGCTCGTACCGACCGAGGTCGCGCGTTCAAGTGACGAATTCTTACAACAGTGTCTTTACTGCGAACAAGCGATAAAATTGGAGTGACTAACTAATAATGTTGCAACTTGCGAGAAATTGATTTATTCGATGACAAATTCTCAACTGTCATCAATTAATTACGTTATGACGATGGAGATGGATGTGGATAGAGCATCGGATATTCGGAGTCCTTTTAAAGATCGCATTATTTTGATAAAAACGTTTAAACTAGAGTGTAGACTGGTACGCCCTTATTAATAAACGTGGATTAAAGATGGAGTAGTTCAACTCTGTTTTTTCTTGTCTCTTAAAATGAGAATTTGACTACGATTTCGCATTGTGAAGTCAATATCTCCTGAGGATGTCGGGACGAAACGTGCGTCGAAGAAAGTGTTGGAAAATTGTGTGAGGTGTTTCATGTGGGCAGTGATCCTGCATATTCATTGTACCATACAGAATATTTTCAAGATTAAAGCAAAACAAATAAAACTGTCCTGCTTATTATGGACGCAAAATAACGCCTGCTTCCATTCAATATTTGAAAATTTCCGCGTGACAGAAGACAAAACAGAGTGTAACTACCTACTCTATTTTTATTCCACGTTCATTGATAAGAGGGCTAGAGTCTAATTAATGATGACAAAGCTAGACTATGAAATTGGAAAATATAAACGTAATTTATGTCTATTTGCATTTTTGAGAGAGCACTGCGTAGGGTGATGAATGAGAAGAATTTGAGATCTAATTAGAAGCGTCATGGAATCCTTTATCCGTATTTAGTTCGCAATGTTCCTTATTACATAATCATCAAATCAACGCATAGGAAATTGTAATAGCAGGCCATATGGCGTGCCGCGTGGGCGATGACGTCACACCATTCACGGCTACTGCTCCATGCCCAACCTACTCACTTCGATATTTGATATCGACATGTCGAGTATCAGATTACGCGATGATTGTAGGAATTATTAAGCTCATTGATTGCTTACTTGTTATTTTGTTATCAGAACTTATTCGTCCTTTTTTGTTAGTGCTGTTATCATTTTCGGTATTTACCTATATATATTTTTATCTGCTTTATCTATTCGTCAGTTATTCTTGATTATGAAGAAGAAACGACTGTAGCAATAAAATGTTCATTTATTATTTTATCTACCTAATTGTTTATTATGTTACTTACCTAAGTATATTCTGTTTTTGGTCAATTTTTCGAAATTAATTTTCCAGGACGTTCCTGTCAATCATTTTTCATTTTTAACTATCTTACTTACTTCTAGCTCACTAATTTCCATATTTAAATGCTTACGTACTCTACTTAATATTTTATTGAATACACGGCTTCTCTGTATATCTTCGACCAGGATCTCATCATTGTTTACTATTAGGCTTTATGAAGGACAAGAGACATCTAAAGAAATATCTGGTCACTCGTGACTATTTATAAGCAGTTCGTCGACAGTTGTTTTTTTGCTTCTACAATCTATACCGTCTGGACTTGAATTGTCAAGTGACGTCACACTATAAACCTTTATTTTTATCAGCCTTTTTTGTTTTAGTGATAAGCCTCTTCATGCCTAGACTACAGAAATGAGCAAGAGAGCTGATGGTTTTGTGTTTACAATTGATCACTTTGGTTTTTCACAAAACCCCTTTTGGTAAATTTAAAAATGATGACTACACTAATTGTGTGCAATTAGTTATGAACTTATGACTAACTTTAGCACCTAAGTCGTGCAATTTTGCAAGCGTGACCTAACATTACTAATCACAGCCAATACATGATCGCCGTCATGTATTGGCTGTGATTCAATACCAAGAAGTGTGTTAGTAGTAGGTAAATGTATTAGGTATAGGTGATCGCTGCCCACGCGCATGACATAACGCCATATGGCGGGATTGCCGTCATTGCCGCAGAAGTGTTTCATTGTGAACAGCGGCGTTATGTTGATATATTACTTCAGCACACCTGAATTACTTCTGCACATATATTGCTCCATTGCACACTGTTAAATCTATAACTAATAAAACTCATAAAGGCGAGAGTGTCCGTACGTCTGTCTGTGTGCGTGTATATTATGATTGTTTTATGATTATTACTTAGTTAATCGTTCACGCTACAAGTGCCACAACTGCAGAAGTATTTTGGCTGCAACGTGAAACGGAGGGAGATGTTCTGAGATAACCTTGCCATATGAATCTTTTACTCCCATTAAAATCCACGTTGCTTGTGAAATTATACTAAAAAAATATTCAATGTGATCAATTAATCAGTTTTTAGTCTGAAAGTGACCCTTTACGCAGTTTCCGCAAATACCTTGCAAGTTGCGAGTTTTTAAACTATAAATTACTAGATTACTTTAATGTGGGTTGGCGGACTTAACATGCTCTTCAAGTATCAGGTGACCATCCACCAATTCCTTACGTGAAGATTAGTTTGCCATCTATAAATTACATAATATTTAGAGATCTTTACTGCTTTACTGTGGGTTCGCGAACTTAAAGAATCAGCCCCTTGATTCTCCAAAAGAACTTATAACAGCGACAAGCTAACATCTATGCGCTAGTTGGATAATGCTTGCGTCAGTTATGCAGCCAAGGCGACAATTGGCTGCTCATAGCAGCGTTGCTATGGTTACCGCCGATGCTTGGCCGATGTACAATTCAAAATTTTCAAGAATCACAACCCAGGTAGGTTCTACAAGGTATCAGGTGACCATCCCTCAATTCCTTACCTCAGGATTAGTCGGTGCTGTGAATGTTTCAGTAGGATAACCGTTGACTTATGTAATATCCGAACTGTGTTGAACCGAGTACCTCATGCGTGATTTGCTATTCAAGTATAGTTTTTAACAGATAGCCAGATATTATAGTGAGTTGGTAAGTACTATCTCGAGCCATAAACAATGTGCTCAAAGCGCGGCAGCACTGCACTCGGTAGTCGGCACCTCCGTTGCAGCGCGCACGGCGCAGTGTTGCGATGTGGTAATTTTAACCTATTACGTTATCAGGCGTGTTGTGTTTTATGTCGTTATTGTAAACACGCTGAGATAAGCCAGAGGAAGTCGCTCGTTGTCTTGCGGCCTCTGCATTGTTATATTGCCTACTTAATATTAGTTATTTATAACGCTATTCTGAAGACGCTCTCCTTTATAACGCTTAGACTTTATTTTCGTAAATAAATTAACTTTAACCATTTGCAATTAAAGGAAAATGGTTTTTACCCTTATCAAATGTGCAGTCATTGCAATGTCATGAATTCAATAAACCCATGAATTCATCATGACATTGCCGTGAGCCGTCATCAAGAAAATGGGTAATTTACACAATGTTTTCCTGCAGCTATAAATGACATTTGAAATATACTGAACTTATCAAATTAAAAAAAAATTCAAATGTTTTATTTTCACATGTCCTAAACTTTGTATGAAATCTCGGTGATATTTATTACTAATTTCCATATAAAGATGAAGAAGACCGTGCGCTGTGAATACAGCTGCGTCTATACTTCAAATTTATCTAGATCTAGGTAGAAAATAAGTACATATTAAAAAGGCTTCAAGTCAGTAGAGGGCTTATGTATCTTTAAAGAAGTCTTTGAGAAAGCCAAGAATATCGAAGCTTCATATCAATCACTATTTTGTGGAAACCATTATTCTGAACGCTGCAAAAGTTCAGACCCGGGTCACAGAACACTAAATAGTACCAGAAGCTCCACTCCGCACGATTATTTAAAGAAATAGCGACTCTAGCGCTGACACAAAAAGTGCAAATTAGTTCGCAATAGCGCCTGGCCCCGCCCTCAAAATCGACACGTAATAAACGCAATGTTGTGGTCTCTTTCTATCGCCTAACTTTATCTCTTACGACATACTAGGGCTGCCGTAGTTAGACGGCGCGTAAAGTAGACCGTACAGAACTAGCGCGTACAACTCGGCCCGCGAGCGGCAACCATCTGAAATATTGAGGTCCGGACCCCTTCTTGTAGCCGGAACGGCCACGTGATAAGTGAGACTGGCCTGCCCGGGTGGCGTTAGGTGTAAGTAAGTAAATAAAACACATAACAAGTACCTATTTGCGTTGCAATGGACCACCGTGCACCGCAGTTCGAACAAATAGAAACACATTTTCCGCACGCGTGACTTGCGAGCAATCATGGCCGTGATAAATGGACTCTTAGCTCTTGAAAATGACACTTGCACGTGTCAATAAGCATTTGCACCTTTCACTGTTTAACATAGCGGAGGATGCCGGTCGCAGCGTTCCAAGGCGCCCTTTGTTTTCGTAAACAAAGCCAACTGGGTCGAATGCCTCTAGTTTTCTTTGCACTAACCTAATTTGTATATTTTAAACCGCGTGTGAAAACTGTGAAGCCGAATTTCGTTTCCGATTTTCCAGACTTCAGTTTGCTCATTTTATCACAGGAGAAAACCTTAACGGATGCATTTTTTACTCATATCTTCGATATCTTTAGTCGACCTAGTAAATTGACATCTCTGCTTATTTAAATGAATATTTCAGGAATTTCAGGAGCCATTTCAACTACAGCCTCAGCTCCTATTATCTACTGGCTATTTTCATAGAAACCTGTCGGTCATTCATTCTATAGCTATAAAAAATTATGAGAATGACAGTTGTATTCGATATATTATGTCACGTGATCAATTTGTCGGTCGTCTGTGTCATTCCCATACATTTTTCAGTTTCGTTCATTAGTTATAGAAGAAGCTATCTAAAATAGAGGTTTCTATGACTTATCAAAAATACTTTTTAGTCTTGTAGATAAGTCGCGCGTAGACGCCGCTGACTTCCTAACCCATAAATACGGATTCAGCTGGCTAATTTATACATTGCCTTATTAAGTTATCCTACATTCCTATGTTTCACCTTTATTAACTTCTTACAGTAACATACGTAGGTACATTCCGTTTGAAACAAAGCCGACATTCGGCCACCAAGAAAAAATTGTAATCACCCGTGACCAAAAGTTACAAACGGCGGGTCTGATGAAAGTTCAGCTAAAACAAGCGGAGCTTAAGGTCAAATGGACCATGAACGCGTAACACACGGGCTCAAGTTACGCGACGGTTACAGACGGGACCACCGCCGCGCTGGCCAGAGGGACAGCTGAGACGGCTCGGGACAGTAGGTAGCGTGCGAACATCATGCTAACTGAACTTTGCAACCGCCTCCGCATATTAAGCGTGAGCGACGTGATAGATATGTTATAGCACGTAGGTGCTCGCTTCGTGCCAAGGAGCCGGGTACAGGATGTCTGTTAGCTGTCACTTGTGGTTATATGCAGCACGCATGCAACAAATGTGTGCCTTAGATAAGTTAGGTATCACATCGTGATCTTCTAAAAAATTCTAGCAAAAAATTCTGGCGCCATTTGACATTGCGATCTTATAGATGAAATTAGAAAGGACATGGAACGAAATTAAAGAATTAATAACGAAGAATCCGCATAAGTCACGTGATCAGTTTAGCATGATTTTTAAAAAAATTTAGAATTTTGTTCCTTTTTAATATTTTTACCGGATCTCAATAGGCATGTTAGCTGCTGTGACTGCTTTTGCGATACCCTAGTTAGTAATTTTTATGAGAAATCATTATTGACCCATTTCAATACATGAAAATTGTAAAAACCAAAGTTTGTATGGGTCATGTTCATGTGTTTTCCCAAGTTCCCAAAACACATCCAGGTCCTGACGGTTTAGAGGCCTTTCCGAGGGTGCAGGGCGTGCACCACTAGGTACAAAGGGTCTTGTATAATCTACCAGCGACCTTTTTTTAGGTCGTTGATTCTGCAGCCAGTAGGAAGATCACCTACTGAGTGTTTTCCTATCAGGAGAACAATGTTTTGCAGATCAATGGCAATTTTCTTTCAGCAGAAATGTTCCAGAGCTTTTTATCACTTACGGTCTACGGATGAACAATATTGACCTGCAAGTTAAATGGTTAATTAAATATAGAAGGATGAATCGGCGGATGAAACAAATAACGTAAGATTTTCCATGAAAGATAGGGACACGCGGCGTCAGTAATCAGAATCGGAAAGCGTATTATTAACTCCGGTCCCTTTTTATATTTACTGATGAAGTTACTAAAAATGAGCCGCACGTAGGTGTAAAAATAACCTCTCACCACGACTCACTTCCTCCGCGGACGGCTACTTCCTCGGCTGTATTATATAGTGGTTATACCGTGCAGTGTAAATATAGCGTAACGACTGGGGTTGCTTGTTAACGATCGCCGGATTAGGGAATAGGGCTTTCCAGCCACGTTGAGCGCTTCATTTTGTTTCGAACACTTTTATAGCTACAAAAATCTATAGACAAGCCTTTTCATAAGTACTATTGAAAAGTACTTATTTCCGTGCCCCTTCTAAGGGCTCTAGGGGTTTGTTCATTTGTCCTTCAATTGTTACAGTCCTTATTTCAAAAATGGGCCTCAAGGTGTACTTGATATATACACTAAAGTTTGTTTATGTAAGGTTAGGTTATTATTTAGTATCTACGTAAGGTTTAATTAGTATGGTTTTTTGACACAATTTAACTTCGAAAAACGTGGGTAGAGTTCTTCTAGAAACATACTATAAAAAAAGTTTTAAATCTGCCAAAATTATGCCTGCGCAAAATAACGACTTTTCAAGTTTTTCCGCACCGTCTTTTACGTAGGACGTTCTACGCGCCATTTTCCTATTGGTTTTCATAAGCCTATTTTCTAACCTTACCTAACCTAACCTTACCTTATATCCTAGGTGTGTAGGACATATCTTCGTTCTTCTGAATTACTTGAATTACCTTCTGACTCAATATTTCAACACTATTATATTACTACGTCTTGTAGAAATTTATTATAATAATCTAGGTTGCACATTTCAAACCTGAAATGCTGCAGCTGTTAAGACATATGGTAAGATCAAGTACGTATGCGATGTATAATATAAAATATTATAATTCATATCAGAATCCGTAAGGTCGCGTGCGGGCAGTCTTAATAAAAAAATAAACCAGCACCTGCGATCGAGTTGAAAAACTTTTGTGATACCGAACACTGATAATTCTATACCTTGCTGAATAAATTAATACTCTAATAAAGGGAAAATAAGGCTGAAGTTGAAGCGCAGTCGTACAAAGGTAGTGAGGAAGGAAGGCGCGTGCGCATCCCGCGCGGCGAGGGACAGGTGTCGAGTGATTTAATTGGAGGACCGGAGGAACATCGGGCGATCGTGTTATTTCCGAGTCACCTTCCTGTCTGGGGGGAGGTGGAGGGGAGAGGAATAAAGGAGTGAATAAAATGCAACCGCAGTAGAATCGATATCACTCCGAAAATCAGAAACTGGCGGAAGTGACTTATCCGTCGGTTGGTTAATCACGCGACTAATCGATGATATTATTATATTTCTACATGTTTTTAAATTCAGAAGCGACATTGATTCTATTGCTACAATTTAATAAATTCGATAAGGTAACTAACATTGCTACGGGTCAGAAATTGTAATTATTGGTTAGTGATTAATTAATTTGAGGAAAACTGCGGTCATAACTTTATCTAACTCTATTAATTAAGTTAACCACATAATTTTTATTATTAATATTATAACAGTAAACCATCAGACTTTCCGAACCTAGAACGAAAAACATATAGAAATGCATGCAGTTGTCGAAAGACTGCATTTCAAAACAGGCGGGATGGGATATCTATGTTAATTAGTAACCATTCATTAAAATATTTACGCGATAGTAAAATTTATTAAATCGGCCATACCGAGCGTAAAATAAGAATTGGATTTACATATAAACTGATAAACTTGTAATTAAATATGGCGGTCCCGTTACTAATCGCTACAGAGTACAGACGAAGTTTCAAAATCATAAAATGTTAGAGCCCCATCACACGGGTGGTCGTCATGCTACTAAACACATACAATAAACGACCGAACAGCTCGGACGTGTGTAGACGTCATAAATTTCCATGCATTGGTAATAACGCAGTTCGTGTTTGTTGCACAAGAAAGTGCAAGTAAAACAATTTAAGACGTAACATCGATATTATCATTTGCGCAGTTGTCGAAAATGAATACTTTCAGCATGATGACAGATGGTAGAACTCTTCTGGCAACGAAAGGCTTTGATTTAAAGGGTACTTTAGCCAACTAAGGATATAAAGGACCATATTTATAATACTTAGTCAACTTCCGCAAAAATATACTTATATCACTGTATCAACGAAGTAACATTTTAGGCACTGATTAGTCGATTGAGCCACGCACTGAAGTGATTGGTCAATGTTTGCATCGGTTGTGCAGCGAAGGCACCGATGGGTTATAATATTGCATTGCTATGGTTGCCAGCAATGTTTGGGCGATGAACAATTTTATTTACGCAAATCACCCCGCTGATATTTAGGATGATTAGAACATTGGATGCATGGCATGACATAAACGGGCGTATCAATTTTAACAATAGGTGAGCCTCTTGCTCGAAGTCATTCCTTACCATTATAAGAATCTTCTCCATTAAGTTCTCAAAAGTCTGCGAACTGCTACATCTCCTATAGCGTGGTCAAGTATATTATTGTACAATGTACATACTCTTTTTCAGTCTGAGAGATCTATACACAGCAGGTCATTCCTTACAGGCGATGAAATGACGGTGATAATTAAGCTTGTGTTTGAACCATTGGAATGCAACAATAAATAATCAACGTCTTGAAAGCCCCCAATCAAGCGATTCATTCATCGAGTTTTATTTCTCGTATCTGCCGGCTGTATCTGTGCTATGCTAATCACATGTATAGCCGCGCGTGATCAATGGTGCCCACTGCTGACTGCTCGGTGGGTATTCCTGTTTCAAGGGCACTTTCGTTACCGGCAGAAGTGGGGCACGCGCTCTCCCACGCATCCGTCGATGTAGCGCCTACCTTTGCGTAGGGCGGCCATTTTTATTGTATGTCATCAGGATACAAAGATTTGCCGAAATTTTATACATTAGCGTGGGTTTCAGATTCTTTAAGTTACAGATTCAGCATCCTTAGACATGCATGTTAGATATTAACAATGAAATGAGAATCAGAAAAATCCCATGAAATTTTCTTTTCCGTAAAAATTAAGTTACACGCTCTACTTGATTCAAGCGGGATTCAAGTTCAGTAATCTTATAAAGTTGCTACAACAACTTAGAGGCAGGATCGTTACTTATTTTACATCAGCAAACATCTTAAAGTCGTCAACATTGTCTGTCATCATCATCAAGTCTGTCATCATCTCAGTCGATGGTCAAGTATGTGCCGTAGACACGCCGTAGACATTTAGATTGTTGAAGTTTTGCATAATAACTGCGGTAATCCGTGAATCTTAGCTCAGTTGCAAAAACGACCTGACTATTCACTGAATACCAGCTGCCTTTCACCTCGGACACATTGAGTTTATTATGTAGGTTCTTAGTCGGACATATCCCACAAGGCAAGTACAGGCGGTGGCCCTACGGAATACGAGATGAGAATTGTACCGACATTAGCAGGTATTGCGTGTTGTTTCAATGATTACTTCACCTTGCTCGCGATGCCATTGTGATAACGGCTGTTCCAACAGATGGTACACGGGTCTAGTTTTATTTGTCTGTCCCTTAATTCAACTCTTATTTCACCACAGAATACCATGATGGTTTCCACTGAATTGTAACGTAGCTTTTCGTTTCAGTCTCGGTTTATGATGTCCATTACACCACCACCAGGTAACATTAGGTTTCCCTTGCTCAGCACTTTTTACTCAACTCATACCTACATACATAGTTGACTGCAGTTTCACCTGATGATATAAGTATCCCTGATGGTATGCATATCCCACAGTGACTACCTACATTAGCATCGCTTGGTGTTGATAAGTTAAGTTAAGTAATTATTTTGTAGGTAAGATAACCAGCCGCTAAGGTAACTAATTGACAAAATATTTATGAATCGACAAAGGTATTTAGAATGAAAAAAAACAGGAACAAATAAAATACAAGACTTGAAAGTATAATATGGAATCGACACCTCTTAAATTTTCCATGGTTGGCAAAAGCCTAAGTAGGTACATCCGTAGAAGCGAATAAATATACTGCCCACGCATGACTTTCTCGCATATTAGCATTTACATATTATCACAGTCATCGACATTATAGCTTGCGTAACTTTTCCCTATTGTTATCGTATCGATTGGCGAAATCGCTGACGTAATTTTTGGCCAAATGGTAGTTCTGTAAGTACTTACAATTTTAGAAAGAATGAAGAAATTGATCAATCGGGTCCACAAAAATATGCCAGGGATTCGATCTCCTGAGCCCTGATCAAGGAAGAGACGACTGAATGACTAGGGGTTCTGAATAAGAGTACCTATAAGAAAAGCCTCCCTTTGGCGACCTCCCCGGCGCAGTGGCGGCGCGCTCGGATTCGAGGGGGACGTCGCGGGTTCGATTCCCGCCACGGGCAACTTTGGAATTTTATAATTTCTTCCATTTCCTGAGAAAAAGAGACAAAGTCACAGACAGAGGGACAAAAAAGCGATTCTATAAGCCTATAAGGGTTCGATTAATTCCTTATTTGAAGTAGGTGTGGTTCCATAATAATAAAGGAATTCCAGCAAAATATCCAAGATCGAATCTCTAATTCTCTAGTTTCGGTTTCAACAAAGTTGTAAATAAACTACTTGGTTGTAGTTCGTTCGCGTGCGTATCGGCATTCTCACGAGTGGTCGCTCGGTGCCGACAATCTTCTCATTGAGACAATCAGCCAGCACTCGGCAGGGTGCTCCCCGATGCTAGGTACGCGCTAAGTACCTACTGGTCAGCGGCCATGCGGGCACTCCTTCATTCTTGCGAGCTGCACTTCAAATGTTGAAAAACAATGATGCTGTCAAAACAATTGTTTTTAGTTTGTGATCGTTAACTGTTTCCGCTTCCGGATGGCGGATACCCTAATTGAAACCGAGTCCTAGTTCTTATGTTCAAGTGATTGAATTTTCCAAGAAATAATAAAACTGGAGGAAGTTTTAATATGTAATTGAGATTTCTCAAAAGAAACCTATGAAATGCAGCAATCTCTAAAAAAGGACGTTTCGCGACCACGCGAAAGAATGGTGATGACTGATGTGTGGTCGACAGAGTTCTTTTGTAAACCAGTGGAAAGCTGGGCTTGCAATCAATTTACTCACCACAATCTGTATGGCTTCTTTGTAATGAATCACCACATCATATTAATGTTCGTTGAACTTTATTACCAAAGAAAAAATAACACAAGTAATTAAGTACTCGTAGTTCTCTGCATCCCTTGTCAGTATTATTGATTTAATATTGATGAAAAACGAGTGTTGATTGTATTACATAATATATTTTGATTTAGGCTAAGGCAATATAATCATATCTGTTAAATAATTGGACACTGTTTGCATGACCGAAGTTACTAACTGGGGACAGGACAATTAGCAGGACAAATTGAGAACCATGCATAACGGCCTTAATGGCTTACGTTCTACGCCGTAATGCCCTGAATTAAACCATGATACGACGTTTTCATAACTACTAGAACAAGCGTATGCTTGAAAATTGAAAAATTAAAAGTTACATAAAGTCACGTTGAGAACTTTTATATTTTACCGTGAGATAAATAATTCAAAATGCGACTTTCTAGAGTATAATAAAAAGCTATAATCGTTAGAAATTATACTGATGATGTGATGTTTGTGATCCTGCTAAAATCATATTTTCCATATTTTTATAAAGTCACCGTTATATTGGATGATGGATCACACACAATTTCCTTCAAACCAGTCTGACTCCCATGATTTAAAATTGTGATTACCAAACCGATAACTAATCTTTCAGTCTATGACATCCTCGTGGACGATGGAACCACCAGTTTAGACACCTACCTCGGGTCCTTTTGTATTTATTATTATTAAAAGGATCAACTTTCCTCCGCTCTTCTCATGGTGGTGGCTCCATTGGGTTTGGAGTTTGGACAAGAATATAGAAGAAGATATTTTATAATTCAGCAGCTGGACTAGGACGCAGGTAAAAATAAAGCCTGGCTCCCCCACACAGGCGCGTTATTATCGGTCGATATTATCGCAAGCGTTATTGCGATATCTGTTTTCAGTACATTTTTTATTAGGATGGTCATGTAGTTACACACTGCTGCGATAATAACGCCGCAATGGAAGTATATTGGTCGATATTATTCCAAGCGTTATTGCGATATCTGTTTTCAGTACATTTTGTATTAGGATGATCAAGTAGTTACACACTGCTGCGATAATAACGCGGGACGCTGCGTCCGTCTGCGCGTTATTATCGCGCGATAAAAACGCAGCTGTGTGCAAGGAATCGGGACGCATTATCGCAATAACGCTTACGATATTATCGACCGAAAATAACGCGCCTGTGTGGGGGAGCCTTTACTCTCCATCTGATTACCCAACCACTGTTATTCTCATCGTTACAATGCTCACGAAAGTTGCGCCACGTGTTTATTTGCGGTAAACATCGTTGATACACTATCTAGCTAGATACATACATCCTATACACTCGTCAACACACTCTCTAATCTTTTTTATATGCGCAATTAGTGTCACCTGGCGTATGATTAGATACACGTTTGTGTCCTGGTATTTGGTACTGAGTACCTCAAATTGCTGATTCATTTTGGGTGAGCTAACGTTGATTGATTTGACAATGGGCGTGATAACGTCAGATTATTAAAAAAACTCTAGAGACAAAAAATGTGGGTACAATAAGGCGGTTTTACAATAAAGTGTGACAAGGAATGGACTTGCATACAAGGGGTCACGTCGTGACTAATAAAGTCATTTCCTTGGCCGTAAGCAGATAATTATGTACCATGGCCAATCGCCAGGTCGCGAACCTTTCTCCACTAATAAATTCATACCTACAACACTTCGTTAAATTGGATAGCCGATAGAGCGATACTAAAGTATCTACACTATACAGTACTTATCTAATTGTAGAAACTTTCCTTTATGTCTATTCAATTCCTATGGCCCATTTTACTTTGAAAATATTTTTTATAATTTTAAACTGCGAATGTTTATTTGCAACATTTCCGATTACACAAAATATGACAAGGTTTTTTATAAGAATTTCTCATAACGGGGATTTGGATTTTAAGTCACTTACTAATTCACAAGATAAATACTGTCGGCAAGTAAACAACCTAATTATATCTCTACAACACAAAAAATAAATAAAGCAAGTCAGTGGCGCTTTGGCAAGTGTACAGATGATTCAGCCTCTGTCCTTTCCGAGATGACTCAAAATCTGTGGATTGGACACGCTCACTCGACTGCTAGAGCGTTGGAAACGTAGCGGTACGAGCAAATGAAGGAGAAAGGAAAAAATTATTGAATTGAAGCAGCTTTTATCCTGCGTAGGTCCATAATAACCAAAGGATCAAAATCACATTTTAAAAATATGCGCTTCAATTTATGACTGAAAGACAATTATATGATTCAAGGATAACGACCGATATATTATGGGGTACGTGTAGTATAAATATTTGGTTAGTTTTATTAAAACCAATTGAGAAGCACCGATTAGTTTGGCATTCATTCATTTGCTTCTTCCAAAAAATATAGAGTAATGCGTAGCCGACCGAGTGAATAAAAGAGTTTCAAAACAAGGCGTGATTTCATTCAGAAATCTGTTCTAAATAAAACCTACCACACAAAAGTCATCCAAAATATTTACTACATAATATTATAAATGTAAACAAATGCGATTCGCTCAGGTCGCCAAGGTGTGAGTACTGGAAATATTCCCCTCTTCCGGCGCCCGATTTAGCGCTGTCGTCTGATGCCTCCTAGTGAACGCACTATTCTTAGCCCGCCATGTGTCATAGAGAAATAAAGATTAAAATGTTGTAACTCTATCGCCAAGTGGTAGGACTCTTCTAGTAGAGGTCGTCCGGATTTGTTTCACTGCAGTGTCAACCATTCTGACATAAAGCAGTAATTGCGAAGCATTACTGTGTTTGGCTTTGATTGGTACTGCCGTTGTCAGCGACTTATATCCCAAGACGAGAGCAGGGCAGTGCAAAGTCCTTGGATACACCTCATCTCCCATAGACAGGCGTAATAATGGCAACTGTGTTGCTCGTCATTCTTTTCCAAACAAAATATTTGCCCTATACAAGTATGCCGCAGGCTAAATCAATAGAATATCGTAGCTAATAAGGTAGGACATTTGCCTTTTAAACTACCACGATTTAGTGCCTCTTGCATCCACTGAGGATGCACTGAATCTTTAGGCATCATGCTAAGTCATGCGTCATGGGTGTCTGATCATAGCAAATAAAGTCGTTAGGGCCTGCAGTCTTAACAAACAGATATTGCAGAATTTAGTATCAAAATCTAGTATATCTGAATAAAATGAAATAATAGATCAACATTTTGACGACCGAATGGCGTAGCGGTAGCGAACCTGCCGTCTGCGCCGGAGGTCGTGGGTTCGATTCCCACTACTGATAAATGTTTGTGTGATGAGCATGAATGTTTTCCAGTGTCTGGGTGTTTTTCAATATATTATAATTATGTATATTAGTATGTATGTATATTTATCAGTCATCTAGCACCCATAACACTGCAAGTTATCGCTTACTTTGGGGCTAGATTGCGACGTGTAAAATGTCCCGTATATATTTATTTATTATTTATTTATTTATTTAGTACTTCATCCCTTGTTTGTTTGATGCGTGTTTGAAATAGACAGACAGACAAATAGAGAACCAAAACACATTGGACAGACTTTACAATAAATAAAAATAGAGACGATGTAGACATTTAAATCGAGCGCAGAGATCTTTGTACGACTGTGCTATTGGATAAAATCTTGAGTTTGCACATATTATTACTTTGCTGATTAATTGTTTGTGTTACTAAATATATTTTCTTTCTAGTTTTACTTGATATTAGCTGTTGCGAAGATTTAATTAGCGTGGTGTTTTTAAAAATCTATAGGTATCTCATAAGGTCTTCGAATATAAACAATCAAGGAACACACTGCTTTAAATGCAGGAGAGTGTTTTTAGCGTACCTGCCTCGGTACGAGATTATACGGCTCGCATTTGACCCAGTTATTTAACCTTAAAATTAGTGTACTTGTTAATGTTACGAGTATGTATGTGTTATCCTAGATCGTAACATCGTTCAGGCGGTTCCCAATAAACTACATCTATCTTTTATTTTCCAATATTAGATATCAATGTGACATAAGCTCCATACAAGTTTTGTCTAATTTCTACCTCTAGTAACACCACACCATGGATAGATAGGATGTTGAGTACCGTCCGTAACGATGTTACGACTAGCGTTGGGCATTTAAACGAAAGCGTAAATTATAAGTGGTTTTTTTAAATAAACACAACAACGCGTTACTTAGAAAAAGTCCATTTATTATTCGATTGCTTTTTTAAATTGATTGATTTTTATTTGCTACGAATCTGATCTTTTTTAATGACCAGTAAGGTTGGTTTTATTTTGCAAGATTTTTAACCAAACAACGAAATTTAACTTACTTTAATTAATAACAGCTTAAATTCTAAAGGAGTGAGTAATCTGATCTTTTTTGATGAGCAGTAAGGTTGGATTCATTTTGCAAGATTATTAAACGAAATAACGAAAATGAATTTGCTTAAAATATTTTAATTTTTTGTTTACGTTTTTAACTTATTAATTTCTTTCCGTTGACAGTTGCTTTTTTTCCGCGTTGGCGAAAACATTGCCTAAACTAAATATTGAATGGAAGCAGGCGTTATTTTGCGGAAATCCATAATTAGCAGGACAGATTAATTTGTTTTGCTGTAATCCGCTACTTGAAAAGATTCTGTATGGTACAATATGCAGGAACACTGCCTACATGAAACACCACACATAATTTTCCAACACTTTCTTCGACGCACGTTTTGGAAAATTATGTGTGGTGTTTCATGTGGGCAGTGTTCCTGCATATTGTACCATACAGAATCTTTTCAAGTAGCGGGTTACAGCAAAACAAATTAATCTGTCCTGCTAATTGCCTAAATTGTTAAATTATAAAGTTGAGCAATCAACGAAAAACATAATTAAAAATAAGCAAATAAGCAGTAATTAAAAGTGACTTTTGAAAAACAGTAAAATGAAAAAGTCTGCTTATTGTTTTAAGCCGTTTTGCCCACCTCTAGTTACGACCAAGAATAACACATATTTACCTACTTGAAACCTTGCAAACAGTAGTAGGTATTGGTACATTTTGCCCAGTGGGAGTTTGCCGCTCTGATACCAGAGATACTAAAACCAAGAGAACTTTGCGACTTTGCGGCTAATCTGAATTCTGATAGCTTACTTCGGATCGGTAAAGTTACGTGGAGCGAACTGTTTGTGAGTCAGCAACATCTGAATACGATTTGGCGAGCTTGCGCGGGCGCACGCTGGTCGGGCGGCGGCGGCGCGGGCGATTGAACCCCGGCTATTTGCGTGCTGGCAGCGCGCCAGCCACTGGGATTATTTAACCCATTTCATCATCGCCGCTGCTTCTTCGGATGGATGGACGGGGAGATACATTACGTATTACAGTGGTTATTGCTTTTTGGAGTGCTGGAGTCGAAAGCGAGATGATCTTTGTATGCCATTGCGTAATAATCACAACTAGTGGAATTTATTGATTGGCCTAAGAGTGATCGTCAAAGATTTTTAAGTCTATCTCAATACAGATAAAATAACATAGTTTCCATCTTTCCAGGATCCTAGTGGGAGCTCCAGAAGACGACCCATTCCAGGAGTACGCGGTGAAGCGGCCGGGCGCCGTGTACAAGTGCCAGCCCGGCCGCCGCGGATACCCCTCCGAGGACGGCGCCAACCCGCTCCAGATGTGCTCTGTCATGGAGTTTGACAAGAATCGAAGTAAGTGCACCACTCCACGGGTCTCCAGGAAGATCTAATTTAAAAGCTCTTAACTAAGTTAATTACTGAGGTGCTACAGGCGGTTGGGTAAGTTGTGAGAAGAAACGATGGCATTTTTTCCTTACAATCCAACTGCAGGCACGATTATATTACGGTCTACTAGATGTTGCCCTCGTCTACCAAGCCTACCTTAGCAATAAACTATGCTAGTGAACAATAGAGGCTACTAAATAGTGTACAGACTACAGACCCACAATGATAGTACAGAAGACGGAACAGCGTGTGTTATATTTTGGCGTGGCGTGTCACGAGCTCCCGCGCGGCGTGACGCGATGGCACGCGCATCTGATTTATATGACCGCGCCCGCGCCGCGTGTAGCCGCGTGTAGCCGCTGGACGGATGCCGTATGATATAATGTCACGGGACAAAGCCTGCGAAGTGCTTGCTCGTGCTTATTCCCTCTATCTAAAGTTTTAATCTTGACCCATATTCTGTCAAGTGTGGATCATAAATTTGTAGAAAAAGGGTGAGGGAGTGGTAAATATTACTTACCCAATTAATAGATGTTGTGTAGCACTGTAGTAAGGGAGTACCTATCTAAAGTACAAACCTCTGAATTCGGTTTTTGAATTCGGTTCAATTTTCGACACAAATAGTCCCAATTCCAACTTTCTACAAACAATTTTGCGGTCTGCTTTCGCTGCTAACATCCGTAGACAGTGGTTCCCAACTTTTACGTTCATTATGTCTTTGTAATCGTACCTATATTCTGTTAAGTTTGATCTGCGATAACTCTGCCAGGCTGCTTTTGTCTTTCTTTAAGGATCTATGAATTATTGTCGTTTGTATACCGATACAAATTCTTCTGAGCTTTAATCAGTCGTCATCCATCGAAATATCATAAAATCTAAGTCAGCCTGCTTGAAGGATAAACTATAAGTTATAACTATAATTTCGTGTTTAAGTTTATAGCAGAATCCTTACTCATTACTTGGGAAGCGCTGTCCAATGAGTCTACTCCGCTGAATCTAGGAGTATCGCACTGTGGTCTGCTAATGAAATAATAGCGGGTTAGTTAGTACAGTAATTAGCGAATCGCGGATTAGTGGTAGTGGGGCGCGCGTGTGTGGGTGTGCGCTGTGCGTGGGTGCGCGCGCGCATTGCTCCTGCTGTATTAAGAGCGTTCATGCAAAACGGCGCGCATCGCGTTTCTTGCCATACTAAATTGGTTTTCGTTGGCACTGACGCAATTTTGCGCTGATAATCCTATTACAAAAAAAAATTATAGTAAAATAAATATACTACTTATTAAAATAGTAAATAACCAGTGACATTGAATATTAATTGAATTAAATTACTATAATTCAGAAATAACAAAATATCTTAGATTTTTCCCTAAAATAATACGTTTAATTTATCGAAAAAAGCTAAAAATGACACTTTTCGGTTTATGGTTTTTGAGTGAAAATCTAGGAAAATCGTGTTTTTTTTGAGACACTTTTTAGTAAATGTTATTAATTTTCTAAATATGTCATTGTTATAAGTTTGTGTTAAGAAACATGGCAAATATCTTGCATCTGCGTAGAGCGTCGACCGCTATTTTAGCAAACAGCCTATACAAAAACTGTTCTAGTGAGAAAGTTATAAGTACTTACACATATTTTAAAATATTTTTGAGACAAGTTTTAGATTATGAAATGCCAAATAATATGAATTCAATTATCTAATCTATAATTGAACACATAACTATTTTATGTTCCTTCGGAAATCGTAAATTTTGACTCAAGCATAATACTAACGCGTGAAGCGCCTTAATTAAGTTATGGATTACATTACGCAATTAAGTCTTAGGATTTAATAGTTTGTTTTGTACTATAAGCGTTTGACTAGGTACGAGGTTCGACTTCAGGATTTCTTCGTCTGGATATCGAATAGGGCATTATAGTCGTTTTTCCACGTCTGTCGTATTGTATAGGTATCTTGATGGTATGGTATCTTGATCAGTATCCAGCAAAGTAACTATAATGAAGAATAAAATGTTTTCATTTCTAAACTGTAGAGATGTAAAATTACCGCAACTAGTATTTTATCACTTGAATTTATCTCTGGCAGGCGAAAGTTTTTTGTTGAAGCTTTTGAGGCCTACAGAGTAGAGATAATGTGATAAGACAAGCCGGCGGCGATTGTGTACAGAAGTCAGCGTCGATTACCATAATAGAGCCCATGAAATATCACCGCCTCTGATAAGAAAGAGAATTCTTATCAGGGATTGGAAGCTTCAAGTTATGATTTTCTACGCCCATTGCCGTATTAGAATTTAGAACCATCTTAGTATTTTTAGCATTATTACTATTTAAAAACGTAATTGTCTAGATTTCAAATACTATAACCACAGAAGTCCCGAGCGACGACCTTTTATAAATCTATGACTAGAAAGTCTTCGCAAACATACACATGAATTTTAGTCTTAAAATGAAAAATTTCATTTTATTTTGGCGCAGTTATAATACTCGTATGCTTATCATAAATGTTTGAAACCTTGGCGTCGACGAATTATTTAAAGAATAAGCAAACATGACGTCAGTTTAGTCTAACACAATTACACAACCGGTTTACGTGCCTGCCTTATGCCTAAGAGCGTACATGTTATTGCTTGGATACTAGTTCTGCCAAAACATGTTTCTATCAAGATTCTAAATGTGTTAATTTGCTTGTGTTGAAACGCAAAAAAGTCATTCAAAGTAGAGTTGCCGAAATACAGTCAATGCAAAAAAAGTAGGTAGCAAATAGGTAGCAATGATTATCTATTGATAAGAAAAATAACTGCAACACTAATTAGAAACTGTAATAATTGTAAGTTGTAACATGTAATATTTTTAAATTTTGGTAACCAGCCGTGCTATTCTGCTACCTAAAATACTACCTAAGATTTCAGAGGAATGGATTATGGATGGTTTAAAGATAAAAGTGCTGCGAAAATAGACTCCTATACTTTTCTAAATAACTGACATCCCAGATATCACATTGATATAGTTGTCAACTTGGCCAGTCTTGATTCAAAAGGAAATGGAAGTATGAAATAATTATTTTTTCTAATTGGAAAAATTGCCGTCACTTACGATTTATACAATAAAAACAAAATAGAGTCAAAAATAAAGTACCTAAGTAAGAAAACAGAAACACCTAGATTAAATTATTTAAGTTATAAATTGAAACTCAAAATATCTTTTTACTTTAGACCTAATGTACAGTCTCTTGTAAAAGGTCAATATGATATTTGTGTTGTATATGGTACAGAAATAGGCAACTTGCAACATGCTTTAAGCATCTACACTCTACTGCCAACGAAAATAAGATTCAGGGAAACAATAACATGAAATTAATTAATCTGAGAGGAAAAAAGCAAAGTTGAAGAGTAAGATAATGTTTATGCTAAACATGTCAAGGACTAAGTAATAAAATTACTCAATATGAATACGTGTAAAATGATCTAATTTGCTCCAGTTGTGGTTGAAAATAAGACCTTGCTTCATCGTTTACATACCTGACTGTACTGTTACCTATATGCTACGTCATGGAGTAATAGCTTCAAAGTGTTTCTATTATATGTTAATGGCGAAAGTAATATTTTTAGCAGTTATGACTGAAAATATCTCGAGGAAATCTGCATAGCTGGCAGATTAAAAAAAATCTAAAGTGTGTGAGGCCTATCAACTGCAGTAGGCCTTGGTCTTTAAAAAAGAATGTGTTATGTGACCCGAATGTTATAAATGCCATGCAAATGTCATTAACACCTTCAAAACGGGTATAACAAAATTATTTTGGCATAGAAACGGGGTCAATCGGAAGCTCTTGGTTCAAACGCGTAAATGTCACGCTTTTACTAAATTTCGCCATCTCTGCCACGTAACATAAGGCAATTAGATTAAAAGATTCAAAAACAAATAGTTTAATGACTCATTTAAAAAAATAATAGATAGAGGTATAGCTTAAGGTAAATTTCATACCCCCCCCCCTCCCTCCCCTCATTCAAGGCAACTAAAATGTGAAAGTGCAAATTCAGGATAAGTATGTGTGATAGTACAATAATAATGTAAACGCGTGTAGAGTGGTAAACATGGATAGAGTGTCTCAGTGTGTTAAAAAAGATGTCAAGTGCGCACCGGAAGGCGCTCGTTAGCGACACCTAGCGCCCATTGTGCCCACGATGCCCACGCACCGCGATTTGCACGACCGGTGACAATGCGCGACATGTTTACGCAAGGTGATGTGGAGGAGGAACGGTAAAAAATTACCTACTTTAAAATATATTATGTAGGTGGCGGACATGTTTGACCTAATTAAATTGGTAAAGAGCACAAACCAATATGAAGAATATGCAGTTAACAATTTTTTGTTTTCTACCTCTGTAGTATTTCCCCATAGAGTTATTCCTATAAGTTAAAATTTGAAGCAGCATGAAGAATATAGAAGATACGAATAATGAGAATAAATAGTAAGCCTGCAAAGCTTTTCTTTTTTCTTTTTTTTTTTTCTGAAAGAAAGCAAAGATGTATAATATTGTAGACGGTCCATAAACTGACAGTTGATAGGACTGCATCACAAAACAAAAGTCGCCCAAAATAGTCCAACAACTTATTACAAGCAATCATCCAATAAAAACAGTATTGACGACAATAAATAACAATAAAGCCGCATCCACAACATCGCGGTGGCAATCAAAAAGTGAGAAGATTGTTTTAAAACTTGTCAATGACACGGCGCGGGAATCGAACCTGCCTACGCGGCGCCCACGGGCCCGAATCGCGAACCCACGTAAATGAATTTAATAACTCGTGAACTAATTTACTATCTAAGCGATTTGGTAATTGCCCGTACTATGTAGGTCGACATAAAATGTATGAGGTATGTCTACTTGACAGATAAAATAATAATGTAACCATTCATAAAAAGTCCCTCTAATAGCGACTAGAAAAACGCTAATTGTGCATGAATGTGGACAGAAAAGGGACATATGACGGAAGAAAAAATAGAGTGTGATTTATGTATGCTTACTAAGTTTAAAATGATGAAATCCTAGCTTGAGAAATAATACAAAAGGTACCTAAATAGTAAATGACAAGGTCATAGGTTCTTTCACTCAAAGAGCTGCATTCGAAATTATAAGGCTTTGGAAGTAGGTTGAAACAAAAATATGTCCTACTAGACAAGATAGATAGATAAAATTTGTATGTACGTACTATTGTACAAGTTTATAAATCATATCCTAGTCAGAGAAGCACTATAAAATCCTATACTTTTAAACGAGCAATTCTTGTATATATATATATTTCTATATAATCTGAATCTCGGAAACGGCTCGAACGATTTTCATGAAATTTAGTATACAGGGGGTTTTGGGGGCGATAAATCGATCTAGCTAGGATTCACTTTTAGAAAATGTCAAATTTACCAAAAAAAATATGAACCCTGCTGCCATCTATTGGCAACCGAGCAAAGCTCGGTCACCCAGATATTATACCTAAAATGTGGTAATGTGGTTCAGTACTAAATAAGTATTTCCCAACATAAACGATCTTATCTGCTATTTGTGGGATTCAAGGGAATATTAACATATCTAGGGACTGTTGATAATGCATTAAGGAAGAAGACCATCAGGACAAGTTGATAGTAATGTATTTTTGATGAATATGCTACTTATTCACTCAACTGACCATGGTTTACAAGCCTTGACATCTTAACATTGAGCTGCGAGCTCTGACGACCCTGGTGATTCAACTTGAACCTGTCAGCTGTCACAGAAGAGGGCTAATTTGCAAAACCTTGAAGTAACTTGTGAGAGTTAACTGAACTGACTTCACGACAGTATCTTTTAGTTGACGTTATTGTTTTTAATTTTTATAACGTCTCTTTACGTGTATAACAAATAAGTACATTTTGTCGAATGTATAAGTTTGGGAAAGTGTGATGTGTGACAAAGATTTGTGTCATATAGATCATAGTAAGTACATTCTTTATAGCGGAGTATAGCGATATTTTAATGATCAATTAAATAACTCTGTGAATATAAAAAAGCATACAGAAATTAGAACTACCACTTTTACCTTAAAAAAACATTAATCTTACAATCGTAGAAAAACTTTGACAACTCAGTGACTTGCATGTCTAAAATGCATTAGGAAGCTGTTTGAGTTAAGCGTGTTATGTTACTTATCTTATCGATAAGTAATTCTTATCGACAATCGACATACATATTTATCAGCACGGGTGCACTTTTTGCTGTAGTTCAATGAGTCCCGCGGTGGCGGCTCCATTGTGTAACACGAGATAGCAACGCCGAATAGATAACACGACGATGTTATGTGAACATGCAAATACCCTGCAGCCATATGACTTATATATTCTATTTCTAGGATCACTTTTGGTACGCTTGTGAAACCGGGAACGAAGTTATGGAAAAGTGTATGGGCATGAAATATATTCGATCGGCAAATTTGTCACGTGACTTATCTATAACAACTGTCATTCACACGACTGTAGGTGTACTTGCTGTTGCGACAGTTTCTCATCTTTTCTCGTAAGATAGGTATAAAAGTGTCATATAAACTAGGTTTTGAATGTCAAAAAATATCCGTAATTTTCCAGTTCACGATGTTCATGATGTTTTATACTTACTAACCGTACCTATATTTTTAATAAAAACATACGAGATTTTCGCTACAACGTACATTACTCGTTAGTGAAAGGGGAGTATAATTTAAGGTGTACCAGCTCCAAACCAGCTCCACTACAATTCATCTTGTATGTTTGAGTCGACGTGCTGCTAGACGACTGTTAGTGTCCCCGCACACGAGCCACTGGCCACAACCACAAGATACCGCCACAGGCACATTATTTCCTGTAGTTTTCATACATTTTATATAAACTCGCTGCACACGGTGACGCCGGTGGCCGCCTTTACAAATAGTCACTGCTCAGTGCTCACTTCTTGTGGTCTGCATCGGCCACACGTCGACACAAAATGTCGTGCGACTCTGTGCGATTCTCGCAGCTAACGGTGTAGAAGCCGTATTTAAGCGATTTTGAATGAAGTTTTATGCAAAAACTATAAAGACAATTACTTTCAAATTTACACGTCATGTATTTTGGGTCTTTAATCTGAAATCGCTAAGAAGCAGAAACACGATTGGATAAAATTTTCTCGATAGAAAGTTCTCCCAAAAGTTGCTCCAAAATCTCAGCTTTCTAGTTTTATCGGACACTACATTGGATGTAATTGTAATTTTTGTTTTAAAGTGTGGGTAATAATAATATCCAAAAACGCTAAGAAACAGATTTTTGATAACCAGCTTAGTTTTTGAGTAATAAATAAAAAATAATCTGTTATATTCTTCCGCGACGCTGCATGTCGCACCTACCAAATCTCCGTGAGAGTGAGAAAGACAAAAATAAGTTCAATAAATCGCCTTAAACCTTCTTTGTCAAAGTTCATCATGATACTGCGCCCATGGGTTAAAAAAGTAGCAGTCACCGGCCGCAAGTGTTGATAACCGGCTACAAGTGTTTATCGCGCGTACTACCTTTGTGACCGCTTCTAACTTCTAGTGGTCAGCGTTTGTGGCTGTGGCGTGTGGTCCGTGTGCGGCGATCCTTAGAGAGGAGCGGGCTACGTAGAGGAGCGGAGTAGAGCACACCAGGGAGCGGATTATGTAGCGGAGAGGAGAGAAGTGGCTAGTTGATTGGGCGCATTGAGTCAGAGTTGAAAGCAGCAACATTAACGCTTCGTGCGTTGATAAAACATAAATCAATGGACCGCATCGACTGCTAGTATGATGACCATATTTTCCGTATAAATCCTGAGGCAACCATTTTTTATTTTTTTTTATTTTATTTATAAACCACCTTACATCTAGCATTACCTAATTCGCTAGAAGTAGCTAAATGCACCTTAAACAAATACTTACTTAAAACTAAACAGACCTTACTTAAACTAAACAGACCTTTAACCTAAATTAAACTATCGTAACAGATAGTCCACAATGCTACTCTTATAATATTAAAATTCAATCTTTATTTATAACAAAGTAACTGTTGCCCGCGACTAATCCCGCGTGAATTTAGGGTTTTCTTTAATCTTTCAGGAACCATGGATTTTTAAGAGATAAAAAGTAGCCTATGTATTAAGTACTGTTTCGTATGTAGTATTCAAACGTCCAAAGATCTGTAAAACGCCTTTAACATTTTCAGTAGATTTCCTTCTACTGTGGTCTAGGTACATGTTTTTATAATATTAATTGTCATTACCTGTTTCCGAAATATTTCTGACAGGCGGACAGATGGACTGATAACAGACTGATCCTTTGTACATGTCCCTATAGTACTTCTACTAGAGAATACCTGAAGTCGTAAAATTTTATTTCTGTCTAATTTGATACAAATCCTTTTGCAATTGTCACCCTACAGATCCATAGCGCCACATATTAGGGTCGACTTTGATGCGCTCGCACTCCAGAAGCGTCATATATTCCGATTTCATGCGCGAGCGCAGGGTCAACGACCTCTTCACATATGTTCTGTGCTACAAGTGGACATTTGTCCGAACCCTGATTTCTTTATTGATATTGCACGGGTGACGAGGACGTCTGGAGCTTAATTAAGCGATTTATTTATGGCCGCCATCACGTTCAGATGTTCGAAGGTGTCCTTGTATAAATTAACAACACAAATTGCAACCACAAACAATTTACAAATGGCGTGAAGATCAAATCAAATTGGTCCTTTAATTTTGTCGTAGACTATTTTACAGTCAAAGTCATTTAAGATATTTTCTATGTCCGCCTATCTTGGGTTACCACTCTAGCATGGTGGCACGAGAGACTATTCTTCGGTTGACCTCGTGACCGCTTGTTAATCTTCTAGGAGTAGACATTTATAGGTGTCAAAAATATTTGTTTCACACCAACGGTGTCAGTAGTAAGCGAACCGCAGTGTTGTCTATGAACTGCGGTCCACGCTACAGATCTAGCCCGCAGGCGCGTTTTCACAGGGATAGTTTCCGCCATATTGTGGCGTAGTTATTAGCGGGAATTTTGACATATATGACACTACTTTTTCTTGTATGAAGAAAGTGTTCGTAAAATGATCAAATGGGCTCATCCTCATATTCATATCGGTGCTTCTAAGTCAGATCTTACAGTCAGGTTGCCAGAGCTTACTCGGGTAGGTACTTCAAGAACCCACTTCAATTAAAATTTCAAGTATAGCTAACAGCAGTGTTACCAATTTCCTCTGCCCACCTCGAATTTGCCTAACGTTCCCCAAACAGTGGTCACGTGCTAATAAATAAACAAGACAATAATTCAACAATCGCCCGACCAAATAATACAGCGCTTGGCCAAATATTGGTGCAGAGCCAAATTTGGCCCAACCAGTCGTGGAGAGGCGTGGAGTGGAAGTAGCGTACTCGTATCGTAAGTTGATTCCCGCCAATATTTGACGTGTAATTGAAAACGTAAAGCAAAATAACTGAACTTTTTATAAGGCGTTTACCTCTACTTGGTATTTACCTATTTGAGTTGTGTTGTTTTAGGGTCCGGTTTGTTTTCAAGTATTTATGTTGTTTGAATTAGTGTAGCAATCATCAAGAGGAAAGTATTTGAACAAAAGGGAAAAAGCAGAATTAGAATGAACTTTATTAAAACCCTGTAAATATCTGAGTGATATTCCCCGAGAATTTTACTCATTTGTTCTACTTAAATCTTCATGTTCAATTGATACCCTTCGTTTTAGGAGGTAGGTTTTCTAGGCCTTTAGGATTATTTAGTATTGGCCTTATTGCTAACAAGTCATACTTTTCAAATAAATAAATGAGTCCAGTTCTTTTAGTCCAACTTCATTTTTTTTTTGAAAATGTTTGTTTATGGTTTGTCGAACAGCGTGTCCTCCTGACACATAGGCCTCTTCTAGCATCTTCCATTTTATTATATCCCTCGATGTCCTCTTAAATATCACTCCTCATACTTTTTCGATGTAATCTTCTGTTGTTTCCCGCTTTTTCTTTGCCTATTTCTCAGTGGGTATTTTATTGTCTCATTTTTTTTCTTTTTCTTGACATGGTCACATGTAGCTTCCATCGCCATTAAGCTTTTTGATTGTTCGGAGTATGTGTTTAACTTATGTATCTAATATTCTTAAACATAAGTTGATCCATTAAACTAGACATTGAAATGGATAGCAGAAATTTGAGTCGTAAACTCGGTTATCAAAGTATTTCCTCTTCTCTCATAAGAAAATGGGATTATTTGCATTAGTAATTAATAGTTGTACATTTAGGATATTTAGCATTTGCACATCACAATATTGTTTCTAAGGTAACAAAGAACAGTACCATCCATGCATCCACCAGACAATAACTAGAGCATTCGCCCCGTACTAAGATACTTGAATGCATTACACAATAATCACATCTAGTCCACTCACATTAAGGGTCAAGTTGGTGCACAGCTAATTACTTTCGTAGCCCTCCGTACAGGATCAATTAGCAACAAGTGGGGCGAACTCGAAGTCGGGGCCAATTCGCTCAATTCCGAGTGGTTCAATTGAGACCAGATTGATGAGGTCTTACGTTGAGGAAATTATTAACTATGGAGAGAGGACTGTTTAATATTAGGTTAACATGACTTGTTTGAGTAATGTAACCATTGATAAGAGATGTGCTGGCTTTGGATTTTGAACGTTTTTCTTCTACGTTTCTGATACGAACCGCTAAGGTGTGGAACTCCCTTCCAGCTTCCGTGTTCCCAGCCAAATACAATCTGGGTGCCTTCAAGAAAAGAGTGAATAGGCATTTTCTAGGTAAGCGCGCTCCATCCTAGACCTCACCATTTCTGTTCATCAGACTTGATTGTAGTCAAGCGCAAGCCTATCAATTATATAAAAAAAGAAGAATCCTGTATATAATCCCTTTTGAGACTAAAGGTACACTTCAGGTCTTTAAATCCACCTAAGTAAGCTTCAGGTCTTTAAATCCACCTAAGTAAATGCTAAAGTTGCTGTTTCATTCTTTTAATGTAAGTAGGTATTTAGTCTTTTCCTTCCTATTAGGAATAATTTAATGACCTAAGCATCAACAACCTCTGCATGTGGGAAAACATGTTTTCGTGTGTTTATGCAAAACCTCGGTCATTGTCCTAATAATGCTTAATCATCGTATTATTATTTGAGGCCTAGGTATTAGACATTAGATAAAGTAGGTACGTATTTGTTGAAGTTTGACTAAAGTGCCCACTTAAAAATTGTTCTGTTTTAACTAAGTACCTATTATATTTTAATCTGTAGTCAGTGGTACAAAATATTACTTAATTATGCGTGGAGTAGAATTTGTAATAATAATTCCCTATCCCTTACACATTATGCTATCCCAGTACATTATGAGGGAAGCCCCTGTGCATAATTTTAAGTTCTAGGTTAGCCTCTAGCTACAACCCCAAATAAATAAAATAAGCAAATAAGTAGTTACTATACTTTTTCCATTCTTTTATTTACTCTTTGACACATCACACATGAAATCACATGAAAGAGAAATGAAAGAGTATAATACAAGCGATGATAAGTGAATGAATGAATCAGGATTTCTCTTTATTTATATGATTTATTTCCATTTTCAACTGTACCGATGCCATTGAACTATAGAAAAGGGCTCCAATGTTTTTAACTAATTATCCATAACAGAAGGGGTTCCACCCTCAGTAACTGGTTACAGAAATGTGTCTCTTAAATGAGGCAGTATAACGAACACATTTGCATAAACTTTAACTAATTTATTTGGCCCACCTTTCCGAACGTAAATTATTATGAGTTACCTTTGATTTTAATGGTCTTTTATTGAACACATGAATTGTATCTACCTTCAAGGTGTCTTAGCTTGATCATGCGGTAATAGTTTATTTCAATGCATCCATCATTGGTTCTCTACCACCTCTACGTGCCTCTACCGATCATGGGTTTCAAAATAAGAAGGAATAGTATTGAGCCTTATGTCTCCCATGCTTATTCTGAGTATATTTCTATCGGCCTCTTACCTAAGGAGATTAAAGTCTACCGCAACGAACGCAGTGCGGTTTGGCGATTTGCAAAAAAATGAAAATGGCCTAAGTTATAATTACTTATGAAATGGCAGACTCTGTCACGTTGTGAAAGCCGTTTTGCACCGAGAAGTTCGGGCGAGAAATTCGTGAATTAATAAATATTCTAAAGTAAAATGGGACTGTTAATAGAGAAGGGTTTTCAAAATTTTCTTTACCTACATTTTCATAGAATAAAATGCCGACGTTGTACTTTTCACTGGTTTTAAACTGTGAACCACTTTTTCGCGAGAGCATCGCCATCCTTTGGACGGCGCCTATAATTTGAACAATTACACTATGTCATGCCATTGATTAGGGCTATTGGGTACCATAAAGAGTTATGTCGCCACGGTAGCTCCACATTCCACAAGTTCTTGCATACTGTGTCAATTGCCTATCAGAATAAATTGGATAAACGACAAGAACATGTGGAAGAAAGAAAGGTCTAATAATCCTTTTTGAATTATACGCCTATTGGGTAAATATCGGTTGCTTGACAACTGTAATGCGTGAATTATTTTGCGGTTAGTCTTCATTAGTAGGGTGGTAACAAGCCGCTGCCGAAGACTCCCACCAGACCAGATCTGCAGAAGCTAAAGAAAATTCTTATTTCTAAAAATTACTACAACGCGCATCGAACCCAGTACAATACGCTCTTAATAACGCGATGACTGTACTTAGGAGCTCGGAATTTTTTATGGCTTACGTCATTCTGTGCCTGGTACCAATAACATATGCCTGTGATTAAGTCTTCCAATATTTAGCGTTTTATGACAGTTTATTTTGGGGTGTCACGGAAAGCGACTGTTTTTTTTGGGTTTCGGGTAAAGGAAATGACAGTTACGGGACTGCATAGGGGTGACTACCCCTCTTTAAATGGTTAAAACATGCAAGGGCTGCCGTTTGTAAAGGTATAAATCGTGTACCTAAATATTATTTTGGATTTTGCTGTACCTGTTCCTAAAATAAATGGCATAATAATAATCTATCCATTTCTTTTTTTTTTAATTTTATATTTAACCAGTCATTCAGCTTCCCGATATTTTTTTCTCGAAGTAGGTTCCGGAACATACTCCTTGTATATGACAGATAAAGTTACTTAGTTCTTAACCATAATTGATATCAATTATGTACCATAACATAAGTGCCCAAATTGGTACATCACTAGGCCATCATTGGGCATCGTTGCGAGATTGGTGCATAATCATTATTGTAAGTCATTGTATGTAAAGGTACATAATTATAAACATAAGGCTACGATGCTCATGTCAGAACTTAATGTCTCAATCTCAATACAAGATTGATAACTGAAATCAACGATATAAAGGCTGTACAGAATCTTTCTATCCGGTAATTTTTTTTTTCCTTTTCCGTGTTAGTATAGCATCAGTTAAAATGAGACCTAAACTAGATATCTTTCAAGTAAATAATTTAGTTTTTGAATACCTAGATACGTACGTACTTGTCTATAATTAATGCTTACCTAACTACGAGTAAATGCAACGGAAATGTTAATAGCAGAATAGCAACAAGTAACCGTATAATTTTAGGAAATGGATGGAGATTTTATGAATGTGAAAACCTGGAAAATACTCGTATCATAAAATATTTTTGTCCTGGAAAAACAAATAGTTCCTGAAAATATTTATGAGCAACAAAATCCATGTCATGGAGTACGTCACGGACAGATTAGATATAATAAACTCGGTTGTCACAACACCAAGGTTTCCTCGCGATTTATTTCCAAGGAGACGAAGCAAGTGACATTGTAGTGACAGTACCTAGTTGTAACCAAATCTGAACACCCTGTACACCCATTAGGAGAGCTGTGTAATTGTGGTCTCTTTAATTTCCCCCTCGCGGCGAGATAACGGCAGGAACCTTCGATCAAGGAAGAGCCAAGAACAATAAAAGTACACTATAATTTACAAGCGTCTTATAAGGCCTCCCATTAAAGCTTCGCGATAAAAATCAAGGTGCGTTGATATAAAAAGACAAGATACGCAGTCCACGATTGTTTTGACGGGAACTCCGGCGCCGGCACAGCGTTGTGCTATGTAGCTTTTTAAGCAAGAAAAAGCTCGATTCGTGAATGCAACGGTTTCTCCGAGGAAGGATTGCCGCTAGATGGCGCTATTTAAGATAGTTACAGTTTTTAATCATTTACTCCAATCGTAATGAACTATTTTTAATAATATGTGTTTTGCGGATGTACAACGTTGCCTTTTATTTTATCACATCATTATTTTAAACTAAAACGTAACCATTTCGTTATCTAGTTCAAATATAAAAATCTGTCATCTCTATCAGCGTAGGGACACGACGAGCACCCACACATAGACGCTATGGTTTCAATCCAGGATCTGTGGTTCTTACGTTTTCTACCAATTGTTAGCGTAAAAAAGGACATAGATGGCGTATATCAATACTCAGAGATATCATTTATAGTCCACAATATCAGATTTTCGGAGAGAGATCAATCAACTCCGAGCTGGTACTAAAATTTTCTTGATAAAAAACAAAAAAAAAAACTAGTTATTGCCCGACCCAGGGATCGAACCAAGGAGCTCATAGAGTAGGTATATCATTACAGTACTACTGTAACTCTATGCACCTACTACCTTGTTACTAAGTATCTAACAAGTAATTACCTACCTATAGACATTTCACTCCACGAAGACGCGCCCCATTTTGTGAAAATAGCTAATGTTTCATTCGATTCGTATGAAGTTTGTCGGAGTGGGGCGCGTCGTCGTGGATTGAAATGTTTATACCTATCTACTTATACTATCATATTGATATCTATTATTTTGGCGACCGAATCGCGTAGCGGTAGCGAACCTGCCGTTGCGACGTCGGTCGGTCGTGGGCTCGATTCCCACTATTGGTAAAGGTTTGTGTGATAAGCAGGAATATTTTCCAGTGTCTGGGTGTTTTTCAGTATAGGTATTATATGTATAATATTATATTCTCTAATATTTAAAATTCTCTCGCCAATTTTGTTACCAAACTCCTCCGAAACCGATTGTTATGAAGTTTTCAGTGTATGATCGGTAGGTCTGAGAGCAGGATGTTATGTTTTTTTATATTCCTAATGGCAATTCAACGTTTGCCGGGTCAGCTAGTTTATGTATATGTATATATAGTATATATAGTATATGTATATATAGTAGTATGCTATGTATATGTATAAATAGTAGTATATATGTATATATAGTATATATACTTATATATACATATATATATATTTATCCCGCAAGCAATCTGACACCCACTGAAGAAAAAAAAACCTGTCAAGTGCGAGTCGGACTCGCGCACTGAGGGTTCCGTACTTCAACCGGAGGAATAAAACCATAAAAACCACTTTTCTTATCGAACCGCAAAACTAACTTTGTTTTTAGAGGTTTTATTGTAAATATCAAAAAACTACTTATTAGATCTCGTTCAAACCAATTTTCGGTGGAAGTTTGCATGGTAATGTACATCATATATTTTTTTTAGTTTTATCATACTCTTATTTTAGAAGTTACAGGGGGGGGGGGGGGGGGACACACATTTTACCACTTTGGAAGTGTCTCTCGCGCAAGCTATTCATTTTAGAAAAAAATGATATAAGAAACCTTAGTATCATTTTTGAAGACCTATCCATAGATACCCCACACATATGGGTTTGATGAAAAAAATTTTTTTGAGTTTCAGTTCTAAGTATGGGGCACCCCCAAAATTTATTACTTTTTTAAAAATTTGTGCGAAAACCTTAATGCGGTTCACAGAATACATCTACTTACCAAGTTTCAACAGTATAGCTCTTATAGTTTCGGAAAAAAGTGGCTGTGACATACGGACGGACAGACGGACAGACAGACATGACGAATTTATAAGGGTTCCGTTTTTTGCCATTCGGCTACGGAACCCTAAAAATCAACGCAAAAATGGTTGCATTTACCCACAACACGGATTTCTATTAGAAATAGGTTTATACAAGCAAAAACTTCGGGTTATTATAAACCTTAAAGTGAAGCAGGTAAGGCTTAATTTTGATTGCTAAACACATAACAGTTACGACGTTTATCATCGGACTCGGGATAGGCAATAAATTTTAACAGTCACTCGAAAGTCGAAAATCTGTATTACAATATGTACAAAAAATATTTAGTCTAATACACAACATTACCCGTACGCAATAGAGTTGAAAATAGCAAACGCGCGTGTGCGCGTATAACGTGGTGCGGTAGTTCAATTTTAGCACATAATATTACCATATAATTAGGTACTCTTTAGGTAGATACTTGATATGTACCTCACATATTTTGCTACTTTCTTTACTCGGCTCATAATCTAAATATATAAAAGAAGATACTGACTGACTCATTCACTCATTCACTGACATATCAACGCACAGCCCAAACCGCTGGGTCTAGAGACTTCAAATTTGGCACACAGGTTCCTTATGAGGTCTAGGGGTGCACTAAGAAAGGATTTTTCAAAATTCCCCCCTAAAGGGGTGAAACGGGGCTCCAAAGTTCGTATTTTACCAAGCTTCAATACTCCTTCACGCCAAAACTACTGAACCGATTTGGCTCAAATTTGGAATTGAGATAAATTGCATCTCGGATTAACACATAAGCTACTTTTCATCCCGGGAAAATCCATGGTTCCCGTGGGATTAGTTAAAAACTGAAATTCACGCGGAAAAAAATCTTCACGCTGCAAGTACAAGACCGATTTGGCTGAAATTTGGAATGGAGATAGATGATATCCTGGGTTAATATAAAGGCTACTTTTTATCCCGGAAAAATCCTTGGTTTTCGCGGGAAAACTGAAAAATTGAAAAATTCACGCGCGAAAAATACTACTTGACGCTGCACTTACTGAACTGATATGACTGAAATTCGGAAAGGAGATAGATTTTATCCTGGATTAATACATAGGCTACTTTTCATCCCGGAAAATTTCATGGTTTCCATAATAATAGTGATAGATAATATGCCTTCATGCCGTAATATTACTGAACTGATTTGGAATAGAGATAGATTATATTCTGGATTAAAATCAATGGTTATTTCTCCCGCGTGAATATTTGTTTTTCACTATTCCAGCGGGAAAAATACTCATTCACGCTGCAACTATTGAAATTTTTGACTGGAAGTTAAAATGGAGATAGATTTCGCTATAAATTAACACAAAGGTTACTTTTTATTCCGGAAAATCGATGGTTCCCGTGAGAATAGGGAAAACTAAAATTTACGCGGGCGAAGCCGCGGGTATCTGCTAGTATATAATATTGCTACCTCGGGGTAGAAAGGTCGTAAAAACCAAAACCCTACTTTTCAGGACGAGCAAAAGAGAAAATTTTTAAAACTTTTTGGCAAATAACTTTTTTGTTTTTATAGGTATATTGACCCTATTAAGCGATATTTTATTAATTCTATATGTTTTTTGCAATGGATAACCTTATTTTATTCTCAATCTCTTAGTTTAGAAGTTAGCTTGGATTTACGACCAATAATTTTTTGAAACTTGGTTCATACACCCCCTAATTATTTCAGTTGTGACATTGTAATGAGTTGTAACTAGATATAAGTCGTTGTTATTGTGCTTAAAAACCATTAACATAAAATAGAGAGAGTCGTAAAATCAATAGGTACCTTCTGGACGTTGAGAGTCGTAACTATGATAACTTTATAGTAATTTACATAACTTAATATAAACTTGGGTGATAAAATCCATTTAACCTAAGTACCTACAGGTACCTACATATGAACTTATTACAATTTTTAACCAGTTAATAAATCAAAATTACTATTTAAGTATTTTTTTTACATTATCAATTTACTTAAAGCAAAGTAAAAAGTGATTTAAGGCTTTCCTCGTGGTTTGAAGACATAATTTAACGATTTTTACGAGTACATACCACGATTATTTGTAAATAATATTTTGCCAGTATTTCGTTCTAATTGCATAGACCGTATCGGTCTACCCTCCTCCTAGATCTTTTTGACTTCATTTCGCGAGTTGTCACGCAAACACACACTAACAACGTCATTTTTCACCCCTGCTTTATTGCGACTTTGCTTCGGTTTGTACAGTTCTACAATCGTATTCCACGTATTGGCTAATTTAAACCCGTCTTCACGATTAAAATTCCAGTGTTTTTGAATTTCAATCGCTTCACGAACCAGCCTAGGTATAAAGTGACGGTCTGTGGATAAAACCATGGGGCTCAATCCAGTGTAGTACCTGGTTGCAGAAGATTCTCCGCGATCGATGACTTCTGAGGTTCATTATTCCTAACCGTTTTTATATTTGCACACGGGTAGCTATGGATCTCTTCGTTTGCCCAAAGTAAAAAAAGTACAAAATACTTAAGAAGACGTAAAACACAACGTTAATCAGTAATTATTATCATTAACGCTGATCAGAGCATCATCTTCTTATGTTGGAAATTAACAAAAATATAAAACTTTGACAGCACTTTATTTCTATATTAATTTTCACCTTGGTCATCTTCATCGTCTTCGTTTATTAGGGTAAATTCAAAAATTCATCTTGATATGGTTTAAGTATGATTTATTCATCACATAAACGTATCAAATCATTGTATTTTGCAGTTGAAATAGGCAACTGATGGTCATTCAACTTTAGTAATAATTTACCAAATGCTCGCTATTTCCATTTTTGTGAATTTATCAGTTATCGTGAATTCGTACTCATCCTTTTCCCTTTTTCCTTTTTATAGATTCTTCATAAAGATTGATTGTTTCTTCTAGTACCTCTTCACATACAGAATACTTAATTTCTACTTGTTTTTAAAAACTTTACAATCCTGATATGTTGGATTTTTCTGAAATGAAAGTGTGTTTTCGGACGGTACATCGCTGGGGACGAAAATCCCGAGACGAAGAAAATTCGGGATATCCTTCCTCGTAAATTGTTTCTTGTTGTCAAACACAAAACTCTACGTCGATGGGAGTTTGTCTGTCTTGTTTGTTGGAGAGTCGATGGGATGTTTCTAGTAACAATTCATCAGCTGATAACAATATGTTATCAGCTGATGAATTGTTACTAGAAACTAAATAAGTATGTTAGTTTTCTGTTTCATTTCATTCATATTCTCATTGTACGCAAAAGAAATATATCTTTCCTTGGCTTAGGAAAACTGATATTCTATTCATTGTTGAATAATATCATGTAAAAACCGATTCTCGAACACGTTACATCTGATCATCATTACCATTACTCTTACACTGTTTCTGGTTCTTAAGTTTCTTAAATTCTACACAAATTATAACGTTTTTGAGTTCCCGAGGAAGTGCGCAGGTAGCTTTTCAATCAACATCTTTACGTATTCTTTATCATCGGAAGAATATTTGGCAGGGACATTGCCTATCCTTGAGTCATTTTTCATTACTCTCACACTGTTTCTGGTTCTTAAGTTTCTTAAATTCTACACAAATATAACGTTTTTGAGTTCCTGAGGAAATGCGCAGGTAGCTTTTCAATCAACATCTTTACGTATTCTTTATCATCGGAAGAATATTTGGCAGGGATATTGCCTATCCTTGAGTCATTTTTGGCCTTGCATTCTTTAAAATGCGACTAACTGTACAGTAAAAATTTCTGAGTATAATTTACAAGGCAGTATTTATCCAGTAGAAATTGTAAATAGATTGTTATTAAATTTTGTAAGACCCCTTTGTTCGGCTCACAAGGATTCTGTCCCATAGTTCTTTATAGTTCTGAGTCTTCTTCTCTGTTTTTGTACCTTTCACCTTTATCTTCAAGTTGTTACCGTAACATTTTTGTATTAATTGTTTTTTCTTACGATTATATTACGTTGTTAATGTTGGTCAACGTTGGTTGCCTTTTTATTATGTTGGTTAATGTAAAATAACCTTTACTAATAGGAGTCAGTGTGCTGGGAAAGAGATTGGAAGGATTCTAGTGACGGTCCCCGTAGATTCCAACTAAATTATTTGAATTTATTCATCTGAATATTATAAAAAAGGAAGAAAGTGATTTGGAAGTAGAAGCCTTGAGAAATAGTAAACTACGTCGTATAAACCCTTAATATCATCAAAACAAAAAATCGATTGAAAGCAAAAGGGTGTATAAACCATGTATAGATATTTCAATCTACAATGACGCGCCCCACTCTGTCAAACTCCATGCGAATCGAATAAAACATAAGCGATTTTGAATGAATGGGGCGCGTCTTCTTAACATCTATTGTCACCGGCGTCAATTCACTATCTGTTCTCATTGAACCACACCACTTAACCTCTTGAGAAAACGAAAATTAAAACTAAATTGTTTAACTATTATCTGCATTACTCTAATCTATGACGTTGATAAAAAATGGAATGGGAGGCCCGTTATTATTGTAAAAAAAAGTATATTATTTTATAATAACGTCAAAAATTAGTATGACGAGTCGCCGACGATGTACCTACATCTTCTTAAAATGTATTTTTTCGAACGTAATTTCGTTTCAAGTTAATTGATTAGGGATGCAAAAGCCAATTTGCACTTCACGAATGTATTCCGAATGGGTGTAGATACTTAACGTCAGTTGATCAACTTGAGTTCAGGGTGTAAAAACTAAATTGTACTTATCATTGGTTTTTACAACCAAGCGCATTTTGTTACTTAGGTATTACACCATACTTGGCTCAAATCTAGTGTCTTTTACACCCTGAACTTCTAAATTAATATGGTATTACTCCAAATAGTTATAGCAATAATAGTTTTTTTGGTTCTTACATCATAAATTCCACAAAAACTGTGTTCAAACTTTGAAGTCATCTGGGTCGTATAACCCGTTATTTTGCGAATTTGAAAGCGTCACAAAGACCAATCGATAGAGCGGGAAATTTTGAATAAAACTGCATTCATAACTCATTTTCGGTAAAATGGTTTATACGACCTTTCTACCCCGAGGTGTCAATATTATATAATGATATAATGCTCGGCTCCATCTTTTTATATGCTCGCCAAACTCCTTCCCGACTGTTTTATTAGCACAAAATGAAAAATGATTAGGTATAAAAATATCAGTAAAAAGAAAGACCTGTGGCACTCGGAGACTGCCGCGGTAAATATAAGTGTTGCCCAAATGCAAGAACAAGACGAGACTCAGCCAGTCTTGGTCTTGGTCTTGCGCCAGTACATGTGGTCTTGGTCTTGCACTCCGAGTCTTGGTCTTGGTCTTGGTCTTGCAGCAAGAGTCTCGCAAGTCTCGCAATTATCTATTAGCCTATTGCTGGTCCCGAACTCCTACACTCTCCAAAACGACACTCATAGCCACAACGACCTCCTATAGTAATGTTATTATCTCGCTGCAGACTCGGTCATAAATCATTCGAGTGTTTCGCTTTTGCTGTTCTGCAGTAATGCACAACTCAACAAAGAACAACAAAAGCGAAACACTCGAATGATTTATGACCGAGTCTGCAGCGAGATAATAACACTACTATAGCGCAGTGACGCGCGCCCGGATTGAATGGGAGGTCGCGGGTTCGATTCCCGCCACGGGCCACTTTGGAATTTTCAATTTTATAATTTCTTATTTGGCTCAGGTCTGGTCTGGTGGGAGGCTTCGGCCGTGGCTAGTCACCACCCTACCAGCAAAGACGCACCGCCAAGCGATTTACCGTTCCGGTGTGTGCTGTGTAGAAACCGCTAGGGGTTGCTTACCTCTTCCAAGGTAGTACGATAACATCTGCGGCTGCATCGTCACTTACCATTAGATGAGATCACAGTCACGTACTTACTTGTAGTGTGTAAAAAAAACGGAGGTCGGCCCGCGAAATTCAAATTTTATTTTGTATTTCGCAAATATTTAACTAGTAGGTACAATGAATTAGGCTCATGGCATCCATTTTGCGAAAAAAACAATATCATCTTCACAGGTTTATATAAAAAAGTTTGCCGAGTTTGACGTGAGTTCGCAATTCACAAATTGGTTGATATTCGAACTACATTTCTAAACTGGACATTTTCAAGTACTTAAACATCTTTTTCTTCTAATATTATATAAAATTTTCTCGCTTTTCTTTGTTACCAAACTCCTCCGAAACGGCTGGACCGATTGTTATAAGTGAGAAAAAAAAATTGGTTGTCTGTAAAGTCGGTTTACTGACGATAGTTGAACGTGACAACTCTCGCTTGCACTTCAAGCCTTACATGGAACGCCTCAGAGCGAGGTAACGCGAGCGAGGTAACGCCGGTAACGCCGGATGAGTCATGTTTTTTTGTGCGTGCAGCCGGCTCTATCGATTTATAAGACGTTGTCACGTCAAGAATTATATGGCAAAACAACGTTTGCCGGGTCATCTAGTTTTACATAAAATATTAAACTGTGAAGATTTTAGTAAGTACCTACTCTTATTTTCGCGAAGTGAATTCCATAAGCCTACTTCGTTGGATTAGTTAAATAATTGCGAAAAATAGAATTTTTATGAACTCAACAAATTCGAGTAGGTACCTACCTACCATGTAATTCGGATGTAAACAGCCGCGCCATCGAAGTATTTTTATCATGTATCTATACAACGCCATCTATCATGATGGCGTTGTCCAACTTCAAAAATAATATGTCAGACACGTAGTTGTTTTAGGTAGTTATAATAGATGTCGCTAGTAACACAAGGTAAAAGTATGTACTTAGATACGCACACATGTGTAAATTTGGCGTTTTTTAAATGCCGTATTATTCTTTAACTAAAGTGAATATTCGCCTGATATTTAAATTGCGGGTATAAAAAGTCCTAAGTAAATCGTAAATATCAATAAATTTAACAACAAATGCATATTTTTCAAGATTAATTCAAGTGAAAAATGTATGAGAGCATCTCCTAGCTTGTGGCCCTGGTGGGTTGGGACAGCCGAAAGACTGGTTGTGGTGGTGTGCTCGAAGAAATGCCATGTCTGTCATTTCACAATCTGAAATGTTCTATTGGATGTCTACGCCCGGGTGTGGGACATAAATGAGTTAGGTTTATGTTGAGATGATTTCTAATGGCAGCCCAGCGGCTAGGCGTAAAATTAATTGTATGCCAAGTTGCCTGTAACAATGATTGTAAATTCAAATAAGATAACTTGCTACAGGAAAAGGTCCTAATAGGGGCTAATGTTTCTCTGGAGATACAGCGCTTTAACTCTCCACTCCTCGCTGCTTGAAGACAGGATGGAAAGTAAACCAAAAAGAAACTACAGCCTTTTATGCCGAAGAAGCTAAAACGATCGCTGTGCTTCTGATTTTGGAATCTTGTATTTTCTTATATCAACGTCGGCAAGCTTTCGGGTGGCGAATCGTTGGCTCCGTTGTACAAACACAGGGCGGGCCCAGCGGCCCAACGGCCAGCGGCGTCTCTGATTTATTCCGCGCATTGAATTCAGCCCGAGACGTATTTGTCAGGCGCCTTATATGTATGGACTACTGTGGTCCGCGCTTGGCCGTATCGGGCACGGGCACACGAATCACATATGCGCATTGGGATGATGGAGGCACGGAAAAAGTATTCAAAGCTGGGATATTTATCTCTCAATTTTATTTACAACACGATATAAATCAAGATACGGAGTGGAGAGACTGCGTTGCTAATAGACTGAAAATTTTGCCTCAATGTGTATGGTTACTTCATTATTTACAGGAAAATTATAATTTTTATCCAAAAACCTATAACGATGTGAGTTACAAATAATTTTATGCTAGATTAAAAATGTAAGAAAATGTACGTCGGACTATACAATAAACGTCTGTGCGAGTTCAATAATGACTAACGTAAACGTTAGTTGGCTATAGCGATGGGGCAATGCAAACAAAGTAAAAGGGTAAAGAAATAGGTTTAAAGTCGCGACACACGCGAGTTTTCCCCATGACTCATGCCATGGTGAATGACTGAGTAAAGATCGGAATATTTAAAAAATAGTTTGAGTGACACCCATATTATGGTTTTCAAATATAAAGAAGGTGTTTCATGAAGTACAAAACATCTACCTAAGAATATTTAATTTTTAACTAAAAGTTTGTTTGTTAATACGATTTCTAAGGTTCTGTTCTGACTTAAAACCATTAAATACTTCTATAATATGCTAAGGAAGAACGAGTATACCTAGGATAGTATATATAGTATACACTGTGAGTATACATAGGATGACAAATGCACCTAATCTGTTTAAAAGCCTTTTCTTTTGGGGGTTGTGAGCTCATAACAATGACATCATATTATTACCTCACAGTTATCTCCATACATTTCCGGAGCATGGTAGTGACTAGATAGAGAAGTGACCTATCCTAAGCTTTTAAAGCTCGGTGATAAAATGTCGTTCTGTTATCCAAAAGTTATACCATGATCTTAAATTATTGTGGTTGAACATAATAGGCACGAAAAAAGTACACTGCAAAACAAAACGTTCCCAACTATATAACGCCTCAGGGTGAAGGATCATAAATCCTTTCTTAGGAATAAAGTGTTATAAGTACTCATCTTTTCATGCCATACAAAGAACTTTATCAAATTCCACGTGCCATTAATTCCATCGGTCCCATTGACTTCAGCAGTTGATTTTTCTTTTTACATCAGTTAGGATCATAATATACAAAACTTGAAAATTATATATAGTTAATTAATATATTAATATTTTTTGATTTATAGATAACAACGTGGACACGGCTCATCGGCAGATCGATCAGAAGTCCAACCAGTGGTTCGGAGCCACTCTCACCAGCACCGGCCGAAATGGACCTATTGTGGTATGTACTTTAGTATGCACTATTAGGTCTTAACTTTTAACCTCAGTAGTGTACCTTTTAGAAGAAAGAACGAAAAATCATTTATTTGTGGTACCAAAATACAGTTTTTAACGATATGAGTTGTGTGATCCCAAAATGTTTGAAAATTATCAATTGTTCAATCATCAAGGGAAAGCCTTTTTTGACAAAAAATGTAAAAGGATAGTCAAGGTACCGGCAGCATTTTAAGATGACAAAAAAACTTCACCATCTTTATCAGAATACGAGAGAAAGAAAGAGAAATAGTGCGGAATGATTGTGTTCCATTATATTTCTCTCTTATTACGAGAGAGGGAAATATGTCCGAGAACCTTCATGCTGCTTCAAAACTTGATAGTGGGTCTGGAAATATAACATAAGATGCGAACTTAATTTCACACAACTTTGATTGAAAAATGTAATTCTTAAAAGACATTTAATTTTAACCCGAAATAACTGTGTTTTTTGTTTTCGTCATTGGAAGAAAACTGCTACAGAATCTGTTGTGTGTCTACATTCTTCTTAACCCTTCTACCAAATATCAAATTACATTAAACTCACGGCCGTATCAACGATACAGTCACACATTGGATTTTCTAGTGTTAATCTAATAGAATAAAGATATATATGGCAGAAGAATTAATTTATAGAAATGTGAAAAACTCACAGCAACACACTTATATAACTTCAATTGCCATTGAAGATCCAGCAGAAAAAGCGTTACCCGATATGGCAAAAGACAAATTACTAGATACCTCAGCCGTGGGAATGTAAAGCGATAAAAACCGGCAAAAACACACCACAATACGCACCTAATAAAAGGAATAACAATTACAGATCAGGACGAAGTGAGCTCTTAGCGTGGACGCGAGCAATTTGTTATAAATAAACGATTGAGCAAAACACACTCACCCCGCCTGCGCGCGCGCTGCGCCCTGCGACTCATTGGCGGGCAATTATAAATCAATACATTCATAAAACGATATTGTACCTACGCAACTGTACAGTGTACAGGCGGATATTGTTTTTAGGGTTCCGTAGCTGAATGGCAAAAACGGAACCCTTATAAATTCGTCATGTCGGTCTGTCCGTCTGTCCGTCTGTCCGTCCGTATGTCACAGCCACTTTTTTCCGAAACTATAAGAGCTATACTGTTGAAACTTGGTAAGTAGATGTATTCTGTGAACCGCATTAAGGTTTTCACACAAAATTTTAAAAAATGTAATAAATTTTGGGGGTGCCCCATACTTAGAACTGAAACTCAAAAATTTTTTTTTCATCAAACCCATATGTGTGGGGTATCTATGGATAGGTCTTCAAAAATGATACTAAGGTTTCTAATATCATTTTTTTCTAAAATGAATAGCTTGCGCGAGAGACACTTCCAAAGTGGTAAAATGTGTGTCCCCCCCTGTAACTTCTAAAGTAAGAGTATGATAAAACTAAAAAAAATATATGATGTACATTACCATGCAAACTTCCACCGAAAATGGGTTTGAACGAGATCTAGTGAGTAGTTTTTTTTAATACGTGTTGAATTTATATTCAACAAGTCTAATATTTTGTTTAACTTGATGACGACAGATGGCGTTGCACGTCCGACTCGCACTTGTCCGGTTTTTAAATTCTATGGGCAGGGGTGTTTAGTTTACTTTATACGTACTATTGAGAATGAGTCTTGATAGTACGGAACCCTCAGTGCGCGAGCCCTTCTCGCACTTGACCAATTTTATTTTATTACGGCCATTCCACGACCATCTGTTTTATCGGTGTTAAATGTAGCCTAGCTTAGTTTTTGTATGACCTTGAATTGAATGTTCAGAATATTTGCGTGCTCATCCATAGAGACTTTTATGAGATTAATTCTTGGCATTCATATTAATTATTCAGTGGTACATATTACTGGCAGTTTTTTTTTCAAATTTACAGGCGAACACCTTTTTTACACCACTTATGGGTCACGTGTCATCTCAGAATAAGAAATTTTTGACCATAGTCCACGTCATCGGTCATTTACGGCTTGTTAAGCTCGCACCCACTATAAAAGTCATTCCTTGCTCTGTGCTCGCCCCTCAGATCACTTTTGAAAACATTATGAGAGCCAAAATGCGGCATCGTTAATCCTCCCCCAATCGTTACATCACACCATCAATAACATAACATGGGTTTGTGTTTCGAGTAACCAATCAACACCAAATAAAACCATGCAGAGATTTAATAATTGATACGCGATCGGGGGACTTGTTTCCTTTGCCGCTATGTTAGTTTTATTTAATTTTTGCAAACGCACACAGTCTCATAAAACACACAACACACAACAGTCAAGTGTGTGCATGGGATGCAAACTCTGGATCTCTGACTAAGTGAAGATTTGCACGCTGCATTTAGGTAAATTGTATTTGTTGAAGGTTTAATCTAACGACCTGTATATCGGAAGAATCCATCAAAAATTCTGAACACGGGCACGTTCGCAAACAAAACAAAACGTTAGCAAATTGCCGCGGCCTGAGAGAGGGCCGTTTTTGCACTAATTCGGCATACCTAAATAAAAATTCCGTCTCCTTCCAAGGGGAGGCAAAAACTGCATCGCGGAGGCTTCGGCGAAGGCGTTCGCTGTGTGATCTCGATACTCGCAAAAACTGAGCGGAGGACTTCGAATGAATAACCATTGAGCTAAACGAGAATCAACGCGAATAAAGTAGCGTCTAGTTTTCCTCTTTTATTTTTTTAGATAAATATACGAGTAAATATGATGTGAATTGTTTAAGCGATGAAGAAGCTGAACTTTCTAAAATAAAAAAGCTACACGCAATCTTAATCTGCCGCCAGATATCAGAACTAACGCACTAGCAAATATTATTACAGAATGATTTTGAATATACATCTGTACTAAAGGCACGTATTTAAAACTGAGCTGCTTAAAACCTTTAAATGAACCAATTTTCCATAGTTTTTGGAAATCGAATAGCAAACCTCAAACATGAATCGTTATTAGTTAGCTCAAGAGTTATCTTTTCAAAACGATCGATACCGTACGAGGGGTCGACATTTTTTCGTCATTTAACATCAATTTAAAAAAAATTATGAACTATTTTTTAAAGAGTACCTTTAACAAGATATAATTAATGGTTAATATGACTCTTTACAAGAGATTGACATATTTAACCCGTTTGTTGTGGAGACATAGGGACCAAAAAGTTCCTACATCTGGTGACAGAAGGGCTGGCTCAATTATTAGAATAACTGAGGGATAAGATTTATATAACGGATTCCTACGTAACATTATTTAAAATAACATAATCCTGCATATCATACTTTTTGGGTGATAGCAATAATAATAACAAAGGTTACCTTTTCACCGTACGATTTGTCATGACCATTAATTTTCCCGAGGAAAGGCTTTGATATTTGCAAAGTGGGTCAGGGTATCTACGGGGTCATACTCAGACCCCATGAAGGGTGGGCGCTGTAGGTCAAATGACCCATCATCGGGGCTGCCGCCATTAGGTCACCTCTTTACGACTTGTGGACAGATTAGTTATCTGAGCCACGGAATTGACGTCAGGGGAACGTTAACTCTGATGTGTTTACGAAGAATCACGTAAGATTTATTTTTATTCATCCAACCTGGGCTTCTCAATTGATGGCACCGCCTCGTATATCGCTCTGTAACCTCCTACTTCTCTATTTAACTGTATCCAGAATGACTGGACCAAGAGAGAGTTAGGTACAGAGGTTTGAGCTATGTCATGTTTTAGTAGTACCTTTTTTTGTACTATTTCATACCGGATATCGAAAAGTAATGAGTTCATACCTCGATAAAGAGGAAAAATACTTACCTATTACATTTTTTCAAATGCAGTGTAAAAGTCGTACCTTCCTACTTTTCATAGAAAATGACAACACTTACTATTACTATGATAATTTACCTTTGCCTGCGGCTGCATATTATCTTGGGTTTTAGAAGCTTTATAGTTTTCGGGATGAAAAGTTATCAAGATTTATTGCCATTTCTTACATGCAAGCAATCGCCTTAATCAATGATCAATCGCGTGTAAAAACCCAAAATATAACTTCTTTAATCCCAGTAATATTTATGCTGCATTTCCAGCCACGTTGGTTCAGTAGTTGCGGCGTAAAGGAGTAGATAAAACACACACATGCGCTTCCACTCATACAAACTTTTGCCTTTATAATAAATCATGATTAACGTGGCCATTTGTGGGCCCCGGCTTGCTCTAAAAGATTACTCTCTGTCTTTAGCCATTGTGTTAATTTCCCAGTTTTTTTTTATTCCTACAGCCTTTTCATCCTACTTCACACCATTCAGCCATCAAAGCTTGGGCCGACCAACATTTCTTCGTCTGGGTGTGAGGTCAGTAGTTTTTTTAAGTAGTCTCTGATCACTCATATGCTGTACATGTCCAGCTCAGTGCAATTTTGCAATCTTTATGTACTGGACAATGTTTGGCTCACGAAAGATAGACCTTTATAACATTAGTGTGGTTATATTTAGTAGGTATACTCACGAAGTTGTCATTTAAAAAGCCATTGTCTTAAAAGTGATGTGTTACTCGAATCAGTTCACTACGCTGGGTGTGACAGGAAGGGTGCAGCCGGCCGGCGTCCCATAAACTTTATAGGTCACTATACCACTCTTTATTGGGTCGCACTGACACCACGGTCTTAGAATAAATACGTCTTTTGAAGACATTTGTTTCACTTGCTAGCTCATGTTACTTACGAGGTCAAGGGTTCGATTTCTGGGTCAGCCCAAACATTTTTGCCGGAGCTCGGAGTTTCATATTATTGTTTTTCTGAAAAAGGAGAAGATAATATAAGACAAATATAAATAAAAAAACGTGGGAAATGTGAGTAAGAGATAAAGGGAAATGTGAGTTTCCGACGATATGTCGTTTTCCTTCATAGGAAAGTTTGAATTGTAAACGCCACTGTCAATGCCACATCAACAATTAACATAATCATATGGCATGGCAGAATTTCATCAATGAAAATCTTCGACCATTACCATACTCGACGTACGTTTATAAGGAAATGTGTTGTGATTTACATTCATACAACCATAGAAGGGCGAATACATTGACACAAGGTTTTACTCGAAAAGAGTGATTCTATCGCTATCACAATGTATCGCGGTATTACAATTGCAAATATATTTCCTGCGATAAATCGCAAGATATCGCCGCTCGATGCCGGCTGCGTACGCGCATTTACTTAGGACATAGACTATCTTATGAAAATAGACTTTCCATCAAGTTCATTTACATAATCAGTGGAAAAAACACTACTCGCGATTACGATTGGTTGCCAAATTGCATTATAAATAATTGTCAAATTTTTATTTAACTGTTAATTACGTAACTAACTAAATTCTTACTTTAACTGCCTGAAAATCAAATACTGAAATGATGTCAAGCTCTAATTCATTTTTATTTCTAATTCATTTCCTTCACCAGGAACCAGGAATTGTACCATTGTCTGATTTTCGGCAAATGGCAATTCTAACGATTGGAGAACGATCACCTTTTGTTACACTTTGCAACTTACCTACTGTACTTGACTGCGATTTCTTCGATGCTTGACTGACGAAGATGTTAAGTAAACTCTCGTTTATACGCAGCAGCGAGCTGGAACGCTAAATCGATTGGCAGTGCGTCTTTGCTGGTGACTAGCCACTGACGAAGCCTCCCAACAGATGAAAAGAAAAAAAACAGTTTTTACAAATAACGAGCTTTGACCGCATCCCGAATGCTGAATGGTCAGCAATTCATTCTGTGTAGAAATGGCTTCAGCTATAGCCAAAGTCAAGTCAAAATCAAAACGAAGAGAGCAATTATTAGCGCTTTGATTAGTCTTCAGTCCACTTCTATCATTATACTCTGTGGTACTTGCACTAAGTTATCTATGCAATTGTCCAATCTATAGCTCAGGCTCTATATCCTGGTCTGTATATGGTTGTGGTGATTGATGCGGAGATACCCTCCGCGCGTATGCGCCACTTCTGAGTAATATTCGATTATTCGCATTGTCCACTTGGCGTCCGCATCAGCTTGCGAATAGCTACACTACAGACGCCTTTCTGAGAACCTGAGGACTTATATGCTTCGCTAGGTCGCTAATTTCCTATTGATTTGTATTTGTTTGTGGCTATATCTATAACTTTACTCTTTCGTTAATTAATTTTTATCTAAGCGCACACCTGCGGGGCTAGACAAAGTCACAGTCGTTTGGCGTTAACGCTAGTCGACAAAAATGTATGGGACTGTGGTGTACACGTAGTCTGTGGCAGCGCGAGCGTGCACGAGCGCCACCGAGATGTAGGTACTGAGCAAACCTATAAATAGGTTGCCGCGCACGAGCTCGCTCTCTGTTACGTTCTAGCCGCCTATGCGGCAACAAGTGGTCACCCGGTGAGTCATTACATATACTATTGTGTGTATAGATATTATACAGATTAGTAAGCGTAGGACATTACACCGTTTACTTACTGTTTACAATTGAAGTTTATTATTTAAATAATCCCCAAGCGTCTAGTGGACGCCACAGTGGCGACGAGTAAACGCGCAGTAAGTAAAATTACCACTCAAAACAAGTACCTGTTTACGGAAATTAGTCAACAATAAAACATAAAATACTTTATGAGACTCATCAATGACATAATTTAAAGTAAACTCAGTCAATATTCCAATCAAAATAAAGAGGAAAAGAGAGAGACTATCGCTGAAATGCAGTTTTGTAGATTATCTTACTACCTTCATTCTCATTGATATGAGAATGAAGGTAGTAAGTAAGAAGGTAGTTTGTTGTCAATTTTTAATTCTGCATGATTCGGATGGCTCATACTTTTTACGATTGAGATTTAATTGTAGGTAGAAACCTTTCCACAGAAACAAAACTGTCTTCTGCGAATTCAATTTCCAAGCATGGATATTACAAATCTAAAAATAGATTATTCTACTACTATACTTTTATCAAACCGATAACAAGGATGATAAAAGAAATGTATTTCGTATGTTGACGTCTATATTTGAGTCTAAGCACAGAGTTGTATTCGACGGTCAGCTGTGGCGTGGAACATTGGAAATACATATCACGCGACGGCTGGTTTTTGCAATATAAACTTTGTGTAAAAGCAAGGTATTTCAAATACTATAACTGTTGTTGATCGAATCCGTTTACAAATATGATAGAAATAAAACATTTTTCTATTAAAATAAGTACCAACGATGAATCGTTAAATTCCTGTTAAAGCAAATACCTATCACTGCAAAACTAAACAATAACGATCCCGTTTGAACTAAATATAAACTTCTATATAGGGTTATATAAATTATAACAATGCACCTGTTGTTATAAAGTTTATAAGTTTATAATAACAATGTATTAATTAATTAATAATACATTGTTAATTAATAATATTAATTATAATATATAAATGTTCGAACAAAGTACTACAGTGATAAATTTGGAATTTGATACCTATCACTGCAAAACCAAACAATAACGTTCCCGTTTGAACAAAATATAAACTTCTATATAAAGTTATATAAATTATAACAATGTACCTGTTATTATAAAGTTTATAATAACAATGTACCTGTTCGAACAAAGTACTACAGTGATAAATTTGGAATTTGAATTCCATACATTAAAAAATGGTTGTAGGGCCTAAACTTAATGTTCCAACAACAATCGTTAAATGATTACCTGCTTTAACAAAGTACTACTTTGATAAATTCGAAGTTACGTGATTGTACCAGGCTGTCATAATATCAAAGGCGTTTTGCCCTGTCCATCAATCAATAAGTATTAACTATTGAAAGTCTATCGCCGAGTCTCAATAAAGCCTACTAATTATACTTTATGATTGATTGCATACGTATCTCATTATAAAATCAAGTAAGTACTCTTAATTCGTTTACAAATTCAATCTTATGAACTAAGTACGAAGTTGTTCCTGCTTCCTGTTAAGGGCTAATCCTTCATACAACTTACAACGAATTAATTGAATACCTGACTATTATGGACATCAAACATACCGGTATATAGTACCGAAAAGTGCCAATTTAAATATTTATTTTCCATATTTCGTGTTTCGTAGTAGGTACTAAGTACCATTCTGAGTTTCATAGTATTGATTCTGAAAATGATTAAAAGTAAACAAGATTCGCTGACCATTATTTACAGGTCGTTCAACATGTCCCAATCACAAATGCCTACGCGGCTGTGAAGATGCCATAACCTCCACGAGTTTCCGTTTACATTATAATTTAATTTATATTATCAATTGTACCTAGGTTTCAAGTACTATATTACATCGAGTCAAAGTCATTTTAGTCTCTAAAATTACCTTGTTCACTTCAATATTAAAGTTTCCGTTTTAAAGCAAGCTTTAGAAATATAATAAAATGTTGTAGTGACCAACTTCAATGACTGTTCACAAGAAACGTGCAGTATTACTGCATTCTAGAGGTTTGCCACTACAATTCACATATTTTAATATAACCTGAGCTCACAAGACTGACGCTGACAAACACGATATGCATGATATTATTATTAAGTATTTTCCCCTAAAAATCGTAGTTTATTCGAAGGGCACATCTTTTAGTCGATGAATTAAGAATTAATCGAAAAATAAAGTTCTTAATTCGCTTGAGACATCAAAGCTCGAAAGTTCAATTTGCTAATAAATATGAAAGTCTATAGACCAGATGAGAGAGAAGTGTAATTCGAATAAATTATGGAACAATATTTTGTTACTAGGGGAGACAATTATTCAATTTATTTCATATAAGCTTACTTTACAACTTATTCATAGTCAGTACTTAAATGTTCAAAGTTATTAAATGGTGATAACTATTTAACGACTTAAAACTGAGTTTATGAGATACAGAAAAACTGTAGTATTTTACCAGAGGCAGATTACGTTAAAACTGTACAGCGCCAACTATATGAATTCGGTGATAGATGAGACAGAACAAAATGCAACAACGAAACTAACAGCAAAATTAAAAGGATTTACTACTACCATAGATATACAATAACCATAGTATTGTATGTAACTACTACCTACCAATTTAATTCCTGCTGCCGATGTGGTGGTAAAAGTCACAAAGGTGACAAAAGTTCTTGCTGCCGATGTGCTGATAAAAGTCACAAAGGTGACAAAAGTTCCTGCTGCCGATGTGGTGATAAAAGTCACAAAGGTGACAAAAGTTCCTGCTGCCGATGTGGTGGTAAAAGTCACAAAGGTGACAAAAGCAGTGCAGTGTTTCATGGGTTCAAGGGTAATTCCAATAAACACTGCAGAACAAGGGCTAATAAAATAAAAAATGCCAAAAATAGTACTAATAGTGAGCAGTAAAACTAACTTAAAGTCTTCCAAAACGATTATAGTTCATTAGATTATTAATTACATTTTCCGCATAAATAACGATGCGACAATCAACTCTGAGGTAAATAAAGTTAATATTCTGCAATGCAGAAATAAAAAGTGACTTCAAATCCTTAAAATGAAAGTTTTAGGACATAAAATAGACACAATTATTATGAAAATTGTTAATAAGTAACTTATTGGGGAAAACTGCCATCACTATTAATATAATACTATAGTAATAACAGAAATACATTTTGACAAGTTCAAAGATATCCAAAATCACCATTGACAAATAAGTTCTGCCAGTTCGTCAAACTTATAAACGAGTCCCACTTCCCTTGGAAGCAATGAAAAATAAAAAAAGTAACTATGAGCTGGGAAGAACATCTAATCTATCATTGAACTTGTAAATAAGCCGTCGTCAAGGATTTCTCCGGTGAATATCAATCAAAATCGAGTTCCATCTCTGCAAAGTACCAGGCGTTCAGCAAATTGAAAGAGATTTATCGAACTTGTAGACTAGACGTAGCGCTAGAAGCTGTTTCGTAGCACCGTAGCGGTACTGGCGCGGCGTACGCTACGAGACTCCTTTGACTTTCTGTAGTCCTAGTATCTCGTGTTTATTAAAATTGTCTATAATGAAATAAAATGTTTAATTGACTAAATAAAATATTTAAAATGAAGATATTATTTAGAAAAAAGAGAAATAAAATATTTAAAATGAAGATATTATTTAGAACCTATATTGTTTAGTTTATACATATATGAGATATAAGTCCCATTAAAAAATAAAAATAAATAATGAATTTACTGGACGGTTCCATTATCGCGGGTACAAGCAATTTAAGTTAACGAATATTTGAAGCTTATAATCATAAAACTCTTAAAAAGCTATAAATTTAAGTTGAGTTTTGACTTCTCCCTTCTTGTACAAAGTGTCAGATTGTTAATGCTTAATTTCTGTGGAAAAAGTAAACTTTTTAATTTTTGTATCGTGGGTGCAACAAGTAAAAATTGTATTCTAGCACTCTATAGTTCTTAATAAATAAAAACATTTACTTTCATTTTTGAAACAGAAAGATAAATGATTATTGACAAGTTTAACGTCTAAAACATAATCTCCAGCTATTAACAACGGCTATTTTACGACACTGTTTCTAAGAGATTATTTTCAGTTTGTATCAACTTTGCGGGTGGTATTATTTTCAAACTCTCAAAAAAAACTTTAATATGGAATTAATCAATAAAAAAGGAAAAAGACTTTCCTCATTGTACTACTCGCATAAAAAAAACAACTATTATTATTATTATTTAAAAATAATAATACATGTACAAATTACAATTTTACAAATTTCGCACAGTGTCACAAAAACCTTACGGTTTATCCGTACACTAATAAGGCGATTTAAAAAATTAATGTCTGGAAGCGCCTATAGCGGAATCGCCCTAATCTGACAAATTTCGGTTGCTGTACCACATAACACATATATCATTTTGATCTCAGTTACGAGATATTTATTGCTCCCAATACATGATTCCATCAATCTCTGCAGTGAAAAGAAAATTGCAAACACACCTCAAAAAAAATTAACTTCCAACTGTTGTAACTTTAGTATTTATCAAGATATAATGTATTAAGTCTATAATGCTAAAATTAACATTCTTAAGCGAGTTTTATATTATGTTAATTTATTCAATTTATTGTAGTATGTTTGGGTTGCGTTGTCGGCTTGCATCCCCTTTTCCTCTCAATTCAGTATGTCAGTGCCAGTGTAGAACTCAATAATGAATAAAAACAAATTATTCTTATTTCATAATTAATTTGTTAAGGCTAACATTCATGTCCTGAGTTGGATTAGGTTTGTTATACCATAGATAACACTAATGCTATTATTTATTGTTCAAAGCAAAGTTTAAATGGATTTTGCAGTTCATACAAAATTCATAAAGACTAGGAAGTCGTTTTATTCAGCAGATAACGGTTGTTTGAACCGGTTATGCACTGTTTATATTATTTATTACTAGTCTTTATTTTTCGTTATTATTTTCATGAAAAAACCCCTACATGAGCAAAATCTTTCAAAGCACTATCATTCAGAAGTATGAGCAAGCAGTAAATATTTTCAAAATATTTGATTTGGTTATGGTATCGGAGAAACAACACTCCGAGTATCTATTGGTTTCATGTACAAATATTCCAAAAAAAAAAAAAAAAAAAGAAAAGAAAAAAAAAGGGAACGGATAAGTAGCCAATACTTTACAACTCTAGTTATAAAGACATTAAAAAAAAAATTACGAAAAGGAAGGGATGTGGTGTACACGTAGTCTGTGGCAGCGCGAGCGTGCACGAGCGCCACCGAGATGTAGGTACTGAGCAAACCTATAAATAGGTTGCCGCGCACGAGCTCGCTCTCTGTTACGTTCTAGCCGCCTATGCGGCAACAAGTGGTCACCCGGTGAGTCATTACATATACTATTGTGTGTATAGATATTAATAAATAATAAATAAATAAAATTTTTAATTCAGAGCAAAACTCCATAGAATTTTGTTAGTAACAGTAATCTTAAACCTATGTTAGTTCCTAATCTTAAAAAACTAAACTCTATTGTTAGTATACACATGCTCTTAAACCTATGTTAGTTCCTAATGATAAAAACTAAACTATAATTGTTAGTATACACATGCACTTAAACACTTATTATACAGATTAGTAAGCGTAGGACATTACACCGTTTACTTACTGTTTACAATTGAAGTTTATTATTTAAATAATCCCCAAGCGTCTAGTGGACGCCACAGGGACAAAACAAATGACTGTAGACACGAACACGATAATAATTACTAAACACGCTGTGTTTGATACTGTCGGCTGTCAATTGTCAAGCGAAGTACGCTAAAGTTATCTACAAGGTCTGCGAGAACGCCAGGGAGCGTTCAAGTTGTCGTAGTTAATTATCAAAAACAGCGTGTTTAGTATTATTATTATCGTGGTTTTTCTACCGTCATTTGTTTTGTCCATACATTTTTGTCGACTAGCGTTAACGCCAAACGACTGTGACTTTGTCTAGCCCCACGCAGTTCGTACACTAAGTATAACTCGTCCTTGATGATGTTGGAAAATAACACGATAATGAACCCTAAGCTCTAAGGAATAAAGCAAATCAAAGAAATAATGCCAACATGAAAGGGGACACCTCATAGTGAACGGCCTATATACGAGATTTAATAGTATTATTTTTTGCGAATGTGTTCCTAGACTTGTGGTAAACATGCAGTAAGCGACTTTCGACCTCGTTTACTACTAAGGACAATATGAGCTCACAATGTATTGAAAAACTTTTTATGGTTTCAAGATACTAGAGGTAGGAACTTTGTATTATCAAAGCTCCAGATCAGTAAACCGGTCATTAAGTCAGCCACGTGCTGAAATCTTAAAAATGCATTATGAAATTAACTTAAAATCCACGTAATAAAAAAATTGCGGAGCGCTTTAATTTATTGTCTCATTGGGCCTCGCTAAATTTTTAATCACTGCACGCCATATTTTGAGCATATCAAGATCGAACAGGTGGTTTTTATTAAATCTTGCCGTAATTTATTATTATGAATTTACAACTCCTTATGTTTTTGCTAAGTTAACATACTCAGTAAGTTGTGCGCTTCATAAATTATATTTGGTTGATCGGTATTCTTTTTAATGTTATTGGAATTAATTTGACTGTCCGTCGAAGCTTGAAGATCAGATATTTTATTTTTATTAAAAGTTGTTTTGACTTCTCCCGGAAGCTTCTTATTTTATTATTAAGTTTTTTTTTCTAACTATCCGTCCCACAACTGGACACGGGTTTTCTTCTAGAATAAGATGGAATTGACCCTAAACGTGGTAAAAAAAACATTAAGTACTTATACATAATTTACAGATAATATACTTAGTTGTACACCTGCAATATGTATACATATTTCCTTTTGTTGAAGTATAGGTAAGTTTCAAACTCGCATTAAAAATTAAAAGTAGCTATTATGTCTGAAAATTCAATGGTGCTTTCCTGGAATACGGAACCCGAACCGAATATGAGACCGAAGTTACACCAATAGATAGAGCATGTTTACTGCTCCTAACGATGACAAATTTTATTCCAAGTTAATGTGTATCATTAAACTTTCGGATAAAATAAATGCGATAAAATCCGAGAAACGTGGCGCGTTAAAAGTCCCGACCTAAATTTGTAATCCCGGCGCGAAACAATTTCGGCGGAATCCCGTAGGTAAGGTATTTAAGCAAACAAATTGTCCGGTGATTTGTCAGACGGATTCTTAGCTTCTTGCTGCACCGGCGCACCTAATATGGCCGCGCGCGGTTGACAGCTACGCACGTCGGATTTGGACGGTGCCCTTTTACGGCGCACCCTCTTGTTGTCTACCTTTGGAGTGGATGGCTCGGATGTTTTCACGTTTCACCATTTTTTCACATATATTATTTGGATAGCGTTTCTCGATTTCGACTTTTTCTTTTTCCATGACCCAGAAATTTAGATGCAAAACAACATTTTTTTTTCAATCTTCTCTGTATACCATCATTGGGACTATACATAATGGCGTTTTTTTTTATTTCAAGAATCAAGTTAATTTTAAGATCAACCAAGATGATATTGTAAATAGCGGATAAAGCAACTAAACCTGCATGTAATTTTTTTTAATCATTATCACTATCATTTCCTTTTATAACTTGAAAGTTAATAAGATTAGTAAGCACTGCAGTGCTGCAATCGACATCAGAATCATTAATAACACGCTATTTAAGTCCCATTCTTCATTAACAGGGGAGAATAATCTCAAATTGGTCACGCGTGCCGATGTTGGGTTACCATTATGTTCCGGAGAGAGGAGGCAAAAGGCAAAAAAAATCTCTCAGCCCGCGGTGTTTTGGCCTCGTTCATTATTAGGCTCCATTCTGTTATTTCTGTTATTTAATTATAGCCCTTTAAAACATTTGATACGGTTCAATATTAATGAGATATGAACGCTGGTAAGGAATAAGAAAACAAAACAATTACAAGTGAATAATGGTTATGGATGTATTTTTAATTGCACCCATTAGCCATTAAATAGTTGTACAGTTAGGTTACTTAAAATACATTTTAATTGTAGATGGTAACTGAAATGATCATATTTTCATCCTCATTCACTTTATCAACTTAATTTGCCACTGATACACATACTTCCCACATCTGAGAAATCTGTCCTGAAGAATGCCTTAACGTCGTTGGTGCGTTGTGAAAAAAAAATCAGAATTCTTAGTTAATTTTAAAAATTCACTGTGGTTCCATCATTTCATTCAAAAGTGGTCAAAATTGAATCCTTATTTTTATTTTATCGAATAACTCGGACGATTTGCTGAATTCATTATTTTTACTTGTTTCTTGAGTTTTAATTTCAACCGTAGATAATCTTGTCTCGGTCTTGATCAAAGTGCTATAACAAGTAAACGTAAATTTACTTATTGTCAACGCAAATCAAGAAATCAGAGCCAGCGTAATCGTTGTTAAATTACCCGCACATTAAAGACATTGCTCTTCAATTGCTTAATGGGCACTACAAATACATCTCAATACGATTATTGCCTTATAAGAAGATGCCATTGCCTTTTAAGAGAATAAATCGACGTAATCATTAACTTCCTGTCTAACTCTATCAATTAATCAACACTACACAATTGCACTGCGAATTATATCGAGCGAGGTGCGTAACAAAAGAACAATGCAATAAAGGATCAATATTCAATAGGAATCGTTATGCGCAGGCGCATAGAGGCGTTTGCATCGCTATGATAAATGGGCGCGCAGGGTTACCATCTTCTTTCACCTCTGCATGAATCTGCGCATTAGTCTCGCTCAGGCTTTTCACTTTGTTGGCATGTTTCATTATATTTTGATGAGTATAAGAATTTATTTAGTTCTCAATAAGCTTTGCTCGTGGCATCGTCGATCGTTCTAGTGGCTTTTAGTTTCTTTAGTACCTAATTCCGCTAGTCAACATTTTTAGTTTGACAGTCCTAAGGAGTTAGGAGTAATAGACTCCATCCTTCAAGATATTGTTCAGCTCTCCAGCTCTCCACCAATAAGCAATGTTCGCTTCTAAATCTACCTTTTTTTTCAAATCTAAACGCGCATCCAGCAAACTTAAATGCCGAATGATCCCGATGATGATGAATACAAAATCATCATCTTTTTGAATAAAAGTTCACGAAAGATGAGTTGAAGTATTATAAATATGGGCGATTCTTAGGCGCCAGAGCAGCACAAATAAATCATATAGGGCATAAAGCTTGGTGTTATCATCGGCAAAGGAAATTAGCTGCCCAAAGGTCACTGCTATCTGATACGCCGGAATGCGCAGACCGTCTTTCATTACCATTCCTACCTCCGGGGTTGATCGGAGAAATTATGAGCTTGATAGTAATGTGTTGCGATTATTTCCCGGAAAACATTAATTCTCTTAAACCTATAAATACATAGATAAGATAAGATCATTGCTATAGAATAAAACAGGGCTCGCGATTTAACTGGCCTTAGGATGGTTAAGGCTTACGTTTGACGGAGAACTATTGGAAGATTCTCGAGTGAAGAGTGAGAGTCAGCTTAGTGGTGGGCCTAACATCATCGACATTGTTCTGATATAGAGCTAAGGTCATAGAAATCCCAAACGCTAATAAAATTTACTTAGAGCACAATGCACTCTAAATTACCAACGAATGGAATTCTTTTTTTAAAAAGTGCATGAAAGTATCTCCCATAGAGCTATTGTGTGTATGGGAGCGCATGCGCACGCGCCGCGCCCTCGACACGGGTCGGCGCGGGCGCACAGATAGCGCCGCTAACGAAAGGGGGCGGGGACGCACGGCGCGAAAATGAACATAAATTGTTATGACCATCTAGAATGTACTATCTTGTATTTTAATACGCTTTAAGATTATCTGCATTATTCGAATATGAGTTTAACTTTTAATGAAAGCTAAAATATTAATAAAATTTTTAGAGACCTTATGTGACAAAGCCAATACGGCGGACATGATGAAATCTAACAATTTAAACTGAAACAAAAAAGTAATAAATTAGTGGAGTATTGGAACAATACTCCACTAATTTATTACTAAATTTATTTGCTGTTTGACCAAAGTTTTTCCTTTTTATGTAATAAAAAAGACGCGTCTTAATTCTCGAGAAATTTTCCATCTCACCGAAACAAGAGCGCGTACAAGTTGCAACAATTTGTCACTATCGCCACAGATCTATCGCCTCCTTAACCGTATTCAATGGCCGCTCTATTTTGTCCTACGTCTATGGCAGTGGCCTTTGAACAGTCTCTGGGAAATGGCGCTACGGCCAGCTACGGCATTGTCACTGTAGGTATATCCCTCCCTGCCTTTGTGTTGGACCTAATTCAGTGTCGCCTTTCGGAGCCCAGACAAATGACTAGCGCAGTATTGTCAACACTCCTAAATAACGAGCATTGCGGTACGCTGTCCAAGGGTCCACTTGTATGCAAATGGTACAGGTTTCGATTCCTTTTTGAGGGTATGCAAACTTAAGAGGCTTCTGGGTCTGCATGTACTTGAATTCTCCTTAGTGCTGAGACTTTTTTTTAAGCCTGAAATCCCAGCTTCTACTGTCTTTAGCACTCTAAGATTTGACCTCAACCAGCGTGAGAGTCGCTCTTTGGCGTTCATACTTGCTTTCGGTCACTCTCTGTTGAATACAGGAATGCTTGTACGGCTTAACAAGGTCTAACAAACTCAGTCCTCTGCCTTTAATTTCTTATCCAACGATTTTCCAGTTTCCGCAACCTCGTTCCCTTCCCTGTACAGCACCAACGACTTAGCAGTTCACTGATGTGGTGGATATTAAACAAACATGACGGGAACTATTAGTAGAACATTAAGCATACGTCGAACGGCTAGCGGCGATCTTTTGTGCTAATTTTATAAAGGCGAATGTATGCTCGTGTTTTACGTCTTCACACCAAAAATACTAAACCAAAAAACCGAAATTCACTGGAGAGTAGTCGTAGATAAGTAGGTGGTAGGTAGATGGTAGTTACTTCATAAATGTTACTAATTCTGAAAAAGCTGAATTGAAAAAATTATTAAAAGTACAGACATCTGTTATCTTATTGCCGTTTTGGTTTTCGCCATAAGGATTGGTAAACTTCCGAATTTTGCATTTCGCAATGTTTTTATAAGCTCGTGTCTTGTCTGCAATCACTTGAAGGCCTCACAGTGACATAAACCACAAAAGGACACGCGTCCGTTAGCAACGACCCAAGATAAGGGCCTTATGCGAAGGTAACTGTGTGCTCTACTATACGCATTAACAAGCTACGCGACTATTCGAGAAAGAGGCGCTTTAGGTTCCTCCGTTGAGTGTCAAACTACCCGATCACAAGGTCAAATAAAATGTGGAGATTTGTAGTCGCCAAAGTACACTTTGGTGACATGACACTAATTTTTACAAGTAATTCCATGCTATATTTAACATGCGATATCAATATGTCATATATAGTCCATTTTCAAGAAGGAGGGCATATTTTGCAAAATGCATGTACGTCTACAATTAACAAGGCTTCCCATGTTATAGCTTATAAGATATTCAAAGAGCAGATAACCTGACTTTTAAACGCCGGCAAAGCACTGTTGATACTTTGGTAAGTGCAGAATTTTTTTTTAATGGACAATAGAACTCTTAACATTTCAACTGCAGATGAGGCCGTATACATCTTAATTATATTTAAAAAAAAATTGGTTGCCTGTAAAGTCGGTTTACTGACGATAGTTGAACGTGACAACGGCTTCTTTGTCACTCGTTCCGCACTCGCGAGGTAACGCCGGTAACGCCGCATGAGCGAGGTAACGCCGGATGAGTCATGTTTTTTCGTGCGTGCAACCGGCTCTATCGATTTATAAGACGTTGTCACGTCAAAAATATCTCTAACATATTGCTACGTGGTAGTAACTAAAAATCATAAACAGGGTCCTTGCAAAAGAACAGTTTCCTATTTGCGTCAGCGTCTCCCAGACGTGTCCCTGAACGATACGGATCGCTTTTTTCTGCACCACTTCTAATTGTACAGGCGAGTAGCAACACCCGTTATCAATGAGGGTTAACAGGAAGGTCGGGAAAGGAAAACTTTCCAGCGGCCACTTTTTAACTCCTCGGAGACTAGGAGTGGTCCGTGGTACCGTTCGGGACAGTTACATGTACGAGTATGACAGAGTAGGCTAAATATGGTAGAGGTTTTAAATAGTAACTGGGACATACATGCCCTTAAAGGGTGGCTGGTCGGGTCGAATCGAATGGCTACATGTAGCAAGCGAGGTACTTTCTCAGATACTGAATCGATATTGTACTTGGAATGGGATTAGGTAAGCCGGTGATATTATTTATTACTAACTGTTGGGAATTGAACAGACATAACTTTGTCACGCCACAGCAACCATTTGGCTTCTATTGGTAGGTATATCTTTATACCCTGAATTAACATACCAAAACATATTCTATAAACTCTGGGTAAATCGAAGCCAAGTGCCCAATTCCCTTAATATAATATAGGTATAAAAGTACTGGATGTACTTCCGCGAATAGGTCAATCGTGGAAATAGTTTTTAATGGGCATAGACCTGAAGGTCCTTCGTTTTCCCTGACTAAGGCGCAGACATTTTCTCTGTATAATAATCGAGTGTGACGGACATACAGACGGAGGGACGGATAGACGGATAAAGTTCCATAAGGGTTCCATTTTTACCGTTTTGGTATGGAACCCTAAAAACCTGTTTAATTTTGCCCAAAATGATTATGATGTAAGAAATTTGAATAACCTCTCAAGTCTTCGGTATAAAGCTCGACTGTTTTAATAAGACCTTTAATAATAATAAATAATAATTATTAATTAAAGCGATGTGATCCGGGCTCGGGCTATCTTCTTAACCCCGCAGACATTTGCATAATAATTAAATTTATTAATAAATCGACCTAACGTTGCTTTATTACATTCTGGCGCCAAATTATTGATAATAATTAATTATAATAACAAACATCAATGTCTTGTTTGTATATTTCATGATAACACAGTTATCCTATAAAGGTTGCGTTTCTCTGTTTTGAGATTAATTAATTAATGCTCTGATAAAGTAACACAGTTTCTTTTGATACCATTCGACATATTATTACATAACCATTTCATGAAATGGTCGGCTATATGAAAGATCAGTTTCGGATTTCAGTTTTGGCCCCGATATTTATATACCTACAATGAAAATGAAAATGAAAAGTGGTTTCACATTGTAGGAGGCCAGGCCAAATGAAAATGAGTTATTTATTTTTTACACAGGCCTAACTTACAGGCTCCCATAAAAGTTAAAAGTGAAATCAGGTTTGCACCGATAAGAACTTGACAGAAACTCGGCACTAAAAAATTTCATCCTTCTCTTCTCTAATATGTAAAATTTTTGTCACAATTTCTGTTATCAAACTCCTCCAAAACGGCTCGACCGATTGTTATGAAATTTTCTGTGTACGTTCGGTAGGTCTGACAGTAGATCGTGAGCTATTTTTATATCCCTAATGACAAAACAACGTTTGCCGGGTCAGCTATTTATAATATACAACTTTTCCTACATACATAGTTTGAATGTTTATTACATATGATTTTTATGATGATATCACCAAGAAATGCGTATCTTGGATGTAATAAATAATTGAACAAAGAAAACGTTATAACTGTATTCTCTTTAGTTTGCCGAAAAAATTATCAAGACGTGCCCTTTGTTCAGAGCATGCGCAAAATATGACTGCCGAGTCTTAATGTGACCCAAAATGGCGCGTGCTTGGCATTTCCTCTTCTCAGAAGCGGACAATTTAAGCTGATTACTTAACAAGGCTTTTGCATTAAATTAATTTTATGACTTTTCCGTATTAATTTCTTGTCGCATTCCCCGCGGGCTGGAGGAAATTTGATTAATTGTGTCGTGTTACGGAATCTGAGGAGCGACGTTTCATGACCAATGCCGGTTTATTATTTTTTTGGACATTACTTGGCGTCTGGCGATAACGTTTTTAAAGCACTGTATATTCGTTTGTTACACAATCAGTTTAATATGCTCATACAGGGCTTTCCGAAAGCCAGGACTTGACAGGTGGTAGGACTTTTTTGCAGAATCCGTCCGGTTGGTTAAGAACTAGAGGCTACTACGTCAGCAGTTATTATTGCAGTTCCTGTGTTTCGGTTTGAAGGGCACTATAGCTAGTGAAATTACAGGGCATAGTGAGACTTGACATCAAATATCTCCGGGAGACATTATTTTATTAATCTGTCCTGCTACTGTAATGCTTAGCACGCACGCACTGAATTTGACATGGGGCAAATTGCAATGGGCAAATGCAGTCGTGGACATCAATTGGACCTTTTACTCGTCTCGTCATTGTTTTCTATAAAAAGGCACGCTACCACACTCGGTACTCCATATTTATAATGCCGAGACCAAGTTCTTTCTGATATTTAAATATACCTACCTAATATCTTACTATTTATTACTCGGACTATCAAGATAAACGTAGCTATAAATCTACTTACTTCTTTGAATATTATGAATGTGAAAGGATATATTTGTTAAGTACCTACCTACTCTTTCACGACGCAACTACGGAACCGATTCAGTTGAAATTTTGACTGCACATAGCTAATTAATTATACTTTTTATCCCGAAAAAAACCATGGTTCCCACGGAATTAGCAAAACCCCGAAATTCAAGCGATAAAAATACCAACCTACCATATATTATATCCTCAGTTCATATCAGCAATAAGCTGAACTGTCTTGTAACAATGTTGCAAATAGGTTAGCTATAACGTAGAGGCTAACCCATTTCAAGTTCCCCGTACGCTTGTGCCCATTCAGACCTTACTGTGTCCACTCTGCCGTATACAGTGAGTAACTGCAGTGCCACTTTTTGTGCCCGGTTCACTCTCCCTAAACAGCGTGACGAGATTCTCGAAAATTAACAGTATTGCGAGTCGAGTAGCTGTATATACTGTCGTTATGTGCTTTGAGGTGAGATAGTAATGTAATGAGATGATAGTTATCTCATGATTCCATGGGATGGCAGTTTTGACAGGATCGGAGAGAGATCTTTTCCTTTACATAAGTATACGTACATAGAGTTTCTATTTTTGAATACCTATATACATCTTATATATCTTATATGTAATACCTTTTGGATACCTTAATCTATATAAAAAGGTAGAAATAACACGATCTTCATCAAATATGTAAATATTTTTTGTTAACCGAAGCAATAAATAGATCCCTTCTAAAGAACTCTCTAAAGCTACCTAATTTTTTCCTAAATTACGCATTTGTTAGTCAAATTAGCAGTTTAAAACTAACTGTCCTCCAAAAATTTAAAAACTGTGAAAACCCATTAAGTGATTTTAATAAATTCAAAGTTTAAACAAAGCGCAACTGTATTTGGGAAAACACCAAAAATCGATTAGATGCTCGCGCCGCCTGTCCCCATAAGTCGCTAAAGCGTGGTCACTACATGATTTTCCAAGTGGAATTTTATGTAAACGTGATTATAACGCTGGATTTACGTTAAGTCTTGAACAATAGCGTGATAATAGTGGAGACATAAAAATTGATAGCCCATAATGGCTAAGCGAAGCGCTGGTTCCATTTGGCTACTCGTAAAAATAGGTACATACTCTTACTTTAGCCACAGAATACCATAATAGTACCTTTAGCTTAGCTGAAATCTTTGTCTAGACTCTAGACTCTAGAGTGACGTACTGTGATTACGATTGACGTATGAAGCAGTTATAGTTCCATAGTTAACTTCTGCCTTCTTATTGGTTGGTAGAGGTGTTGCAGCTAAGTAGTATCACATGCTCAAAGTTGAGGAAGAAGTCATACCTCTTATACATCCATAATATTTTAAAGGTGTGTGAAGCCTGCCAGTCCGTATTTTGCCTACACGGGGGACTATGGCAATGCCTTTCGGAGAGCCATTTCAAACAGTAGATATATATTCTGTAGGTATTTTTGACTTATATGCATTGATTTTTTTCAGATATAAAATAGAGCTAGCCTTTAAACCTACACCGCATTATCCTAACCTAGTTTTTATGTGAAGCAATTGCCGACTGACCTCTCTAAATCATTTACGAAATGCTTCCAGATTGGATGGAAGTTTAAGTAGAGCATTTTTTTTTTTCTTTAAAGCTACCTCTATCTACAGGAATTTAAGCAAGCCTTATTGACCACTGTTCACGTCCCATTTAAGTCATTAACATACTCTGGACTCAATTAGGATTTCATGTTATACTTTGATCGATTGACCTTTGGGACTGTAATACCATAGTTAAGATGTACTTTAAACTGTGGTAATGCAAAGTGTTAGCAACCTCCCAACCAAATGGAATGATGATATAAAATATAAGAATGAAGATGTCGCCAAACTCAAACGAAGAAATAAACGAAGTCATAGAACAGTATTTTTTAAGGAAGATTGATTAATAACTACTACTTGAGAATGATAGAGAATCACTTAATACCATAAAATGGAAATCAAAAGGGGACAAACATTAGAACAGTCAATTCTAATGTTTAAGTCATGTTTAAGTTAACGCAACAGCATCCAAAGGAGACAAGAAGCATTGTAAACATTATAAACATAGTAAACATGAGGAACATTGAGAAACTCTATCCAGGAGCTAAACACCAAGTGGTTTAACTCAAATAACATCACTAAAGTTAAGACAGGCGGCATTGTTTGTGATTTACAACCACCACTGACAGACAGGGCTATTGTCACGATGGCTGTCAAATAGGTCAGCTGAATGATGTGTGTTTTGTTGGATCTGACGTAATTTTGTGGTGTTGACTTTCGAAATGATATTTAGTCGTTATTTGCATTTCCGTAAAAGAAGTCAGCCTCCTAATATTAGGGAGGTAATAGGCTTGGATCCCGAGCTCGTACTTTTGATTGGCCTATTCTATGTGTGGGATTCCTCATGAAGAAACCATGATTGAAAGCTCATTAAAGTTCCCAACATTTAGTGCATTGGCAGCCACTGTCAGGTAGACTATCATGGTGAAATCAAATTCAAATTCAAAATATCTTTATTTCACATAGGCCGCACCTGACCGAACGTACAGGCTGTTGTAAAACGTCAATATGATATTTGTCGCATAGGTATGTATGGTGATAACTACAATCCTTCTTTCTTGTCTAACCTTCTTTTCGGTAGTAATTAACATAAATTAGTAGCAATTGATATGTCAATTTTAAAGCAACCCGAGGATATATTAGATAGTTCAAATCTGCTCAAATTCTTATATCAATAATTTAATAAAATAATATTTATTATAATAATTTTAGCCACTTAGATCATTTGGTCAATATCATTACTAACCGTATCATAAATTGTGACCCGTAACAGTTTCCTCTATCTATTGTATTTTAATGTATACGCTACGCCGTGTTTTCCCGAATTAAATCGGCACATTAGCCCAGTTTTCCCGAGATTCCAGGCAACCACGCTATTCTGGTGTAACATTTAGGTCATGTGTCAATTGGTTTGGGGTTGGGCAATCGGCAGTCGTTCGTTGTGATTTACGCCCGACTTCTTAGATATCGGGAGCTGAATTGCGATTGTGCATAAGTGGTTTTGTAATGGGAATGATGTGTGTTTCGAAACACGATGAGTTTATTCGCACATGTCTTAAGCTGTGTTTGGCAGTTTGTAAGCGTTTAAATGTAGGTACTCAGATACTATCAAATCAAATCAAATCAAATCAAATATTCTTTATTTGCAATAAAATACACGGTATAATGCGATCTTATAAAACTAAATATGGTAGCAGTGTATTTGCCTTATCAAGGCGTGCAAATTTTACATAATCGTCATTAAATCATCATCATCATCTATGTTACATCATGTTACATATCTTTATCAATTAAATATTATAGAGATCGCTACAACAAAATAACGTTATTGTTATCTGTTTTCTGTGCCGCTACTTGCTATAATTGCTACGTACTAAAAATATTAAACATAAAATAAGTTGTATGTATTCTCTATGTTTCTTTGAGGTTTCCATAATTGTGAAATTCTGCATATAACAAAGATTAAGTACTTATGTGTATTTTTATTTATTTCACTATTTAATGTTCATCTCTTTACTTTTCGAAAAGCACTAAACAGTCTAAAGGTGGGTTGAACTCTATTCAAGTCTATATATTTTCCAATTTCTTCTATCTAAAGAACTATTTTCTTCTTTATATACTTTCCTTATTGTCTTGTCTCTTGTAGTCTTGCTGCCCTTAATATTTTGTCACTTCGAAATCAAATAAAACTCTTCATGATCATTGCAAAAAACAGTTTCATAATAGGACTTTCCTAGTGAAACAATCTATTCTTTATTTTTCAAAAGTCATTTCCAAGGCAGTTCAGGAATTAACGTAAAGAGTTAGCGGTTTGCCTCTACGTGTGTAATGCTGAGTCAGCTCGCAGTGACGAAAACTGTGAATCATCCCGAATTCCAACATAATCGCTTTAGTCGGACACAAATCAGCTGATGCGGTAAATAGAAGAGAAAAGTTATTGCTCTTAGGATGGACAATATCCTTTCGTTAAACATTTTCAGACCTGCCAACGTGGCTTACTTTTAGGTTTCAACTATTTTTTGCGCGTATACTATTTGTATTAACTTATTCTAATTCGAATCCAGATTATAATAATTTTTTTTTTAATTGTTTCTTCTATCTGCTTTCCTACTTTTCACACGTATATTCAATTTGGCAACTTGTACCAAGTCTGTCTATAACATTAAGTTTAAATTAAGACTTAACTTCTTATTATACCTATTAGATTTTTGAAGTTTTGTTACTGGGCTTAACGGTATTACGTTCTTAATGTTTTGTTTTGTTTTGTTTTGGGATAATGTTTTAAGTGAGCGATGAAAGGATATTATTTTTCATGCAAGGCTCAAGTTTCATTTGTTCATTCATGAAATAACTTTGTAGGGTTTCATGTTGGAAAAGACTTAAGTCATGAGTCATGACTCGGGATATCCGGTTTTGATTTTTTTGTCTCTTGGATATTATTATTACCGATACATTAAAATAAACATTACAATTACATCCACAGTAGTTTCCGATAAAAATTAGAAATATAAGATTTCGGAGCAACTTTTGGGGGAACTTGCTATCGAGAAAATTGTATCTAATCGTGTTTCTGCTTCTCAGTGAAGTTAGATTAAACGATCAACCAATTTAGATAAACGAATTATTTAATTAGAAAAACGATTCTCGAATATCCATTACTATATGAAATTAAAAATGTATGATGATGACAGTTGTCTTCGATAAGTCACGCGATCAATTTGTCGAATGTCGATCGGATATGTTATGCAAGTCATATTATGGCTAATGGCGTTAAGTACAGACTACAGTGCACACTGTACATTATAAGTATAATATGTATGACTCGAATGTCGATGTATCACGGAGGAATCACAAAAGCTATAAAGGCAGTTTGTTTGTCGATGTTTACGACCGTAATCAGTGAACTACTTACAACAGACGAACGCCGCCGCTCTCACCATTATTGCCATAACAACATTACATCAATACGAGGCGTAAACAACAACGGTCATACAAACAAACATACGCGATGGGTTCGTGAAATTATTAATTTTTACAATAATTATTAATTTTAATTTTTTTAAAGTTATTTTATGGGATGCGTGAGACTCGGCTCTAAATCAGTAGACATCTGTGATCGAAAGAGTTTTTTTTCATCAATACTTGATTAATATCTTAAAACATATCTGATTAATCATGTGAGAGTGCAGGGGGGCTGGCCAAGCAACCTCCACGAGTGCCCGAGTGCTACGGTGCCCCTCTGTAGCGCACGGGCCGGTGCTCCCTGGTAACTTCGGTTGATAACCGACGGCGAATAGCTTGGCCCGGCGGATAGGTGACGTTTCTTCGCGTGTCCCTCTGAGTCCTAGCAGAGGGCACAGTGTCGAAACGTCTACACCAACCCCGGAGGAGGAAGAAAACCTCATTAAAAAATTACAGGCGGGGGCGGAAACGCCCACAAGTCCCTTCGGGGCACTACGAGGAAGACAACCTCGTAAAAAAATCACCGAAGTGGGCGGGAACGCTCGTCGAGAGGGATATTTACGGCGTCACATCCCTCTCGCAGGAGACGCGCCGGTTGCTGGGGTGCGAACACCTTCCTTCGGCGACCGGTGCCGGCCTGCGGGTGACGTACGTAAGGGATTCTGGCGTTCGTCACCCGAATTCCACCGACAGGCCGAGGTGGTGGCGCGACCTGTTCGGGACGCGCCTCCCAGGAGGGTCGGCAGCGGCCAGGCTGCCGGCAGCAGCGGCGGGACCTGACGCTTCGGTGGCGGGTCGAGGCCTGGCGGGAGCGCGGTGAATACGCAAGTGAATCCCGTACGAGGTCCGTCGTGGCAAAGCACAGGTTTTAGTGGGTGCAAGCCCCACATAACCCCTCCGTGACCCCTGACGGAGGGGTATGCGTCAGGCATTTCCTGTGGGTAAAAAAAAATAAATGTGAGAGTGCAAAGTAATTTCATTGCGAATTAATAAAATATGATGTGCAATTTATAGATATCAATTTATCATTGCACGTTACTACCCTTTAAGGATAGGTACGTCCAGGGATTAAACTCAAAGCCGAGTCGCAGCCTCAACTGTGGGTTGCTTGAGAGGGCTAAAAGCAACCCCTTTTGAATTTTGATCTGCACTTATAACTGGTTGATGTTACAAAAAGACTACCTCCACATGTTTTTTTTCCTCTTATTTACTGACTGCGTGTCTGCATGTATCTTTTTTATCGGTAATAAACATTTTCATTTTCTTAGTTTGTCTTTATAGAAACCAATCATCTGTAACAGACAAAATGACAAGCGAATAAGGATTCTGTTTTATTACGGAATCTAAAAGATAGTTATAGATCGTCCAATTGGTTTCTATTTTTGAAAATTCTTAGAATGGCGTTTTCTTTGGAATGATTGAAATTAACCGTAAAAAAATAATTTACTATGACTATTATAGCATACATAATTTATAAGCAAATAGGCCTATCCGTATCCGCCAGATGGCTCTGAAGTGTGGCGGGAGTATAACAGCGAGTGTTATTGGTTTGTTTGTTTGTCTGTTATTAACTTTGACGCGACGCGTGCGCAGATGGGTCTGTTTTTATTCCATTCAAATAAAGAAGGGCTGGTAGGGCTGCCAGTGTTTTATGAGTGTTTGCTAATATGTCGCTTAAAAAGCAAACAGTTCGTACGGAATGAGAGTGAGAAATAAGTACTTCTTGTTTGTCGATTTCTTTGCAGCATTATGTTTAATTGTCAATAATTATTATTAATATTGTGTGCGCATAACTAGTTAACAATCTATTTTTATTTTATCCAAGTTTCCTTTTTCTGATAGTATTCAGAGAGATGAGCAAGGCATTCACGGATGTTTTGAGTGATATCCAAATCTGATGTAGTGCATCCCACAATTTTGAGTTACAATGTTAAATTACGCACTGCACTGTGATTATCATTTTCGCAGTTATCAACGAAACCTAGTACATAACTGCTTCACGAATAATAATATTTGACTTTGCGGCCAACTGTGCTAGAAGTTTAAAAAATTGGTATTTTAGTTCGTCGATAAGAATGAGTAGGTAATATTTATCGACCATTAAATAAATGAGACAGCCCTATGATAGGGATCACGTGCATTACACCTCATAGCAGTGTTAAGCCGAAATGAACTGTCGAAGTGCAAGTTCATACCAAATGTTTACAGATCTATTCCCGTACCCGTGCAGTGTACTGTAGGCACAGCTATTCTGTTCAGGTATTTTTGTAACCCGACACTGCAAGCGTGAGTTTCGAATTTGTCTCTTTCATGTTTTTCCATTAGATTTATCTCAACTGTATCATGAGTTACGCTTTAATCTTCAAAATCGCTTTAGTTTCTTTCAATCTTGTCGTTCTCTCGGCAGTCTGTCAGTACTAACTTTTGCAGTTATGCATTTTTTAACTTAGTCGTCCATCACCTTACTCTTTCAAGCTTCGGAACTTTCCTTCTACGTACAGGTGTCCCTTTTCTGAGTATCTTTCCTTTAGAAGTCTTTATCCTTGAGGGATCCTTCGTTCGTAGCCAAAAATCCCATTATCCTAACACCAAGTTGGTACATACCGTTCTCAAGTGCTGTTTGAGTACCTACATCTACTCGAATTCTCCTTATACCTACCTAAGAGGTCAGAGGATATTAATATAAAATGTATTGTGGTGTGGAATGGATGTAGACGGACGGATAAGCATTTGAGGTGATGTAGGAGTGACGGAGTGCATTCGACACAAAGTTGGCGTATTAGTGAATAGCCCTGCTGTACCAGGAGTCGAGACGTTACGGGAATAGCGGGAACCAGGAGGAAGGATGTGGATCGTAATTCCGATTGGCGTTGACATTACACTCGCGTTTATGTTATGAAACATTGTAGACTGTTATAGCGTAGTTCGTGTTACATGGAAAGGTTCGTTAAACTGAGTTTGTGTATTTGAATCGAACTTAGACTTGAGATCGTAAACTTGTGGTACGAAGCTTTTACTTGTTTGTAGAATTTTTTTCCGCCTGGATATACCTACCGGCTACCATTGTATTGCATCTTATTTTTATGATATTCAGCCTTCATTACTGTGTTTCAGTTTGATTAGCTATCATCATTTTAGACTATATTATTGAACATAATGGGACTCAAGAACGGATATGTCAAGATGGCGAGCGCAAGTCAGTATGTCGTTGCTGTAGGACATTACAACAACACTATCCATAGCATATGTCCCATCTTGACCGAATGGCGTAGGGGTAGCGAACCTGCTGTATGCGCCAGAGGTCGTGGGTTCGATTCCCACTACTGGTAAATGTTTGTGTGATGAGCATGAATGTTTTCCAGTGTCTGGGTGTTTTTCAATATGTTACATTTATGTATATTAGTATGTATCTATATTTATCAGTTATCTAGTACCCATAACACAAGCTATCGCTTACTTTGGGGCTATAGATTACGATGTGTGAAATGTCCTGATATTTATTTATTTATTTATCTATGCGTTTTTTGAGATATCTATTGCATCGCTTTCAGACGAACTTAAAACATGTATAAGAAAGCGCCGGTAGACGTGCGACCAATTTTGCGATCACTTTCATACATTTTTGAATTTAGTTCCATTTCTAGTTTTTAACGTATCCCAAAGTGCCATATTATGGCTAGTGGTGCAGGGATATCACAAAACTCATCCGCGTGTTTGTTGGTTGCAGGCGTGTGCGCCGCGCTACGTGTCGTTCGTGACCGCTAAGCTGAACCAGCGCGACCCGGTGGGCGCGTGCTTCGTCGCCAAGTCCTTCGACGCCGTCGACGTCACCGAGTTCTCGCCCTGTCGGAACTGTAAGTTGACACTTGACGTGCATTTATCCTATTTTTTCACTAATAGGTACATAATTTTTTTTGTTTACATTCGGTGGGTCTGTGAATAGGTCGTAAGCACTTCCTACCTCTACATGACAAAACAACGTCTGCCCGGTCAGCTAGTAATATATACTATTTAAAAGTTTGTTTGCTACTCAATCACGCCACAACTGCTCAACCGATTTGGATGTGGGACGTAGACAGGTTTTAACCGGTTTTTTTAAACGGAAAAATCTACAGCTATGGCTGTGCATTGCAATTTTATTTGTTGGAAGACTTGTACAGGAACCAGGGACAAAAATGGGATAATCTGTAATCCCGTGAGATTTTTAAACAATGAATTCCATTCGGGCGAAAACGCGGTCAAAACCTAGTCACAAATAAGTATTAGTTTCAGAAATATCCTGTCAATGTTAAATTGACAAGTTAACTTATAAAGGCGCGGCAAACAAACCCGTCATTTCCACCCGATGATGGCTCTAAAGCAAAATTAGCGTGACGAACGCCCAAGGCGATATACTTTGATATTATTGTAGGGAAGAAAACAGAAATAACATGAAATAAATTATTACTATTATCCTTGTAACTCGTTTGTAAATATACTGACACACTATTGTTATCCCAACATCCTTATCCTTACTTCCTTACTAATATTATAAATGGGAAAGTGAGTTTGTTTGTATGTTTGTTCCGCTTTCACGCCGTAACTACTGAACCGATTGCTTTGAAATTTTGCAGACGTAAAGTTAGAAGTCCGGATTAAATAATAGGGTACTTTTTATCCCGGGAAAATCCATAGTTCCCGTGGGATATTCAAAAAACCTAAATTTTTACAGCAATCTATAGCTACATCTATAGGTAGATAGCTAAAGCAAACTTCTTTGAAAGTAGGTATAAGGTTGGAATATTGAATGGGAACGGGAAATTCATGTTTCCCTCAGGATGTTAAAAGCGAATTTGACACAGGCCGGGCGGTGGGCAAAAGCTAATGATACTACAGATCTGATATTACTACTACCTACTGATCACTACAGATGTGAAAATGGGCACCATATAGATTCTGAACTTAGCACTGTACGCTTTTAACAATGTGTGTTTTAGTTGAAAAATGGGATATCCTTACTTCCTTACTAATATTATAAATGGGAAAGTGAGTTTGTTTGTATGTTTGTTCCGCTTTCACGCCGTAACTACTGAACCGATTTCTTTGAAATTTTGCAGACGTAAAGTTAGAAGTCCGGATTAAATAATAGGGTACTTTTTATCCCGGAAAAATCCATAGTTCCCGTGGGATATTCAAAAAACCTAAATTTTTACAGCAATTTATAGCTACATCTATAGGTAGATAGCTAAAGCAAACTTTTTTGAAAGTAGGTATAAGGTTGGAATATTGAATGGGAACGGGAAATTCATGTTTCCCTTAGGATGTTAAAAGCGAATTTGACACAGGCCGGGCGGTGGGCAAAAGCTAATGATACTACAGATCTGATATTACTACTACCTACTGATCACTACAGATGTGACTACAGATGTGAAAATGGGCACCATATAGATTCTGAACTTAGCACTGTACGCCTTTAACAATGTGTGTTTTAGTTGAAAAATGGGATATGGGATTTATAATGCTACAACTGTGAAAATGGGTACTTAAATAGGTTTTGAACTTATCACTGTTTCGCTATTTACATTGTGTGTTTTTGTTAAACAATGAGATTTTGGGTTAGTAATAATGAAACTGTAATATTTAATCCTTATCCTTATCCTTACTGATATTATAAATGGGAAAGTGAGTTTGTTTGTATGTTTGTTCCGCTTTCACGCCGTAACTACTGAACCGATTGCTTTGAAATTTTGCAGACGTAAAGTTAGAAGTCCGGATTAAATAATAGGGTACTTTTTATCCCGGGAAAATCCATAGTTCCCGTGGGATATTCAAAAAACCTAAATTTTTACAGCAATCTATAGCTACATCTATAGGTAGATAGCTAAAGCAAACTTCTTTGAAAGTAGGTATAAGGTTGGAATATTGAATGGGAACGGGAAATTCATGTTTCCCTCAGGATGTTAAAAGCGAATTTGACACAGGCCGGGCGGTGGGCAAAAGCTAATGATACTACAGATCTGATATTACTACTACCTACTGATCACTACAGATGTGAAAATGGGCACCATATAGATTTTGAACTTAGCACTGTACGCTTTTAACAATGTGTGTTTTAGTTGAAAAATGGGATATGGGATTTATAATGCTACAAATGTGAAAATGGGTACCTAAATAGGTTTTGAACTTATCACTGTTTCGCTATTTACATTGTGTGTTTTAGTTAAACAATGAGATTTTGGGTTAGTAATAATGTAACTGTAATATTTAATACCTATATAAATTCTGACTTACCATTGTTTCACTATAAGCTTTTTTGTTTTAGTTGACATAGATGAGTTTAGATGAGTCAATAATATACAGGTTAATAATATTATAACTGTAAAAACGGGTACCTATATGACATAGGTTTTAAACTAATAACTGTTTTGCTATTGAAAATTTTCGTTTTAGTTAAGCTATGGGATATGGGAAAGTATAACGATAAATGTGAAAATGGGTACATCGCTTCTGAAATTGCAAGAACTCCAGGTTAGTTTAGGATAGGTTAGTATGCAGCGTTGCGGAAGAATATATCAGAAAAACGACGTTTTATCTAAATACTAAAAAACTAAGCCAGTTATCAACAATTCGTTCTGAATATGTGTTTTAGATGAGCAATGTGATATGGGATAGTAATGCTGTAAATGTGAAAATGGGTAGATACCTATATAGATACTGAAATTAGAACTGTTTCGCTATTAACAATGCGTGTTTTAGTTGAGCAATAGAATATGTAACATTAATAATGCTATATAAACGTGAATATGGGTGCCTAGCATTAGTCCTGAACACAATTTTATTATGCTACTTTTCATCCCAGTTAATCCTTGGCTCCCACGGTATTTGTAAAAGCCCGAAATTCACGCAAGCGAAGTCGCGAGCAAAAGTTAGTATAATGCTATAAACGTGAAAATGGGTGCCTCATATTGGTTCTGAATTAATAACTGTTTCGCTATTATGTGTTTTAGATGAGCAATGGGATATGGGATACTAATGCTATAAATGTCAAAATGGGTACCTACATAGGTTTGCAAATTGCAAGAGCTCCAGGTTAGGTTAGGTTGGGTTAGATTAGTATGCAGCGTTGCGGAAGAATATTACCGAAAATCGACATTTTACCTAATTTCTATTCGCCTAATTATCTAATTTTTCAATCGCCAGATAGACTACCTGAGGAATGAATTTGAAAGATTGCCATACAAATTCTGTCAAAACGTCATATTTATTCCTTAGTAAACGTTTATCTGGCGATTGAAACATCGGCCCTAAAAAACTAAACTAGGTATCAAAAATTCGTTCTGCGGTTTTTTGGATATTATTATCACCGACACATTAAAACCAAAATTACAATTACATCTATTATAGTTTTCGATAAAAATTAGAAAAATGTAGATGTTGGAGCAGTTTTTGGGAGAACAATCGTATTCCTGCTTCAGAGCGAATTTGTACTAAAGGCCCAAAATAAATTTGAAAGTATTTAAGTATAGTTTTTAAACTGCAGGTCACTGAAAACTAACGCTTACGTTACGCCGCTAACAATGTGTGTTTTAGTTGAGCCCCGTAGTTGAACCTATACTGATTAAGGACGGAAGCGGGAAGAGCAGTAAAACTACCAAGCCGATGTTTGTTTTAGTTGTTGTAGTAGTTGACTGTTTATCTATCGCGTATGCTACTTTTTATCCCAGAAAATCCTTGGCTCCCACGGTATTTGTAAAAACCCTGAAATTCACGCGGGCGAAGCCGCGGGTAAAAGCTAGTTATAATATAGTTTCGCCAATTTTCGACACTTTCCCGCAGCGCGATTGGAGGCTAAATACACGAGTATTTTACGAAATTAATCGTAAACTTACATATTATTATGTGTTTTGTTTTGTTATTAAACCAAATATTTTATTTCTGACAGTATTTATTGTATATGTATTAAATGATGAGAAAAACGGATAGCATGTTATTAATTCGATGCCTCTAAGTAACTTTTTTGATACTATATTCCAAATTCATGACAAGCAACTAAAAGCTATCCAAAGTGCGAACTCGTCATTTCCTCCGGTAATGGAAAAAAATAGCACGACTCGCACCTATTATAACTTCAACTTGCTCGTGTAACTTACTTTTTGTATCAATGAGCTATTTTGTTATCGTCATCAAGAATATTTTTATTCAAGTATTTTTAGTTTTTCTTACACATCTTCATTTACCTACTCTACCAACCTATCTAGAAATATTTTTACACTTATGGAAGTATTTGCTGTAAGGTTAAAAGGTTAATCAATAATAATAAAATAATTCGTTTAATTTAAAATAGTTCTAACAGATTTTAAACTATTACTGAAGTACTCAATGAATTTCCATGCATTATATTTTTTATTAACAAAATTAAAATGGATGCCACGATTATAATATGGCGTAAGAGTAAAATCGCGCCAAAGTTCATGTCACTTCCTGCGGTAATGGCGGCGGAGAGTCAAAATTAGCGTGACGCGCGCCCCCGGCGGCGGGACACTTTGATTTATGATATGGCGGACTACACACGAAGAACTTATATAATCATTATCTTATTTATGCTCTTTGATCCTTTCATAATTACACTCGTAAAATTTTTCAGTGTGTAAAGAGAACCAGCATTTGAGGCGTGCGAAAAACTTATATGCTTGTTTTACTTTGCTACGTTTTGTTTCGTTTATTTTCAGTACTTTTACTCTGAGAAAAAGATATTCTCTACATTTTTCCTTACAGAATAGATTAATGACAATAATTGTTGTTTATGGTTTCGCTCAATATTGTTTGTGCTATGATACGAGTAGGTGAACCTTTGTGTGAACTTGGCCTAGCGCACTGGCATGCACCTTGATAACTATGCTCAAAAGTTATAATATCCTATATGCTGACGTAAGAAATTATTTATTTTATTAACATTATATATATTTTAGCAATTCTGTACTCTGTTTAGGGTTCCGTTCGGTGGACGAAGGTATGTATTAGAAACGTGTCCTTGATGTTATGCACCTGAAGAATGGGATAGCTCATGTCTCTTAGACTATTTTAGCCCCTATTATTTTTTAATCACGGGTTAAATAGTCGAAGTTAATTCACTATCTATAGAACCATAGCATCGTAGCACAATGTGAAAGTGTCTTAACGATCCACTGTCATCATAAAGCGTTTCTTCATTCTAAAACAAATATAATAATATTCGAGTAGTTTGGTTTAAGTGTAGTAGATAGAATAATAATTTTTCAAAAAAATAAAAAACAAGCCAAATACAACCATTACAATTATTTATCTCAAGAATCTAATTAATAACTCAACAATGTAATCATTTTAATAAGAATACACATCTGTGAGATAAATCATATTTCATAATGTATACGTTTCATATCATTAGGTAAGTATAATAAAAGTATTGCATGTAATACGTGTACGTAAAATGTTGTATATAAATGGTTTAATTAATGTATAATATGCCTTTGCCGTATGTATAATACACGCTTAGTCTAACTAAATACTCCCTACTTACTTGTACCATTATTTTGAACACCTATATTATATTATTCCATATACCTAGGTAATTAATTAGATAGGTATGTTATTTCCTTATTTACATAACTTTATAGAGGCAGACAGTGTGTAAATTATTATTACATTTATAATTACGCTAATTAAGTATGAGACAAGGGATTGAGGCCACAAAATACACAATATATGTAAGACATTATTTATTTATTATAGTTGTGGTTTATATATCAACCTTTGTTTACATAAATACTTGTATTATGTAGGTATATCAAGAACATACAATTTGATTGCAATTAGAATTTTATTTCTATGCTATATTGAATAATATCAACTAGAAGAAGAACGTCTAAAAATAGAGGAATCAAGAAAAATCATTTGCATTATACCTAACAAGATTTACTTAAAATTGTTTTGCACCAAATATTTTTTTTAAAAAAAGTACGATTTTTAACGATTTATGCAATTTTTGCAATTGGTGTAATTCAATTACGTTACTTCTTGATCTGTGCGTTACTGTAATCTTTTTTCATTTCTTTCATTTGTGTACCCCACTCGACGGGATTCGGTGAAAAAAAAAAATTAACAATCCAAAAAATAATAATATTCCCAACGTATAAAGTCGCAAAAGTATCGGCTGTAAAAAGCTTTATTAACAACTTTCGTCGTGATTATTTTGTGTAATTTTTCTGTGCAGTGAATTAAATTCAATTTTTCATTCGCAGCGAGCCACGGGCAGCGAAAGACGGGCGTGTGTCAGGCCGGGTTTTCCGCGGCGGTCTCAAAGGTAACGTAAATGCATTATAATAAACGTAATAACTGTAATTTGTTGCGCGGGAGTCGGGACGCGACCAGATTTATAACGTCGTGAGCTCTTTATACGCGGCTCGTAATGTGAATGTTAATTCTTCGGATTGCCGCCGACTTGCATGTTGGCTTCATACTTGCCGAAAGCTGCGATTCCACCGAGTGTTCATATTATGAGTAACCACGATGTTCAAAATAGAGGGAAATTGGAAAATGTATGGGAGTCTCCTATCGACAAATTCAACTGTCATTTTCAAACATTAATCGAATTTCGTTTTAATGTGAGTTAGATCACATATAGCAAGAAATGACTTTATATTGACTTTTGTATTCTGTGAGTTAGATAGTTCACTCTAACTATAGTGTGTACTAGATAGTGGTAAAATTAGGGATCGACAGGTTTCTATGACTATTGTAAATAAAGTCATACCTATAGATATTTTCTATGTTCGTAATTTACTTATACTTAGTTCTTGATTTACCTGGCTGCGATCTCATCTGACGCTTGACTGCAATGTTATTCTGCCTTGCAATATGAAGTTTTGATATTTTACACTTTTGTTTTGAAGTTTTTGATAGAAGTACCTAGGTACTTAATATAAAGTAAAACGTTGCCCACGCCAATAAGAAGTTATATGACGTTACTTAGAAAGTTCTAAAACGATTAAGATTCTTACGATAAGCCTTAGATAAAACACTTCTTGTACCCACTCTATTGTTCTTTATGGATTTTGAAATCATCCATCCGTTGCTCGATTCATTATCTTTGCGTCTCGAATCTCGATTAAATCGCTCCTTTTAAAGTGTGTATCGATTCCTGATACAATCGGGAACGCTGTTGAGACTTGAGACGATGATGTGAGATTTTCCGATAACTCTGAAAAGGTATAAAATTGTATAGATCGTTACGCAGATTCTAGCTAAAAGCTCAAGTCATTATTTCGATCCGATGCGATGAACAGACCACGTACTTACCTTTGCAGCGTATGCGATACGCGCAATACACAATACAGTAGAAACTCGATTATCCGGCTCTCAGTTATACGGATTCGCGATTATCCGGACTACCGACTCATTATAATATTAAAATTACCTACAAGTCGAATTTATGCAAGCATGAACGTGTCGGAAGTAGCTGTTGTTCCTCCGATCTGACGTGTGTCACGTCTACATATTTAAAAATGTCAAAACGTAAGAGAGTGGTGTTATCGCTTAAAGACAAAATAAATATTATTGATTCATTATAAAATTGAGAAACCGGTCGTAAGTTAGCTGATCAGTATGGTGTTGGTACATCCACGTACCTACACCATACTGAATACGGTATATTAAGAAGAATACTGATTCAATTTTGTTGTACACCTGCAAATTAGATAGTGAAGACGGGAGTAAATATCGGAAAATGATGAAGAAACCGAAAAATGAACTTTTAGAAGACGCTTTGTATTGTTGGTTTTTACAAAAACGATCAACCGGGCAACCGATATCCGGTCCTCTGCTCTGTGGAAAAGCATTACAGTTAAATAAAAAATTAGTTGGTGATGAATCGTTTGTGGCAAGTAACGGATGGCTGTACAGATTTAAATCTCGTCATGGGATTCGTGAATTGGAAATAGGTACAAGGTGAAAAAATGGCAGCTAATGTCGATGCCGCAAACTCTTTTAAAGATGATTATAGGAAGAATTTGAATGAAAATAACTATAACTTGGATTTTGTTTATAATGCTGATGAAACCGGACTAAACTGGAAGTGATTACCTTCAAAATCTTTAGCTTCTAGGCGAGAGAATTCAGCTCCAGGATATAAAACTAGCAAAGAGCGAGTAACAATATTAGTTTGCGCTAACGCTACCGGGACCCATAAAATACATCCTAATAATTTCTTAATAAACATTGATTTTCATGGATATGTATTTGTTGTTTTAATAAATACATAACATTGTATGTACAACATATGTATGCACAAAACCCGCTTTTCTTGGTACATTCGATTATCCGGATTTTCGATTATCCGAATGCCTAACGACAATAATTAGTCCGGTTAATCGAGTTTCTACTGTATCTCTTTTTCAAACGCCGCGCCGCGCGTCTCCGCTGTATCTATAGGTCTATAGGCTTAGGAGATTCATAGAGTACCTCTACCTAAGTATCTCTTATTTTTGAGCTAAGAGATATGCAGCCTTAGGCATATACATATGTTATTCGAAAAGAATATGTCATTTAAGACATATGTTTCGATTCGATTCTATTCGCAGGATGGAATGTAATTCAAAAAATGTATGAGAATGACATAATATTAGGTATGTATAGGTAAGTATTAATAGCTAATTTAACCAAGTGACTTCCTATATTTTTTGAATTTAGTTCCATTACGTTACATCTTTCGAATACAATCAAATAGAAATGTTATAGTAGGTACTTTTGTCAAAACTTTTCAATCCGCTTCCTGTTCATATCCTTGTTTATCCTTATCTGGTAGGTAATTAGAATCCCGGGAACGCATCTCCGGAGAAAAGTTTTCGCGAAAAGAGTTATGCGCGTATGTGGGAACAACATATAAATTGCTTAGCGGTGAAGGAAAACTTCGTGAGGAAACTTGCGTACTTGAGTGTTTGCAAAGGGTGTGTGAAGCCGCCCAACCCGCATTGACTAGCGTGCTATGGCCAAACCTCCCTTATTCTGTGAGGAGACCCCATCTCCAGCTGTGGGACATAAAAAAGTTTTTTTTTTTATTGAAGATACGCTTGCGCTTGACGGCAATCATGTCTGATGGAAAGCAATGATGAGGTCTAGGATGGAGCGCGCTTGCCTAGAAAATGCCTATTCACTCTTGTCTTGAAGGCACCCAGATTGTACTTGGCTGGAAGCCTCGAAACACGGAGGCTGGAAGGGCGTTCCACACCTTAGCGGTTCGTATCAGAAACGTGGAAGAAAAACGTATCGTGCAAGTTTGTAAGTAAATACTATTATTACCTACAGCAGGTAGAAAAAGGTATATTGGCGTAAAGCATCGTGATTTTACAATCGTGGGAAATGGGAATAGCATTATTTTCCGCGTGTTGAGCTATCTCGCGATCGCAACGCGCGCCGCACGTGACGCGACTGCGCTGCGCGGTGCGCCGGCGCAGGACGCGGTGCGCGCGCCGCCGCTTGCGCCTGCGACTTATGAATTATTAAAACTTTTATTGTTGCCAGTGCAAAAAATATAGCAAAACTCGACGCGATTTCTATTCCGAAAATAGGAGGCAATATTGTGAATTGTCTGGCGCGGGTTCGAACTGCGCTCTGAGTATGGAGAGGTTAATGTTTATTGCCGCATGACTGACAGATTGATTTTACCTTTCTGTACTATTTATACGCGTAGACGATCGCTTTAAAGATAGAGATGTCGTATATACATTATAGCATTGATATTTCTCTTTCCTTTTTATGTTTAAGCCATATTTTTAATTTAATATTGTTAAACATTAATATTTTCACAAGTATATACCTACATAACACTATCGTGGGTACTCTAGAGAGTATTTTCTTTTAGTGACCATTGTTAAGGTAGAATAGTAATATAGGTACTACCTATATTACACATATTGGTAACATTACCTAGTACGTGAAGTTCCAATTTGAAATTTAAGTTGCAATTTTTAGTACCTACCTATTATACGTGAAGTTTCAATGAAAAAAGGAACCGCAAAAGTTACAAAATAATGTTCTCAGTTTGACTTTTTAAATTTAAAAACTACTGCTTTGCGATTAATAAAACCAATTAATATTCCAGCCACTGTTTCGGGGACAACAATTAATTTCCATTATCTCTCGTGTTCGGCAATAAACCTGACATTTTGTAAACGACTTCCAAAAAACGTCGCTCGCGTCGACAGAAACAGAGTGACAAACGTCGTGCGCGTGAGCAGACTTTTGCTTGCTCTTTTTATTTATCGTCGCTAATGTGATACGTGTTACTCATCATCATCAGCTTATTAACTTTTAGACATGCATCTTTCTTCTAATCTAATATATAAAATTCTCGTGTGACTAAGTGTTTGTAACCAAACTCCTCCGAAACGGCTTGACCGATTTTTATTTTATGTTTTTTTTTGTATATTTACAAGGACTTAAAGTATTTTTGATACCTGTTTGTCGGGTTATCCGTTCCGTATGCCGGTATGTAAGGATTTGGAATTCAGATATTTTTTACTCCTCCATTATCAGTTAAAAGCTGAAACTGCTAAAAGATAAAAGAATTCAGCTAAAGTTGGGTCATAATAATTTATCTTACTGTCATCCAGGTCAAGTTCTTGATCCTAGAAAACTGAAATTTTGCACAGATATTCATTTCAGGAAGCACTCTAAAAGAAGGAAGCATTTTCCGGAATTTCCTTGTTAACCCGAGCGAAGACCTGAAGATTCAGCGAGTTTTCAAATTATGTTCGTAGGTTTTATGCTTCAAAATTTTACGCTTCTCGCGGGACTTAAGAAAACCAAATTCCATTTGGTTGCCAATCATGGGCATTATCGATATACCATGATGGGCAGTTAAAAAGTAAAGCCATGGGCAGAAACTATAGCAGATATCTAATACAGCAATCTGTCTGTTTGTAAATTCAGTTGTCGTAATATCCGGGCACACAAGCCACACTCGCGAGTGGCGAGAGCAGAGATGAGATCTGTTCGGCGAACGAACAGCAACAACACAAGAATTGCATAAACCCTACATTCGTGTGATGTAAAATGACACGGCATACGTGATTCTTTTGCACAAACACATACGATTTTACATTAATAGTCTCTTTTGTCTACTTATATTATATTTTTTACGAGGCTTCTAGTGTTGCCCAAATGCAAGAACAAGACGAGACTCAGCCAGTCTTGGTCTTGGTCTTGCGCCAGTACATGTGGTCTTGGTCTTGGTCTTGGTCTTGCACTCCCAGTCTTGGTCTTGGTCTTGGTCTTGCAGCAAGAGTCTCGCAAGTCTTGCAATTACCTATTAGCCTATTGCTGGTCCCGAACTCCTACACTCTCCGAAACGACACTCAGTCTTAATACTCTTAATAGCCACAACGACCTCCTATAGTAGTATTATTATCTCGCTGCAGACTCGGTCATAAATCATTCGAGTGTTTCGCTTTTGTTGTTCTGCAATAATGCACAACTCAACAAAGAACAACAAAAGCGAAACACTAATGATTTATGACCGAGTCTGAAGCGAGATAATAACACTACTATAGCGCAGTGACGCGCGCCCGGATTGAAATGGGAGGTCGCGGGTTCGATTCCCGCCACGGGCCACTTTGGAATTTTCAATTTTATAATTTCTTATTTGGCTCAGGTCTGGTCTGGTGGGAGGCTTCGGCCGTGGCTAGTCACCACCCTACCAGCAAAGACACCGTCAAGCGATTTAGCATTCCGGTGTCATGCTGTGTAGAAACCGTTAGGGGTTGCTTACCTTTTCCAAGGTAGTACGATAACATCTGCGGCTGCATCATCACTCACCATCAGGTGAGATCACAGTTAAGTACTTACTTGTAGTGTGTAAAAAAAACGGAGGTCGGCCCGCGAAATTCAAATTTTATTTTGTATTTCGCAAATATTTAACTAGTACAATGAATTAGGCTCATGGCATTCATTTTGCGAAAAAAGCAATATCATCTTCACAGGTTTATATAAAAAAACTTTACGTGAAGGCGTCCAGTTTAGGAATGTAGTTTGAATGCCGAGTTTGACGTGAGTTCACAATTCACAAATTGGTCGATAATCGAACTACATTCCTAAACTGGATACTTTCAAGTAAACGATCTTCTAATATATAAAATTCTCTCGCTTTTCTTTGTTACCAAACTCCTCCGAAACGGCTGGACCGATTGTTATGAAATTTTCAGTGTATGATCTGGGTCTAGGAGCAGGTTGTTATCTAATGTATATGGCAAAACAACGTTTGCCGAGTCATATAGTTTCTATATAAAATAATAAAACTATGAAGATGATACTCTTATTTTCGCGAAATGAATTCCATAACCCTACTTCGTTGGATTAGTTAAATAATTGCGAAAAATTAAATAAATTTTGAACTTCGCGGGCAGAGGGTGCGATTTCACGTTAACTGCAAGACGCAAGAGTCTTGCAGGTTTAGTCTTGTTCTTGCTCAAATCTTGCACTGCCAGTCTTGTTCTTGGTCTTGCTAAAATTAGGCAGTCTTGGTCTTGGTCTTGGTCTTGCAAAAATGCAAGAACAAGACCAAGACTGCAAGACCAAGAGTGATTTTGGGCAACACTAGAGGCTTCAAAGGCACGTGAATTCACAGGATTTTGTTTCTATAGGAATGCGTGAACCTGTAAATATTCCATCTACTGGACTATTGGGCACACAGAGCACATTGGGCACGACAAGTCTGAAGTCCACTGTACAAACATATAGTGGGTTCAATCCACGAAGACGCGCCCCCCTCTTTTCTAACTCCTTCCGAATCACATGTAACATATTATAGTAGTGTTATTATCTCGCTGCAGACTCGGCCATAAATCATTCTTTCCTTGTTCAGCTGCAGTAATGCACAACTCAACAAAGAACAACAAAAGCGAAAGACTCGAATGATTTATGACCGAGTCTGCAGCGAGGTAATAACACTACTGCAATTGTGAAGGAGTGGGACGCGTCTTCGTGGATTGAATTCACTATAATATTATGAACAAACATTCAAACTTTCACATTTATATGATGCTAGTTGACATCCTATCGTCATAGTCATAGACTCGGACTTCATAGTTTATATATGAAATGTTTAATTAGTGTGCTTTATAGTTTTACGTCATGGAGTAAGGTAATGCAAACCGTAAATCCTTTAGGTACCTACTGATATGGTTTAAGCCTTGCCTTCCTTCTTTTTATAAATATTTTTGTAGCCATCTCCCTATGCAAATTAAAAATTCCACGTCATTGAAACGTCTTAAAACATTCTTTGTGGTTACAAACATGGTTTCGGAACCCAACCTTAAGCGGCCGCCATTTGCAGACAATGGCGTTGGCGGGAAAAGCGATACGCCTCGCGAAATTGAATCGAAAACATTTAGGGATTTGCTCGAATAATTGTTTTATTTATCGTAATAAAGTATCATTCCATTGAATGAATATATTCGGGGTTACAAGTGTATCCGAATTTTTCGGCACACAGGTAGAGATTTCGTTTTATTAGGGTTCTGTTCGAAAATAAAAAATACGTATAACCTTTTTTTACTTTCGCGCCGGGGAGTTTGTACCAACCGTAACGGAATGGAATGAAATTCAAAAATACAATTTTTGAAAATAATAAATTAAGAGGTTAAACTCTTAATTTATTATTTAAGAAGAGAAGTATTTTCAATATAGAGATATTTCAATACGTAATAGTGAGGGATCTTACTGAAATCTTCGTAAAACTTAATGCCTCCTATAAGCCTCAAGCGGTACATATATACGTATGTAATCAGAATCACACTTGCACTTTAGACAGCTGGTGTTGAGGCTAGTCGTGCTTTGTCTTTCACTTTACGAGCTTTTAAGCGTTTCCAGAGTTTATGGCCTTAATTGAATATTCTATTATCGGCAGTATAGTTTAGCCCGTTCAGTTTTACATTGCATATTCTTTGAAAGACATTTAACTCGGGTAGGCTTTGTTTATACACTCAAATGCAAGTCAAATGTTTGAATATTAAGAAAATTCTGTGGTGTAAACTCTACATTTCGAATTGTCGTACTGTTTGTAGTCCTGTAACTGTGTTGTAGTTAAATTCCAACATTTGAACGAACGCCTCTCGTGCCTCTCTCAGACAGGGTATCAATGAGTTTCGATGTGATGATAACGTAGGTCTCAGACTTCTGTGAAGTAGGTACCTACTATTTTAGATGCTTTTGCATTAATGATTTTGGATAGAAACGTAACTAGGTACCCAGTCTGGTATCTCGTGTTAGATTTCAATGTGAGGTTACAGAAAGCAGTGGGTGCGAAGAAAATAGGAGCTTTTAAGAGAATTGGAGAGAAACATCATGTCAGCCAAGTAAAAAACGCAAGCAACCTAGGTATTATGAAAATAAAAAATAAAATACTAGATAGGTATTTCAATTAAGATCTCACAACACTTGCGAAATAAAAGTCCATAACCATAATATACGAACTCGAATTTGACATTGTGCCCCCACGTGACAGCTCCGGGCCGAAAGGCGTGCGCCCGCGCATCGCGCTTGTCGCTCTTTATAAGGGCCTCAGCCCGCCGCGCGCCACCACGCCGCCTGCGTACGCGCATACTTATTTATCGACGAGTAGTATAATGCCTACTAGCTACGGACTACCTTACGGACAGACTGAAGACTTCTTTCTTGCAAATTGTTTAAAAAAGAATAAACTGGACGGAGAGGCCTGAAACCGATGGAAAATTTCAAGATGTGTAAAGCTAATGGCTGCTTCTGCAGATTGTAATGCGATTCCCTAATTTCAATCTGTATTCCACAGGGCCTCATATTAGGAGTAGCCGAATTTAGACCATCGCGAATAAATGGAGGTCAGTCCTATAGAGTTCTCATGCAGCATTTGAGTTCTCCTTCTAGAGTCTAGACTCTATATCACCATTGCATCTGCTGTACCTAGGTACCTGCAATGTTGTAATGTAACTCAATGTCTTCCGCGGTCATTTCTTTTGGACAACGTGATTATATTTTATTGGTGTTTCAAAATTTACGTGATCCTCGTGATTAAGAAGATGGAATCAGTTTTTGCGTAAAATATGCTCTTCATAAAAACGAAAATATTTCTCCACTCGATCCCTTACTTACGAAGATCGGGGTAATGTGATCGTTGCGCTAGTAAGTAGCTTGAAGTTTCCATATAGCTATAGGTGACCATCCTTGCGATTATCTGAAATTTGCTCGGGTTGATGTCCCTCAAGTGGACTATCTATCAGTTTCATGAGCACCTCTCGGTATATTTTTGTGTGTCTGGACTTTGCACTACATAGGCTATCATTCTATGCGAAAAAAGCAAATGTATTATAAAAAGTATAAAATTTTCAGTATGAGATTCTGATACCGGAAGATGTTGGCTTAAATGTCTCTTTGCTTTGCGATCTTCTGCTACATAAAAACGTTAAGTAAACATGTCTCAAGTGTTCCACATGTTGATAGGGTCGATTTTTTTTGTTGGGAAGCTATCTCTCGCATTCACACGGACAACGTCTGCATTTTGTCCGATAAGTAAATCGTTTGGGAGTGCGTAGCGGATGAGGTCATTTTGTTTATATAAGGATTACTACCTACACAACTTTGTTGTTTTTTTCCTCTTTTATCAAAAGCTCTATTATCACTTTAAGTATTATAATGGGATTTTTTTAATTTCTGCATTTTTAAACTTCTTCTTCATTTCTTGTGTTTATTGGTGTAAACTTTAATTTGAATATGGTAAGTATCTTTAGTTAAATTTTTAGTTTATGGACACCGAAAAATTTAACAAACTTTGCTACGATTTTATACATCCGTCACGTGAGATCGCGTTCAAGCACAAATTTGTGTTAAAGTCAAAAAGATCTGATTTGAAATTTTAGAGTAATTTCTGTAGCATAAACTTATGCTATAAGCGCAACAATTGATACCAGAAAACTTACCAACCTAATCAGAGCAAACCACTTAAAACGTGAGAGATACAACAATAAAACCCTCATAAAAAGTTCAAAACTAAGCGCAGAGTAGAGTATTGACGTTGTTCTTATCACTTCCTATCAAAATCGTTTGGAGGAAGCTGTAAGTGCGCTTCACACATAAACAAATCAGTTTTATCTCAACACACCAATATAATTAGGCATCAAAAGCACCCTCTTGCCTCCTGAGATAAAGGAGACCTTACTATTGTACCATATTTTCTACGTAAACCAAAATCCTTAATGTAGTTCAATCGTTTCGAATCATAAATTTAAGCCTCATAGGTTGATTAGTTTTAACAAACGAAACATTATTTATTGACGTAAAGATTTTAAATTATCGTAAAATATAAGAAACTAATGTATTGAATTTAAAATCAAGCACATATTTTATAAGAACAAATTGCATGTAAATATGCATTTCCGAAAAGTAAATGTATAATAAATATGGCCATTTAATTAATTGATGCTTACTCTTTTCAGGATGGCCAACGGCTTTTCATGGGTGCACCTGGCAGTTTCTATTGGCAAGGTGAGAGACATGATTATGGAGAAATCTATATTACATTAACATGCATTGTTAAAGAATCAAGTTCTTCTTGAAGTGATGTTTTGTGAAATGATATACCATCGGTTATATCGGAAAGTTGACGTCCATGGAATTTCATATACTGATCGTGATAGAAATTCTGATTAAAGATAAAAAAGATGAGTAAAATAATTTTGATTCTTTAAGCAATGATGAAAATAACGTTAAATACTTAGTTCTAGTTGTAAGTGTGAATATATTCTGAATGTTTAATGACAATCCACAGGACGAACGTATTCCATAGACACAAACGCAAGGTTCAACTACTATATGCCGAAGGAAGGTAAAAAGCAAACTTACCGCAAGACTGACCTCGTATCTCTTAACCAGAATAACCTAGACAGGCTTTAAAGCATAATCCTACAAATAATAAAGCCAAAAGCCATTCATTTTAGCAATTTTAATTCTTAACACTGAAATATTTCGAGTTTTGCTGTTATCAAGACGGCGGGAATTTTTAACTCTTTCTATTGTGTTGGTTTCTTGATTGTGATGGCCTTTAACTTCCAACGCCTAATAGGAATCTTGCAACAAGTAACTTTGATAACTCAGCACTGCCTTAGAGGAAAAAAATAGAGTAAGCACTTAATTGACCTTACTTTATCGAAGTCTTTAGCCCGTTTTATGGTAAGACAAATTTTAAAACACTCTATGATGACCATCTTAACTCACTAAAGCAAAGCTCGTTTATATTTCAATAAGAATTAAAAAAAAGCTCGGTGCTATTTATACTGGCTGATAGGATAACCATCACTTGATCATAGCAACGATAATCTTCCAATCGACAGTATAAATAGGCTGACGAGTGGTCATTCCATGGCACATCTTTATCTACCTTTACTTGTATCGTATCGATGTTGTGTCGATCTAAATCCATCAGCTCCCATCCGATAGAAATCTTAGATCTAGCTCTCAAGTTGTTGCACGATTGTCTTAGATGCTCATGAATGGCCTATCTCCCCATTTTTTCATTTTTATGATCCCGTGCTAACCTCAGTTTCTTTGGTCTTTGTTCAAAATTCAAAATTGTTTGCTCCATAGGAATAGTCTAAAATATTGTTTTCGTGATCAATTGATAAAGTAGAAAAATTACGAAAACTTAAGTTCCGTTTAATCAAGAAACGTTTTAGTCAAACTTCTTTGGTGGGTTAGCAGAGATCTCGATTCAAGTTTAACAGGTCCCAAAGGCTTATAGGTGTCCAGGAAGGTATTAAAAGGATTAAGGAGGTTCTTATTAACGCTTGGAATAAACGCCCATCGCTTTAAAACTAATTAAAAAACAAAATTATAAACTTCACCCCCATTGGCTTTTAAATTAATTTGGTCGCTTTTACAAGTTGGTGGAATTTAACATACTCAGGAATCCCCTTCTATTTTGTTGAGGTGTGATTTATGTGTAAAATCTACCTATTGCCATTATTTCTAATCGGCGTTTCATTTTAAGCTGGAGTTTTGTGATAATTTTTGATTGATTTTTTGTTTTTGTTTTCCTAATAAATGAAAGCTGTTATTTAATTTAAAATTAATACTAAGAAGAAAAATTTGGTGATGAACAATTTGGTCAAGTTTAAATAAAGATGTGAATATCTTCGCCTTAATTAGTAATTTTGATACTAATGAAAAGACACGGTTTTATAATGTAAACTCATAGCAGAAGATAGTTCAAAAATTACTGCTTCAAAATCATAGTCACAAACCTGTACAATTTTTCGTATTCACATAATTGCTTGTGTTATTTACATTATATTTTTCATAATGATTTGAACTCATGAAATTACAGTTAGACATTAATTTCATAATACTATTCTAATTATAGTAAACTTATAAAAATAACATACACAAGCATTTATGTAAATGTATAGATTACAAAATTTTCAGTGTCATGATCACATGAACGACATCACGTCATGTTTCTATTTTCAAATTAACGGAATTTTGTGTACTCATTGTTTTTTGTACTATGAGTTGGACATTTCTCGAAAACATCTTCAATCCATTGTTGATATGATACCGACATACTCGTAAAATACCATTATAGCTTCTATCATGTACGTCCTCACTGGCTTTGCTATCATCTGCAGTTTGTCTTCATTATTAGTAACGTTTCATCTTTTGTAGGTCAGCTAAAAGTGCAAACGCTGAATTCGAGGCCCGTGTTGCTTTCGACTCCAGAAGCCAGTCCTAAATACGATGACTCGTATATGGGGTATTCAGTAACAGTTGGAGATTTCGCTGGTCAAGGGATCCAGGGTGTAGCTGTTGGCGTACCTCGGGGAGCAGAATTGAGAGGATTGGTTAGTGTTGCTTTACGTCTTTCTTATTTTACACGTATAATTACTTAAATAATATACAGATATTATTTAAACTTCATAAAATGTAACTTGCTTTACTTTATCATATGTTACACCCTAAACTTCAGATTATGTGAGGTGATACGAAGTGTTTTATTTTCTTGATCATACTGACAATGTCTTCCACAACACTCACCATATTTTAAAAATTATGTGCATAATTTTTTCTTTTTTTTTCTATAGGTGGTACTTTATACTTGGGAACTAGAAAATATCAAGAATATAAGCGGTTCGCAAATCGGCGCTTATTTCGGCTACAGTCTCGCAGCTGGTGACATCGATGGGGACGGTGCAGAAGATATAATCGTTGGTGCTCCCATGTTCACTAAACCAAAAAGCGATGGATATGAACATGGACGGATATACGTAATTTATCAGGGCAAGAACAGGGTTAGTTTTTTAATAAATTTGTTAATTTAATTTTAATTAATATTCGTGCAGGGATAAGAGAATATGTTTTGAGTTGTATTATATATAAGCTTTCTATAATTTATTTACAGTTGTACACAAAGAACCACGCAAGAACTGGCGAAGTGTCGCGGGGCAGATTTGGTCTGGCCATCACATCTCTTGGAGATATCAATTATGATGGATTTGGAGGTGGGTATTTTTTAAAACAAAACAGTAACCCTAAAAATATTAATATCGTCAGCTTTGGTGTAGCTACAAAAATGTCACTGAAGTCTACTTTTTTTCCTCTTATATTATTTTTCTTTTTTAAGACAAATTTTGGGAATGTTATAGCAGAATGCATTGCTTTCAATAATTCATTACATTCCCAAAATTTGGCAACGTCTGCAAAAAATGCGCTTAAATACTTTCTATGTTTCTTCAGACATAGCAGTTGGAGCGCCGTACGGTGGAGAAAACGGCAAGGGCGTGGTGTACATCTACCACGGCAGCGAGGCCGGCATCGGTGAGAAGTACTCCCAAGCCATCACTGCCGAGGAGATCAGCCCTGTCCTCACCACGTTCGGGTTCTCCCTTTCCGGTGGCGTCGACCTTGATAACAACAACTATACGGATTTAGCTGTTGGAGCTTACAAGTCTGACAGTGTAGTGTTTTTGAAGTGAGTTTCCTTTACTTTTGTTTCTTTTGTTTCTTTTTTGTTAAAGTATTTAATTATTTTTAAACTTTTGCTGAATGGATTCATTATCAATTGATAATTTCAGTTAATAATATGTTTCGTCTATTTCGTCGTAGCCATTAATTATTTCTTTATTTAATAACCCTTAGAGCTTCGCGTTGAGCTCCCCGCTCCACCCTTATCCGTAAAGATGCCTAAGATCAATCTATTACTTATCGTATTTACGCTTTTTACTTCTGTAACATTAATAACTACCTACTTAATTTATAAAATGTTTTATTGTTTTACTTTCAATAATCCTCCGCGGTCATTGACCTGATTATATGCGGTCGTTGACCTGATTATATTGCAATGTTCAATTGTTGTATTGAATTTATATTATAAAATTACAATGGAGATACAAATAAGGAAAAGCAACATGCATATTGTTTTGTGATAGGCGTCCATGTACTTCTTGCGAGCATTTATTTTTTATTTTCTTATTTTACGTACCAAATTAAGCATTGATTATTTTTCACAGATCTCGCCCCGTAGTCAAAGTGATGGCAGACGTCAAGTTCATGGGCGAAAGCAAGTTGATATCTCTGGACGACAAGAAATGCGCGCTCTCAAATGGCACGCAAGTTGCGTGTGCGCAGTTAATGTTCTGCCTAACTTACGATGGCGTCAATGTAGACCAGCAAATTAGTAAGTATACCTTATGATAAAATGAATAAAATGGAATTGCCTTTAATTTAATAAGAAAATATTACTAACAACGAAAAATAAAATTTTACTGTTAAAAATTCAAATTTTGTACTAAAATTCTGCGTGGAAATTGAAAAACGGACCTCCAAAATGTCTATTTACAGTTCGTTAAGATTTTAGTAATTTCTCTCTAAAATCTCACTGTGTTATTGAATGTTTGACATTTCATTGTGATTCTCTATTTTCCAAGCGGAGGGATATATTTGCTATTTCGGTGAGTGGTAGCAAAAGATTGGCTATGGATAAAAAAATCTTCGTTAATGTGAAATTTTTGTATCGAGTCGGAAAATTATTTGTTCCTTCTAAATCCTTCGAAACAATAATTTTATTTTACCGACTCTTTAAAAAAATGTTGATAAGGATTACCATCAATTTGTACATAAAACACCGTACGTAGTATTTGATGTTAGAAACTCACCACTTCAAAAAATCAATCGCACTTTAGTTATCACGCATGAAAAAAATTCATATTCATTACAAATGTCTTCATAATTCCTAAATTCTAAAGAATTCAAAATATGTAGTAACTATATGAATTTAGGTTAATTAAAGTTAAACCTACCTATTAGGAACTTTGGCCACAAAATACCTTTGTTCTATCTCTAACATTTCTTTCGATTTTGACCTCCCATTATCCCCTATATTATTTTTATACGGACTAGCCCTTTAAAAAGTAATATAATCCAAATTAATTGCAATTAAATATGTTTAATCGGTAAAAAAATATAATTCTAATATTTCCTTGCACTTTAATTGCATATTGCATAAAAAGTTAGAATTAAATAAATAACGTATTCATTATCTAATAGATTTCGAAGTGACCGTGGATCTGGATTCGCGGCAGAAGACCAGCAAACGCCTGTTCCTGATGGAGAGCAGGGAGACGCTGTACACAACGCACATCTTGCTCACTCAAGGGCAGCAGGAGTGCAAGGAGATTACGGTGTACCTCGACGTAAGTCCATATTCTGAATTATTTGGCCTAAGAACTTCTTAAATTCTTCTTAACTCTTCGGGGTAAAGGGCAGATACAATGCTTTTCTCTAACAATCAGTTAGAGAAAACGATCTTTAGTTTGCTCCCGAAAAGCTCTCTGGATCTTAGTCTTGTTGGTCTAGTTTTCAGGTAGGTAGCTGAAATGCATCGGACCAACGCATCCTCTTATATTTTCATAGAGAGTATGTCTGAGACGTAGTCAAAAAAAAATATTTTCCTAAATAACATCATGAGACCATCGTGAAGTAACATCGGCACTGTAATTAGAAACAAGCTTAAGCGTTAGCAATTGTAGATAGAGAATCGAAATGTAACATGACCCTGATTCGAGCCAGAGTCGTGCTGCAGCAACGAAATTTTTCATACCTTTCTCTTTGCCTTAACACAAAGATTTTACACCAGAAGCTTCAAGTGGAACTGTTTTGACCGCTTCTTTAAACGCTTCATTTTATCGTTTTAGGATGAGATCCGCGACAAGCTCACGCCCATCGAGGTGAAGCTGACGTACGAGCTGACGCAGCAAGCGGCCGGCAGCTCGGTGCCGCCGGTGCTGGACCGCACGCGCAGCATCGAGCGCACCGACTCGCTCAACATACAGAAGAACTGCGGGCCCGACAACGTGTGCATACCTGACCTGCAGATGTTTGTCACCACGTGAGTATCTTACCTAGTCACTTTTGTAAAAGAAGAAGAAGAAGAGGTGTAAGAAGAACTAGGGGAAAAGCATTAGTTGAGTGAGTACCTGCATGAGGTGACTGATTAAGAATTTTATCACAAAAATCAAGTAGAAGTTCGTATTCTTAAAGTGGAAGAAAATGAGTGAAATTTGTACTTAAATGTTAATACCCGATCGGGTTTTTCACCAGTCCCGTGGAAATGATGGATTCTTTCGCGAGAAAAATATTGCCGTATGTGCTAATCCAGGCAGCAAAATCAGTTGTGTATTTTCAATGTAAAAACACACAATACACATAATTATATACAAACTGTCGCCTTTTAAGAAATAAAAATAAGGACCTTTTGTTTTTTAAAAAAATTAACTAAAACATTTGAAATCTGATGTATTTATTGTGGATTGAATTTTTTTTTGCATTGTTCATTAATCATAGTAATGCACAATATTACAGACCTACAGTCAACTACGTGCTTGGATCAAGCGAGAACGTCCACATTGACGTGGTAATCAAAAACTCTGCTGAAGACGCCTTCGAAGCGGCCTACTACCTCCAAATACCCGCCGGTGTCACTTACGCAAAAATGGACAGGCTGGACAAAGACAACTCTGAATCCTCGCCGATATATTGCTCTATTAAGGACAAGGGTACAGAGGGCAATAGCACACTGAAATGTGATTTGGGAAACCCTATGGCTAGCGGACAAAGTGTAAGTTCACGCACATAATAATATGTTTGACCATAAAGAAAATTTTGCTAATATTTAGTCAGATTCATCAGAGATATGCTCTGCCCAAGATTATCGTCTCATTCCTTTTTTTATGTCCCATTTTCGAACCTCCGACGCTCTGATGACATGCAGAGATCTGTATCAGTGCTTTTGGGGTTCGTTTCAGCCTACAGACGTCCACTACTGGACAAAAGACTCCTGCAATGATTTCCTGTTCGGGGTCGCTACTCCAGCATTTAGAGTACCCAACGTCCGTCGGTTCTATGAGCTTTAGAGTATCCAGAGATATTTTCCTGCTCCTGTGTAAAAAAACTTACCAAGTTTCTTTCCAGGTAAACTTCCGAGTGATATTGGAAGTAGATGCGAATGTGCGGGCGCTAAACTTCGACATGGAGGTTAACTCTACCAACCCGGAGCAAGGCACGCAGTATGACAACTCCAGACACATGGCTATCGGTGTTGTAGTCAAAGCAGTCCTGTCTATCATTGGGTATGCAATATTCCTGTACTTCATGAACATAACAATGATGCTAATTTGGGCACAGAAAATTCTCATTCTTTCCGACAAGACGTATTATTTAATAGATAACCATATTACGTAGACAGTCGAGACTTAGAATAGATACCTGGGGGAATCTTGTAATCAAGAAGAAAAAACAAAATGATATGAGATTAGTTGGTAGAAGGAAGTTAATAATTTTTATAGGCAAAACATAGATTTATAATAAGGTCGTCGCTCGCAGGACCTCTATGACAAAAAAACATACGAAAACAGATGTTAGTATTTGGTAATAACACTGTTGAAAATAAACCACTCCATAGACAAAAGACTAATGGAACATGTTTTGAATTCACCCATTCTTCATTATTCCAGCACATCTGACCCACCAGAGCTGCATTATAACGCATCACTCTACGATGCACAGAACTTGAAAGATGACACCAAGCTGGGCCCGCAGGTGATTCACAAGTACAACATCAAGAACGAGGGGCCTTTCACGGTCGAGGAAGCTGAAATTTACGTCATGTGGCCCTACCAGACTCTCACTGGTGAGTATAATGGATTCATTTCATGTGATTTATCCACTGCTAGTGATAGAATTGTGAGGAAAATCCTGTACGTCAAGCACAGGCCTCACACAAGCTTTGTAAAATATAATATTGCAACTTACAACCATAGCAATCAATAACGTATTATGGGCAAAAGAAGACAAGTATCGAAAGGTAAAATAGACCTATAGCTTTACAAGAACACGGATTATTGGCAATGAAGAAATTTATAAGTACATACCTACAGTTGAATTCAAATCCTCAATATCTTTGAATCATTGCTTAACGTCAGTTTTAGTAAAAAGATTATTCAATTTCACTATCACGTATGATTTATCACGATCAGACAAGTACGGCCCCTAACCGATAAATTGTTCAAGATCAAAATTACTCACTAAATTGTACTACTTGTTATTAAATTAAACGTGTACTTTTTTTAAAGGTGAGAATCTAATGTACATGCTGGTTCAGCCGCAATGGCTCGGCAACATGGTTTGTGACGTGGCGCGGCAGATCAACCCTGACAATCTTTTCGTGCAGAATCCCTATGCATTCTTGCTCACTAAGGAAAAAGAAGGTACGTTGCATGAAGCTAAAAGTCCTAGGCTAACCAGGGAGTAATAATAATTATTGATTACTATTTCATTGTTTCTTTTTTCAGCCATGAAAAGTAGTGAACTTTACGCGGGAACGCAAATTGGTGGTGGCGGTGGTTATTATGGGCAACGTATGTATCTTTCTTTATTTATAAGTAGAACTAGAATGTAAATCATGCAATACTCCCTTTTTTAATAAATCAAATCTTTCGTTTGCAGAATATTTTGAAGAAAGATATTCAAGCAACGGTCAAATAAACTCACAGCAAGGGGGTGGTCAAATGAGTGGCAGCCAAGGTCAAAACGTTTATGGCAGTGGTAGCCAAGGAAGCGGTGGCCTGGTAACTGGACAAACAAGTACAATTTACTCCTCAGGAGTACAATCTGGAGCGGGTGGAGGCCAAGTATCGAGTGGTCAATATGGCACTGGCCAAGTGTCTGGAGGCCAATACGGTAGCCAAGTTGGTGGTTCAGGCCAAGGCGGCACATATACATACAACCGAACTTGGTCAAGCGGCGTTTCTGGTGAGGGTTTGTCGGAAGCAGAACGGGAAGCTATAAGAAAGAATCTACAAACCATAGCAAGACCGAATTACCAAGGATCTGGAAGGGACTTAAATCAGGGTGTCTATAATCAAGGACATGTTACTTATACTCAGGGAGGTCAAAGTAATTATGGACAGGGTAGCCAAGTTCAGGGTAGCTACGGACAAGCGCAAGGAGGTTACGCACAGGGCAATTATAACCAAGGTGGATATTATCAAGGGAATGCTCAAAGCGGCCAAGGTTACGTCCAAGGTCAAGCTATTGGCGGTGCTGGTGAATATGGCAAAGACGGCCGTATAGTCCGAGTCAAGAACCGAACGATTTTGTATGATGAGAATAACAATATTATTTCACAAACTGAAACTAGTACGGAATATGGGTCACTGGGACACGAAGGTGAAGCAGGCAGTTCCTTTAACACGTAAGTGGATTCATTTTAATTTTGTAGCATATATTTAAAACTTTAAGGTTTTAACAATGCTAGCAGAAAGATTGCAAAATTGAGATAATATTGGTTTGTAGCATGAGCATGTGGGCCTGATTTACGTGGACTTCAATTATTATATGATAGTTAACATTCTACCCAAACTGGTTGATTTTGTGCAACTTAATTATGACCTTAAAACTTATGATTATGTTTTTATTTTAGGTACCTAAACAACCGAGGTGGCATCAACCAGAACTACGGCTCAGGTTCAAGTCAAGGTCAAACCTTCGTCCACGGCAACTGGGCTACGACTGAAACCGTGAACCCAAATATCATGAACATTGGTTCTAATACCTATAGAGGTATTGCAGACCCTAGCATCACTGTAGTGGGGGACGAAGAAGAAGATAAGATCGAAGGCTTTGGTGCTTATGCGGCCCAGAACTCCAATAATGAATTTAAATATGGAATTGCTGATGTTACTAATGCCAGGGGTGGAGCAGGGGCGGTTCATGGTGGTGCTTATCAAGGAGCAAGCTCTCAAAGTGGCGGCTCCCAAGGTTTCCAGAGTGGAGGTTACCAAGGTGGTGTTCAACAGGGAGGCAGTTATAGAGCTTCGTCGGGTGGTGCTTACGGTGCCAGTAGTGGAGGCTATTCATACTCTAGTTCAGGTAAATATAAAATATTGTGATACTTTATTACATTATGATAATTTTGTGTAAGTTGGCGTCACCTTCTTATACATAGAAGAACGAGTTTTCACTGGTAAATTTTCTGTAGTAATTTGATTTTAATCCATTCAACAGGTAGTCACAATTCGTACTCGCAGTCAGGCGTAGGCGGTGGCTTCAGTTCTTCATCAGAACAGCGACGAGAGAGTACGAGACGACGACGACAGACGGAAGAGGTAATATATTCTTCCTTCTTTATCTCAATCTATCTCTTTATTATACGGTACAGCTCAAGTTACAATTTCCCGTTCAGCGGGGCTAGACAAGCGTTTGGCGTTAACGCTAGTCGACAAAAATGTATGGACAAAACAAATGACTAGAAAAACCACGATAATAATTACTAAACACGCTGTGTTGTGCACACCAAACGCTTGTGACTTTGTCTAGCCCCGCAGTAAAGCTATATAAAATCTTCTATTAATTTCAAAATTGTCATCAGCGTGGCGTCGATTAAGACAGTTATAAATGTTGGAGCGGGAGGAGAATTGATTTACCGTTAAATTATATTAAATTATTATGTTATAAACTGAAATAACATAATTTCAGGTGGATTCCCAATTGAAAGAGATGTTCGAGAGATGTCAAGAGAAGTACAAGTGCCAAGTGCTCAAGTGTAAAACTGGGCAGTTAGTGAAGGGGCAGGAAATCTGGTTGGCGCTGCGGTCGAGGATCAACGCTTCTGTACTTAATGAGGTATTTACTTCTCTTTTGAAATTAAGATTCCGATGGATGGAGTAGCCATACAACTATCTGTCAAACCATATTCGCTGTTCGAGCATATTTCAACCACAATTATTCTGTTCAGACTTTTCGGGTCTGTATCTGGGTCCTTCGATATCAATTCAGTATCTCGGTTAATTGATATTTTTTTGAATTTGTTTCGAATTGTTCTTTTTTTTTCGTTCGGCTGTAATGTGTTGTCTAAGAGGACAGAACTTTTATAATCTTTAAGTACAGACATATCCTCTTCAATCCTGTGCAAATGAAATTGTGGTGAATCTCAGGCGTATAACAGGATAAACTCTTGAAAAAGAGGTTGCCTTACCTCTTTGACGTTCATTGGTTGTTGACGCTGATAAAGACTTTCCTATTCCAGATATCTCAAGAGCGAGCTGTGAAGCTGTCCTCGCTGGCAGCGGCAAGGGTGTCCCGGTTGCCGATGGTCGGGCGGCCCACGGACCGGTCGTGGAAGGTCGTGGAGGCGCACACCACGGTAACTCCTCAACTGGAAGCGCTGGAGAGCGGCACCATTCCGCTGTGGGTCATCATACTGGCGGCCGTCGTGGGAGCCTTGCTGCTGCTTTTGCTCATCTTACTGCTATACAAAGTGAGTTTATCTTTTGTCTTCTTCTTCTATTAATTTAACTGATTCCATAGAATTTGCTGTTTTTGTTGTTTTTAATAGTCGAAGTATCACGTATCTGTACGGAATTGATTTGTTTATTTAATTAAGAAAGAAAATATATGTAAAGAGACGTGAAAAATGCCTTCTTAGTGCTGAATTTTCACCAGGTGCACAGATGGCGAGAGTCGATTGATTTCTGATAGTTGACGATACCTCCAAAACTGATAGTTAGAACTTAGAGTATCTTCTACAAAAATACTTAAGAAAGACAATCTGGCGAAAGATAAATGCTTTCGTTATCTGTATCAACAGTCGAACGTGTATAACTTAGTTGCCTAAAAGAGAAGAGTCGAATGGAGTTCTGCTTTCGATCTATTTTCAATAGGTTTCTTTTAAAATTTTCTTATATCTGCAATGTATTTTAATTCAACTAAATGATTATTTTCAGTGCGGATTCTTCAAGCGCAACCGCCCATCAGACCACACTGAGAGACAGCCTCTGAACGGTCGCGACGAACATCTTTGATATCCAACCACCGATCTCGGCCTGTCTAGCGACGCGGCCGCCACCTCTGACGTCGACGGCACCTCCGATCAAGACGTCACCTCGGATCATGACGCCACCTCGGACGTCGACGCGACCTCTGACGTCAATGGTACCTCTGACTCTAGTTCTACTGACGCTGCGAGTGACGTGACTAGTCAGGATTCTACAAGCATGGACCGATATTAACATGTAGACTATATCAACGTCAAAAGGAAATATGGTGAAAATTCATGGACACCTTTGTAGTGTTTGTTCATAAACCTTTGGCTAAATAATTGTTAAAAAAGAAAACATTTAGGTTTACATCACACTCATCATTGATAAATTCATAATTGAGGCCTTGTAGATTTGTTTCAAAAGACTAATGTAATACCATATCAGTAGAAACTAGTTGTAGGTACCTAAATAGTATGACCATGGGTCAAATAAGAAGATATAGCAGAAGTTGGCGGCCATTTATTTTAGTAAACTGGAGTTTAACTAAATCTTAATTCTCTAAATTCTCAAATCGACTTAACTTTTGTATTTATTAAGTTCTTTTCATCTGATTAAGTTTTAGTTACTCGTCCGCTGTGTATAATGAGAAATAATGTACAAAAACATCACTAAGGGATAAATATTATTAAAGTCTTACCACACTAAACTTTTAACAAAAATTTTCTTATACAAAAAAAACCTTCCGATACATCAGAATGTAATTTAACAAAAATTTTGTGGATATCGGAATTATGATTATTAAATCACTACATAAAATGTATATATCAGAAAAAGTGCCTCATGAGATATCTCAGAATAATTGGATCTTATGTATATTTAATAACTCTTTAAACATTTTTGTCTGAAAAGTGTTGTAAGGGTTAAAACATAATAGAAATAGATATATTATGTATTATAAATAAATATTAATAACGTATTCCTAGTCACGATATTTGATATATATATACAAACAAACCACTTTGGTATTACGCCATATTAGGTTTAATGTTAAAAATAACTAAAAGTATAAAAAAATTAGTACACAAAGTGTGTGACATAAACCGTTGAGTGTTGTTGTAAAATGTGATCTATATAAATAATGATTAGGTGTATTCTCATATAACTGCATATCATTGCGGTGATAGTTGTCTGAGCTTCTTTGGACTAAATAGTAGAAACTAATCGGAGTCTCCTCTATTTTCTAAAATATTAATACTTTTAGAAGGCATTATCCGTAGGCTTGGGATAGTATGCATAAAGCAATAATATGATAAAACTTCACTGTCAATAAATTTGCATAGGTGTAGGTAAAATTTACATATTTTTGGTGATAAAAAAACTACCAACATGCACTCGTGTCATCGTTCCCATCATAAAAACAACTTTTGCTTTACGATTTTTATTTTGTAAAATGTGTAATAGAATTTCAAAGAGGTACGCATGTTCAAATAATCTGTAAAGGCTCCTCGCTCCGTGAAGGCACTGACGCCGCATGCTTTAGTTTGTTACATAGAGTAGTGACACCAGTGAGTGACACGTTAGATAAATCAAATTTTGTGTAGGTTTCATTAAATTACCTAGGTAACCAAAAAAAAATTTTGAAGAAACGTAAAAAAGTTAATAAGTAGTGAAGTCAAATAACTCGGATTATTTTATGGTTTTAATAACAGGCAGCTTAGAATATATTTTTTTGGAATCTCGATATGATGGATATACTACCTATTTTTATAAATCTGGTTCGTTTTGTGTCATTCTTCTTTCTCTGGCGCTTCAAGAACAATTTATACTTATCGTGGGATCTATTCTCTATAATAGTTACTGAGTGCGCAAGTGCCTTAGGTTAGTAAGTAGAGACTTAACTTTGCAATGAGACTTGAGAGTAACCTATGTCCATGTATAAAAAATGAGTCCATGTAAAAAAATGAGTGTGAATATTTTGCTAAAAAAGAAACAATTGCATACTGTACAGATGTTTCTATGTACCTATCTAAGACTTAGCTAAACGCACAGTAGGTGATTATACATAGATAAATGATAGTAATTAATTATAATAAGGTATACGTTGGACAATTTAAATATGCGTATTACAATAATATGCATACTTAATTCCGATATGTTTATGAATTTGTACAAAACAGACAGAAAAATCTGTAGAGATTGTGAAATGGTGCAGATGATCATGTTAAATAGCGTTGGTATTTTGTATTGTTTTCGGAAAAGTTCGTCAATTCAACTGTCATTTAAATATTTAAATTAATGCTTTTTAACGCCTTAAACGTGTGCCTTCTGGAAACTGCCAGTTACTAATTAATTATAATAATAAAAATACCTAATGTAAATAAATATTTTAAGACTTATTGTTTTGAATTTAAAACATTTTTTTACAGAACCAAAATTTTATTTAAAACACAATAATGAGTGTGTTTGGAGCGTACTTAATAATTATAAGGTATATTCGGACAAAGATAATGGTAGCTGAACATTAACTATGCTTTAAAAATAGATTTAAAAAAATGATTGTTATAACTCGACAGTTCTTATCAATTACCAAATCTTAATGGAAAATCGAATAGGTAATAATTGTAATTCTTAGGTACATTAAGGCATAGTTAAACAAAACAAAAAAGAAGATCTCGTCAATATATTTAAATGTGAAATAAATAAAAGTAAAATCAGATTAAAGTAATTAAAAAGACAGTTCTGTGAAAAAATGTAGTGAAGAAATAGCGTTAACGACGCCATTGTTATTATTTTTAATTATTAATAAATTAATAATGATAATTATTTATTTTTCTTAATTTCGTATCAATAAGGATTCCGCTTCTACTTATGAGTTAATAGTGAACTAAAGTTATGGGCGGCCATAATTTTATTTGTAATGTATGTAAGTATGATAATTTTTGGTTGTTTGTCTGGGTAATTTGCATTTACCAAAAAAATAAAAACTGTAATTAAATTTTTGTTTTTAATGCAGTCTTGTTTCTTTTTTGATCCACCTCGCTGCATCACACATTATTGTGAAGAGTTTTCAAACACAAACGTTTTCCTTACGTTTTCCTGAAGTACCTATTATGTATGTTAAAAGTCAGAGGTATCCCGGGTATTCGAATTTGCGGACCCACAAATTGGTGCCGAGGTCGTGGCCGTTTGTCCACCAGACCGATATCCGACATACGACTGATCGATCAAATGTAGTCAATTTGGTTGTGGGCATATAAATAGTTTTCTGTCCACAACTCTACACGACGTCCGACAGACAAAAACCGATATAATGGTTACCGATAAATAAAATTGGCTATGTCAGTGGAGTTTCTAGATCGAACCAATGACGAAGTACGCTACGCTAAGAGGACGGGAAATATGTGACATATTGAAGTCAAAAATTTCACAAATATGGCGTCGTTATCGCCCGTGACTTATCGCTACATTAGCGCCATTTTATAGTTTTGATTAATTTAAAAATTAAAAAGGATGCTTCAGGGCGGAGCTTAAAAATACATAAGTGAAGTCACTAAGTGCTATACGTTTAATCAATGGATCGAACCGATAGTAAATAATAATTAATCGGACAACGTGTCATAAGGTAGTCTTCATTTTGCTCGTAGGTATGTGAAACTCCCGGTGAGTCTCCTATACAATGCTAATGCGGTAGATAAACTTGTACCGACATCCCTTATAGACTGTAGTGGACAAACAACCTATTACACCAGCCCCCCCCTCCCCTCACGGGCAGGGGATGGAATTATATCCCCCGATTGTTCTGGGGGCATGGCACAAAGGGACAGAAGAAGTCTTTTCCCGGTTTATCCACGGGAGATCGCGCGTCCATGCTCTCAGAGTGGGTAATTAGCGTAGGAGGGAAAAACCCCCTCTCCCCGTGAGGACATTAATGCTCCCTGCCCCCTACTAGTCGAGTAGGCTACCAGAATTTTACTAGTAAGTTACAAATGTAAGCAAGTAGGTGGGTAGTGGGATAGGGGAAGGGGTGCTTCTCATAAGTGTACCCACACGTGACATCGCGAGGAGTCACGGAAGCGCTATTCAGTGAATAGATTACTAAACACTGGCCAATACAAGTCGTGCTACTCGACTGATGGTTCCGTAATGTCATCGTGCCATCAGAAGATCCCGAAGGGTGTTTTTGACTTACCAGTTACCACCGTTGAGGCGTTGAATAAGTTCAAACAATACCTAGCTTAAAAGCTAAGGAAGGGGTGCATTTATGTCTCCCTTGAGCCACAGTTTTAGCGTCTCTAAAAAATGCATCTTGATATAGTAGCTATAGTAGTGTTATTATCTCGCTACAGACTCGGTCATAAATAATCCGAGTGAGAGAGATAATTCGCTTTTATATTTCACTGCTGAGCTTCACTGCTGCTTTTGTGTTTTAGTGAACAAATAAAGCGAAACACTCGAATGATTTATGGCCGAGTCTGCAGCGAGATAATAACACTGCTATAGAAACTTTTTCTTAGGAGCTTGAACGCACAAACACACTTGTAAGTATACAATTCAATCTTAAAATTCAGTTCAAAATTAATTTTAAAGAAGAGACCACCGATAAGAAACCTCAGGACATGGGCATCCGAACGGTCTGCGTACACAGATTTCTCATACAAGCAAACAGTAGCACCATCTGTCAAAATTCTATAGGCTGCTGAGCGAACTACAGCGTAGCCTTACTGTGGCAAAACAAGCATTTTTGGCACCGATAAACTGGCGAATTTTTGTCGCCCCGTCCGCCTTGTCCAGGGTAGATGTCTATTCAAGAGACATACACCCATACTAAATTTGTCAGACAAATAGGACCAAATCTTAGAGGTTTTCTTTTGAATTCTACGGAACCCTAACAAAAGGCGCGCAATAAACGTAACGCGACGCGAGCGGCGCTACCCGCGACACGAAACCACATAAATCATAGTTCGGGACTTATTGCCTCTATTCGCCTTTGTTTTAGGCTATTTAGATATCGTTACTGTTTTAGGTACTGCACTGATGTAGTGGTTAGTATTTACCTACCTACTCTTATACTGGGGTCCAGGATTCAATGCTCGGGTTGGATATTTTTTGTGGAACTATTGATTGAGGCTTTCGACCCTAGAAATTCTGAGAATATAAAAATTTCAGCACATTTATAATCATGTTTTCTTGAGGACCGTTTCGCTCTTTCCTGGTGTTCTAGCCATATGACATAATATTGAAGATGTTAAAAAGATGGAAATTGAACGAATTCCTAAAAACGTATAAGAATTCGATGGAAATTATGTGATTAATTATTTGAATCTTATCATACATTTTTTTGAATTTTGTTTCATTCGCATCTTTTGTCGTAGGTATTAGTATGTGATATGGCTGAAGCTGCAGCTCACTATATTTAACCACCTAAGCCGAGCCAGACTACTCACCGGAAGAAGGATTTAAGTACGTCGCCTGAACAAACACACCGTGTGAGAACTTTCGGCTTGAGCTGTTATAAATTTAAAAAGTTAGGTTGCCAGGTGCTTACAATAAATACCTACTGCTTAAGTACTAGCCTACTTACTTCTATTTAACCTTATAGGCATACTTGACAGTACTTACCTGACTATGAGAAATAGAAAAATCTCATTATATAAGAATCATAACGCGAAGTCCCTATTATTTTGTTTTATTATTTGGTCATGAATTTATTATCAAGCTTGATAGTAAGACGCTTTTCGGTTTTTTATGAGTTTAAATTCTTTAAAAATCAACACATCATTAAAACCATGTTTCTAAATTTTTCTTCTAGGTAACTAGGTACTTCAAATTATTTGCAACCTCAATGATGCATGCACTTGCAGCATAAAAGCAGAACATTTATAGCAGAGAGCAAACAGAGAAAATGAGACAATTATTTCTCTTAGCAGTTAGTCGAGTCAATAAGACAGTAGGTACTGCTAAAGAAGACTAGACTACACTAGAGGCAGCATCTTAAAAGATTTAATGAGCTAGGATTCATTTTGTTTCGCGTTTCCAACGGAACGTTTCAAAGAGAATTTTGTAATTTACAAAGCAAGTGCCTACTTGCCTTTAATAGTAATAATTAATCAAAGAAAAACTATATACTTATTGCAAGTAAAAACAAATTTAATGCATTTTGCTTGATGCTTATCTACGTCAGATGTAGGTAGGTACTTACCCCTTGAATTAATTATTCAAGATTTAAAGATTAAAGGATGGAAAACCAGAAAATAATTAAAAAAAATAAAAACACGACTGCCCTATGGTAAAACCAAAAAAAATAAAGTTACTCGGAATGGTGTAAGGCTTCTAACGATACCCCATAATGTGTACAAATCTCTTCAGTCGTTCAGAAGTTATGGTGGAATAAAGAAACTCACCTACATAAATACGTACATACATAAATACAAACATACATACATGAACATTACAAAAATCCCACTCCTTGTTTGGACAGTCGTGTAATAAGTTAAACTATGCGTACCTACTACTTAAAATTAAACTGAGAAAGATTTAGCAGATTATTATAATATGTAGGTACCTATGCTATGGATAGTCAAAAAATGAGAGAATATTGTTTATTTCATTACTAGTCTTAATTTACATATTATCGTTCAAAAATAAAGCCTATAAAATTCTCCTGTCATGTCACAGTGTTGGTAACCAATCTCCTTCAATACGGAAAATTCTTATGAAATTTTTGTCTACATCTGCTATCAGATGTAGACTTTGAGAATAGATCAAAACCCAATTTTTTATACCCCTATCTGGCCACGTTTGCCCGGTCAGCTAGTCAAATATATAATTATTATTCAGCCAAGTATATAATTATTCCGAGATTTCTGAGAAAAGTAAATTAGTTAATCATTGAAAGCGTCATAAATTCAAGCCTTCTTTTCATCAATTCATAAAATCTATACTTACATAAATTATATTGAACCCTAGTTCACTTACGTGATACGTCTCAGTTTAGATTACAACAAGTTACTGAAAACAGCCAAGCAAATTATTTAGCGATAGTAAGCCGATATCACGGAGCATTATTAAGAGGCAGTTTGGGATTTCCTCGGGTGTTGTGGGCCTGGTACATGTGGCGCGAGTCCATTATCGCAGAGGATAACTTTTCAGAGGATTAAAAAAAATCCACGAGACGCCTTGACAAATACTTAGTAACAAAGTCACCGTCTATTTAAAAAAAATACCCATGCCGGTAAAACTCAAACCAGACCCACTAAAAGAAACTGAATACTCTTTCTTTCATGGAAGAGAGTGGTACAAATCATGGTAGGCTACGGTTGTAGAATGAACGTAATTAAACTATATTGCATTTAGGCATATATGCTACATATAAAATTTAAGTTACATATAAAAATTAATAACAAAAAATTTTCGGAGAACACTGAAAAACTTTTATTACTCTTATAGAGAGTGAATTCAAAACGACATTCGAGAGAATCTCAATGAAGTCGAGCATTGAAATCACTTCACTTATACTATTTCCATTCGTTTATTTTCTCTTTGATATCTACATGAAACAGATATAGCAATAGCGAGGGACCAGAGAGAGATAAAAATAAAGTTGTCCCTCGCTATTGCTTATTGTTTTGCCATATTGTTTTGCCATATAGGGGTGTGAACAAGTGGAAAATTAAAAAATTTTAAAACACCCACGACTTTTGCAGACTTGTAATTGAAAAAGGATTAAATAATTTTTTTGAAACTCCCCGACTAAAGGAAAGTAAGAACTAAGAACCTATCAGTATAATTACAAATCCAAGAAAATCCGCCGGAGCTGCTGTGTTTTGCCTATGACGGTGTTGATGGTGCTGTTTACCAGTTGATGACTAATTCAATTTCTTGATACTTCTCATATACCGGCAGTTTATCAATACTTACTAATTACATTAATTGATATTGGAAACGAAAATAGCAATGGCAGCTCCGACGGATTTTCTTGGATTTGTAATTATACTGATAGGTTCTTAGTTCTTACTTTCCTTTAGTCGGGGAGTTTCAAAAAAATTATTTAATCCTTTTTCAATTACAAGTCTGCAAAAGTCGTGGGTGTTTTAAATTTTTTTAATTTTCCAATTGTTTTATAGTTTTTAGATTAATATATTAATGTAATTTAAATTATATTATTATTAAAAAATGAAAATTAATCTTCAAACTAGCCATTAGCTTCTCAAGCAGCGTTTAAAGGCATCATCCCTTCCAAGTCCTTCAATCACAAGAACAATTATCTAAGAACCATTGCCAATGACTCACTAATATTTTATACAAAACTGTGTCCAAATCGGTCCAGTCGTTTTTGTAATAATTGAGAACATTCGTTTGCACTGTAAATGTTTTTTATGGCGCCCCCCCGTGATCGATGTTCGTAATAACTATCTAAGAACCATCGCCAATGAATACCAAACATTATACAGAAAACTGCATCTAAATCGGTCAAGCCGTTTTTGAAATAAATGGGAACATTCGTTTGCAATATAAATGTATTTTATGGCGCCCCCTGGTGATCGATGTTCGTAACAACTATCTAAGAACCATTGCCGCTGAACACCAAACATTATACAGAAAACCGCATCTAAATCGGTTTTTGAAATAAATGGGAACATTGATGTGCACACACAAACAAACAAACAAACAAACAAACAAACAAACAAACAAAAATATTTTTGCATTATTGGTTTTTGTGAACAATTTAACATACAAACAAACATAAAATCTTTTTAATAGAGTAATGTACAAACGGTCTCTCACCCTAAACGCATATACCCGTACTCCGTTCCGTCGTGGGTAAAAATAGGTTACGATCAAAGCTATCAGATGTAGACAAAAAAAAGAATTTTCCGTTTCGAAGGAGTTTAGTTTCATGTGATTTCATGTGTCAAAGAGAAAATAAACTAATAGAAAGAGTACAGACTATAGTGTGTAAAACGTTAAGCGAATCACTACCCAGGATCTTCAGGTTCATCTCAATGACAATGGAGCCGTGGCCCCGTACATCTAATATTCTGGTCTGACGCTGAGCGAGTTGCCACTGGATATTGCGTCAATATTCTCTACTGGCCGTTGTCTTTCGAAACCAATACCCGGGTATAATCTACCCCACACGAATTAATATACTTTTACCAAACGATTCCATAAACGTGCTCCGATAATATTAATCCGGGACGTGGGAATAAGTCGACTTACAAACCTTGTATTTCGTTAGATACATAAATAAATATATCAGTATAAGTAATACAGTCACGGAGTGAAAAGATTCGCCGATTTTCAGATTAATTCGTCCAACGTACCTTTTTGAAACAGTGTTACATAATATGTTGTTAAGTTAGCATAATGGACTCTTACAGTACTAGTGCAAGCAAAAACCGACATAAGGTGACGAACCTTTTCATTCCGTGACTGTACAAGTGTACATTACACACGTTGCCTAGGCCCAAATAAAGCGATTTAAGCGAGCGACAAACATTTTCCAATTATGAGAATCGAACAAACGTAGAAGAAAACTAACATGAGGAAAATGCTACTTTCCTCAACTCATTCTTCCCCGGGCGATAGGCCAAAGTGGTAAATCTGCATGGAAATTTTGGCAGGTTATTTTTCATTATTCACAGGATATATTGGCGTACAAGTGTAAGCGCAAACACAGTTGCATGCTCTATCCCTCACTCGCTCTATTCGCGTGCGAGTCCGACTCACACTTGGCCGATTTTTGAATTTCGTTCGAAAGCGATGCAACAGCGATCTTGAAAAGCGCATGGATATGTGATGTTAGCTGCTGGACCGAGTTCTTAACGTGCTCTCCAAAGCACGATGCATGTGTCAATGTTCAAACTACTTACTACTGTTAAGCTAGTATCGACTTAATTAGTCTGTGCTCGTACTAAACATTTACTGACTAAAAATTGGTTGTCTGTAAAGTCGGTTTACTGACGATAGTTGAACGTGACAACGTCTTCTTTGTCGCTCGTTCCGCGCTCGCGAGGTAACGCCGGTAACGCCGCATGAGCGAGGTAACGCCGGTAACGCCGGATGAGTCATGTTTTTTCGTGCGTTGCACCGGCTCTATCGAATTATAAGACGTTGTCACGTCAAAAACTCATCAATTATCACGAGGCGGTTAACTGTAGTTAATGAAGGTCACATTTAATGTAAGTTCGATCTAGATTGCAGATGACGCGCCCCACATCGACAGGCAGGACGTAGTTAATAAAGCCGCAAGTTCGCAACTAGGTTCATAAGCAACTGCCAACTCAGTTAACTGGTAACTGCAAAGATGGATTGCATTGTAACTTGCTCCCGCTATTTCTACTGTTTATCTCGGGTAGGTATTTGTACGAGGAAGTGGACTGAGCTTAATATTTACTATAGGTAACTGTGCGGTACAGCTGTGGGTACCGCACAGTTACCTATACAAATTGCAATATCCGCTGTGTGGAAAACGCCGATGCCCTTGCTTCCCGGCAGCACGGAACCGGCAGGCCTGCCGTAAGAGTGCGTTTCCACTGCCCTTCGTTTTGTGTCGTTCCACTCAGCACAGGTCAGCACCGCTCAGTACCGCTTCACTCCGCAACGCATGACTCTTCTATAAAGCTTTCCGCTCCGCTTCACTCCGCTCTGCTCTGCTTCAGTGGAGCACATTAGTGCGACAAAGACTGATCTGATTTCTCATTTAATTGCACCACATGCAACGAGGTATTGGGACTAATATAATTGTTCCTAATTGTAAGGAATGTCCGATTGAGAGTTTTTTATTAATCACACTAATATCATACAGGCGAAAGTTTGTATGTCGTGTAATGTAAGTCAGGGTGTGTTGTCATCTTCACACTACAACTCGTGAACCGATTCGGTTTGAAATTAACACATAAGGTTTAACACATAAACTAAAAGTTAGAACTGAGACGTAGGTAAAAGCTAGTAATTAAAGCTAGTAATTTATAACAGTTAATTAATATTCTCTGCATTCTTTCACGTGCTGGATTTGATTTTCTACTCAATTTTAGCATCAAGTCTGGTAAGGAACTTCGACAGTGGCAGAAAAGAAAAGATAAGCTATACGGGTGAGACCATAATGGCAATGTCAAATGCGGGAACCTGTCCAAAAACCAAACCAACAGTCCCTTTGTCAAATTAGCAGTTAACTACATTAACCGCACCCCGTCAATCCGAATTAAACCTGTTAAATCTCGTTAGTTAAGGCTCCGAGACAGCAAATAAACAAGCCGGCGAAATAAATGGAATAGTCCTGCGAGGGTTATTCCATTTCCGTTTCGAGGCTAGGGTCGATTAGACAGACAGACGTTTGAGAAAGACTCGCACAACTAAGATTTACGTGCGGTACTCGACTGAGGTAGAGTCAGAAAAGACATAATATAATTAAAAATTAAAACTAGCTATAAAATGTTATGACCATCTTCAGGCTCCATCATCAAACCCTGGTTCCTACCTAGCTCCAAATTACACGTCAAGACGGATCGATACAGTTGAAACTCGATGGATTGTGTCGTTTAACTATCGAGTCCCTATGGCATTCCTGTTCCATCATCAGATCAGCTCCATGTCATAATAATTAATTTTTGCCTGAATATTAAGATAGTGATTAAGTAACAGTGGCGAAGGGTGAAAATCTGAAAAAGGGAACCCGGAAACGTACTTACCTAAAAGAATATCAGCTGTTCCCCGCCGATTAAAGACCCACCTTCTTAATATACCTATGAATTATGGCCTAATAATAATATATGGCCTAATTGAATTACATGTTTTTTGTTTTCAAAACTCAATTTAGAAAAGTTACTATCGTTTCGTAACAAGAAATCTGTTAGACAACAATCTATGTGAATTAATGCCATTTCTGTTGTTGACTTACCAAAATGAAACTAAATTATCGTGAACTTACAGTTACATTATAAGTTATTAATCAATAGCCCCAATTCAATAGGTATATCAAAATAGAACACCACACAAAACTTTCATAATCAAACACACATGGACGCTTCACAAAAACAAATGCAAAAAACAACTATGACCCTTCAAAATACAAAATAGTACTATGTATCTGTTAAAACGGTACAAATAATACACTTTTTAATTTGGAGGTATAATAAAGGGAACTCGAATTCTATCGGCTTAATACGCCAAATTCGTCTGACCTGCCAGAGTTGCAAATTCGTATTCGCTACTGGGCCAGATTAAATTGGTGGCTCCTTGTTGGTCACCCGTAGAGCGAGACAGAGCTATACAAATGAAAGAGATACATACTAAGCAAAAAGCTATCTGCGAAAGCCGATGTTTTGCGGCTTGTACCATTGTAATTTAGCATGAGTGTCTCGAACCTTTGGCCTACATTGATGTCACTAGTAGTGCGCTACGCTATATGCCAATTTTTAAAGGGAAGCCGATAGGAATCGTGTTATATTGACTCTTCGCCACTGTTAAGTAATATTGCTAGCAAGTTTACAATTTGCAAATAATAGGTACAGATATCTACTAATGATTGGGGTTTTAGTATTTTAAATCTATATATTCTGCAAGTAATCCAACACGAACTTCGCACGAATTTTTTTTGCAGCTGTCTCCATAAATTCTGTAATACACATGTTTGTTTTGCGAACAGTACATTGGCGAAGCTAATTTAATCGGTCGGAACGGGCGCCGACGTCAGTTTATCTCATGGCATAATCGAAAACAACTGGAGAGCAACGGAGCGCGGGCTTCAGAGCAGGTAGACAATCTTAGCGGCTGTTCTGTCCCGCCGACATTTGGGAAACTTTCAGGCGGAAGATTCTTGGGCGGGGCTTAGCAGTTACAACAACTCGATAGTTGTTAGCCGTAGTACATGAGAGCCCTCTATGATAGCGTTATGTGTATAATATTGTGGGTCCCGTGTGAAAGTACCAAACCTTTTCACTAAACAGAGTTTACACTTTACTTAATATTTAATTGCAAAGTCGATTGTGTGCCACTTCTTGACAAGTTGTACTTCAATGTCCCTACAAATTCACACCCTCGATATCACTCAGCTTCCTCTGCTACATTTGCGAAAACTAATTTTAGAAAAAACTAATTTTTCCCAAGATCCTGCACATCTATTAATGAGATTATCAAAGTGGATAACCAAATTATCATACCTATTCTGCACCACCGCCACCTCTGCACGTAAAGTAAAACTCTGGCTGGTGAACTCTTCGAGAAGTATTTTTACGTAAAACTTATAATAAGTAATAAGTTGACCTTCTTTTTTTTTTTTAAATAACTTGTACTATCTAAGTATATAGTGTTTGGATCTAGGGCGCAAATTGATAAGATAAACTTCTCAACGGCTGACGTGTGTTTGGATGGGAAAAGCCTAGAGCGAGTATTCGAGGCCCGTAACTTGGGGCTGGTGGATGTAGATCTCAGGTTCGAAGGCCATATTGCAACGGTGGTGCGCAGTTGCTTCTATCGATTAAAGGTACTTTATAAGATCCGTAAGTACATCAGTCAAGAAGTGCGTATCCGTCTAGTGGAAAGTCTGGTCCTATCGAACCTGAATTATGCCGATATAGTCTACGGGCCTCGTTTACTCGCCAGGACGAGTAATCTCGTTCAGCGAGTCCAGAACGCGTGCGCGCGATTCTGTTTCAACATTCCCCCTAGAACCCATGTGACGCCTTATTTAAATCAGCATGGAATAATGAAGATGAGATCTAGGAGGAAGGTGCACCTCACCTGTTTACTGTTTGGGGTGTTTAGGAATGGGAAGCCTTCTTATATTTACAATAAGTTTCGAAGGGCAGACGAAGGCAGGGAGCACCTCAGAGCTGTACGAAAGATTCTGTGCGTGCCTCGACACTGTTCTGCAGCCTTCAGGGGTAGCTTCAGATATGCCGCAACTCGCTGTTGGAATAATATTCCACCGCCAGTTTTAAACTCTAAAAGTAAAGGTGCTTTTGGTCGTAACCTTAAAAAATTTGTTCTATGTAAGCAAAGAGAAACTGAAAACTGTGCGGCGGAAATTTCGTTCTTATAATTTAGGGGTATGTACCTACCTATATCTATACATTATAATAAAATTTTTATTTAATATTTTTTATGTATGTACGTAAAAGAGACTACAATTATATGTAATAGCATCCATATGCTGTATATATATATATTTTCTTATGAGTATTGTGAATATTATGTAGTGTGTATAATGTAAAATATAATATACGTGTTTTATTAGTATTATTTAGTTTTTAGTTCGTGGCGTCACGCGGTGGGTCTCAACTGAAAATCAGCGCTGTGTGCTTCCGTGCGTATAAGTATGGGGGCACACAGCACAATGCTGAGTTGAGGCCTATTTCTGGGTGCGCCACACATGACAAGCGGTGTCTGGTGCTTCCGTCCCTTGGGTAATATTATTGGTTTCAATTTGCCCAGGTGGGGGAAGCTTCAGGCATCGTTCTAGTACATAAGTGTGTACGTTGTGTGGTGTGTGGCATACTTAGAAATAAATACTTTCTTTCTTTCTTTCTTTCTTTCTTACTATATATCCGATATTTTCCATGTGAGTTTTGTTTCCGTTTATTGTAATTTTTATTTGTGAAAACTTGTAATTTTTATTTATTTTATATATTTTCTCTGTTATTTCATAAGCTGTAAGTTTTCCTATTAAATAAAATAAAATAAATAATGATGGCTTTTACCACAATAATCCATACAAGTAATAGCAACGAACGAACGAACAAGGAACGAAGGAAATTAAAACACAAAAACAAAACCTTCAAATGTTAACCTATCCAGGAATGGAAACTGGAATAGAATCCAAACTCAAAGAGCTCAATAAATTTTAAAATAGAGAGATGCGAGCAATTTTTTGATTTGAAATCAAAATAATTTTTGATTTCAAATCAAAAAAATTAAAACAACTTTTCTTTGACGAAACCTTACTTCCGAACTTTCAAAACATTAGTCATTGGGTCAACAGCACTTCCTGCGGGACGATTGGCCGGCTTTCTTCCACTCACTGAACAATAATCGATCTCATCCACCAAAAGCTTTGGAAATATGTCAGTGCTGCGGGTTGCATGAAAAATGATTAACATTCTGCCCAGGTAAAGTTAATTCTAGACCTAGAGCCTAGGATAGGCGGTTAACGTACCTACTCTTTAATTGCGAGCTGCTGATCAGGCAATTAAGTTAATATTACCTACCTATTAGTTACATTACTAAACGGTCAAAGAAATATGACACTCCAAGAATATAATCGCCACGCCACCAACAAAACAAACAAAATAAAAAATAATCAATAATAAAATAAATGGTTAAAATATCTACTACCCAATCATGAGACTGAATACTTTCGCATATAAAAGCCTCATGAGTATACCTTTTAAAGGAATACCTTGTGATATTCTCGAAAGACATTTTAAGAAACAGTTTTTCTTCTATTCTTATTCCGTTTACTATCACAGCATCATCTATTTTTTTTTTTCTATATATTTTAACAATAAAACTATCTCGTACGTTAGCGCTATGATTTCGGTTGCTCTGATCAGAAGATTTGGAGTCGAAATATCGGCATATAAAATCGGGATAATATGTTCCTGTTTCATAAGTTAATCCTTGGTAACAGTCAACTTTGCCCACCAAGCCAGCTTGGCCTGTAACATCAGAATATAAAAGGATAAAAATCCTCCCAAAACGCCTGTATTGGCATGAAAAGGGTCCTCAATAATATCAAAGGGCGCTCATCTAATGGGATTTTATTTTTATTTCGGATTTAGGTAACCGCGGTTTATAACATTGCCTCTTTGATTCCTTCATCTTTGATTCCTCGGAAATTTTATTGTTGATTTATAGAAACCCTATAAGTGAACCGTATAGTCAATACGTTATCAAGACCTAGTTTTAGTAGTCGTCTATCTAAAAGAAAAGCATTATTTTAAAAACGCAAATAGCGGGTTTAAAATAATGCTTTTCGTTTTGTCCCAGTGCCTCTCAGTAGAAATTTGGTTTTAGAAGGTTCTTGATCTTTTACAAGGCCCTGAAAGCTAAGTCCTGTAAGTAAATATGACACGACTTTAAAATACAAACCCCTATTTTTCCAAAGTGGTGTTAGTGAATATACATATTTTCAGGATGAATTTACGTCGTTTCCGTTTGCCTTTTGCCAACGAGAGAAAAAGAAAATTGCTTGTTTGAGCAAGTCGTAATACGTTTCGAGATTACTTTCATATTGCTTTTTTATTATATGCAAAAAAATATAATAAGCACGATGTACCTTAAACAGTTAAATGTCCGAATAAGTTGCCGTTTCAGCCGATGGATATTCACAGACCACCATAATTGTAGGCTTTCTGCAGGGGTCACGTCCTGCAACTACTGCACGATTGCACATCACTTAGGCACATCCAGCAGTTCTTCGCGACTCTCTAAAACCAATCCCTGGTTAGGGGTCTGCCAATACTCTATTTTCTGCAGCAGTGCGGGCGCTGTTAAAGCACCTTTAATAGGTCCCCAGCCTATTACCGAGCTACGTACCGCCCATTGCCACTTCCACTGAGCTACGTGTCTATATTCTTTGACCAACTTATTATAAGGTCGGTGACAATATATACGTAATTAAGAAAACCGAAGAGTATGCCATCCTCCAGTTCATTGAACCCACAACGATATGAAGGCGGTGGTGATGAAGTATGCGCTGCTTTGTTAAAATGTGGGATGTCATAATAGCATCCTCATCAATGACTGTCACCATTGATCTAACTGAAATCTCGATCACTTTCTCAACCCATCTGGCTTCTCTGACAAGACCGTAAACATTGTACAATTTAGGGAGTACCTACAGTACATTGTAAACTTTACAATATTGAAGTCGTACATCAAAGCTCCTTGCATTAGGCGCCGCTGAATTGCGGCCATGTAATGAATGGGATACCAACCGGAGCGGGCCCATGATGGAATCCATTAATCACTTTCCAAACAAACACCACGCCGGCCCTGGAATTGGTGTGGTTCATTTGGAATTTGTTTAATGGATTGTTGAATTGGAAAGGTCTGTTCTATACTAAGAAATAGATTCTTTCCTTAGGGCAACGTTGTATGAAGTTTTACGCACACAAAATAGGTAGGTACGTTTGCATAGATACCTAGATAGAGATAGGTAGAGAGGGATAGAATATTAAGATTACTTTGTGACTCAACTTGCAATGAAAAACATATCAAAAACCATAAAACTGTAAGTATAACTATTAGCTCACGCAGTCACACTCGATATTATAAACATTGTATAAAAGAGTAAATTTGTATGAGATTTATATAAGGTGCTACAAAAGTAATTGGTTTCTAAATTCGCGAAAAGATTCGACTACATTATTCGACTATAAGATTCGATTCGATATAGCTACTTGTATGTTCATAAAACACATCGTAACCCCGCGCGGGACCGACGGGGAAATATTCTTGTGTGTGTATAATTTTGTATTTAGTTTTGAGAAATCAAAGGGTACTTTAAACATTACGAACAAGTATTTACGCAAATAATTTAGTAGGTAGTATGTAAAGTATTTTTCATGACATTTTTATCTTCCTATATTTTTAATCTATAACAAAGCTGGACTTTGTTATAGAAGAAGGCATTATTTGTCGCGGGTTGTTTTGCATACCTATCACGTTGGATTCTTCCAAAATATTGAGGTCTGAGCGTGGGTTCCGAGACACGAGATGCAAATAATTTGGCAGCCACGCATAACACAAGATGTAAAAACTACATATCATGTGTAAAAACATTAGGAAAATGCCCGATTTTGTCAGGAAAAAAACTTGAAATCGGTATGACAGTGATGATTAGTAGGTATGGTAGGCACTTTTCAGTTCGTCGAAATTTATATTGAGAGTAGTTGAATCAATTACAACATAGGGGCCAGCGGGTGATAATAATCTCTTCTTTCTTTCCAAATATCGATTGATCCGAGCACAAAATAATCGTGATGTCGTGTTTTAGCCGTCGCCTTACGAATAGACTTCATGGCTCAGTGACCATAACTTCCTTTAACATAAGAGAATTAATCAAAGAGAACCTCGTTGATTCGTAATCGTGTCGTTATGCATTAAGAGGACTCTCAGATGAGACTCCCAACTGCCTCTTTGAGAAAAATGCAAATAAAGGGAAGGTTTTCAACGAAATCGTAAATCAAGCCACTCCGGCAAAGCGCCTTCGAGTGCGGAGCTCCATTATTACAACGCTCGAATATGGTATCGATTAAATTCCTAATAATTCTAGGTTTATTATTATTAGAATTCTAGATTATTCCGGAGAATCTATATAGACCAAATTCCTGAGAATCCTGACTCAGCCTCTCCCTTATTATTTAAGTGATAAATATTAAAATTTCCCTATACTTACTTACCTAGATATACTTAATTACTTACCTTATATTGGCAATAAGGAGAAGAGAAGAAGTTAGAGGCGCTTTAGCAAAAGAACCAAAGTAACCGACATAGCTCAACGTGTCGCAAAGCTGAAGTGGCAATAGCTCGCAGGACCGATGGACGTTGGGGACCCAAGGTGCTGGAATGGCGGCCACGCACCGGGAAGCGCAGTGTCGGTCGACCCCCCACCAGGTGGACGGACGACATTAAGAGGGTCGCGGGGAGTCGCTGGCGCCAGGCGGCACAAGATCGGGGTGTTTGGCGGTCATTTCAGGAGGCCTATGTCCAGCAGTGGACGTCCATCGGCTGAAACGACGACGACGACGACAGGTCACTGAATCAGCCCACAGACCTGGCGGCCCCAGGTCTTATAGCGTATTATTGTAATATTGTTACGATTTAGAGGCCCCTTGGCGGGTATGATGGTGTCAGGGTTTTTCACCTCACAGTCTTCTCCCCATCGTGGCAGGTGGTCCTTAAGTTTCCTTACCTTGGACCAAATAACTCTAACTATGTTGGTAATCAGCTACGTTTATTTATCGTACCTGATGAAACAATGGAACCGAATACGTCAGGTGATAGAATCGCGAACACTTATCAAAAAATATATTTGTGCTGAACGAGTGTTCGACTCGAAAGCTACCAGTAAAAGGCGATTACAGTAAATGCCTTTTAAAATATGTACATACCCGAAGTTTAGCATATTTTCCGGTTCAGCTAAAATGTTTACTCTGGCCATTGGCTAACAAAAATGGTGGGTAAAATAAAATATTTATTTTCTTAAACTTTCGTGTCTGAAAAATAAGCCTTTGAGGATTGTGCAAAGAAGATTTTAGTGTCACCTAGCAATAATTAATCTCATTGATTTCCAGAAAAAAGTTTTAAAGGCATTAAAAAGCTATCGAACAAACTGACGCCCCATCTCCGAGCTCATCCAAGCTTACGACATTCTTATGAGCGTCACAATAAATTGTACAAAAATTACGTACCGACTTTATAGCCGACCGAAGATACGGTACAACGCACAATAAGAAGTGACTAGGTCAACCATATTTCTTCTGCAAAATGTAACAGTCAAAGGATAAACTTTTTCATATTTTGTACCCATAGATATACGCAGATATAAATCACTCGAATAAACTTGGAAATAGCACATGATAGACTCAGAGAAGAAAAAAAATCGTATAGACAAAAAATAATATAGTCATCTGCTAGGGCTGCAGAAACAAAATTCCAATCATAATCACGACGAATCATAGACGAAAATAAAGGGATGTTACCTAGTCTAGTTTGTTTACATGCACCACGCTACGTACAAGTAAAGAAGGCTCGATGCTTTTTTCTACAAATTAACATTAAAGAAAATAAAGACTTATTTCGAAAACCATAGAAAATCTTAACACAGACAGTCTCAATGAGAACAGGTCGTATGGCAGGCCTAGAGTAAGGCAAGTAAACGGCAATAAAAATAAATTGGACGCAACTACGCAGTCGGGCTATATTGGAGTTATGCCGGCCGATCATCCCGGCTTCCTACAAATGAAATGGGAATAATCATGGTGCGTATGACAAGGATCGGAGCGTTATTTTCCCCTGAAGTAAATAAATAAATAAATAAATAAATAAATAAATAAGCCTTTTTATTATCCTCATCTACATTACATTATTATTTTCATATTAAAACTAGTCTTATAATTATAAATATAAATTGCATGTAATAACTGTTTTTAATTTTTCTTATTAGATAACATTAAAATTAATATTAGTAATATGTTGTATTTCTAGTCAAATAAGTAATTATAAATATAAATTGCATGTATTAACTGTTTATAATAATTATTTTTATAACATTAAAATTAATATTAATACTATGTTGTATTTCTAGTCAAACAATATCTTACTGCGTTTTAAGTATGTTAACACGCATTTTGTTGTGAAGATGAGAAACCCTCTCGGGTGAAGGCCTCCTCCAAAACTGACCAGGTTTTCCTTGTGTTTGCTGACTCCTTCCAATTTTCTCCAGCAATCAATTTGATATCATCTGCCCATCTTGAGTTTGGTCTACCGCGCCTCCTTTTACCTTGGGGTCCAGCCCACATGGTGATTTTTTTGGTCCATCGGTTGTCCTGAAGTCTTACTACATGTCCAGCCCATTTCCATTTCAATGAAAGAGCGTGTTTTAGGAAATCTATCATATTTGTTTCTGCTCTTATATTTGAAGCTTTTATTTTTTGAATTTTCCTGATATTTAAGAGACTCCGTTCCATAGCTCTTTGGCACACTTTTATTTTATTTTTTATATCTTTGGTAAAAATCCATGTTTGTGCGCCGTATGTAAGGCATGGAAGTACACAAGAATCCATAGCTATTTTCTTTAGGTTGATTGGCAGTCGACTTTTAAAAACTTCTTTTAGTGACCAGTATCTATTCCAGGCCATAGTTATTCGTCTATCTATCTCTTCTGCATTACAATTTGGTTTAAACGAGATTTGTTTCCCCAGATATATATATCTCTCCACATACTCTAAGGTGTTGTTTTCTACATAAATGGGGTATGGCTGGGCGTTTGTCATAAGTTTTGTTTTTTCTTCATTCATTTCCAATCCAAACTTTAAGCTTGCTAGTTGTAAAGTTGATATCATGTATTGCATGTCTTTACTATTTTCAGCAAATAGAACCAGGTCATCTGCGAATCTTAAGTGTGTTAGTGAGCATCCTTTTACTTTGATGCCTAAATTTTTCCAATGTAAGGTTTTAAATATTGATTCCAATACTGCTATAAATAATTTCGGAGAAAGAGGGTCACCTTGTTTTACGCCTCTTTTTATTTCGAATGGGGGTCCTATTGTTTCTAATTTAACTCTGCTTCTACTTCTATTATAAATGTCCTTGATTATATTTATATAATTATAATTAACGTCACAGTCTTTGAGGGCGTCCCATATGCAGTTGTGGAAAATTGTATCGAATGCCTTTTTGTAGTCGATAAATGCTACATATAGGACAGCTCTTTTTTCCTTGTATTTTTCAATTATTTGTTCTACTGTTTGGTCCATTGTAGAAAATCCTTTGCGGAAACCAGCTTGTTCTATTGGCTGCTTAGAGTCAATTTGATTACTAATTTTCCCTAGCAGGCAGGAAGAAAAAAGTTTGTACAGACAGCACATCAAACTTATTGGGCGGTAATTTTGCACATTTTTGGGGTCACCTTTTTTGTATAGTAGAGTAATATGTGATTCCACCCATTGTTGAGGAACTGTCTCTTTAGATTTTATTAAGTTGAATAAGTTATGAAGTGGGCTTACTAAGAGATCCGCTGCGTATTTTATGGCTTCATTTGGTATGCCGTCTGGGCCAGTACTTTTTTCATCCTTCAGGCGTTTGATTGCATTCAATATTTCTAGTTCGTTCCAGTCCTCGCTTGTAGATTGGTCAGCATTTTTTGTGTTGTATCCTGATTGAGACATACGTCCGTTTTTACTGTCATAGAGATCTTTATAGAATTTTGATGCTGTCTCTAGAATATCTTTTCTATTGGTAGATGTGGTTTGTTTATTCTGCAAGCTCGGTATCCAAGTCTTGTACATCGTAAGTTCTCTTTTTGCTCGCTTCATACCGCGTTTCTCTAGAAGTGATTTTTCGATGGCAGAATATCTGAAGTTTTTATAGTCTTGTTTTATGCTCTTATTTATTTTCCTGTAAATTGCTGACAATTCTTTTCTTACATCTGGTGTTCTGGGTTGTTCATTTTGGAGTTCCAGACGTTTGTTTATCAGACTTTTTGTCTCTACCGACATAATGTTTCTGCGGGTTACATTGTTAGTTCTTTTTGATGTTTTTAAGCCATTTTTTATGTAGTTCTCCAATTTATCGTAGTAGTTCTGTACAGTATCTTCATTTTCAAGCTCTACTTCTATGCTATGTTCATTTAAATATTTCCTATATGCCTCTCTTTCATCAGAATCTTTTAGCACTTTACTGCCGCATGAAAAGCCAGTTCTACTTATTTTACAGGAATCGAGTGAGATTGTTGCTCTTACAAGTCTATGGTCTGTTGGATATGGCACTTTGTTCAGAATCTCAACATTATGTACCATTCTAGGATTGTTTGATAGAATAAAGTCGATTTCATTCTTTGTTCTCCCATCAGGGGATTGCCAAGTCCATCTAGAATTTGATCTCATTTTGAAAAAAGAATTCATTATAGATAAATTATTTTCCTGTGCATAGTTAATGAGAGTTTCACCTCTTTTATTCCTTATGCCTTGACCGTAACTGCCCATTATGCGCCGTTCTAGGGTTTTTGGGACCCCAATCTTTGAGTTAAAGTCTCCCATAATAATACATTTTTTCCCAGCTTCTTTATATGCTGTTTTAAGAGTATTATAGAAAGTATCCACTTCTAGATCGTCTGCATCTGTGGTTGGCGCATATGCTTGTATGAGAGCTATTGGAGTACTATTAATTTGTAATTGAAGCATTGCCACTCTGTCTGAATAGTTCCCCTGAAGTAATAGCATAGAATCCAACGCTGGATTGGTACTGGAATAAAATGAATAGAGCCTTGATTACTGTGCAATGTACCTACGTTCCTAATTAAATCCAGCGAAAATTGTTTAAACAGATTATTATTAGATTGGATTCTTGGGTACTAACTTTTGGCAGTACCTACTTGAAGCCGCGTTTTTTAGGATTACCTAGAAATTATTACGTACATATACTAGGATTAATAGCTTAACGTGCTTTCAGATGAAGTGGAATAAGAAAAAATATCAGATGTACCACAGCTTAGTGCCTACACTGGTAATTAAGTAAGTCGTTAACTCTGTCAATAGCAGAGTTTTAATTAAAATAGCTCTTACACCGACGAGCTGTTTTGCAAAACGAACTAAAAATCCTTTAACTCGTTAAAATGGAGGAAATTGCTTTCGGAATACAGTTAGCTTGTCATGTATTAGCTAACTACGTTCACGGTTCATTACGTTAAAATGTATAAATACTATATACCTATATTGCTCGTGAATAACTAGGTAGGTTTAAGTTAAGGTAGCCTGTAGCTGTAACTTGCTGCTTCATGCTCTTGGATTTAATTTTAAGAGGGTTCCTAGGTGGTTCCTCGTTTGTTTTAAGCAGTGAGCTAGCGGGTATTATTATTAACGCATTACCTAAAAGGTAACTAAAGGTAAAGGTAAAGTTAATAAACTGCTGCAGACCCTAGAATTTGAACACTTATTGACTGAAAATAGTGCACTAGTTTTGCACCGCTTCGTTTATTAAACATAGATATAATAATGGATTAAGTATACTAATTAATAATCCATAAATACAAAAATATAAAATTTAATAAAAAAAATTAAATTACCTTAGTAATTATAGGAATTTCTCAATAATTGTTATTAAATATTAGCATAATATTGGTTTAAGCCTACATTTATCTAGACATTATACATATAGCATAGAATTCAGGTAGGTACATTGTATTGAATTTTCGTAGGTTTTATTCGTTTGTGCAATCAAGGCTAACTCAATCCCAGTCTGATAATAGGAGTGTCGTTGTATGAAAGTGAAAATAAACAGAAAAATAAGTTCCAATTATTGGAATGCAACACTGCAAAAGCTAAAGAGGATTTCCGCGTTATCAGATAACAATACAATTAATAGTAGAAATGGGAGTTCAAAATAACTGCGTGATTATAATAATAAATGGTATCTCAAAGTAGGTGCCGCTGATTGTTCAAACGTTAAAAACTATACCTAGATAGTTCAATCCACAGACCAGGGAATAACTTTATATCATCACTCCTTCTTAACTCTTCACGAATCGTATGGAATATTTAAAGCGACTGTGAAGAAGTAGTACGCCTTTTGAAATAACTTACATATCCCTCATCTCATCCCTCTTTTTGTCCCACTACTGGGCAGGGATCTCAGGGTAGGAGGAGTTTGGCTATATCCCACCTCGCTGCCAAGTAGGTACATTATACACGATACAATAATGCTAACAATACGATAGAGAAGTTTTCAATTACCTACTTTCTTTATATTAATTGCATAGCAAGACCGAACAGAGATTCAAATCACAATAACTTCAAAAAGTATGAAGTTCCTAAACATATTTTACTAATTTCAATATAACTGCATTACTGCATTCACTCGGCACCGTATTCATATAAATATAGACTATAGGCCTCATAAGAAGGCGCTCAGCGGGCGATGGAGAAAGCTGTGCTCGGAGATCTCTACGTGATCAAATCAGAAATGAGGAGATCCGTATAGACGAACAAGAGTCACCGACATAGCTCAACGTATCGCGAAGCTGAAGTGGCAATAGCAGGGCACATAGCTCGTAGATCGTCAATTCGACGGACTTTGGGAACCTAAAGTGCTGGAAGCACGCTGGAAGAAGCTGGAACCCGCATGGAAAATCGCAGTGTTGGCAGACCTACTGACGACATTAAGAGAGTTGTGGACAATCTCTAAAACAAGTAGGTAGTACAGGACCACAGATTACTATGCAGGACCGTGTAGGTTTGAAATAATTTGAGGCCTTTGTTCAGCTGTGGACGTTTACTGGCTGAAACGGACGATATTAGGCAAATCAGATAAATTAAAAATACAGAATCCCCATTCAGTAAAACCCATTAATACTGACTACATAGGAGTTGATAAACGAGCGTACTGATTTTAAATCTACGCTCGAAGCCGGCTTAATACGCGACGAGAGAAAACCAATTTCCACGCAACAAACTCGTTATAACTCGTTATGTTACGAGATACACTCCAAAATTCAATTTTTCCATTACCTATACAGCTTAATTTGCAATGAAAAATAAACCCTAAAGCTATGTATGTAAAGTTGAAGTTGCAGTAAAGAACCGTGGATCCGAAATAAGCAAGAAAACCATTTAGCAGTAGTGAGGCTATATCATAGAGATTATTATAAACAGCTTATGGGGATTCCCCTAGTGTACTGTGTAACCGACAGCAAAAAATAAGTATACATTTCCATACAAATGTGGAAAGTATGTCACTTCTTCACGCATCGGCCATATCCACTGGCCATATCCTATCTGCACTTGCGTCGAAAACCTATACTTAATAGTTTGTGAAAACTATTTATAAAAGAAAAGATGGATTTATTCTTTCATTCACTGATCATCACGTTTGGAGTAACAAAGCTGAAATTATTCTCATTGACTCTGTTGATAATGAAGACAAGGCATAAGAAAGGATCAAAATTCCCATGGGATCACCCGGGCAAAGAGGGCAAGTCTTATGAATCCTTAGCAAGACAAGGATTAGGTTGGAACGTAGTTTTTTGCTGTCTGTTATACTTAACTGTACACGCATAGAATGTATTTCCATGAAATCGACCTAATTACGTCGTAACTCCACAATATTCATATTTTCTTACATACTTTGCAACAACTTTTTAAAAGCATTTCTTATAGAAGCGCGAAGTCTTCGGCTTATATTATCATCCAAAAGCTAAGCAGAGTTTACGTGATACGTACCTACCTATCTAGTCTTTCCAATTTCATAAAGTAACAAACAATATTGTAATAAAAATATGCCTTTGAAGCCATTTTCGCAAATGTCTGATGAGTCATGTACCTACTCTTGATCAACCCGCTTTAGGTGTTGAGGATCTCAGAGATGAAAATCTGTCCGTGACTTATTATGTTTGCGATTTGGATTTGTAGCGGGTGGCTGCCGCCGCACCGCCAGCGTCAACCGTGTGCAATAGGTATACATAATACTAGTAGGGTGCGTGGCGGCGCGGGCCACATGTGGCCCGCGTGCTGTCTTCCGCCCTATTTGCCTTCCAACCTTCAGCCTCTTCAACAATCGCCATATTATATTTTCACACAGCCAATTGGATGACGTTCCGAATGACATTTGGTCGAGCACCCCCCAGCTATCTGCAATACCCTTTGCTGTGCTCTTCACTCGTCTCCGAATTCCTCAATCATCAGCTCTCTCCGTATTTTTCCTCCGAATGAATTTTGACCTTCTATACGAAATGGTCATTGAAAAAAAAATTTTTCATACAAAATTGTTCAGGAGAGGTGATCAATCAGTGAATGAGTGAATCAGCACAAGCAGCTATATATATAGTATAATGTAGGTATATCTGTATTGTATACTTATATTGAAAACTTGAAGTTTGTTTGTTTGTTTAAACGCGCTAATCTTAGGAACTATTAGTCCGAATAGAATAATTATTTATGTGTGGGATAGTCCAATTATCGAGAAAGGCTATAAAACATCAGGATATGACTAGTTACTTACTAGGAACGGAGCATCAATAAAAAATTTCGCGAAAACGGGAAAATCTTTTATCTTCCGTTGCGTGCGTTTCGAAAAAATCATATGTGACGGAATTGTTTTCCTTTAAAAGTTTTAAAACCAGTCCGGGACACCACATGACTATCTATTAAGGTGGACTTGTTATATCGGTATGTAAGAACTAACTATTGTAACTTAGCTGTGTAAAAACCGAAATTCACGCGAGTGATGTCCGGAAATATGTACTCGTATACTACAGGAAATATGCAGGTAGCGGCGGCGTTTTGTAGTTGTCACCCGTGTTCGGCGACCCGTAAGAACCGGCGACAAGTTGATCAATCGAACACCCTGAACAATAATTATAACCAATACAACTTGAAATTGATCCCGCAAACAAAAATCCACCTTATCGCCTACGACATCAGTTTCAGATTTCATCAAAAGCTGCCCGGGTTAAAAGTTGTCGCGATGAAAAATGCAAGTTCTCATCGGTAGGTATTATAACTTGTGAGTAAAATGCTCGGGAAAGTATCGCGTGTCGCATGATGAATGACCACCCTCTTAGAGGTTTCACAAGTTTGCGAACTTTGGCCGGAATAAATATCGGTTATGTGACATCCAAAACTTTTGGCTTCGTGTCGGGGATTTATATTGACTAATAGGTCGGTAATTTCAGGTGGATGGGAACATCCGGCCGCAAAAAATCATCATCATTGAGTTTTGGGGGCCCTATATATTTTTCATTAAATCTTAGAAAATTTAGATACTTGCTTCATTTATTTGTTACCAATAGCTCCAAATCTGGGAAACTGCAGAAATAATCGACTGTGACGGACGCAGAGACAGACCCATTTTGATGCGGAGCCCTAAAATGTTGAATGACTCCTTCAGGTCCTTTCATTATAGAATTTCTTTTTAATCTATGCTGCAATGTTTATTGCTGACCTTCTTTCAAAATATTAGGAGACCTAAAGCCTTCCTAAAGTCCTACTCGTAAAATACCTAACCTTTTTTAAAGTCCACTTCAAATACAACAGGCTATTGATGTTGACTTGAAACTTGCTTCAAAGCTTGCGGTTAAAATAATAGCCTAAGTACCTAAGTATCTACTTAATGCTCATAGTTTTGTGGTAGAACTGTAGACTGTAGAGTAGGTACAAAACCACTGATCGAGGGTTCTAACAGAGCAAAACAAATAATAAGTAGGTCGCTCTGACCACGGTTCGACTTCGATTAGTGTTTTCTAATCTGCGGCCTTTCGTCGCAATTATTTGAATTTCGAACTGTAGGTACTTAGGTAGGTACCTATAAGTTGGCAAGAAGCTTTTTTGGAGCACTGGAGAGCGTCACTAACGTGATTTAGATATTACCCCATAATGGATCTAAATTGCAAAAATCCTGCATTAGCCGACGCTTACTTACGTCAAAAATTCATGATGGATATCTGTATACATTGAGTTGGGTCGCTATTACCTACAACTATTCCAAATAGTTAGGTACAGACACTAACAGTTGACAGTGGTCGTGACAGACAGACGGACAGACGGACAAGGAGATCCTATAAGGGTTCCGTTGTTTTCCTTTTGAGGTACGGAACCCTAAAAATTAAAACTAATTCTCTCTAATAGATCTGTCTGTCATTGAGGTATTAAGTAAGTACGTTAGTGCCCTTACGAATATAACCTACCTACCGTCACGTTATCAGTTCCATCATGGGTGTCAATATAATACTTAATTAATAAAAAAAAGACGTGTGGCACTCGGAGACTGCCGCGGTAAAGCTATTGCGTAGCTGTTTTTAACAATTTATGCAATTATAATTATACAACCAATGCCACCTAGAGACGAGTTGCTGAACTAAACGTGATATTTCAAAAAGTCATTAAAAGTTCTGCTATTCATCGATAGATGGCTAAAATAAAAAGTATCACCGCTGTGCCGGGGGGTGTTAGGTTATTTTCGTTACGAAATTTCTGGATTCGGTCTCCACGCTCAAGGCCCGTGATAGAAGCTATGCAATAGCTTAATAAATACACTTTAAAAACCTTTCTAACTTTTTAATATCACACCTGCAGGCTGCAAGTATTCATATATTTTTAAATATTTACTTAAATTCGTTAGGTAGGTACCTACCTACTAACCTATTCAACAGGAGAAATATTTACTAGCATTACAATAACAAGCAAGTAACAGTACAATAGTTGTAAACTTGTGTAAAATGCAACTTGCAAGATAAAGCCAGCACTCGGCGGCGCGAACTTTACTGCAGTGTTGTTTGTCGTATCAGTGCAGTGCAGTGCAGTAACAAAGACACCGTAATGAAACTGTGAAATAACGCGCCAAATATACGTGGAGGTAACGCGTGTGGGAGTTTGAATTCAAAAATATGATATACTAGCTTTTCCCTGGGATACTTATTCGGTTTATCAGCAACCCGCGGGGACTATTTCCGGGGTATAAAGTTGCATATGTGTAGGCATAAATCAAGTATATAAGTTTGAAAAGAGCAAGTGCCGAGTTTCTTGCCAGTTCTTCACGGTGCAAACCTGCTTTCCGAACCTGGCGGTAGAGTTTTGACTTTTCATAAGAGCTTATTAATTGGGCCTATGTGAAAATAAAGATTTTCATTTTCATTTTTATTTTCATTCATTTTTTTCAGTATATAGCAAATCTCTTTTTCAAACAGCAGCGAAAATGTTTGAGTGATTGCGGACTAAAAAAGTAACAAACATACACGAACACATAATATACAAATTTTCACTTTTACGGACATGCAAATTGTGCAGGTAGGTATAGGTAGGTACTACCTCGTACCACCTACCTCGTATCCAATGTAAAATATTCCTTCATGCCTTTGGTAGCCTGGAAGAAATCGCTATGTAGCGATAAGGCTGCCAAGTTGTACTCCTAAGTTTGTGTTTTCATTATTTCTTCTTTTTTATATTTTTATTCTGTGGTGTGCAATAAAGTGTTTATCTATCTATCTACTAGCCACCGAGCATTAATGGTATGTGGTACCCGTATATTTCTTTATTCTATTTTCATTGGATCTTAGCTCTTTGGGAGTTGGGACCATATCGGAGCCCTGTGTCAGACGTGTTATACCCGTACGAGTATCAAGTATGTTTGTGACACATTAAAATATTACGTTTTTCACAACCTCTACGGCGTAGAGCGTACGCCTACGCGGTAGCAAAGACTGCGTGGTATATTACTTTACTCGAGCGCGTCTAGTTGGTACCCCCATTTCACAATAGTGCTCCACGTTATTACAGACCATGACTTGTCTTCATCGGCAAACTCTGCGCGCTTGATTTATTCCTTCTTACATATCACCTATACAAAGCTTCATACCGACTCCAACAAGCGGTCAAATTCGGTCGTCATATTTTAATGTTTTTACTCTGGTTTTTGTACACCTTCTCCATATCATATTTAACTATACGAAATTACACTTCTCAACAATTCTTAACAATAATATAAAATGATACCTTTTCCCGTGTTAGGCAAGATATAGATTACTAATTCTTTTATCTTTACACAAATCGTTCATTACGGAATCGGGCTCTACTTAAATTTATTAGTCGACCTAAAATGACTAAGGCACAGGCACAGGATCGTGAGTCGACAATGCGTTCGCCAGTCATCGCAGCATCTCAATGGCTCCATTAGCGAAAACATTAGACCTTTGTACCCGCCCGCATAATTATTCATTTAGGTTACCTACAGATTGCTTAAGTAAGTAGAATACCCACCTTACATCACGAAGAGTAATTTACCTTGGTATGACTTTTTTACCCAGATAGTACCACCACAGTGCCAGATATGCTTTCATGAAGCAGTCTTCTTCGAGAGGGATGCGGCACCGTAATATCCCTCTCGACGACGTCTTCCTACGTCTCGGTTGTCTTCCTCGTAGCCTGTGGCAATGCTGTGTAAAAGCCGTCGATACGTTTCAAGAAAATACACTACGGTTGCCTAAATTTTTGTCTATGTATTGTTTACACACTTAGCTGCAATGTCACCTGATAGTGACGATGCAGCCGAAGATGTTATCGTACTAACTTGGGGGGTTGGAGAGCTAGTACCTCCATCGGTTCTACACAGCATCGCGGCGGAACTCTGAATCGCTTGGCAGTGTGTATTTACAGGTAAGGTGGTTACTAGCCACAGCCGAAGCCTCCCGCCGAACCAGACCTGAGCCAAATTATAAATTATAAAATTCGAAAGTGGTCCGTACCGGGAATCGAACCCGTGACTTTCCGGCTGTTTAAGTAAAACTCGAATCTTTAAGTCAAAAGTTAAGTACCTAACTTAATTTTCACGACATTTAGGACGATGGATCTAGCGTGAATTAAACACTAAAATATACAAAAATAATAAACTTTATTTCAATTAACACAATAATTGATATGTTCAATACTTTATTTACATTTTTAACGTTTTATAATGATGTTACCAGCATACAACTACTTAATGCACAGTTAAAAAAATGTAACATTCTAAAGCGAAATACAATGCGTAAATATATTTCATTATTATTGTAAAGTCAAAAACATTTTAAACATAAAATAAATGCAACAATATCCTAAACTACAAAAGTTTACATAATTAAATCACCTATTACTTATTTTAATCACCTTACACTCAGTTAATGGACGAAAATATTCACGAGTAAGTACTTATATATATTTTAGATAAAATAAATTCAGAAGACAATTATTATAATAAGTCAATTATGAATTAAAAACAATTAAAAACATTATACAGCCTGATTATATTACGTTAACTTAGTACGTATATATATATGTATTATCTAGATATCAAAATAAAAGGTTTAAAATTATAGGGTTATAAATCTCAAATTTTTATGGAAAAGAAAGTCCATAAAAGTTCCTGGACGAATTCCTACAAAATACACATAAAATATTACGATATAAAAATCATGAAATAATACAATTCTGATGAAAAGTTACCACCTGCAAGTATCTCTGGAGAGTTGTGGAAGCGTAGCTTATTTCTGAATCTCTACCACAGAATAACAATACAGATGACTGTTTCCGTATGGCCTATCACACATGGCTAGCAAATTTAGCCATATGACATTTCGTTTCGAATAGAATGGAACGAAATTAAAATAAAATGCTAAATTGATCACGTGACTCGCGCAACTGTCATTATGTAATTTTTGCATTGCCATTTGAGTAGTTAATCGATTGGAAAGGAGGCCGGCAGAATCCCATACATGTCTGGGCCAAAAACGTTACAGCAATGATTCTTGTGTTATTAAATAGGCAAAGAACTTACATTTATGTAACAAGAAGATTTTTTTTATATTCTATGGGAATCAAGAGGAAAAAAATATTTTGATAGACTTAGGTTAGGATGAAAATAATGTACTCTGAGAACCATTACTAAGACGAAAAGGTCTACATTGGCTTTCTCCACGGATTTGTTTATCTGTGGAGACACATACGTCATATGTATAATAATGTTAAGAGTTGATACTGCAGTCAAGTAGGTACTAACTGGTTACTTAACTGGTTAGTAGCGATACCACAATTAACACAATTCATCGTCCTATCGTTGAGCGAAATCGGTGTCCAAGAAAACAAGCAGAGGTCGTTCGCAATAGAAAACGTAATCGAAGTTCAAAATCTAAAGTCCTTAAACATAGAGTAAAAATCATGAAAACACATCCGTAAGCGCACAAGTACAAAACGAATCTGTGTTGGTCTGTGAACGAATGACGTATGAATTATGAAATGTGAATGACAATTGAGAAATGACAATGACAACTGACAGTTATTTTTTAAAGTTCGAAATCCATAGACACTACGCAAAATCTATAATTCATAAAATATCGTCGTTGTTGTCTAAAATCGTTATTAATCTGTGCTATTTATATTACAAATAATATTTTTATGAAATTCCTATGAACATTATATCACATTAATCGCAAAAACGCTGAATTATTTATTATTTTCATTACTCTCAAAATGCCTAGAACCCAGAGCCACGAACCAAGGACAAAAAAGACTTTAGAATATGGCAATAAATAGTTTTATTTTATGCAATAGTACGAATGATTATGAATCATGATTTTAGCACATTCCCATAGAAAGTTACTAAAACTTATAGTGATATAGAATCAGAAAAAAATCTACTATTTTTTGGTATAAATGGGGTTCCAGTAACAATTTGGCCCATTTTGGCCGACCTCCTTTGTCATATTGTTACGGGCCGGCCCCTTTTCCTAGCACTTCGCGAGCAGGGGGGCTATTCACGTTACGTGTCAGCTACATTTCGTGATGTGATATGTTTAAAAGGTGATGGTATTTACGTACATAAGCAGACGATATTGAATTCAAAACATTTTTGGCGAACACTGAAAAATTAATTTTAAAACAATTGACATAGAGCGTAAAATTGAATGTAGTTCAAAACGCCATATTGATCGACAGTTCCAAGATTGATCAAAGTCGAGCATTGAATTTCCTATGATGAATACATTCAATTTTACACTCTAAGCCAATAGGTGTAAAGTTCATTTTTCAGTGTTAATGTTTTATTTTTCTTGTTTCACATTACTGAGTGTGTGAAAACGTTACGAGAATGTCATAGCTGGTCTATAATACCAGTAGTAGTGTTGTGGGAGGGTGCTGCACTGTCTACAGCTCGTCCCTGGCTCTCTTCCGCCGGAGAGCCAGGTCGTCGTGCTGGAACCACGTGGCGTACACCCGCAGCGGCTCGGGCGAGGAGTGGCGGTGGAAGGAGACGGGCCGGTCCCGCGCCAGCACTTCGCGAGCTGGTCTATAATACCAGTAGTAGTGTTGTGGGAGGGTGCTGCACTGTCTACAGCTCGTCCCTGGCTCTCTTCCGCCGGAGAGCCAGGTCGTCGTGCTGGAACCACGTGGCGTACACCCGCAGCGGCTCGGGCGAGGAGTGGCGGTGGAAGGAGACGGGCCGGTCCCGCGCCAGCACTTCGCGAGCTGGTCTATAATACCAGTAGTAGTGTTGTGGGAGGGTGCTGCACTGTCTACAGCTCGTCCCTGGCTCTCTTCCGCCGGAGAGCCAGGTCGTCGTGCTGGAACCACGTGGCGTACACCCGCAGCGGCTCGGGCGAGGAGTGGCGGTGGAAGGAGACGGGCCGGTCCCGCGCCAGCACTTCGCGAGCTGGTCTATAATACCAGTAGTAGTGTTGTGGGAGGGTGCTGCACTGTCTACAGCTCGTCCCTGGCTCTCTTCCGCCGCAGAGCCAGGTCGTCGTGCTGGAACCACGTGGCGTACACCCGCAGCGGCTCGGGCGAGGAGTGGCGGTGGAAGGAGACGGGCCGGTCCCGCGCCAGCACTTCGCGAGCTGGTCTATAATACCAGTAGTAGTGTTGTGGGAGGGTGCTGCACTGTCTACAGCTCGTCCCTGGCTCTCTTCCGCCGGAGAGCCAGGTCGTCGTGCTGGAACCACGTGGCGTACACCCGCAGCGGCTCGGGCGAGGAGTGGCGGTGGAAGGAGACGGGCCGGTCCCGCGCCAGCACTTCGCGAGCTGGTCTATAATACCAGTAGTAGTGTTGTGGGAGGGTGCTGCACTGTCTACAGCTCGTCCCTGGCTCTCTTCCGCCGGAGAGCCAGGTCGTCGTGCTGGAACCACGTGGCGTACACCCGCAGCGGCTCGGGCGAGGAGTGGCGGTGGAAGGAGACGGGCCGGTCCCGCGCCAGCACTTCGCGAGCTGGTCTATAATACCAGTAGTAGTGTTGTGGGAGGGTGCTGCACTGTCTACAGCTCGTCCCTGGCTCTCTTCCGCCGGAGAGCCAGGTCGTCGTGCTGGAACCACGTGGCGTACACCCGCAGCGGCTCGGGCGAGGAGTGGCGGTGGAAGGAGACGGGCCGGTCCCGCGCCAGCACTTCGCGAGCTGGTCTATAATACCAGTAGTAGTGTTGTGGGAGGGTGCTGCACTGTCTACAGCTCGTCCCTGGCTCTCTTCCGCCGGAGAGCCAGGTCGTCGTGCTGGAACCACGTGGCGTACACCCGCAGCGGCTCGGGCGAGGAGTGGCGGTGGAAGGAGACGGGCCGGTCCCGCGCCAGCACTTCGCGAGCTGGTCTATAATACCAGTAGTAGTGTTGTGGGAGGGTGCTGCACTGTCTACAGCTCGTCCCTGGCTCTCCTCCGCCGCAGAGCCAGGTCGTCGTGCTGGAACCACGTGGCGTACACCCGCAGCGGCTCGGGCGAGGAGTGGCGGTGGAAGGAGACGGGCCGGTCCCGCGCCAGCACTTCGCGAGCTGGTCTATAATACCAGTAGTAGTGTTGTGGGAGAGTGCTGCACTGTCTACAGCTCGTCCCTGGCTCTCTTCCGCCGGAGAGCCAGGTCGTCGTGCTGGAACCACGTGGCGTACACCCGCAGCGGCTCGGGCGAGGAGTGGCGGTGGAAGGAGACGGGCCGGTCCCGCGCCAGCACTTCGCGAGCTGGTCTATAATACCAGTAGTAGTGTTGTGGGAGGGTGCTGCACTGTCTACAGCTCGTCCCTGGCTCTCTTCCGCCGGAGAGCCAGGTCGTCGTGCTGGAACCACGTGGCGTACACCCGCAGCGGCTCGGGCGAGGAGTGGCGGTGGAAGGAGACGGGCCGGTCCCGCGCCAGCACTTCGCGAGCTGGTCTATAATACCAGTAGTAGTGTTGTGGGAGGGTGCTGCACTGTCTACAGCTCGTCCCTGGCTCTCTTCCGCCGGAGAGCCAGGTCGTCGTGCTGGAACCACGTGGCGTACACCCGCAGCGGCTCGGGCGAGGAGTGGCGGTGGAAGGAGACGGGCCGGTCCCGCGCCAGCACTTCGCGCGCGTAGTCTTGAGGACGAGCCTGTCACAATCATAATGATCAAAATATAAAAGGGATAATATATCAACAACACAGGACATAAATTAGTGTGCAAGTGTCCAACGGAACTGCAATTTCATAACACCATAAATACTAGTAGCAGGATTGACTCGAGGACCAGGCATTGGGTACATCTAGCAGAAGCTTAAAATGCTAATTGCAAAAAATCCTGCCTTAATCATTCCCTGACTTCACATCAAGCCAAAACTATCCAGGTCTTGAAAGTTGAAACTTTTGAAAAAGAGTCAAGTCTCGTCGGGGTCACCACTTGGACATTACCTGGTGGAACAAAGGCGAATGTGTGAGCGAGATGTTCAGGCGGTGCATCGCGCACGCGCCCAGCGCCATGTCGTCGGGCGCGGAGGGCGAGCCGCAGGCGCACGCGCGCATCGCACGCGCCGCGCCCACGCTCAGCACCGTGCCACCCCCGCCCGTGATGTAGTCGTAGCCTGTACACACACAATACATTACGAACCACGGAACTGCGAGCCAGCATTATGTGGATCTTGATATCTAGTAAATTCCAAAGAAACCTACGAAAATCCCGCGATAAAAAAACTGTTTAAAGTCCGGTCGCGGAGCAGGAAGAATTTCGTACAATGACCTCTTTACCTACTGACAGTGGTCACAAACATTTTTCTATTAAGTGCGGTTTAGATGAAATATTTGAAGGAGAAAAAAAATTACTAGCTTATTAAATAAATTATTTGTTTTTATTTAAGTATGAAAACAGTTATAATAATCCCGTTATATTTACTTAGTACATAGAAATAAAAAAAATGAAAATTCAGAAATTAGAATCCGATTTCTCTGTATCGGAGTAACTACTTTCCGACGACGTTTACGTTCGCAGGTAAAAGGTTTAAAATCTCTGAGGACGGCGGTCATTGCATCTGTACGAGCGTGACGCATTATTTTGACGCGGCAGTGACAGAGATAGGTATAGTAACAGGTTAATGTACGAAATTCTTCGTGTTCCGCGACCGGACTTTAGTTGCAGCGTTAAGAGACCTAAAGAGACCTAAACATACACACATACACACTATATTATTATTCTTCACCATTACTTAAAGTTTACCTTTAGCAGCCGTTTCCTTCTTGCCGTACCCGTAGCCATATCTCTCGCCCAGTACAGTGACGTCAGAACCGCCCCGGTAGCAGCTCAGCACTTCGCACAGCCGTTGAACGCTACAAATACAATTAAACTAAACATTTTATAACTTTTGTCATGAACCATTCATGCTGATAAGCGAATTAACGTAACCGGACAAATTAATTAATTATTCCGTAGTATCAGATATTATGTCTATATGAATTTTGGCAGATTGCACTGCAGTACCATACCATACTTCCATAAATTTTTTCGTTTGTACAATATGCATGTTGACTAAGTTATTAAATGTGGAAATCTCACCCAAGTATAGTGTCATCGTCTGCTAGGAATATCCACTTGATATGCGGCATGTCTTCCACTCTCTTGAGGACTTCTTTCAATATGGTGATAGTTTTCAGACAATGGCCCGTCTTTGTGTTTGGCACCTTTACATCTAGCGCCGGGAGCTCAGGGTCTGGGGCAAAAATACTGTTTGATTTTTCGGTATATTGAGCATCCAGTAAGAAAACGCCCTTCTTTCAGTCCTGCTCATTCATTGATATAGATAGATATACAAGTGACTTTTAAACTTAATATTAAACATTAGCCTAATCTGGACAGAATGTTTTGCATAACAAACCAGCTTAGCTGTTCAGCGCGGTAATGATCTTGGCACCAGTATGGTCAGGCAGGACTTGAATAGTTATTAGTATAATTAAGCAATAGGTTTAAATATTTCAATGTTAAAAATGTGTGATGTCCAGTAGAGGTACTCTAAATTATTTATATCACTTACCATCCTTGTCGCTGAAGAACTGCAGATGGGTGACGTGTTTGCCCCACGTCTTCTTGACAACGCGCGCCCTGGTGGCGTGGAAGCCAGTCCACGTCTTCACCGCGAAGTATATCGACTCCTCAGGTATGGGACTGCCCTGCCATGAACGAAACATTCAGAAAATTTCATGGTCCGCCTGCACGAATACCACCACAGGCACACATCTTGCCGTAACATTACTAGCTACAAAGGAAGCATCTAGTGTAAAGGTCACTGTAAACGGCGACATAATCACGTCTCAGGAGGAAGAAGGACGTCGTGAGCGAGGCAATTCTTAGATGGTTGACAATTGATGGATACAATCCAACAAACTCGCACGAAACGTTTTTCGTCCACGTTTCTGATACGTAGGTACCTCTAGTGGAACGGTCTTCCAGCCTTCGTGTTCCCAGCCACGTACAATCTGGCATTCAGAGAGTGAATAGGCATTTTCTAGGCAAGCGCGCTCCACCAAAGACCTCATCATTGCTTTCCATTAGGCATGATTTTCGAGCGCAAGCCTATATACGATAAAAAGGAATATCAAACTTTTCAAAAAAGGAATAAAAGTTGTCGTCAACTCACACATATGTCAAATTGTCTGGGATATGTGGCACAGTTGTCCCCCGATACAACGCAGAAGCTCAGGTCTGGGGTCAGCAAGGGTCCAGGGTTGTCCCTCTTCCCGTAGACCAACTGGGCCAATTCGAACGCGGGGTCGATTGAGAAGTCTGCCTCCAACTTGCGGTCGTCGTTCTCAATTTGGTATAAAAGACTGATGACGAAGATTTATATTTTACAAAAATAAAGAAAGAGAGGATTTTCCTTTCAGAGAATTTCGCTTAAATACCATTACCTATCCATCAGTTCGACCCTCATAGCGAAGCCGGTAGCAAAGTGAGGATACACAAACCCACCGTCCTCTTCCAGTTCCTCGTAAAACGTGAAGTGGTGAATAATAGTTGGTTCGTCGTCACTGAGGGGGTAGCCGATCCACATTGTATCCTAAAAAAGTATTAAAATTTAAAGCAAGAACCTTTCTACTAAAAATGCAGGTCACTTTCAGTCAGGCCACAAAGCAAAACTGTCGGGAAAATGGTTCAAAGAGGTCAAGCAAATAGATTCCGATTTTTGACTAGAATAGGACATTCCTACTTTCTTGCCTATAAAACCACATTACATTGAATTTATTATCCATGCTTTGGGCTATGGGAGCTCTGCAGGCTGTTAAGTTTCAAGGAGTACTCTTACCTTTTGCTGATCAGCAGCGGCTAAAGCTTCGAACAGCTTGGCGCATCGCACCGCTGTGTGTGGTTCCAGCAGCAGTATCCATCGCACGTCGCTGCCTTTGTACTTCGTGACCAGTGGCCTCAGAAGTGGGATGATTGTCCACGCGCCAGGGTATGGGAACTCCTCGTGGGTAATATGGACGGTTGGCGTTTGCTATTTCAGTTGAGAAAAGAGAGATTATAATTATGGAGTAGAGATAAAATCTAAATTAGAATCCTCTATATACACGATTTCCGAGAACAAAATATTTTGGCTTCGAGGACTACACACCATTTTTCATTGTTATGTATAAGAAAAAATTAGGAGTATCTACCTAACAAGTCTATATTCGTATGTACAGACATTATTAAAAGACTGGCGTGAAAATTCTGAGAAAAACAAATGAAGAAAAAGATGAATGGATCGAATATGGACCGATCAGAAAGCGCAAACTTGTATAGGAACAAAATCCCCAGAAATCTTTCGCTATCCCCAGAAGCCAATTTTAGTTTATCGAACAGGTGAAAAAACATGTAATTAGGAACGGTTTTTGTTTGGGGTTCATTCATTTATATTATGCGCAGATAAGTGGCATCTATACCTGTTCTATGTCTATCACTTGGTTCTGAATATCCTGCTTGAGTCGCCTCGCTACGCTCGCGTGGTAGGGCTCTGGCTGGCTGACTATTGTGAACACCACATTTTTTGACCCTGTAACAATTTGGCCTGTTATAACATAGTTAATACTGATATGCGTTCTGTTATTGGAATAAAGTGACGCGTCTTTATTCCAAAACATACACTCAACAAAGTTCTTTGAAAATCAGTTTTTGCGGAAACCAACTTACTTTATAATAGGAGGAATGTCTATCTGCCTGCCTGCCTGTTAAAACATTAAAATGCTGGCAGCATTCTAGCATTTCACAGTTCAGTAATTTTTTCATGACCTGAACTTATCTAGAAATGAACGGCCCTACACGTGTTTACGCTTACACGTGGAAAGAATTATGAAGTGGAGGGGCGTTCATTTTTAAATTAGACTTTTACCTACCACTAAATTGCATCAATAAACTGGGAAAATACTCGAATAATTTTGAAAAGAGATACATTGAATACATACGGTTCACTTCAATGAACCATCTATCCTACACCCAGATAACATTCGATTTTTGGGGTAAATAAATTTAGCGCATTGGGGTATCTCAATATTACCTGTGGAAAGAGATAGCGCTATTTCTATCCTAATGACTAGTCTTGCTTTCCCTTTCCACAATACGGGATGACAATGACAGCAGCCCCGGTATCAAATTATGATGTATGTTATGATGTATGGCGCCACACGGCGCCGGCGACAATCAATCACGGGTCGTCAGGTTTCACGCGTCATACAGATTAATCCCATACATTAATTTAGAATCAACGGGATCTGTTCCTAACCCGAGTACAGACTATATAAATCGAACATATATCATGTGGTAAGCCTGCTTATTATAGCGAGATAAGATTTGATTATCATTTTAAGTGAACTAATAATAATAGTACCTACCCCAAAGCTTATGGCAGTAATTCAATTGTGGGAATAGCAGTAATTTTACCTCACTAACATGTTTAGTTACAAATAAAATTGTGCTCAAACTTTGGAAAATTGTTCGACAATCGACTATTTTGTGACTAATGCCGGTTCTTAATATCTATGTTCTATTTACCCTTCTAGAGATATCAATGTGAGACAACAACAACATACAAGTTATATCAAATTTCTATCTTTATAGTAAGGCAAACCATGGATAGACTGAATATTGGGAACCGTCTTTACTCATGTGTAACTCGATACTCGTACTAATTTCTTAAAACATGCACACTGAAATAAATATTTCATTATAACATGATACTGCTTTGTCCTGCAATTTAACTGACAGCTTACCTACTTTGTCTCATTAGCTTACAGTCACGCAAAGGAACAAACCTATTATTATCGTGATAAGATGACATGTCTTTTTCAAAGATTCCCAAAAAACAATCGGCAATAACGAAAAAGATCGGCAGCTCTATCCAAATGTTTTAGCGTCGATCGTTGCGGAAACTCTGATCGACCGAACCAATGATGTTCTATGGTTAGAGATTGCAAATCAAATGTAAAAATTGCAACAATTACATACATATTTTGTATTGCGTTCGAATGTGATGTAAAAGCAAATCGCCTCGCACACCCAAAAACGTCATTCGATTGATGCTATGCAGTATGCCCAGCTTACATCTTCGCGAGTTCGCAATAGTGGAAACAGAAGAGACGAGCGTCTCTTCTTGTCTATGCTTTCGTGGAAACCAGCCCTAAAATACGCATTTTTTTTAATTTACATTACGTTACAAGTTGAACTAGACTGGCCAATTCAGGTGTACAATGTACATTGTACATGCCTGCACTGTATGGCGCATAATTTGATGATAATTTGTCATCCCAAAGGAACGCGGCGTATTGATGTGTTTACCGGCTACCTGCCAATAACCCGAACAACAAGATTATCGTCAAATTATGATGAATAGGGCACGCGCCGCGCCGGGGGACCATCAATCATTTCGCTGGTTTTACGTGTCATGCAAATTACGATGGTTATAATAATATTACGAGCATATTTCAAAATTGAACTAAAAATTAAAATATTAAAGACCGTCATCGCAAATTCAATCCAAGAAAACTGAATCTCCACTAATAAGACCAAGATATCTATAAGGAGGAATAAACATTAGTTTATTCGTATCCAGAACATTTAGTAAGATTTGATATCCATATCATGGGAGTGCACAAAATGAAAATACAACTAGTACGCCATCCTGAACCATCCGTTATTTTGAATTTGGAACGACATCACTGAGCTCGACTCGTTATAATTTGTCATTCTATGAACTAAACGTACCTACCTATAATATGTACATTTCATTCCAATCGGTTGAGAATAGCTGACGCAATTTGTATAAAGTTAGAATATTTGATTTACGTCAATACTTGGTCACTCCAGGAAACAGTTACGGAACATTTTTTGAAAAAATAAAACAAGTGCCAAGTTTCTTGCACGTTCTTTTCGGTGTATAAAAGCTTTCCGGACGTAGCTTTAGAGTTTCCATAAGTGCCTGTAAGTTATGTCTGTGTGAAAGAATTAACGTTTGGATTTGGTTCAGTGTTTGTAACCTAACTCCTCCGAAGCTGGACCGAATTTTATGAATTTTTTTGAATGAAATTATGATGAATAGGGGCACGCGCCGCGCCGGGGGACCATCAATCATTTCGCTGGTTTTACGTGTCATGCAAATTACGCAGCTTATAATAATATTACGAGCATATTTCAAAATTGAACTAAAAATTTAAATATTAAAGACCGTCATCGCAAATTCAATCCAAGAAAACTGAATCTCCACTAATAAGACCAAGATATCTATAAGGAGGAATAAACATTAGTTTATTCGTATCCAGAACATTTAGTAAGATTTGATATCCATATCATGGGAGTGCACAAAATGAAAATACAACTAGTACGCCATCCTGGACCATCCGTTATTTTGAATTTGGAACGACATCACTGAGCTCGACTCGTTATAATTTGTCATTCTATGAACTAAACGTACCTACCTATAATATGTACATTTAATTCCAATCGGTTGAGAATAGCTGACGCAATTTGTATAAAGTTAGAATATTTGATTTACGTCAATACTTGGTCACTCCAGGAAACAGTTACGGAACATTTTTTGAAAAAATAAAACAAGTGCCAAGTTTCTTGCACGTTCTTTTCGGTGTATAAAAGCTTTCCGGACGTAGCTTTAGAGTTTCCATAAGTGCCTGTAAGTTATGTCTGTGTGAAAGAATTAACGTTTGGATTTGGTTCAGTGTTTGTAACCTAACTCCTCCGAAGCTGGACCGAATTTTATGAAATTTTTTTGTCTACATTTTACTGAATCCTACCTACTGGTCTGAGAACAGGACGTACCTAATCTATTTTTAATAGTCGTCTTAATCTAGTTTTCCCAGTCACCTAGTTAAATACATGTATCCAATTTTCTATCATCAATTTTGCAAGACGCAAGACTTCTTCTGCATCATGTATGTACACGAAAACCGTTCAATATTCACCAGCTACTTAATAACTTCAAACCGCGTTCGATGCAATATGAAGTTGCGCGAAAGATTTATGGCGAAGAAACTTTGCGTGTGCAACTTGTGACGGGGAGTCAATAAAATTTTGCCACCTTACAACTCGAAAGCAAAGTCGATGTAGAAAATGATGCATGTTTAAAATTTTGTGTGGTTATGTCATATGAATTGACTAGATTTTCTAAGAAGATAGAGGCATGCAAGAGTAGCATGTGGTGTACTTTTTTCAAGCTTTTTCAAGCATTTTGTAAACACGTGTAAATTTTTGGAACTTTTATCGAGGCATATTATTGGAAAGATACGACATGTTTCGATAAAAACCTTCGATAAATATGGTAGTGTCTGTCAAGTCTGGTCTGCATTATTCTGGAGTTGTAAAGTCAAATTGGAAATAGATGCAGGAATACTTTTTGCCTCTCAACCTCTCAACTTGAGAAAACTTCTGACAGGAGATATTACAAATAGCTTTAGGAGATATTGGAACTGAGTAAAGTAATTGGATCGATTGACGAAGTAAGCATCTTTAATCAAGGCATAAAATAATGTTAAATTCAAGTTAAATTACTTTTCTCAAACCTGCTTGGAAATTTGAGCATTATTTTGACAACCTTCTTCGAGATAAATTGAGTTTGCTGTACCGGCCAATCAGCGATCCATTCACAGAAAAAAGAAAAGTGCTCTGTGGATCCATTTCTGTCGTGGTGTAGTGGTCCAACCTGTAACCATGGACTAACGCCACGGCATAAAGATTACGATTACTCTACAATATTTGTCTTTTACGTTACCGTAAACTAACACCTGCTCCAATCCAATAACAACCTCCATTTACCTCGCACAACCGTTTATCAAATTATGAGGGTAGATTGCTTATCGCAAATCCATTGCGGAAAATCGATCGCGCCTCCTCATGATTGAGTACTGGCGTCGCATTATCGCTTGTGAAATTAGCCAGTTCGACGACTTATCTCGAATCCATTATATCAAGGTAACGCCTTGAAATACTGCGATCACACTTTAATGTGTCGCTTTTCAACCCACCAAAACGGTGCAGCTATCGTACAGTTCAGAGCCTCAAATGTTATTAAAAGCACGCCCGTCAACATCAGGTCGTGTTCTAAATTAAAAATCCTCGTTTCCAAATTACATCAAACGTGATTTCTAGGAGCCAGATTTATACCAAGGAGAACCGACAAAAAACGATGTAGTTATGATCATAAAACAGCAAAACAACCACAAATGAGCTTTTATTTTAAGGTGCAAGAGAACCGATCTTTTCGCTTCACTACCCGTGTTAAAATAGCGAGTATTATACACAATAATTTAGAGACAAGCAAGATTCACCTAATGTTAAGTGGCATGGGCGTACAAAAATGATGCAGTGTATTCCACGACTTAGTATTTCAAGATCATATGATGCACTAGACTGCTTTCATCACCCTGAGACGTCTTATTTGCCCAGTAACCACGTCGGCTTATAGTGCCATTCAAACAGATACACAGTCATACACTACTGCTTGACGGTAGAATAACTGGCACCTACCTGCCTACCTGCACGGAGTCCGTAAGAAGAATCCTACCACCCGTAGAAAAGAAGTAGTATGTTCGCAGATAATTGTCCAAGCAAATACGAAATATGTACTATCGAGGCATTGATATAGTGGACCCCAATACCTACAAATGTCTCTCTCACCCCTAATGAACTATAAAATGGCTATACCGTGTCCTCAGGTGATCTTTTCCATTATTCATGGGAGAGGCACTGGGCGCCTGGAGTTCGCGAATTTATTTGGCTCGGCTTTCGCTCTCGAGTCTCAGAGATAGGAGATAGGCCACTCAGAGTCGCGGGTACTCGGATAAAGAGATTGAGCTTAATGCGCCGAGATGGCACGGAGTAATAGAGTGCCTCGAGTTTTATTGCTTGTTCGATTTTGGATTTGTTTTTCGTGGGTCGTGACGAATACAGAGTCAATTTAAAGTTGAATTAAGTTTCCAACGTCGTACTTATATAAAAGGGTACCTAACTCTATTACCTAGGACAGGTAATAGAGTTAGGTAGAAACAACTTCGACAAGGAAGCTGACAGAAGAATTCAGCTGGGATGGGCAGCATTTGGAAAACTGCGTCAAGTCTTCAACTCGCCGATACCCCAATGCCTAAAGACAAAAGTCTTCAACGCCTGCGTCTTGCCGGTCATGACATACGGAGCAGAAACGTGGACACTCACAGTAGGCCTTGTCCACAAGTTCAAAGTCGCTCAGCGTGCTATGGAGAGGGCTATGTTGGGTGTTTCTCTGAAGGATAGAATCCGCAACGAGGACATCCGTAGGAGAACCAAGGTTACCGACATAGCCCAACGGATTAGCAAGTTGAAGTGGCAGTGGGCGGGCCATATCTGTCGCAGAACCGACGGCCGTTGGGGCAGACGTGTTCTGGAGTGGAGACCGCGTACCGGTAAGCGCAGCGTAGGACGACCTCCTGCCCGCTGGACCGATGACCTAAAGAAGGTCGCTGGTAGCGGGTGGATGAGGAAGGCGGAGGACCGTGTGTGGTGGCGCGCTCTCGGAAAGGCCTATATCCAGCAGTGGATATCAATAGGCTGATTAAGAAGATTAAGATATAAAAGGGTCGGGTTGACGTGGAAACCCAATCTCGTCTAAATAATAATTAGAGTTTGAAGCTTTTACATTGTCTGATTGTGTGGTATTTGAAGGTCGCCCACTTTTCACTAATTTTGTTACTTCTTCTGCTGCTGATTTCTCTCTCTCTCACGTGGGCGAAGTCGCAGGCAAAAGCAAGTTACTAATTAAATTAACGATAAATTAACTATCTCATCCGTTACCGACTTACTCCATAATTCGTTCGTTATACTCGTGTATTGCTGCTAAGAAAAATACCTATTTCTTTGGTGGCTTCGATAGTGGAAACTTCTTAAAAGAAACTTGACTTAAAATTCTAGGAACCCACTTATTGATCCTATTCCCATACTGAAATCGATGCATCCATCAAAAACGAAAGCTAGAAGCAAATGGAATTTAAAAATATCCTAAACCTGATGCAAATTCGGAAACAATTCGCCAAGTCTAAGACGTCCTTGCTTCTTTAGGTCCCCGCTTCTAGCGAGACAAATATTTAAATGGGACTAGACCTTTCCTTTTATCAGATTTAAGTTTCAGCGTTTTTTGTGCGAGGTTCGTAGAATGCATTCTCTCATGCGGAAAGCTCGCCACTCATTCATTGTTGAACTACATAATATAGCTATGAAATTTCCAAGTGGGAGTCGGCGCTCTCGCGCAGAGGGTTCCGTACCGCAATATTACCATGGTAATTTTACGCCAAAACGCTGCTGCTGCAGTGCGAGCTGGAAAATTGCACGTAATTAAGTACCTTTCAACAGCAAGTGATATTTACAGGCCTGAAATCTATCTCCATCCAAACTTTACATAAGCTCAGAAATGTCGGACACAACCCAAGGATTCAAACCCTATTAGGAGGCGGAATTTTGAAACCTTGTGACTTTCAGTTCTTAGTACTGTGGTTACAACTTCCAGTAATTTTGTCAATTTTTGTCCAGTTTTGGGTACTTATCTGATTTTTGAGTTTATAGCTCACAAATCTACACTTGCTATGTCAAATTAGCGGGTTTAGGCGTCTTTGCTCCAATTGTCGTGCCTAAAAAAGATTCACACCAATTAATAACATGTCCCAGTAGCAATCAACTTTGCATAGGTACCTGGACATAAACAGGCGATTTCCAAAAACCATTAATACTTAAAAAGCACATGAGAGCATTTTCATATTTCATAGTTGCAATGATAAAAATGGCAGAGGCTTCATCAAATATTCCATCGCTCCGATGGAATCAATTTGACTCGATTTTGCTGAAACTCTTTCAGCTGAATCGCGGATTGAGTGCAAATAGTATACTGGAGCATTAATAATTCGGCGCTTTCGAACCAAATGGTTGGATTCCGTCTAAGCCCCGTGGGATTTAGACGATCCGTTGGTTTAGCAGGTCACCTAAGGACACTGAAACATCTTGTTTTTGAAATACACCGACTAGCTCATAGATATTAACTTCACTTGCCGTAAAAACCAGTTAACTACGGAGTATTTTGCTGTAAAGTAAGTAAAAGGTTTTTCCAGACTACAAGTTAGTACTTGACTAAAATCTCACTAAAACGATTGGAAGGGATTAGTTACTACTATCGTTTGCTACACAGTATCGCACCGGAATGCTAAATCCCTTAGCAGTGCAACTTTCCCAATTTTCTTAAGTTTGGTAGGGTATGAAAATGCCACAACTTATTTATTGAGTATTTAAAGCTCTTTTCAAACTACGCTATAATATAATAGTATATTATAGCATATAGTTCATAGCACAACAATATCGCGCACCTAGTAATCTGTGCGCGCACCATACATTATTATGGACACGTTCACACTTCACTGTACTATACATATATTATTGGTATTGTATGGTGCGCGATATTGTTGTGCTATGAACTATATGCTATATGTATATCTATATATATAAAAGAATGAGGCATTTTGGTGATTTTGGTTGTTCCAAGGATTCCGCCAAAACTATAGGTCGTAGAGATCTGAAATTTGGGACCTAGGTAGATATTAGGTCATGAATTCGTACTAAGACGGGGATTCCAGAAATTCAAATTGTAAGGGGTAAAAACCGTTGGTTTTTTGGATTTCCCCATACAAAAGTGAAATTTTTTTCGTTGTTCCAGGAATTCCCGAAAAGCTACAAGTCGTAGGGATCTGAAATTTGGTACCTAGGTAGATATTAGGTCATGAATTCGTACTAAGACGGGGATTCCAGAAATTCAAATTGTAAGGGGTAAAAACCGTTGGTTTTTTGGATTTCCCCATACAAAAGTAAAATTTTTTTCGTTGTTCCAGGAATTCCCGAAAAGCTACAAGTCGTAGAGATCTGAAATTTGGTACCTAGGTTGATATTAGGTCATGAATTCGTACTAAGACGGGGATTCCAGAAATTCAAATTTTAAGGGGAAAAAACCGTTGGTTTTAGGGATTTCTCCATACAAAAGTGTAATTTTTTTCGTTGTTCCAGGGATTCCCGAAAAACTTAAAGTCGTAGAGATCTGAAATTTGGTACCTAGGTTTATATTATTTCAAGAATTCGTACTAAGACGGGGATTCCAGAAATTCAAATTTTAAGGGGAAAAAACCGTTGGTTTTAGGGATTTCTCCATACAAAAGTGTAATTTTTTTCGTTGTTCCAGGGATTCCCGAAAAACTAAAAGTCGTAGAGATCTGAAATTTGGTACCTAGGTTGATATTAGGTCATGAATTCGTACTAAGACGGGGATTCCAGAAATTCAAATTGGAAGGGATAAAAATCCTACTTTTAAGGGATTTTCCCATACAAAAGTGTAATTTTTGCGTTGTTCCAGGGATTCCAGCGAAATTAAAAGTCGTAGAGATCTGAAATTTGGTACCTAGGTTGGTATTAGGTATATCATGAATTCGTATTCAGAAAGGGATTTTCGAGATTCAAATTTTGAGGACGAAAAATTTTGAATTTTTTGGCCGCCATTTTGAACTTTTTTGTTACTGGGCCGATTGCTTTGAAAATCGATATTTGACTATGGCAGAAAGCATAGAGACGGAATTTGTGGTCAAAATTTAAAAAATAGGCCGCCATTTTGAACTTTTTTGTAACTGGGCCGATTGCTTTGAAAATCGATATTTAACTATGGCAGCAAGCATAAAGAAGGAATTTGTGGTCAATATTTAAAAAAGTGGCCGCCATTTTGAACTTTTTAGTTACTGGGCTGATTGCTTTGAAAATCGATATTTGACTATGGCAGCAAGCATAGAGAAGGAATTTGTGGTCAAAATATAAAAAAGTGGCCGCCATTTTGAACTTTTTTGTTACTGGGCCGATTGCTTTGAAAATCGATATTTGACTATGGCAGCAAGCATAGAGAAGGAATTTGTGGTCAAAATTTAAAAAAGTGGCCGCCATTTTGAACTTTTTTGTTACTGGGCCGATTGCTTTGAAAATGGATATTTGACTATGGCAGCAAGCATAGAGAAGGAATTTGTGGTCAAAATTTAAAAAAGTGGCCGCCATTTTGAACTTTTTTGTTACTGGGCAGATTGCTTTGAAAATCGATATTTGACTATGGCAGCAAGCATAGAGAAGGAATTTGTGGTCAAAATTTAAAAAAGTGGCCGCCATTTTGAACTTTTTTGTTACTGGGCCGATTGCTTTGAAAATGGATATTTGACTATGGCAGCAAGCATAGAGAAGGAATTTGTGGTCAAAATTTAAAAAAGTGGCCGCCATTTTGAACTTTTTAGTTACTGGGCTGATTGCTTTGAAAATCGATATTTGACTATGGCAGCAAGCATAGAGAAGGAATTTGTGGTCAAAATATAAAAAAGTGGCCGCCATTTTGAACTTTTTTGTTACTGGGCCGATTGCTTTGAAAATCGATATTTGACTATGGCAGCAAGCATAGAGAAGGAATTTGTGGTCAAAATTTAAAAAAGTGGCCGCCATTTTGAACTTTTTTGTTACTGGGCCGATTGCTTTGAAAATGGATATTTGACTATGGCAGCAAGCATAGAGAAGGAATTTGTGGTCAAAATTTAAAAAAGTGGCCGCCATTTTGAACTTTTTTGTTACTGGGCAGATTGCTTTGAAAATCGATATTTGACTATGGCAGCAAGCATAGAGAAGGAATTTGTGGTCAAAATTTAAAAAAGTGGCCGCCATTTTGAACTTTTTTGTTACTGGGCCGATTGCTTTGAAAATCGATATTTGACAATGGCAGCAAGCAAAGAGAAAGAATTTGTAGTCAACATTTTAAAAAGTGGCCGCCATTTTGAACTTTTTTGTTACTGGGCCGATTGTTTTCAAAATTGATATCTGATTATCGCAGCGAGCATAGAAAAGGAATTTTTGGTAAAAATTTAAAAGAATTGGCCACAATTTTGTACTTATATGTCTTACCATGGTAGCAAGCAACCACGGCCGGATGGACGAACGGACGGTGGAGTCTTAGTAAGAGCTTTTACCCTTTGGGTACGGAACCCTAAAAATGGCCACCATATTTAACTTTTTTGTGACGATCGAATTTTTCAAAATCAATATGTGACTATTACCAGGAAGCAAGAGAAAATTTTGTGGGCAAAATGGTGTGTAGTGCAGGAATTTTGGAAATTAAACCACCATAGTAAAGCATAACTCAGAAGTTAACGTGAGCGAAGCCGCGGGCGTTTGCTAGTACTATTATATTATAGTGTAGTGTGAAAAGAGCTAAGGGTAATCCCAGTAGGCAATTCCCTCAAATTCTGAAAAAAATTTTAGAAGATCAAAAATTATTGCCCCCCTACATAATAATAGATTCAAACCAAACAAATCCCTCATCTCATAATAACATTAGTGTAGAAATTGAACAAGAATATTTCCTTTTAAAGTTACAGCATCGGAATACCAATGCAAGCAAATTCCGTAACATAGCCGTTCATAGGAAATACAAATAATTCATCGGTCAAGTACGAGTCGGACTAGCACACGAAGGGTTCCGTAACATCATTATTGCGTAGCGAGATGATGATGCAGAAGCCAGAAGGCTCCTTTACCTACTACCATACTATACAAGTAGAGGTAATAATGGGTCTACTGGATCAACGCCCGAAAACGAGCAAAAAATCACGTTTGTAGTATGGGTGCCCCCTTTGATCTTCATTTTATTCTATTTTTTTTAATATTTGTTGTTGCTAGGGACATTCAATATATTATATTTATGTATATTAGTATGTATGTATATTTATCAGTTGTCTAGTATCCATAACACAAGCTATCGCTTACTTTGGGGCTAGATTGCAATGAGTAAAATGTACCGTATACTTATATTTATATTTTAAAGAAAAAAAAAAGAAATACATCATCTGTGAAAATTTCAGCTGTGTATCTATCGCGGTTCAAAAGATACAGCCTGGTGACAGACGGATAGACGACGAAGTCTCAGTACTCTCAGTAATATAGGGCCCCTTTCTGTCTTTGGGTACGGAACCCTAAAAATTGTCTCGAAATAGGAACCCACTCGAGTGGCCATCACGCATCAATAATTCCAGATCGCCAATGCATCGAATGAGGCTCGGGCTGAGGAGTGCATTCGATAGCGAATACGTAAGGAGCAGGTCGACAATATTATACTGAAGTACTCTATCAAATGATCGATATCTACGATCTTATATATATCTACGGTCAGGCAGCTTGGTATAATACGAAATAGGACGCACAATACCTCTACGTAGAGTTAACGGGCTAAACGGTCATTTAAGCGTTTTTTTGTCACCTGCAGATTTTTAATCTAAATTCGCTCAGAATCAGCAATGCAATCGATTGGAAAATCGATAGAAATTTTTTTCGAAAGTTGCTCCCAAAATCTCCAATTTTTTAATTTCATCGGAAACTACAGTAAGTAGATTTTTTCTTAATTGTGTCGTTAGTAACAAAGTCCAAAAACATTCAGATTTTGTGATAACTGGCCGTAATTTATAGGTAAAACGTCGTTTCTCTGTCATATTAAAGATTATTTACATGAATCAAATCCTTGGGAGTGAATGAACTGCTGTATTATAATTACTAGCTCAACTAGTTTTTAAGAGCTTTTGTGAAGTGGTGATAACCGAAAACAAAACCCGGCTGAGTTTGTTGTGGGCTTCTTCTCAGTGCAGGGCGCGTTGGAACCCTCGTAAACTTAGTTTTAAGTCGACTTGTAGTTATCACCGTACATAATATTATGTAACAAATATTGTTGACGTTTTACAAGTGCCTTGTAAGTTAGGCCTATGTGAAATAAATATATTTTGAATTTTTAAAATTTTTTTGAATATTCTCCCGCAATGCTGCCAATCACGTAACGCATTCGCAGAGCGTGAAGGACGAGAATAAAAACCGTCTACGACCTTAAGTAGTATCTCTACTGGTAGTTTGACAAAGTAGACTGGAGACACGCTAAATTACTTACGATACGTGAGGCTTTAAAACTTCCCCGTCCGTCCCCGGAACTTCTCACATAAAGAACTGAGAACTGCGAACACCTGCATGTTCCGGTGTTCCTTTATAGGTGACTTAAGTTATTGCGCAAAGTATCAAGTAATATACCTGGGAAGTACTTTATAAAGTTCTTTTGAAGTTTGCTTTTTAATGTCGAATGCGATTGCTTCAAAGTCAATAACATTACCTAGAAAGCTTTTGGTCACAGTGACTCTCTTGACGGATACTTTGAAGACAGCATCACTTTTTGTTCCTATCCCATCCTTTCATAGTCTGAATACGATGTTCGTATGTTTGGATTTCAGTTACTCAATCAGGCCCCAAGTATTTAATCAATTTGACTGGATTTTGGAATGGAGATACATACGTTACATTTGGCTTATTAAATATGGGCTACTTTTTATCCCGGAAAATGTCCCGCTTGGTTCCCTCAAGCTTTTAAAGAAACCGATATTTGCTATAGTAATCTATAGCTACCAGGTAATGGTTCTATAACACATGTTATACCTATGTGGCTGATTACTATAAAAAGTTTCCTTAGAAGTGGGTACATCGTAGGTATAAAGTTTGGGAACGGAAGCGGGAACGGGAATTTGTAGAAAACGGAGTCGTGAGCAAAGCCTAAAAATATCATATAGGTTGAAAAAATATGAAAACGCGATAAATCTATAAAAATAGCAGGATGGTTAAATCTTGGGTTTCTAAACTCTAATGGGCATTCGAAACACCCATCAAATCACTCACTCAAAGTTCGGAGACTCAGTTTGATACGTTTTTCATCATAGGACACTTCGTGGTCCACAAAACTTCATATGGACTTTTTTTGACAAAAGAAGACCCAATACCGTTTTGACATTGAGACAACTCACTACACCAAAGACTTTCATAGGAAAGTTTTATTACGTACTTCCTGATCGCTGATTTTCCTTTTGTTATAAAGGTAGAATAAATACCCTTTTGACGGATACAAGTGGGCACTCTACATTTTCCCGGAGACTCTTCAACTGACATTCGCGAGTTAACGACACACAAAATGGTTGTAATTCGTTTAAACTCATAATTCAATTGTCCTCATCGCTTGTAGGTATAGAAAATTTTTTGGTTCTTTGTGTTACTAAAATTTGCCACTTACTTGTATACTCAGATAATTTTAAATACTTAATTATTTTTAAGACAACAAGGAACATCACATCCACCGCGTAAGTAAATAAAAAAACTATTGCAAAAAAAAATTCACCGACATAACAGATTATAACTTGATACCAAACGCATCTCCTATTTCTTCAGTCTATAGACGAAATTGTATTGAAGGTGTGTTCACAAAAAAGTAAAGGTTGAAACACCAAAAACCTAAGATAAAAGAAGGAAAAACAAATAAGTAGTTAATTTTTAGAACTTCAGAACATTAAAGTTTCTTAACAGAGCCGCCGGAGTGAGTCTTGCTAGAGTCTTGCACAGTTTAGTGTTCTTTACGAGGGCGATTGGACGGACGGACGAGTTTGCAAAGCCTCCCGTATCGTGCATAAATTAGAGAGTGAACTTTGTCAACTTACTCCTAGAACCAACTGCCTCAGTAAGACTTTCATGAGCACCATTGTAAGTACCTGCTTCCACGTGAGAATTGGCCCATTCTTGCTCTGATTTAAACTTTCATCGGTCATAGTTCATACCTACCTGTAAAGTTACTTTTATTTAGTTGACCTTTCACCTGACTGCAGAATAAGAATCGTAAATCGTAATTGAGAATAAATTCTGACCCTAATTAACTGAAGAAAATGTGTACATGCTTTGCCCGTGTTCTTTTCACCAATAACTCGCTGCCTTCTATAAATGGCATAAAAATCGTCAGTCTTAGCTGAGCCTCATGGACTTCATTGACTCTATTGTATCGCGCAGTCCAAACTCTTTAACCTAGTAAGCTAAAATTTTGCGCAAAAGAGAATCTCTCCTAATGTAGATGAACAGTAAGGTATTTATCAAAATCACATGAAGTAAGTTAATTACTATTAACCTACTTGTTTTTGCCCTAGATTGATGAAAAATAGAATTTAACATGGGCTACATGTTAAATTCTATTTTTCATCAATCTCGCGGGAACCATAGACATATTTCCGGAATAAGAAGTACCCTGCGTGCTAATCCAGTCCCCATTCAGAATCAGTTTACTTTTGCCTTTTTAAGACATATTTGTGAAGGCATTCTTTATCAGTTTGCATCGGATCCCTAAAAACAATCACCTCAAATGATCTCCACTGGTATTTACGTGCCCGTATGTCCCCCTGTATTCTCGTAGCTCTAAATTCGGTATCGACTGCATTCCCCGAGGACCGAGGAGGGTATCTATCTGCAACATGGAATTATTGATGCATGGCCCGAGCCCAGACTGCGTGCACGGTACTACTATACTACTGCAAAATTTACATTTGCGTATTTTGCATATAACGCAAATGTAAACTTAGGGAGTGTCTTTTCGAGTTTGCGTATTGTAGAGACTTTGAGAGATGCTCCAGTGGTCGCCGAAAGAAAAATTAAAGAAATCCCAGATTCAATGTGAAGTTCAGAATAAGTTAATTAGCGTAAAGTATCATAGAGACAGTACAGAGACAACTAATATTTCTGTTTTGATTGTAGCTTATACACAACCTCTTTTGCAATATTCTTTGAAATAATAATGGATGTTTTAATGCAGTTAACCCAATGACGAAATACGCTACGCCAAGAATTGACCCCAGAATGACGTGAAGACTTCGCACATTATACCTATTTCACGTTTCATATGGAGGAAATTTTCTACGAAAATATCATGTCTGATCTAAGTCCTTATAAAACATTTTTACTGAAACTATTCGAAAGGATCAAAAACAAATAGAAATGCATCCATTCCTGTAAGCATATTCGCGTGCACCGAGGCAGCGACCCGCAACAGCGTGCTTCGTCCCGATGGATTCGAACTGAATCCGGCCATTTGCCGCGTTGATGCAGGAATTATTAATGCTGTCCTGGTATCGGAATGCCGTGAACATTTCGCACCTTATATTTGAAATTTTGTTTGAGGAAAGTTTCCCGAAATTGGTTTGATGTATCGAGGGAACACTGAAAAAAGTTTGTGAATTTGTTGATATGAAATACATAATGAAAATTACTGCCTGATTGACTTACACTGCTGCTGTAATCAATGAAATAATAATAATTAGTTTTACCTTTTTTGTAAGTACTCGTAAAATTGACCAGATTTAGGGATTATGTTACATAATATGTTCAAGTCTTCCTAAAATTGTGTATCTATTTCTTACTCAAATAAGGCTAGGAAGGAAGTTGTAGGGAGACACATTTCCAACTCCATCTATCATAGTCATTCTCATTTTCTGGTATTCTAATGCAACCTTTTCATACAATACGCTAAGCATTTACGACACGAAAATAAAATCTGACTGAGATCGGATTAAAGATTTAAGTTATATTGCGTAGACCTCATGAAATTAAATAATATTTATTATTTTGTTTGCTTTAACCTTTTGTTGCAATAACAAATAATTTTGGCCATCCTAATGTGTGTTTGTTTCCATCCCTTTCTGTCAGAGCTCCGTCTCGGGGAACAAAAGCGAGAGTCAAATAAATGCACGAACGGTAACATTCATTTCAGTCGCTTTTGTAACACAGTACTTAGCGCCATACATAATGTAGGAGTTCACCAGAGTGTCGAGTGTAACATTAAAATCACATTGCAGCTTTATAACGTTAAGGTTGGGAAGTTATCCTTTAGTTTTAAAATGTTTAGTAATAATTTATTGGGCTTTTTAAGGCAAGTAAGAAGAAGGATGATTTGGAGAAGAGTACCTACTACTCACAATTATCATTATCATCAGGCTACTGGCTGACTGGCTACCAAAGCAATGTACAGATATTAAAGAAGAAACTGACTGGCTGACTGACTGACAGACATATCAACGCACAGCCTAAACCGCAGGGTCTAAAGACTCCGGCACATAGATCCCTTGTGAGGTCTAGGGGTGCACTAAGAAAGGATTTTTCAAAAAGAGGTGAAACGGATATTCAGAGTTTGTAGGGAAAAATACTTCTTCACGCCGCAACTACTGAACCGATTTGGAATGGAGATTGATTCAATCCTGGATTACCACAACGACTACTTTATATCAAATATGGTTGGATCTTCAAATTAGTCAATCAGAATTATTATTTTTAAATATCACTGTACATCAATATTTGATGTTCTAATTAGGTCGATTAAACATCTATCTACAAGTATTACTCGTATTTATGTAGTATATACTATACCTATCTACGAGAACTGGCAAAAACATCGATTCTGGTAAACAAATTTCGAAATTTAAAACACGATCAACTAACTGTGAGTAGGTACATAAGTAAACAAGCTTTTAAAAGCGCCGTTTTTTACCGGATTTCCGGCAAATGGATTACCACTTACCTGATTAGTTCCGAGTTTAGCGCTCACAATGTAGATTTTTACTTTGAAATCATTTCATATACAAAACAATAGACTAGCTAACCAGTAGCTTGTAGCCTTATGGACTTTTCCATTCCATTACTATATTATGATTGCTTTTGGTGGTTTGGTGGTTTTTAAAATTAACAATGTGTTTGAGAATGACACCTATCCTCCCGGAAGTTACGCGAAGTATTTGGCGTTGGGATTCTGGAAAGATTTCTTACTACCAGTAAATATGTTTGCCTCAATTTTCATGTAATAGGAATTCAGATTTAAGTGGGAGGTCCCGGGTTCGATTGCCAGTTTGAAAATTTTTAGTATACCTACAATAAATATATCGATTCTGATTGCGTGTCCTAAAACAAAAAAAAACCAGCACATGAAGTCCAATCACTCGATGTCGCGTGATCTATTTACAATAATTTGTCCATCAAGTAGCGTAAACGCAGATACTATAGACTTTCTCTATACGAATGGATCGGCTTATTGGTACGGGGTGGCCCATCACCAAAACTTTGGGCAAGAACGTGCCTAAATGGGTATGCGTAATGTGACCATTTTTTTAATTCCTTAAAAAATTGCTAAGAAATGGAAATTATATATATGTTTTAAACAGTAAACATACAAACAAATGTCAAATAAGTTCAGTGCCTCTCATTTCTTGATGTGATACCCCCTCACTGAAATTTAAAAAAAACAGTGGCGCTCTGACGAAAACTGAGAATCTATATCAATCTCAATCAATAGACAACCTATAGTCTATACAGAACTGAAAATCTATATCTGGTGGAATTTCTAGGGTACAATACTGCCGCGGGCTCCAGTCAATATCAATGCAACCCGCACATTCAGTGCGCACAAAGACGACTCCTATAAACAATTATCACTACAGCCATTCAAATTGGTTCGTGTGTGACAGATCTGAATACTAATCGAGGTATCGATAATTCGATATTCCCCACAGGCCACTGTCGTATTGTGTCCCACAAAACAATTTATAGTGAATCCCGACTTCGACTTCGCTTCGCTTAAATAATATGCTGCTTATATTGGCAACCAAAGACATTAATTTCTTTTTACTCTACAAGTTGTGCACAATCTCACTGATGGTAAGGGATGACTGATAATGCAGCCAAAGATGTTAAATCGCTTGGCGGTGCGTTTTTACTCATACTGGTGATAAGTACTTATCTTTTTGATTAGTGTTTTACACACTTAGGATATAATTCCTATACCTAAATTTAAATACGAATCAAAATTTCACTCGTAGCGGGATTTGAACCCGCGTCCCCCAAGTTTTCGCGGCTGGCAAACTTTCCCAACTAATCTTGGCGCTGATCAAGGCGCCGCATGTCACGCAAGTCTTGTCTGGAATGAATAATAAGGAGTATCCATAGTTTTGTCATCTCTGTGCTTTTATAGTTCCAAAAAAATGTTCCAATATTATTTGGGATGAAGCCAATCAAAACTACAGTACCTATTCGTAGGATTGATTTTCGCTTTTAAGTTTCTGACACTTTCTTCAGCTGAATGATCAGTTACTATCCGGTGAGATTGCAGTCAAGTACTAACTTGTGGTGTGTAAAAAAACTACCATCTTGGCGTCTTTATAGCCTCGCCTACGCACTGAAGGTACGACGTCGGACCAGTCAATCAGTATTCAATGCGTCTAATCCACAAATGCTATTACGTAATTTATATAGTCTTGTTAGTTTGACTAAGTTTATGTTGATTGAAATAGATGATCAAACGGCCTCGTTGATCCAGTGGCTAGCATTCGGGTTGTGGATCACGAGGCTCCGATTCTCGGGTCAGGCCAAAAATTCACTCCCGTACTTCGGAGAGCACGAATAGTCTTCGTCGTCGGGATGGAATACTAGTCGTTATGCATTCGTTCACTCTCATTGGAGTAGAATTGGTAGAGAAGATGCTAAGGCCCGATAATATCTTATCTACAAAATCCTCCTACAGGAAATTTAACGATTATAGTTGAATAAAGTAAGAAATGGACGTTCATATAGACTACATCAAACAAAAAGAGCAATATGGATTTCATAAAATGCATAAGGTTATTGTTTCTGTTGTTTTCAATGTTCAGATAAACGCTTTTAGTTCAGAAATTAAAAATAAACTCACCAAAACTAGCTGCTGATTGTACACAAGCGATTAACATCAAGACGGTTACTGTAACAAAAAATAAATCAAATGTAGAAGAAATACGTAAATGAATCTAAATAAAATTTAACTATTACATATAAAAAGTATAACGTGTTTTAATTAATTTACGCAATGTACCGAACCGGTTATGTATACACTAATTTAATTTTTGGTCATCTTGCAAAAACCACAAATAGGTACATATAACATATTTTATATAAATAGGTACATATAACATATTTTTATCTCGTAATTATTTTTATTTTCTCTATGCTTTTTTCGTTTCCATTTCCCGACGTTTTTAAAGCTTTGACGTTTTTTTTGAAGTTTTTTTTTGTACAACACAGCTAACTATAATAGCAAATATTTTTAGTGCGCAAATATTTTCTTTAACAATTTGTAACAGGTTTGTAATAATTTAAAACAATAGAAAATAAACAAAAATAAAAGCAAAATTAGTTGTTACCTCTCGCGATCATTTTGGCGGGAATTTTCCGCGGCGAGCGACCGGCCCTCCCCACGTTCGAAGGGTGACTGCCGTGAAAATCGGGAAACTTCAACTTGCGAATTGCGATCTTGCGAGATACGACTGTGTCAAAGTATTCCTATTTTCCAAGAGGTACACGTGACCTCAAGTTTTGTACAAACTTAATTTTGCTTTTAACTAAGACATTACTCAAATATTATAAAACTTTGAATGGGTAAATAAACAGTCAAGGCTTTGCTTCTATAGTAGAGGAAATAAACACCATAAAATATTGCATAAGGGAACTTTGTGACGGCATGCCTAAAGCTGTCCTTTAGGTACCTACCGACGTATATCGAAAAATATAGAAGAGGTCAAGACCCTAAAAGGAGGAATACCTAATCGATAGCAAAAAGCTTTCAGTGATGCTTTCTAGAATTCTTCAATCCCCATGAAATTTACAGTAAAACAAATACACTAACATTATTATAAAGGGGGAAGTTTGTATGCGAGAGTGTAATATGTATGTTTGTATCTTCTTCACGCCGTAACTACCTATTGCGGGCCGAGCCGCAGGCAACAGTGTTTATATTATAGAGTATATTTTATCATTATAATAATATTTTGTTACATTATGAGCAAACCAGTGAGTTATATTCTAGGGACTGCTTGATTTTTTTAAATATTATGGCTATGCAAAAAGATCAGTGTTATGGTAATAACCTCTTATAGACAACCTTCCTCGTGCAGTGCACGCGATTTGATTTAAGCACGAGTGGACCTATCCAGACTTTTAAAAATTTTGATAAGGTCTAGTCTAATGGAAGAAGACTGCCACTGGTTACTTCCCTGTCAGTGAAGATGTACCGCCAAGTGTTTTAGTGTTATAATATGATACTGTTAGGGGTTATTTACCCCTTCCAGTTTGATTTTCTTCTGTTGCATCTACACTTACCATCAGGAGTAAAGTACTTAAACAGACAGAGACGAGAGAGATAAGAGATTATAGCTTGCCTGTATGAAACTTTGTAGCAAAACAATCAATTATTATACAAACACAAACTCAAATGATTTATTTCATATACTTAGGCCTAACTTACAGGCTATTGTGAATAGTCAGTAATATTATATGATTATACTCATTTAAGTAGTGACAACTGTTTTACAACTTGAAAACTAAGTTCATGAGGGTTCTAATACTTATTTTTATTCCTATACAAGTGTTTATTGTTATTTTTTATTTTAACCCTTATACTAAACCAAAACCAGAGATATTCATTTGTAATTCAGTAAAGTTAGAGAAGATAATTCAAATTCCAGACCCTTTAATCTGGATCTAAACATAATTATACTTTAGTGCTTTTGACATGAAATCATAAGTTCTTCTGAATTTCATAATATTAATACCTTATTTAGTAGCAAAGAACAGGAAGAACTATCAAAACTATGACAGCCCAAAAGTTATGTGAAGTCTTGATATTTCAATCCACCAAGATCGCTCTGTCAAAATTGCTTGTTTCAGTCAATTGGCATGGAGTTTGACAGAGTAGGGTGCGTCATCGTGGATCAAAATATCTAAGTATAGGAATAGTTTAACAAAACTAAATAAAATAAAGTTTATTTTTAATATAGGCACTAAAATATTAAAAGATTTTTATGTTGACTATTTCATGGGTTAAACTAACTTTACAATTGGTCCAACATGCCCCATAATGCCTCATGTATATAAAGTAATAATAATCTTTATTCATCAAACAGATAGTAGGTTTACAAAAAAAAGATTGAATAGTAAGTATTCTAGCTTTTGTGTTTTTTAACTAAACAAGTAGACAGCGGGAGAGAAGCTTATGTTATAAAAGATTGCTAATGAGATATACAATAAGGATATCTTCAGGTATTATGGTTGACTTAATATACAGAAACAAGTAAAAAATAGTAAAAAAATGTAGAGCTTTTTAATACATGTTAGAGCCTAAATACTATACAAGTTCTTTGTTCAGTTTTGAAGTTCTTACTTTTAGTTCCACCATCCAACCAGTTTTATGTAATGTACAGATATAATATACAAACTTTGACATAACACGACTCAAGTGGAAAAATTAAGATTATTAATTTAGGCCGGTTTAGTATGTTAAAAACTTTACATTTAAAAGTGAACTTTTATAAAAGCAAGTTTCTAGCAGTAGGTACTTACCAAGGACATTCATTATGTACAGTGGGTGAACAATAAGATATTTTACTTTCAGATAGAAAGTAATATGCTTACAAATAGAAAGAAAATTAAAAGAAAAAGTTTTTAAAGCTCCTGTTTTTGTTTACTTTGATTTTGTTTTTGGCAGGAAACTTTCTGTGACATTGACATTAAGGCCTGTCAACACCACAGAGATAACAAAACTACGAAGATGTACCATTCATTCATCTCTGTCTAATATTTTATACTTGCGTGACATGCGGCGCAATAATGAGTGCCAAGATTTGCTGTCAATTATTGTTCATGTTGCTACCTTAAGTGACACCATCTTTATCACCACTGTACAGATTAAAAAATTAAAAGTACGGCAATTTTGCAGACGGTGCCTGTCCATAATGTTTTGTAAGTCTGTGGTGATCAACACCGATTGACTGTGAGCAACAGAAAATTCTATGGACCAAAGACCTATTCATTTATAATAGATCTATTATAATTGATTATGAAAATGGTAACAAGCATCTGAACTTGGCACCGATAGATATAATGGAAATCATTTTATTTGAATAGTCCAAATAAATGTTTGATTAATTATCTGTGACTGCCTTTGGGAAAAATTTCAAATGTCAATTGTCAGTGTCACTGTCAAAAAAGTTTTGATAGTTCGGAATGGTTCGGAATTTTCAATTTTCGATTTTCCTAATAAACTTGTTCACTTTCATCAAAGAGGATATAATCACTACGTTTACTTTCATATAGAAAGTGAACAAGTTTATTACGTAATCCATAGCCAATATTATATTAAATAATAACAGTTATTAGATGAAAACTCGTAGTTACTACGGAAAGATATCGTTAACCAACACGGACGTTAAAATTAAACACGGAAGATATCGCCAACTTGTTGTTGACCAGTGACCTGAACAACTGCACAGTGACGAGACAAATCTGTAAAGTGCTAAAGTATTAATTCATTAAAATATTATCTTCCCTATTCTGTTGTAATAAGTCCAAAGGTACAGAATAAAAATAATTATGTTGCGATTATGATAAACTTATCACGATAATAATAGTAATTACTTTTGATAACAACCAAGAGAGTGAATTTTAAAACCCTAAAGAACATAGTACTTGTAATTTAGTTACTATGGAGTCGTCAAAGAAAATGGTTGGTGAGGAGGAGTTGAAAGAATTTTTCCCGGATTTACCGAATGGGCCTCTGGATGGCTACAGAAAGAAAGGCTCTTTCAGCTGGCGGCGCATGAAACTCGCGTATGATAACTTAGCAACAATCAAAGTGAAAGTAAGTTTTAGAATTAATATAATATTTAGTTATTACAGAACAGGTGCTGGATACAAATGGCGCAGGACCGTGCGGGCTGGAAAGCATTGCAGGAGGCCTTTGTCCAGCTGTGGACGTCCGTCGGCTGAAAACGAACAGAACCATATAAACCTTACGGAATAAGATCTCTTTTCTTTATTTTCACATTTGCAATGGGCAACAGTAAGCAGCAATATTAGATATTAATAAGAATCTGTTCTTCACTGAAACTACTAAAATATTTACTTTAATTTTTTATTGTGACAAAGCAGTAATTGGATGTTTTTGTATTGTGTACCTGCCAATCCACTCAAAAGAAGGGTAAAGTATTTTATATAATCTTTGCAGCATGCAGTGTGGTCATTTATGCAGAACAGTCCTCTGTTTCAACACTCTGATGCATCACTTACCTTGGATGAAGAGAGGAATGTAGCTGTGAAGAGGATGTACGCCATTCACAATGAACAGTTCATTACTTTAGATAAGGTAAGGATCTATAGTGTTTTAAATCCATGAAGACATGCCGCTCTCCTTTCTTATTCCTTACAAATCCCATGAAACATTGCTTATGTTGCATTGCAAAGTCTTGGATTCAACTACCTATAATAATAAACATAATACTTTTAACTTACTTTAAAAATTCATGCATGGAGTTGATATGGTTAGTTCCAGCCATATTTTGATCACTAAATCATTAATATATGAAATTTTATATATCATAAGTTAAGAATTAGTAAAACCCCATAAATCACTTTTTCCTATGTGAGAAGATTGTCCTGATAAATATCTTAATAATTTCAGATAATGGAAGAACCCAGAGTGGTCCAAGCCGAAGCAGAAGCATTATTCATGTTTAACAGCTCCCTTGCCATCAAGAAATCACTAACATTCGGCATGTTTGGGAACACTATACGGACTAGCGGTAGACCTCACCTCTACCACTTGGTGGAAGATAACGAGAAGGCAAAGATAGGAGGGTGTTTTGCCTTAACGGAGGTCGCTCACGGATCCAATGCAAAGGGGATGAGAACCACTGCAACTTACGATCCAGCAACGAAACAGTTTATTATACATTCAGCTGATTTTGAGGCTGCCAAATTCTGGGTAGGATCTTTAGGTGAGTATTTAATGGTTTATTGTCTTAGATACTGGTTTTAGTATGTACTAAGTAGCTGCCCTAGCAAATTTTATTTTGCATTTTTTCACAAATTTTACGCAAAGAGAATACAAACAGTAACATGTAGCCAAAAAAAACTTTTAAACTGCAGTCAGCTGGTTTCATATGCCAAATTTTGAGTTTTTGACATGTACTGGTGGTCTCGATAAACATTATTCTGGCCTAACTCATCTAGATGACGCACTTTGGAAATATTATACCTACTAAAGGGATTATTTTACTTTGTCATGATCATACTATATTCAAATCAAAACTAGAATAAGTAAACAATAGAATGACGTTTTAAAATTCAGAGTCAAAGGTGTGTTTACTAGAGTTTAGGAAATTATGGTAATCAAACATATTTTAATAAGATTCAAGATTGATTAAAACCGTATTACAATGTGAAGTCTATGTATATATTCAATAAGGTTAAAAAGTTTATATTAGTAAACAAACAATTATTTGTTCTGTTGTGGATTTTGGATATTTTTAAACAGGAGTTTTTTCATCCCATGGTCAAAAGTAGATGATATCTGATATGGCATCAATCAAGCCTTATTCAATATCTAGCTTTTGCCTGCGTTCAATTCGGTTTCCACAAACACTTCAGGTACCATAGATTTTACTACGATAATGTGTTATTCCAGAGTATAATCTACCTTCCTTACAATTTTCTACCAATTCAGTCCAGTACAGTTAATGCATGAAGGCCTTAATGATGATGTTTTTTTTTTCATACATTACAGAATAAGAAAAGTTTTGATATGATACCAGTCCATATTAATTTGTTACGTTTATCTGTACTATCTTACTCCTATCATAGTAATTGAAATTACTATCTCAGGTGAAAGAAATGTCATCATGTGATTTGATGTTGTTTTTGAGCAATTTTATCAGGTATATCTTTTTTTATCACAGGGATAATATATTAACATTGTAAAAGTCAAGGTTGTAGGTTTGAATTTGTTATTCAATCAAGATTGATGACACACCTACTGAACCGATTTGGATATCCAGACGGAATTTGGAATGAGATCATTCTGTCCTGGATATAAGCTACTTTTTGTCCTGGAAAAATCCATGGTAAAAAAAAAGTCCACAGTAAGTGCAAACAATGCCCTGCCTTTACAATGTTAACACTTGTAACCAAAATCCAACCCTGTATATCTGGTATCACCTATGGCCAGTCTATTAGAAATTAGTATTGGAAATAGCATCAAGTAAAAAGATGCAAATGATGTATTATACACAAGCCTAGCTGCTTGTCTATCATAAAAGATGAAATTGTTAACGTAACAACTCTGGAAGAGCAACTTTTTGCAATTAATGTAAAACTGGATAGACCCGATTTTGAACATTTTGCTAACTTTGCTTAGAACATAAAAGTAGGTAAATATAATAAAAGTGTGTATTAAAAAACTCAGCATGTCATTGTTATTGTAATAGAGGTCAGATGTCCTTAAGAGTACATCAACATCAAATGTTATCTATAAGTTGCTTTAATGTACACAATGAAATATTATCAAATTTATGACAATACAGGCTTAGGTTATTATTATGGAAATCAAAAGATAGATATTTATTACAATATGGTAGATAATTTAAATATGGATAGAAAGTTCACACAAATATTAAAATACTAGTACTTATTAGAAATTACACAGGGTTATCTACATATATATGGTTGTATTAAAGGGCTGTATATTGTATCAAATAATCAGTATAGATATTTCAATCCACGACGTCGCGCCCCACTCTGTCAAACTCGCTTACGTTTCTTTCGATTCGTACGGAGTTTAACAGAGTGGGGCGGGCCGTCGTGGATTGAAATATCTATAATGTTAACGAATAAATTATCAAATGTGTTATTTCCCCTATTGGTCAAAAATCGCAATATCGCACGTGGGCGATAAAATAGGGGTATAAGGGAAACGGGAGAATAGAGTAGTCCAGTCAATGAATAACCTAAAAGGGGGTGTAGAATGCATGAGAGGGGACCTAAGCAATTTCTTCTGAAACTTGTTCAGGGTACTTAGGAAGTTAACATACTAAAAGTCCTGACGTCTCGGAGGTGAGCCGGAGTGGGGAGGGGGGGGGGAAAAGGTACCACTTTTGGGTTTTTCACCAATATCTCAGAAACAGTGTGTCATAGAAAAAAAAAATCTTCCAATAAATTAAAGCTCATAAAATTATCTAAAACTTTGGTCTTATTCAATTTTGCCGTATTCCTAACCGTTTCCGAGCCACACGCTCCGGAAAAGTTAATACTACAAAAAAAACCTTATCATATAATAATCCGGTCAAGTTAGACATAAAAATAGTGGTCAAATAACAATAATTCCGACAGAGCCAAATCTTCGTAGAGACTTAAGATATCGCGATTCTAAGAGTCACATTATACATGATATGCACATATACAGGGTGTCCAGGGATAAAGTGCAACCCCGAAAGGTGGTGAAACTAGACCATAAATTATCGACAAAAAAAATAGAAAAAAAATTCGAAAAAATTATTTTACTTTTTATTAGCGAATTAAGATTTTTAATTGTGATGTAAGAAAAAAAAACGATTTCTTCAAAATTAGTGGGTCGATTGCTTTGAAAAAAAAAATATTATACCACGTACTTGGCGGTAAGGATTAAATAACAATTAGCACGCAAAAAAGTAGCATCATGACATAAACTTTGCTTTTTATGAAAAAGAAACCCTTTATTATGACTATTTTTTTCAATGATCTCTAAATTTCTCAGAAAAATGCCCCAATACCAGAAGATTTTACGATTTAAGAGTATTCTCTATCATATTACCTTTCAAATAGAAAAAAAATCTTCGTTGTAACCCAAGAAACGAGCTGGCTAAGAGTTTTTAAAAATGACGTCACCACTCGTCGTTTGCCGGGACGCGTCCTTTTTTTGTGTTGTGGCGACTTTCAACACTTCATAGCCAGCTCATTTCTTGGGTTAATAAAAAAATTATAGCGAGTCAAACTTAGAGATAGGTATTTGCTGTTGTGGATTATTTTTTAGAATTATTAAAGGAGATCAACTCCGCAATACATGATTTTTGCAAGACTTTAGCCGTTTACGCAGCGTACGCAACAAAATTATGGCAATCGCCATTTCGCTGAAACGAAGGAGGGGATCAACGTGTTTGTTTTTTTAAAAATTACGGGTCCTGATTAAAAATTTTTCTTGTGTTGGATAGTCCATGTATCGAGGAAGGCTATGGGCTATATAACATCACGCTACGACCAATACAATAGGAGCATCAATGAAAAATGTTGCAAAAATGGGAAAATTTGTTCCATATCGAGAGTTTCCGTTGCGTACACTGCGTAAACGGTTAATGTTAGGAAGTTATAGAAAATAAACTATTTTATCCATTGGAGTCCTTGCAGTAAGTAGTAACTACAAAGAAATCAATATCTTCAGCAACTACAATTGTAATTGCCTGATTATGTATATATATGTGCATATCATGTATAATGTGACTCTTAGAATCGCGATATCTCAGGAATGTTAACTCTTAGGAAAAAAATCATAAAGACCATTTTTGTAGATAATTTTAAGACTTACAACTTTGGGCTGAATTTATTTTTGGGAAAACTTACCGTTTTCGAGAAAAATCCAAAAAACCTCAAGTTTTGATATTTGACCCCGAATTACTTTTGTTGCACACATAGGATTGATGGGGACTTTTGACACTTTATTCCTTGTGGTAAACCTAAGGTCTCTGCGAAGATTTGGCTCTGTCGGAATTATTGTTATTTGACCACTATTTTTATGTCTAACTTGACCGGATTATTATATGATAAGATTTTTTTGTAGTATAAACTTTTCCGGAGCGTATGGCTCGGAAACGGTTAGGAATACGGCAAAATTGAATAAGACCAAAGTTTTAGATAATTTTATGAGCTTTAATTTATTGGAAGGTTTTTTTTTCTATGACGCACCGTTTCTGAGATATTAGTGAAAAACCCAAAAGTGGTACCTTTTCCCCCCCCTCCCCACTCCGGCTCACCTCCGAGACGTCAGGACTTTTAGTATGTTAACTTCCTAAGTACCCTGAACAAGTTTCAGAAGAAATCACTTAGGTCCCCTCTCATGCATTCTACAACTCCTTTATTGATTGGACTAGAGGGCCTGTTGCGCTCTCTATTACTCTTATGCACTTTACGGCAGATCCTGAATGGTAATAGACCCTTTCCTAGCTGTTTCTCCCTTTTAATTTAACTTGTTGCTGTTCAGTTTAAGCTTCTCTAACATAATGACATCAGTACTTAAGGGGATTGATTGAATTTATTTTTGTCTTTCTCACTCTCACGGAGATTTGGTAGGTGCGACATGCAGCGTCGCGGAAGAATATAACAGAAAAACGACTTTTTACCTAATTACTCAAAAACTAAGCTGGTTATCAAAAATTTGTTTCTTAGCGTTTTTGGATATTATTATTACCGACACTTTAAAACAAAAATTACATCCATTGTAGTGTCCGATAAAAACTAGAAATTTTGGAGCAACTTTTGGGAGAACTTTCTATCGAGAAAATTTTATCCAATCGTGTTTCTGCTTCTTAGCGATTTTAGATTATAGACCCAAAATACATGACGTGTAAATTTGAAACTAATTGTCTTTATAGTTTTTGCATAAAACTTCATTCAAAATCGCTTACATGCACCGTTAAGATATTATTTTAAATTAGAGAGTCACCATATTTGAGGTTTACAGCTCCTTACAGCCCCTGTGGCTTTACAATTTTGTATGCATAAGGCTTGACATTTGACTTTAATGCTAGCACACAAATTATACGCATTAAGATCCTTTAAAAGTTCGTTAATAAAATAAAAAAAGTCCCTTTACAGCCAGTACACAAATTATACGATCCCATAATACGTTCGTTACTAAAATAAAAAGGTTTATCAAATGTTTGCAGCACTATTCACAAATAATATGTTATTTCCAGGGCAATGCGCGACGCACGCGATAGTGTACGCAATGCTAATCTCCAAGGGCGTGAACCACGGTCTGCACGCGTTCGTCGTGCCCATCAGAGATACCAAGACCTTGAAACCTTTCCCCGGAGTCATTGTGGGTGACATCGGAGAGAAGATCGGGCTGAATGGTGTTGACAATGGGTACATTTTTTTAATCTCTCTAAACTAATATTATGAAGGCGAAATTTTGTCTGTGTGTTTCGTGACATTTGAGACTCAAATTACACGCATGCGCGCGTATGTACGTGTGCGTTCGCTCGTTAGTGTGTAGTGAAATTTGGATTGGAGTTAGAATATACCCTGGACATAGGCTACTCTTCATACCGGAACAGTCATGTTCCCCGTTGTGATTTACAGTGGAGCCACGGACACAAGCTAGTCCATGTATCGTAATACGTAATCAGTGGATCGTAGATGAGCGCGGATCATGAAGGTGTTAGTTTTTAAAAGCATTTATTTAACTTGCTATATAATTTGTTCGGATGGAATCTTGCAAATTAATTTTGAAGCTAATACCTTCAACCATTTAGTTTGCAATGCATAGCGGTGTGTCGTCATTCTAAATCCAATATGGTGGAACGACCAAGATAGAAATAGAAATATCATTTATTTGCACAAAACACGGGTTATTACAATATTCGGTACATGATGTCTCAGTGCTTCGCCAATTTACAGGCATGCAAATATTAAAATCAGTTTTAACAATATTATTATAACAATATTTTTAACAATATTATAACAGATGGCGGACTGGTTTTTCCAATGCACTCCTACTATATGTGTACCATCAAATGAAAGGGCTTATTGAGAGTAACTCGAAAAATAAAAAGACGTTATTCTAAATCCAACAAGGCAGAACAAATAAGATTGTGGACTAAATAGTTATTGCAGCTGAAGATGGCTGAAGCAATTATATCTTACCTTATTTTACCCAGCTTCGTGATGTTCAACAAGTACGCGATCCCCAAGGAGATGGCGCTAGACAAGTTGGGCGGGGTGGACGACGCCGGGGAGTACAAGTCGCCCTTCAGGGATCCAAGCAAGCGGTTCGGCGCGTCCTTGGGCGCTTTATCTGGTGAGTACTGCTTCTACTACTACCATGCTCCACTATCCAGCTTTGTGACATTCCTCCGCCCATGGAGTACGCCCTTGAGTGAAGACCGCACACAAAGTTTACTGCTGGAGTGATGACCTCGGGCCGTATCACCATCTTTTAATATTTCCATACAAACATGATATGAAAATGTCAAAACAGTACTGCTGTATTACTGCTTTAAGAGATGGCGGTACGGCCCCTGAAGAAGATTGCTAATTCATGTGGAATGTGGATGAAGAATGCAGGAAACCTTGACATTTTCGTCAAGCAACCTTAGGTATGTCTATGTAAGCCTATGTTTTAAAGCTCCACCGAAAAAACGACGATGTGTGTATGTTAGCGTGCTTGCGTGCGTGCTAAATGCTTGCGTGCGTATGAAGGTGCGTGTATGTTTAGTTTGTTTAATTTTTTCTTATTTCTTTTATATTTATATATTGTAGATCTTTTAGTTTTTTGTTTTTACGCCCTATGTACCTATTTCTATTCTTTTGAATAAATTTATTTTCCTTCTTTCTTTCTGTATGTGTATCAAATCAGAGGGCTTGACTAGTTGAATACACTATGACAAACTTCAAATCCAAGATGGCCGCCACCACTAAATGCGGTGGTGGGGGGTTTTAATTTTTTTAATTTCTCTAGTCATATATTATGTAGCTGTGCAACTTCAAAGCATTTGGGCATTGTGTGCAGGCGGTCGAGTGATGATAACGTCCATCTCGACCAATTACCTGCAGAAGGCGATAGTGATCGCCACGCGCTACTCCGCCGTGCGCAGGCAGTTCGGCGCGGAGAACGCCGTCGAGGAAACGCCTGTTTTGGAGTACCAGCAACAGGTATGCTTTTTATAAGCTTTTTTAACTTGCTTTTTGACGTGATAATGTTTAAAAAATTGATGAACACCAGCAACGCACATGAAAAATAGTAACGTTCCGCGTAACGTTCCACCTGAGCCTGTGCGTGCAAGCGAGAGCGCGCAGCAAGCGATAGAGAGGCACGATAAAACAAACGATAGAGAGGCCAATTATGACGTTATCACGTAAATCTATCGTCCGTAAACCGACTTTACAGACAACCAATTTTTTATTCGAGTGGAATCTTTCAACAAATGTGAAGCAGATATAGAGGTAGTGGCCCTACCCTCTGAGAGATTCGATTTCATGGGTATGTTTCCCACAACTGGAAAATGTTTGTGTGATGAACTTTTTCCCGTCCTGATATATTTATTTTATTTATTTAGGTATCAATCTTCTCCTTTCTATGTTCATTTTGCTTAATTCTAAATGATAAAAATCTTAATAAGATTCGTACGTTCTTCCAGCAAATCCGCTTACTGCCGTACCTCGCCGCGACGTACGCTCTGAGAATTTTCTGCACGTGGTTCGGATCAGTGCATATAAATATTACTATCGACGGCTACTTGGGTAAGCTGCTTACATTGTTATTGGTCGAACCTGCCACATACTGTGACTGGACCGATCTGTGCTAACGTCCAAATTGGTACAGTAGACATACATAGAGTAATTTGCAATCTAAAGCTTCCAAAGTCATTTACGGAAATCCATAATCAGCAAGAAAGATTAAATTATTTTGCTATAATTCGCTTCGTGAAAAGAATGTATAGTTCACCATGCAGTAACAAGCCAAGTAACGTCCGAAAAAATTTACAATTAATTACGCATGGGTTTTGGATTTCGTTCACGAAGAGACCACGACCTGTGCAATTGAGTCGAAATATCGACGATTAAAATTGTCTTGTTGATCTTGGTATGTAGTGATAGATATTTTAGTCCACCGCGCGATGACGCGTACCACTCTGTCAAACTCCTTGCGAATCGAATGAAACATAAACGATTTTGACGGAGTGGGGCGTGTCGTCGTGTATTGAAATATCTATATGTACCCATGAAATGGGTATGCATGAGGTCACCCAGGGGCGAGTCAGGTAGCAGATAAATTAAATACGTGATTGGGTCTACTAGAATTTTTACTGAGAATATTTTTTTCTTGTCCAAGGTAAACAAGACGAGCTGGCAGCGGCGCGCGGTATAGAGATGCACGCACTGTCCTCTGCCGCGAAACCGGTGTGCGGCTGGATCGCGCGAGACGGCATCCAGAACTGCAGGGAGGCTTGCGGTGGACATGGATACTTGAAAGGTAACTGTTCTGTACACATATTTGCCCGATTAAGGTGTGGTTACTAGTTAACACGCCAAAAGTTATTGAACAAAACAACAAAGTATCAAAATTGAAAACATTTGTTTCATTTAGGCTCATTTTACTAGCACTTATGAATACTCATGAAATACTTATATAGCTATTAAATAGTGATAACTATTTACCGACTTGAAACTACGTTTACGAGAGTTCATCAACTCTAAAAATAACTCCGGCTCGAAGGACCAAAAATGTAATATCGAGCTGGATTATATATTTCGGATAGGTAGTCGCTTCGCGTGCAGCTACAAAGTTACTACGTGCTCCTTTATAGTAAATTTTTTTTTATTACTTGCAATGAAAAGTGCCTTAGGCCTTTGTGGATTATTTTCTCACACATTAAGAGTACCGTTTTGAATGAAAGATGACTGTTCTGCACATTTGTAGCCAATTAAGGTGTGGGAACACACCAAAAGCAAGTAACGAACAAACCAACTAAGCATCAACTCCACAAATAACTCCGGCTTGAAGGACCAAAAGTTTGGGGTCAAGGTGGATTTTATTTCAGATAAATAGATAAGTTAAAAAATCCTTTTAATTGCGATGAAAGGTACCTTATTTATGCGTTTCTGGATTATTCCTCACACATTAAAGTACCGTTTTGAATGTCCAGCGGCAGGTATAGGCGACCTGCGCAATGAGAACGACGCAAACTGCACGTACGAGGGAGAGAACAGCCTCCTGCTGCAGCAGAACAGCAACTGGCTTCTTACCGTCTGGCCCAAGAGGAGTAGCCTCAACATCGCCCAGGAGTCGCCGCTCGGCTCCCTGGAGTTCTTGGTCAATGCTGATGAAGTCTTGAAGAAAACTTGTCCGTGGAAGACCATGGATGAACTCATTGATCCCTACAGTAAGCACTAAGTAGCTAAGTTCTCATTACAGGTAGAATATGATACATTACAGGCGCCATAAATATTCTAAAATAGCCGCTAATACATTGATGTAAATTGTGACGTATTTTGATGTCAATGTCAAAGATTATTTATCATCACAGACCTAGGATAGGTTTAAAGATGTTTATTCCCAAAAGAAACAATAATTTCACTTAATGAGAAATTAACAATTAAGACTTACAGTAAACTATTTTATAAATTGTGTGAACATATTGTAAACATGGTTAAATATTAAGACAATGTTTCTCAAGTTTTTTTTTAAAAAGATAGAATGGACTTGTCACATATTACATCCTTCGGTAAACTATTGTATAGCAGTGTTTCCTCAACCTGTATGGTTTTAGTTCCGTAATATTTTAGGATTTGACGTTGATTATGGATCAATATGTGGACTGGGCCCCTGTACAAAATTTGCTTGACTATTTTTATTCTGTCAAGTGGCGTATAAGATGGCATCCTAGTCCTAGGGTAGTAAACTTGAAACACTTTCGAAACATGAACATTTGACAACTAATCTTGGCGCTTATCATGGCGCCGCAAGTCAAGGCTAGAATGAATGTTAGGGCATCTCCATAGTTTTGTTATCTTTGTGCCTAACATTAGCTCACCACAGAAAAGAGATGACATTATACTAACTTCTTTAATCTGTGACACTTACCAGCGGGGCTAGACAAAGTCACAGTCGTTTGGCGTTAACGCTAGAAGTCACAGTCGTTTGGCGTTAACGCTAGTCGACAAAAATGTATGGACAAAACAAATGACGGTAGAAAAACCACGATAATAATTACTAAACACGCTGTGTTTGATACTGTCGGCTGTCAATTGTCAAGCGAAGTACGCTAAAGTTATCTACAAGGTCCGCGAGAACGCCAGCGAGCGTTCAAGTTGTCGTAGTCAATTAATTATCAAAAACAGCGTGTTTAGTACTATATTTAGTAGCCACGCAGGACAGTTTACTACTAAGGGGAAATGTTTCACTACAAGATTCGCCATAAGCTCATAAGATAATTGAGGGCAAAAGTAGGAATATTTACGATTTCAAAATATTAAAGAGACGCGGGTTCAAATCCCGCCGGGTGCGATATTTTTTATATTTCATTTATTGATATAAATTGTTAAATATACGAAAGTATGTTGTATTTTGTCAGATCTAACACAGATGTACAAATGGCTGACGGCGTACATGCTCAAGACAACGTACGAGAAGGTGTCTAAACTGAAACGCGAGGGCGCTGACAACGTGCAGGCCAAGAATGACTCGCAGTCGTACCACGCCGTCACGCTCTCCGTGATATACGCAGAGGTAAGTGGTATCCCATTTTTTGAAACAAAGTTTTTTTTAACACATTTGCTCAAATAGTGGACTTTTCCATGTATGTTTAGCGTGCGCAAAGTTCTTCTTTTCCGCACTAGTACTTTTTGTCTTCCTTCTGCATGGAGGTTTTAATCAAAAAATTTGTAGTACAAAATGTTTGTATTAAATTACTATTTTATAGCGTAAACACTATTAATACTTGAATTACAGGACGTAACTTTTTAAATTGTTAAATCTGAAACAAAAATATAATTTTTCAAAAAAGTTTCATTGTTATTTGTTTCAGAGTCACTTTTTTGTAAAATATTAGGACTTTCATAACTTCAGGATTCTGACCCCAAGTCACAGAGTGCATCAGTTTACCATAGACTTTTTTGTGCTTGAGTGGTCTGTATTCATGGTAAATTACATACCTTAAACTACTATTATAATATTTTTATTTTTGGCCCCAACTTTATGTATTTTCGCAAATGTGTTAAAAAATGTCAAAAGTATAGTCTAGTAGAATGTTAATAAAATATTAAAAACTACAACATCTATTTTAAATTATTACTAGTTTAAATCCCTACTTAATATTCAATGTTATTACTACAAGACTTCATACTTATTTGACCTACTTTATTTGTTAGCTAAGATTGCTTTTGCGTCACTTGAGTAATCCTCTGGGAATTTCCAAAATCTCTTGATTATTTCTTGTCTACATCAAAGCGATTAGTGAGTCAGAAAATTTAAAAAACCTGATTATTGATCTCGTTTATTTAATATGCTTTTCAGAATTACATTCTAAACCACTTCTACAAAACGGCGATGTCGTTTGGAGATGAAGCTTGCAAGAAGGTTCTACTCAAAATGGTGTCGCTGTTCGGAGCATTTCTTCTAGAGAAGCACATGGCTACGTTGTACATAGTAAGTTTTTCACTCAAGATTGGACTTAGAAAGAGAAATAGTTATGTAAGGAAAAAGTGTAACTGCGACGGAACCAGAGACCGGTCCGACGCTGCATGTTGCTTGTGTGTTATGATCGCGAGGCCAAACTTTACAACCTGTCGAGCGTTCATTCCATAACTACATGGATAGAAATTACAAAAATATTATGAGAAAGACAGTGTCTTCGATAATCACGTGATCAATTTGCCGAATCATTGGAATGAATCATCAGCCGAATCATCGGAATGAACGATCGACAGGTTTCATCGACGAACATAGATAAGTCACAACTCACGTGGAACGCTGATTTTCCTGATTCTGTTTTATGATCGAGAATTACGATCGATAGTTCCTGCAAAACTTTCTGAGACCTTTGAACACGGTTCTTGTACCGTTCCACGGACACCTATTGTGTGTTGACTCATTAAATGCGCACGCACTCGCCTCATAATGACTCGGCTCTTAATGTCTTGCGCGAACTGTACCTACTCGTACATATTCTTTCTTCCTTGCCTTTTCCCACTCTATGTGGGGTCGGTACCTTTACTCGTACATATTGAGGTGTAATAAATAAAGAAAAAAAAAATTGAGGTGTAATACAGTTATTTTAAATCCAGGGTGGCTACTTCTCAATGGACCAAGGACTGCACCTCAGGGAGGGCGTCCTCAAGCTGTGCTCGCAGCTCGCGCCCGAGGCTATCACGCTGACCGACACCTTGGCGCCGCCGGACTTCTGCGTCAACTCCGTGCTCGGCATGTCTGATGGAGAGGTGAGTCGAATCCGGCTCGAAGGACCATTATTGTTGATCACTAGCTGACCCGCCTCTGCTTCCCTTGGGATATCTCGCGGGAATTAGGTACAAGAATCCCTTGAAGACAAGGGTTAACGAAGGAAACTTACGTGAAAAATATCAGCATACTAGGTCCTTGCTATTTTGGGTTAAGCAATGCAGATGAGTCAGTAAGTACGTGAATGAATGACTCGGGACATTACATAGAGCACCTGGCAGCGATATAATATCTCCCACTCAAGTATGACACCACTAAAAGTTCATTTAGGCTTAATTTTACTGTGGTCTGAATGTGGTCCGCTGCGTTGGTCGATTTTTGATAGACAATTTTACGTAACAGGGGCTTCCATAGTTTAGTATTTCCATGCTGCTGGGTATATTATCTCGCAGAAGAGAGATAACCTAAGAAAAACTCTTTTGTTAATAGCCCTAACTTATCAGGCACTAAAGAAAATTCTTAACTCTCTCAACACGTTTGAAAAGCAATTCAGTACCAGGAAGAATGAGCAAGAAACCATTTTCAAAAAAGTCGTCATAATCTCCCAGACAGTGTCTTTCCTGCCACTTACAACCTTGTGTGCCTTCAAATCAAGAGTGAATAGGCATCTTCTACGCAAGCGCGTTCCACCTTAGACTGTATCATCACTTTCCATCAGGTGTGATCACAGTCAAGCACTAGCCTATATAGTATAAAAAAAAAATTACACCTAGAAATTTCTACTCTATATTATAGAGTCTATAATATAAGACGTTAGCGAGCTATACTAATATAACTAATATCACTTTCAGGCCTACAAGCACCTGCAAAACCGAGTGATGACGTACCCCGGAGCTATGGCGAGACCTGCGTGGTGGCGCGACGTGGTCCACTGGCATTCTTACATCCCCTCCAAGTTATAGACGCATTCCCTCCAAGATAAGAAGACAGGGCGTCGGCCCTCCGAGTTATAGACCAGGAGCTTAGCATTTAAATTATCCTGAAATTCGTATTGGTCGTCGTTATTTTTTTTTATACGATTAGGTACGACTAGCCACGTCAGATTCAGTTCGTCCCAGACTTCATTGCAAAGTCAAACCAAAACTAACGCTACTCAATCACTGTTTACGGTAAAGTATGTACTGCGGTGGTACCGCAAGCAAAGTTCTACCACAGACCTCCCTAGCATGGACAGGAGATTAAAATGATTATATCCTCTGACAGGTGATAAAATGATATTATTTCTCCACTGACTAAAGCGACAAAAAGAAACCAGAAGACAATTTTTGTGACTCTGTGGAAAAATTGTTCCCACGTCCATGCTACATGGGCTGGTGTGCTAAACCGAAATATACATTTTTTCTTGTAAATTTTCGTGTATTAGCAAGACATAAGTTTGAAACTTTTAGGTTGTGAAATTTTAAAATTGAGGTTGACTAAAAAATTGTGAAGGAATCATGTGGATTTACTTTTTATAATTTTAGTATTTTCCTAATGCTGACATTATGATTTTACTTTTTTTTATTAGATTATAATATGGTGTATCGGTCAGTTAATAAGACAACTTTTATACATAAGTAATACTGTGATAGTATATATTATTCACAAATTTTTATATGACTCATTTTATTTGACTTTTTTAACATGTATTTGTAAGGTTTTGGTGCATTGCAGTTTTTCTGTTTTGGTATTAAGCGCTTGACAAATGAGATGTAAATAACAATTATTGAGTGAGACAGACTGAAGCAGCACTAATGGGTACAAAATATAAACTTCTGTTTTGTGGGTATAGATAGCATCAGTCAACCGCATTAATAAAACGAATAAACTGCAGAGATGTATTTTTATATACGCGTTAATTAGGTTTAAAGGGAACAAATATACTATTTTTTTATATATTTAAATATTTTATCCAAATACAAATAAATTTTACTTTGTTATAAAAAAACTTGTTTTGTTTCTACCCCCTTTTAATATTTAAAGCAGATCAATGTAACAGAGTAATTAATTATTCGTCGACTCAATTAAGGCTAACAGATTGCTTTGCATACAAAATAAAGGCTGTCAATCAACCTGCTTTTCTAAAGGTTTAGCTATAATAGGCACCCACCGAGCCATTCTACAGAGGCACTCCAGTTCTGTCTCCCTGTGAATAACAACTGGTTTTCCTATTTCTAAAATGTTGGGAAACGTCAAGATATTTTGCGTCACTTCACTTATTTTTATTTCGTAAGTATTTTTTAAAAACAAATAGGATCCTAGCAGGCATATGGACTTACATACTATATTAATGGATCCTGACGTGAATTGGTAGTTATTATACAAAAATGTATGGACGATGTCGTAGTCGATTCTCAAACAGCGTGTTTTCCTCTATTCGGTCACGTGGTTGTTCTACAGTCACTTGTTTTGTCCATACATTTTTGTCTACTGTCGTTAACGCCAAACGACTGTTACTTTGTCTAGCCCCGCAGGAAAGAATGCATATTCCGGTCAAGTGGAGATTGGCAAGCTTCACGCATCTTTGAGTTATGGAGCAACAAAGCTCGGGCATCACCCATGTATCACACGTTACAGTGCCCCAAATGATGTGTGAGGTATGAGCTATCCGCATCGAACTTTAATTTATTGGTAGTTCCAGTTTTGGCCACCGGACCAGAAGTTTGTGGCAATATATACGTGCTTGCCTGGTGGCACAGATTAAATAAGTTACTTAAAGAAAGTTTAGAAGGGATCTCGTAAATCTACCCATTTTCGTATTTTCCAGTAGCGTGAACGCCGATTCGTCGCTTATAGTCAAAGAGCTGCAAGTGCGGAGGGACCTGGAATTTGTGCTGATAGACTTACTCAACGGGATCATACGGAAAGAAGTCGTCACTTGTATTACTATTTTATGCGACACCGTCTATTTGAGCGTGTTCGAGGGGAGTCTGTTTAAACGGACGTTTAATGTTCCCTTTGTTATGGTGGGTATTCCTATACCCACGTGGAAAACAGCATTGAGCATTTTGCCGATGTTGGAAGCAATAGAGAAATTTCCCTCCATAGAGAGATCCGAGCTTGTGACGTCAGAAATTGTATTTATAGAATGCTCGTCGAAAACATCGTCAGTGTATGCTATTGGACTGTTTACGCCATCTATTGGAGACCGCTACAGCATCTTAATCTGCACTCAGCCCCTGATTTACTAAATCGTTGCTCCTTTTTGATGTCTGCAAACTTAGCCCCTGACTGACTCAATCGTTGTTCCTTTTTTGATTTTTTAAGGACATGTTACTTGTTAAGTCTTAGGTCACTAAAGTTTTATGAAACTCGTACCAATTTTGCTTTTTAGATAGTAGTCAATGAATCTGAGGATTTACTATCACCAAATTTCGATACCCTGGAATCTTTGAGGCAATCGAGACAAGACGGTTGCAATGTGTACGTCATTATATTAGCTAATGGACTGCAACTGACCAGACTGCTGAGGTTTGGAGACAGGTAAAGCGCATTTGGGTAATATGTAAGGTTAAGAAAAGGTGTACCTACCTATAAAGATTACAGACCACGATTAGCAGATGTGCTTGGCTGTCGGCAAAGACACGTACCAATATTTTAAGTTCTTTTTTGCAATCAAGTGTTCCCTTTCGAAGAAAGTGGGGCGGAAGGTGCAGATTACCTACATCTTTGACTGCATGGTCACTGGTAAAAATCAATTGTAAATAACGACTATTCTTCCTTAAAAATCATCTCAGGAAATGGTGGTGTTAGCGATACAGGGACTAATTATTTACTTAAGCCATCGTCTTTGGTTAAATAGGAATAGGTTAACTACCTACCTATTCCTATTTAAAGGTTATGTTTTTGAACAAAACATAATCTCAATTCTTGGTTATCTTGGTGTTCTAGGTATCGTGTATTGGACACGAGGGCCAAATACATAATGCTCCATGACATCAGACTATTCCACAGCAATCTCCACTACATCTGGAAGCGAATCGTGAATGTAGTCTTCTTGAAATACCATAAACAGATCATAGGTAACGTCAAAAGCAAAGCATGGTTCGACCTCTCGACAGTGCCCTTTCCGAATCCTATTAAAGGGATATTTATATCGAGGCGAGTCGATATATGGAGGAATGGTAAATTCCACTATGGGAGGAACCTGTTTGCTGATAAAACAGGGGATTTAAACAACGAAGTCTTAAACGTAGTGTACTACGAACATGTACCCTCTGTTATAGTGATGAAGTCAAACGATTCCAGCAATGTTGGCGGTGTTGAAATCGAAGTAAGTACAATCGTTAACGTTGAAGAACAGTCGTTTAAGTTAACTGCCAACGCAAAAAAACTGCAGAGCGTCCAATTTATCGGGAGCAAGTAATGAAGAAGGACTCCATTTTACTGACATGACCACATAGAGAAAATATGGCGGTGATCATGCGATGCAAAAAGCATGAGGTTAGATATTGTTAAACCGAAAACTCGTAATAAGTACCTACTGGGAAATTCTGGTTGGCTTAGAATTGTGCCCTTCAAAAGATTTTGTTCAGAAGCTTGGATGCATAACGTAATTTAACGGGGTGGATTGGTTAATAATAATGTCCCTGTTACAGATTCTGAACACCCTAGCCCAGAAAATGAATTTCGAGCCGAAATTATATCAACCAGCGAATGCGCAAGCCCACAAATGGGGTCAGAAGCAAACGAACGGTTCATATTCTGGTCTACTCGGAGAAATGGTGCACGGCAAAGCTGACCTGGCGCTTGGTAACTTGCAGTACACTCCGTACCATTTGGAGTTGACCGACTTGAGTAACCCGTATACGTCACAGTGTTGGACATTTTTAACTCCCGAGGCTCTGACTGATAACTCTTGGAAAACGCTCATTCTACCCTTCAAGTAAGATCCATTAGCAACGCTTTCTTAGGAACTTTACAGAGTAGACAAGGAAAAAGAGTAGGTACTTTAAAAGATGTCTTAGGCCAGTAGAATTCGAAATCGCAAGGTCGTAAATCGATTAGATGTTGATATAGCTATAAAACAGGCAGAGAGGAAATTAGCTGCTGCCAAAGACATCACCTGCAAGGCACAGGCTACCAGAATTACCTATAAGTATTTATTGATATGCATTTTTCAGATTGTACATGTGGATTGCTGTATTATTAGTCCTGCTTGTCACTGGTGCAATATTTTACGGATTAGCAGTGAACTACGTGCATCTTTTAGATTACAAAAATAATATAAATGTTACTAGAAACCCAAAAAAGCCCGCAGGTAATTAATTTTACTCATAAACTTTTACTGCATTGGCCAAAGCTATACCTAATATTATGTTGACTGTTGAGTCATTTCCTGAGGTGTTTGAACTACAAACTAGTACTTATTTTGCAGATGCAAAACCAGTTGGCATGTATTTGTTCGGCGAAATAACAAACAGCATTCTCTACACGTATGGAATGCTACTAGTAGTTTCTTTACCCAAATTGCCGTCTGGATGGTCAATTCGTTTGCTAACAGGATGGTATTGGCTATATTGCATTCTGCTGGTGGTCTCTTATAGAGCTAGTATGACTGCTATACTAGCAAATCCAGCTCCTAGAGTGACTATTGACACTTTAAAAGAGTTGGTGGACAGTAAAATAGCTTGCGGTGGCTGGGGTGCCGAGACAAAGAAGTTTTTCGAGAATTCTCTCGACGAAATGGGCCAGAAAATCGGCGCAAGATTCGAAAATGTCGATGATCCAGAGGAGGCAGCTAATCGAATCGCTAAAGGAGTGTTTGCTTATTACGACAGCGCCAACTTCCTCAAATATATAAGTGTCAAAAGAAAGAAATCTAACATCCATACATCCATGGAATACGAAAATTCTACAGGCAATGGCACGGAAGTCTTGGAAGATAGGAAAACAGAAAGGGATTTGCACATAATGGCAGATTGTGTTGTCAATGTCCCCATTTCGATAGGATTCCATAAAAATTCCCCATTAAAACCCTTGGCGGATGTTTATATTAGAAGAATAGTAGAAGTAGGTCTTGTGGAGAAATGGCTAAATGATGCAATGTATAGAATCACGACTATGAACACGTCAGTGGAGGAAGTCAAAGCGTTGATAAATTTGAAAAAGCTTTATTGTGGGTTTATAGCTTTAGCTATTGGATACACTTTGAGTTTCCTGTGCCTTGTTGGAGAATTTATACACTGGCATTTCATAGTGAAAAGGGATCCGACGTTTGATAAATATGCCATGGATGTGTACTACATCAATAAAAATAAAAAACAATAGTACTTATCATAATAGGAAATCATTTCATAATATGTAATGGGTACATAATATTACCACAATCAAATGTCGATTTGAATGTGGTGATATTTCGACCTTATTGCATAACAACCTAACTAATTGTAACCCGTGACAAATGTAATAAAATTATGATTTTGAAAACACTCAATCATTAACTAGTCATTTATTCGATAAGTACATAATATTACAATTATTCTAACATTATTTTTTATTATTATTATTTATTTATTATTCATTAATAAATAGTGAGAATATTTTTTTTCAGTCATTTTGAATCACTTTTGGATGTCCTAATTTACCTAATGTCCTAAACTAACATGCATATATTTTATGAATGAATAAAATTACATTTCTGTTGCTTTTTACCATCTCTCATATTGTTAAACCAGTTTTCGTTTAATATTATTACAAAAAATTCATTATAAATATTAATTGGTAAGATTTTAATTTTAAATTAATAAATACAAAAAAGAATAAGTATGTAAGTTAATGGTATCATTTTTACCCACAACAGAATGGAGTTTAGGTATATGCATTTACGGGAAGAGACAACTTGTACATTACTTTGTTGATACCATAATTACTTAATATGATCAAGTCCAGCTTTGAATATTTCTATTACATTAAATTCATAAACATTACATGATATTCTAAAAGTGTCCATTCATAAAATTAAAGTAAATTCAGACAAAATTGATGGCATTATAAGAGTCCCACATAAGCTTGAGTTTCCATACACTTCACAGATCTTTGTTGTATGGTAGCTCTTACTTACAGAGGAAATAATAACTAATTATTAAAAAATTTAACAATAATTGAATACACATTACACACATTTTATAGTTGATTGGATAGTCATCATTTTTCTGTTTTTTCCAGATTAAAAATTGGTGGTGGTACACCTTCAGGGGCATTTTTTTTGATCCATGGGTGTTGTAACACATTCACTAATGGTAGCCGGTTCTCTGGTTCAACTACAAGTAATTTACCCATCAAATCTTTAGCCAACTCCGAAATGTAGTCAGGATACTTCACTATTACGTACTTAATCTTTCTGTAAGTCTGATGGGTATCTTTTGAGTCAAATGGTGGTAGACCAACAAGGAGTTCATAACACAGGACTCCAAGACTCCATATATCGACTGCATAACTGTGCGGCTTGCCTTCGATCATCTCAGGGGAAAGGTAATCTAACGTTCCACACAATGTCATACGTCTCGAAGACGGTGAATGAACAGACCAACCAAAATCAGCAATTTTCAACTCGTAGTTGTGACCGATCAACAAGTTCTCTGGTTTGATATCGCGATGTATGACTTTCTTGGAGTGACAGTATATTAAAGCCTTGGTCAAGTCCCTTACGTAAATCGCGGCAGTTTTTTCGTCGAAACGCTCGCGTTCCTTCAACAACTTGTAAAGCGCGCCATGTTTAGCGTACTCTAGGATTAAGTAGATGCGTTTTTCGTCGTGGAAGTAGCCGTACATACGCAAGATGTTCGGATGTCTCAGCCGACACTGGATCTCGACTTCGCGCCTGACTTGATGCTCAATCTCCGAATCTATGATCTGGCTTTTAAAAAGCACTTTTAAAGCTACTACGTAGTGCGATTTCTTTTCCCTCGCTAAGTAAACATTGCCAAATTTACCTTTGCCGAGCGGACGTCCCAAATCGAAGTCACTGACCGTCCATTCTTTTTTGCTCTCTGTACTTTTCGCAGCTTGATTACCGGGTTGTTCTTTATCATTGGTCTTCTGGCTAGTTTGTAGAGGCCGAGGCCGGGGCAGTGGTACTTTAAAGTTGCTGGAATGACCACTTGCCGAGCTATCAGCTGGCATTTTTTGTATATTTGAGGGGCACATTTCTGACCTTCCAGCAGTGTTTGGTCGGTTTTCCTTGCCGTCATATTTAGGATTATTCATTATAAAATTGGACCACGATATCAATCCCAAAATCTTTTTTAAAATTCAGAATTCCTTCTAACAAAACACACGGGTTGCAAAATTACGAAAAAAAACAATTTGAAACTTTAAACTTGTAACGTTTTTGACAAAGACAACCATGGACATTAGGTAGGTACTCTCTGCTGTGGTTGTCTATGATTAGGTATCTCAGATCACAGATGAAGGATGCAAAGTATGTACAAAAGTTATTTTTTATCTCTGGTAGCACACACACAGGTAATTTACAGAAATTGATTGGACTATTCAAGTTGGATCCGAGATCCAACCGAAACTTGATGTTTATAGCAATAGGAATAATTGTGGTTTATCCATGGAATTATTATCTGTTGTACGAAGTACTTATTAATTCCATGGGTATAATGATGGCACCACACATGGCTATTTGTATTTGCCTATTTGTTATATTTGTCAAATAACTTCCATGTGTGGAGAGTATATTTGCTAAAATTATTGCCATATTTGCCTGTTTGGCAAATACAGCCAATAACAAATACGGTTTACCGAACGACTGTCGGTTTTTTGGGACACCTCAAAGGAGACAAATAGGCAAACACGCAAATATTCTGGCCACACATGGTCGGCTTCATAAGCGCGTGAATTGTCGACCAGTACAGGCGGACCGCCTTATTTTTTTGTATTTGGCTCCATGTGTAGGCGCTTGTATCGCCTATTTGCCCATAGGTCGAAAATTTTGGCAAATACGCGATCATCCAATCACAAATACAAATAGCCATGTGTGTCACCATAACTTATCACCTCAGATCAATGAAGAAAATATTCTGAGTTATACTAAATTAATAGTTAAAAAGCTGTCATTGTCAAATTTTTTTTATTGAAGATCTTAGCTGTCAAGCAAGTGTCAATTCAATGATTCAACGCATCAGCTGTTTAAAGTTTTCTGTTTTAAGTTTTTCACCTTCGAATTATTTGTACAATATTAATAAATTCTGATTGATTGTAGCAATGAATAATTATTAAATAGTGCTTGTCTTTTCAATTCGCTGCGCGTAAATTACATTTGCACCGCTGGAATTTACTTTAAGGTTATTGACCCAACTCCTTAGCTTAGTAAACTTCTTGAATAATTCAGTTTTTATAAGATTTTTCAAGAATATTCTGTTCCTGTTTATTTCCTATTCTGTAACAATACAAGTCTTTTTCGCCGTCCTTACAAGGTATATTTATTTTGAGGTTAGGACAAATACTGCAATAACGATTTATATATTCCAGAATCTCATAAAATAGTCAAGATGGCAGATGATGCAGAGCAACAAGCCGACGAGATAGAAGTTCTTAAATCTATTTATGAGGGAGACGACAACTTTAAACAAGTGGACGCTACCACATACCAGTATAAGGTGCTTTTTTGTTTTTTATATCCCCAGCCTCTACATATCTGCCAACTCTTATAATAAGGCCGAGTACTGGGTAACATAGCCTGTAACAACACACAACACACACAATGGCTATGAATGAAGGTTAGCAAGCTTATCAAAATACTATAAGCGCTGTCTATACTATATAAGGCGATAAGGCCGTCTTTGCATACCATTATTTTATTTTGTTTTGTGTATCTTTTTTTGTAATTTATGGGTGCAATAAAGTTTTTCTTCTTCTACTGCTATTTTACAACATGTATTTTTTTAATTTCAGTATGTCGATGGTGAAAAGTCATTTATATTAGAAATAAAATGGGGGCCTACTTACCCGACTGAGAAACCTAGCTTCAATTTAGAAATATTTTATAATCAGAATCTGTAAGTACATTTCATTTTTTTACCACAGTGTCAGAAATTCTATTCAGTAAGTGTTTCATTTTGAAGAGAACTAGTAGCAGTAGTAATTACTAGGCATCATGAAACTTATTTGTGTCTATGCAGTGTTTTATATGACATTTACATTTACATTGCAAACAAAGACCTGCTTGTCATTATTTTCTTTAAAAAAATCAATGTTCCTAGTGCACATAGCTTCACACACTTATTAAAAATAGGAAATAAACACTACTACATCAACATCATTGCATTTGTAATAGTGAAATACAACAATTGTATTTGTGGATAGTGCAGTAGCTGCTATTGTGTATAATGCAAAATTGCCTTCAAACTGACCTGGAACTAGATAGATAGTGAGATAATCATTTGAAAACTATTATTTCAGATTACCATCAGTAAAAGAAAAGATCCTCTCCATTGTAGACTCAGAGGCTGAGCAGTGGGTGGGGTGTGCCATGACATACACAGTGTTCGAGTGTCTCAAGGAAAAGACAGCAGAGATACTGTCTGAGCAGACGGACGAGGCTGTTGTGGCGAGGGTTGAGAAAATGGCTATTGCAGAACAGGTATTTCTTACGTTCGTACGTCACTAGCTCATTTAATAACTAGATGGCGCTAATATCGTTTATCGAGCTGAGACCTCTAATGATTCATCATAGATATTAGGTATGCGCTATTGCATGGTGCGGGTGACAGCTGTCATTCGCATAGTTCATATTCAGTCTGTCTCACTCTGGTTCTTCCCTATTGCTATTTTCATCTCATCTGTCACCAGTACCATGCTACATTGCAAATACTAGAGCCACCTATTGACAACAGTGGAAACCATTGCTGTCAGTAGATGGCGCTGTCCCTCATCACATTAAAAATCGGAACAAATGAGAAAAAATCCCTAATAGAAAAAAAAATCCTCCCACTTACCTGTTTAGTACGCTCGCACTTGGCTAGACATAAAAAACATCACTTGCTTGTTATAGACTGAATCAAAAAAACCCGAGAAGAAGGAACAGTTGAGTAAAGCGCAGAAGAGAAGAGTGTGGGACAAAGCGGAGATAGGTCGCGCTGGAGAGAAGCCGCGAGGATATGACTGGGTTGACATCGTGAAGCATCTGTCACAAGTGCCGCACAACCCCTCCTGACACTAGCTGTCACACCACTAGCGGATGGAGGAACCTTTACGACACTCATATAGAGCCTGTTCAGAAATAAAACCGATGCGGAATTTACAGGCGCTGGTGTGCTTTACCTATTTGTTTAATTTTTTTTTTTATAATATACTTAAATAAATATTCATGTTACACTATATTAATAATTTTTTTTTTTATACCAAAGCACCACTTACGATAGATGAGTTTAATCTTGGAGAAAACAGGTTTGCTTATTTAGTGTTAGATAATATACATTATACATATTTGTTGCCTACTGTAGGTATTTACAACACTATTATTTAATTATGGCATGCCACAAATATAAGTAACTAACATTGTATATAACAGATTATGTATTATTTAAAATGTCCAAATATCGACGAGTACCTACTTGTCTGATCGTTTCGATCGTGCGAGGTAGAATCGGGGGAACTCTGGGACCCACCTTGGTGACCCCGACGTGATTTTAACACCTACATTCCTACACTTACATCGCAATTCAGGCCCAAAGTAAGCGATAGCTTGTGTTATGGGTACTATTATAGGTGACTAAAAATTGGAAACTGGAAAACATTCAAGCTCATTACACAAACATTTTCCAGTTGTGGGAATCGAACTCACTGCTTCCAACGTAGAGAGCAGGACTACTATTGCTTCGCCATTTGGCCGTCGAATTCATTTTATTGGGGAAGCCTCGTATTGGAGTGAGTTCTAAATATACCTAGTATCTTTAATCTGTGGTGAGCTAGGCTGGCGTTAGTGCGGCTTGGTGCGGCGAATATCGGGATCACACATCGACAACAAAATATGATCGCGAACACAGGGAACGAGTTTTATATCGCGAACAAGACTGTATATCATTTTGCAAACAAAATTCAAAATTATAAGAAAATCGGTTGCTAACCTACTGCCAAAAGCTGCCAAATTCGTTGTTTACTTACCTACTTTACAAAATATTAGGCACAATAAAACTTTCCACAGCAAAACTAACAAAGTCTGTCGGTTACAAGTCGTACCAAGAACCTCAATGAAATACATCAAGCAAGAATGGTTCACGCCAGCAGAAGTGGTGGTACACAACACGAGCAGCGACTGCTGGGTGTCTCTCAACGGGAAGGTGCGGAACCTCACCTCCTGGCTGCAGGATCAGTTCAGGCTGTGCAGATGCACCAAGGCCTGCTCTTGTGCCGTCAAGAACTGGTACTGCGGGGACAGCTGTGTGGAGTACTGCAGTTGCTTCAAACGCGGCTATACTTATTGTGATGCTAAACGAGTAAGTAGAGGCCAAATATAGATTGTCCCATGTAAAATGAACGTCCGTCCACGTGTTATGTTACACGTTGAAAGAGAAATGTAGTGGAGCGGCGTTCATTTTAAATTAAGCGGTCTAGACTATGCAAGTCAATGAACTTTTTGGGGTTTTTTTTTTGAAATCTTTGACGTTTAGGTAGGTACATAAAATTTTTCAATATTAGCTTTTACCCGCGGCTCTACCCATATGAAATTCGGTTTTTCAAAGTACCTATTTAATTAATACCTTAGATTAAAATTCGTTAATCTAGGCCCTAGAGTATTTAGTGTTCATCTTCATTTGAAGAGAAGTAGGTTGAGGTGTAAAGGAGTTACAAAACATACTCGATAACATAATATCTTAAGTACATTTTTAGTATGTGATTTAATTTGACATAGGTAGTCGATTTTGTTTAGCTATTTTGATTAACTTGTCGCCAACGTCCATACCATGTTGAATACACCGGTTCTCGTCCGATCACCGAAGTTAAGCAACATCGGGCGCGGTCAGTACTTGGATGGGTGACCGCCTGGGAACACCGCGTGAAGTTGGCTTTTTTGTGGTTGAACCACATTTATTTGTCTTTCGACAAACAGTTTATACATAAAAGTTTTCCTTTGTTGGCAGCACAGAGCAAGGATTGACTTTATATTCTTGGCAGTAATGTAACGATTGTGTAACGACTGTGATACACAAATATTATCTAGACGTAGGTACCTCAGATTCTTAGGGCCTGTTTCACCACCTTCTGATAAGGACTGAATAGCTTATTCAAAAGTTTTTGTCAGCTGAAATAAAGTATGATAAAACTTTCGTTAAGTTAGTATAACATCAAAAGGCGGTGAAACAGGCCTTTACCTTATTTCATTCTTCAGCTAGCAATGACTGTCCTCGCTTACGCCGGTAAAGACGTCAGCCACTGGTTCAAAGGGGACGACTGGGTGCACTACATCCACCCGATCGTGACCTCGAGGACCGAGTACCATCGGCACGGGCCCGGCCATCGCCGCCCGGTGGTGCCTTCGACCCTTTGGAGACCGATCACTAACCCCTGGTGGCTGGATGAGAGCAACGTTGAGGGGAAGCTGACTGAGAGGACCAGGCCTATTCGGATCACTAATACCCTGACAGGTGTTTGGTTCTATACATATTTTTGGACTAGATTCGACAGCATTGATCTTTCGATTTTGTTTAAGACCGAAGTGGTGATTGAGGATCAATGCGATCGTTTTGATTGGATCATATTATGCAAAAGTTGTTATTGTTTCGTTTTAATGGTATGTACGCCACTTTCCCTCAGTCCATCTGTCATCAGGCTGTAACTCTTGAACCGTGAATCGTGATAGCTAGACAGTTTATATTTTCACAGATGTATTTCTATTGCCGCTATAACGACAAATGAATACTAAATCAAATCATTAGGTAGTGATTTTTTTGCTGATTTTATAGATGGTACGGAACCTTTCGTGCGCAAGTCCAACTCGCACTTGGCTGGTTTTTATTATATTATTCATTACTTGGCTGCAATTCCACCTGATAGTAAGTGAATGCTGGAGTGCTATGACGGTGGTACACTGCACCATAAAAATATAGGTAGCTCCATAGTTCAATTCGTGAAGACGCGCCCCATACCTTCCCTTACTCCTTAAGTCCTTACGAATCGCATGAAACATAAGCGATTGTGAAGAAGTGTAGCGCGTCTCCGTGGATTGAACTTCATATACGCTGCTTTGTACGTATCCTCATCATTGCACTGGGACACATTCACCATCGACTGTTTTTTTTTCCAAAGGTTCCAGTGTCACCCTGGAAGTATGCTCCGAGGAGACAATATACCAGATCATGATGCGCTACTTGCCCCATAACTCCCACATGATGTCGTACACATGGCGGTACCTGGGACGCGGTATCGACTACAACAAGACCCTAGCGGAGAACGGCATCCCTGATGAGAGAGACCGCTTCAGTGATGTCGCGCTGCCGGAAAACCTGCATATACCTGATCTGCTGCTGTACTTCAACGATGACTTGACGGAAGGTATGATGTTGTGAAGGAATGTTTGGTTCTTGATGACTCAATGTCATGGTTCTTGCTGGTAGACCCGAAAATCGTAAAGTACCCATGGGATTCTATTGGTAGGTATAGACGCACTGCAAAAGCCTGGAATACTCTCAAATCAAGAGTGAATATAGGCATCTTCTAGGCATAAGCGCGTTCCACCTTAGACTGTATCATCACTTTCCATCAGGTGTGATCACATGTCAGCCGCTAGCCTATATATAGTAGAAAAAAAAGACCAGGGGTCTGATTGTGTAAGAAAAACGTATTCATCGTTATCGCAATCGTTTCCAGATTCTGCCCCCCGATTGGCTGACGTAAGTCAGGGAACCAATCAGCGGGCGGTATTTGTGAACGATTACGATAGCGATGAATACGTTTTTCTTACACAATCCAGGGTAGACCAGCCAGTTTGACCGGATATATTTATCAATCTGAGACATTATAGTAGTGGTATTATCTCGCTGCAGACTCGGTCATAAATCATTCGAGTGTTTCGCTTTTGTTGTTCTTTGTTGACTTGTGCATTGAGTTGTGCATAATGCACAAGTCAACAAAGAACAACAAAAGCGAAACACTCAAATGATTTATGACCAAGTCTGCAGCGATATACCTAATAACACTACTTTCTATTCATAAGTTAATTATTATTGTTTTTTTTTCTATTCCTATGTTTCAGATCCACCCAAGGAGGACTGTTTTTGCAATGACATTGATTGTGTACTGGAGCGCCCCGAAAAATGCTACAAAGATTCGGAATTCATACAGAGATATTAATTGTATGCATTTTATTTTATTGATATTTCGTAATTTCGTTAAGATGTTTACCTGCTATGTACTTATTTCTTTTTGTAATTAAAAACGTAGTTTTGTTTATAAACTACATAATTAATAGTAGTAGTTTCATTTTAGTATTTAGAAGAAAAAAAAATCACTTCACATTTTTTACAAGTTTCCTAGAATATGCTAATTACCTGGGTTAATTAATACCTATAGGTACTATAAGTGTTAATGCTAGGATTAGTACCTATCTAAGCGTGTCGTTCCGGTTTATGGTTCACGAGTTTTTCTTGGCACGTGGGCAATGGCATTTTACACCCTGTATTATAAATATTAAAATGGCGGATCAGAATAGGTACCTACTTTGCAAACGTAAAAAATCATTTTAATTAAATAAAAATGGCTCTCTATGATTTAAACGATTTAAATAAAACTTTATGCGGGGAGGCAGTGCAGAAAGATAAATGTAATCTTGCATTTAATGGGGTTTTCTTATCGAGAAACTTTCAGTACTTATCAGCAGTACCTACCTACTTATCTACCTAGGAATCTAAACCGTAAATAACTTTACTGACTTGATTTAACAATTTAATGATTTTTCTAATAGTGCTAACATATTGTGGCCTACGTGAATGTATTTGAAATTAAAATTGAAAAGGTTGGATATTATGTTGATCACAATATGGCTTACCGATAATGAATATCATTCTAATATACTTTTTAGATATCGAGCGTTAGTGATTTTAGAAAGAGAATCGATAGTGTAACATGGCTACAGGGCCGTTTCAAGGGCACAGTGTCTCGACCCATAGTAACATCGCACAGGAGCACAATGCACAGGCCACTGCACCGACCCGCGCGGCGCGCCACCAGCCCGCCACGCAGCACGCTCGACCGAGCGCGCTTCCTGTGCCTGAGTGCCACTGCCTTCGCGAGCCATTCGCCAGTCGCCAACACAGCAAAGTAGGAGATTCGCTGAAATAATTAATAAATACTACAACGTTGAATATTAACGTTCTGTTGGCATACGTATAAATCTAGGTTGTAACTCATAGCCGTACAACCATCTCTTCAAGCATAATGTTGCAATACTGTTTCAATATTTTCATACAAACAGGGGTACGGCCCCTGGTCTGGTCTGATGGGTGGCTTCGGCCGTCGATCGTTATCACCATGTCGGAAAAGATGTCACGCCAGGAGATGTTACGTTACGTTATACGTAGCGTATCTGGAGTTTACTTATGTCCGTCCTCCTAATTGATTTTAGTAGGGGAGCCCAAGAGATTTTGGTAGTTAGTTACTCGCGCGTCGTGGTGACCTTTTGAATTTTCATATTAGATGCTAAAAAAATCAGGTTTTATGATGTACCTACTTATGCTATTTCAGTGGTGGGGGATGAAAAAAAAATCGTGATTGAAATTTTTTTCTCATGCGCGTCAGGTTTTTATACAGACGCTTCATCTTGATGTGCTTGTCGTCCTTTTTCTTAATCTGCCGGTTTGAAAATTTTATTTTTAACCCGGCAGATTAAGGAAATTATTTGTCATATTTTTATGCATCATATTTTGGCTTGCGTTTGAGTTTGTTATCGACATCGTTGTCGTCTCAGCTGATAGAAGACCACTTTAGGGAGCTGACTGTGAAAGAAAAAAATTAAGTAAGTAAGTAGATACCTAATTGGTACTAAATTCTATATTGGTAATATATTCTAGTCATCGAAGGCATAAAGAAAATAATTTCTCTTTCATCTAATTTAATAAATACCCCACAAGAAATTTTATTTATAGCGTACTATCTACATTCTAACCGCTTATTTGCGTTGTTACCATCTTACGAGATATTATTATACTCTTTGCTTCCGAGTTACGCGGCGCGACCACCACGCATGCGCGGATAAGATAATTCACTTGTTACCCCAAATTATAACAAGCACCCCATGCAACGCAAAGCGGCAGTAAAAATAAAACCAGCGACAGAGGCGGCGGCCATTTTCGTCCATAGACAACTGAGTGACGAAACGCGTTTGACGTAGAAAAACGCGGCAAAGCAAGGACGTTGTTTGTTTTGATGGTTTAAGAGTAATCTCTGTGTGTCATGCCCACCGTTGTAAAAGACATTGTGATCAGTGTTTTTTTTATAAAATGTTTACATAGACAAACATAAGTTTCGGGAATGGATACTGCGTGAAGTGATTTTATGAGCCACGGATTTTCTGGTTTGGTAATGATACATTTCAATTTAATAACGTTTGTTAAAGTTGCGGGTAGGTATCTATAATTTGTATTTGTAATTCTTTCACTTTTTAACCGACTTCAAAAAAAAAGGAGGAGGTTCTCAATTATTCGTCGGAATCTTTTTTTTTTATTTTTTTTATATATGTTCCCCGATTACTCGAAGATGCGTGGACCAATTTCGAAAATTATTTTTTTGTTTGGAAGGGTATAGTTCACAGATGGTCCCATAATCATCATGTCAGGATCTGATGATGGGATCCTGGAGAAATCGAGGGAACTCTTCAAATTTTATAAGCACACTTGAAGTGATTTGGGTATTGTTTGAAAGAGTAATTTTTTCCAGGTAGTCTTATGGTCATCAGGTCGGGATCTGATGATGGGATCTTGGTAAAATCGAGAGAACTCTTCAAATTTTGCTAGTATACTTGAAGCGATTTAGGTATTTTTTATAGTTACTATTGCATTTCCTTGCAGTCATCAAGTAATGACTGTATTCATGAAGTCAGGATCTGATGATGGGATCTTGGAGAAATTGAGGGAACTCTTCAGATTTTAGAAGCATACTTCAAGTGGTGTGGGCATTTTTACCAATGCTTTGCGCATTAGTTGTTTTCCACTAAAAAGTATAAAATAAAATGGAAAATACTTTCCAAAAAACCAACTTCAAATGCCACTACAAAGAGTGAAATAATTTTTAATGTACACCAATTCGAAGTCGGGCAATGTTTCGTTCATTCACTAATAGTCCTTCATATTGTCGAAAATTTTGTCGTTTCTTTGCACATCAAGTTTTATAATACGAAGGACTATTATTGATTGAACAAAACATTGCCCGACTTCGAATTGGTGTACATTAAAAATTATTTCACTCTTTGTAGTGGCATTTGAAGTTGGTTTTTTGGAAAGTATTTTCCATTTTATTATTAAAAAAAAATGTAGGTTTATTTTCATCAATTAAGTATCTACAAGATGCGCGAAATGTTTAATCAAAAAGCACAACCCTCTCACTGGTCACACTGTGATCATAATATTCTCTTCAATTTCCTAGATTTTTTCTATCGTTGATACCTACTTGAATATATCGAACGTTGTCCTTTCACAAAATACCTATGGAGCAATAAAATAAGGGAACAGGCTGATGTTGTGCTCTTTGGCACACTTACGGGTTTAAAGGTCTACCAGGCCACAAACGCCATCCTAATTCCCCATTTTATTGCTCCGTGGGTAGCGATCTATTGTTTCTCTTTTCGGTTAAATATTTCGCTTCGCTTTAAACCTCAGATATTACATTTGGAGTTTGGGCGAAAGATCATAATTTGACAAGAGCAAAGGTTGAATTTCTTGTCGATCTTCGCAATTCAAATAATGAATCATCCCTCCAAACAACATTATGTCAACATACTAAAAGCTATGAGTCACTGGGAGTGCTAAGTAAACAGCTCCTATGCAGATGAAATTGATTTGTTTTGGAACCCTCTATTGATTTTAGCTCCCCCAACAAACCCTAACGTTTACCTCTAATGGACCCAGTAGGTACTACTATTTGAGGGTTAGAATTACATTTAGGGTGCCTGACCTTGAGATCAATTCGAACATTATTTTTACACCAATTTTAAGAAGGCCTGGCAGGCGTTGTTCTGCCTTTACCGATAAACGGTTTATGAATAAGTCAACGACAACCATAGATATATAATACTAAGGATGACGGGTCAGCGCCAATGACTTCTATGTATCCTACTAGACAAGCTATGTGGAACAAAAAATGTGCTCCAAACCTATATAACGCCATCTAGTCTGATGAGCGGGAACTTGCTTGCAAACGTATGACGTCACGTCGATGAGTGGTCTTATGGTCAAAGATTAAAAAATAGATATTGCAATCATTGCAATCGCTTGCAATACCTACACATCGTTTAACATTTATTTAAAGTTATGATAAATAACATTTTACGGATAAATTACCAGAATTAAAATAGTTTTTAATATTTGACATAATGAAACTTAATTAATAAATTAAAAACTGTTTTATTTCTGAGTCTTTACGATTTAGACAATAACTTCTCAGAGTTTGCTTAATTTTTATTGTGAATGTTATAGTTATTATGAACTTAAGTCCATCAAATATGTATCTAAAACACAAAAATTATAATTAAGTACTTAATTATATACCAATCGAAATTATTTTCCTACTGGTATATACCCTTTGGCACTTAACATATCTGTTCAAATAATTCTCATAATCTTTGTCAACGTGTCGGTAGTACTTTTCGCTCTCGCGTATTTCTACTAACGAGTAAGCGTGATGGATAATCATGATGGGAGTTGTGTATTTATTTACGATAATATTTGTTTTTAGACAAAAACGAAATAAATTATACTGATTTAACTGAAATAAACTTCAAAATACGTAGAAAAACTACTTACATAAATAATATTCACTGTTTTATTGGTCACTCCCTGTAAAAAACACGTTCACGGCTCACATAACAGTGCATCAACACTGATCGCCTCGCTAGCTCGCAGTGGACTAAACGAACTTCTGAGCATGCACCACTGTTCAGTGAGCAATTATTTAGTACCACACAGCGCGTCTAGTATACATAGAAAGAGAGATAAAACGCGAAAAGGGAGGAAATCGCACTATAGCTAGTTGCAAGCAAGTAAAATTAGGCTTTGTAATAATAGTTTAAGACATAAATTACATTGTATGTATGTAATATAGGTACAATGTATGTAATAGTTTGTTTATAAAAATACACATACCCTCGTTTATAATTAATATGTTTTCTCGGGACACTTTTTTCGTGAATTTTGTATTACACACGGGGTCCTTATAATATAGTACCTAAGTCAATGAGCACAACAGTTATAAGAACTTTCTTAAGGTTCATAATAATTAGATATAAGAGAAATCTTGGATTTTCAATTAGGTATAAATAAATTAGTCGTCGTCGTCGTCGTCGTTTCAGCCGATGGACGTCCACTGCTGGACATAGGCCTCCTGAAATGACCGCCAAACACCACGATCTTGCGCCGCCTGGCGCCAGCGACTCCCCGCGACCCTCTTAATGTCGTCCGTCCACCTGGTGGGGGGTCGACCGACACTGCGCTTTCCGGTGCGTGGCCGCCATTCCAGCACCTTGGGTCCCCAACGTCCATCGGTCCTGCGAGCTATGTGCCCCGCCCATTGCCACTTCAGCTTTGCGACACGTTGAGCTATGTCGGTTACTTTGGTTCTTTTGCGGATCTCTTCATTTCTGATTCGATCGCGCAAAGATACTCCGAGCATAGCTCTCTCCATCGCTCGCTGAGTGACCCTGAGCCTTCTTATGAGGCCCATAGTTAGCGACCAAGTCTCTGATCCATAGGTTATCACTGGCAACACGCACTGTTCGAAGACTTTGGTCTTCAGGCACTGAGGGATGTTGGACGAGAAGACATCGCGGAGTTTCCCGAACGCTGCCCAGCCGAGTTGGATTCGGCGGTTCACCTCTTTCTCGAAATTGGACCTACCTAATTGTATTGTTTGTCCAAGGTATATGTACTCGTCAACAATTTCGAGTGCAGAGTTTTCAACAACCACTGGTTGGAGCGAAACATGAGTATTTGACATAATCTTTGTCTTGCTCATGTTCATTTTGAGTCCAACTTGTTGAGAAAATAAATTAGTCACAAGCATAGAATTAACATTAAAATAGTTTATCGTGCTAATTCACATTTGGTCAGATTTTTTTTTTTTTTTATTCTATAAATTTTAAAGGGACTTTTGTCCTATTGTGGACACGTCAGCCCCATCGAATTATTCACAATCATAATTATACAAAAGAAATCTTACTTAAATCTTATCCGATCTTACAAACAAACAAAACAGAAAAGAAACAAAATAACACTATACAATACCCACAAAAGTTAGTTAAAAATAAAATCCTTTAAAATTGAACAGTCAAAAGATGGAGGACTTATTGAAAAGCCGCAATAACCAGGTCGTAAAAGGCTGTCGCGACCGCGGATGCAGGATTGCTGATAGCAGCCTGTGCTACACCCACGTCAATACGAGCTAAGTTAAAGCGACTCATCAGAGCAGCCCTCTCGTTACGGTTCCGATCACATTCCATAAGCAAATGATAAATGTCTTCCAATGTATTACAAGTGCTACAATTAGGTGAATTAGCTATTTTCATGAGATATAAAAATTTGCCACAGGGATAGTGTCCGGAACGGATCCTAAACGCTAATTTAATTTGGCTTCTCTTCATTTTCACAGTCTCGAACCAAGGCACTCGATGAGGTTCACATCCCTTTTACTCTTGATCGTTCATCAAAATACAATTTCCATGAAGACGTTACTAAAACAATAAACTTAGAGAGAACCTCCGAGTAAAAGGGACTAATATTCAATACTCTTGTTGACATAGTACCCATTTTGGCAAGCCTATCAGCTTCTTCGTTCCCCATTAACCCAATATGGCTTGGAACCCATTGCAACCGTATTTGTCTCCTTGACTTAAGAAATGCATAAATTTTTTGAAGCACCGTAAAGGCTATCGGTAGGCCTCTGAAAGCAGAGGCACATCGAGCCAGATGCTGCAGTGCACTCTTGCTGTCACAAAAAATTACTATGGATGTCGAGCTAACGCCAGCCGCGAAGGTTATAGCTTCTGCTATTGCAATGAGTAATCATGGGTCTGTAATAGAGACGACATTAGGGAAATTAATTGTAGAATGTGAGTAGCTACCTACCTAATTTTGTAACAATAGATTTTTAATCAATAAAAAGTACCAGCATGACGATAATGACCCCAATAAAAAAAAAGTGAAGCCATTGTGTTATGGAACCTAAAACAATAGATAAAGCTTATCGAATAGCTCTATTGTCTATGAGCCGCTTCCGGTCAATGCTGAATTTTAAATTGAGAACCTAAAATACCGTTCGTAGATTACGGTGATTTTTTTGAGATACGATTATAATGAAGGGATAGGGATGTGGGTATTTTTATTTTTATTGTGTTTATATTAAATTATGTTTTTTTTGTATGATTTCAGATAAAACAAAATCAAAATGGCGACTTTACCAATCTACGTATCTCTAAGCAGGTAAGGTTTATTTGAATTGTTTTTATAAAAACAGAAATAAGTAAAATAATTTATTGCAAAAAAACATGTAAACTATAGCAATGACTCGAGATATCCAAAGAGACATCGTAAGCTGTTACAAAAATATCCAAACAGATTTTGCCCTAGACATCTTTACAAGTTTACTTATAATTTAATAGCATTTTAACGAGCGCTTTCTTTGCGCCGCCGCACGCCGCGGGTTGCAACTCGGTCCCAGGAGCCAGGATGTGTAAATGTATACGGAACACGTGTCTTTTGTCGATTATAATTACGTAATTACACGGGAGTTATGTCGAGTAGTAAACGTTGGGTCTTAGAGGCAAGACTTTTATTTTTAATTACAAGCTAGCTGTTGATCGCGGCTCCGTCCGCGTGAATTTCAAAAATCATATGGGAAAGATAAATATTGCATCCGATAAATATCTAATTGCATCTCAACTCTGTCACAGAACTACAGATTAGGTTTTTCAGAAAACACTCATTTATTATACTTATACTTACCTATACACCACTGGACTGATTAAAAATAGTAACGCTAATTTTGTAGACGGGGCCAGTCCATATTGTTTCCGAGATCTGTGATTAGGCATATGTAATTAAGTATTTTAAAAACTTGAAATTAGACTAATAGTTCATATATCGGGTCACGGGTGTCATGTAACCTAGCCGCATGTTTTTAGGGTTCCGTACCAAAATGGTAAAATGGAACCCTTATGGTGCGACTTTCTCCGTCTGTCTGTCCGTCTGTCTGTCTGTCCGTCACACTCGATTATTTCAGTAACTACCGGAGCTATCGATATGAAATTTGGAATAGTTGTGTATATTAGTGGCCCAATGACACTGGAATAAAAAAAAATGGAAATTATTATTGTTCTTATTTAAAAAGGGGGGAAAATCGGAGGGTTGAAATTTAACAGTGAGATAACTGTACTGTGTGGGGTATCATATGAAAGGGTTTACTTTGTATATTCTAAAACCGATTTTTAATTATTTTTAGTCATGATAGTTTTTGATTTATCGGGGAAAATGTCTAAAAAAATACCGTTCCCCCCCCCTTATCTCCGAGGTTTACCAATCGAAAAATCTCAAATAATTATGGTCAATAGGAATTTACGTATATTTTACAGGAAAACTATAGCCAATGCTCTAACTAGCATAGTTTTTTTGATATTAACAATAAACCTCTACAAACAAAGTTAGTTTTGCGGTTCACTAACAAAGGTAATTATTACCGTTTTACATCTTTGGACGTTACAGTTTTGGTCGTGTTACATCTACATTAGTACGAACGAATCTTAAAAGTACTGTTGCGAGGACCTGGAGACAATAATAACTGAACCAGTAATAAGGCATTGGCAGTCACAAGTCACAACTCACAGCTCACAGGCCGAGCTTTCGACGCTTCCTGTCCCGGTAAGGAAGTGAAGGCAGGACGTGCTTTGAGCTAGGGCTGACACAAGCGAGCTTACTTCCTAGAACATACTGCCTGCGATAAAATTACATCATACCTAAGTTAATACAGGAATACGCGAAAAAGAAAACATTCGAGCTTATCAAATTATTAAATTATATTGCGATCTTTTCAAAAATATTTATATTTTTTAGTATTTATGTGCGATTTGCGAGTTTGGACTCGTTTGATCAGTCTTGACAATTATTTGGTGCTAGATGGTAACCAGGGTCTGCAGGTGTTGTGAAGAATAGGGATAAAACGTATAAAAGTATTTTTTGAAAATTATTTTGTAAAAAATTTAAAGTTGTTCATTGTAAAGCATTTAATATTCTTATCTACTAGTCTTTAAAACTTAATAATTGCATCGGACGCGGAGATTATCAGAATCAAATATTAGCAAGTCTATCCATTGAATCCATTGAACTTGCCTACAACTGGCAACCCTATCCATTGAACTTGACACTATCGGAATATCATATTGCTTTCACAGAACACACATTGGCACTGCCTTTTTCGTCTTTTGACGAAATACTTCTCACATACTAATTTATAAAACAAAGGGCAATCTAATTTTTCTGTGACGACTCTATATGGCATCAAAATGGCTCTAACCATGATATAAATTTCTCACCGCGACTTCGTTTGCGTTCCTAGGGAATACTGAATACTGATCCTATGAAAATCTAACAAATACATATTATATACAAAAAGGCAGATAATTAATCGAACTAACAGATGGACAGAGAATTGGCTTGTGCCAACGGACTGCGTAAGGAGGATTTTTTTTTTATAATAATTGATAGGCTTGCGCTTGACTACAATCAAGTCTGATGAACAGAAATGATGAGGTCTAGGATGGAGCGTGCTTGCCTAGAAAATGCCTATTCACTCTTCTCTTGAAGGCACCCAGATTGTATTTGGCTGGGAACACGGAAGCTGGAAGGGTGTTCCACACCTTAGCGGTTCGTATCAGAAACGTAGAAGAAAAACGTTTCGTTCGAGTACGCTGGACATCAACCACATAAGGATGCCACTTCTCTCGACGTCTCGCGGTTCTATGGTAGAAAGGTGAAGGAGGCACAAGGTTGTGGAGTTCTTGAGCATAATTAATTGATTAAGAGTTTAGACCATGCAAAGTGGAAACGACTCTAAGTTAAAAAGCTGTCCCTGGCATATTCTGGGATAAAAGCTTAAAAGGAAAAAAGAGACGGTCAGAAAAACAAACACAACCAAACAAACAAACTATGAACCAAACAAGCAGGCAAGCTGCCAAAAAACTACTCTATATTGGCTCAGGAAAAGCACACGCATACATCATCTGAGATTGCACCTGTAATTAAATAAAACATAATAAATATTCAAGTAATTAGTAAATGATAAATGTATTATGCGTACTAGTAATATGCGTGCTAATACTGAATTCATCATATTGGCTCGTCAGTTACAAATGTACCTGTAATTGGTAGGCGATTAGAAAGATGTCTCGCCTCGGAATGCAGATAAGACGGCGCGGCGGTATCTGTACCAATTGTTAAACAACCATGACAATTGCGAACACGAAACGTAACACGGTAGCATCATAAGAACATGATTTATCATGAGAACATCCGAAGACCGCCATGTTAACTTTCAGGACCAATTTAAGTTAACAAAGACTATATCGCGATTCGCGTTGCAAAAAGATTTTCGCTAGAAAAACAGCCTCTTGGACTTATGTACGATAAAATTAAAGAAATTTGGCATTCGCTGTCGTCAGTAAATGTAGCCGCCCGTGAGGCAATAAAACGGAAAACAGACCGATGCGATCTGTGTCGCACAATACAAGATTTAGTGTAGCGACATACCTGCCGAAAGTTCCGTTCAATACGCTCGCAATGTTTTTTAAGTTACCTACGAGTATCACATCTATAGGTAGGTACTAAATTTCTAAAACGTTCAGCGTACCGCTGTACCTTCCGTTGGCGATTAGGTAGATACTTTGGCTAGAACGCGTTCAATGTATAGCAAGCCATTTATAACAAGCGACACATCATACGATACCTTACGCAACCGAAAGTGAACTGAACGTTGGCGTCCCGTCCGATTTTTCGGCGCGTTTGGTGTGTCACTATTATTATACTGCAACCAATAATTCAGTTGCTGAAGTATCGGCACCGTACTTTCAGCCTGTGTGTCCTTGCACTTACGGCAGGCCTGACGGGTAACAGGCGCCGTCTTGTCGTATTTTATTTTATTACATCGCGAGCAACGAGCATTATTTCAATGACTAACACATTATATTATGTATCTATTTTATAAAGAAGAACCACTGAAGCGTCGCGCAGAGAGATTACCTATGGCGATGCAACAAATTAGTGCACACCGTAAATGAAACGTGAAATTAACATCTAATGCGGGGGGAGCTAATTATAATTTATGAGTGCATTATAACCACATTATAACGCCTTCGGGGATCATTTTCGCCACGATATGTTAAGTTCAAGGAAGCGGTAAGCGGCATGCTTTCAGATAATTACAATGTTCTTAAAAGGAGTGTTTTAACTTTTTAAGTGAGACCGCCTTTGTTATTTGTAACTTGTGAGTGTGGGGCATTGTAGCTCTCAAACGAACGTAGGTACCGATCTGAAATCTGAATCCAGTTTTTTCTCGTAGGGTGGGGTTTCCAATTTGCATACTAATACATCTTATACCGCGTTTCCCGGTACGGAATAAACAGTTTCAGCCATAATAAATGTTATACATATATTATGCGGCATCAAAGACAGAGCTCTTGATTTCGTTGCCTCTTATCTAAGTGATCGAACACAAAAGGTATGCTTAATGACATAAAATCGCAGGGTTGTTCCCCCATAATGGGTGTGCCACAGGGTTCAATATTGGGCCCTTTTCTATTTTTAGTGTACATAAATGATTTGCCGCACCATGTAAACGGTATTTGCGAGATAGTATTGTTTGCTGATGACACTTCTTTGGTTTTTAAAACTGATAGAGGTAAAGACAACTTTGACGACGTAAATCATGCTATCGCGCATGACGTATCGCATTGGTTCACTGTTAACAATTTACTTTTAAACTCCAAAAAGACTAAGTGTATTGAGTTCGCACTACCAAACGTAAAAAATGTAGCTACCAACAAAAAGGTGATTGGAAATGGTGAAACACTAAAAATGGAAAACTCTACAGTATTTCTGGGGGTAACCTTAGACGATAAACTACAATGAGGCGCTCATGTTGAGACTCTGGCAGGTAAACTTAGTTCAGCTGTCTATGCTGTGAGAAAAATTAGGCAGTTAACAGACATTGATACAGCCAAGCTTGTCTATTATGCCTATTTCCACAGTGTTATGTCCTATGGTATTCTATAATGGGGCAAAGCTGCTGATATTTAAACTATATTTGTTTTGCAAAAGAGAGCAATTAGATCTATATACAAAATGAAGCCACGCGAATCTCTTCGCCAAAAATGGTTCTTACAGTGGCATCTCAATACATTTATAATTGCTTACTCTTTGTACGTCAAAACATTAATAATTATAAGCAACGTTTTTTTTTTTTATTGTAGATAGGCTTGCGCTTGACGACAATCATGCCTGATGGAAAGCAATGATGAGGTCTAGGATGGAGCGCGCTTGCCTAGAAAATGCCTATTCACTCTTCTCTTGAAGGCACCTAGATTGTACTTGGCTGGAAACACGGAGGCTAGAAGGGCGTTCCACACCTTAGCGGTTCGTATCAGAAACGTGGAGGAAAAACGTTTCGTGCGAGTTTGTTGGACGTCAACCACATAAGGATGCCACCGCTCTCGGCGTCTTGCAGTCCTATGGTAGAAAGGTGAAGGAGGTACAAGGTTATGTAGTTCCTGAGCACACTCACCAAAGTATATCCTGTAAAAAACCGCTAAACAGGCAACGTTGCGCCGATGTTGTAAGCTGAGCAGTTTTGCCCGCGTTAGCGATTCCTTGCCGATTATTCTGCGAGCGCGGCGATCAACCGAGTCCAATGCATCGAGCTGATACTTGCCAGAACCATCCCAAAGGTGACTACAGTACTCCATGCCGGAACGCACCTGAGCCTCATATAGCGTCAGAAGCTGTTCGGGCGTGAAGTACCGCTTAACCTTGTTGAGGATTCCTAGTTTTTTAGCAGCTGTTTTTGCTTTAGCTTCGATGCATTTCCCAAAATTGAGATTGGGTGAGATGGTGATACCCAGAAGCTCGATACGTATAGATGCAAGATGTAAGTAACCGTCCAATTAGAAATGGTACCACACCGTTTACGTAAAGTACAGAAGTCCTTTGTGGGGTTGAGTGTACGCTTCTACAATATGATCCCGAAGTCTGTTTTGGACTTACCTTTACACAGGTTTAAAGTCACTGTCAAAAAACATCTTAAGTCGGGGTTACTATACTATTGAAGAATTTTTCAATGACAAGAATTGTTGGAATGATAGGGATATATTTCCATCTCTTCACGAGATATCTTAAAAATTATGTAATAATTATTGATATTATTTAAGAAATTGTATTTAATGACATTTTTTTTTAAAAGAGCAAGTGCCGAGTTTCTTGCCAGTTCTTCTCGGTGCAAACCTGCTTTCCGAACCTGGCGGTAGAGTTTTGACTTTTCATAAGAGCCTTTTAATTGGGCCTATGTGAAAATAAAGATATTTCATTTTCATTTTCAAATATCTGAGAATGAAAGTTATCCGCGCGTAAGTCACGTGATCAATTTAGCGATCGGATACGCCATTCTAATACAGTTTTAGGTAGAATTTCGTTTCATTTAAGCGATCGACAGCTTTCTGTGGTAATGGCAAATATAATGTCGCTTGTCTACGGCTGAATGTCTTTAAATTATTACTAGTTGCTCTAAATAAGTCAACTTATAGGTACCTAGGCACAACATCCAACGATAAATAAAACAAATAGCTAAGTACTCAACTCGTACAAGTAGGTACATCTATCTTAATATTAATTAGTCGTATATTACGTTCCTATATTCTTCATCAACACACAGATAGCCAAATTGTCAAATTGATAGTCACAAAATACACGTGCAGAATTCATCATCTATTTTATTCTGTAAGGAATACCTATGAAACACGTGCAGGACTCATTATCTACTCGAACCTACACTCTGTATTGGTAGTGAGTAGTGAGTGGCAATACGTTTTATATCACACATGATAGGCCCTGACAGTGACGGACGGACGGACGGACAGACCGCCACATGGCACGCCGACACTGCACATGCGGCTCCCGGCAAGATTCAACTATAATTTTAACTTTAATTAGCCGTACATTGGTCTAGATAAATAAGTAATTGAATAATTTACCGTGTTCCACTACAGATCAACTTTTTGTCGGATGTTTTTTGCCATCAAATACGCGCTTGATAACAATCCATATTTCTATGCTAATAAATTTTTATTTAAATAATGTAAGTAAGTATAATATGTTCCTATGATATATAAGAAAGTGTGTGTTTTTAGGGTTCCGTAGCCGAATGGCAAAAAACGGAACCCTTATAAATTCGTCATGTCTGTCTGTCCGTCTGTCCGTCTGTCCGTCTGTCCGTCTGTCCGTCTGTCCGTCTGTCCGTCTGTCCGTCCGTATGTCACAGCCTTTTTTTTCCGAAACTATAAGAGCTATACTGTTGAAACTTGGTAAGTAGATGTATTATGTGAACCGCATTAAGGTTTTCATACAAAATTTTAAAAAAAGTAATAAATTTTGGGGGTGCCCCATACTTAGAACTGAAACTCAAAAATTTTTTTTTCATCAAACCCATATGTGTGGGGTATCTATGGATAGGTCTTCAAAAATGATACTAAGGTTTCTAATATCATTTTTTTCTAAAATGAATAGCTTGCGCGAGAGACACTTCCAAAGTGGTAAAATGTGTGTCCCCCTGTAACTTCTAAAATAAGAGTATGATAAAACTAAAAAAAATATATGATGTAGATTACCATGCAAACTTCCACCGATAATTGGTTTGAACGAGATCTAATAAGTAGTTTTTTTGATATTTACATTAAACCTCTAAAAACAAAGTTAGTTTTGCGGTTCGATAAGAAAAGTGGTTTTTATGGTTTTATTCCTCCGGTTGTAGTACGGAACCCTCAGTGCGCGAGTCCGACTCGCACTTGACAGGTTTTTTGTTGTTTGTTTAGTAAAAGTTTTATTAAAGTGAAACTTTTATAGTACCTACCTACTAATCGTCCCAACTCCCAAGCATTACATGTCGAATGTCGCATTAGGTACAACCGGGCCGGGAACCTAAGTAATTTTAATAAAGCGCCATTTCTAAAATCATTAATATGGTACTTCAATGTTAATTTTTGTACGTGAACACAGAACGCGAGTACCTAACTTGCAAAATAATTGATTCTTGAATTAATTTTCTAAAGTGCATAAAGTATATCTGTGCATCATTAGCACAGATTATGGTAAAAGTCTCAATATTGAACCCCTTATTTTTTTTATCTACGCTCATTGCATAAAGTTCGAATTATGAAATCGAAATGTGTCAAATAATTACCTACTTTATTCACAGACTTCTATAATTATTAAAAAGTTATTCATAATAACATCGCTCTACTATGGAAATATTTAAAGAAAGTTGTTTAATATCCATAACGATACACGGCTCTAGATTCCTGTATTTGTATCTGGGGTTTTGAAGGAATTGATTACAGTACCGCTATCGGCAATACAACGGTTAACGTTTACAATTATTATCTGGGGTATTTAAGTAATATTTTATATGTATTATTTTTTTAAGTGAATCCACAGACAACATATAGTTGGTAGTCATTGCCGAGAATAGATGGGCCATGATTGACCATAGACAACAACACAATGTCTAACGTTCCGCGTAACGTTCCACCTGGGCCTGTGATTATGATTATGATTACGATTACGATTACGATTACGATTACGACTACGATTACGATTACGATTACGATTACGATTACGATAACGATTACGATTATGACGTTATCTCGTAAATCTATCGTCCGTAAACCGACTTTACAGACAACCAATTTTTTTTGTTACTCAAAACTTTGCGCTGAAAAATGTCTAGTAGTGAAACCTACTAAAGAAAATTTCACTCCACCTTAGTAGAGTCACATCTTAGTAGTTGCAATGATTTACGACAAAAGTTAGCAAGATTTTATGATTTGGATTTATGATAATAATATGAGCGTAGATAAAGTAGTGTATGAAACTCTACATAATTAGGTATTAAAACACTCGTGTGATACTATTAAAAAACTCGCCTGCGGCTCGTTTTTTAAACTCACACTCGTATTTTAATACCCCCCATTATGTAACCGTTACATAAACTACTATTAATCTACTGACTAAATCTATACAGTAAAGAAAAAGGTATAGGTACGATCACAGAAATGGTTAGATTTCTGTGGGTACGATAGACGTAGCAAATTAAGAAAGCGCAAAATAGTAAGTATCTAACAGATATAAGGCACAGTAGTAAACTCATATTGTATTTACCTAGATAAATCTACAATTTTTTTTATCGTTGCTAGCCGTCGTGCCAAATAAATTATTATCTATTTGTATAAACCCATCTTACGCAAAGTAAGTGCAAATTATGTGTGAGGGCGTGAGAAAGATGAAATATCTCGCCCAGAGGTGGGTGAGTGTGGGCAGCTTCTATTAATTAAGATGAACAGCTGTTGTCAGACAGTAATTGAGATATAAGATTTAATATTTACTTATATTAATACGTTTGACACAATAATTCAGTTGAATTAAATGCAGCACTTTTAAAACGTTTACATTTGGGAGAAGAGTTATTCAAATTAAGCCCCCTAAAAATGATATGTCGATGGCGGTCAGATATCGGGATTATTTCTGATATTTTGATAAATGTCCGGCGGCTCTAAACTTATATTATGGCTTCTTTGGTGAAATTAATGTTCTAGGAGTATCCACGCATAGTTATACTTTTAGTTCACTGTTAGCAAACTTATTTTGCTGTTTCAAATGCTTAGCCAGTTTATTAGGATTTCTTTTTTTCTTACCCAAATGATATACCTACTTAAATGTAAATTCGGCCATCTGTCAGTCATATCCAATTATTTTTGTCAAGCCTGAATCTTTTCTTCGAGGAAAAAATTCTTTCTGTTGTAAATTACCCAAATGTTATTATTATAATGTTATGTATTTGATATTTGACCCCTAACGCCTACGTCCACATAAAATTTCGTTATAAAGTCAATTAAGCGAGGTGATTAAAACCCTCTACCTATACCTAATCGTGAATGCATGAAGCCCCTGCACCTCGCCTTGTTTGGTCAGATTGGTCAGTTTTTTAGTCATGACACACAAAGACCTGAGATTGGGGCCTGGGAACGGATTTTAATAAAAAGGTTCTTTATCTCGAAAAGGAAGTCATTAATAAACTAACCGTCATCTAATTTTAGCATGCTTTATTGATGCATTTGTTTTTATTTATTTTTTGCAGCACTGTATTTTTTTAGGTATACTTACGAATACATGTACAGTAGATTTTGAACTGAAAGATCGATGTCTCTGTAAATACTTGTAACTAGGTATTCCCATTGGAAGATTGGTAAAATTGTAAAATGCGATGCTGCCTTTTCGGTAGATACCTAATGTAAGTGATTTTCAAAAAGTGCTATTTATAATGAATATATAGTTAACTTAAGCCTTGGTTTATTGGGTGTTGAAATTGACGTTAAGTGTCGGGATACACATGCGTAATTTACGTCGCTGAAAATCCTTTTACCTACTTAAACATTTTTCGACGAAGTACATAACATTCAAACGTTTTTTACGAATTACGTATAGGTTTGAGCTTCAGTGCAAAAAGTGATGATTGTATTACATGCATACGAATCTGGACAATGCCGCATTTATTCAATTGTGTATAGCGTTGAATGCATGATTAGTGTTTCCTCTTACTTTGCTTGATTAAAAATGACCTTGTACCTACTTTATCTTTCTTATAATCTTACCTCATACTGCTGAAAATTTGATTAAATTCGGTCAAACTCGTTTCGTGTTTAAGCAAGGCGACTGATTTTTTTATCTTGTATAATTAGGTACTTGATACAAAGGAATCATCAGTTTCCATGTAAAATGGTGTCGAGAATATGGAAGTGAATTTTGCAGCCCTTTAATTGTACCTACTCGAAGTATTCAATTTATATCAACAAAGAATGTGTGTGAACCCAAATCATTGATAACAGTGTACATCGATAGTACAAAACCACCGCCTACGCACCGCATTGATTGACAGTCGGACTCGAATTTAAGCACTTAGTGCTAAGTCTTGACGGTATATGATTAAACAGTTCATTGGATTAAATTAAGTACTCAATCACCGTGAGTAAAAAAGTCTGCCTAGTGCCTACCTCTGTACTTTGTCATGCAGACTGCGCGTATATTTACCACTGTGCTTTTAACACTGCCGTATTTTCTCGAGAAACTATGTAAACTTTCTTTACAAAAAAAATTACTAAAATTTTTGTCAAAATAATTCCCATATAGCTGGTCTGTTAACTCAATGGCTTATTACCACATAAGTATGTATTAAGAATTTGTAACGAGGAATCTGCATAAATAAATTAAGCGGTGGAATTAGCATTATTTATTATCTAGTGTACGACACAGGTTCAATGATCTATACTGAACCTGAAAAAAAATACTAATATAATACTAAAAAATACTAATCTGAACCTACTAAACTAACTAGGTATCGACTCGGCAAGCCTTCAGTGTTTAGCCATACCTATATGTATACCTAAATATTATTATTCGCTTGCCATCAAAAATATTAACCGAATAAAGCTCGGTCACCCAGAACAAAATATTATATGTATGAGTACGACAGGTGTCTTCGAAAAGTTAAATCAATTTTTCGATCGAATATAATTTATCATCCCGACATTTTTGAGAGAGACGTTTTTTTCCATTTACCTAGTCATGGAATTAGCCATCAACACTCAACGGGTGTATAGGACGACCGTAGGTACCTAAGTCATATTTCTAAAGGAATCATTTTCCATTTTCCATCGCACACTATCCCAAAATAAGACGTTTTCCCATCCTTTAGTAAACTAAGGACCAGGAGCTTAAAATTAAAGATTTGAAATAACGCATACATCTAACTTCTAATAGTTATTGCGTTTTATGCAGATATCTTTGCAATACTTACCGAAGGAAAAGAATATAGAATACAGTTTATACTTACGTTTTACCAGAAAACAAAACCTGTCATGCAAAGAGAACATCTTCCTATCCTGTACACATCCTGTCTATCATTATACGGACTAAGTATCTATTCTGTAAGGTCAGTTTTGTTATTTGACAACGCAACTTGCAACGTTGGATTTATACCTGCCTCTTGATTCTGCAAAAAATCTTATAGCAGCGACGAGCTTACATCTTTGCAGCTGACTGGTTAATTCTTACATCATTTATGCAGCCAAGGCGCCTATTGGCTGGTGGTGGCTGCGTTGTTATGGTTACCGGCGATGGTTGGCCGGTGTACAAATATTTTCGAGAATCACAGCCCACTTTTTCCGTCTCCGGCTAAACAGGGCAAAACATAGATGGATTTGTAAACTGCAAAGAGACTCCTGCTCCATTATGTTAACGTATTACCACCGTAAAAAGTTAACGTATCTACCTACTAAATTCAGTATTATACAAGACCATGGTTTGTACACGTTACAAGAAGAACTTGTACGTTGGTCTTAAACTAAAAACACACACGAGAAACATCGCCGACTGAGATGGTTCTTGCGGATTGTCGAGTTGCAATAACGAAACAGAATAGCAGTTCTGAGCCAGTTCGCTAGAAAAGGCAAAAACAAGTAAATGACGGCGATATCAAAGGCTGAGATCTGTGTGTAAGACAATTAATTATGTTCCTATAGGGCCATCACCCCGTGAGTCATTTCGCGGTCGGCTGCTTGCGAGGCACGTAGCCTCCACATATAATACGTAATAACAAGTGGTAACTGGTAATAGACAATATACGTGTGTCGTGGCCAGATCTTAGGATTGATCATTTCATGTTGTGGCCGCTGGCCGAGTGCCGACTATTAGATAAACATGAAATTGCTAAATTTTATCGTGGCCCGGTCTGAGTTACTTTTTTTACACCCTAAAGTTAGAACTTGACTGCGGTCTCACCTGATGGTATGTGACGATGCAGTCGATGATGTTACAACTGAACTGTTAAACTCACGGTTAACAGTTTCTACACAGTATCGCGCTGGAATGCTAAATCGCTGAGGGCCGACCGAAGGCCGCGACGAGACGAAGTTGACCAAATTGACCTTGCGAGATTTGATTACAGATAAACAAACAAACATCGGGACAGTGGAAACTGAATAAAAGCTTGTGAAAAGCAAATGTTTTACACAACTGTACCAGGTGGCCTTTTCATGACATTTCATTTGCAACCATTTAATGAAATGAAGAGTCTGCAATTTCTATAATAGAGAATCACGTCTTCGGTTAACCTACCCTCGCGGAAAATCTGCAGCTTTTCGTGGTAGTTTCCGGTATCTTGCTACTAAATGTTGGAACAATATACCGCCCCCTCTGAGGGATTTGAGGTCAGTCGCATCTTTTAAAATTAAACTTAAAAATAAATTACTTGTTGACCAGAAGGACAATACCGGTGGTTTTATAAGCTAGGCTCGATTCTACTGTTTTGTATTGTTATTTTGCCTTAATTTTTTACGTTAGCCTCTGTATGTTATTGTATTTATATATAGTATGTTATTGTATTTATTATCATATATACTTTATAATTATAATATTAAAATCTATACTTATAATATATAATATGTTCTTATATATTATATTTGTTTAAAAATTTGTATATATTATTTAAGCATTTTATAGCTTTGGTGGCGTCTGAAAACCAGCGCTCAGGCCTTTAGCCTGAGCCTTCATGCTGAGACGCCACCGTTTCAAATCTATAGGAATAGGGTTTAATGTTAATTTTGTATGTTTAATTTTTGTTTTTTCTTATTTCTTTTAGCTTTATATTTTAAGTCTTTTAGTTTCTACGTCTGTGCTGTGCCTATTTCTGTTTATTTGAATAAATTTATTTTTCTTTCTTTCTTTCTTTCTTTCAATATCATGAAATGATTAATTTTAATATCTGGCCACGACACAACTTAGAGTAGGTATATAAGGGTCGAAAGGTGCACTTTATATTGCTAAGGTTCTTGCAAAATTAGTGCCCATGTACTCTTAATGTCACTGCATACAACCAGGCGGCACAACAGACCTTGCTTTGATCTCCTTCGGCTCCAACTAATTCTTTAAATTTTGTTAAACTTTTAACATGAAATGTAAGATTACATATTTGATTACATTTTACATTTGAAAATATAATTTAAAAATTACCGTGGTTGCCGTTTTGACTGACATTTTTTAAATTTTAGCGACGGTTTAAGGTGGATGGGTAACATCCGGCCGCCAAAATCTATCTAGATTTTCGGAAATACCTATAGTTGGCTAATTATATGTATACACTGCCCTTCACCAAAACAGTACATACATTTCTCCTTTTCTCCTTCAGGGTAGAATAATTACTGACATCGCAGTGGGTTTATCGGACGAACGCCGTATAAGAAGTCTTATCACCAAGAATTTTTATTGAAGTAGGTACTTTCCTATTAATATCAAGGAATTTCTAAAAATAAATAAGAAGAAGAAAACGCCTACGAATCCCTATAGACAGTAGATGTAAGTGAAGTGATAAACAAGAGTAAATAAAAAAAAACAATAAGTACTTCGGTTTTGGTATAATGCCCAAAAAAATGACGTGTGTATTTTTTAAACGTCCGTCACACTACAGATAAGTACTTATTGTATTCAGGAGTCATGTCGGTTACAGTTACTAGTTTAATATTTTCAGAAATGCCGAAGTAGAAAATGAAGAAGCAGAAGTATTCAGAAGTCATGTCGGTTACAGTTACTAGTTTAATATTTTCAGAAATGCCGAAGTAGAAAATGAAGAAGCAGAAGTATTCAGAAAATACAGCTCAACGCAACTACTGAAGTTTTCACTTTAAAAAAAATACTAAATATTTATGTCAAATGGAGTGATAACTTCTTGGGAAATGTTATGCAGTAATATGATACAACTTGCGCATTCCATTCGCGTCGCCTTTATTATTTATGAGAAACCGATGCGAGATATAATTGGAGAGAAACCGCGTGACATTGTGATGGTGGAAAGCATGGGAAATGGTATCGCAAGAAATAGGAACCGAGAGCGGCGAAACAATTTGTTTGCGGAAAAGTTATACCTTACAGTGCGTATGCGAACACCTATAAAATCACGGTTTCTTATCATGATTCATTCAAGGTAATTAAATATCACTTATTTAAATGACTTGTCTAATGTTTACCCAAAGGAAGTGGAATTCGAATAGAAAAGCTTTTCAGATGTTGACCCTCTAACTTCGTTTTGAATATGGAACAATGCTTACAAGTCCTGCAACCGTAGCTATGACAACCGAAAGCGCAGCGGTAGTATCCTGCTGTCTGCGTTGGAGGCTGTGGGTTCGATTCCCGTAGCTGGAAAATGTTTGTGTGATGAGCATGAATACTTTCCAGTGTTTTTATGACATATTAAATATTAAGTTTATTTATCCAATATCTAGTACCTACCCATAACACGAGCTATCGCTTAATTTGCGGCTACATTGCAATTTTTGTAATGTCCTGATAAATTATAAAAAAATATGACATCGTGTCGTCACAGAAAGTTGTCGATCGCTCAATTAATGGTAGGATGCGCGGAAGTCACGTGATACATTTAGCGATCGGATGTGTCATTCTCATAATTTTTTTTATCCGTTCATCAAATTCTAATATAATTTTTTTTTGTAAAATCAAAAAGTCCTTGAAGTGAACTTTGTTCATCAACAATCTTTATTTTTATTTAATTAATTACGTGTGATGATGGTTAACAGCGATGAGTCCGCAACACTGTAATTATATTATTTATCTGAATTTAAACCGCAGTTAACCACGGGAATGCAAATTAAACCTATACCGTCGACCACGTGCACTGTAGACGCCTTACCACGAAAAAACAACGCGCAAAGTAAGAGGTTGCCGTAGTATTGTTTTTTTTTCAATGTAGTTCAAGTGTACAAAACTATGTGTTAATAAGTAGATACTTACTATGTAGTACATAGTATATCCATGGTACAAAATAAAAAAAAATAAACTTCTTTATTTTGACGATCTCTCCGGTGCAGTTGGCACGCGCTCGGGTTTGAGTTCGAGAGGTCACTGGTTCGATTCCCACCAAGCCTCTTTGAAAATTTATGATTTCTAAATTAGTTCGGGGTCCGCACTTAGGGGATAGGTTGATGCTTGAGGCGCGGCTAGTTACCACTCAATTAGCAAATACCATTGAGATGGCAAAGACGCACCGCCAAACAATTCAGCGTTCCGGCTAGATGCTGTGCAAAAATCGTTAGCGTTTAATCCTTTCTAGTCAGTAAAATAACATCTCGGCTCGGCAGTATTATCACTTACCATCACATGAGATCGTAGAGTGGAGAATTTTGGTATATTCTTGTATGATGAGGATTTACGTAAAATGTTCAGTTGGGCTCAGCCTTGTGTTCGTGGCGGTGTTTAGGCAGTCTTCGCTCGTTGTTTGGAGTCTAGTCTATCCGTCGTCGATGACATAAACATAGTCGTGTGCGGCGTCTTTGTATGCAAATGCGTTCCCACGGTTTAAGTTGAGAGATAATTTTATAATGTTAAAGTAGGCACCACCGACGCAGAACTGTTTATCGTAATTAATAATACTTACTTGAATAATAGGAGCAGTGGAGTTCGTCACGGTTTAGGAAACTTGAGTCACATTCATACAATCTCCTGTATGATGTATGAAAGGAAAAAATGATTGACTTACGGACTGACTAACTGATTGATCTATCAATGTACAGCTCAAACCATAGTATTTTTAACTAAACCCTCCACCTTAGTCGCACTTATCTTATCATTTTAGGGATAAGCTATCCTCTGCACATAATATTGTTTCTTTATATGTTTTGTTTTTTGTGGCGCATAACAAATTAAAAAAGTGTTTTGTTCCAACTAAGTAGGCATGTCACTTGCTTACTGGTAAAGAAAAACGTTGTGAGGAAAATTACATCGTGAAAAATATCATTGTGAAAAATAATGTTTTTAAAAGTATATGAAGCCTGCCGATCCGCACCAAGGATCATGTTTAGCATATCACATGTCCGTGAACCTATAAGTTTTTTGGCTAAAACTAAAACGGCTGAAGAAGTTATTCCCTACTTTAAAAACAAGCTGCAATATACAGCAACAGCATATTCTGATTTATTAGTATTTATGGCATCAGTGTAATGTAAACAGTTCTATACGTCTCAAGTGTATCATTGAAGAGATCTCTAGAGCATGAAATTTTATTTCCCATGGGATCCAGCAAAACTTAGGCAGTAATTTGAAAAGTAGTGGTTTCTGATGTATTTCTCGGAAAAACGTCTATGGACACTTTAGAACGTCAATTATTCACAAAGAGAAAATCTTTAAAACTTAAACAACTTATGTGCAAACAAATATGATAAGTCAGAAATAACACTAATAACGGTCTTTCTCTATAGTTAAAACTAAAACAATTCGTTTCTTTCACATGATAATAAGCACTATCTAAATAGTGCACTTATCTAAGTAGGTACTGGAATGATAAAATCCAGGCAATTTTCAAAACAATAACATTTAATTAGATACAATCTCCAAGTAGGAACTCGATGTGTATCGGGTGATTGTCCTGCCGCGTTATCGCGAGGTACCGGAGTTCGGTTCCTGTTTGCATTCCCGAGGCGATCGTAAAGCACCACACAATGGATGTTTGTAAGCACGTTACACAACTACACCGTGGCTTGTTTCCTGTATTTTATTTCACTGTAAATCTCTTTCATTGAGAAATTCATTATTTTCTGTTTAATGTAAGTAAATAAAAACGGTCGCGACGAGACGTGTAGAAATGCAATCAAAATTCAAAAAATGTATGCGATTTGGCGTTCAGTGGCGCTAAGTTGAGCGTCACGTGCCAAAATAGCGAAATGGAACAAAATTCAATTTTTTTGAATGTTGTTACATTTCAAACAATTCAAGGAACAAAATTCAAATTATTTGAATTTTGTTCCATTCCTATACGCTGTGAAAAAGTAAGTTCGTATCAGAGATTCAAACTTTAGACCTCTTGTGGTTAGAGAGCGAATTGACGGACTTGACTTCCTGTACTACGTAATAATAGATAAGTCGTATGGCTAAAGCTGCAAATAAGTATGCCCTATTCAAAATATAAATTTAATATGTTTGACATATACAAGCGATGTCAAATTTCCATCTCTGGTAGGAAATATCTGGATAGGATTGTTTATTAATTTAAGCCGTTAGTGTATAACTATGTAGGCTACATGTCATCTATGGGATATAGAGCAATTAAATCTAAGTAAGTAATCATCAAAACAATTACAGCTAAATCAAGCTCTAAATAAATCTGTCAAAGAAAAAACCCATGCACAGTTACGCACCCACACAACACAAATGACAGGCTCTTACTGTCGCCGTGTATTACATGTCACGTAAAATGAAGGTCGTATTTGTATCATTTGAAGCATGACGTTCACATGAGCGATCATTTTACTCGGCACGAGATTAGCCTCGTGCAAACAATCAGTTTGCTGTCGCAAATCACACTGTTCTCACACGTCAAACTCAATTTACGTGTATAACAGATAACTAACGGGACAGTAACAATAAACTAACATTGTTTTACGAGAGTAGAAAGTATCGTAAACTGTCCTATAACTTATAACTTTTATAAGTTATAACTTTACAAGTTATAGCTTAGTTCGGCGTTGTTATTGCGAACGGATTCTACGGGTAGTTGGGAGATAAGGAACTAAGTTAATGGTTTGAAAAAATTCGTTAGTTATTATATTACTATGTTGAGAGACGACTTTACATGATGTCAAAATTGCTTTTAGTTTGGCATAAAGAGTTCGCGCCACTGTCTTACTCAACTCTCAAGGGAATGAAGTCAAAAATGTATGGTGCATGATTTGGAATTAAATAACCGGTAGGTACTCTTAAATTTTATTGAGCATATCGAGAATAAGAAAAACCAAAAAATAGATAGCTCTTTTTAAAGTTAAAGCCAAGATATAAAATAAGCAACCTATAATATTTAAAATATTAAACAAAATTATGTCTTTAAAAATTAATATAACATACGCCCTTACCTTTTTTTTTAAAAGAAATTGCGATCACCGCCTGGCCCACCAAAATTCATGGTACCTATCAAGCAAGCCACAGAAAGCGCCGAAGAGTACACTTTCGCCCCTGTCTATATTCCAAGTCGAGTGCTAACCCAAAGAAATAAAAAAATGAGCTCTTATGAAACAGAGATACTAGATTGATTGAAAGAAAAAAATATTTAGATATAAGTATACCCTAAAATTAATTCAATCTCATAAGCTTTAAGCTGCATTAAATCAAAAGAATCGGCCCTCATTCTGTGGTCAGTAATCAACGGATATCCTGTATGGCCTCGTCGGCCACTACGTGTTTAAATCACTGATTAATTATTATACTTGTAATTAAGAGTCATTAACGCGGATTAACTTTAAATATTACACGAGCTTTTTAAATGTTTGGGGGGACCCAAGCTGTTTGATACTCTTTTTTTGTTCATAGCAATTTCGTACTTGACAGGAATCTCAGCTGATGGTTACTGAAGATGCATCCGAAAACATTATTGTGGGTAGGTACTTGGCACGGGTAGACAATCATGTTCGCTACACAGCATCTCCCTGGAACGCTAAATCACTTGGCGGTACTCTTTATCGGTAGCATTAATTGTAACGACCACGGTCGAAACTTTAAAGAACTCCATTGGAAATTGTAAGTTGTTGAAAGTTCAATGAAAATATAAAGTGTATTGGGTGTCCCGCCATGTTAGATTAAGAGTGACGTCATACAAGAAATCATGAATTGTCATCCAAACTAAATATGTGTACAAAATTTCAGCTCAATAGGTTGAAAATATCTGCTTCAAAATTAAGTTGCATGATTCAAGTCCTTAAAACATACCGGCATTGCGAGTTAAATAAAAGCCTGTAACAATATCCAACTCGATCTCCATCCTGATAAATACTTACCAATTTATTTACAAAATATTCAATTAAAGTATAGCACACAGTCACAAAAAAGTGCAACGCCAAATGTGGCCATACAAAACAGCGGCGTATGAGCGGAATGTTATAATGCAACGTTTTTGCATGCGGTGCATGAGAACTGGCGACAGATGTCCGTGCGTCCCAGCATGCTGCATGGACTAGTCGGACCCGTCATGCATGGTTTTATTTATAGGTAATTGATTAGCAGTACTGTATGCCTAGGTATGAGCTAGGCATAGGGTGCATTATACGCCTAAGCATTTGAGGGACTAGTTGTTGCCCGTGGCGATGTCCGCGCGCATTTTGGGTTTTCGCAAATCCCGCGGAAACCATGGATTTTTTTAGGAATGTATTTTTCAGGAGTTAACTATGTGTTAATCTTGGGTATAATCTATCTCTATTCCAGTCATATTGGATCAGAATTTGCGGTGTGAAGGAGTAATAAACACCCATTTATTGGAATGCACGGCAGATTTCAATATTTAGCTTCAAAAATTGATAAAACAGGGATATCGCCATTTCAAAGGTTACGCATAGTTTTAAGATTGTATAATAGTCTACATTTTATTCCGAGTAAGCTTGTGCATAGTAAAGCAAATGATAGGTGACTACCCCAAAATCCTGGTGACGTCTATTTAGAAATTGGTTTATTTTTGATGTACTCGTACCTATTGCTATAGTGGATTCGAAGCGGATTTTTCATTCCTAATTAAAGGCATCATAAGCAGACATTAATAACTTAAAACTCAAGTCAGCTGACAAAGATGGTTATGAAAATCCATTGTCATTTAAATAATCAACTTTATATAAAGGAAACAATACGCCGCAGGCGACAGAAAGGCGGCAGGCCTCACCGAACTGTGGTACTGAATTATTCTTATCAAAATGGGCTTTGCTGTTAAAGAATTAAGGGTCAAAGCCTCTTAGGAAGCTTTTCCTTACACCCTTATTAGTGTAGTTTGTTAGAAGAAAATGAACTTTACGAGTTTAGAATTACGGAGTTTCGGATGGAAGCTTTTTGTTGGTTTCCTGTGGTGTGCGCGTGCGCGGATGTGGTCGCAGTAAACCCAAGAGTGATGGGAAGTAACAACCTTGTTTTTAATTTTGTAGCCTGTCTCTATAGTGTTTCTTTAACTATCTATTTGAGTATCCATACTCCTCGATACTCGTATGAATATTACCAAGGCAAAAGGCCGATTGAGGAGATCCTGCATCTAGGTACTTGGGCGATTTAAAAAGTTAAATCATTTAAGAAAATTGATAAAAACGCCAAGACCCGAAGTGTTGTAACTCGTAGTGCTAGAGGAAGTTATCCGTAGGTACACTTGAAGTCCACAAAAAAAAACAAAGTAAAACAAACTAAAGATGGGTAAAGAATAGAAATTGCAACAGTTATGAGTGCCTATACCTAAATAAAGTTTTCAAAACTTTCAGGATATTTTCAGTGTTAATGATTTCAGATTATTCATTTTGTTGTACTTTACCATCTGCAGAAGATTTGATCGTTTAGAATGGAGAAGTAGGTATTAATTCCTAGTAACATGCTACACAAGTAGCAATACTTGCATGTATCTGACTAGGAGGCAGGATGAAACTCCATAATCAGCTTGAAAAAAACTTAGCTAGTACATAATAAAAACCAGCTTTTAAAACACGTAGAGCCTGTGCGTATAGCTGTGGAGTGCTTAGTAATTTATTCCTGCATGACCATTTAGAACGCTCGATGTTTGAAATAAGAATTCCAGTTGTCGCTTCTACATTGTTAAAAGTGTTCCCAGTTCCCACCTGTATGAAGAGAACTTGAATAATTAGTGCTCATGCCATTGTTCCACAGTTTCTGTTTGTCTGTCACCTAACAGAACACTCGCGACTGCCGCACGACCACCACGCGTCGTAATACCGTCTATCGGACCCTCTCATACGCAGAGCGACTCGATACGATCAAGAAAATATTATCAAATATCACGAACAATATTTGCAAATATTGCAATATTTAAATCGAATATTCAGCGTCGAACGCACATGAACCGTGAACGTTCGATTTACGAAATTGACGACATTCGGAATTTAAAAACGTTACGATTTTTTTTTACGATTGTGAAGAACTTTTTAAGGACGATCGTTCTATAACGATAACTGAAGCGTTCCAATTTTTTCAAGAACTTATTTCTTTTAATTAAACAAGTGTGCTAAATATTTGTTTGGAATTAGAAACATTGACATCCGAATTTTAATTTGAATTTAATTTGAACTTTTTGTGACTGTACGTAAATTCCTCAGTAATTGGTACTGTTTGGTGAATATTGCAGTGAAGTGTGGACGGGAATTTGTCGAGTAAACTGAAATGACCCCGATGGGCCTTCTGTTTAAAGTGAACAGGTGAGTGTTTGCGTTTGTTTGTTTAATGTTTGTTGACTTGCGTTACTTGAGATGTTATTGTCAAATTGTTTTATGTTTATCGAAGGCATGTAGTACTCTAAGCGTAGAGCAGTTATTCCCTAGTAATATTTTTTGGTTTCCGCACCGTATGTAAGAAAAACATAGCCCATTTGAGGTGCGGAGGATCATTTGTTCCTCAGTTACTTTACCTTTCAGATCAGTTCAGCGTTACGGACAGACAAACGACAAAGTGATCGTATGACGTTTTTAAAGCGACTTTATGAAAACGTTAAAAATATTGAGATGACTCATTATTCGCCCTACACTGAGAAGAACCAACAACACACTAGGCCGGATATTTTTTTGATAATTAATATATTCCATCTTACAATGGTTACTTAACATTTAAAAATTCTTTTAACTGTGGTATAACGTATGAACTATGAGGCGTATTTAGTTGGTTTGTCCTATCTGTTATTTTTATACCTAACGTGGTGGCACCAGTTATGGACAGGGTTAAGCGCCGGGTAAACCACGTTGGGCTATATATTTTTTAATTTATTGAATCTTAGGGTTGCGAGTTACAAATGATATTGTCAGATAATAACAGCTTCTCATTAACTTCTAAAAACTAGAAATATATGCATGGGATTAGAAATAGAAATATTCTAAAAACATTCAACAAAATATCTGCAAAATCCCTAAAATGGACAGTCGAAATCCAGTAATGGACAACCAGTGATGGACACATTTTGGAGGATATTATAATTCTTTCCGTATCAATCTATATCAAAGAAACAGGATTCGACAGGTGCTCTAGACATTAAACTTTCAAAATCATATTATTATACCTAATAGATAGGACAAAAAAAGAAAATTCTTAATATTTTTTGACCGGTGTATTTGGTAAACCCTACAAATAAGTATATTGTGTATGTATGTTAGTTTATATTTAATCATAACAATTAAGAGTTCATAACTCTCAGGATAAACCTACCTAACTTATTATGTTTATCAATTTAAAATCTTTTCTAATACTTATACAAACAAAGACACGAAGAAGATGATTATTATGACTATGACATTCAGTCTGTTTTTGTAAAGATGTATAGTTGCAGGAAACTTCAAAGTTGCAACTTATTTATAAAACTTTAAATATACCTAAAATGACAAGAATCGACATATGTCCATGACTGGATTTTAATGTTATGAGTGAACCAGTAACGGACACCCCTCTCAAACTTAAAAATAATTCTATGTCACTTTCAACGTCTTCACAAGTATGTTTTAAATTTCATTACTTACGGATATGATCATTGCAAATTTATGTTTTAATTAGAAACAAGCACCCATAGATCAAAATATTCACTTACCTTCTTAGTGATTTGGTTAAGAAAACTTCTTCAATCCAAAAATATTGCACACGATATAATGTTCACCTTGCCATTTTGAAACTAAATGGCCGAAACCAATGTCATTTCTCAATGTGACAGACAAATGCCTATTCTTTATGATTTGAGTGCTGCCGATGGTAAAATATTTTTATAGTTCTTATTATATGCTTAAAAAGATAAAAGTGTCCATCACTGGTGCCTTGTCCATAACTGGTGCCATCACGTTACCTAATCTTGGAATAATGTAACGTTGAATGCCATTACTATTAAATAAATACGATAACTACTGTTAGTCTGTTAGTTATTATTATGTGCCAGTAAAATGAAAAACTTATTCAGTAAGAAAATTACTGTTTATTATTATGAATGATGTTCGCTCACGGTTTATGATGATTGAATGTACTTTAATGTGTAAATTACAATAATTTTATTACTGAGATGAATGGAAAACTCGTAGTTTGTAGTCTTTTATTTTAGTTTATATTATTTTTAATACAATATAATAATATGTAAGAATACTTCAGACCTACGTAATACTTTAGAATACGAAAAGAAGCCGGGAGATTCTAGGCGAAATGGGACAATATAAGACACACCTTTTATTCTGGACTTGTGAGGAATTTCGCTGAAACGGTAACTTTCCGTAAAGAATGGGGACTCTAGAAACGAGATGAGAGGTAAACCTGCATACCGTCATCTCTATGGTGGTCATGACTATGAGAATTTCCTGAGAGCAATTCCCAATTTAATAAATAAGTCCAACCTGTTAAGAAATTCTGCTGAGGTAATTGTAGAGATCGCTCTAAAAGTGCCCAAGTCCTGCGTGTGTGCGTATGTGTGTGTGTGTGTGTGTGTGTTTGTCTGTGTGTGTGTGTGTGTGTGTGTGTGTAGCTAAAATCATGGTCCCTCTGGGATTGCTGAAAATCAGAATTTCACGCGGGCAAAGTGGCGCAGGCGGCGCGGCGGGCAAGCAACATTTAGATTTTAGTTTGTCACAGACATAATATTTACAGGACCCGGTCAACATGGCGTCCGGTCCGTACACTGGCTCCTAAGTTTAGGGCCTACGTCGACCATAAGTCGTCGTAATGTCACCATGTAGTTTGCTCTATAACTCCATTGTAGTTCGTAGGAATTTTGACAGATGGCGATACTTTTTACTTGTATATGAAAAAGGTTTTCGGATAATATTCAAATGAGCTCATTCCTCTTATTTAAAATCTTCGTAGTTAGTTATAATTATTGACTATACATGATGCAGGTAGCGGTGATTAATATTCGAGCGTGTCATCATATCCGGAAGCTGACCGGTTTGCGCGGAAGATCCTATTACTGGAGTTAACGGTTAGAACAACACGAAGCCAAGTGTCTGGTTTCTTCTTATTTGTGATAAGTGAACTCGAGAGCTTATAAGATTATTATGGTAATGGAACTTTGATTTACTTACATTGACAGCTGTTATCATCTGATGATGACAAACAGCTTTATTCAGTTCTCTTGCATAGCTGCATTCTGGCATGGTGGGGGGGTGTATAAGTTGAACATATTTTCGGGTGGAAACTGAGGTGTGGAAACTGAGGTGTGGAAACTAAGGGTGCGGCGATAAGAAGCGCATAAGGCGGCCGCTATTTTGGGTCAACTTAATTGCCGCATGCTACACTTTTTTATAATTTTTTATTCAATGACAATAATGTACCTGACGACTATGTAAATGACGACTGAATGGCGTAGGGGTAGCGAACCTGCTGTCTGCGCCAGAGGCCGTGGGTTCGATTCCCACTACTGGTAAATGTTTGTGTGATGAGCATGAATGTTTTCCAGTGTCTGGGTGTTTTTCAATATGTTATATTTTTGTATATTAGTATGTATCTATATTTATCAGTTATCTAGTACCCATAACACAAGCTATCGCTTACTTTGGGGCTAGATTGCGATGTGTGAAATGTCCTGATATTTATTTATTTGTACCATTTGTTTTTTTTTCGTCGATCGGGCCGAGAAGGTGACAATTGACGATGAAACGGAATATTATTTATAGTATTAATTTCACATCCAGCGTAGCAATAAGAAAGCAGCTTGACCCGAGAGGTATCGACGTATGAACTTATAAACGGTCAGTAGCTATCCCGGTTTTGCGGCAGCTTTTACGTAATCACGAAGCAAGGAGTGTGTCGTAACGTAGTGTGTTATAGCACTTGTGCGGTACTGCGAACAAACACACGGTGCATCTCATCGGCACACTTACATGCGCGGGCGCGATAATTGGAATGCGAGGAATCGTAATTCGTAAGGCAATTTTTGCTAGAAAATTTTCCGAGAAGTAAAATTGTTGGATTTTTTTACAGCAACTGGAGTTTTCAGTTATAGCTTCTGACTGCTAAATGGCACCCGTGCACTAGGTAGTCCCAAAAATATTTGGTAAGGGCCACAGGTAAGGGCCTACGGTGACTCAGAAGTTCATAGGAATTTTGACAGATGGCGCTGCTTGTTGCTTGCATGAATAACGTTAAATATTCAGATGACCTCAACGTTCTCTTTTTAAAAATTTATTTCAGCTGTTGTCAGCGGATTCAACCGCATTTGTTTTTTAATATCTCGTTATAATGGGTCCATGTGGTTTCACGCATTTTTAGAGCTTTTTAAAAAGATCTATTCCGTCATTCCACAGAGTACCTACTTACCCCATACCACCCATACTAATATGATTTTTGTGACGCTGTTTTGCAACATATTTCACTGATCTCCTACTGGTTACAGCGTGACGTACCGACTATATCGAGCCTTCTTCAATAAATGGAATATGCAACACAAAAATAATTCGGATCAGTACCTACCTACCTAGTTCCTGAGCAACAAACAAATAAACTCTTCTAGGTACTTTATATTTTAATAGTATAGATATAAAATACCCGCTCTTTACAAAAAGCTATGGAATTTGAATCTTCTATTACAAACAAAACACGTGTCGGCAAATTAAGGCGCTCTACCCACTGCACCGCGCCCCGTCGCGTAGCGCGGGATGGCAGATTTTACCTTTGTATGCAAGTATCTCAATTTGTATAGAAATCACGCCTAGCATAACACACTGTCGACGCGAAACCGCGCGGGAAGGCGGCTGCGCGCAGTTTCTGCCAATCTGCGCGGGAGCGCGGGTCGTGCCGCGGGGTATGCCACACCGGCTCCGCAGTCCCGGGCGTGATTTGATACTGTCCAAAATCTTCTATGGACGCAGTGTCTTTTAATTCTTGTATACAAAAACCTTAAAATGACAATATAACTGCAACATCTTGAAATTGAATAAGTTCGTCCATTCTCCACGACGATCGACAACACAGTGAACATACGAGTTTATTTAGCGCGAGGCCGTCGCAATCTGCATCAACGCGCGGGGGAGCAGATTACACCGCTAAGTAAGGCAGATCTGCGCCTCCGTCACCGCGCGCGTGATCTGTCGCTCCGCGCACCGCGGCGGGACGCGTCTTCAGTGGGCAGAGCGCCTAAATCGTTTTCATAATATGTAGGTACGTATGTTTACGCAAGTAAGCACGTTACGTGTTACGTATGTTTACGCACCGCGTCTGCGGTGTCCCAAAACCGTTAAGTCAAAAACCGGCGAGCGTCCACAAAGCTATCTGATAACACGAGAAGCATAGGTATCTTACACATCCACTGCACAAACATTAAACAAACGTACCTACATGGCTTACAATTTTAGTCTTGATAAAGTAGGTACCTACTCTCGATTTACGTTTGTTTTGAAATACGAGCAGGTAAAGATAGAGACATAAAGTAGTCTTTGGCGGAGTTTTTGAAAGCGATTTGTTGGTAGTCAAATAACAAATTAAAATTTAATCAGTAGGTAGATAGCTAAAGCACCATTCGTGAGTAGAAATTAATTAGAGATTTCATCCGTATGGATTCCGAAACCAATTTTCTAATTCATATTATTGTCTTTTCAGTTTCCACGCGCCGCCGTAAAAATATGCTTGAACTTTTTTTTTCTAAACTAGTTTGATAAAATTGTAACCCTTTAGTGCGACTTCATCCGTCCGTCCGCCTGCCTGTCTGTCACACTCGATTATCTCAATAGTAAATATTATAGCTATCGACATGAGAATTATTTATTTATTTATTTACATACAGTTATATTATAATGTAGGTACATGTAAGTATGTTAGAATAATAGTTGTATGTACATATTTGCATTAGTGGCTCAACGTCAGTGCAATTATTAAAATAAATGAAATTTATTTTTTTCATGCGGAAAATCGGGAAAAATCAAACCCAAAGAAACGAAGAAAGTTTATAAACTTTTCTCAAACTATCACAGATCCATCATCCACAATTAGTTGCTGGCGTTACAACATGTAAACCCGTATCTAGTTCAAAACAAAGCAACTAGTTGTAACCGAAACCTATGGGAAACCGCAAGACCACCGACGACCGTCCGACCGCCGAGAGCAGCGTGTTCTAGGCTTAAGTGAACAAAAGGTATTAAGGCTATAAGGTTAAGTAACTGCTTTTTAGAAGAAATATAAATACTTGCTACCTAAGTACCTACCTATCTATTTTATAAAATTTCCATTATCTCAATTTTCATCAATCCCGCGGGGGCCATAAATATTTGCGTGATAAAAAATAGTCTAGATGTGTAAATCCAGGAAAAAAATATTCTACCTCTATTCCTACAGCCAAATCGATTCAGTAGCTGTTGTACCGCAATAATTGTCATCTACCTTGGAAAGGGCGCACCGCCCGAAAGAATGTCACCAGTTTAACGGTGGCAAAAATGCTTGTCTTGTCATCAACAGTAAGGCCACGCTGTAGTTCGCTCAAAAGCCACATATAGAATTTTGTCAGATGGCGCTACTGTTTGATGTACGAAAAATTTTTCGGATGCACAAATCATGAGGTTTCTTTATCGGTGACCGCGATAGAGTAACACACACAAAAACACACAGGTCACAGGTCTACACACACGTATGATATTAGTGTGATTATGTACAGTGTCTAGCAATTTTTATTGAAAGTTTTATCTCATGATAAATTTTTGAAGTTTTATAGCTCATCATAATTCACATCAAAATCTGAATTAAAATTTAATAACTCAATAGTAAGGTGTGTTATATTGTGGGTAATTAACCATAAGTACACGGTTGATTGAGAACAATTAGTTGTGTATCGCAGAAGAAGAAGAAGTGTAATTATCTATTATTAGAAAGTAAAGTAAAACTAATGAATATAACGAGAAGATCATCCCATAACAAGCACTTATGATTTATGATTATGATTAATTATTATTTAAGTTTGTAAAAAAAATTACGGCCACAACGTGGACGTTCTAATAAGAAAGTGATAGCAACAATCTAAAAGATTGAAAATTGAAACCTATTGAACAGATTATGAACAATTCTTCGTAAGCAGAAGTATACTTAAATATTAAGTGGCTCAATAAAATATTTTTTTTTACCACCATTTTTACGTTTTTTTTTCATAAATAGACAAATATTTGCAATAAAGAAAAACATAATGTAACTACTTATAACTGCACTGTGCACTGGTGGCAATTCTGGTGTGGACGATCTCTAAGCTAAACTAATTTAACGGGTCTAATTATGTGTTTTCATTTTCAATATGCTCCCCATACAAAAGGATGATTATTTAAACGCTTCAAATTAGTTAAATTTGGAAATTTTACAAAACAGAATTGGCACCACTGCTTCCTGTGTCCAATCGATAGAAAAACCGAGCGAAAGCATTTTGAGTTGTTGGTCGAAGCTTTTGGCTATATATCTTGGTAAGTGGGCTTATTAGTTATTCTGTATTGTAGGTTTAAAATTGAATTTTAGCCTTCGTTTTCTTAGGGCCGGTTTTTTGAGACATAGTCAACACAGAGTTGACTATTAGTTAAGTTTACTATAGTTAAGACGCTAACAAATGGTTTAACCACTGTTTCGTTTTTTGATCGCCATTTTAACTATAGTTAGCACCTGAGGTTAGCACTAACAAATGGTCATACTATTGCCATTGCTAAGAACACTTTTTTTACCGAAATTGAGATAATTTTTCGTAGGGAGTCATTATTTTTATGGCAATACCTAGAGATTCCAGTGTAATGACGTTGACACTTGACAGATGACATTATCGTGACATCCTAGCGTGACAGATCGTAGCTTTGAAGTTTGAATTGGTTTGAATGTTTGTTGTGGATTTACGTGGTGATTTTAAAGATTATTTCGTTTTATTTATTGCTGGTGTAAATTAATTTAAAATAATTAGTAGTCATGGCATCAAGCAAACCAGGAACTAGCAAGTAAGTTAAACAATAGTTCTACTTCTTATCGTCTTTTTGTGCGATTTTAAAATCGCAGGACGAAATGATTTTATAAAGTTGTGAGAAAATAATTAAAATACCTACCTAATTAAGTTAATTTCTTTGTCTAGAGAACGCAACGTTAATTTTAATAAGGAAGAGATGGAGAAACTTAAGTGGCTTCTGAAGGAATTCCCAACGATAACAAGCAAGAAAACTGATTGCGCCAGCAATCAGCAAAAGGAAGTGGCTTGGCGATCTCTTGCTGAAAAATTTAATTCTGATGCCACTACATATCGGACTGTAAAACAATTACAGCAAAAATTCAATAATATGAAAAAAAATGCAAGAAAGGTAAAGCCATTTTAGTAAGATGTTATTTCAAAGCATAATCATTTATGCACACACCTAAAACAGTGTATTTTCAAAGGTATATGTTTGTAATTTAATTTTAGGAAATGAATGCAGAGAAAAGTGGCAGAAGGCTAACTGGAGGTGGACCCCCGCCCCCAAGACCTTCTGATACAACTGAATGGTTGAACTCTATCATGGGGGAATCCATATCAGGTCTCACTGCTGCGTATGATAGTGATGCATTAACTAGTATGTACTTTCCTATTGTTTAGTTGTAATTACATTCATTATAGTCCATACTAAATATTATTATGAATAGAAATACTCTTACATTACCTATACATATTTCATTTAATCACAGGTACAAATACAATAGATGAACAAAATTCTACAGCAACTGCTGGCATCATCCTGGATTTACTGGAAAGTGACCAATTATATGTAGAAAGTATGTATATCCCATATTTGTAGACAATAAAATACTATTTTGTTTTATCCTAAATCATCATCATCTCGTGATGTATGTCTTGTTTTAAGGTAAATCACCATCATCTCAATCACAATTTACCAATACACAACCTGAGACGCAGCATATACATGACACTCAAAAGATGGAAACTGGTATGTTCTTCAAAATAATTTAATTTTTGGTATGAAATGTATACATCTTTGTGTAAGTAACTAATATTTCAAATTATTCTTTTTGCTTTGTCTACAGATATAGAAACAAAGGAGTGCGATATTGTATTTGATAGCTCTACACCAAAAGCTTTGCTCAGGAAACCAATATCAAAACAACTAAGTAAGTGTTTTTTACACGACTGGCCAAAAAAGAAGTGTTATGTTTTTAGGGTTCATGTATGTATGTAGGTATGTATGTATGTCATATGTGAGTTCCACCATAACTTTCGAACGGCTGAATCGATTTGGACATAATATGGGGTATCGTTAGAATCATTCCGAGTAATACAGGCTATATTTTTTTACCCTATAGCTACAGAGGTACGGAACCCTCAGTGCGTGAGCCCGACTCGCACTTGACCAATTTTTAAATTATTTACTTGTTTATGAAAGAATCTGTTTGTTTATTATCTTATTAAATATTATAGGTACTAGTTTTTCTAATGTTCACACTTCTTCATATTTTACACTGTATTTACTGAGGCTAACTTCTTTGTTTTTAGCAAGCACAACTAAAAGAAAGAGGGCTTTTACTCTTTTGGAGACAAGAAAACGCCTGATAACACATTTTGAAAATAAAGAAAATTATCTGGCTCATAAGAATTCGCGGAATGAAGAAATAAAAAAATTGGCCCTTGAAGAGCACAATCAAAATTTATTACAAAAAAAGGAAATACATGATAGAACGTTGCAGTTGATGGCAGAAAAGCATGTGATTGATCTACAAAATCAAAAAGAGCTTCATGATATGGAAGTGGAATTTAAAAAACAGTTTTATAAATTAACATTAGAAAATCTGAAATTAAAAAATTAAAAATTAAATGATAAATAAAACAAACTGTTCTGATTCTTATTATTTCAAGCCTATTTATTCATACTATATTATTTCAAGCCTATTTATTCATATTAAGTCTTAATATTTAATATACTACCTAAAATCATTACATGAATTGACTGCTGGACCGATATTAATAAAAACGTAAGTAAATTAAATGTAGGTAGATTTGTTATTGTGAAAATCAGCTAGTCATTCATAATACAGCTATTAACACTATTATTATTTTTCAGACACAATTCATTAATTTCTGCTTTCTGCTCTCCTCTATGGAGAGCAGAAAGCAGAAATTAATGAATTGAATTAATATGAACTATATAGAATAATGTAGGAGTAGGGATTTTAATTTATAACTAATTAGAGTTCAGCAATGTAAAATAATTATCAATTAACTGTTGCCTATATTGATGATCACTCTGGGTGGATGTTCCAATAGCGATATTTTCTTCTATTTCTTGCATATTGTGTGGGTTTGTTGAGTCCTCTGGTAAAGTATCTCTTTTGTCAATACAAATGTTATGCAAGATTGCTGTGCTGACAATCACTGCTTGCACATTACATAATTTAACTCGAAGCTTTGATCCTACACATGGAAATCTTCTCTTCCAGACACCAAATGTTCTTTCAACCACATTTCTCGTTCTTATATGACTTTCATTATACAGTCTCTCAGCTGGAGTTTGTGGGTTTGCTAATGGGGTTAGCAAAAATTTCTTTAAGGCATAGCCTCTATCCCCCAAAAGGCAGTATTTGCCAAATCTTTCTGTGTACATCATGTCATTCATTACACTGCTATTAAATATTGTACTGTCATGTACTGAGCCCGGCCACCTCGCTACAATATTTCTTATTTTCAAGTTTCCATCTGCAACTGCTTGGGTATTTATAGAAAAAACGTCTTTCCTATTTCTGTAGAGTTCTGCATTATCACCACCCGGGCTCGCTATGCGTATATGTGTACAGTCTGTTACGGCCCCTTGCCTGTCCAGACGAGGGCTGAGTTCCCGGGCCCATAGAGGAACGAGCCCGGACAGGTCGAGGGGGGACCGACTAGTGAGACTACAGTGATCAGTACGGATGACGGTATCCAATCCGAGTCGGATAGTAATATCCGAGTCTCACTAGCCGATCAGTGGAAATAACAGGCGGCTTTTACTAGCACTACTACGGCAATCGTCAACTCGGGCAGCGACAGCCTTCGACATAGACAAGGAAAATAGAAGGCCACTAACCTGGTTGATGCATGCGACGATACTCGATGCGACGCCCCCTGTAGTGGATGTGGGACAGTATGTGACGTGAAAGTGTAAAGGGGTGTGTAGGTGTGTGTGTGGGGCTTGCAACCGTAGGTCCTCTGCACCAATCAGCTCCCAGACACGTCAAACACGAACACAGCTCCAATCGTTCGTTCGCCTCCTATGAGTGGAGTGCTCAATGCAGCAGCACAGTGGGTCGCAACCCGCAACAATGAACGCGACGGTCAAAATATGTCGAACGTTCAGGCTGGCTTCAACTCCCACAAACACTCAAGCGAATAAAATAAAGTACGTGGTTCACGACACACAAGGTCAGCGGTCAATGACAGCGCGGTCTACAATTACTTAACTACCGCGAACTTTATCGCCGCTAAACGCAGCTGGGCACGCGTGTTACTAGGTAGATCCGGCGAGCGTAGCGAACTCACAAAGGCCGGCACAACAACTAGTCAATGTCCCAAACACGCGTGCAATGTCCAAAAAACCCAGCGATATCACAGCGCAAGTCGAAGCGGTCCCCAAACAATCAGGTCCGGGGAAAACAAAACCGCAGCGCGAAAAACAACTCAGGCGCCTCAAAAAACGGACGTCCCGTTGCGCAAACATTCCATGACCACACACCCGCGCAAATATAAACGTGGCTACTCAAACGCAGCAATTTACGTCTCGCGACTACGCGTTTCAAAGACGACCCGTGATCAAAATTACGTCAGCCACGCGCGGGGAACCGCTTAGTTGTCGGTCGACAGCAGACTAGCTCCACAAGATGAGTTCACGAATACGCACAAAAGGTCGCGCCCCCACATAAAACTGTCGCGGTCCCAAGACGTACGTTTCTTGGGGTACAAACCGCCGGGGCAAAAGGGCGCCGCAAAAAACCCAGCCGCACGCACGGCTGTTGCTAGCTGACTCCGAATGGTACTGTGCGCGCCCCGATTGCCGCGTCATTGCAGGCATAAAAAATTCTCGTCGACCGATGCGCGAGCGGGATAGGAAGATTGGCGTTTCCGCGAGTTGGAGCGGGAGCGCACGATTCGATACAAAAAACCCGCCGTAACCGAAGTGCGAGCAAGACGCGCAAATGAGCGCTTCCGCGGGTTAGAGAGGGAGAACACGATTCAATACAACACAATAGACTCGGCACTCGAGCCAGCTACGCTCGCGTAAACAATCCCCCGCTCCGAATCTAAGGATGTAGATTCGCTAATCAATAGGCCGTTGGGACAACGTGACCACGGCACGTTGCAATACTGAGTCCCCTACAAATACCTCGGCCACCCGGGGAACGCCATCCAATAACAGTTTAACAATGCGTCCACGACGCAAACTAGTGGGAGTAGATTAGATTCTTTAAGCATAACAAGATCTCCCATTCTAGACATGGCGGTGCCTACACAGTGCTTGCTTTCAACAATGAAGTCGACGACCTCCTTCAAATAACGATTGGTTCCCTTATAATTAGTCCAGCAGTCTGTCCGAACCAAATCGGGTAGGCCGCGACGGCTCACGAGGCGGCCCAGAGTGGCCACGAACGCCTCCGTGCTGAGGGCACTGACAAGTCCCAAGTGAACTGCCTTGGTTGCAAGGCAAACAAGACGCACAAGTAGGCCTCAAAAACCGAGCATTCTTAAGGTTAGAGCTCTTCACTAAGAAAGGACCGGCAATTGGTTCCAACACCGGCGAAAGGTCGAGCAGCCTTTTCGCGGTCCGCAGGCAGGTCACCCATCACAAGCTGTGCAATGGATGCCTCCAAACGATAGCAAGCAATACAGTTGAAGATCACGCTTCGAATGGTTCGTCGGCCTGCCAAAATCCAAACTCACGCTGCAAAATGGCTGAGAGGGTATTGCAACCCGCATGAGTATTTAAAAAAGCCAAGATTATGGACCGAAGTCCGAAGCCAACACAGGACAATCTCACTGTCCGACCACGCAAAAACGTCCACCATGTTTACCAGAGACTTCCAAGAAGCGTGGACGTGGTTGAGTAACCGGGTCAATAGTTCGGCTCCACAAGTTCAACTTAGGAATTGTTAGACGAGACCTGATAGATGCAACCTTGCACTTAGCTAGGACAAGGTGCAATGAGACTTGCCCCGAAGCGCTCACCCACCACAACGACGCAATCCAGCGCTGTGATCCGATCTAGCAGCGCGCGTACCATAAGCCACTCACCCTTCGGGTTGTACACCCTGACCAAAGCCGTTGGTAAAAGTACAGTCTGGCAGACCGGCTTATGGTCGTTCAAATTGTCAGGTGAGGTGGCGGTGGTGGGAGCCAAGGCAGCAGCAAGTCAACGGGAGTTGCCCCTTTCGGGCAACTCCTCTAGCCTTGGGCGCTCGTAAGGGCCTTCTTGGGGAACTTCGACCACACCAAGAGGTGGGGTTCCCCCAGGGTACACCCAAGCGTCTCTCCCGGTCTGAGGGGGTCTGGCCATGTACGACAGCCGCGGGGCGACGTAGTGCGGAAGAGGGTGTCCAGGCCATCGAGGAAGGTGTCGCTGCAACCTGGGGTATTCAGCCAGAGGAGGGGAGTATCTCCTTGGATCAGGCTGAGCGACGGCAAAACCTCCCTCAGGGTTGACAGAGGGCGGAACGCCCCCGCCCCTGGAGGGCTGCACCCCCGCCCGAGGGGGGGGTGAAGCCCTATCAAAACCAGGGGCCGCACTAACAGTGTCACCACGCCTTCTATCGGCTGGGCCTGTGACCGGTGAGGAGACTCCACTCCTGCCGGGTGTCCGCTCAACCACCTCCTGCCTACCGACGCCATTGCGGTCGAGGCAAAGAATAGGAAGGTGGTTGCCCTGACAATGGGGACAAGGCCGTTGGTGCTGGCAATTTCGTTGTAAGTGCCGACCTAAGCAAGAGTAGCACCAACGGCGCTCCCTCGCGATGGCCCTACGGGACTTGGGCGGTCTCTCCAAGAATTTAGGGCAGTCAGTCGTCGTGTGCGTGGAAGCACGGCAATAGTGACAGGGGGTCACCTCGGTCGCAGCAAGACCACTAAAGTTTAGAATTGGGCGGCGTCCAGTCTCCTGCGCTAATTCTGGCTGCTTGGAACCCCTGGTGGAAGTCGTGGGTTTAGAAGGTGGCGTCGGTCGCGCCGGCTCCTTTGCCGGTGTTCCCGAGGCCACGGCATTCTCCACCTGGCGGCTCTGTTCCTCAAGGAACTTTAAGAGGTCACTGAACGGGGGTATATAATTAGCCCCGTCCCCGCCGTACCTCTCTTCAAATCGGATCCGCAGATCGAGAGGCAGGCGGGACAGAACCAGGTGAAGAAGCCAGAAGGACCACTGATCCACCGGTAAGTCAAGTTGTCGAAGGGCGTTGCAAGCAACCACGACTGGGTCAATGATCACCTCCCGGAGACGTGCTAGGTCCTTCAAAACCGGGAGGGATATTAACTCCATCATGTGCGCGTCAGCAAGGCGGCGCACATTGGCGTAGCGCCTCTCGAGGAGTTCTCTGGCCGTGGAGTAGCTGGCGTCAGACAACTTCAAATGGCAGACTACCCCAAGTGCCTCCCCTTGAAGGGAGGTCCGCAAATAGGCCATTTTTTGGCCTGGGGATAGGTCGCGGCGGGTATGGACTAGACTGTCGAAGATGGAGATGAACCCCATCCAGTCTTGAAGCCGCCCACCAAAGTGTGGAAGGTCCAAAGTAGGCAGCCGACCCAATAGGGCGGGCTGCGGCTGCGGGCGAGGCGACTCGCACAGCATGCTCTGTCGAGCCTCGCGCTTCATTTTGGCCCCAGCCTCGAGCACATCGTCTGTGAACTCGAAGAACTGCTCGTAGTCCTTCTGGGCCGATTCTCGCGCCTCGTCGTCCTCCACTGTAGCAAGGAATTCCGAGTAGGCCTCTTCAAAATGGGCTCGTCTGGCTGGGAGCTGCTCAAGGCGGTGGAGCAAGCTAGCCGTCCTGTCTGGACGAGTAATAAGCGCATGCGCGCTAGCTGCCCACCGCAGCTCATCCTGCATACGGCGCACCGGAGGCCTATGCGAAGGCATGGCGAGACTGCGCGAGAATAATTACAAGGAAGCACGAAACCAAAAAATAAACAACAAGGAAGTAGAACAAGCACAGATGCAAACACCAACACGTGCAGAACGCTAATCAAGGTCGCGGTTAACAAACGCGCGGCACGCGGTAAATAAACGCGGCGTTGCTACAAAAACGCGTGGTGTAGCGGTACAATAATCTGTGGCCGTTAACGCGGCGTATTGGTCCGACACGTGGCGTACCGCGCCTACAAACGTGTGACCGACAGAGATACGCGACGAATTAAATACGCGCAACAAATATCGATATCGACGCGCCGAACGTGTAAAAGCCGCTTAACCAAAAGGCGCGAAACCACGCTCTGCTACCAAATGTTACGGCCCCTTGCCTGTCCAGACGAGGGCTGAGTTCCCGGGCCCATAGAGGAACGAGCCCGGACAGGTCGAGGGGGGACCGACTAGTGAGACTACAGTGATCAGTACGGATGACGGTATCCAATCCGAGTCGGATAGTAATATCCGAGTCTCACTAGCCGATCAGTGGAAATAACAGGCGGCTTTTACTAGCACTACTACGGCAATCGTCAACTCGGGCAGCGACAGCCTTCGACATAGACAAGGAAAATAGAAGGCCACTAACCTGGTTGATGCATGCGACGATACTCGATGCGACGCCCCCTGTAGTGGATGTGGGACAGTATGTGACGTGAAAGTGTAAAGGGGTGTGTAGGTGTGTGTGTGGGGCTTGCAACCGTAGGTCCTCTGCACCAATCAGCTCCCAGACACGTCAAACACGAACACAGCTCCAATCGTTCGTTCGCCTCCTATGAGTGGAGTGCTCAATGCAGCAGCACAGTGGGTCGCAACCCGCAACAATGAACGCGACGGTCAAAATATGTCGAACGTTCAGGCTGGCTTCAACTCCCACAAACACTCAAGCGAATAAAATAAAGTACGTGGTTCACGACACACAAGGTCAGCGGTCAATGACAGCGCGGTCTACAATTACTTAACTACCGCGAACTTTATCGCCGCTAAACGCAGCTGGGCACGCGTGTTACTAGGTAGATCCGGCGAGCGTAGCGAACTCACAAAGGCCGGCACAACAACTAGTCAATGTCCCAAACACGCGTGCAATGTCCAAAAAACCCAGCGATATCACAGCGCAAGTCGAAGCGGTCCCCAAACAATCAGGTCCGGGGAAAACAAAACCGCAGCGCGAAAAACAACTCAGGCGCCTCAAAAAACGGACGTCCCGTTGCGCAAACATTCCATGACCACACACCCGCGCAAATATAAACGTGGCTACTCAAACGCAGCAATTTACGTCTCGCGACTACGCGTTTCAAAGACGACCCGTGATCAAAATTACGTCAGCCACGCGCGGGGAACCGCTTAGTTGTCGGTCGACAGCAGACTAGCTCCACAAGATGAGTTCACGAATACGCACAAAAGGTCGCGCCCCCACATAAAACTGTCGCGGTCCCAAGACGTACGTTTCTTGGGGTACAAACCGCCGGGGCAAAAGGGCGCCGCAAAAAACCCAGCCGCACGCACGGCTGTTGCTAGCTGACTCCGAATGGTACTGTGCGCGCCCCGATTGCCGCGTCATTGCAGGCATAAAAAATTCTCGTCGACCGATGCGCGAGCGGGATAGGAAGATTGGCGTTTCCGCGAGTTGGAGCGGGAGCGCACGATTCGATACAAAAAACCCGCCGTAACCGAAGTGCGAGCAAGACGCGCAAATGAGCGCTTCCGCGGGTTAGAGAGGGAGAACACGATTCAATACAACACAATAGACTCGGCACTCGAGCCAGCTACGCTCGCGTAAACACAGTCTATTGCACCAATAACACTTGGGAATTTTGCAATTGAATAAAATTTTTGCACAACTTCTCTTATTTCTTCGTCTGTCTCAGGCATAGAAATTAAATGTATTAATTTGACACAAATTTGTTTCGACACTGCGTGAACTATTTTACATACAGTTGATTTAGTGACACCAGAAAGATCACCGGAACACTGTTGCATGTTTCCAGTGGCATAAAATCTTAACGTAATAAGCAACTGCTCGAGGGGTACTACTGCATGATTTCTTGTAGTGGATGTTTGTAATTCTGCACCTATTTGTTCGGTTATCCAGACAACAGTTTCTTTAGATAACCGATCGACATCATCCCAATGGTCCAGAGGCGAATTACGCGGTCTGAACACTTTGGGTCTTCTCATTAGGACGAATTCCGTAAATAATTCATCATCAGATGAACTCTCTGAACTCTCAAAGTATCTGATGATTTTGTTCATTATGAAAACGGCAAACACACGAATTCTTCTAGTTTTGATCTCACTTCAACGAATAATGTTCACAAAATGTTGTTTAAAGCGAAAAACAGTTGAAAGGAACAGATGTTTTAACAAAAGTTAACTATCGCCATCTGCATAACCCTCGTTTGTGCTGTGGTTAAATATTCTAACAAATGGTTGGGCTTTTGACTATTAGTTAGCTTAACTATGTCTCAAAAAACGATTTCTACGGAAATTTAACAATTTGTTAAATTTTTTTACCATTGGTTGACTTAACTATGTCTCAAAAAACCGGCCCTTAGTTAATAACCCAGTGCGAGTTGCTATTACTCTTTGTCGACTCCAGCACGTTATATTACAGTAGTATCACCAACCAATAGGCAAAAGAAAAAACCTCGACTCTGCATAAACGACGGCCGGAATACCTCATTCACAGTTTAGTGCATCGCTGTTTCGCACGTTTTAAATCATAATTAATGTTTTGTTTTTTCTCTCGAGATAAGAAGGAGGTATATAGTTTTTTTATCATTCCGAAAAGGAAGAATCATAAAAGTGGTGTTTGTGATTTTGATTATTTAGTGAAAATACTGTCGTCGAGCATCTTCACCGGATAGCGTTAGTACGCAGCATAACCCGAGCCGTGAGTACCTACTCAATTATAAAATGAAAGTACTCGCTTCGGCAGTACATAATAAATACTAAAATCGGAACGCCCCTGCGCAAGGATGACACGCAAAATCGTGAAGCATTCCACATTTTTAGTACCTAACAGCATCTGATATGGTCATAGTGACTAGGATATCTGACTCTCACTCAGCAGGCTCGGGTTCGATTCCCGGCAACGGAAACAGATCACAAGCAGGCTGCGTGTTTCTCAACTAGGAGTTTCACATACACCTTTACAATAGAGGGTTGCGTGTTTCTTATTCAGGAGTCTCACATACGCCCATACTATACAGGGTTGCGTGTTTCTCATCTAGGAGTCTCACATACACCCTTTACTGATAACCGAAGCATAACTGCTACGCAGACAGCGAGCCAATCGCCGCCATTGATATCGACGTCACGAAGGATGCTTTTACTGGAACGAATGTAAGTAGGTACGACGTTGCTGACATCGGCCCCGCTGCAATATCGGCTGTTTTGGTCTCCAGCGTGCCTCTTGTCCCAGTTACCTGTTACTAGTTGCTGTACGATTGCTGCTGTGACGGATTTACCTACAGAATATTAGACCCATTCTGAGCATGTTAAAAAATGATCCGATAGGATAGAAAATAAGCAAGTATTAATTCTTCGTGCGCTGTCATCACCATGCGTAGCTATTAGGTACTTTACTCTTATCCTGTAAAGATGAAAAATCGATACCTGCTTAAGCGGATTCTGCTTAAAGTGATTCGGTTTGAATCTTAAACATAATATTATATTCTACATATCGACTCTTCCTGAGGAGACTATTTTTTTTTTATGACAATTTGACTGAAACTTAAAGTCAAGCGCAGATAATTAAGATCTACAGCAAGATTTGTAGTGCACAGCCACCAGCAGGCAGCCGTTTTTGCTCGGCCGCTTGCGCGGCAAGGCGGACGACGAGTCACGTGACGCATCGACGCAGCTTCCCGCTTCCTCGAAGAAGACATCGTGGCAGCAGCTTCCACGACACACAAGGAACGGTAAAGCCGGGAGGCCGCTTAATTTATTTCTACAATGGCTGACTATTAATTTAATGCCAATCATTATTAATAATTATTTCATGTTTATGATTTAGTATCAATAATTCTACAATTTCATAGTGGATATCAGGTTATGTCATGTCATAACCATTGCCATACTTCGTGACTATATATAATATAAAAAAGTAAAATATACTACTAGACAGAATATTAAATACCTATTGTTTTAAAGTAATCTGTAGATAATCTTTTTACATAGGAGCATTATTTCAACCATTTTACTTCCAATATGAAGGAATTGGATAAATAAACTCATAAATACATAGTTTTTCTAAAGTAGAAGACCTTAAGAACAAGTATTAAATGAATATCAAAAAATAGTTACGTCATGTGTACACCTTGAATAAAGATATAATAATTTCCTTTTTAAGTAAATAAATATTTAGATAACAATTAAAAAAAAAAAAAAAAAATTAATGCTTTCAGGGAAATAGCAATCTCTGTGAATTTAATGTGTTACCATTTGGATTCAATTCAGCTCCAGTATTTACTAAAATTAAGCCTGTTGCAAAAGTATTGCGACCCATGTATACTTTGTCATCTTTTATCAAATATTCATTTTTAATGGGGTTTAAAATAATTGTTTACGAAACGTGGCCGATACAAGATCCGACACTTAAATACTAAGGATTTATTTTCTATTTATTACAAATAAAAGTGTTTTAACTACAAATTAATTCTGTTAATAATTATTCAATAAAGCCATAACATAATATATAAAAACAATATAATAATAACAATGTGACCATTTATAAAGAAATTAAGAATGTCAACCGTAGATACCTACTGCTGGTGTTACACAAAATATTCCGAGCGCTGTAAATGTTTAAATCTACACGAATGCTGGTTAAGTAATAATATGGATGAAAAACAAAAGGTAGTACTTATGCCATGAAAACATTTACTCGTGGCTCAATAACTGGGGATCATGCTTGTGGACCATAGAGAGAACAGGAATGACAGCTACACGCACACAGTCACCAGGACCTCAGACCAGGACTTTGGACAGACTTTGGACTCAGAACGGAAAAAAATTGCGCCTCGTATTGACAGCGCGATTGTAATATGAAAATATCAATAGAATGGGGACATCTAATTTTCAAATTTGACAAATACACAGGCACAGGAATCATAATAATGGTGAAGATTGTATAATATAACGGTCTATGGGTCAAAGATTCAAAAGACTTATTTCATATAGGCCTGGCCTACGGGCACTTTTATACATATAATCAGTAAAATATAATTACTCTTACTTATTAGTGATTAGTATAATTGCACATGCTGATTACTTATGCAGTTCTGACAATAAAATCGCGGATGCAGAATCACAAAAACCGCATCTTAATATCTAACTATCGCTTTGAGCTTATACAAATAAAACAATCACGATGATAATAATTAGTACCTAATCCCTCGACAGATTTGTTTGCAAGTAGGAAAAACCACAAATGTATAAACGTAATAATATGTGTCATGGTGTTAGGATTCCGATATCTTTACAGTTAACGCATATATACTATATCGTGGAGAGATTTTATCTTTTCTTATTTTATCTTATTTATCTATAAATAAATAATCAGCTTAAACACATATAACAAATAAATTTTGAATACAAATCTAACTAACGGTAAAGATCAGGGATTATGTTATGGTAGTGCCTCAATGGCCTGCATAGCTGTGATACCCCCTCTATAAGATATCTACTTATAACTCCAATACTTAAGCATTAATTTTAAAATCACAAGATTTTTTGATAATAATAATTATTAATGTAACGAACGCGCAGTGTTCTGTTAAACCACCGTGATTGTGTGGAATAGGTATCTTATCCGGATTTCACTACTCCGAAGAGGAGTCTTATTTAGTCATCCATCCTGGATGATGACACCTGTAGACAATACCTACTCTTAAACAGTAGGACCCTTGTGGTATAAAACGATTTAGGGTGAACTCCTCTATTTCCGTGATAGAACATAATTATGGAATAAAACATCTGATTTACTTGCAATTTTTGCATTTTTATTAATTAGGAACATTAATCAGTCTTATTTCTATATTTTTAAAGGTGAATTTCTTATTTTTCACAAATACTGCTGGAGTTATAAGCCCAGCAGTGAACTTCGAGTACTTAGCTAATTACGTGACAACCACTTTAAGTCCGTGATACATACTTGTATAATTTCGTTATAACGGAATTACACAAGTATTTCTTTTTTTTTGTCACGGAATAACACTAAATATAATAAGTATACCTAATACTAAATAAAAGTTATATGGTAAAAATCAAATACAATCAACATCGACATCGTCATCAACATCATACTTTGATGGAGCACCTGGAACCACCATTCTTCTGAGAGGTAGCCACTTGAGAAATAATTTTAGTGGCAGTGTAAAATATACTACTTTTTACTTGTAAGTAACTGCAAAGCACATTGCTAACCATGCTTCTAAAAGCATATTTCAAATTGCTATTACTAAATTTAGCTCCAACTCAGCTGAAAGTGAGAACGGTTTTCCGATTTTAGCCATGGCAAATTGAGCACATCCTTGGTTTTCCTTTGCACGACGGATATTTTCTTTGAGTGTAGTCCATGGAATTCCGAATTCTTTTGATGCTCTGTATATAGTCATATTTGATTGTAATACATTATCGATGGCGGCCTTTAAAGAGGATTCTGTGTATTTTCTGTTTTTTTATTTACGATTTCTTCGCTTTCCATGTTAACTGTAAACAATAATAATATAAATCTAAAAAATACATCTCACTTATTTCCGTGATAAAAAAAATCCGTGATAAAAATAAAAATGTTGAATTAATATTACTTAAATTGAACATTCTCTTCCAAATAACCTAAATCTGCATGCCTGTATAAATAAACCATATAAAAACTTATTTGTTAACCCAGTTTTGTGCAAAAATAATACCAAGCTCCTTTAATTCCGCGAGTTGACTTTGATTCAAAACCACAAAAATCGTTACCTTTTTGATGTAGTAAAATAAGGCTTTATTCATAAACTCAACAATATTAGGTAAATATAATTAGTATAGCACAATACTTACAGTTTTAGCATCAAACTTTGCAATTTTTAGCGAAATCGGTGCACATTTACTATTTTTAAAACACGAATTGTCATAACCATAAACTTTAATGGCGGCGCCTCGCGCAAAACTATGCCGCGCTCGACAAAAACGTCATTTGTTGTCATCTCACTCGCTCGATTCCAAAATTTTTTTCACAGACGAAAAGCTAATTTATTTCCCCGCAATAAGGTCCATTTTAGAATTGTATAACTTACACACTTTATTCAGTAATAGATTTGAAACAAGTTGTCACGGAATTAGGTGTATCACCAAATTAGGTGAGTTTACCCTACTTATGGCTGCTGAAAGCCATAAATAGGGGATTGAATTACTTACTGTAAAACATATTTTTAATGGTGGGATTTACATATTTTTAATGATGTGATTAAGAACATATTAGGTGTTCTATTCTTTTGTTCCACATGGCTAGACACGGAACAACAATTACTTCTAGATATTTTGTTTTATTTTTGTTAGGTCAAGATATAGCTAATGTTTCAACTTCTATAAAATACTTAAAGGTTTAAATTGCTTTTTGTTTAAGGCCAAAAATGTTTTTGTTGAAGGCCTGAATTGCAAAAATGTCTAATTTAACACTAATTAATGTTGACCAAGTTTCGGACTGCTCATCAGATGTATCGTACCTTTATGAAAGTACCTCAACCTATATCAACTAAAAATGGGCACCTACTTGTTGCAGCTCACAGAGTTAAAACGCTGTCTGCGATATATATAAATAATATTAATTTCACAAATACTGAAGTAGTAATAAAAATTCCAAACTGTATAAAGACCTCACGGCTGCTAGGTGCAAATATCACAAAGTTTATATTTAACTTTAATATATCTATGGTAAAAGAACTAAGGACCTTCGAATCTATCTACGTTATTCATTTCATTCAAAAAACTTCATGGTAAAAACTCTTCTTAAACATTGAGTAGTTGGGTCAAAGGTACCATTAATAAACCTTTGGTAAACTTGAGTAATAATAAAACCCATATTCACTGCACATTACTAGGTACGCGTCGATTTCGAAAGTCTGCAGTTAGTTTATTACAGTACAGGCAGTATTAGTAATACTGCATGATTGACATTAATTTTTTTTTGGCTTTTGGAAAAATACTATACTAGTATAGTATCACATGAAGGTTAATTAGAGGATTTGTTTAAAATATATCAACACAGAATTTAATTCAATTTGTTATTTTACCTTCATATTATATTTTACAAGTGGTTATAATAGATCATTCGTAATATAGGTACTTAATGTAGAGTTGTTTACAACCAATTCTAAGACCATTGTTTCGGGTATTACTTACGTGATTTTGCTATATTTCTGTTTATTATGAAAGTAGCTGTTATTATGAAAATACTCTGGTTTGTGGTTATTATGAAATGTTCTTTTTCTGATAGAAATATTAATCAATTACTTTGTTTGATATGCCAGAAATTTATGTTTCACGATACTATCTTTCTCTCAACATCTACTGTAATATAACGTGCTGGAGTCGACAAAGAGTAATTAATGATTAAACGAACTTACCTGTACGTGAAGTTCAATCATAATTACTCGAAAGTCGACTCCAGCACGTTAGCGGCCCTCCCTCCCAAGATGGACATGCCATTGCCCTGGGCGTGAAACATAAGTTGAAAAATAATCAATTTATTTTACGCACAGATTCTTTGAAGTGAGAATTTGATTTGTTCTTCAAAGAATCTGTGATTCTCAACAGCTCTGCTCTCTCTAAACTAAATGAGGTATTCCGGCCGTCGTTTATGCAGAGTCGAGGTTTTTTCTTTTGCCTACCTCCGAAAAAGTGACGAAATGGCGAGCGGCTAACGGTGATACTACTGTAATATAACGTGCTGGAGTCGACTTTCGAGTAATTATGATTGAACTTCACGTAGGTACAGGTAAGTTCGTTTAATCATTAATAACTAACGAGATAGAACAAGCCCACAGAAAAAAAATTGTCGAGTCCACATTCAAACTTTCATTTATGGGTTTCTATATTGGAAGTAGATCCCGATTCCCAATTGCGATACAAATATTTGGACAATTGCTATTCATGACATTCTTTACTTTGACGCATGTCTATTTTCTAAAAGACAGACGCGTCACATACCTACGTAAGACTTTTCTCCTGACATTCGCAATTAGTCGGCAATGTAAGGAAAATCGCATACATCGCTGGCTGTCCGAACTCCAAGAGATACGTCCATTTTCGCGTGACGATCTGGGATGTTTCCGGCGAGTGTTTTGCTTAATAACCGGTGTAAGTGGGTATAATCGGCGCGATGGACCGTGCGCAAGATTTATTGATCCCGCAATGGATTTTGCATGTGTTATTGAATATTAATATTAATTAAACGTAATGCATGCGTGGTAACATAGAAAGTTTTAAGCATTTTACACCACGTTTTAAGATACTTATTTGTGTCAATTTCTAATTTCCGTATGTATAAGATATTTAAATGCTCTGAATGCTGCACTCACAATCACACAAATAAAAGACCTTATTTCATGAATTTATTAAATAAGAGAAGTTACTCATAATTCATATTATGCTAAAATCCAAGAATTCCTTTGGTTATAGAAAACATGACAAAGTTACACACCGCAAAATCCAGCAAAAATATTTTTATTTTCTTCAGCCAATCTTTCAAACTTGTAGAGTTTGTCACTTTCATTATCTAACCGCAAGGTGAGATAGCAGGCAAGCATGAAGCGGTAAACAAATTAAAAAAAAACTTAGCATAAAATCGCAGTTAGTATCAGTTAATATTATCATGAGGCATCATAATACATTTTGATCAGGCGATGGCATTAAAATGAACACTTTATGACAGACAACCACGTAATGTTATTTAACTATTGAATAACTGGCTGTATTCTATGTTAATGAGGAAAAGGGAAAAACAAACTAAAGTGCATTAAACCGATTATATCGGGCTGTGCAATGTGCAATCCATCATGCAAAATAGTCAGTCATTAAAGGAAAGGATAGTTCATATCAAGTTATTGATTGCTAAAATTAATTGTTGGTTGGTTTTTTGCTGAATTAAATTTACGATATCGGGTCCTGTTGTTTATGTTCCTCTTTTCTCTATAAGTATGCAAAAAGAAAGAGATGTCACTTTCCTCGCAATCCAATAATATGATTTCATATTTATACCTACTTAGGTATAACCATTTTCGGGTCTCTGGCCCTTGTGCTGTACCTACCTACTCATCATTCTAATTAATATTATGTAATAGAGGCTGCTTTATTGACAATTTTATTTTTTTCCAATACCTGAGGGAAAATGGTAAATTACGTAATAATTACTTTCATATTTTAATCTTTTCGCCTATCTTTTGTTACTGTTAAGAAAATAGAAGGCGAAAAAGATAGCTAATAATAATTTACGTATGAATAAAAAAACTATTTAACTTTGCGTGTCGAGTGCATGAATTTGTGGTGTTTTACAGAGATTTAAATTGTTTTAGAACTCCTATTTTATACTTTCTTATTATTGTATGCACAATAGGAACACATTGTTTCTATTCTATTCCACCCTGATAATTAAGCTGAATCCGAACGATTCAATTAACTCTAGGTATGTCATCCCAGCGTCGTTAATTAATTTAATATCTGAATAGGTATTCGAGCTACGTCATTAGTCAGTATTCATAATTGCCCTGTTCCGCTCCATGGAGGCGGTAATTGATTTCTCAAAACTGGTATACTGTAGACTCTGTCTTATGATGTTCAGTTTTGTTGCAATAAACCTACCTATAATACTTTTATAGTAATGATGTATCTTAGTAAAAGAAAAGGTCACAAAACTGCACCTTGTAGAACACTTCCGAATGACGTGTTTCATATTGTATAACGTATCCGAATTTCCAATCATGGTTATCTAGAAAATTATTTCTATGGCTTAATTTATATTAACGTAGCCAGTTTAGAGAGTTAGAGTTTGTAAGTAGGTAGTTAGATAGTTAATTACAGGAACTCTATTTGTCTGTTTATCGGCTGCCTTTGATGAACGATTTAATAAAGGGATGAATTTGAGAATACTTTCTACTGCTCAAGGACTCATATTATGACTTGTATTTATTTTGTACTTTTATATCCAATTCTTTGTTTGTCTGTTAATATCTGAGTTTTATGTTACATAAATTAAATTATTCACTTGTGTATAACAAAACATTTTGTTACAGCGAGGGTTTGTTCACCAGTCCCGTGAATGCTTCGCCAGTCGACTACGCAAAGGTATGTTCATTTTTTTATTAAAAAAAAAATTCATGCCACATTCAAGCACCGCAATTTCAATTTTTTTCTCAATTTTTTTATGAATTCTGTACTATTTTGTATTCATTTGATCTATAACTTTAAGTTACTTAATTTTTTATTATAAGTATTATAGGTATACCGAAAAGTAGGTACCAAGTTCGTCGAATATATTGTGATCATAAATTATTATTTTATAAACTGAACCCTCTTACAACCAATATCAAGCGTCTACAAAATTATACGAAACCCTAAAGAACTTAAAGTCGATGTTACCATTACCACTTTTATGTTGTCACTACCATACTGACCTCTATGTTTTTATGCCATACTCATGCTGGGTGGTCACAAACTCATAAAGCGGTGCGAACAGTTGTCGCTAGATGGCGTTGTGTATACGTTTTCGGTATGCATGCGCAGGCCGCAGACGCTGCGGTCAAGAAACGAATCGGATCTAGTTTTACTGTTTTTTAACGACCCCATAATGGCTTCTATAAACAAAGGGTTGTTTCCTGTTTTTCTGTTTCGGAAGAATATGTTCCAATTTTTTTTAACTGAAATTGCCCCCGTCCTTCAAGGGAAAAGGGGTTATGTGGGGCTACCCGCTACAAACTGTCTGTATACACGATAAACCTTGGCGGGAGTGCGGGATTCACTTTCATACTCTTCGAGCTCCAGCCAGATCCCTTCAGGCAGCCTGTAATCATCCGTTTTTCTAAAAGTACATGTTTTGTAATTATAAAGAAATATGTAGGTAATAATATCTCAATTAAATTTACATGTTTAATACTTACTTATCTTGTAAAATAGAACGAATGATGTAGGTAGATATTTTGAATAAAAAAAACTGTTATAATCGCACTTTCGTAAAGGTTACACGTAAATGTATTAGGTAACGTGAAATCTTTACCGCGTCTATGGGAATCGGCATAAGAAATCTTTAAATTGTGGCATAGCTATGGATAATGGTTAGAGGCACGAAATAAAATGTTGTACTTTATTGTTACTTTTGTTTTTTATCAACCTGTCGACGAAATCGATGTGTATGTTTGACGCATACATTTAGGTAGGCACCTATAGATATATAGATGTTTCAATCGTTGTGCGCTTAGAAATTAGAACGCAGATAGATAGATATGTATAGGTATCTAATAAAAATACTTAAATTAAATTTATCGCTTTTATTTTAACTACCTACCTATTTTAGTTTTTCCTAAAAGGTCATCTGTTTTATCTTTTTATCATTAAAGATCGCCCAAGTACTTGTTACGGCCCCTTGCCTGTCCAGATGAGGGCTCAGTTCCCGGGCCCATAGAGGAACGAGCCCGGACAGGTCGAGGGGGGACCGACTAGTGAGACTACGCGGGATCACTAGTGTACGATCAGTCTCGGGTCAGATGACGGCATCCAATCCGAGTCGGATAGCAATCGAGTCTCACTAGTCGATCAGTGGAAATAGTAATCAGCGACTTTTACTAGACAACAGGTCGGCCACTACGGCTGATACAATACGCCACCGGACGCGGCCAACTGTTGTCTAGTAAAAGTCGCTGATTACTATTTCCACTGATCGACTAGTGAGACTCGATTGCTATCCGACTCGGATTGGATGCCGTCATCTGACCCGAGACTGATCGTACACTAGTGATCCCGCGTAGTCTCACTAGTCGGTCCCCCCTCGACCTGTCCGGGCTCGTTCCTCTATGGGCCCGGGAACTGAGCCCTCATCTGGACAGGCAAGGGGCCGTAACATTTGGTAGCAGAGCGTGGTTTCGCGCCTTTTGGTTAAGCGGCTTTTACACGTTCGGCGCGTCGATATCGATATTTGTTGCGCGTATTTAATTCGTCGCGTATCTCTGTCGGTCACACGTTTGTAGGCGCGGTACGCCACGTGTCGGACCGATACGCCGCGTTAACGGCCACAGATTATTGTACCGCTACACCACGCGTTTTTGTAGCAACGCCGCGTTTATTTACCGCGTGCCGCGCGTTTGTTAACCGCGACCTTGATTAGCGTTCTGCACGTGTTGGTGTTTGCATCTGTGCTTGTTCTACTTCCTTGTTGTTTTATTTTTTGGTTTCGTGCTTCCTTGTAATTATTCTCGCGCAGTCTCGCCATGCCTTCGCATAAGCCTCCGGTGCGCCGTATGCAGGATGAGCTGCGGTGGGCAGCTAGCGCGCATGCGCTTATTACTCGTCCAGACAGGACGGCTAGCTTGCTCCACCGCCTTGAGCAGCTCCCAGCCAGACGAGCCCATTTTGAAGAGGCCTATTCGGAATTCCTTGCTACAGTGGAGGACGACGAGGCGCGAGAATCGGCCCAGAAGGACTACGAACAGTTCTTCGAGTTCACAGACGATGTGCTCGAGGCTGGGGCCAAAATGAATCGTGAGGCTCGAAAGAGCATTCTGTGCGAGTCGCCTCGCCCGCAGCAGCAGCCCGCCCTATTGGGTCGGCTGCCTACTTTGAACCTTCCACACTTTGGTGGGCGGCTTCAAGACTGGATGGGGTTCATCTCCATCTTCGACAGTCTAGTCCATACCCGCCGCGACCTATCCCCAGGCCAAAAAATGGCCTATTTGCGGACCTCCCTTCAAGGGGAGGCACTGGGGGTAGTCTGCCATTTGAAGTTGTCTGACGCCAGCTACTCCACGGCCAGAGAACTCCTCGAGAGGCGCTACGCCAATGTGCGCCGCCTTGCTGACGCGCACATGATGGAGTTAATATCCCTCCCGGTTTTGAAAGACCTAGCACGTCTCCGGGAGGTGATCATTGACCCAGTCGTGGTTGCTTGCAACGCCCTTCGACAACTTGACTTACCGGTGGATCAGTGGTCCTTCTGGCTTCTTCACCTGGTTCTGTCCCGCCTGCCTCTCGATCTGCGGATCCGATTTGAAGAGAGGTACGGCGGGGACGGGGCTAACTATATACCCCCGTTCAGTGACCTCTTAAAGTTCCTTGAGGAACAGAGCCGCCAGGTGGAGAATGCCGTGGCCTCGGGAACACCGGCAAAGGAGCCGGCTCGACCGACGCCACCTTCTAAACCCACGACTTCCACCAGGGGTTCCAAGCAGCCAGAATTAGCGCAGGAGACTGGACGCCGCCCAATTCTAAACTTTAGTGGTCTTGCTGCGACCGAGGTGACCCCCTGTCACTATTGCCGTGCTTCTACGCACACGACGACCGACTGCCCTAAATTCTTGGAGAGACCGCCCAAGTCACGTAGGGCCATCGCAAGGGAGCGCCGTTGGTGCTACTCTTGCTTAGGTGGGCACTTGCAACGCAACTGCCAGCACCAACGGCCTTGCCCACATTGTCAGGGCAACCACCTTCCTATTCTTTGCCTCGACCGCAATGGCGTCGGTAGGCAGGAGGTGGTTGAGCAGACACCCGGCAGGAGTGGAGTCTCCTCACCGGTCACAGGCCCAGCCGATAGACGGCGTGGTGACACTTTCAGTTCGGCCCCTGGTTTTGATAGGGCTTCACCCCCCCCTCGGGCGGGGGTGCAGCCCTCCAGGGGCGGGGGCGTTCCGCCCTCTGTCAACCCTGAGGGAGGTTTTGCCGTCGCTCAGCCTGATCCAAGGAGGTCCTCCCCTCCTCTGGCTGAATACCCCAGGCTGGAGCGACACCTCCCTCGATGGTCTGGACACCCCCCTCCGCACTACGTCGTCCCGCGGCTGTCGTACCAGGCCAGACCCCCTCAGACCAGGAGGGACGCTTGGGTGTGCCCTGGGGGCACCACACCTCTTGATGTGATAGAAGTTCCCCAAGAAGGCCCTTACGAGCGCCCAAGGCTAGAGGAGTTGCCCGAAAAGGGCAACTCCCGTTGACTTACTGCTGCCTTGGCTCCCACCACCGCCACCTCACCTGACAATTTGAACGACCATAAGCCGGTCTGCCAGACTGTACTTTTACCAACGGCTTTGGTCAGGGTGTTTAACCCGAAGGGTGAGTGGCTAATGGTACGCGCGCTGCTAGATCTCGGATCACAGCGCTGGATTGCGTCGTCGTGGTGGGTGAGCGCTTCAGGGCAAGTCTCATTGCACCTTGTCCTAGCTAAGTGCAAGGTTGCATCTATCAGGTCTCGTCTAACAATCTCTAAGTTGAACTTGTGGAGCCAACTATTGACCCGGTTACTAAACCACGTCCACGCTTCTTGGAAGTCTCTGGTAAACATGGTGGACGTTTTTGCGTGGTCGGACAGTGAGATTGTCCTGTGTTGGCTCCGGACTTCGGTCCATAATCTTGGCATTTTAAAATACTCATGCGGGTTGCAATACCCTCTCAGCCATTTGCAGCGTGAGTTTGGATTTGGCAGGCCGACGAACCATTCGAAGCGTGATCTTCAACTGTATTGCTTGCTATCGTTTGGAGGCATCCATTGCATAGCTTGTGCTGAGTGACCTGCCTGCGGACCGCGTAAAGGCTGCTCGACCTTTCGCTGGTGTTGGAACCAATTTGCCGGTCCTTTCTTAGTGAAGAGCTCTAACCTTAAGAATGCTCGGTCTTTTGAGGCCTACTTGTGCGTCCTTGGTTGCCTTGCAACCAAGGCAGTCCACTTGGGACTTGTCAGTGCCCTCAGCACGGAGGCGTTCGTGGCCACTCTGGGCCGCCTCGTGAGCCGTCGCGGCCTACCCGATTTGGTTCGGACAGACTGCTGGACTAATTATAAGGGAACCAATCGTTATTTGAAGGAGGTCGTCGACTTACTTGTTGAGAGCAAGCACTGTGTAGGCACCGCCATGTCTAGAACGGGAGATCTTGTTATGCTTAAAGAATCTAATCTACTCCCACTATTTTGCGTCGTGGACGCATTGTTAAACTGTTATTTGGATCGGATGGCGTTCCGCGGGTGGCCGAGGTATTTGTAGGGGACTCAGTATTGCAACGTGCCGTGGTCACGTTGTCCCAACGGCCTATTGATTAGCGAATCTACATTCTTAGATTCGGAGCGGGGGATTGTTTACGCGAGAGTAGCTGGCGCGAGCGCAGAGCCTATTGTGTTGTATTGAATCGTGTTCTCTCTCTCTAACCCGCGGAAGCCCTCATCCGCGCGTCTCGCTCACGCTTTGGTTACGGCGAGTTTTTTGTATCGAATCGTGCGCTCCCGCTCCAACTCGCGGAAACGCCAATCTTCCTATCCCGCTCGCGCATCGGTCGCCGAGATTTTTTATGCCTGCAATGACGCGGCGACTTCGGTGCGCTCCAGTATTAAGCACGATACGAGTCAGCTAGCAACAGCCTTGCGTGCGGCTGGGTTTTTTGCGGCGCCCTTTTTGCCCCGGCGGTTTGTACCCCAAGAAACGTACTTCTTGGACCGCGTCAATTCTTGTAGACAGTTTTATGTGGGGGCGCGACCTTTTGTGCGTATTCGTGAACTCATCTTGTGGAGCGAGTCTGCTGTCGACCGACGAACTTAGCGGTCCCCCGCGCGTGGCTGACGTAATTTTGATCGCGTGTCGTCCTTGAAACGCGTAGTCGCGAGACGCAAATTACTACGTTTGAGTAGCCACGTTTCTATTTGCGCGGGTGTTTAGTCATCGAATAACATCGCAACGGGACGTCCGTTTTTTGATGCGCCTGACTTGTTTTTCGCACTGCGTTTTTTGTCTGTTGCCGCGCCCCCTCTCTCGCGCGCTGGGGCGCTGGTGCGGTCCCTTTCGCACTTCGAACCGGTAGCCGACGGAAAGTGGGTTCCTGCGCGTGTGGTCTTCGTGTTTGGAGGCTGATTTGAAGCGGAGGTCAGACGGCTCTGCCAGTCCCATACACACACGCACCCTTGTACATACCCTTAACACTTTCACGTCACACACTGTCACACATCTACTACAGAGGACTCCGTATCAAGGCCGACGCTTCGGGATCAAGGTCAGTCAATAAGCACCTACTAATTTTAAACTATTTTTATTGTTGGCCGCGTCCGGTGGCGTACTGTATCAGCCGTAGTGGCCGACCTGTTGTCTAGTAAAAGTCGCTGATTACTATTTCCACTGATCGACTAGTGAGACTCGATTGCTATCCGACTCGGATTGGATGCCGTCATCTGACCCGAGACTGATCGTACACTAGTGATCCCGAGTAGTCTCACTAGTCGGTCCCCCCTCGACCTGTCCGGGCTCGTTCCTCTATGGGCCCGGGAACTGAGCCCTCATCTGGACAGGCAAGGGGCCGTAACAGTACTGATTATAGATAGAGAGTTGGCCTATTGTGCACTGTGCAACAGAACTTTGTGGCTAGCAAATAATATGTTTCATATCATAACTACAGAATTCCACCATTATAAGGTTTTCTCCCACCCAATCGTGACTAACACAAAACACAGGCAACGAGCGTGAAACATGAAAATGATTCACATTTATATTCAAAAAAAAGGTCAATAGAAAAAATGTTTCGCTGCTCCGGTCATTCTTATGCTAATATACTTAGAAGGTTCAGTTTGGTCCTTGCGGTCCGGATACATGAATTAAACTAAGCAGATTTGCCGCAGCAGTGGATATTTAGCAAAATTTGCACGCTTTTTGCAGAGGCTGTGCAGTAATTATTGAACTTTATGTTGTACCTAGGTAATAATTAAACGAATGCCTCCGAAAAATAAAACGATTAACAAATTTTTAATTGTGGCTTTGAAAAAGTATACATATAATTGTAGCCATTTACATTTTAGGCTTTTGAGTAGTATAGGGTATAATTTTTTCAATAAATCAACACGAGTCTATCAATGAGAAAAAACATTCGGACCTAGGAATAGTTTGACTCTTTTTTCTTTTTTGAAAGCATCTTTTCGTTCCGCTTTTTATAATGTATTGAGGAAAGTGAGTGAGAGTGACCTTTGGGAGATTCTAGCCACGACTGTTTTCCACAATACCTAGAAAGGCCGGCATAACCGTACTTACCTGCCGCATTCGTCGATTTTTACAATTTATTTCCTGTTGGCAATACAAGTATCGGGTTAAAATTATATATAGGTATCTTCCTGCATGTTTGTGTTCAACATCATCCTTTTTATTTATTTACCGGTGAGATTACAAATAAGCACGATTCGCAATTGAATTAGAAAATGTCTACCGGAGTGTGGAGAGAGCCTCCGTTCACTTTACTTCTTGCTCACTCGTTAATTCATCAATTAAAAATCAATAGTGTCTGTGTATCGAGATGCTGTGTTTTGGCACGCTGTGTGCGAGCGGCGCGGGCGCAGCCGGGTCACTCACCCCGCCGAACGACCTTGCAATGCTAACCGGTCACCTGCATCACAGTTTAACAACTGTACAGTAGGACAATACTGGACTAATTTTCTAATATTATAATAAAATAATTGCTTATTATATGTATGTTGTATTGGTAAAACTTATGTTTATTTATCTTCAGACTTAAAGAGACTATCTTTTCGAGTTTAGGTAAAGCCGCGAAATACATTAATATCATTTTTACACTATGCGAGTATCTCTAATTTCGTTTATTGTATCGTTTTTGACCCCAGAGATAATAATTTAAGAAATATGTATGTTAAGAATGTCTACGAGTACAAAGCACCTCATTAATAAATTATATACTTGTAGAAAATGTTAAGACGAGATGAAATAAGACATAGGAGATTGTGTAGGGCTACGCAGTAAGCTGATTATCTCAGCCGCATCGAACCTGCTTCTAAATATGAACTATAAAAAATGTATCTGACCGGGCTAAATACGAGCTATTTAGGAATATTTCCAAATCATTAATTATCCAATCCCAGCCTTAGACCCTTGATAAAGTACTAATTTTAATGACTTCCGAAGACATAGGCAAATCCAAAAACCCAAGTTAATTCACGAACTAGACTCTCGCTATTTAGTTAAGGGAAATTATTTCCCTACTGCAATTTTGCTAGACTGTGGCGTTGTCCTCTTGTTCTCATGCCGTACCGGTCTGTCAGCAGAGACAGTGCAGCCGTCTTTGTCTAATTAGACACTGTTCTGTATCAACCTCGTTCGTGCGACGTGCACTATGGACACTGCGGCGACACGGACTTACCTCACGAGTCACAAAGGGTCAACATTATCAGACGCTTTACAGCCTAATGTTAGGCACAGGTCTCGTGTTACAATGAGGGTTACAACAAGCTTATCCCTAGAAGCGGGTTTTCACCAACATCCGCCGATCCTCTTGTAGGATCTTGTTCCCTACCTACCACTACTCATCCCGAGACATCAGTTCTTAGGTCTTATTTTGTTCAGTAATCAACTTGACAAGTTATTTAAAATATTTATGAAAGATACACCGGCGAAGCCTATTAGGTATCCATAGACTGCAGCCAATCCACCGGAGCGGAGAAACAGAGAAATATTTATTAACCAATAGGATTGCAAGAAAGACTAATAGTAGGAAAGACTATAGTAGTGTTGTATAGTAGTATTCGAGTGTTTCGCTTTTGTTGTTCTTTGTTGAGTTGTGCATTACTGCAGAACAACAAAAGCGAAACACTCGAATAATTTATGACCGAGTCTGCAGCGAGATAATAACACTACTATAATTTGTTTTGCTAATTTTTATGCAATAGTATTGCATAAAAATTTCGCTCTTCTGACTTTGTTAATATTTCTACGTTTCTCCGCTCCGGTGGATTGACACTGACAGGCTAAATGTAAAGCAAGTCCTCAAAGACTAATATCCAAAAAACATAAGCTGAAGGCGATAGAAAAAAGATGGCAAATCTTTTCCCGTTTAAGAATACTTACGAGTAAGTACTACCTACTTCTATTTGTAATCTTAATTAAATTCAAATTGTAAAGGGGTTAAGACAGACAATGCATAGCTACAGGTAAATTATTGAATTAAAATCAAATCCTGAATCTTTTGTTGTAATTCCTATTTCGATGCACCACTGCATCTGAACACGTTCTTTAGATTTAATTAATCGTCAAATATATTTTATACGCTCAGTTGAAATACTATAGACATATCGGATTCGAAACCGGTGGTTCTATACAACACCTTTCAATAGGGGGAAAGGGTGAATACTTACAGACAAAAATTTCGGTTAGCTATTATTATCTAGGTGTGGATCGAGTTTCTATTATCAAGCAGTAGATTTGACATGCATCTGCATCTTTTGTTATTGTGCCTGCTTTTCATAATGAATTTTCTGAAGTAACCTGAGATTCTGAGATTAGCAGAACACTAAATTAATAGTACATTTCAATAGAGACGAGTTGAAATGACAATTCCGCACGTGCATTGAACGACATTTTGTTAACACATTTGCGAAAATACATAAAGTTGGGGCCAAGGCCAATTTACCATGAATACAGACCACTCACGCACAAAAAAAAATAAACAAAAAAGTGGACAAGAATTGTCTATGGTCAACTGATGCACTCCCTCCTCACATAACCTGGGGTCAGAATCCGGAAGTTATGAAAGTCCTAATAATTTACAAAAAAGTAACTCTGAAACAAATAACAATGAAACTTTGTCGAAAAATTATATTTTTATTTCAGATTTAACAACTTAAAAAGTTACGTCCTTTAATTCAAATATTAATAGTGTTTACGCTATAAAATAGTCATTTAATACAAACATTTTGTACTACAAACTTTTTGATGAAAACCTCCGTGCAGAAGGAAAACAAAAAGTACTAGTGGCGTAATGTATTGGCGATACAAAAGCCATATTATTATCATACCAAGGTCGGGTTTGCATTTAGAAGGATTCACACACCTTTGAGAATAATATTAGAAACTCTCAGACATATCAATATTCAATACCTAAAGTTTTGAGACCAAAGTCTTATCTATCTGTTTCCATTTTAAAGCAATAGTATGATGGTATGATACTAAAAAAATCAAAATAAAAACCACATCAAAACCGAGTTAATCCTATGAATAATAAAATCGGTATCCCATTTCAATTTCAACAAAGGCATTATATTCCGAGATGTCTTTAATTTGAATAGAGCGATGTCAAACGGTCAGTACGTTCCCTCACGTTCTTAAGCTATTGTTTACAACTGCTTTACATCAAAATGGGTCGAATAAAGCGCTCACCTTATTATTATGCCTTATGAATACACTCAAATTGGGTCCTTTCAGATTAGGTCAGTGAACTCTATCTTCCCATATTATTTTGGGAACTTAGGCTTCGGACAAACTGAATACTTTTCGGTACAAATTGGTTTATTTCAACATTTTTATATTCGATCAAACGTTGTTTTACGTAAAGCAAGATCTAAATGTTTCATCACCAGCACGTGTTGGGAATAAAAAAAATACAATGTTCTCTCCGATGGAGATTTTGATTTACAGAATGTAAGTATTGCCAAAAATTCGTATTTCAAAACAAAATATAACTTGTGTGTGTTTCCTTTGGATGATATATCATTATAAAGAAAATGAAACGTGTTTCAAACACTTAATTTGGCATGTATTTTGGATTTACTACAACTAGATGATTGGGATTTACTTGCGAATGTATTTGTTTGATGTTTCTCCCAATTTTGTAATCATAAAGTTCGTGGACAAAGTTCACAGATCAAACCACACAACATCAAAACATAATCACAAAAATCGCTTCAGAATTTGCTGTGCACGATTTTTATTGCCATAAAAATAACTTTTTGAGGTGTGTTAAAATGATTCAACAGCCAGTCTTCAGACTGTAATCAGCCTAACTCCTCCTTACAATATCTCAAAAATTTATTAATGTCCGACTGCATTACTCCAGAGATGTTATCTTTGTTTGATTTGAATCACATCTGTTATGGCCGGCTCTCCTATTTGGATTGAAAAAATTATGGCTCTCACATACCTAGGTACCTACGCTCTATTCCTATGGTAATTTATGATCATAAATAACTTTGGTGATGAACACTTGATGTTGGTTAGGTTTAGGTTTATATGCTAACAGAGAGATTGTCCCATAGACGGTAACCAATGAACATCGACTATAGATATTTCAATCCACGACGACGCGCCCCACTCTGTCAAACTCCATACGAATCGGATTAAACATAAGCTATTTTGACAGAGTGGGGCGCGTCTTCGTGGATTGAAATATATCTATACTACTGAATGAACTAGCATCTAAAATTCTAGTTGATTTCGGATCTTAGGCCTTGGGCCGGGATCATGTGCTGTTCTAACTACAACCCCCTGTGGTGTCGTTGGTAGTGCGTTCGGATTTTAACTGGAAGTCTCTGATTCGATTCCCGGCACTGATAGATTTCGGCAATAGACGGGCATTTCTAAGTTGGCTCAGGTCTGATTTAGTGGGAAGTTTTGACCGCGGCTATTTACCACCCTTGAGTCTTGTACCTGCAAAGTCGTACCGCTAAACGATCAAGCGTTACGGTGCGATACTATGTAGCAACTGTTAGGGGTTACGTTCTAAATTAATACAATACCTTCAACTGCATCGTCACTTACCATCAGGTGACATTATAGTCAAGTACTGCTACCGTGTAAAAGAAACTTACGGTGTAATTTCGGATAATCAAATGATAACAGAAAATATGGACGTGGGAAAAAACTGTCCAACTTATTACGGTTAAACAAACCGGCGGCTTCTTAACAATTACTTAGTATAACGAGAAATCAGTTAAGTTAAATCTCTTCACAGAACACCGCGCCTAAGCTTATCTCGTTACTGTTTACCGGTCATTTGTCGCCCTAAACTTTGAGTCTATGACTCCGCTCGCCCTTTCTCACGACAGGAATTCTATTTGTCTAATGTTGTATTATGTAACGCAATGAGTAAGGGGAAGCTCAAACTGGAATGAATTGTTGTGTAAAGTTCGATGATAATTACATACTTTGTTTAATTTTACAATACTATTGTTAATGAGTTATTAGATAGCACAGAGACAACTAACAATTCAAATAACAAATGTAGTGAATATAACGATAAACGGAAAATGTTCATTAAAAAAATTCGCAATGAATAAGGAAACTGTTGTGTGTTTACATGTGTTCCACAACTTTGCACTGCAATATTGCACTGCGCTGCCTGAGACATCAGCTCTAAAAAAAAGGAATCGTGATGTCCCTATAGCACTTTATTTAATTTCCAAATCAGATCAAAGACTTCGTCTCTCGTCTTAATTTATTGTGTGCTTCTTACATAAGTGTTTGTAAGTTAGTCCTATCTGAAATAAAGAAAGGTTTGATTTACTCTCTTTCATATCTATTGTACAGATAACAAATAGATCAATAAACAATGCACTACGCATTACGTATACCAGTGTCAGCTTAGAGCGCGCGTCGCCGGACACACGGACGTCAGACATATTATGGGAGCTGAATCACACGGCCATAGGTCACGCGTTTCACTTCTTTGTGACCAGAGTGTATCATATGCAGGCCATTCTAATCATACGAGTAGGTAATATTATTTAACCATACGGGGCCCTACGGCATACCCTAAGAAACTATATCCAATATCAAAGAGGCATCTATTATCCTCCTAGCATGGGCAGGGGAAAATTTTTCCACGGGGAGGGCATTAAATATTTTTCCTTCCTTCATAGTTATATCCACTCTCTGGACGATCGGGTGGATTTAATTTGTTATCCCCTTTTGCCTTTTGGCTCTTGGAGGATAAAATCAGTGAATCGAATTTTGATTTAATGCTACGTTAGGGATTTCAGTGCGAATAATCTTCGGGAAAATCTTCATTGACATTATATTACTATTTACCAAACTTTTTACCACAAGTATCTTCAGTCATTGGTCTATGTAACAATAACTATGTATGGTTAATGTTTTTATTGACGTGACAACGTTTTATAAATCGATAGAGCCGGTTGCACGCACGAAAAAACATGACTCATCCGGCGTTACCTCGCTCATGCGGCGTTACCGGCGTTACCTCGCGAGCGCGGAACGAGCGACAAAGAAGACGTTGTCACGTTCAACTATCGTCAGTAAACCGACTTTACAGGCAACCAATTTTTTTTACCTATAAGTTATGAAGATTAAATCTAGTATACATTAACTTGTCGGACTGGCCCTAATCATCCATGAGTAGGTAAGATACAGATCCATTTGATGCGCCTCGAGTACTTACATAGGACAGAGGTAATGCACCAATAACGTCCAACTACATGTGATAGATTATGATTACCCGGGATAACTATGATTAGGGTGACCACGGGCTTAGACTAATGTTCAGACTTTCATGGAACATTATATATTCGATTGTTTGGTGATGATTTCTTTTGATCACTTTTGCAAGATTCTATGCCATATCTTTTCTAATTGTCTCATCTCTAATCATTTACTTATACAATAAAAAATATTGATGAACTGAATACATGTTTGCAACTTACTCATTCTTCCAGAATTTGGTTAGATACAATAAGGCCTATGGAAGTTCGAAAAACAATAGAATTTTTGATAATTTGATATATTTGATTGTTCTAAGCAATCAAATCAAAGTCCTTTAAAAATATTTCATACTACTTGTTTCCAGCACTTCCAGGATTATGCAAAAGGTTTTTACCTTTTTCATGGCCAGGATTAATAAAAATCGGTCAAGCCGTTTTGGATGAGTTTGGTTGCAAACACTGTGAAACGAGAATGTTATATATTAGAAGTAGGGAGTCGTAAGGAAGACCAGTATTTAGTTCCTTCGTTCTTTCGTTTCAGCCGACTGACGTCCACTGCTGGACAAAGGCCTCCTGCAATGCTTTCCAGCCCGCACGGTCCTGCGCCATTTGTATCCAGCGCCTTCCCGCGACTCTTTTAATGTCGTCAGACCATCTGGTCGGAGGTCTGCCAACACTGCGCTTTCCCGTGCGGGGTCGCCAGTATTTAGTACATATTATTTACTTTTTATGGTCACCCTCATCATAAACGCATGAAACATTATGTGACAATGTGATAGATTCCCTCAGCCACATTGGGACGCTTTGTTTGGAAACGTGATTTATGACGTAATATTAATACGTCACGCCCGCTTTATATTAATATGGATGAAATATATTTTGGGCATAAATTAATACAACATGCTTTAGGACGTGACCATCAGAAGATATCTGAGAAGTTGTGATATTTTATTTATTTAGCTGTCTAAGTTAAAGTTTATTTTAATTCTTAATTGCATTAAATTATGCATTGCACAAATACAGACATATTTGTACGGTAGTAAGGTATTTGCTGAGAAACGATATTTGAAAATTCAACGCCTTTATTAATTCAATTCAATCTGGGAATTGAATCTGGGAACTCATGTTTAAATTCCATTGTTTATTAAAGCTTTTTATGGGTTAGTAAATATCTGCCTAGTGCCTATAAAGTGTAATTAAATACTTACTCTATATTTTTTTCGCTTTCCTATACAAAAGACATCAACGCGTTTACTGTTTGTTATCAATGTGTTTACAGACATTGAAATCGATTAGATGTTTAATCTGTGATATATTGTTGGTGACAAAATCTTTACAAGTTTAACTTGGCATAAATGACTTGAAACTGAATTTATTTTTGGTTTTCTGATACGAGTTACACTCAAAAATTATTATTTTTAATTTTTTGTGGTTTTCATTGCTTGAAATATTTGAATTTCAATCCACTGCTTCTCCATTTTTTCTACTCTTTTTGCAACACTACAAAGTAGATACTATTAGAATATATATTATGTCAATCTCATAGATTTCAGAATTTAGATTATTGTAACTTAAATTCGTAAATTTGATTCGATTCGATTAGTGTACAATCTTAAACAGCAACTTAAATTCGTCGCTGGACTAACAAATGAGTCTAACTCAAAATTCATCTGAATTATTCATTGCCTACAGACAATGTGGCTTGAAGCTTCGCGCATCACAACTTACAGGAACTGTAGAGCTATTCTGTTAGGTTGTTTTTGCGATCGAACTCGATTGCGTAATTTGTAATTTCACTGTCCTTTGTTTTCGTTTCTTATTCACAGGATAGCTGGCACGAGATTGCGTTTTTGACAGTTTGGAAACAATCTTCTAGTTCAAGTCTTGTTGGCAGCGATAATTTTGATACACTATAAAAATTCTTAATTTATATAAAACATACCTCGTGTGTGAAACACTGTAAAAAAAAATAAAAATTAGTAACTTCTAGTTATTAATTTATTTACCTACTAGAAAAAATTAATTCTTATCTAAACTTTGAAACAAAGTCTTTTTCTAATTTATATTATAATTAAAATAATGTATGAAACTAGGTATAAGTAGATAGGTATATAAATACTGGATTAATAATGTGAAGTGCCAGGAGCGCAATTTCCCGCTGGGCAATGGTACAGTAACAGTGTAAGGCTAAATTATCTCACCTTTCGATATCAAGTTTGGTCATTGAATAGCTCTACCGGGGTCAATGGGTGTCGTTACAATATTACGTAAGGACAGCTGTTAGTAACGCTTTCAACTAGTTTTTAGCTCTTCCAGCTTGTGAGCTATTTATAAAACACTAGCTCTAATGTCTCTTGTACTCAGGTCGTTGACTGCGAGGTATTAGGTAGGTATGTTTGGAACTAAATTATACATCTGCAAGACATCTGCCTAATAAAATGTGCTAGCGGACGTGGAATTTAGGGCGAATTGACTTCCTACACAACTATTATTAATTATTATAATTATTATAACAGCTTGCGTGGCACTTCAATTGCGTACATTTTGTGGAATTTGTTTATCACATTCTTTAAATGGCAAAGTATGCAAGGCCACATGTATGTGTGTAAGCTTGTATCACAGAATCAGAGTGGTTTGTCCTCAGTGCTCGACAAGTGGGGGTTTGGATATTTAGTTATCACAAACGCAATACTTAACTGATAATTCATTACTGCGTGTGCGGGATTCAAACTCCTGACCCCCTGACGAGGGAAAGGTACCAATGGAGATACTTGAGGGTCTTTTGAAAGGAGAGCATTGTCCAGCAGGGGGTAACAAACTGATGATGAAGCTACAATCTTGAAAATTGACTGCAATGACTGAAAGACTTATTTTTATTTCCAAAAAAGTTTAGCTTGCGTTTCCTACATAAGCCGTGAAATCGAGGTTACTGTAAACTGTAGACACGTCTCACGCTTGACCAAAAAACAAAAAATGCCATGCTTACATGGTCATTCAGAGAGTTGTTACCATTGTTTACCCATTGTTTAAGACTTCCCAAATCCCAATACTTCTAATTAAAAAGATTACCTACCGCTAAATTGCATGACCGCAAATGCTAATTACAAGTTCATAATCATAAAGGTGCAAGATTTGACGCCCTCATAGATTTTACAGGTGTTACAAACATTTCTCAATGACAACACCAATTTGCATGTAAGCCGATAACTTGGAATAAACAAGGTTAAATGCGTCTTATTATCACGGAAAAATCTACGATTCCCGGGGGCTTGTGCACCGAAATTCACTCGTTGTTTTTCATTCAAAGTTGCAGGTAATACCTAGTTGATCAAGACATAGTTACTGTTACCTATATCAATGAAAACTTTAATAACTGACAGCGGTTTTTAGCCGGTCAGCCTTGGAAAGGCAGGTGCGAGGAAGGCTTCCAAAGACAAAGACGACATTCAACTATTTCAAAAATGTAGAAGTGTACCTTCATAGTTCAGCTTGAAACACGTTGCATTTTACCACCTACCTATTTATAAAATACCTAGGCCACAACTTCACCTTCGTGGTTTTCAGTATTTTACAAATCCCGCGGGAATGAACTAAAGGCTTACGGTTCAAATATTTAATTAATAAACTTTCACATTATTATTTTATGTACAAAGCATTGGTAACACCGCGGAAACACAAAAAAATCTTCCTTATCCCTTAAGAGAACATGATCAAGGGAGCTTATGTGCAAAACTCCAGCTTCCTAGGTCCTGATGTTTTAGGCGATGATTAGTCACCCAGCCAGGATTTCTCTTCTTATTATAAGAAGAAGATACATTTGGGTCAATTTATTCGTACCATTGAGGACTGTTATAGTTTTCAGTTAAACAGTTTATCAACGGCAGGCAGAGAACCGAAGGCTAGGACGCGGCAAGGTCGCCTGCCGCACGACCTGACGTGTCGCAACATGTCCGATGAAGTCCTTTATAACTTACGTGTTCTTTTTTTATTGTCCGATCAAATTGAGATACCGATACAGTGAAGATTCCGGTCTAGCATGAAAAACGGTTGCAAAAAATCGGAGCATCGGACGCGGATACTATGTCTAAAGGTGCGTACAGACCGGCCCAACGAACGGCCAACGATGGATATTTATCGTTCGCTAGCGTTGGCTTCCGCACGCTCGTTGGAGTTCGTTATTACGTCCAAATACATTTAGTGCTCGAACGAACGTTCGTTGGCACTTGATTCCGGTTCTTTTCTCTTTCACTCGCAATTTAATCATGGACGACGACGACATCATTATAATTGCTAGTTTTATATACCAAAACGAATTAGCAAGAACAAGAAAAAATAAACGTAAGCGAAGATGGTGGACAACCACATATTTTAAGAATAGGACTGTGTTTATTGGAAGTAAAATGAGCGTTCGTTCGTTGGCCTTCGGCGACCGTCCAAACAGAGTTCGATCAAATAGCTCGATTTCTTTGATGTTACCGCCACGCTTCGGATCGCCGGCACACGCCAACGAGCGATCGTTGGCATTCGCTAAGACGTCCAGATTGCAGCAACGAAGGCCAACGAAACCCGTTCGTTGGCGTTCGTTTGGCCGGTCTGTACGCAGCATTAGACACTGGCGTGTGTTTCTTTAAAATGGTTTCTTTGATCTTTATCAGTCTTATAGGTAAGTTATGGAGACTGGAGTGGTGTATTGATCTTCTAATTTGAAAATTAACGCCCTTCCACGTGTTTAGTGTTTACGCTTAGGTACACGTTGAAAGAAAAATTTAGTGGAGGGGCGTTCAATTTTAAATTAGACCATCTCTACCTAGTTTTTTGGATGTACATGCATAATTGTAACTGAGTCAAAAATTGGAGGGATACCAGTATCCCTTAGTTTTGGTATCATCGCAGGTTTTCGAGGTGCCTCCTAATATTGAAAGCACGTTAAAATATGAATAGCCGGAACTAAAAGGGAATCGTAGGGGTTAGGTTTTCTCATAAAACGGAAAAGTATGAAATATATGGACTCTAGTCCGATAGACTGAATCGATCATACTTTGAATGTCACAAACATGTTGCGAATGTATTTTATGCCAGATGTCTATCTGTAACTCTAGTGAAAAAGCCATCTACGTCGGTGAACTGCACCATCATTGCAGTCAAGCACTGCACAAAAAAGTCAGAGATTTTAATGAAGAAAAAGAAGATGCAATATAATAAATCATTGTAAGCGGTTACTGTTGCAAGGTGCGTGGAGCCTGGTGCGGGCCAGATTTAGCTGGTATTGGTAATGATTTGCGGCAGCTGCGCCCGCGCACACTCACAGCCGCCAGCCGGTGCGCGGCGCGCGGCGCGGGCGCAAGGTGTGCTTGCGCCTTGCACGTGTGCGCCTTTTGACTTTTAACTTTACTAACATAAGTACAAAAAGGTAACCATACCTATAGCAAAGAGGAATCCTTTTTATACAAGAAAAGAGCTAATTCAGGTCGCTTATATACCTACCTCTACTTGTAAGTGACAAAATGCTTTTATCAACCCAAGCAGTTGCTCTCCTGACTCTTATGAAATGTTGTGTACGTCAGTACGCCCTTTTAGTTCCTAAAGCTTTCAATGTTTCCTAAGTTCCTATCTAAAGTTAAAGTCATAAATCTACTCTCCATCATAATTTCTATTAGTCGTTTCTATTGGTATTTAGTGGGTTAAGTCCTGCGAAGAAAAACAAGCCAAAAAAAAATCGATTTTTTCACTATCTTTCATGTTTACTTGTACCAGCTACAAGCATGTGTAAATTAACTTCTTTTAGTTCCTAAAGCTTTCCATGCTTCCTATCTAAAGTTAAAGTCATATATCTACTCTCCATCATAATTTTCACATTAAAACTGTATCTTCCTATTAGTCGTTTCTATTGGTATTTAGTGGGTTAAGTCCTGCGAAAGAAAAACAAGCAAAAAAAATCGTTTTTTTTCACTATCTTTCATGTTTTCTTGTACCAGCTACAAGGAAGTGTAAATTAACTTCGTCAGGTCTGAGGGTTGGTGCAAATCTTAAACCATGATGGATATTTGGTTACAGTTTTTCATTTTATTCATCAATATATTATTTTGTGTATGAATAGTTAACGTGTTGTTTATCATCAAATTAGACAGGTATTATACCTAGCTCGCGTCGTGCGGGGCGAATGGACGGCCTTGCGGGTTGCTGATCGGCTGTGCCGGCACCGGTCCCTACATTGAGTACACAACCAATAGCTATGGAAAATACAAGCCTTTCTGAAAATGGACAGAATGATACCTATATAATCTCTAATATATAAAATTCTCGTATCTTTTTGTTACCTAACTCCTTCGAAAAAGCTCGGACGATTGTTATGAAATTTTCTGTGTGTGTTCGGTAGCTCTGAGGTAGGTCGTAAGCTATTTTTTTATATCCCTAAAGGCAAAAGAACGTTTCCCGGGTTAGCTAGTACCTTTATAAAAAATTTGCCGTGTAAGTCGTGCTACGTAAGTTAACTAGACACCTCACAAAGTAAAGGAGGTTTCCAATTCACTATTATTGGCTGATTACTCGCTGGGCTATCTCTCATTATAATGTATCGAATCAGCAACGAGTTTGAACCGCCTCCGATATTGCTAAATCTTTTAGCTCGGTTTGACATTTAGCAAGCACTTATTTGCACTGATTTTATTCTAATCGTGGTGCAAGGCCCCTTAAAATCCAGAAACTGCTCGGTTGATCCTTTAATCTATTAAGAATAATATTATACTTAATCATTTCATTTTTGCACTTTTTTTGCAGGCCTCAGTTATCTGTTATCTTGTGTCCTTTATCCCGTCTTATTAACGACATTCTATAGAGTGCATTTCTCTTTTCACATTAAAACGGAGAAATTACGGGCATTTGTATTTCTTCATCGGCAAAGAAACAATATCAAGAACTGATATAAACATAACTTAGAAACTCTCTTCCCGAAACCTAAGACACAGTCTAACGAGATCTTAAAAATTAATTATTAACAGTACTATTATATAGGTAGTTTCACATTGCTACATCCTATTGGCACAACTTACCTTATATATTGTTAGAAACACTGCTAGGAGTCGAAAGTCGAAAAAAAAAGTAAGTTGTAAATTGAACCTTTAAATTCCTCAAAATATACCTACTCGTCGGTAATAATTTACCACGCGTCGCAATTTCAGGAGTTACTGTTTGTTGTTAAAAACAAACAAAAGAAAACAAACGCAATCCCTTATCTCCCGTAATGCAATTTTCAAAGGACTTTTACGACTGTTTAGAAAATAATGCAGGTGGACAGAATTGACCGTTAAGACATTTACAACCGCTTCTTGTTTAAGAATTGACAACTCCTGTTCAACTTTTTGTGCTCTCAGTTTTAACTGTGCTTTCTTTTAAAAGTAGAGGTAGGTAAAGTGTCGTCACTCACCAGTCACCATATTGGTCTATTGTTGGTATATATATATATAGTACAAATTTTCATGGTTTGATTTGCAGATAAGGCATGCATAATGTTACCTATTATTCATCGATGAATGTAATTTCTGTACGAAGTGAGAGTTGAGGGGTATTAGTAGACTTCTGCCTTCTTGGGGGTCCTGTCCAACCCTAGACAATACCTCTGTCTTAGAGCAGACATTTGTAGCAATCTTATCACCTGTTCAACGGTGAAGCAAACCTACGTACTGTTTCACGTTGAATAAAAACTGTGGATGAATGGAAAATGTAGTGGAGAGGTGTTCATTTTTAAATTAGACGAATTGTACATAAATATAGGTACATAACTACTTGCATAAATGTACATGCGTTTACATACATAAAATTAAGCTATCCGCATATCCCGCGAAAAATAATATCTTGCAAAGTTAATAGTGAATTCTAAAAGAATACAAACTCTAATAGGTTCGGTAAAGGAGATTGACCGAAAATGGGCTATATTGCGTCACTCTGCGTCTGAAGCACGTATGCATGAAAAATCTTCTTTCAAATTATAATATTACATGTATTTTTTTTAATGATGTGCGAACCGGGGTTTAAAAGTATTATAAAAATAAAAGTAATTAAACGTTTCGACACAAGCGGAACCGCCATAATAGAGTCTGGAAACGTCACAGCCACTACCACTCGGCGAATGATACCAGTTTTTTATAAACCCACTTTTTAAGGGAAAACTAGGATACAATAATACAGGAAATAGATCAATTAATAAAAACCGAAACAAGGCAAGCTTTTTGCACACAAATATCAATTTAGTACCGTACACGTTCGGGGGTGGCGCTTCAAATCGGTACAAAAAAGGAACTGTCAGATGTATAGAATAATTAATCCAGAGATAGAGCTCAGTGACTGATCTCTATTCCATGGATCGATGATTGTCAAAGTAAAAATGATTTTTGCCATTCTGGCGCTGATGGTTACGTACCTAACCTGGCGCGACCGTCCATGGAACTAAAATAAAATGACATTCGAAACGACGGTCACTACCGACAAATGTCAATTTAGTACCACGGACGTTCGAGGGTGGCGCTTCAAATCGGTACAAATAGGAACTGTCAGATAAATAGAACTGTATAGAATGATTAATCATTAGAATAGAGATCAGATCAGTGATCTATACAGATTAGAACTGCACCACCTGTTCAAATAATTATTTTCATAGCTGTATATTGAAAAGTAAGGAATGCTTCACCAAACATTTTAATTGCGACAAACAATAGCACTTGCAACACCACAGAGTACATCACATTTATTGTGTTGTTTGATATTTTCATGTGCAGCTAATCGTGACAAAATCCTACATGGCTTAAACCCTATTCATTAGTTTATTTAAAATTATTAATTACAATACTGTTTTAGTGTACAATAAAGCATATTTTACTTTTAGTTTTTACTTTAATACTGTAACCTATTTCCATTACACCTTTGACTCGTAATTATTGAAACGATTCTAATGTTATCTGCCACGGCGGCGCCACCGTCGAAACTAGGGTAAAACCAAACTCGTAAGTAGAAACACTGGTTTAAATGTCATCAAGACATCAACTCGTGTCTCGATTGTCTATGTCGCCAAAGAAACTACAAGATTTAAAAAAATCATTCAGATGAATCATACATATTTATGATTAATTATTATTGTTTTAAACGATTGAACAGGCTATGCCTATATAATACATAACACAGAAAATACACACGAATGAATAGGCTGTATGGTCTCCGACCTTTGCCTGTCCCGAAAGGGACGAATGGATTAACAGAACAGAACTGTCTATGTCGATAATCGTCACTTCGTATCTAATCGCAAAACCATTGGAAAAGTAATTTACATGGAAAACTTGGAAAACCCAGTGTTTTATTAACTTATTTTCTGGACGGTGATTAATGTGATCAGTGTTGTCGCTTGCTTAGTTTCACTCCGACTAAAGCGATCCTCTGTGAAAACTAACAAGTGTTTGTGCGTGTTGACTGTAGAGAAATGGACTCCTATTCTACGCATTAATCTAAATGAGATATAGACTCTAATACGCAATAACAATGTCGTCAGCGTCGTCTCGAGGAGTTAGGCCTGGCAGTGTATCACGCCGGTGCATTAACTGAACCTGCCAGTACATTCTCTGGATGAATTATCACATTCAGCACTTAATGTATTGAACTCCTGGATCGCACCGCGTTCAGTAAGTATTGTGTACTATTATATACCTAACAGGCATATTTAATTCCTTCTGCTAACTTAACTCATTGTAGTGTCAGGCCCCTGACACTCAGTACAACAGGCCTAAACACCTACACTACTACTAGAACGCTGGCCCTACTCGCATACGCTTTCCATTTCTATGTGTGAGTAATGTCATTGTAGCCCGTAGGGCTGACAAAACTCGACCTGTATGTGACAATGCGACTGATGCACGATGCCTTGGTTACAACTGGCAGCCTGCTGTAAAACATTTCATTTAAACTAACAAGAATAATTGGTAGTTTAGTTATGGCTGCTAAATGGACAAAATATAATAAAACATTACATTTTGATACATTAAGCTTTTATGCTCTTGGTGAACGGGCCGTTTTTCACATAACAAAAAATCATTGTGTATTATATATACACAATGATTTATGAGAACTCATGTTTTGCAGCCATAGAAGAAGGTGGACCAGAAGTAACATTTCATGAGACTACATCTCAGCTCGAGCTTTAATTTAGAATTGCATAAGGTCTTCTAGGAAGTGTATTCCAACTGGATGCTTATTTAAATTCAAACATTTTGTTGCAGATAACAGATGGAGGCATCTTATGTGATGCATGCTTTACATTGATTCCTCGTACAACTTCTGAAGACCAGACCACACCTATACCAGACTTTGGACATCACAAGTTTGCTTTGGTTGATAGACAATTATGTACATACCCATACAATAAACAATTTAAATCACCTAACCGCTTTTTTTATCAAGTACGTACCTACCTAAGTATCCTTTATAACAGAAAATTCCTCCTTCTCGAGACTTAGCCAATGATAGCTTGGACCTTGGAATCTGTTCTTGATGCTGCCAGCAGATAGGCCATTTATTTAGGTAGGTACCTACCTATCTACCTCCCTATAACCATAGTATATTGCAGAACACAATTATATTTTTCTTTATATAAATTGTATGTCAAACTATATTTGTTTGTTTATCAAGCAGTTAAGTACCTAAATAAGTAGCTAAGCAAGGAGTTGGAATATTAACTATTTTCTCTCTTAAGGTTCTGCCAACGTTAGCTTGGAGCCTGGGAACCTCTTTTTGATGTTAGCAGGCCACAGGTTTATACCTATATTTTAAAACACTACCTACTGTTTAAAAATAAATAGGTAAACCGTATTTTTATCAAGTACCTCGATACTACTGAGGTAGGCACCTATCTTGTTTTATAGTACTAACGTAATATATGTGTAGGTAGGCCCTAGGAATAATTAAGTATATCTATATGCATCATCCAGGGTTCCACGGTAATTACGAGGTCGCTTTAAATAAAATAATCACTATGAGCAACTTATAGTGCGCGAGAACTACTGACCTAACCTCAAAATACCTAAAAAAAGAAAATTAGATTACTACGAATTCCCGGTTTATATCTCACTGATTTTTTTTTTTACATATTATTGGGAATATTTCTAATGTTTTACCGATGATTTCATTAAGACGCAAGTATAGCCCATTTTTCATACAAGAAAAGGCATTGTCCTTTATTTATTAAACATTTGAAACAGATATCTACTTTGCAATAAATAAGCTTCATACAACTACATATTGAGAGAGTCCTCCATAATGTTCTCAGTGAGAGAGAGAGAGAGTGAAGTCTGCCAATTATACACTTGCACTTGCATGCACTTACCTAGCGTGTTTGGCTGTAGTCAGCCTCTTCTCGTAATAGCGTATTGCGTAAGAAAAAAGTATTCATCGTCGTCATTAAACGATTACGATAACGATGAGTACGTTTTTCTTACACAATCCAGGGGCAGGGGCAAAGCCTAGGCAAAAGAAAAGCATCAATTTGTTGATGATGATTCCTCTACCTTCGTCCAAGTAATCTTACATAGTAACCTAAACAAATGTCTGTGACGACAGAATAACAGCAGTCAATCAGAAACCCCACAGAACTCTTAAAAGATGTAAAAGGTGCAAGAAGCCTGCAAATAAAGGGTTTTGTTCACACAAAAAGGTGTGACGATGACGATTCACCCAACCTATGGGTTTAATTGGCGAAACTTTTGTAATGTTTAATTTCTTTGTTATTTGCTATTATCTCTTTCTTGTTTAGTCGGGGAATAAAGAGGATAGTTTTATTACGTACCTACTTATGTATTTTTTGAAGTAGGTCGTTTTCAAGCTCAGGTGCAAAAAAGCATAGGTACCTCATTGATAAAATTTTCAAGGATTAACTAGTATTAAAACCATTAATCGAAACACAGCTTTTGGTATTAGTTTGTCTCTGATGAACTATCGAAGTATAAAAATTTCATTTCACATCAGTTAAAATATCTCTACTAAGGTAGAGATATTATAAAGTCTACTTATAGTTAGACGTTATTCAAAGGTAAAGATGAAAAAATACCTTAATAGGTACCTTCTCCACAAAAGAACAAAAAAGAAAACATTAGTATTCCAATAAAACAAGTAAAAAAGCCTAGTACCTATTTAGATTTACAATACCAAAAGGTCAGATGAAAGGCGATTTAAAATCCTAAGATTTTTAATAAATAGGTGAGTACTTAGTTACTTAATTATTATAGTATAACAATAGGTCTTAGAGCAAAACAATTTGGAAATTAGCTACAAAAACTGCTCCTTTATGTAGTGTTGTATGTTTACCGACAAACGACGTAATCTCTTTAATTTATTAGCCTTACAGCATACCTGATACTTTAGGCGACACCGGCTTGACGATCCGATCACCCACTAACAGATTCATTACGAGGAACCGGACCTCCAACAGTTTCGGCAGTTCGGCAAAACACACAGACAGACAATCAGACATCGCTGCATCTTCGGCAGAAGAGCTTCAATCGGGCCGCTTAGCACCCGCTGATATAGGCGGCTTGATGGTACAACAATACCTCTAAAACCCATCTAAACAAAAACCTGTTTTAAATACGGAATCTTAAAGTTCTATTTTCTTTAAAAGAGGGTAGGAACACATTTTTGATTCATGCAAAACAAAGAAAACTTTATCTAGATCATCGTAGGGTGTACAATTCTTTGTGGGACACATTTCGTGACAAACAAGGTGTCAAGCTACGATTTACAGGTTAATTGTTGTACCACCGGCGTTGTAAAAAACGAAAAAGCAAAACCTTGCTCTTGAAAGATATTCCCTGGGAACTTAGATCAAGTTAGAGTGGTTTGTGTAGTGTAATTTTACCGAAAAGAGATTAAGTATCAATCGGTTGATGACAAGACGAAATATGGTATAGGCGGCAAGGATGGGCCGAAATAATTCATTATTACCAGTGATCGTAAATATCAACTTTAAACTGTAGCATTGTATAGATATTTGATAATAATAAAATATGTTAGTTAAAAAAATATTGTTTAAATATGCAAAGGTTAAAATCTCATAAAACATTATATTGATACGTAAAGGTTCGTTAAAAAAAGTTACCTATGCCTAGCATCCTATTCTTTTTTGCCTCGTCTTGGCGGGAAACTTCCATACCCCAGTAACATTATAATTTCTTTGAAATTGGAATACTTATACAAATGGTCAATAAGAATGGCGGTTAAAGGTTAAAACTAACATAGCCAGAAAACCCAGAGACGACCCATTTGGAAATTAGTTGACACACAAAGCCAACTATTTGCTTTACTATTAAAGATTTTATTGACTCCAATAAAAGCGTCTGTAGCTATTATATCTGGAATTTACGGAACGCTTACACGCGTTTGATTTGAATATTTCTTTTGAGAATTATATGAATTTAATGCTTTTTTAATGATTTTATATTTGACGGTGCAGTTTTATTTGTTGTTTTAGTTGACATTGCACAATGGCCTTTATGTATCATTTTTTATGTACTTTTTTAAATTTTTTAGAAAAAAATTGTAAATAATTAATAACATTACCTCCAAAATGCTTATGGGAAAACAATAATAAAGGAGGCACACACTTAGAGCCAGTTGGGCTGCCATTGGAAAATGTCGAAGAATTGGGACAGATATTAGAGAGAAAGAATTTTCTCCTGGAAACTTTTAAGAATACTTAATAAGACAAGGAAGTGCATTCATTTTGCACCGTGGTGGTAAGTGATACACATGCCCACAGATTGCACATCTCTGTATCATATTAAGTACTTTCACAACTTTAAGGGTTCATTCTCCTGAGATATCTTGAGACTCATTTAGCCCAGTAATCTCCTTACTTCACGGCAGAATAACTGACACTGTGATCGAAGACCGCAGAAGAGTCCTAGTTACCGCCAGTTAAAACAACATAGTCAACAGAAGTACGTTTTCCTAGTAACTGATAGAAGTTATTAATATGCATAAGCATACTTATGCATATTAATAACTTCTTGAAGATATAAAAATACGTTAGAGGTCATAAAAAATCGTGTAGTTGGATGTTTATATCCGTTTCTTCGACTTGTTTGCACACCCAGCGCCCATCGGACACATTCCGGCGTGATCGGATAGTGAGTCATAAAGAGACCGCTTTAACAATTTACTGTCCATATAATTGAATGCTTTCTACTGGGAAGTGGGTGGTATTGGTATGGGTATGAGCAAAGAGTATTATGGTATCTGTTGCGTTTGATGGCCTTTTATATTGCTCGCGCTTCCCCACAACCAAACCCATGTTTATTAGGTATTTACATCTGTAAGAATGTAGGTATGATCTTTAGACTTATTTGGACTAAAATTTTCTTCAATAGCTAGGAAAAATGTCTTGCTATAATCCGCTACCTGAAAAGAATCTGTATTAACTGTTAGTTGTTACAGATGTGTATTAAATGAATATAAAAAGTAGATAGCTTTATTAAAATCCAGATAATATCTAGGTAAACAAAGTCATCAGTAGAGCTAGAAACACTGGGATTCCATATGTTGAGATTAAACGAATTATCGTATACATATAGACAGGCCGCTTAATAGGTACCTAGTATGTAAAACTAGTTTCTAATAATTCTATAACGTTCGCTAAGTTATTTAGGCTTATAACGACTTGCGTTTTTCGTCGACGGTTAATGTTGTTTGAGCCTCCTTTTGTTTTAAATAAGCCAATGAGTAATCAATAAAGGTAGACAAGGATACATTTACTAGTGTGATACGAAGATATTATTGATATGCGAACGTTGAATTAGAAATTCTTAGGGCGATATTTCAGTAAAGTAACTCGGAGATGTGCTAAGTAAATTACCTAGCTTAGCAAGCTGTTTTTTGTGTCAAACTCACAAAAGAGAATAACCAAAGCTGTTATCAAGTTTTCTCATGAACCGAAAGTCGAAACAAAAATAGTCTAGGAAAATAAAATAGTGTTTATTAAGAACCATAGGCACTAAGAATTTGTTTTTCATATCCGGAATTTAATTTTGCATACAAAAAATTACTTTATTTTCGATGCACATTTCGTGTCATACTGATTTTACTAAGAAGTTGCTAATTGTTTGTTTGCCTATAACTTTAGAATCCGGGTGTGAATTAAAAAAACCAATAATTGTAGGAGTTACGGGATTTCATGTAAAAAATCCCGTATCAAGCTGAATCAATGGACAAAGAACATCCTTTTCATAAGCTGTAATGAAATCAATTAATGATGATCAAGCTATTTCGATTGGTGCGTTTAGATACAAAACATATTATAGCACATGCACATCTATGGTAGGCATACAACCTTCAAGGACAAGGGCTACACCTTAATAAACCTATTCCGATTTAATTACAAGAAATGGATTGTAAAAAAAAAATTAATTATCATCACAGACTGTAACAAGGTAAACCTACTGAATATTTTACTCATAAGGCAACAATGCCAAAACGATTATTTCTAAGACCGTGACAGTATGACCGAATAATTCTGTAATAAATATCTGTTATTCAAGAGCAATTAGTAAACCTTAGTTACGTATACGATAAAGGTCATGTTTGATTGCGTGAAGTAAGAAGTTAATTGTTAAGTTAGTTATGATATATTATAGTCAGGTAGTTTTTAATGAAAATTGGTTATGATTTTTCCGGGAAGTTTTACTAGCGTTTTGCTTTGATGTTTTTCTGATTATTTTACTAGCTTGTTAATATTCTGTAGGCTTTGTTTTAAATGGTGGAAACTGGAAACAATACCCGGCTGAGTTTGTAAGGAGCTTCCTTTCAGTGGCAGAGTGCATTGGAAACCTCGTAAACCTAGTTTTAGTTTAAGTCATGCAATAGTAGCCTGTAAGTTGAAAAATAAAGTATTATTTGAATGGAATAAAACAAATACTATAGTTTCAGTGATAAGTTGATAACAGGTACGATGCCTTCCAGTTAATGTCTGTAAGCTATAGTTAAAGAATAAAGATCCCTTTTCGAAAGAAAGAAAGAAAATAAATTTATTCAAAATAATAGAAATAGGTACATATAGGTAGGACGTAAAAACAAAGAAAAAACTAAAAAATCTTAAATATAAAACTAAAAGAAAAAAGAAAAAATTAAACATAAGTACTAAATAAACACAACTCCTATTCCTATAAATTTGAAATGGTGGCGTCTCAGCATGAAGGCTCAGGCTATAGGCCTGAGCGCTGGTTTTCAGACGCCACCAAGACTTTTAAAGTCATCACCTTCCAACTCGTAGCTTCATCACCTCTTAACACTATTCATATACGCGCAGTGCTCACCCTAAAGCCACCTAGAACCAGTATTATGGGAGTGTCAACTGGATCATCGACAGACCAGAGAGCAGCTGATTTTAATTGAGCGACCAGTTTCCGTATTCAACAGACAGACGCCGGTTTTATGGCCACTAGTTGGTACCTATCATTCAGCCTACCGGTTACCGTGACCTTAAGGATTAACGACGTATGATGAGTTCATCTAAAGAAAGTTGAAACTGATAACGGACTTTGAGGCAAGTTGGTTGGTTGATGTGAAAAATGTGCCGATATTCGCAGAGTTGTTTTCTTCCATTTTTGCTCACAAGATTAATTATATTATAGAAGAAAAAAAAACATTTTCATCGCTAAAGTAGACTTTGTATCCCAACAATTACCTTGGATTAAGGAAATAATCGATCCTAGAAGCACTTCTAAGTAATTCACGTCTAAACGGGTATGTGATTCAATTTATTAGATGGTTTGAAAGGAAGTGGTTCTTTATCTCGCAAAGTGCAAGATTCTTTCCAAAATGCTCGTGTCTATGTTAAAAATTAAAAAAAAAATACAACACTACGGTTTTATGAATAAACCATCTTTCATTTATTCAACATATTAATATTCTTATTCATGTTTATTCGAAGACTTAAATTGGTATTACGTATAAACCATTCTTATTTAGAAAGGAGGTATACAAGTAAATAAATAAGCTATACCATCATAGGCTTTAGTTGTGTCTGTAGTACATATCTCACTCCCAATACATATAAGTACTCCCTTACACTAGTAATCCTGTTTTTCAAAAAAAAAGGGGATTGATTGAATTTATTTTTGTCTTGCTCACTCTCACGGAGATTTGGTAGTTGCGACATGCAGCGTCGCGGAAGAATATAGCAGAAAAACGACGTTTTACCTAATTACTCAAAAACTAAGCTGGTTATCAAAAATCCGTTCTAAGCGTTTTAGGATATTATTATTACCGATACATTAAAACAAAAATTACAATTACATCCATTGTAGTTTCCGATAAAATATAGAAAAACTGAGATTTTGGAGCAACTTTTGGGAGAACTTTCTATCGAGAAAATTTTATCCAATCGTGTTTCTGCTTCTTAGCAATTTTAGAATAAAGACCCAAAATACATGACGTGTAAATTTGAAAGTAATTTTCTTTATAGTTTTTGCATAAAACTTCATTCAAAATTACATAAATACGCATTGTAGGCCGTTAAAAGGTGTCTAGGCTCCTTGAGACTAGCTAGGGAAGTTAATTGATGAAAAAGATTTTGTGATTAATACGATCATTTTTACTCATTAATTCATGTAGGTACTCATTTACAATAATATTATAACATCGTAAGTAAAATTCTTTCACATAATTTGTTCGTGCAGCGTTCATTGATGTAAAGCGCACGATAACAATGAAGTTCCCAGCTGATTATTTGCTGCAATTTAACATAAACAGTTACATAACATTCCGCATACTTATTTACCTTGGCTTTGGAATTTTTTCGCGCGTAAGTAACGTAGCGGTGGTATCATTAATTTCCCGATAAAAGGATGATTTTTTGTGTTTATTAAATACACACTAAGTAGTTATACTTATAATATAGAAATCATAAATAAAATTAATTAGTAGTCGTATAGGTAACTTAAGAAGGGTGCCAGCAGCTTTGCCCATGAGACTTATTTCACCTCCATAAAATTTTTACAAATATTTTCTTAGCGGTTGCCAAAGTAGGTTCTTAGCTAAATTACAGCCCGAGTCAGTCAGTCAGTAACCTATACACTTTTATACCATCATGACCCTTTATAACAACTCACAATTTATACCTACGGACCTAATTGAAGTATATAAAAAAAAATCTACGAACCTTCTATTCATATTATAATCTTCTCGTTACAAATAAAAGTAAGTAAAAAGTGACTGAAAGGAGTAAAATATGTCTTAAATACGCCTTAATAATTTCAACCTACGGGCATGACAGATTTGACATGACCCATTAGACAACATGTCACATTCGTTAGCGAGAAAATGATATTGCATACGTCAACAAAGAGACGCATTAAGCGTAGAATTTTATCGCTACTTAATCTGAGGTCCAATTAGGGGTATTTATTTAAGCCGGGGTGGTCCAACAAAGGTCGGAATTATTTGTAAGAGCGTGTACGGGACCTCCTTCAATTAAAATATGTCGGTTACCGCGTTTTGTCGCGGGAGTCAGAAGCGGAGGTGTGTGCGCGTTGATGTCTATGGTTTAGACTTTAGAGATACAAGTTATTAACACCTAATTATTATTTTTTTCAGATGATAACTGTAGAGTCTCTACAAGAGCCTCTAACAAACTACTATCCCTTGCATAAATAGATCAGTGGAAAGATATAATTCCAGTTTTAGAAATAGCGCTGTTCCTTCCCAATCGCACCGTTGTGAATCTAAAAAGTATTTTTAACATTATGCCATTTCAAGTTGAGAGAACCATCATTATGAAGTAAATAAAGTAGGTTGTAATTTTATGTGTGTACCATTCAAAGTAGGTAAATTTGTTGATTCATTACTTCCTTGCAAAGTTTTCTAGCTTTACAGAAATAACAGACAAAATGTCGCCTGTCTGGAATTTTCTCTCATAACCTTAAGGGAATTGACTCATGAGTTTTATGAATATACCTTTTATAATAATCCACATATTTTAGTCATTGATATCATGACGAATGACAACTTTGATAAATCTATACCTCTACCTTTTTATTAATAAATACGAGAGAAAAACGGCGCGTATATTCTGTTGTAATGCTAGTTTTAAACCGAAAAATTAGTTATCAAATATCTTCTTGAAGCTTCACAGGCACCTGTCAGTTACGCCTTTAGTTTTTGAGTTTGATAAGCTTTCTTGTCGCAGACGTAGGTACCTGTTTTTAACGCTCAGTATTTCGGGAGCTAGCGGGACGCGCTCCACGGACTTTTTGGGGTTGACTCATGTTTCACTTTCATCAAAAAATCATCAATCATATAAAGCATCGAATAAAGCTGCCGTAATGAGTGGACCACAGACCACCGTCTGCATTTTTTCCCAACGTTCGACATACGGGCCACATTCCGTCTTGCGCCGAGACCTTTTCTATTGTCAAACTACCCAAGTGTTTATTTTTTTTTGTTTAAACTAAATATTTTTAAAGCGTATCGATATAGATAGAGGTTATCAAGAAACATGTTATGATTAATTTCGAAAAAGGGTGCTTTGATTTTATTTTATAAGCGTAAGTATCTCTCTCTCTGCCTATATCTAAATTTTTTTGAATACCTACCCGATTTAACTCGTATCTCCCAGCTATCGCGGCTGGATGTTCTGCTGCTAAGCTACGGGAGCCCAAGTCGCTGAGACGATAATTATCGATATTATCGATAACTTCAATACGTGTTAGATTCAGTCCTTATAGGTGTAGAACTCAACCTACCAGAAGAAAATCAGGCAATGTAAGCGCCTGACAGTTCAGTGGTTACTGTAGCTCAGACTAGCTTCCTAACAGTGGGTTCAGGGTTGTAAATGCAAGAAAAACTGCATTCTTTGTAATGTTCTCAAAGATGTGTGAAGTTTGACTACCCGTAGGTACTTCACCAGCGTGGTTGGAGATGGGTTGGACGCGGTCAAACCGAGTAGATCATTATTAGGATGCTCCAGTGACAGGTAACAACTCTGAGTTTGTTTTACTAGCTTAAACCTTGTACAGTATTTTTTTCCAGTTGGAATGATTTAACTAATATTTCAGCTTTCTTCCTTTGTCAATTTGAATTATCAATAAGCATAATAAAAAAAATCGCTTACAGATCAGAGAAGTAAGTTTATATTCAGCTTTACACGCACTACACGGAACAGCAGTTATTTTCAATGTTCATAAACTGCAAATATTACATTCAATTGTCAATTTATTTTAAATTATAGAGTTTAAAAATGCACGAAAATGCGAGAGAGGCCAATAAATAATACGAATGACGCTTACAAAGAAACGAAACACGATTCCAAATTCAAAAATATCCCGACATCCAACGACCGATGATTACAAGAACACGAATTGTCAAAACCCGAAAATTCACATCTGTCGAATGTAACAGCTGACGCCGACGACGACGGTCTATTGTTGTTTGTGTTTAACATTATTTAGGTATTTGTGTCCCCTAACCATAGGATACTTGGCGGAAAGGAGTGGAAAGCTCTAGCTTCTACTAAGGACCACATGCGTCAAACAGCGAGTGGCATATTTAATTAAAACCAAAATAATCGTCTATCATTGATCATTTTTGACAAATTCTGTCTGACGTAAGGTGGGCATAAGTGGCCTAAATGGAGGATTATATACTATGTCCATCGCAGCTGTCATCAGAACATTACCGAAAATGAGAAGACGTCGCCGAATTAGTGATACATAGGTACATTTATTATGGCAGTGTGTCCACCGCGCGACCGTCACGTCAACTTCTCAGCCAGAAACTAACTCGTTCCCGGTGTCATTCCTGTGACGGCTGCGTTGGAAATACTACCTACAACTGATAGTTCATTCGTTCACTGGCCACATTCAGAGATTTTTAAAAATTTTATTATATTGCACTAGATGTCGGATTATAATAAGTCATCTGTTGAAATTGTCATTTACCGTAGTACGATTAGTAAACTCAGTTAATTGGCTCGTTTGTTTGTCTGTCACAATAATGCTAGTTCGATTAGGTGTTTACAGACATAATGGAAACTGTAACGATTAGCAAAAAAAATAATGTTAAATTCCCCTTCGGCTGTCTTAGTACTCGATGCACCATACCGTGTATTGAAAATATATTAATACGTGGATACTTCGGTCGAAATATTTATGGTCTTGGATTCTTGTTTGGCTCTGGCATGCTCTAATTGTCTATGGGCGGGTGTTGATGAATTAATAGATGCTTTATGGTTCTTACCGGATGTCCGTAATACGTTTCGATGTTTATAATGAAGATGCTAACTAATGCTTTGCTGTTATTACTATGCTAGATACCTACATAGATTACATATTAAACTTTATAGCAAAGGTTTAAATATGAGCATGTGGTAACTTACAAATTGCGAAAAATCAAATACATACAATTTGAATTTGGAAGGTAATTCCGATTTCACAAACCGCCGTGTAGTTAAACTTTGTAATGCTGTCCCTTTTCGCAGATTGACTTTAAGTATATTATATTCGATTTTCAAAAAGGTACAAACTACAAAGTTTGTATCACTGTGCATTATGAACTCGGGCCATAGTATAAACGTTTTAAAGATCAATAACTCAGCGGTTAAGGGCCCGACTGATTGACGGAAGGTCATAGGTTCGATTGCCCCCCCGTTGTTAATGTCGCATCTTAGAAGTATGTTTTAGAATCTAAAACATTATTTACGACAGTGTTACGGCCATTTTAAAAGGAGGAGTTAAATTTTAAATACGTTTAACAGCGAATAACGGAATTAAAACTAAACTACATACACGTATGTATGATTAAAATAATAACAAATACTTCAGAAAAATCTGAAAACCTAATGTAATACAAACCATAATCAAGAACTTTATATGCTGTAACTGGGCGTTGGATCATCAGATGAAACTGTCAGCTGTCAAATGAATTAGCCCACTAATGCCCCCAGCCGTATTGTCAGCGCTCGTAATTGGTGCATTTACGAGTTAGGGAGCAGTCGGTAGAGGGACATAACGATAGGTGGTATAAAGCTAATGAGTGACATGGCTTTTGTTACGTGTTGAAATTAATGGTAGTAGTAGTTGCTTCTTTTCTACTACCTCATGAAATCCAAATGAACCAAAATATTTTTTTTTATCTATCACACAAAAATATTCGTTTCTTTTGGATACTCACCCGCTCGACCATACAAAATAACTAACATAAAAAAAATACCATTTCAAAATAACTAACTGTTTATTGTTGCTTTAAAAAGAACTTGTTAAAAAAAGTTAACAAATAGATCGTATCACCTTAGCCCGTGGATAAAAGTTACTGAAAATCCAAAAAGTGTATTAAGTGACGACTTAGAAAAAGGAAGACAATAAATATAAAATAATCCTAATGTTATCTACCCTTCATTACGAAACTTTACCCAAATAACTATGTAATTATGAGATAATGGAGTTCCTTTCAAATGAAAACCCCTTTCTTTGTCTAAAGCGTCCCATTTATAGGTCAATTACGACACTTGAAGACGTGAAAGCTTAAATCCGGTAGCCCATCCGTCCACACTGTACGGCGCACACGCATTAGACTTATCACAAATTAAAGTTTTAAAACTTATGGGCTGTCAAACGCAAGTGACAGTCCTAATAAATGTGTCATTGCTTTATTTTTTCTTGTACGCACCATCAAAGTCACCTCGCTATGTAATGATTTAAAAGTTCCCTGCCCTTTCTTTGTTTCGGATTTTCAAATTAAGAACATTTATGACAACGGTTTTAACGTTCGCTATTTGAAAATAGAACTTGTCTATGGGATATTCTGTAGTCTTCCCATAATTTTACGTTTTACGGGATACTGTAGTATAATTCTAGCCATAATTTGAAGAAACTAGTTTGTTACTAATATACTTATTAAGTTATTGGTGTTTAATATTAGTATCAGACACATTACCTATAATTAGTTTATGACTCCGAATTCGGAGGTCTGGAATTCAAATCCCAGGCTTGTTACTATAATTATCACGTCTTTCTTTTTAACACGTTTAGTATCTCAGAGATTGTACCTATACTTTCAAAAATCAATTTTGGTGGATTAGTAGATAGCCTCTGTAAGTCTGTATGCCTAATCTTAAATCTGTCCGTAGATTTTAGCAATATATTGTCAGACAGTCACTCAGTCACTTTTCTCTCTTATATTACCTACAGATTAAGTACGCAAATATTTTCAAAACCTAATTTCGCTCTGCGTAGTCGGGTAAAAACCGACGAATCATAAGAATGGGTCACGTATTATGTTCCGTGACTGCGTATGCCATTATGACAGATCAAAAAATAAAATGGCGACAATGAGGTCATTTCATTGTTCAATAAAACTATTCCTATTTCCTAAATGTATGCGGGGCACGCGCCCACGACTTTTCCTATTATCTAATTGTTCATTCATATACCATTTCATAATCATGAATTAATGACAATTTACAATAATAATTTAGCTAAAAATCAGTATAGTCAGGAATTCAGGATATTGTAAAATCATTTCGAAAGCATCTTAATAAAATGCCATAATAACAGTTTTTCTTTTTAAGAATTAGAAAGAAAGAAAGAAAGAAAAAACGTTTATTTAGGAAAAGACACACACACACACACATATAAGATACAATCAATTATGAGACAACAAAATAATATAAAACAGAAATTAGAGATGCGCCTGTGTGTCAAAACACTAAAATGGCCCCGGCTCAGCATGATGCTACGGGTGTACTAAGTGTACACCCGCAGCGCTGATTTTCAGCCGTAGCCCGGGGTAGCTGGAACGTCTTGAGAAAATATGTATATATATATATATAAATAAAAATAAAAAATAAAAAATGAGTCTATAATCTTTATATATAGGTGTGAGAGAAAGGCAAATTTACAAATGACGGGACTGAATGTTTTGAAATACTACGACTGAATGGCTGGAAAATTGTTCCAATTCTTTTTGTTGAGTTAATAAATAAGTTTTGTAATTTTTCTTAAACGCATAGATGGATCTGACATCACGTATTGGAGGTGGCAAATTGTTCCAGCATTTAGTCGCACTATATCTGAAACTCCCTCTGAAAGATGTAAGTTTATGGCGTGGACATACTAATTTATAGTGACCAGTTCTAGCAATACGCGTATTCCATACCAGTTTTTCATATAAATATATCGGTGTTTTTTTGTTAATGACCCCAAACAAAAGTGTACGAGACCTCATGTTTAGCATGCCTGCGTTGTTTAGGTAAGGCGAGACGTGAGTTCGAGGTGGGATGTCAAAACAATATCTCGCACATGCGTTTTGAACCCGTTGAATTAGCCGATGCGATCTTTGCAATAAACATGGACCGTACACACAGATGCAGTAATTAAGCTTCGATAGGACGAGGGTCTCACATAATCTAATGCGCAAATCCACATTTAAAAATTTTCTGATGTTATACAACACTTTGAGTCTATAAAAACAACTTTTTATTATATTTTGTAGGTGCCCCTCAAAATGTAATGTTGCATCCATTAGAAGACCAAGATTGCGAGCAACATACGTTCGCTCGACCGAAACCCCGTTGATATTTAGATTTAGATGGGAAGGATCGATTTTTTCTATTTGCTTTTTAGTACCAAGTATCAAATATTTGCATTTCAATGGATTCAGTAACAGAGAGTTTTTCATCGACCAGTTGTGAATACGCTGTAAATCCTGATTAACTGATTCTACTACTGTTCGTGTCTCATTAGCTTTACAACTCTGATAAATTTGAAGGTCATCCGCGTACATGTGAAATTTACAGTTTTGTATAGATTTAAAGATATCAGCAACATAAAGTATAAATAGAAGAGGGCCTAAAATGGAGCCTTGTGGCACCCCGCGATCAATAATTATGGCCTCTGAATTTTCAAAATGCCCGTTTGTCTTATGCAGTGAAACTATTTGTTTACGATTAGATAGATAGCTGTGAAACCATTTAACACAAGAAGAATCGAATCCGTAGTGTGACAGTTTAGCAAGTAGAAGATTAATGTTTATTGAGTCAAAAGCTCTAGAAAAGTCTAATAAAAGGAGGATGCTTATCATTCCCGAATTCTGTGCAGCTAGAATATTATCAGTGACATCTAGAAGAGCCGTCGTAGTGCTCCTACCTTTTCTAAAACCGGATTGCTCTGCCGGAAGTATGTTATATTTTTCTAAATATCTCGTGACCTGATCATACACCACTTTTTCTAGAATTTTAGACAGATAAGGTAGCAGACTGATGGGGCGGAGCTGGCTGAAGTCAACAGGATTCTCAATTTTAGGAATAGGCCGAACAATAGCCGTTTTCCAATTTGTAGGGAAAGTTGAAGACAAGATAGATTTGTTAATAATAGAAGTTATAATACTCAAGGTTGAAGGAAGAGTAAGAATTACCATGTCTCTGGACAACTGATCTATCCCTTGGGCATTCGACTTCATGGCAAATATTATTTTGGCAATATCAAATTCATTTACTGTATTCAAATTAAAGGTAGAGGTGGAGAATCTATTGAATTCGAAGAAAGTGAAATCAGATAAGGTATTAGGTGTACTATGTGGAATATTAAGGAAATGCTTATTAATTTCATTTGGGTTGCTAAATGAATCTGGTAATTCCGGCTTAATTTTAAAATTCGGCAAAACTACCTTTTTTAAATTTGCCCAAAGAACGCGAGAATTGTTTAAGTTTTTGTTAATGAATTGATTGTAATATGCCACTTTCTCAGTGTGCATAGTGACCTGAGCGAGGTGTCTTAGATCTTTGTATCTTTGTATGTTACCCTCCGATTTATCAGATTTCTTTTTAGATAAGGCTTTATTTCGCATTGATAAAATGAGCCTTACATTACTGGTAAGCCATGGCTGAGATTCCTCTTTAATACAGGTTGTTCTAAGAGGTGCGTACCTGTTGTAAAGGTTTTTTAGGTAATCAGTAAACATGTCTCCTAGATGGTTTACAGAGTCTATATTTTTAAATTCATTTAAAATTGTGTCCGTTAAGTGAAGATTAAAATTATTCATATCTTTGTTCTTTAAGGAACGGCAAATAATGTAACGTGGCTTAGTTATGGGTTTATTTACATTAATTTCTCCAAAAATCATAGCGTGACCCCCTAACTCAGGGACGTGATCTACAGTTTCATTTAGGATTCTAAAATCACTGCAAAAAAGGTCAATTAAGGTTTGGCTATGAGCAGTAAAGTGAGTGGGTCTGGAGATATAGTTTCTTAATTTAAAAATGTCCAAAAATTCCTGTGCACGAAGATACATTGTATCTTGTGTATTTAGAAAATTTATGTTGAAATCACCTGTTAAAATCAAACGATCATAATTTTGAAAAGATGAAATTGATTCACTAAGAGCATCAAAGAACCTATTAAACAATTAAACGTACCTACGTAAAGTAAGTTTTTACCTGTGATGGAGCTAAACTTGTAAAGAAAGTACAAGAGGCTGCAATCTCATACAAATACTTTACTTGACGTCCTGCAATGAAAAACATAAAAAAATTCATTAAAAACAAGCTCTATTTAAATTTTAAACTCAAATAATGATTTAACGCTTTGCAACATTTATAACATTAAGTACTAGGTACTTAGCGGGGGCCCGTGGTTCCACCCACGTGAATTTTAAATTCACCAATTCCGCGGAATCCATGGATTTTTCCGGGATAAAAAAGTCTATACGTTAAGCCTCAGTTTAAATAATCTATCTGCATTCGAAATTTCACTTTCGCCTTAGAGATATAAGTGTGATTGACAAAATAAATGTTTATGCGTTTTTGGGTTGTAACATCTAACCCTTTTGAATAAGTAACAAAGTTACTTGATCATCACCATCTGCGTTTTCAGTTGCAACTTCTAGCGGTGGTAAAACCTCTAAGGATCTCACGCCATAAATTTTAAGAAAAAATTTAAGAAACAATACTTAAAATATTTATTCACGTGTCGTAAAAGCCATAAGATTGATGTCGGCCCCATGTGCAGGCGGGGTCACTGGGCAAATCTATTTTTAATTTTTTTCTCCGTGACACACATGGCGTCGGTCTCCCATTGTTTAGCTAATGGCATGGGGTTTGCACATGGTTAAAATGTCCTAATTCGAAACTGGGAATCGACACGTATTCGTATGCTTGTAGATAATTTGGGAAACACTCCAATCTAAGGGAGGTTTTGGAGTAGGAGTTTTTAGTTTTTTGTTGTCTAAGATTCAGATAATGAGATTTACATGATTTATTTAATTCAGTTTTGAAAAACGAGTCCAAAATTATACACATTTTATGCATGCTCTATAAAAAGAACCTTTTTGAATAAGTTTCGCCATTTTTTCGTCATATACTTAAGCTGCAGCCTGCACGCTATACGTATGCTTAACAAGGAAAGTAAAGGAAAGTAAAATATTTTCGCTCTATTTCAGAGGAGATATTTTTATTTCCGATCAGTATTTCCATCGTAAATTTTAGGAACACGTGATCTATATTATAGTCATTTAATGACCCATTACTTATAGGGGCTATTTCCGGAACACATAAAATATAAATAAGATAACAATAGGGATAAAATAGTTAATTAGTTTTGTTGTAATCAAAAAATTGAAATAATACCTACAAATTATAATAGATAAACATAATTTCCCAGGTATTGTACGTGTAGAAATTCACATAGGTACCTACCTAATATTATAATCCTAGGGTAGCTTTCATACTTCACACAACTTTCGACCATATTTGTATTTTAATAATGCTCAATTTCTAATGTTCTTTATCGATAATTGTTTTTGTCTATGTAAACTATTTCATATTGTAGAAAAATAGGTCATTCGATTAGTGCAATAAAGGTGATTATTCTTCAAACAATTATATCGCTAATATTATCTAAGGGTGTGGATGAAGCACGAGTATCAGTCAATGAATTTGGGAAAACAATAGAACTTTTATTGGAACACTTTATTATTAATGGTGGGAATTGTTTGGTTTGGTAATTGCTTTTTGGAAAGCTTTTGTAGGAGCTTCTGTTATTATTACATCAAATTTTATTTATCGAAACAAGCAATTTTTATTTAACCCCAACAAAGACAACGTTTTCAGAAGAATCAGTGACTTATTCGTTGATAAAATAGAACAATAATTGCCAAACATTTAAAAAAAAACTGGAAAAATCACAAACGTTCGTTAAAAAATATAACCAATCAGCCAAATTGTAGGAAACTGACTTTGTATTTTTACAACTAATAAATAGGTACTTATAGGTATCTAATGTATGCCTAATTAGTAATTACTCTAAGCCTGAACCAACTCTTTCTGACAGATAATAACTAATTACTCACAGTTTAAAATAGCTAGTAGCTTAAGTTCTACAAAAAGCTTCCCCAATCTTCGACAAGCTATAACAAAGCTTTACGTGTAATTAGCTTTTAACGTGTTAATTTTAACATAACAAACGGGAGCGTTTTATGGCGCGAGGAAATTATTTATGGCGTCCCAAAATAGTGGCAAGGCGGCTAGATTGACGGGAGACTAATTTCATACAAGTATTACAGGCATTTTGAATAATAACACCCCATTCTTGTCGCTTGGGGCGTAGGGAGTCCGTATTGGAGGAAAATGGGACATACCTACTTTTTGGTTTTAATAATAAACTCTGTAGAAACTAAATATCACTTGTTCGGTAGTTCATAATAAGATTAACATTTCAATAAAAACTAAACAATAAGGCAATTATGTTATTAAAGTATCAGCACAATTTTCTGGCTAATTAAAAATATCTTGTTTTTAAGATATTTGAACAAAAAGTCTTCAAAACCTGTACCTATTCGTAGCAACTTCTGCTATGTTTCTTCGCAATAATTTTAATATTTTATTGCAGTAATGAGGATGTAGGTACGTGTAACAGCCCGCATATTATTTTTAATGAATATGTATGAGTTCATTTAATTAAACACGAATTCACCCCAACATGAAGGGTCCTGTCAATCACATACTTCCACCCCCATAGTTCGTAATGGATCTCCGCATTGAAAAAATTCTATAGTTTTTGCTTACTTTTATTAGTTCGTGATACAAAAATTGAATTGTGCGTCGAAATTGCAACAAAGATTAACAACTCTACAGTTCAGAGAAAAATAATAAAAGCTATTCACTTTTCAGACCAGATTGTACTCACCATCATCACTCATGGATGGATGGTACCGGGTACGGTGATATCTACCAAAATATGACAGTCTGCTCATACTTGACAAGTGGAAAATTAAAAAATTTTAAAACACCGTGGGTGTTTTAAAATTTTCCGACGGATTTTTTTGGATTTGTAATTATACTGATAGGTTCTTAGTTCTTACTTTCCTTTAGTCGGGGAGTTTAAAAAAAAATTATTTAATCCTTTTTCAATTACAAGTCTGCAAAAGTCGTGGGTGTTTTAAAATTTTTTAATTTTCCACTTGTTTTATAGTTTTTCGATTAATATATTAATGTAATTTAAAAGATATTATTATAAAAAAATTAAAATTTATCTTCAAACTAGCCATTAACTCCTCTATGCAGTGTCTGAAGGCATCATCTAACCCTAGATGTATGTACATACATCTAGGGTTAGATGTACTATGTACATCTAAAGGTTTGAGCCTAGTTGAAACATACGAATCCCTGTTTACTAGACTGTATACACAATACGTGTTTAATAGAAAGATAACACATTAAACACAGGGAATTTCTCTAATAAAGTAAGAAAAACTGAGCGAGGTGCGGCTGGCGTCGCCCCTCGGAGGCTGACGCCCTGGGCCATGGCCCTCTTGCTGGGTAAATGCGCCATATTCATTCATTAATCCTCGCCACCAAGCCTAATGTGTTAGAATAGTTTAACCAAATTTACTAGTTACCATTAATATGCATCGCTAATCAGCCCCATGTTGCATCGTCAGACCCTCGTCACCAAATTTAATGTTTGAGACTAGTTCAAACAAACCCAATCACTAACACAAGGAATTTACTAGAAATATATTAAAACAGAGAATTTCCCTTCTAAGTCATACAGATACGTTTATCGTGGCGCCCTCTGCTGTTCAATCACAAGAACAATTATCTGCAAACCATTGACAATGACTCACTAGTATTTTGTACAAAACTGTATCCAACTGTACAACTGTATTGGGAACATTCGTTTGCACTGTAAATGTTTTTTTATGGCGCCCCCTGGTGATCGATGTTCGTAACAACTATCTAAGAACCATTGCCAATGAATACCAAACATTATACAGAAAACTGCATTTAAATCGGTCAAGCCGTTTTTGAAAAAAATGGGAAAATTCGTTTGCAATATAAATGTTTTTATGGCGCCCCCTGGTGATCGATGTTCGTAATAACTATCTAAGAACCATTGCCAATGAATACCAAACATTATACCGAAAAGTGCATCTAAATCGGTTAAGCCGTTTTTGAAATAAATGGGAACATTCGTTTGCAATATAAATGTATTTTATGGCGCCCCCTGGTGGTCGATGTTCGTAACAACTATCTAAGAACCATTGCCGCTGAACACCAAACATTATACAGAAAACCGCATCTAAATCGGTCAAGCCGTCTTTGAAATAAATGGGAACATTGATGTGCACAAACGAACACACAAACAAACAAACAAACAAATAAACAAACAAACAAAAATATTTTTGCATTATTGGTTTTTGTGAACAATTTAACATACAATCAAACATAAAATATTTTTAATAGAGTAATGTAATGTGTGTCAACGTCCTCCGTAAATAAGAAATTAAAATCAGTGCAAATAGTGTGTTTCAACAGTAACTCAGCACAAAACACGTCAAAGATTCAATCAACGAACATTTGTAGAAAGTGATTACAGTGAAAAACACATTGCTTTGCCACTAAAATCGCAAATATTTCGTTCTACAACATAACCTAAAAGTGCAATCTAACAGTTATCAAGTTGAGTGTTGACCAACTTAAGAAACTAAAGTGTCAGTTAAAGTCAGTTGGGCTTTGACAGCAGGAAGTGAAACCATAGACAATTAGTGTTGCCACTACAAAAAAATTCCCCAAAAAAATGGAAAAAAGTATGGAGTTGCTGCTGTCCAGACTAGACCAGAAATTAAATGAACAAACAAAACACATTACTACTGCAGTGACAGCTAGCGTCATGGAGGCGATGGACGAAAGATTTAAAACGATATTGGAAGAAAATGCTCAACTTAAAGATAAGATATTTACTCTCGAGAAGAAACTTAATACAATGGAAAAGGAGAAACGGAAATTTAATCTGGTCTTCTTTGGCATAGAAGAAGCGGGAAAATCCGAAGCAGAGTTGGTTGACCACATAAAGGAAACAGTTATAGAATCAGGAACAAATCTAAATAGCAACGAAATCAGCAACGTCTATAGAATTGGCAAGAAAGATAACAACAAAAACCGACCTGTTGTAGTGTCCTTCACGTCTGTATGGAAAAAACACTATGTGCTGAAAAACAAGAGGGGACTCCCGCCAGGAGTATACGTCAAAGAAGACTTCTCTAAAGAAGTACTAGAAAAACGTAAACAGTTACAACTCCAAGTGGAAGAAGAAAAGAAGAAAGGAAATATAGCTTTCTTAAAATACGACAAGATAATAGTAAAGAAATCATCTGGCCAACCCAGAGATAAAAGGAAAAGAGAGGAATCAGGATCACCTAAATCCTCAACTAATAAGAAAGTTAACACAGAAGAAAACTCCAGTATTCCACTTGCTAAAACAAAAGATAACGTTAAACCTAACTTGCTCAACTACATTGAACGAGGCAAACCAGCCTCACCGGGTATGACTTCAAAAAACCTATAATGACCGCCGGCAACTCGAATCAAACTAAATTAAATACCTCAACTTTATGTAAACCAACACCTACAACATGCACCCCAAGCCGGTTGGTCACCGTGGGGGAAGAAGACCACAACCCTCCATCCAGTAAATCCAGCAACACAAAAGCAGAAAAAGGTCTAAAAATTTGTACTTACAACGTCAGATCACTGTCAACAGCTACAAGAATACTGGAATTGAATAATGCGATAGAAAAAATAAATTGGGACATTATTGGGCTTGCTGAAGTAAGAAAAATGGGATGCACAATAGAAGAGCACAAAGACTACATCCTCTGTTACATAGGCGAGACTGCTGGGCTCCATGGCGTGGGTTTCCTAATAAAGAAAACACTTAAATCCAACATTGTGAGCTTCAAAGGTATATCGGAGAGAATCGCTTTATTGAAACTGAACTTTGAAGGTGTAGCTTTATCACTAATTCAAGTGTATTCTCCAACCGAAAGCTCAAGCGAAGAAGACATCACACGATTCTATAACGACTTAACGGAAGCGCAAGAGCTAACAGATAAAAACTTTTTAATCATTGGAGACTTTAATGCGAAAATTGGACATCCAAAACCTCACGAAAATATAATCATGGGAAAGTTCGGTTACGGAAAGCGAAACATCAGAGGCGAACGTCTATTACAATATGCGCTCGAGCGCAAACTGTCAATTATGAACACGTATTTTAAGAAGAAACGGTCTCGAAAATGGACCTGGGTATCCCCAGATCATAAAACCAAAAATGAGATAGACTTCATACTGAGCCCAAATCCAAAACTTATTACTAACATAGAAGTTCTTAACAAAGTAGAATTTCCATCGGATCACAGGATGCTAAGATGCACTTTAAAGATACAGCCATCCAAAACCAGTCGAAGGGCATTCAAAAACGTACCCAACAAGCTGAAGTCTACTTTCGAGAAAAATAATTACACACAAAATCTGAAAGAGAAATCAACATCACTACATAAATTAACAAGTAATATAAACAACATACAAACTCTTAGTGACAAAATAGAAGCAACAATTACAGAAAGTCTTAAACTAGACCAAAAATTAAAAACAAATAACATAAAACCAAAAATTATCAGTGATAAAACATTGGAGTTAATTTCAAGGCGAACAAACTTGCTGAATACCAAAAACAAATCTAAAGAAATGAAAGAAGAACTAAAAAAAGTATTCAAAAATAGTAACAAAGCTATAAGAAACGATTATGACAACTATAGAAAAACAGTAATAGAAAGAAATATGTCAACATTTCGAAGTTCAAAAAGAGCATATAAAGAACTGGCAACTCATAAAAACTGGATACACTGTCTCAATTATGGGAAGAACGAAACCAGAGATAGGGAAGATATAATAAAATGTGCAACTGCCTTCTACTCAGCTCTGTACAAAAATCCACCACAAGAAATAGCACAAGATGAACAAATGAATACTCATAGTAATGTAGAATCAGCAAAAAGACCTATAGACCGAATAAACGAAATGGAAATATGGAAATGCATCAGGAAATTAAAAACAGAAAAGAGCCCAGGACCAGACAAACTCATAAATGAAGCCCTAAAAATAGGAGCACCTATTCTTTCTACTCATCTAGCAAAACTTTTCAACCTAGTCTTAGAAAAAGAACAAGTTCCTACACAATGGTGCAAATCAAACATAATACTACTCTACAAGAAAGGAAATCCGCTAGATATTGGCAATTATAGGCCAATCAGCCTACTATCCTCAATTTACAAACTATTTTCCACAATCATTCTGAATAGAATAGCACCAGATATCGATAAGAACCAATCACTAGAACAGGCAGGTTTCCGACCACAATATTCCACAATTGACCATATACATGTTATTGAGCAGATCATTGAAAAATTCAACGAGTTCAACACACCACTTTATATAGCATTCGTCGATTATTCGAAAGCGTTTGATAGTATAACACATTCACATATATGGAAAGCTCTAAAAAACAACAACATAAATGAAAAGTACATAAATATTATAAAGAACATATATTCTAAGAGTGTCAGTAGAGTAAAACTAGAAAGACTAGGGGAAGAGTTCAAAATTGGACGAGGCGTGAGACAGGGAGACCCACTCTCCCCTAAACTATTTATAGCTGTACTAGAAGACATCTTCAAAAACATTAATTGGAAAAATAAAGGAGTATGGATATCAAACAAAAGGCTAACACATTTAAGGTTTGCGGACGACATAGCTCTCTTCAGCGAATCTGCTAAAGACTTGGAAAAAATGCTACAAGAGTTAGACGCAGAAAGTCAAAAAGTTGGTCTTTACATGAACACCTCCAAAACTAAAATAATGACAAACAGCCACAAGAGGTCAATAACAATAGAAGGCAATTCGATAGAATACGTGGACAATTATGTGTACTTAGGCAAACTAGTATCTTTTGATGCAAATAGGAACGAAAATGAAGTAGACAGAAGAATTAACATAGCGTGGAAAAAATACTGGGCACAAAAAGAAATTCTAAAAGGAAACTATAACTTAAAATTGAAAAAGATAATAATGGATTCCTGCATTCTCCCTAGCCTAACTTACGCAAGTCAAACATGGATATTTACCGAAAAAGTGAAAAACAAAATCCTGTCCTGCCAACATGCCATGGAAAGGAGTATACTGAAGCTGAGAAGAATTCAGAAAATAAGAAACATAGATATTCGAAAGAAAACAAACATAACAGATGCTCTTCAGTATGCTCTTCAACAAAAGTGGAAATGGGCGGGACATATAGCTCGATACAAAGACAAAAGATGGACGTATGTAATATCAAAATGGCAAGGGCCCGTAGGCAAAAGGAAAAAAGGAAGACAGAGAAAAAAATGGGCTGATGACATCATAGTCGTTGCAGGACGAGATTGGTTGAGTAAGGCTACCGACAGGAAAAACTGGCAAAGAATGGAGGAGGCTTTTACCCACAGGGGACCATACAAAAAAAACCAAGAAAACAAAATTTCTTAATTCTTGTACATAAAGCTAATATTTTATAAATTGTAATTTGTATGGGAAATAAAGCTATAATAATAATAATAATAATGTACAAACGGTCTCTCACCCTAAACGCATATATACCCGTACTCCGTTCCGTCGTGGGTAAAAAGTGTAAGGAAAACTTACGAATAGCTTACGTAGGTATCTATATCATTTTTTTCGTTTTTCTTCCTAACTGTATTCTTCTTAACTATGTTTTATCCAAATGTCAAGCCGCCAGCGATATTCGACAATCAACATGGCCCTAGTGAAAAATATTATAGTAAGATAGTTTGAGATAAACAAATAATTCTTTTCTTTTTTTTCATCCAGCAGTCTAGGATTTAATAAGATTGGTATAACATAACTGAATGTTTATTAAACAGTGGCGTCACTAAACAATACAGACTTGTAGTGAGTACGTACACTAAAGACAAGGGTTGTCTGTGAGTGCGGTGCCCACGCGTGGGGCACTCGTATTAACGACCCTTTTATATCGATGGTGCTTGCACAGGATGTTAGGATACTTCGCTTTTTATGGCAAGACTCTATTTGTTTATTTAGAGCGTGCGAGTTCCATTTTCTAGGCTTGCATCGGCATAAATTAAGTAGGTACCTACCATAACAATTAGCGAGAACAATAAAAGGATTATTTGTCATCGGATTTATAATAGTTTCATTTGAAAGTTTTCCTAGCGTGAGCTTTTCTTTACGAATTGGAAAGGATTTGCAATAATCAGCTGTTATTAGATACCTATATGGATATACCTAGTAGGTAGGTACTTATGTATCTACTCACGTGTTATCGAAACTTCGAAATCAGTGGTTCGAAACGAGACGTAGCAAAAGCTCCTATCATTCTTCTTTTGTTTCTTCTTGGACGGTTTCTTATAAGATTAAATTTTTACGTAATGTGCGTGAGGGCCTAGACCGAGCTCCCTGCTGGATCATAAAGTTAGAAAAGGACCGTCCAAGGGTACACAAAGCCTAAGGAAACATTAAAATTCTAAGTAATGGTAATGCTGTTATATTTCTAGATAGTGTTGCCATTTATATGTGCGGGAGTGCGTTTCTACGCAGGGAGGCCGTGTTACAGAGCGCTGTTCTAAACTTCGATGGTCTCCGAAAGTGATGTAGGTACTAGGAAGTAAGGAACTCCCAGAGATTCAATTTGAAGCCCAGAGTAGGCTGTCAATTATTGCCATGAGTTTAATGGAGCCCTGTGAGGCAAAAAAAGCGTAAACTTTAAAAGTGTATTATAAAAGCTCGCAAAAGTTGAAAGTTCCTACTCGAAGCACTTCACGCATGCGCTGCGGGCGGCGCGCGGCGGCGGCGTGGCAGGCAGCTGCGAGGCGCGCGCGCACGTGTCGTCGGAAGTAGCCACGCAGCGAATCCTGCGCACCATTGTTTCGGCGCAGGACCCGATGCCTGCCCGCGTTTTGTACGAGTACTGACAACTCGATATAGTTACGACTAACGAACGCGCTACTTATTTTAAGGGGATTTATTGAATTTATTTTTGTCTTTCTCACTCTCACGGATACGTTGGTAGGTGCGACATGCAGCGTCGCGGAAGAATATAAGTAACAGAAAAACGACCTTTTACCTAATTACTCAAAAACTAAGCCAGTTATCAAAAATCGGGTTCTGAGTGTTTTTGGATATTGTTATTAACGACTCATTAAAACAAAAGTTACAATTACCTACATCCATTGAAGTTTCCGATAAAAAACAGGAAAACTGAGATTTTGGAGCAATTTTTGGGAGAACTTTCTATTGTGAAATTTTTAACCAATCGTGTTTCTGCTTCTAAGCGATTTTAGATTAAAGACCCAAAATACATGACATTTAAATTTGAAAGTAATTGTCTTTATAGTTTTTACGTAAAACTTCTTTCAAAATCACTTAAAATACGGCTTGTACGCCGTTAACTGTTTTGTAAAAAATAAGTAAGTAGATCAGATGTAAATAAGGCTCTCTTACGAGATTTGCAGGGTAGCTGCAGCAGCTGCCTTGGCTATAGTAGGAACCTTCAACCTATAGGTATTGATTAATATAATGTACTTCCCTAACCACTTCGTAAGTGAACAATAGACCACAACCATGTCATGAATTTTATAACCGATATCTTTTAGACATGTTCGAACAGGACATACTTAACCGTCGTCAAGCTTTTGTTCAAGCCTCAGAACCCGTTTTGGATATCGCCTTTTTATACTAATGAGCTTTTTTTAATTTCTTCGATACAATATTTCCACTGTCTGTGATAAATGGCCATCATCAGTGGTGTCCTTGTCGAAACTATTTAAAACGGTAGGTTGGATCATTGGATAGGTTTTTTGTGATTGTTTTTTATGTATTAAAGCGAATGTTTTTTTTTGATCGTAGACCGCACTAAAGCCGATCAGTAGGTAGGTAGTTAAGTACTAAAAGTAGGTTAATATCTGGGCAAATATTTTTCCAAAATTAAGAGAAAAGGTACATACCTATCCTAGTTGTATCATCGAAACTTCAGTGGCCTGATTCTGTATCGTTAGTTAGCAACTCGCACTGGGTTATTAACTAAGGAAAGGGAGGCAAAAATCCTATTTTTTGCACAAGGTATCAACTTTGGTTGGTATGTTATCATGTCAACATACCATGCAAGTTGCTAACTTGTGCAAAAATAATATATAAATAGGATTTTCGCCATCGTTTTCTTAGTTAATAACCCCGTGCGAGTTGCTAACTAACGATACAGAATCAGCCCACAGGTCTAATTCAAATAAAAAGAATCTGATTAAAGAAATCTGAGCAATATGAAAATCATAAGTACTTACCTAAGTACTTACTACTTAGTGATAATCGTTTGATTTTTGGAACGAAGTTCCTTATCGCGCGTTGCGAACGGGGGCTAGACGGAAAAAATTAAGACAAAAAGTTGTAACTAACTAACTAACTCTTCTGAGGAAATAGTCTTTGTACTTTATTTACAATTACATCAGTGTATACTGTATACCTACCTACCTACTTATCTTAACAGCATTGCAGTAGGTATAACTAAAGGGCCTAGCTTTTCAAATGCAGTCGTATAGAAATCACCCAGTGGAAATAATAACTTACTGTACCTAATGTAAAATCCATAATTCAAGCAGCACACGCTCTTAGCGCTTTTTATGCCAGAAAAAGTGCTTTGCCGGCGAACTAAAAAAAGTAAAGTAAAAGGTCATCTTCCATTTACGATGTGAAAGAGTTTTTGCGTCTTTGCCACATCAAAGTCTGCTTAAATCGAAGGGTGCCACCCTTCGGAATGCCACGTGCAGTTCGTTTCTGCATTTATGTACCGTTGCTAATTCCTGAATCATTGCATATAAGGTCGCGAGAGTTTGCAAGGGGGAGATATAAAAGATCCCTTGATATAAGAAAATACTTCTATGACGCAAAGTTTTTGAGGGGATATCTATTTAACTACTTACTTGTTCAAGGATCCATAAATTTTAGTGCATGCTTATAAAACTTTGAAATAATTTAAGAAAATATAGGTATAAGTGTTCTATGCAACATTGGTAAAATTAGCAATATTTACGTAGATACATAATATAGTTACACTCTGCAAAGCACAAAAACGTTCTCCAGAATGTTGCAAATACTTTCCTGAAAACCGCCTTAAAATCGATTCAGCCAAACGCGAAATATTCGCGGACAAAGATACATAGGTACATAGTACATACATACATACGGGTCGAATACAGAACTTCCTGCTTGTTTGAAGTCGGTTAAAAATGATTTCCTCCAATTTGTTTGATACCTTCTAGCATCCTTTTCACTATCATTTTTGAAAAGGAAATTAACATCTCAGATCGACGACCAAGCTCAATATTATGAAAAAACAGCAATAATAAATTACATAGGTAGTTAATTAGTTAGGTTCTTGTTCAGCGAAGATTATTGTGCAACAAAAGCGGTCAATTTTGAAGCGGTAAGGTGACCGCCCCGTCGATAAACAAAAGCATCGGACCCGCAGCAAGCTCCCTATACCAGTCCGTGCAGCACGCACACGGGTGGACACCCCACGCACACATGCTCGCGCGGTGGGTACACGTCGCAACTTGCAGAGGCTGTAGTTTTGATGGCATCGCCGATCGCATTCGTCCGCCAGCCGCCGTGTGGAGCGCACGTGTCGTTTCTTCGAGTTCAGTGAACGTGTAGTGCTTATGGACAGTCAAAATGGTGCGAAGCTTGTCGCAGTGGACGAAGACCCTCAGCTTCCCGGCGAGGCTGTCTCCGAACCGCACGTCGAAGGAGAGCGTGGTCAATGTCCAGCCGGGCTCCCCCGGGGTGTCTCCGACCCCCAGCGCCTCATCTCTCCCGCAGGGTTCCGACAAAACAATTTCGCCGATCCCTATCACCGAGATCAGTCAAATCGTAAGTCTCCCTATTTCGTTTAACTTGGGGAAGGAAGGACCCTTAAGCTTTTTAGTTTATTAGAAAGGGTCTCCACTGACACGTTTTGTCCATGCTAAATGTAACGACTAAATTCTAACCATCTTGCTTTATAACTCTAAAGTTTCTGGATTCACCGAAAAATGCATAAGTTTTCCTATCGCGTACTGGACTTCCAGAAAGCATTAATGTAAAACGAAGACGCATTTGTAAGCTGAATGTCGCCTGTTGTATTTTAAGTAAGCCTCCAATAAGTTAGGCATCGACAATTACTTAACCGGTTTTGTTAAGGTAATGACACCAGTGTTGTACATCACCCCAATAATGGACAAAAAAAGAAAAAAGTTTATAAATTAAGGGTACAAATTTGATTTTAAATTCTGGCAACACTTAAACATAGACTTTGACAGCCCATCTGTCAAAAGGTAACGTATCATTTCCCTAGGCCATTTTGTTTCAAAATGGCGAATGGTTAGTTTCGTGTGCAGTGAGTTTTTCACAAATAATCCAGTTCTATTAATGATTTCCTTAAGGAAGTAAGTGAATACTTTTGTTTATAGACTCTAATAGAGGTGTGGTATAGAAATGAGACATTATTTTATGTGTAGTATGATAAATTGACCAAATAATCCACAGCAATAAGCCAGGACAGTTTTGATTTGTAATGCGAATTTGATGATGTACATTACTGGATTTTTTTTTCAAGCATTTACCAATCATGAACATTGTGTCACAACTACTTTTTTTTGTCTGTTCTAGAATTTGAGCTTTATTGTGTGATGCTCAATTTTCTCTTTCAAAGTAACTACTTTATTTTTATTTTGCTCAACAGAATCCAGTAATGGACATAAAATGTCCATAATTGGAAACTAAAGAATACCCAGTTATAGACATATTATGTTCATTACTGGAATTCTACAGTTCCCAGTGATGGACAGATCAATTTTATTTCAGTTATTTTTTAACCTCCGACGAAAGAAACGAGGGTTGTTATAAGTTTATCATATGTATCTGTGTAGTCTGTAGCTGTCTAGAGCATCGTAGCTTATAAACGAATGAACCGATTCTGATGCGGTGTTTTCTGTTTGACAGCTGAAATTATTGAGATGGTAAATGATGATGAAAGGTGAATGATGATGTATGATGGTGGACGGTTGGAAAATCTGTTCAGCCCTTTGAGGATTATTAGCTCTTTTCCTAGTTGATTAAGTTTTTTTTTTTAATATCATTGAATGATGAGACGAGCAAGACGTTCACCTGATGTTAAGTGATACGTCTGCCCATGTCAGATGCAGTGCGTCCCATAATTTTGCATTGCAGTATCATACGACACACTGCACTGCACTCATCACCCTGAGACAACAGTTCTTAGGTCTCATTTTGAACAGTAATCACGTCGGCGTACAGCGCCCTTCAAACCGAAACACAGTAATACTGCTTCACGGTAGAATAACGGACACCGCGGTGGTACCTACCCGGACGAACTCCGCAAGAAGAGTCCTACCACCAGTAAAGTAATCTCAGCTATTTTCATCTGCAGCATCATTTAAAGTCATGTTAATTAATGGGCGTCCATTACTAGATCTTGTTCATTATTGGGTGTCCATTACCAGATTTTTACTGTACATCATTGGTTGAATGAATATTTTAAATACAGTTTGAATATTTTAATTATTTTATTTGACCTAGTTATCTTAGCCTAGTTATTATAATTAAATTACATAAAGGAAAACCCAACCTTCATGCTACATTTAGTTCTAACTGTATATGTTTCTTATCTAAGGAGATATATTGAAATATATATTTTTTTGTCCTTAAACCGTCCATAATTGGTGTCGTTACCTTACTAGGTCTATCTAAATCTTGGTCTGAAATTGTAGACATTAAAGTTTCGCTTGAGATCTTAAATAGGTCTCAATAAAAGAACTTAATTATGTTACACCATGACAACAATAGGAACATCAATTTCTTTTATTCCAATTACGTAAGACACAGGTAATCTTATGAAATTGGCACAACCAACATCTCGATTCAGCTGGACCATTGTTTTCGTTCTTAATTTACACTGAATGGCACTGTTTATTTACTGTTTACAAATATTTGAAAGTAGACCCTTATCCTTATAAGATGACACAGTTAGATCTAACTGGCTCCCCATAAAAGACACTAAAATACGTGTCCGAAATGCCAAAAGGCTACCGCCATATTAGCCAGCTATTAAGCTGTAGGCTTCAGAAAGGAAATGAACGATACGTGTCTCGGTTCCCACGTAGAAAGCACTTAACGGCACTAACGAGTTGTATAAAGTGTATTGACGCTTTTGTTTGGAAGGTTCGATCTATGTATCGGTCGGAGTGGTCGTTGGACGCTTGTTTGGTCGGTGCTGTAACATTGTTTGGTGCGGTGGTGCGAGGGGGCCGGTGCTCTGCGCGGGCGCACCGGCACCGTTATGTCCCCCTTGCACTCACCTTGACAAGGCCGCACAGAGATGCGAGTTTTTGCAAAGCCAGATAGCACATGACTTTCACCATTGAGATGCCTTTCTAAATGCTGAAGTGTTTCAAACATATTTAGGCCCCGTATTGGCTCTTAATCGAAGTTTCATTTTTGAAATTTCTACAAAATGAGAACGTGTTGCAACTTTTGCATTCTCGCAATCTGATACAGCATTTACCTAACGCAGTTTAGAAAACGATTATATTCGAAGGACTGGAATTGAATGCATCTTATAGAGATAGTAGGGACTAGGTAGCTGTATTTTTATAATCATAATCATATCATTTATTTGCATAAAACACGTACAGGGTTATTACATTCGGTACTTGATGTATCAGTGTTTTGCCCATCTAGAGGCATGCAAATATTAAAATCAGTTTTTAACAATAGACGTCAACAGAATTACTAGTAATTAATCATAGTTATCAGATACATATTAAAACAAAACCACAAAAAATTCAAAGTTACACAATATAAAATGTCTATTATAATATTATGTCATGCAACCTCAATAATTACTTATTGATTTCATTTTATATAAAAGAAAACCACATAAAAGATGAGAATCTAAAAAAAATACATTTAAATTTAATACCTTCATTATTTCTTGCTAATCTATTTACACGTCTTATTTTGCAGAAATTCCTCCACTGAGTAAAATACTTTGTCTGTAAGCCATTCTTTCAGTTTCTTTTTGAATTTAATAGATGGCAATACTGAAATCATCTTTCATTTAAATATTTTGGGCAACTTCTAAGACTTTAGTTTCGGAGTGTTCAATTCAAGTTTTGGACTAATCTTTAGACGAAAAGGTTATTTAAACCATTTCAAATATGCCAACATTCCTAGCCGAATAAGGCAATCAGATCTAAATTAACTTTTTTGCCTAAAGTGAAGGCATGTTATTCGTAATCTTACTTTACGGGTATACTGTACTGTGCTTACAAAGATTTAAAAGTACTATCATTGATAGTTTTCTTTATATCTTTATCATATTATTTTCACATGTCTTTTCTACATCTAAAGTGGTCATCACGAATCAAGTGTCTACCCTTTTCACAATCAATTTGCAGACTTAAGCTTAGATCAGAACTTCAAAAACAGTTGCGTTCCAGGTTTACTGAATTTTTCATTGCTGCTTCTAATAAAGTTTGTTTTTGAGCGACTTTGCTAATTCAAAACCGCACACTTTTTTCATGTTACTTCTCTGATTCGAAACTGGGAATTCCAATAAATTTATGACCATGTACAATATTATGTATTTTGCAATGCACAATAAAACTCCTCGATTGTCCCGTCTTCGAGCGTTACGACTTACGACATGCCAAAGAATGCCGTACTCACATTGACAGTAAAATTAAGAAACGTGCAGTAAAAATTCATTTGTAATCGTAAAAGTAAAAGAGCGTCATCAATATCCCAAATGACTTTTTCAGTTTTATAGCGCGCGATGGTATTTTTGAATTCCCCTTTGTTATAAGTTACGAGTAACACTTGCGTTAACGTTCGTGGTTCCCATGTTATAAACTTGGAAGCAAATGTGACTACATAATATAATTTACGACAAAATGTAAAGCCGAAGGACCTAACGAATACAAAAAAAAATAGATTTTTATATTATATACCTAATTTGTAAAAGTATTAGCTACTAAACTGGTAATGAGAATCATCAGAGCAAGGCTACTAACAGTAAGGGTCATGGGTTGATGATGTCAATGATACGGCAAAAAGAGTTAAGGGATAAAGAATACAAAAGTTTGGACATCAAAAAGATAGAAGCCCACCAAACTTCGGTAAGAAGAAAGAACAGGACGATGGAAACCCAATCAGGAAAGGTATAATTGAAAGTAGACCTTAGTTTGAAACTAGGATCCAGAAGAAGCTTGTATGTGATGGAATTCGATAAATTAGTTGAAAGAATGTCTGCTTAAAGGACGAAGGAGGATGGAATGTGGATTATCGTACATTAATTGCAAATAATATAGTATTAACTGGTCAATAAACGCTACTAGCGAGAAATCTAAAATTGGTTAAAAGTTTTTAACAATCGAAATGGTTAATAACCGATGCTTTTAAAATATGCTCATAAAAAGGCACTTAGTTTTTAATAGGATCTTTCTGTATGACATTTCGAAATGTCTCAAATGATGTTGCCATATGAAACATAACTCACGCGCGCTTGCTAATGGATGTCACAGTCACAACTTTCTCGTTTTGTTGCCACTTTTATTTTAATCCATTGAAGTGGTAGCAATGCTGTGTTATCGATTGAAAATATTTGAATCATTTTTCTAGTGTCTGAAGCAGTAGTTACCTACTGCTTCAGACACTAGAAAACTAACGGAAAAAGTAGCTTGACATTTTGCTCTTCAATAAGAGAAATGTTATCAATTTTGATATTGGACAAAGGCGTTCAACCTTGAAAATATAGATGAAAACCCACGTTGCTCCAACAAGACCACATTTAGGTACACTAAAACTGTGAAAAAAGTAATAAAATGGTAGATGAAAAGAATTTGCAGACTACTAAAAGGAAATACATCTACGTCACTGCACAATGTAAGGTTAAATTTTATAAGGATGCTGAAACTACAAGTTATGTCAAGGTCCTTTTTGTCCACGAAAGCGCTGGGCGGCCATTTTTATTAGGTATTTTATTGTGTCTGTAGCGGAACGAACATCTGCGTGTCAAATTCCTCGATGCCATGTGCAAGCTACTGGTGGGAAGCGAACCGTGCAACACATGAGTGGTGAAAACACCTTATGTTGATTTGAAAAATTAAATAGATGTATTCTAATGGCTAGCGGCTCTGAATTACTACTACTAGAGGCATAAAGCAGTTTTTAGACATATGTCGACTTCCTCTTATTCTGTAAGAAAAAAAACCGGCCAAGTGCGAGTCGGACTCGCGCACCGAGGGTTCCGTACTCAAGAAGTACTGAAGCAAAACAATCAGGCATACTAATGTAGATGTAACACAACCAAAACTGTAACGACCAAAGATGTAAAACGGTAATAATTTCCTTTGTTAATGAACCGCAAAACTAACTTTGTTTGTAGAGGTTTATTGTTTATATCAAAAAAACTATGCTAGTTAGAGCATTAGCTATAGTTTTCCTGTAAAATATACGTAAATTCCTATTGACCATAATTATTTGAGATTTTTCGATTGGTAAACTCCGGAGATAAGGGGGGGAACGGTATTTTTTTAGACATTTTCCCCGATAAATCAAAAACTATCATGACTAAAAATAATTAATAATCGGTTTTAAAATGTACAAAGTAAACCCTTTCATATGATACCCCACACAGTACAGTTATCTCACTTTTAAATATCAACCCTCCAATTTTCCCCCCTTTTTAAATAAGAACAAAAATAATTTCCGTTTTTTTTTTATTCCAGTGTCATTGGGCCACTAATATACACAACTGTTCCAAATTTCATATCGATAGCTCCAGTAGTTACTGAAATAATCGAGTGTGACGGACAGACAGACGGACAGACAGACGGAGAAAGTCGCACCATAAGGGTTCCATTTTACCATTTTGGTACGGAACCCTAAAAAATACGGTGGTCTATCTTGACGTGTGGTAAAATTGTCCAAAGAAGTCTTTAAATTGCTGTTTCCATCGTCTTGAATTTAAAAAATTCAAAGACCTATTTATCGTTCTCGTTTATTGGACACAATTTCTGTGGTCTCATCATCTGGTTAAGAATTCATGTACGGGATAGATCAAAGAGCTATCATCAGAAGCTAAACGTCCTATTGCGTCTTCTATTATATTTTTAGTAGTGATGGTTTTGTTAATATTACTAGGAATTATCGCGCTATAAACAAAAGTGCAAAGTTCTTTTAACGCATGAGCAATTTTATTGCGAATACCTATAAAGAGCATTAGAACAGTTATTTTGCGGAATGTGCTGTGTTCCTGCCTACGAGTAACATTTCTAGGTAAGTAGTTATTAGTTGCTTAAAAAAATTGCTGCTTTAGAAAAGAAAAATGCTTAAAAAAATTGTTTTAGATATTAAACACTCCATTAAATAATTCGATGAGTTAATTGAAATGTGTGGTATCATTTTTCAAAAAATACGTTTAAACGATTTCAGTAAACAAAGTGGGTTAGGTATTGTGTTAAAAAATATACTAACTACAACGAAAATAGAATGAAGCTCATGGTTGAATAAAAGAGATAAGTATAAAAACAGAAAACATAGAAATGACGATGAAAGTATTTTTAAACAATGATAAGCTAGATAGTAGATGCTGAAATAATTTCGTTAAGGGAAGGAACAGTATGCGGTATGAAACCTTCATTATTTTCCGGCTTTCAATGGGCTCGGTATGGGGTTCGTGACATTCGCCCGGCACCCGAACAGCTGACGCGGCAAAAAACCACCCCATGTTTATCTGGCAATGCCAGCTATGTACAATGGCCGACATTGATAATATCATTGCACCCATGACCATGAATTTATATTGAAGCTGACGAAATCTGTAGATTTGACAGATGAAGCTGTGTGTAAGTTTTATTATAATCTTACCAATATGTATATTCTAATAATTGGACTAGAGATAGGCTTATTCCTTGGATTAACTAACACGCTTATTTTAATGACAGAAAATCTATTGAAGAAAAACCTATATCTGACGCGAGTGGTGCTACTAAATCGGAAGTCTAAACCTTTAAATTTGACTAATATTAAAATGAGGCTATACATGAGATAATTTTAATAGTAAACAAGGAAGTAAATTGCGTTATACTTAACATTTTCATGTCTTTATAATTATGAGTGTAATTTAAACTTTTTATCACTGTTATCAAGAATGTATCTTCCAAGATTTCAGCATAGATGGTTACCTAGTTCTAAATAATATTTGCATAGTGATAACCACGCAGGAAGTATTAGGTAGGTATTATTTGCATACGCAACACACTGAGTTTGCATGCATGATATATGACATTCGATATCTCAACGGATATACTCTACTGCACGATACTGCACAATATCAATGGGAGATATCGAAATATAACACCCGGTATGGGTGCGGATGCAAAAAAAAGAGGTTTCAGAATGATAAAATGACGTTTCCGGATCATGAATATACGAGAGAAAGGATGCAGATTATTACTACACATACATAATACTAAATAATGTTAGGTAAGATAAAATGAATGAAGATAGATGCAAAACCTGTAATAAAAACAAAGTGTTTGAATGTTTTAAATAATAACTAAAGACCCAAGTAAGAAAATTAATGTACAGAAAATCCTTAGAAGAAAAATTAAAAAGAAGAAAAAGAGAAAACTCAATGAAATTGTAAAAATAGAAAAGGTCGAAGCGGTAACTGATCCAACATTTTTTTCTTAAATATTATTTTCATTTTAACTGAATTCTTCGTTCCGAATTAAAAGCCATTTCAGTTTTTAGTCAATGGATTGCCATTTTAAGAAACTTAAAAATGTTGTTGAAAATGTTGAATATTATGTCGGATCGTCAATGATACGAATAAGTCGGACATTCCTTTCTAGAAAAAGTTATTATTAAATTTGAAATGTCCATTTATGGAAGTGGAATGTACCTTCCTCTCTACAACTAGTAAGTGAAGGAATGCAATATTACAAAAATTACCGAATAAAAAGCTGTTCTTGTTCAGTCAACAGCAGATGCGGTAAATGTGGTAACTCAAAATAATTCAAAAGGTCGTGTGTCTTTAAAATTCGTAAATTCCACGGGGCACCTGCCTGAGCAGATGTGGGGTGCCAATCGGAAACTTTGGAGATTTCAACTTTTAAGTATGCGCACGCACTGAACAGCTGACGGTACGAGCATGTTGAAAAAAGCCTACCTGAGTGAAGGCTATAGAATGGGCGATGATTTTTAATATCGATCAGCTGATTTCAAGAGCAGCTGTCGTTTTTTTCGCTGCTGTTATATGTGTTTGTATATTGTAAGCATAATGGAAATAGTTTTGCTAATACTATCTCTTTGTGCCCTCAATGTAAGGGGTCAATTATTAGAAATTCAATGAAGAAGTGGACTCTTGTAGAATGTTATTATGATACGTAATATTCACACAAAATGCAATATCTATGATCTCTATTACAGTTTCGTGACAACAAAATATTAAAGACCTAAAAGAAAATACGTTGAATGATCAGTTGTACATTAGTAAACGTTATAGAAAAAAAATACATAAAAAAGTAATGCAACCTAATCACAAAGTAATGTAGTCCATGTTAATATAGCAGCCATTGATAATGTTGCCCAAAAAAATACATTTAAAGTGGTTCAAAGGGCAGTACTTGAGAATGTATTTATAAAACGCCCAAACAAAGCGCGTCCCCTTTTCTTTGCGTCTGTTTTGTGTCGAACTGCTGTTTATTGGTACATGTCTACTTCGGGGCCCTTACTCCTAAAAGTGCCCAACCTTTGATATTTTATGCAGTCTACTTTTGTCAGTACTATTTTTGTTTGCTTCCTCTCAGATCTCTTGATCTAGTCATTAATCCCATTTCCAATAACGGGTCATGATAATATTTGTAAACGGTTAATGTAAAAGGCTTGGTGATATAACAAGGAGTGTTTTCTTTCACAATGTAGCACAAAAAGATTATTTTCCATTACGACACAAAAAAAAATTGTGTCGTAATGGAAAATATGATTTTAATAATAAAAATAAAATTACCACAACGATTTCAGTTTCAGTCCAATAGAACTTTAAAATATAGGTATGACATAATTTTATAGTATAGTTAAAGCGAAAATTTCTTGAATTAAGTTTGTAGAGCTATTAAGTGCATAAACTAAATTACCAATCGTGTACAAATTCAATACAGATGTATTGAATTTGTACACGATTGGAATATTATATGTCTTACCTTCGGAATATAATTATTAACTCAATATTTTTAAAATGTAACAAACAAATGAAAATATGTACCTATTTATTTAATAATAATGGTAACGTAGGTAAAAATATAAAATAAATGATTTAATTTTAAAGGAAACAAATCATTTAAATAAAGACTATAATTTTTTACCGATCTCTAACTTTATTGAAATTCCAGTCCATACAGAACGACCAGTTTAAAAGTTTTTGAGGTGACTATGATTACACGGGATAAAACTCCAAACCCAGTTAATATCAGTGAAGAGATAAAACCTTTATCCGATCCATCACAAATCCGTAATTACGAAACAATAAATTACTGACAGCGTATCATTTCGGATTCATCGTCTTGAACGACTCTTTGTATACTAAAGTCTAAATCATTTTATAATAAACTCGCTTTGGTTATTATCAAAGCTTTTTTTATAAACTTCTAAATTCTTTTGTTACAATTTTAATAAAGATCCAGTCATAATTGGTTGCCTTTCGTTCGCACACATCAAACTATAATATGGTGTGAAAGAGAAGCGAATAGTTCTAGTAGTTCTTAAGGGCCTCTATAGTTCATCTAATTATGATGGGATTTTGGCGTTTTAAGTAGTAATTTATGTAATTGATCACTCATGATCAGCTCACGATGGACGCTAATAAGAGCGTTTCTCACAAGTAGCTATCAATTAACTATTGCCTGATTAACATGTGTTAGCTGTTCCCTTGCTACTTGACACAGTTTGATAAGTGTGAGCTAGGCTGAAAGTACTTCATGGATTACAATCGCTGCTTTTCAGTCTCGATCTTAAACTGTTAGCATGTTTTGTAATATTTTTGAACAAAATAGTTCTGAGAGGTTTATTAGTTTTAATTTTTTTTGCTTTCGTTTTCGATGTTTTTCTTTAACCTTATCAATTTCTGTTATAGGTTCCTACATTATTGTGCAAAGAACATTATGTTGCAAAAATAATAATAACTGCGTAAATTAATATACGTAATACAAAAAAAAATAAAAAAATGTTGTTAGGTTTCTAGATTCAATTAATCAGCAAACGGTTCCCAGCAATTTATTACTTAAACCCTAAGCTCCTTCATTAGTAATTTTTCGATTGACCGGATGCACTACCATTTTAAGCCTCTATCGCGGACCGAATAATTCCAACGCTGGACATCCGGTGTCCTTCGCAGACACCACATTCGAAATAGACAAGCAAAATAATACCATAAGAATAAAAACCAAAGACTCAAGTTACTTCGCCGTTACAAATAAACAACTGTACATTTGACAGCAAATAATCGTCTTAACAATAAATGAAACAGCGTTCAAATTTAAACGCATGTCACGGTTTATATACGAGTATCTATATAATTTACAGCAGTTAGGTTTTCTGTGAGAAAGATTTCTGAACCGTATCGAGTTTTATTCAATTTCGTTTAATACAACGGCACATATATTTCCTGATTAAGTAATGTTGGCTGTTGGAAATCTTAATTTTGTTGAGGGCCATTGTTATTGTCATTGTCAAGGCAATTTGGTACAATTTCACGGACAATGTATTTCTCAGCGTATTCCTACCTACTCAGTAATCGTACAATTTTGTTGAAATGACTCAGTCTTTAAATCATGCTGATTCGAACTTTATCGTAATTAATGGCGCGATTAAGATTGTCCACAATTGATGTACAGAAAGTAAACAAAATTGTCACATACCTATTTCAGCCAATAATTAATTGTATTGTTAGTTGCATATTAGTTTTGCACTTGAACATGATGTAACAATGTGTTCAGAAGAGATTCTCGTATTAACGTAACCCCGTTTGCTTCGTGATTACTTGATTAGGTATCATAGTGTTTTATGATAGTCGACAAGGCAAACTTATTGGACCTGCCTCCTTGAATTTTGCACTTATTAATGCAGATCTATGTAAATAAATATAATACTTATTGTACATTTATAATGTTTAAATCTTTTTCAAATAAATGCCGCATAAAATAACATACACGTTTAAACTTTAAACCCAAACTCGATTATTTCCAAAGTCTTCCTTTAAGTTAATCATCGGTGAGAATTTAAACTTTTTGTTTAAATGTAAATTCGCTTCTGCCGATAACTTTATAGCATGGAAATATCAGGCCAGGAACGCGGGCCGAATATTTCACGTCAAGTCCAGTTTCGCGTTAGTCATTAACGATACGCAGGTTGTGTTGTGGGAGAAAACACGCTGGAGCTTAGTCATCGTTTTGTAATGCGTACGCGATTCGCCTCTTAAAATCGTCTACTATTGTTGCACACTCAATATATTTAAATTGTCCAAAACATGCTTCATTGAGCTTACGAATTCACCAGATGTCTACTTGAAATAAACGTTTTGAAAATTGAAGTTTATTGCCGAGGGGTTCTTATACAGAAGTGAAGACTTAATGCACTCAATAGCTATATAAACTGTACTGAAATATTTATCTTAATAATGGGACATCTTTCGGCTAAAGTTTATATAGACTGAAATTATTCTTTAGGTACTTGACAGCGAAAATGTGTTCAGTTTTTATTGATCACTTTATTCTACAAAAAGACATTAGTTTGTAACTTTAGTAAATACATAAATGGATCTTGTTACGGCCCCTTGCCTGTCCAGACGAGGGCTGAGTTCCCGGGCCCATAGAGGAACGAGCCCGGACAGGTCGAGGGGGGACCGACTAGTGAGACTACAGTGATCAGTACGGATGACGGTATCCAATCCGAGTCGGATAGTAATATCCGAGTCTCACTAGCCGATCAGTGGAAATAACAGGCGGCTTTTACTAGCACTACTACGGCAATCGTCAACTCGGGCAGCGACAGCCTTCGACATAGACAAGGAAAATAGAAGGCCACTAACCTGGTTGATGCATGCGACGATACTCGATGCGACGCCCCCTGTAGTGGATGTGGGACAGTATGTGACGTGAAAGTGTAAAGGGGTGTGTAGGTGTGTGTGTGGGGCTGGCAACCGTAGGTCCTCTGCACCAATCAGCTCCCAGACACGTCAAACACGAACACAGCTCCAATCGCTCGTTCGCCTCCTATGAGTGGAGTGCTCAATGCAGCAGCACAGTGGGTCGCAACCCGCAACAATGAACGCGACGGTCAAAATATGTCGAACGTTCAGGCTGGCTTCAACTCCCACAAACACTCAAGCGAATAAAATAAAGTACGTGGTTCACGACACACAAGGTCAGCGGTCAATGACAGCGCGGTCTACAATTACTTAACTACCGCGAACTTTATCGCCGCTAAACGCAGCTGGGCACGCGTGTTACTAGGTAGATCCGGCGAGCGTAGCGAACTCACAAAGGCCGGCACAACAACTAGTCAATGTCCCAAACACGCGTGCAATGTCCAAAAAACCCAGCGATATCACAGCGCAAGTCGAAGCGGTCCCAAACAATCAGGTCTGGGCAAACAAAACCGCGGCGCGAAAAACAACTCAGGCGCCTCAAAAAACGGACGTCCCGTTGCGCAAACATTCCATGACCACACACCCGCGCAAATATAAACGTGGCTACTCAAACGCAGCAATTTACGTCTCGCGACTACGCGTTTCAAAGACGACACGTGATCAAAACTACGTCAGCCACGCGCGGGGAACCGCTAAGTTTGTCGGTCGACAGCAGACTCGCTCCACAAGATGAGTTCACGAATACGCACAAAAGGTCGCGCCCCCACATAAAACTGTCGCGGTCCCAAGACGTACGTTTCTTGGGGTACAAACCGCCGGGCAAAAGGGCGCCGCAAAAAACCCAGCCGCACGCACGGCTGTTGCTAGCTGACTCCGAATGGTACTGTGCGCGCCCCGATTGCCGCGTCATTGCAGGCATAAAAAATTCTCGTCGACCGATGCGCGAGCGGGATAGGAAGATTGGCGTTTCCGCGAGTTGGAGCGGGAGCGCACGATTCGATACAAAAAACCCGCCGTAACCGAAGTGCGAGCAAGACGCGCAAATGAGCGCTTCCGCGGGTTAGAGAGGGAGAACACGATTCAATACAACACAATAGACTCGGCACTCGAGCCAGCTACGCTCGCGTAAACAATCCCCCGCTCCGAATCTAAGGATGTAGATTCGCTAATCAATAGGCCGTTGGGACAACGTGACCACGGCACGTTGCAATACTGAGTCCCCTACAAATACCTCGGCCACCCGGGGAACGCCATCCAATAACAGTTTAACAATGCGTCCACGACGCAAACTAGTGGGAGTAGATTAGATTCTTTAAGCATAACAAGATCTCCCATTCTAGACATGGCGGTGCCTACACAGTGCTTGCTCTCAACAATGAAGTCGACGACCTCCTTCAAATAACGATTGGTTCCCTTATAATTAGTCCAGCAGTCTGTCCGAACCAAATCGGGTAGGCCGCGACGGCTCACGAGGCGGCCCAGAGTGGCCACGAACGCCTCCGTGCTGAGGGCACTGACAAGTCCCAAGTGGACTGCCTTGGTTGCAAGGCAAACAAAGACGCACAAGTAGGCCTCAAAAGACCGAGCATTCTTAAGGTTAGAGCTCTTCACTAAGAAAGGACCGGCAATTGGTTCCAACACCGGCGAAAGGTCGAGCAGCCTTTTCGCGGTCCGCAGGCAGGTCACCCATCACAAGCTGTGCAATGGATGCCTCCAAACGATAGCAAGCAATACAGTTGAAGATCACGCTTCGAATGGTTCGTCGGCCTGCCAAAATCCAAACTCACGCTGCAAAATGGCTGAGAGGGTATTGCAACCCGCATGAGTATTTAAAAAAGCCAAGATTATGGACCGAAGTCCGAAGCCAACACAGGACAATCTCACTGTCCGACCACGCAAAAACGTCCACCATGTTTACCAGAGACTTCCAAGAAGCGTGGACGTGGTTGAGTAACCGGGTCAATAGTTCGGCTCCACAAGTTCAACTTAGGAATTGTTAGACGAGACCTGATAGATGCAACCTTGCACTTAGCTAGGACAAGGTGCAATGAGACTTGCCCCGAAGCGCTCACCCACCACAACGACGCAATCCAGCGCTGTGATCCGATCTAGCAGCGCGCGTACCATAAGCCACTCACCCTTCGGGTTGTACACCCTGACCAAAGCCGTTGGTAAAAGTACAGTCTGGCAGACCGGCTTATGGTCGTTCAAATTGTCAGGTGAGGTGGCGGTGGTGGGAGCCAAGGCAGCAGCAAGTCAACGGGAGTTGCCCCTTTCGGGCAACTCCTCTAGCCTTGGGCGCTCGTAAGGGCCTTCTTGGGGAACTTCGACCACACCAAGAGGTGGGGTTCCCCCAGGGTACACCCAAGCGTCTCTCCCGGTCTGAGGGGGTCTGGCCATGTACGACAGCCGCGGGGCGACGTAGTGCGGAAGAGGGTGTCCAGGCCATCGAGGAAGGTGTCGCTGCAACCTGGGGTATTCAGCCAGAGGAGGGGAGTATCTCCTTGGATCAGGCTGAGCGACGGCAAAACCTCCCTCAGGGTTGACAGAGGGCGGAACGCCCCCGCCCCTGGAGGGCTGCACCCCCGCCCGAGGGGGGGGTGAAGCCCTATCAAAACCAGGGGCCGCACTAACAGTGTCACCACGCCTTCTATCGGCTGGGCCTGTGACCGGTGAGGAGACTCCACTCCTGCCGGGTGTCCGCTCAACCACCTCCTGCCTACCGACGCCATTGCGGTCGAGGCAAAGAATAGGAAGGTGGTTGCCCTGACAATGGGGACAAGGCCGTTGGTGCTGGCAATTTCGTTGTAAGTGCCGACCTAAGCAAGAGTAGCACCAACGGCGCTCCCTAGCGATGGCCCTACGGGACTTGGGCGGTCTCTCCAAGAATTTAGGGCAGTCAGTCGTCGTGTGCGTGGAAGCACGGCAATAGTGACAGGGGGTCACCTCGGTCGCAGCAAGACCACTAAAGTTTAGAATTGGGCGGCGTCCAGTCTCCTGCGCTAATTCTGGCTGCTTGGAACCCCTGGTGGAAGTCGTGGGTTTAGAAGGTGGCGTCGGTCGCGCCAGCTCCTTTGCCGGTGTTCCCGAGGCCACGGCATTCTCCACCTGGCGGCTCTGTTCCTCAAGGAACTTTAAGAGGTCACTGAACGGGGGTATATAATTAGCCCCGTCCCCGCCGTACCTCTCTTCAAATCGGATCCGCAGATCGAGAGGCAGGCGGGACAGAACCAGGTGAAGAAGCCAGAAGGACCACTGATCCACCGGTAAGTCAAGTTGTCGAAGGGCGTTGCAAGCAACCACGACTGGGTCAATGATCACCTCCCGGAGACGTGCTAGGTCTTTCAAAACCGGGAGGGATATTAACTCCATCATGTGCGCGTCAGCAAGGCGGCGCACATTGGCGTAGCGCCTCTCGAGGAGTTCTCTGGCCGTGGAGTAGCTGGCGTCAGACAACTTCAAATGGCAGACTACCCCAAGTGCCTCCCCTTGAAGGGAGGTCCGCAAATAGGCCATTTTTTGGCCTGGGGATAGGTCACGGCGGGCATGGACTAGACTGTCAAAGATGGAGATGAACCCCATCCAGTCTTGAAGCCGCCCACCAAAGTGTGGAAGGTCCAAAGTAGGCAGCCGACCCAATAGGGCGGGCTGCGGCTGCGGGCGAGGCGACTCGCACAGCATGCTCTGTCGAGCCTCGCGCTTCATTTTGGCCCCAGCCTCGAGCACATCGTCTGTGAACTCGAAGAACTGCTCGTAGTCCTTCTGGGCCGATTCTCGCGCCTCGTCGTCCTCCACTGTAGCAAGGAATTCCGAATAGGCCTCTTCAAAATGGGCTCGTCTGGCTGGGAGCTGCTCAAGGCGGTGGAGCAAGCTAGCCGTCCTGTCTGGACGAGTAATAAGCGCATGCGCGCTAGCTGCCCACCGCAGCTCATCCTGCATACGGCGCACCGGAGGCTTATGCGAAGGCATGGCGAGACCTGCGCGAGAATAATTACAAGGAAGCACGAAACCAGAAAATAAAACAACAAGGAAGTAGAACAAGCACAGATGCAAACACCAACACGTGCAGAACGCTAATCAAGGTCGCGGTTAACAAACGCGCGGCACGCGGTAAATAAACGCGGCGTTGCTACGAAAACGCGTGGTGTAGCGGTACAATAATCTGTGGCCGTTAACGCGGCGTATCGGTCCGACACGTGGCGTACCGCGCCTACAAACGTGTGACCGACAGAGATACGCGACGAATTAAATACGCGCAACAAATATCGATATCGACGCGCCGAACGTGTAAAAGCCGCTTAACCAAAAGGCGCGAAACCACGCTCTGCTACCAAATGTTACGGCCCCTTGCCTGTCCAGACGAGGGCTGAGTTCCCGGGCCCATAGAGGAACGAGCCCGGACAGGTCGAGGGGGGACCGACTAGTGAGACTACAGTGATCAGTACGGATGACGGTATCCAATCCGAGTCGGATAGTAATATCCGAGTCTCACTAGCCGATCAGTGGAAATAACAGGCGGCTTTTACTAGCACTACTACGGCAATCGTCAACTCGGGCAGCGACAGCCTTCGACATAGACAAGGAAAATAGAAGGCCACTAACCTGGTTGATGCATGCGACGATACTCGATGCGACGCCCCCTGTAGTGGATGTGGGACAGTATGTGACGTGAAAGTGTAAAGGGGTGTGTAGGTGTGTGTGTGGGGCTGGCAACCGTAGGTCCTCTGCACCAATCAGCTCCCAGACACGTCAAACACGAACACAGCTCCAATCGCTCGTTCGCCTCCTATGAGTGGAGTGCTCATTGCAGCAGCACAGTGGGTCGCAACCCGCAACAATGAACGCGACGGTCAAAATATGTCGAACGTTCAGGCTGGCTTCAACTCCCACAAACACTCAAGCGAATAAAATAAAGTACGTGGTTCACGACACACAAGGTCAGCGGTCAATGACAGCGCGGTCTACAATTACTTAACTACCGCGAACTTTATCGCCGCTAAACGCAGCTGGGCACGCGTGTTACTAGGTAGATCCGGCGAGCGTAGCGAACTCACAAAGGCCGGCACAACAACTAGTCAATGTCCCAAACACGCGTGCAATGTCCAAAAAACCCAGCGATATCACAGCGCAAGTCGAAGCGGTCCCAAACAATCAGGTCTGGGCAAACAAAACCGCGGCGCGAAAAACAACTCAGGCGCCTCAAAAAACGGACGTCCCGTTGCGCAAACATTCCATGACCACACACCCGCGCAAATATAAACGTGGCTACTCAAACGCAGCAATTTACGTCTCGCGACTACGCGTTTCAAAGACGACACGTGATCAAAACTACGTCAGCCACGCGCGGGGAACCGCTAAGTTTGTCGGTCGACAGCAGACTCGCTCCACAAGATGAGTTCACGAATACGCACAAAAGGTCGCGCCCCCACATAAAACTGTCGCGGTCCCAAGACGTACGTTTCTTGGGGTACAAACCGCCGGGCAAAAGGGCGCCGCAAAAAACCCAGCCGCACGCACGGCTGTTGCTAGCTGACTCCGAATGGTACTGTGCGCGCCCCGATTGCCGCGTCATTGCAGGCATAAAAAATTCTCGTCGACCGATGCGCGAGCGGGATAGGAAGATTGGCGTTTCCGCGAGTTGGAGCGGGAGCGCACGATTCGATACAAAAAACCCGCCGTAACCGAAGTGCGAGCAAGACGCGCAAATGAGCGCTTCCGCGGGTTAGAGAGGGAGAACACGATTCAATACAACACAATAGACTCGGCACTCGAGCCAGCTACGCTCGCGTAAACAGATCTTGTTATCGCAATCTTTCTACTACTTGTTTCGAATGTAACGTCGTAAGTCGTCAAATCCATCTTTAACATAATAATCGGTTGCAAGCTGCATAACAACATCCGACCTCCGTTGTTTAACCTTAATCGCTAAAAAAGCTGTCATATTCGCGTCGCCATTGTAATCAGACTTCAGGTTGCCCTTGACTTGATTTTGATGACCTCTTGTGTTTTCTTTTCTCGAAGCTGGATGCGCAAGCTTGGTTCTTGATTAACAAAATCATCTTTAAGACCAGCTCCAACCAGTACATTTAATACCCATAGGGTTAAATTAAACGGAACCCTGTTACTAAGACTCCGTTATCTGTTCGTCTGTTTATCCGTCTGTGAATCTGTTACTAGGTTGTATCTCATGGACTGAAATTTTCAAAGACTTTTTCTTTGAAAATTTCTGTTGCAGTTAACTCTAACTAAACTCAAAATATCTTTATGTCACATAGGCCTTAACGTACAGGCTCTTATAAAACGTCAATATGATAATTGTCGCATATGTATGGTGAAAACCACAAGTCGACTTAAATCTAAGTGTTCAAACGCGCCCTGCACTGAGAAGAAACCCACAACAAACTCAGCAGTTTACCTACTTTAATAAATTGGCCAATTTTTATTACTTAGTCCTTAAGCAATAATAAAAAGGTTTGGGCAGCCACTGAGATTTTATCATTATTTGTCTAGGTAGTCGATAAAAAGATAAGGATCGTTAATAATCTTGCCTAACAATTTGTAATATTAAACTCTGCAAATAACTGCCAACACCAAAAAATAAATAATCGGTCCGTTATTATGTTTTATCACAAAGTTCTCCACTTCCCACGGAGATATTTTGGGACGCGGGGGCGATTTAAAAAAAACAAAAGTGCATCCGCGCCTCGGGCGGTACGGGCTGCATTAAAACCTCTTTCGCCAGATAGTCATTTGATTGCTGGCTTTTCTACTCTATCATTACTCTACATTATCTGTTATTCTACTGATTCTTAAGTACACTATGATGTGTCGTGTTTAAGAAGCATGATTTATTATCATGTTTAGAATCAGATGCTCTTTTCCAAATTATACCTGTCCATATGGTATACTTCTATTACGATTTAGTGCACCCACTTAATTTCTATCCTAATTTTCTATTTAATTTTCAAAATTAGCCCTTCTTTAAATTTTTACATTCAAGGTAAACAACTTGAGAAATTTAAAGATTTATGTTGAGAAAACTACAAAGTTTAAACTGTTATGCCATTCGAATATAAAAATTTTTGTCAATTGTAAATTAGTTATTTGGAAATCTGTTTTTTTTTTTCTGCATAAAGTAAATCTTAAATCCGCAGGCAAGACAACAGTAAGCTAAGCTGGTGGAAGTAGATTTTGCAAGAGCCACTTTTAAGACCGGTTTGGCTTGACGAGATTCACCTCTGTTACTTGCCGATGTGAAATTATCGTACCTACTGTTTAGCCCTTTGTTAAAGGAATAATTTACGCCATTATTAGAATAAATCAAAGAATAATTTGTTTTTGCAGAAAAGAGTATTTTATTTTCAGCAGCGATAATAATAGTTTGTTCAATTGCTGCAACTTCTTGATTGATATAATTTTCTAAAAAGCTAGTTGCATGTCCGCCGGTATTTTTTAGGGTTCCGTAGCCGAATGGCAAAAAACGGAACCCTTATAAATTCGTCATGTCTGTCTGTCCGTCTGTCCGTCTGTCCGTCTGTCCGTCCGTATGTCACAGCCACTTTTTTCCGAAACTATAAGAGCTATACTGTTGAAACTTGGTAAGTAGATGTATTCTGTGAACCGCATTAAGGTTTTCACACAAAATTTTAAAAAAAGTAATAAATTTTGGGGGTGCCCCATACTTAGAACTGAAACTCAAAAATTTTTTTTTCATCAAACCCATATGTGTGGGGTATCTATGGATAGGTCTTCAAAAATGATACTAAGGTTTCTAATATCATTTTTTTCTAAAATGAATAGCTTGCGCGAGAGACACTTCCAAAGTGGTAAAATGTGTGTCCCCCCCCTGTAACTTCTAAAATAAGAGTATGATAAAACTAAAAAAAATTTATGATGTACATTACTATGCAAACTTCCACCGAAAATTGGTTTGAACGAGATCTAATAAGTAGTTTTTTGATATATTTACAATAAAACCTCTAAAAACAAAGTTAGTTTTGCGGTTCGATAAGAAAAGTGGTTTTTATGGTTTTATTCCTCCGGTTGTAGTACGGAACCCTCAGTGCGCGAGTCCGACTCGCACTTGACAGGTTTTTTTTGTTTTAACAAGGCACGTCCCTAGGTCCTTTTAATTTCATCTTATTTAATATTTATGAACCAATTTACCTTCGACAACACCCAGAATTTAATTAGTGGCAGGAAAAGTTTAAAACTTTAAATAATATTAAACCTGTTGATTGGCTACCATATTAAGTAAAGTCAGGTCATCAAGGGGCACTGTAGGCGTTGCAGGTGCGGCACAACCTCGCATAGACAATGTTGGCTAATATTCTATGACAGTATGCAACGCGGCTTCTTACTCTGTGACGGTGTGAGAATTAAAAAAAAATGAGTTATGTGGACTTTTTGTACGAGTTGCTAGAGGTTAGTGCTGTTAATATTAAAACTATACCGTTATCTATTAATCCTAAAATTCCTTTAGTTAATACTATAATATTATATTGAAATTGAATGTGCCATGAAACTTATTGTTATTATTACTTATTGTTAATTAAGTCTTATTATTGTTCTACGTTTTCTTTTTGAATTGATTTAAAATTAATTTTTATTTACCACCGGATCCTGGATGACTGAAGTAATGTTCAGATATTTATTTCTCCCCTTTAAAACATTGCCATCATGGCACCCCATTTGTTTGATAGTGTCTTAAGTTGTCTAATTATTTACGAGCAAGTTTAGTTTGGGGTTCTCAGAAAGCGTTACTTGTTGACGGCCGTGGGAACTTGGTTGTAGTTAACTGTGCACTTACTTTTTATCTATGCAGTACTTAGTATTGGCCATATGAAACTTTTAATCTAGGTAATTATCCACCAAGTTTCTCAGTTTTAGGCGTATCTAACATACATATTAGTTTGGGAATCTTTTTTCTATTTGCGCAAATATCATAAAGTTGCTACGGAATATTTTTATAAGATAAAACGTCTAATGTAGGTCGGTTAACGCAACATCTCTAGCCTCTACAGAGCCGACTGTTAGGCTTAGGATGTCTTACGCAAATCCAAGCAAACCCTATATATGGTTATGTGGTTTCTATTTTTTGTGGTGTATTTAGTTGGTAAATATCTGCCCAAGTCTACACATTCATGAACACTTTTTTTAATTTGTCCCGATTAACCTCAAGATTTAATTTCTATTCCATATTGTGTCTGTAACATCTTACTGTAAATTAATTAAAGATTTAATTAATTTCGTTTGATTCGAGAAACTTTAAAAACTCTTCTTTAAAAGTTTGGTGATCAATATTCGTAATAAGCACCATATCAGACTTTAAAATTATTAACATTTTATCTTATAGCCGTGGATATTGATATATTATAACCACTGAACAAGTGTTCAGTGGGCATAGCCTACCAATCACTGCCGTCGCTACCCGCAATCTCTAATACTTAGTTGCCTATCGATCGATTTTATTCCTATTTCCCATTCCTCTATTTGGGCATTCACTTCATTCATACCTTTTAACATTAGGTTATCTTTTAACTTTTTTTTTCATCTACGAGAACCACAATCATAGTGTAAATAAAACTGTTCCAGACTGAAGCTCTTGATCAGATAACCTCAATTGAATGTAAAGTAATGCTCGTTTAACTGTCATCTCTTTTCCCACAGCTTTATCAAAAGATCGCATATACGTAACTTAATTGTTGAGTGTTCATGTGTTGTAGACATTCTTAGTATTTTAGTCTTTGGACGAACTCGTTGTAGTTGATATAAGACTAGTTTCGTGTTTCTTTGGAAGCTTAGATAAAATCTATTAAATGTTTACTTTACTAAAAAGCCCGTTATTTTTGATGCCTATTTAGTATTTATTGGCTGCACCGTCCAGCCTCGGTATGGCTCCAAACCTAAGTATTTTTTTGTTTCCCATGCGGAAATGAAGGTCTACAATCTACATACATAAACGATCTTCGGCACTGTGATAGCAGTAAAAAATATGGATAGGAAAAGATGGTTGACCATAATGATAAGATGGCGCCACTTCCGTTAAACAGCGACTGGCTGTATCCGGTACACTTTTTAGTTTTAATCAGCCTCCGAGTGCCACACGTCTTTTTTTACCTTTTTTTTATTTCATATGTAGGTACCTCTAAGATCATAAGTATTAGAGTTAATTAACAAGCACTACATACCTACTTAAAATATTTTTTACAAAATTGAAGTGATAATGTATATTATCATTTCTTACTACGTAGCATGAGGAGAAGTCAATAAAACTAGGTGATTTCATAAAAACAAACTTAGCTATTTAAATTTCCCAAAGACGTAAGTAAAGGGAAAGAATACGTAATTGACAAACAAACATTCATGATCTATTTACCATGAGTCATGACAAGTCACAGTGTATTCTGTTAGTCATTGACCCAGACTGATAAAGCTCACGGTGTGGTCAGTTCATGGAATACAATTTTAGTTATTTCATTACGTACGTACCTACTTACCTAGGTATTTACCTACTAAGAAAGTTTATCGAGTAATGAGAGCCCTGCTTATTCCTACCATTTGGACTCAGGATTTTTCTAATGGCTTATCCTACCTACATTCGCATATCCACTACAAAAATTTACATTTTGGCTAAGTATTTTATTGCTTGTATTGATCAAAGATAGCTCAATACGAGATTGCCGGTCTTGAATTGTTGATACACTGTTGGTTATCTTGAAAGTCGAATCCTACAAGAATTTAAAGTACTGTAGGTGACCTCACTAAGTTAAGTACACATTCATCGTCAAATCAATTTTCAGTGCAGTCAGAAATAAAAGGTGAAAATCATGAAATTCCAAATATTATTCCAAACATCTAAATATATAAAAGAAGATACTGACTGACTCACTGACATATCAACGCACAGCCCAAACCGCTGGGTCTAGAGACTTCAAATTTGGCACACAGGTTCCTTATGAGGTCTAGGGGTGCACTAAGAAAGGATTTTTCAAAATTCCCCCCCTAAAGGGGTGAAACGGGGCTCCAAAGTTCGTATTTTTCAATACTCCTTCACGCCGCAACTACTAAACCGATTTGGCTCAAATTTGGAATGGAGATAAATTGCATCTTGGGTTAACACATAAGCTACTTTTCATCCCGGGAAAATCCATGGTTCACGTGGGATTAGTTAAAAACCGATATTCACGCGGAAAAAAATCTTCACGCCGCAAGTACAACACGGATTTGGCTGAAATTTGGAATGGAGATAGATGATATCCTGGGTTAATAAAAAGGCTACTTTTTATCCCGAAAAATTCATGTTTTCGCGAGAAACCTGAAAAATTGATATTCACGCGCGAAAAATACTACTTTACGCTGCACTTACTGAACTGATATGACTGAAATTCGGAAAGGAGATAGATTTTATCCTGGATTAATACATAGGCTACTTTTCATCCCGGAAAATTTCATGGTTTCCATGATAATAGTGATAGATAATATCCTGGATTAATACTAAGGCTACTTTTTATTCCGGAAAAATCCATGGTACCTTCGGGAACAGTGAAAAACAGATATCCACGTGGGAAAAATATTCCTTCACACCGTTGCTGAACTGATTTGGCTGAAAATTAGAAAAGAGAAGGCTATTTTTTATCCCGGGAAAATCAATGGTTATTTCTCCCGCGTGAATATTTGTTTTACACTGTTCCAGCGGGAGAAATACTCATTCACGCTGTAACTATTGAAAATTTTTGGCTGAAAGTTAAAATGGAGATAGATTTCGCTCTAAATTAACACAAAGGTTACTTTTTATTCCGGAAAAATCGTTGGTTCCCCTGAGAATAGGGAAAACTAAAATTTACGCGGGCGAAGCCGCGGGTATCTGCTAGTTATAAATATAATTTGTCAGATAAGAAGTGAAAAATTTTAACATCCATTAACCTAGACCAAATAGAGCAGATTGAAAAAATAAATATTTACAAGCATATAAAATAAATAAACATAACTATAACTGACCACATCTGTTGGCAGCTATTTAGTAATTCGCATAATATTCGCGTTATGCAAACATTAATATTGCAACATTACTGTTGCAAAAGCGTAGGTAAACAGAACGTATCTCCGGTGTTTTAGATAACTAATTTTTACTCTTCATTTTACATCGTTATGCGGTGCCATCAAAAATTCAATCCTTTATCTTTTATATTAATAAAAAGGACGGGACTGGGTTCTAATAGAAACCATGGAAGACTCGCGGAGTTAGTGGGCAAGAGTTTGCCAGACTTAGAAATATAAAGAAATTGAAAGAAGAAGGAAGTATATTAATCACCAGTGATTTTACTATGCAATGTCCTTTGCAATTCAAAACGCAGACATCATGACACTATGGAATGACCCAATACTGAGCATAGAAACAGTTTTATTTAATTTAGTCGTATATCAGAAAACAAGAAGGTTTGCCAAGTTATAGGTACTTAGCGTATCAGCTATGTCCTAAACACTTAGAAATTTAAGATCGTATGAGTAGTACGGAGTAAGTATAGGTACCTATATTGACAAATGCGTATGCGAATTATAAAAGTCTATGTCACCATTACGTAAGTATCCATTACAATCACTTGATCTACCTCAATTGATAAAACACCGCTCAATCACACAATCCACTCAACAAGTGTGACCTCCGTACGCGAGTCACTAACCGCTTAACTCCAATTGGATAATGGTTCAAAAGCAATTTCTATTGTGACAAGCTCTTCTGACCTTTAACTCTACGGTATTTATGGTCAAATTTCCTTATAGAGTTCAGTATAAGGAGTATCATTCATTGCTTAATGTTATATGAATCAAAATACATCCGTAAAGTGATTCAAATAGAAGTCAATGTTGTTTTATCGATTTGGTCATTTCGAACTGCGGGTTCGCAGATTGATCGATCACCGGATATAGCCATTATAGTCGTGCGATTTGCGATTTCCTTTGGAAATTCGGACATTGATCTAAACTATTTATTACGATTCAAGATTTGAATTGGAAACTAAACTTCCTGATATCGTCACTGTCTCATGCTACAATTTTACAATACTTTGAAGTCCATGCTTTTAGGGATGTTATAGTTACAGATCGTTCTACCTAACCTAGAAGGTTTGAATTATAATGCTTGCCTTGTGTGTTAAGTGTAAATTTTGCAGTATTGCCGTGAGGCTTACAATCAACATTTTATTTCGTTAAAGATGTTAATGTTACATACGGTGTTGCAGATACAGTATCGTATTAAGTAGGTACACTGCACAATGTACAAGATAAAACAATTCATTCACGCAACAAAGCAATTAATAATGTAAATAATAGCGATGCAAATGATACAGAGACGAGACTTCCGGCCCTCTTACTGACTGCGGGTTGTGATGCCCGATTGATTTACAGCAGCCGGTGACTACTGGGAATCTGCGTCTGTACTGTGTTCGAGATAACACTGATAGGTACCCGATAACTGCAGACAGTTTGCGAGTTGCGACAATACATTCATAGTTGATACCAATATCACAAGGGAGAAAGCGCGTTAATTACCTACTGAAATTAAACCGCTAAAAGAGCTTGACATTTTACACAAAATATAGCTTGTTTACAAATGCGCCAAAATTAGGCAGTTTTTTGGTACAAAGATAAAATCAGTAGAGTCTTTAAAACGAATATTTTAGAAGAATAGAATTTTTCATATACTTAAGTTCAAGAAGATTGGCGCGACTATCAAAGTGGGACCAACCAAAATCCATCAATCTCCACGCAAACTGTCAGAACGTGCTCAAACGTAGCACGGTTGTGTAGAAATACAACTCGCGGTTATACGGGAATGCAGTGTGGCCGCGGTGCGGTATGCGTGCTATGTCGGTGTTCAGCCGTACATTTATCTTAAACGAGATAAATCAGGGCTAATAGGTGCCTACCTAATCAATTTTCTTACTATCTTCAATATTTAGAACGAGGTATTTTTCATTTGGCTATTGCCGATTGGTCTAGGTAATACCCGAGTTTAGTTAGATTCTAAGTAGCTGAAGTAAGCTCTCGATGGGATTCCCCTATTTTATGGTTAGTAAGTCTAGGGAAATACAAAGCTCGACTGAATGAAAGCAGTTGACGTATCTTGTTCAGAAGATGCTTACATTACCTGTTGCTTAATCTAATGAAATCAGAGCATCACCTGAAACCTTAGCTAAATTAATCAATGACATACCTACATAAGGTAAACTAATATGACAGATTCTTGCCAACCGTGACTAACCTAGCCCGAATGACGCCCAAAATAGATCAATTCCAGGATAATTCAATTAATTTTGTGTTTTTATAACGAAACAAAGTGCGCCGTCTAACCGGGAACCCGACACCCGCTCTGCGCGACGACAGCTACCTAATTGATATCACGTTCCAAATTCAAATAAAGTGCTCTAGAGTCTATTTCAAAACTTAATTCGACCATAAACATTTTTTTTAGTAGACAGTACAGTTTTACCGTTCTGCGTATAATAGTTAATACCACATCGATTGACGTATGATAAACAAAAACAAAGACCATGCATTAGGTTGAACGCTGATTAATTGTCTGTCCATCAGTTCATTGAGGATATTCCGGTGTATAACGGGTGGTTGTTTATGAATTGATGCTAATAGCGCATTGTCCGCCTGTGATTAGCGCTTCTAAAAGTTCTGCTTCTGATGAAATGTTTTGTCTTTTTTGACGAGCATGACATATCTTGTTGTTGGTATCGTTCACAGTCCAGTATATTACTTATTTACTCTTCTTCTGTTATAGATGCAAAATAAATGTAATCTATTAAAAGGTTAAGTAAGTAATGTTACCAGACTTATCCTTTCAGCATTAGCAAAGTGCACAGAAAATATAAATCCATCACATCACACTAATGTTATAAATCCGAAAGTTTGTAAGTGTGTGTGTGTTTGTTGCTCATCCACGCCAAAACTACTGAATCCATAAGGTTGAAATTTGGAATGGAGATATATTATACCGTAGATTTACACATAGGCTACTTATATTCCGGAAAAATTCATGGTTCCCGCTGGATTCGCAAAAACCCGAAATTCACGCGGGCGTTAGTATTATTATAAAGCGACACAAGCCAAGTAGGTACAGGTAGGTATGTCGTGAACTTTCATTCTCAAACAGCGTTATTGTTTGTTAAGCACAATCAAAATTATGTAAGACAGCTATTACATATTCCACGGTAAGGTGCCGCTAGCCCTCGCCCGCCGGGCATCGAACCCGCTTCCGTTCATCGTTCGCCTACCATACATAATGATCATTGTTTTTGTTTAAAATATAAGAAACTTTGTATTTGTTACGCCTATGATTTTATAGAAGTGATTTCTAAATATGCGCCAATTGAGAGCCTCCTCTATTTTTCTGTTTTTGGAAGTTACGAAAAAAACGTCATAGACCTATAATTGTTGAATACAAATGACAAGTCGGCGATAGCCTATTTTATTAAAAGGGGAAGAAACTAGTATAGGTTTCATATTGAAACAAACTACAGTTAAAAAGAGAAAAATAGTCATGTCGAGAAACGTGCCTAAAATATGAAATGATAGTTCTAGCTTGAAATCTAGGCCTTCTGACGTGTGACACACTTTTGCTAGGTCTGAGTTAGCACTTAGAGGAATCTTACAACTGGAAAGGAAGTAGGTGAGGTATTCAAACAGTAAATAGAATGCATATAAGAATTGAAAATTCAAAAATTTTCAATAAGTTTTGGAGGTTACTTGGAGCCTTGGAGGAATTTTATTTTGCACATCATATTGCCTAACCAGGGAATAACTCCTTGCGAAAAATTTTCTGCATCTAATTATGGTTTCTGCCACAACTTATTACATTTTACTTTATAATTTGTCCTTAAAGAAAAACCTATTATGTGGCTAAATAAGCAGATGAAAAACCACCTTTATCCTCGGAATTTCCAATCTATCATCACACGAAGCACAAGTTCAGGTTAACCGTAACCGAGGCTTGTTAGTTTACTTATTCCCTAATTAGAATAGGCCCTTGCCCTACCGCTACACCGTTATCAAAACAGTTCTAATTTATTTCAAGTTCAATTTACCTGTAAAGGTGTGTACAATAGTTTATACTGAACTTCACCTTGCTTCTAAGGGCACTCGAAAACTGAGCAATCAGTAGCGCAACCAGGGGAAATTTTCCAAATCTGAGTAACTGACACAATAATCGTGTTTCGGGATACCTTTACTTACTAAAGGTTTTCGAGCAAAGATTATATTAACTACGTTCTTACTTTTGTTATTACAACTATTCGGTATCTAGTTAACTTAAGAAAATTAGAGAAGCCCCGTCCAGCGCTTCACAGTTATCAGTTTTGGGAGTTTATAAGTTCAAAGTTCCGCGCTATATTCACCAGCACCAGCTAAGTAAATCACCGTAAAAAAGAAAGGACAAGAATTTTTGTTCGTTGTAGCCATGAGGGATATCATTTCCATAAAACTTTTAATGGGCAAAACATTTAATCATGTGTCCGTGAAGAAACTGTCCCATGTTGTTGTTGTGTTCGGTGGATAAAATGAGACAAATCGAGCTCATAGACCATCGCCCTTTTATCAATCTTTATCATCATCGTATCTACTGGTATCTCGCTGTGTATCTGCCCTCAAGCGCACTTCCTATTCGGGATATGTTTACATTCCCACGTGGTGTCGATAGCTCGACAAACAATGTTTACATTTCAGGTGCTAATGAAATATCCTTATCGAAAGGAGAACACAATTTAGTTGTTGAGTGAGAGAGATTTCGTGATGACTGAGGGGTCGATAGTTTCAACCGATACTGAAAATATTTGTTCTTAGTTCATTTTGTTACAACTATTTAATGCTCAGAAGACAGGAGTACTTAAACATAAAAATACAGTAATTATAGTTGTCACGAATATTTGGAGACTTAAACTTAAATTACAGTAGGTATGATTTTCACTAGATTCTTTTAACGCAAAATTCGACCATAGACAGTCGACGTTTTAGTAATTTAGCTAGATATTAGTTTTCTGCTTATTAATCGTTGCCAAATTGCGCTTGTATGTAACCATGAGTTGGCCTCATTTTGTTTCACGCAGTATGATACCAATTAAGCAAACCACTTGTTTCATATGAAACGTGTATGAAATGTATATTAATACTCCTCGAAATGAGTGAAACAAAGAGATCATTTATAACATTTTAATAGTCAAAATGACGTGCACCGGACATAACTGGCCAATAAATTGCAATTACAATTGCGACCCGAAATAACATCATTGTGCGGGTTTCTAAGCGAAATTAACTCAATTGTAAACACGTGGTGGACTTTGCAATTTATAAACATCAAATTTTTTTTTTGTCGCAGAACTTTAGACGTCGTTTTCTTTGTTTGTCTTTATTTGGTTGAGTTCATATTGGACAGTAAAAAGGGAGAAATAGACCGTCCATTCCTATCTCTTCATTCATTTCACATAAGGAAAAGTGAGTTTTGCTAAAGCAAAGCCTAACTCAAAGCCTCACTACTATTGATAGCTGAAATAGCACATTTTCTATATAAGTGCGGAAAGTTTGTCATTTCTTTACGAGTCCCAGGTTGTTGACCCAAGCCGAAGGCGCGAGTCAACAAAGGGAACGAGATGGCTTTTTGCTTTTTTTAAATGTTTTTTAGAAAGTAGAATAAAAATTGTCTCAGTGAAAATTTTCCATCCGAAACTGGTTTACATGTATCTAAAAGGAATAAAATCCTGTGTCGAAAGTTTTTAAGCAATAAGCTCCGCCTACAGGTGTTCTGTACTTCGTGCTAATGGTTATCATTCGACAGTGACACCCACGCGTGTAGACGGCCTTCCTTCAGGTATAGTATTTCATAAACCTTGATTAATTATTAATTATTAGTTAATGTAACCGAAATTGGTAAAAACATTTTTCTCGTTTCGTGGGTTGAAACCTTGATAGTACTAAATAAATTGTTAAGAAGTACCTACAGATTTGATATTGGATATGAAAATTAAAACACATTTATTTTGTTAAAGAAATTCTGCTCCTTATTTCGAATCTTCATATTAATTTTTTCCTAATATTTGAGATTCTTTGTACTTAGGTACGTAGGTATTTTAGTACCTAGTTGATCAGCAATAAAACAACCTATTATGGTACGCATTTTAATTATTATTTGTCTAATTAATAACCTTTTTTCTTTTCAAAGACATCAATGACTAAGTTGAAAGTTTTATATTATTAGGGTTCCGTAACCGAATGGCAAAAAACGGAACCCTTATAGATTCGTCATGTCTGTCTGTCCGTCTGTCCGTCCGTATGTCACAGCCACTTTTTTCCGAAACTATAAGAGCTATACTGTTGAAACTTGGTAAGTAGATGTATTCTGTGAACCGCATTAAGGTTTTCACACAAAATTAAAAAAAAAGTAATAAATTTTGGGGGTGCCCCATACTTAGAACTGAAACTCAAAAATTTTTTTTTCATCAAACCCATATGTGTGGGGTATCTATGGATAGGTCTTCAAAAATGATACTAAGGTTTCTAATATCATTTTTTTCTAAAATGAATAGCTTGCGCGAGAGACACTTCCAAAGTGGTAAAATGTGTGTAACTAACTATGTAACCCCCTGTAACTTCTAAAATAAGAGTATGATAAAACTAAAAAAAATACATGATGTACATTACCATGCAAACTTCCACCGAAAATTGGTTTGAACGAGATCTAATAAGTAGTTTTTTGATATTTACAATAAAACCTCTAAAAACAAAGTTAGTTTTGCGGTTCGATAAGAAAAGTGGTTTTTATGGTTTTATTCCTCCGGTTGTAGTACGGAACCCTCAGTGCGCGAGTCCGACTCGCACTTGACAGGTTATTTTTTCTTTTTAATTTGTGTACAAAATAGTCTCACTTTACACCCGTGTAGGTGTAGTCCGTCATTTGGTGACATTATTTTACCATTTTGAAATCACATTTACATATTTTATTAGTCTTGATTGATTACTCATTATATTCTTAACAAGAATGCTAATTAATATCTACGAGTATTAATATACAAAGAACCCCTTTTTACCCCTTTTATTTCAACCCTTATTACTAACTTATTAGAATAAATAGTTTAGGCATATAAACAGGCAGTCACAAGTGGTGACTTTTAATAAGATTAAAGAACAAATTTTGAGGTTTTGTCAGATTTTCCATGTAAATAACATGAAGATTTTTCCCTCGACTCGACATCAATTAATAAATCATGTTTATGTATGAGAAACGCAACTAATTAAGGTATTAATAAAAAATACCTTATGGTAAGGCAATTTTATTATAGCAAAAAGCATCTAGATTTTCCCAAGATAAGCACTTGAGGTAAAGGAAGATGATATTTAACAAGATTGCAGATTTTAATGATATCATCTGATGGTAATTGATGAAGCAGTCCTAAAATAAATGCCATAGGCTATATAGCCAGAAAAAATATCAGATCACAGTTCCCATTTAAATCTGAAGTTATTATTAGGTAGATAATACTTGAACAGTGTAATCAGTAGCTGTTGTGTGCAAAATAATTGCCATCGTTATAGAAATGGGTTTCCGCAAAATAGTTAGGATGTTTTTATCTTAATTAGATACGTAAATATTTAACTTTGATTAATGAGGAATTTGTCATTATAATCTTAGCCCTTAACTTCGATAATACTTTAATTAACCAACACGACATTCGGACTTCAGAGAACTAACGAATGATTATTTACAAATGGCATAGGTAACATAACCATTTCCATCTATCTTTTCACGCGGCCGATTAGTTCTAAAGGGTGGTAACTGCCGCTGGTTTTGGTGGGCCTTATGACGTTCTGTTTCGTTGTATTTACGCTACAACGCGTTCTATAATTGAGCGATGCGGGAGAGTTCAACACATCGCGGTCCATCTTTTTAGAATACGACACAAATAACATTCTATATTTGTAAATTTATACACTGTTGACTCTGAGAGCGTCTATTTCTTGCGAACTACCCACAGGATCCTCGCATCTATTACCTCGACGTAGGATGTAAGTTTCCTTGCAATGGATAGGATTAAGTGTTCGATGTAATTCAGCGTGAAGACGCTAAGGTGGTGCACGGTTATGCAGCATCCATGCCGATGACCACATGCATCAATGTTTGTAAATAGACAGTAGTCGCCGTCGCATCTATGAGTTTTGATGCTGTCTTAGTGAATGATTCCGCGTTCAATAGGTAGTTATAGTACGATTTACGAAAGATGACCACATTCAATAGGTAGTTATAGTACGATTTACGAAAGATGACATGACGGGCCTATTTTAGGTCTCTTTGGACTTATCTAACTAATATTATGGTTTTATTTATTTTAACTAATATTTAAGGTCTTATTTAACTAATATATGGTAATTATTTTGGCTTAAGTCTTTTCTTCATGAGTGTACATGAAGAAAAGACCCGCCATTTGTGGTCATCTTTCGTGAATCGTACTATACTAGCTTACATGTTCACTATTATTTAAATATATTAGTGGGTACCTATTCAATTGATCTAAAGCTTTGTTTTGTACTTAAAATTCTTTTATCATTCCAATTGAGGCGGAAATGGACTGTAATCCTTTAAAATTCAAAAATTCTAAGCAGAAAACAATAGCAAGATTTTATTGGACAAATATTTAGTTGGTGCGGCAAAATTATCTCTATTATATTGCGTAATAGAAACAACTAAAAGCGGACGTTGGCTTTGACACGATGACATCTTCGTAGTTTGTAATAGTGAAAGATGCTTGGGATGGCACGCATAGTCGGCCTAGCGTTGTTTACAAACAGATTTGCTATTTCATCTGTTCGTCGTGTTTGTTTACGCGGGTTGGGCCAACGAATGCATTTGTAGCGGCTTCACCTATCTTAGCTCGGTTTCGTAGAAAAATTAACTGAGCTATGTGAAAGGGAGCGTTTGAGAGCATCTAACGAGTTTGTTTGCCCGTCTCATTACCCAGCTGGTTTGGGAAGTGAAAAATCACGCTTATCTCGTCACAAACAAGGGAACGGTGGTCCAGAGTCGGCCATCTGTTCGTTGCACCCATAAAGATAAGGAAAACGTACAAACAGGCACGCGAACCATTTATTAAGTATCGAGCCCTTGCGGTGAGCGCTCCTGTCCTAGCTGGGTGCTGTGGAATTTATTACGCGCGAAAAACTAAAGGGCCATTTTGTTGTTTGCGTATTTACGAACGATGTGCTCCATATTCGAACGCACGGTACGCTTACGCCTGTTTGATATTCTCTTTGGGTTTCGGTTTATTTTTGATCGCGTTGTCCTATTTAATCCGTTATGCCAGGCCGCCTGCGCTTCCATCAGTCTTTGCGGCAACCGTTGTTATTGACGTCGTGTTTTATCCAAATCCATTCAAAATGTTCAAATATCTAGTTAATAAGTTGAAATTGTCAACAAACCATATTTTTAATAGGAGCAATGTAAATATCTCACCTCTCCTCTTGTTTCGTAAGTAAAAGTATCCTGTTTTAACAACATTTCTTTGTTGTTTCAGATATACCCGGACCCTGAATCCGAAAAGGCCATCATGGGTTCAGTGGTCTACTGCATCCATCACAAAGAAGGATGCCAATGGTCAGACGAGCTCCGTAAACTGAAGGTAAGGGAACCGTAAATATTTGAATCTTGTTTAGATAATGTTTAGAGGGGGCGTATCGGGAACAACTCTCTATCATTTTAATGCGCTTACGTCGAAATCGACACATTTCTTTATCTTTATTACTGTTGGCACGTGTTATTCTAAATATCTCATATTTTTCTAGACGGATATACTTACTTACGTTTATACTATAGTCATGTTCAGTGAAATTTTGTTATCTATAAGCAATTAGGATAGTAGGAGTTATCGAGTACGAGAATTAGGTAAATGAATGCATTATTTATCTACCTACGAGTAGGTATTTTGATTACAATGACATAGTTAGAAATTTTGTTGTTTTATGATAAAGTTTCCATCTCGTGTTTCTTTGTATTTCCAATAAGGTTTTTCTATCCATTCGGTGTTTAAACAAGTTCAAGAAGAACTTTTGAAAAAATCCAAAATTGAACCTTTCGTTTCTAAAGTGTTAATAAAATTTTGAAACTTGGAAGAGGAGCAGGCGTGCTCTAACATAAATTTTAACGTTGTTATCCATAAAGTAAGATTGTTGTCAAGCCTATTAGGAATCAAAATAAATGCACTAATGGAAATCACTCATAAAAGGGTGTTTGGTCAATCCACAGGCGCATCTCAACACATGCAAGCACGACGCTGTGCTATGCGCGGCGCAGTGCGGTGCTATGATTCCGCGGGTGCTGATGCAGGACCACCTGCGCTACACCTGCCCGCGGCGCAGGGCCAACTGCGAGCATTGCGGGAAGGAGTTCTCTGGGAGCGCCTTGGAGGTAACTATCAGTTGCAACAACTCAACATGTTCAGTACGACGTGTTTCTGTGTGCGATGCGTAAGTAGTGCGGCGCTATAATCCCGCGGTTGCTGATGCAGGACTTCCATAGCTGCCCGGGGCGCAGCGCCAATTACGTGAAGGAGTATTCTGAGGGCGTTTTGGAGGTAACTAAGAGTTGTATCTCAACACCTGAAGCAAGACGCGTTGTGCCATGTGCCGGCATAGTGCGATGCTATAATCCCACACGTGCTGATGCAGCAACAGGATGTCCTGCGCTACACCTTGCCGCAATTTTTCTTGGTAGCAACACTTGGCTAAAATGACCCATCAATGGGTTCAGGCAGTCAATTTAGGTACCAAACATCTCCAAATCCAATACCCGATGTGCATTTGAATCGGATAAGTCAAAGAAAGCGTCTGTTATACTTCTTGTCATCCATATGCTAAACCCGATTAATTCTATATTACAGGAGCACTCTGGAAACTGCGGCCACGAGCCCGTGTACTGCGAGAACAAGTGCGGAGCCAAAGTGCAGCGCAGACACACGCAGCAGCATGTGCAGCAGCACTGCAGCAAGCGGCTCGTGCCGTGCAGGCATTGCGGCCAGCGGTACACACAGGTAACGTACCCAAAACTCCCTGCAGCGCTGCAAAATTCACTGTAGCGTTTGCCGTAATCTTGTATCACGGGAAGAACAGTTTTAAATATTTTAAGTACTTTTGCTATAAATAACCGACAATGCTTAAGTGCTGAAACGTAGGCATTAGAAATTTTGTGCTAGAAGAAGATAAAACTTACTAACAAAATGCCAAAAGCAGATAACTACAGAAAAAAATAATGATGTCAAAACTTGATGTTTTGCTACTCTTACTGCTCAAAGTCAAACATTTTTGGTGTCTTCCCCTAAACCTTTTTTTATGACCCAATTTCGGGCTCAGATCCTCGTCTTAGAATGAGGAGTATAGGCCACTACAAAAGCACATTGACTCCAGAAAGAAGTTCGTGTCTAAGTTTCAACACCCTGACCTTTAGGGGAATCCAGTCTTTAAAAAGTCTGAACCATTACTGTCACTGCTTTAGTGTCCCCTAACGAGTGTAATACCACTTGTTCCAGGACACAGTGTCAGCGCACGGGGCGATGTGCTCCCGCGCGCCCGTGCCGTGCCCGCAGCGCTGCTCGGCCGCGCCTGCGCGGGACGAGCTGGACGCGCACCTGAGGGACCACTGCGCGGCTGGCTCCGTCCTGTGCACGTATAAGGACGCTGGATGTCGTTTTAAGGTAAGACCTAACACTTTAATAGGCCCCTTTACGCCGTCGATATAACTACAAATTGATAAAATTTGTATATACTTTTATCGACATCATTTCTACGGAATAAAATTTCTATCATAGATTTATAATGTCATCGCGACAACGGCTCCGTGAGCTTCGTGAGTGCGGCAACTTTTTTTGTAGTGTGTGTCAATTTGAAATTTGTATGGTGTGCGGATGCTAGTGTGCGTGTAAAATCGAGTTTGCCAATTTGGGCAAATTATTATTTGCCGCACTTTTGAAGTCGACGGCTCCCTCTTGGACCTCTATGATTTCTATCAACATAGTTGTCAACCAGATGTCATTGAAAAGGTTGATGGGTGTATAATAATGTATTTTTCTATGAATAGATAGATTACTTGTGGAATGTGGCTCCTATATGTGTAGTATAACACTTAGCATTTAGTAAACACTTGATAGATTAAAACACTTAACACTTAAGTTAATATCACATAAGCAGCTAATTAATTTATGAGTATTAATATAAAAAAAAATATTACATTTATGTGAAATGCGCCTCCATTTTAATTACCTACTCCACAATTTTATTGCATAATCGTAAATACTTAAGATAAATTATATTATAAACATAGATTGATGTCAATGACTTTTGCTAATCATAAATACTCTATCCGTTATTAATTATTATTATGTACTCATAATGGAATTGCTGATATTGTTATTAGCTATGATAATTGTTTAACTATAACTGCCCTATCTTAACAACTACTTATAATATATCAACCATTTATTTTTAATCGAGAACATTAAAGTAATTAGAACCTCCTCATACATCTTCTCCGTCACAACTCACTTTTAAGCCGTAAGGACTGATCATATCAACTGGATGATCAATATAATTTGTACTAATGTATTACTTTATATTACAGGGTACCAGACAAGCTCTAGAAAGGCATACGGAAGAAAGTTCCCAGCAACACCTAGCCCTAGTCTCAGCCCTTGCCACCCGTCAAGCCAGGCAACTAGAATCCCTTCGAGCGGCAGTTGCGCGACTGTCGGTCAACTACACAGGGGCGCTGGTGTGGCGCATCAGCGATTGGGCTGCCAAAATGGCGGAGGCAAAATCCAAAGATGGCGTCGAGCTTGTGTCACCCGCGTTTTACACGAGCCAATATGGTTATAAGTTACAGGTGAGCTTAATTATAATTAATACTACAAGATACTATGTCAATTTTACAATTTTTTCTAACAATTATTATAATAGATTCAAAGATAACTGTCATTATTATGAGGTGATCCGGCTCGAAGGACCAAAAATTTGTTTTCATATTTTGAAAATGGAAGACGAATATTGTTTACCTCATTTTGTGTTTAAAACTTTAGGCACAATATAATTTAGTACGCACTATTAGCGGTAAATCAAAATTATGACACGCGGGGCATGTTTGTAAACGAAGTGTGTACGGTTTATTTATACCTGTGAATAATATCGTATGACTAACCCACTACTACATCTGAATTAGTATCGCTTAGTCACAACGCGCCGCATCGTTCGCCCTCATACCCCATAAATATACTTTCTTGTTTCTATTTTCGAATATCAACCTGACATTGTTATGTTTTGTTTGAAGATGCTTACCTAATGCTCTGAATTGATTGTAGGGTAGTTAATATGTTTTATAAATAAATTAATTGACTGTAATTTGTTATAAATTACAATGTTCAACTGGCATTACGTTATAGCTACGTTACTATCTTTTTGGTTTTAATAATGCCAATTTTTAGTTTCACGGTAGGCGTAGTAAATAATGCTGTCTATGGTTCATAGCTATCAGTTGAAACTAATGGTTGACATACTTTTAGGCTGCAGAGTACGTATAATTTTGTTCATAGAGTTTTAAGCAGTCCACGTGGAACATCTAATCTAATAAATTATGGCTAATTTGATCAATAATAACGGAAACTTTATTCCAGGCGTCACTCTTCCTAAATGGCAACGGAGCCGGCGAAGCTACCCACATGTCAGTCTACATCAAGATCCTTCCCGGCGAGTTCGACGCACTGCTCCGTTGGCCCTTCGCACATACCGTCTCCTTCACTCTATTCGACCAAAGCTCCAGCCCAGACAGAGCATGCAATATCGTCGAGAGCTTCGTACCTGACCCCACATGGAAGAACTTCCAGAGACCTTCAAAGGAACCTGACGCGTTGGGCTTCGGTTTCCCGAGGTTCGTCTCCCACGAAATGCTCAAAAAGCGCAACTTTGTCAAAGACGATGTCATGTTCCTTAGGGTAAAAGTAGACCCGAGCAAAATTGTAGCAGTTTAAACTAACCCCGTGCTAAGATAGGAAAGTGCAATCTGCGCACAATCAAAAAGTCACTGTTATTTAGTATTAGATAATTTAAAAGTCATAGTTTTTAAGGTGTAAATATTTTTAGGTTAATATTTTGAGATGTCGCGGGCATTTTTAAGTTGGTCGGTTTAGTGGAAAAGTAATCTAAGACAGCCTTCACAAAGAGACTGATATTATATATGGTGTTAGTTGACTGCCAAAAATGTATTGTCACCGGTTTTGTCGCTAAATAATTGTCTAATGTGGTATTTTTTTATAATTTACCTTGTTCTTTGAATTATGCAATTATTAAAAAAAATGGTTAACAATTCTTCGTATTCGTTAATTTGGAAAGATATTTGTCAAAAATTGCACCTACAGTTGACCGTTACAGTTTTTCGTAAAGTACCTAGAGTTTCATTTGATTTCCTTTACAAATTATATTTGACTTCAATTGGTTAAAGCATTGTAAATATTTAGTCCATAAGAAGCGCGAACGCTGCATTGTTATCCTTTCACTGAAGATCTCTTGAGTTTTATTGCCGTTTGAGAAAATAACGAATTAAACATTTTCAAAATATATTTTATCTCAAGAAATAATAGGACTTAGCTCATTTAAGATAATTTTGACAAGGTACTCGGGATTTTTTTAAATAATGGGCTTATAAATGATGTCTTACAAGTTACTTTATTTCCCAGTAATTGTCGGAAATTAATATTGCCTAAGATTCTATAAAATATCTTAACAAGTTCGCTTAAAATAAATTTACAGTTAGACAATTAAAAATCATACCCTACACACATTTTTATAGGAATCTGCAAAAATTGTGTGTTACCAGCTTATTAACAATGTTCATTTGCATTTTTGTTGGCCTTCAGAGAAAATATAAAGGCGCTTTGAAAGATGCATGAACTTACAATAAATTATGTGCATAATAATCGTGACCCCATATATAAATAATAAAAAAGAGATAAAAATACTTGAAATATGTTTAAATTCGTTATGTCGGCAGATCTTTGTATATATTTTCTGAACTAAACTAAATAATTTATCCAAATACTAAAAAATATTGTATATATTATGTAAAAAAAATCAAAGATATAAATGTCACAACAGTATTTATATGTATTTTTTAATATTGCATTTTTTTTTGAAGCACGTTTTATTCCTTGGACATGGAAAGACCAAAATTGTATGTATCGAACTGTTGTGATCTTTAACCATAAAATATTGTTGTAAATAGAGAACGAAAAATAATAATATACTTACTTGTATTTCTGTGTGTTTACAAGCTGGAGTTAGACCAAAGTGTTTTTTTGATTACTTTGCGGAAGCAATAACTTTTTTTATTTTGTACATTTAGTCGGCAAAGTTGATCATCTCTAAACAAATGAAAATGAACACGGCTAAGCTGTTTATTATTTAGATGTTTTTTTAATTTATAAAATATAAGCATTTATGCTTTATGTATTGAAGGGAAAGAATATGTCATAATAACAAAACTGTTTTTCATCTATAAACGCTTGCACATCTTCATGTACCTAGGTATATAATAAGAATATATATTGGGTACTTAGATGATTTGTTAGCTTTTAGAAAAAATTCTAGATATAGCTATTACCTATAATAATAGTAGTCAGTAGCTTATACTATTTCAATTCAATGCACATTGCACAATGTTAAAAAAACTTTTGTTTGTAAATTACCTTGGTTTAATGATTTTATATACCTGTAAAATTAATGATTTTATTATTTCACAAGTATATACAATTAATATTTGTATGAATCAATAATACATAGATTTTCGTTGTGTCCAACATTAAAATTACTTTCTCTGTCTATCTCGGATCTCTCAAAAACGCTTGCTATTGACTTTTTATATCTCAACTGTAATGTAACATTCCATAAAAAATGATAACTTTAAGTCTGCTTTTGTTCAGTGTTTAATTAAAAATATTGATTAATAAAAAATATATAAAAATTCAATTAACAACAATAACAATAAATAATCATTATGATTGAAAAGTTTTTTTTAGGTTAAGATAGGGAAATTATTCCAAATCATGTTTTTTTATATGCAACACAGAAAAAATCATACTTTAAAAAATATTGTGCTATTGCCTATTACATAAATATTGAGTAGAAGTCGCTATAAGTTTATGTTTTTTATAGCTCTAGTAATCTAGCATCTAGTTAACCTTGCTAGCTTAGGCGTTTTGCGATTTTCTCTATTTAAGTACCTTATAAATTACCTACTATGAGTTTTGCAAATGTTCATCTTTTCGACCTAAACATAGGTAAGTATATTATTATATATTTGTATTTCAAAATACCTGTATTTTTGTAAACTTTACAAAACATACCAATAAATGAAATGAATACTAAATTATTTCGTTTCTTTATTGGCTTTATACGTAATATTTTTTAAAACAAATACATCATTAGAACACTGAGTAAACGTTAACAAAACTCATAGTAGCTACAGTTAAATGAGACTAACAAATTGAATTAAGCTTAGTAAGTTAAGCCGCGTTTACGCGTTAACCATTAAGGAAAACATTGTACATGATGATTTTGGTACTACAATGAAAAATATATATTTTTCTTTCGTAACAAATCTTTTATTGGTAACCCTATATTGCCATGTATAGTTTGCTTCACCCAGGACCAGAGGGCAGACTTTTGTACGAATTTCGAATCGACTCGTATCGCACAAACGAATCGAATTCCTCTATAGTCTATACATTTACAGCCAGCGCCATCTATCGAGAGCCACATGTCAGCGACTATCCATAGATGGCGCTGCCTGTAAATGTATGGAGGATTTAGATTAGTTTGTGCGATGTGAGTCGACCCAAAATTCGTAGAAAAACCTGTAGGTACTAACAGTCATAGCCATGACATATCTGCTATCGCTCAAATCGACCGCAATTCAAAAAAAGTATTGACAGTTGTCTTCGATAGTAGTCACATGATAAATTCAGCAATTGGATAATTTAATTCCATACAGTTTTTTAAATTTCGATCCATTTGATCAATCGACATTGTATCTGTCGAAGTCTTATGGCAGCAATTTTTTAAATAATTTAACCTTTGTAGGAAAGCCTATCAAAATATTAGAAAAAAATGGAACTGCTATGGTGGGACACATTTGTCTGTGTGTGTGTTTACTTAAATATCTGACTCCCACTGCAAAACATGCATACTTTATGTTTCTATATCATCTTGGAAGTAGTTAAGTATTCTGTTGCCAATTAAGCTATAACTTATTACTGAAGTTCATATTTCAAATATTCTAATTAGCAACTAGATAGATGATATGACAATTTGTGGCTTTTAAGTTATCAGAGTTCAATATGTTACGGTTATACTATTTACTACAGACCTACATTTCTACTGTTCTAGTGATCTAATAAAGAAAGAGATTAAATTACACGATTGGAATAAATAATATATAATAGCATACACTGTAGTGTGAAATTAAATAAATGCAAAGTTCTACTAAAAACCGATATTTAATCAATATGTACCTATTTACACCTTAATAACAATATATTACAAAAAAATTATTATCTTCATTGGAACGCCGAGCTTTTTTAAATCTATTGCTATGAAAACAGGTCTCTACACCAACTTAGAAAGTCTTGAGTACTCATTTAAGCTTCATATACCTTTGGGAACATTAAGGAGACTGAGACCAGTTAGTTACAAGGATGAAAAAAAATATATATATTTCTTTGATTCAGCAAGGCAATTGGGTAAGGAAAACATATTCATTGTTATCATGATCATTAAAAAAAAATTCTGCCTGCTGATTGGCTTCCTAATTTACGTCACCCAATTGTGGGAAAAACTTGCTTAAGATTACGATAACGATGAATAAATTTTTCTTACACAATCAGACCCCAGGTTTTTCATCCAGATTTTGTTAGTACTGAAATTTTACGTAAAAACTATACATAGTAATGTATAGCTTACAGTTTTAAATGTTTTTAAAGGTGTGTAAAGGCTGGCAAACTGCACTTATGGTCACTGTAGTGGGCTGTGAGCAAACCCTTCATTCAAATGAAACATGTCTCGTCTATGGGTTTTTAAGATCGCCTTTGCATCGCTTTCGAACGAAATTCAAGGTCACGTGACCAATTTAGCGAATAATCATTATTTTCATACATTTTTGAATTTCATTCCATTTCTATATTTTTAGCTTATCGGAAAATACCATATAAAATTCCACTCAGCTATTAAGTTTAGCATCATTACTTGACAGTTGACAGTAATTACATTACTTGACAGTTGACCCAATAATTCCATTTCAGTGCACCTGTAGTTATTTTATGACCACCTGGTCAAATATTCTGTGAACTTCCAGATTGACTAAATGATGAGGTGTTTAAATTAGGTGTTGTTTTTCTTGTCATCTGAAAAGATAAAAACAAGTTTTGAAATGAAACATAACAAAAGCACTTAGGGATAAAGGTATACTTTATACCTTTTCTTTCATTAATATATCCATAGTTTTGTTTGGGAATTATAACTGTTTATACTGGTAGAGTAACACTGTTTACAGAGTACCTGCTTTAAATGGCTTCAAAATGGTCTTATTCTAAACCAGTTAAGGTGTTTCGGTCCTACCAGCCCGCAAAATTCCAATTTTATTTAGCGTTTTGCAAATATAGGACTACACATTGTAGGTTTATGGCAATGAGTTTTGCAGGCATAATATCAATTATGCATTTGCATGTTTTTAATAGAAACTTTCCTCGAAAATTCCCACTCACCTCATATTGGTTCCCGAAAGATAATTTTTAGCAGTTTCCCAGATTTCAGAAAGATAACTTTTAACAGTTTTCCAGATTTCGAGCTATCGGGAGCCAATATGAAGTAAATGAGTATTCTTGAGCAGAGTTTTTATTTCAAACATTTGTTGTTGAAGACTTACAAAAAGTAGATCTTTTTATACATTATTTTTTAAATCAAATCAAATCAAATCAAATCATTTATTTGCATGAATATGGTAGGTACATTGGGTCTTAAATATAAAATAAGTTCACATATCCTGCCAAAATGGCGTGCAAAAAGTACAAAGTAAGTTATATGTATTTGAAGTTACAAATTAATTATTAATTCTTTTTCTACATTAGTTACAAAGTGCTATAATTCAATTTCACATTTTTTATATATATATAAATTCTGTAAATAATAAAAACAACTATAATTACAAATACATTATGTCACAAAATACATTACTTAATTCAAAAGTTAAAACCAAATTAAAATCATCTCGAGTCGCACACTTATCTACGTAAACATGTCATTATTAAAAAACTCATCTAAAGTATAAAATTGACGGGACATGAGCCACTCGTTAATTTTTCTTTTAAATTTAGGCAGCGGCAGGTCAACTAAATGTTTTGGCAATTTGTTATAAATTTTAATTGCCATGCAATAAACATTTTTCTTGTATAGCGTTAAATTAACTTTAGGCCATACTAATTTGTTACCCCTCCTATTATTTTTTCCCTGAATGTCATTAACAGTTGTAAAGTAGTTATTATGCTTTTTTACAAATAGACACATTTCCTTAATATACATGCATGGAAGAGGCAAAATGTTAAGTTTCTTAAAAATTGGCCTAGCACTATCCAGGAAATATGCCCCCGTAACTGCCCTCACACACTTTTTTTGAGCTTTGAAGGCTCTTTCAAATTCCGTTGAGTTGCCCCACAGTATAAGGCCGTAATTGAGTACAGATGACACATAACCGTGATAGGCGCTTAGGGAAGTTTGATAGGCGCTTAGGGAAGTTTTAATGCAGAGTTAATCAAACATTAAAAAGTAAAGAATCATTACCATTTTAATCCTATACAGCTCATCCATTGCTGCGGGCAGTATAGGCTTAACAGAGTTTATCTCCATCATTGTGAGGTGATCCAGTCTACCGTACGACCCTCCCGTCTTCATCAGTGCATCCATGGAAGTCCTCAGCTTTGACATGCGGATGTCCCAGATATCCTTGATAGTGGTCTTGATTTCAGCCGCCCGAGGAATGTCTTCCGAAGCTGCTCCGAGGATCAGCTTTGCTTCTACCATGTAATGTTCATTTGGCATTTTTGTGAAGAACCTGGTCAAATAAGTATACACATACATTATCATTACCTCATTGAATAAGTCAATTTTCTCAGAATAAGGGTGATACAATACTCCACCCAGTTGGTCTGTCTTGACTAAATGGTCATTGTAATGTGTTAGGATGCTAAATTAACTCTTGCTCTTTAGCAAGCTCTTTTTGGTAGAATTCCAGTGATGAGGAATTTTGAAGTAGTCCGGATGTATACTGTGCCCAAAGGCAGGCATCTCACACTTTTGGAGAACTTTTACAAGCACTAAAAATAATACAGTTTAAGATCTATCATCTTCTATCACTAGTGTTTGGGTACAGTGTTAAGATGTAAATTGACATCAACAGTCGCATTGTATTCCATCCAACCTACGTAAATTCGATACAGGATACAATATTATATTCAACAAATAAATTTGATTCCAATGAAAGTCTGCTCAAACTTCAATTAGGCCTACCTTGACCGCTTCTCTTCTTCCTTGATATGCTCCAAAACTTCTATATCCATCCAGTCTGGTGGAACCAATCGGCACTTCTGCTTCTGCTTCAGCATCACGGCCAGCCACAGCGGCACGTTCATGGGCAGACCGGCTCGAAACGGCCCGAATTCACCGCATATCAGGTATATTTTGTCGTATGAAAAGTTCGGTATTATGCTTACGATTCTGTTCTCGCCTATGAATTCAATTTCGTATGGATCCATTACCACACCTTAGTCCATAACTAACCGCTAAATTAATAATAAACACCAAAACAAATTTTTAAACACGATTTTTAAAAGTAAAAAACTAAAAACAATAAACATTTAGAAAGCGCGGGAAAATATCTGTCATTCGAAAATCTTGTCGAGTTTGTCATCTGTCAAACACAGATTATTATTTGTTAATTATCTTTTAGCCGTGATCACAGAAAAAAAGTTATTCCTTGGTCTGTGGCCGTGATAGTAAGTTACGCCATCTGTTGTTGAATAGTAAAAAGTCTACTTGAATTTTGCCACCTATTGTTGGATAGTATCACTACGTTGTTGTACTACTGCTAGAGCCTTAAAGAAGTTTGTAAGTTATTCTCTAGATGGCGCTGATATTAAATTAGTGTGACAACGGATATTCAAAATGTAACAGTCTGTGTCAAATTAAAATCTGATCAAGCGCGAGTTGGACATGATTTTCGAAGACGACTTTATTGCCGTAACTAACTAGAGTCTAGAATACCAAAAGCTCAGCAACGGGTATGTTGGCATCGGTATTGATACCAATCAATACTACCGTATTGATTGGTACCAATCAATACTACCGTAGTATTATATTATCTGTGCTACCGTATTGATTGGTATCAATCTTCCCCGTCCCGTCTCTAAAATGGCCATGAATATGGATTCCTTACCTCGTTTTCTACTTACATTAATACCTAAGTTGGTGGTGAACTGAAATTAAAAGCTAATATTATTTACTAAGTATAAAGTAGTTAGGCCTTTCTGTTAGTTAAACCTATTTAGGTACACCCACATTCTTCTTAAATAGTATGATGTGAACTGTCACTGTGAAAAAGAATATTTTTATTATTATAATGATAATCATTGGAACTATTTAAAAAGAGTATTACAATATTTGAAATTTACTAAAGATTTAGGAATTTATTATAGAAATGACATACATGTAGAACATGATGTAATTGGTTATTGTGATTCAGATTGGGCGGCTGATTGTACTGATAGAAAAAGTGTTTCAGGATTTTGTCTAATGTTGTATGGAAATGTTGTTAACTGGGGAACCAAAAAGCAAAAAACAGTATCACTTTCAACAGCCGAATCTGAATACATTGCTCTTAGTTCATTAATTCAAGAATCTTTATGGTTTAAAGGATTGTTAAAAGATTTACATCTAAATTGTGATAACGTTCTAATATTTGAAGATAACTTAAGTTGTATTCATATAGCAAAAAATAGGGAAAGTAAAAGAGTCAAACACATAGATATTAGACATCACTTTATTAGAGATACAATACAGAATGGTAGTGTAATTTTGAAACATGTATCTTCTTCAGAACAAAAAGCAGATATATTCACAAAGGCTATAAGTAAGGAATTGTTCACTAAGTTTAAGAATGCCTTAGGTTTGTTGAATTGTTAAATTAACTATAGGTAACTAGGCAGCTTATTATTTGTTTCAATGATACTTATGTGTTAATTATTTGTTTTGTTCATGTAATGTTTTGTTTTAAGTTAGATTTAAACTTATTTTCGTTTGTCCTTAAGAGTCTTATGTAAATGTAGTATTAAGGGGGAGTAGTCGTAAGAAGAATGTGGTGTTAAGGGGGAGTGTTAGTTAAACCTATTTAGGTACACCCACATTCTTCTTAAATAGTATGATGTGAACTGTCACTGTGAAAAAGAATATTTTTATTATTATAATGGTGGTCATGAAGAAAGCATTTTTATTTTAATTATTAAGACTTTCATAAAAACCAGTCAAGCCGTTTCGGAAGAGTTTTGTTATAGAAACACGTCGGTGACAAGATAATTTTATATACCTACCTAAGAGAAAGGATAATTCATACCTAGTAATAAAATCAGCACATCATTATTAATGAGTTAGTGGGTAGGATGGTAGGACTCGTAGGCACAGTTAGTAAGTACCCACACGTCTTTGTTTTAAACAATTATCTACCTACCTGTAATCGATGCACGTAATGTTAGACTAACGTGACTTGATACTCTATCAGTTATTTTAATAAGAAAGTTGAAACTTGAGTCGATCGATGCAAATCGTTTTGGCAAAGTGCAAACTCGTAATTACTGGCAGTAAATTAGGGCGCCGGTTGACATCCCGACGGCTCTTATTTATAGTGTCCGCCTCACAGAGGGTCTGATACTGAGCTTGAAGGTCTCCTCATTGGGACTCGTTTTTATAACAGCTACAATAGACGTACACTGAACTGTTTAATTTCATCTATTGCAATGGTAAGTTAGGAATAAAGAATCGAAACAACATTTTTTCATACTCTATAAATTAGCCCAGGGATTTTGGAATGGAAGCCATCAAATTAGTTTGAAAATACATTGCTGCTTTATTGTGTAAGATAATTACATTTCATAGCAAACCTTCGATGGGATATAATGCTGCGAATTAGTCCAGGCTAGGAGGGAAACTTGGAAGTATTTACAGCAAATGACTCATCAGTCACCATAAGCACTAATGTATTACTAGTTAAAATAAAGAACTAGTTATTAATTTTAACTAGTAATTTATTTTAATTATGACAATTCTGAGGGGAGGGAGGGGTCCTAGGTTTGAGTCCCGGGACGTGTTTCTAGCATGGTAGGTTGTAGCTGCAAAGTCTACTAGATGCAGTGTATGCAAAGATGATGTACGTGGCTTCTTTGCTTAAAAATCTATGTATAGTAGGTATTGCAACATAATGATACTATGCTTATTGGTTGTAGTCAAGTAGGTATTGGTTGTAGTAACCTTATTGGAATGCTCAAAATGATTTGTATGCGGAATAAACATACTTACGTGCTACGTAGCATATTATGTACCTATCTGTAGTCTGTACTTTACTATGGAATAAAAACACTAATAAATATGATTTTAGTGTCCTAACTAAGGTTGGTATTTTTCATATCGATGAAGGTGACTTAAGCCGCAATGAAAATATTTACCTATTTAATATTTTTCAACAAAGTTCGGTAATAATCCTCAGTCTTTGGCTCATTATTAAATGAATAATGTTGATTGCGGTGAGCTCACAACTTGCAAACTCTCCTATCGCCTAACTTGGATCGTAAACATTTGGTTTGAATACATACTACCTATCCTCTTTTGAGTCAAGTTCGGGTTATTTCACTTTGTGACTTTGTTTGTCTCTGGATTTGGCTCGTCTATTGATAACTGGATTTTGATTATTTTCGAAACGGAAAGGAATATTTGGATACAATACTTTTACACCTATTACCTATATTTGAAACTGAGGCCACAGAAAACACACTGCAGCCAGAATGATAACAATAATTTTGATCAAATAGAAAGTCACTGTTTAATATATTGTATGTATACTAAAATGGCAAGTGGCAGCCGTGTTAGGGACTAATCTCTAACACAGCTGCCACAACATTTTTATCACTTTGCTGAAGATATTATTATTATAATTATCGTCTACGTCGTATCACTTTGCTGATTAGTTAGTATTATAATTATCGTCTTAGCTGGTCGTCCTCAGATGGTCGTAGGTCTGCTTAAACTTAGTTCAGCTGCCTATGCTGTGAGAAAAATTAGGCAGTTAACAGACATTGATACAGCCAGGCTTGTCTATTATGCCTATTTCCACAGTGTTATGTCCTATGGTATTCTATTATGGGGCAAAGCTGCTGAGATTCAAACTATATTTGTATTGCAAAAGAGAGCAATTAGATCTATATACAAAATGAAGCCACGCGAATCTCTTCGCCAAAAATTTAAAGAAATAGGTGTTCTTACAGTGGCATCTCAATATATTTATAATTGCTTACTCTTTGTACGTCAAAACATTAATATAAGCAACGTATAGATGTAAGTAACCGTCCAATTAGAAATGGCGGACACAAGTTAGTTGTAGTACCACACCGTTTACGTAAAGTACAGAAGTCCTTTGTGGGGTTGAGTGTACGCTTCTACAATATGATCCCGAAGTCTGTTTTGGACTTACCTTTACACAGGTTTAAAGTCACTGTCAAAAAACATCTAATAAGTCGGGGTTACTATACTATTGAAGAATTTTTTAATGACAAGAATTGTTGGAATGATAGGGATATATTTCCATCTCTTCACGAGATATCTTAAAAATTATGTATTAATTATTGATATAATTTAAGAAATTGTATATAATGACATTTTTTTTTTTGAAAAGAGCAAGTGCCGAGTTTCTTGCCAGTTCTTCTCGGTGCAAACCTGCTTTCCGAACCTGGCGGTAGAGTTTTGACTTTTCATAAGAGCTTATTAATTGGGCCTATGTGAAAATAAAGATTTTTCATTTTCATTCATTTTCATTAAAGCATTCCTTAACCAGTAGCCCAGTAGGTACAGTCTTAAGTCGTTTAAATCCTTTTAGATTTCAAGTTGTCCATCTTAACAAGCCTATAAAAAAGTTAGATTTTTTCAATAGAAAAATTAAAACAAAAACCAATCATGAGAGGGTTTGCGACCACTGCATTAAGAAAGGTGGTAAAACTTAAACGGCCGCTAGCGGTATCTGGGAGTGTCCAAATCTGTAATTTCTGTAATTTGGCGGCACTTAAGCATTCACTTAAGCGGTAATTAGCTGCATGGGCCGAAGATAACAAGTTCTCCATACTTACTTACTGTTGAACTAGCCTCGTTAGCGAGATACTGCAATAATATGCAGTTTTATCAGAGTGAGATAATTTTATAGTTACTCAGTGTAACTACTTATAGAGATAGTGCTGATGTATAATATTATCTGATACATTTTTATAGCAAATAATAATGAGACTAGCACAACTTTTATCATGTCACTTGCAAGCACTCACTTATAATTATGTAAACGTCTTGGTCTTCCATTCATTCTTGTATTTAAAATATCATAGATTTTCCGCTTATAATCTATTTCAAATTTTAGAGAAATGAATTCAGACAACTGCAGTACGTATAAAGGAGGGACAAACAAACACACTCATGTGTACAGTTCACATGCACAAACATTCGCATTGTTATAATTGTGATATTTATTTGAGTTTTCCATACATTATGGAAAAATAAATATGCTTATTTCTATTTAATATTTTTACAGGGTGATTCGTTATCAATTATACTTATGTACCCTTCAATATTATTTCAACTTTTCGATACCCGTTGTATAGTTCCAAAGTATCCAAAATTGAACCTGGTATCTCCCGCTGGAATTCATCTGTGCCATAGAGTAGAGAAGTCCTCAATTCGTAACTGCCAAAACTTTCGTACGTACAGTAAAGCAATTGTAACTCCACAATCCGGCATACCAAAACTAAGTATTATTATAACTCTTTTCCGCCCGAGTAGGCGCATTCGTAATAAAATTAGCCATTAAAAGCCACCCGAGCGCGGCCAACGAGCGCAGTTCACGCCCATAACTCACTGACTGACTCACGGCTCGTACCCACGACTCATATTCGACACTCATAACTTTATGTCATTCCGATCGCAAATGGATCGCAAGTTCGGCAATTAAAGAAAATTACGTCTGTGACGTCACTGGAACGGGGGTTCATCCATGGGTGAATGTGGAAATGTTAAGGGATTCTGGGTTTAAAAGGATCTTCTCTTAAGCTAATAGGTTTGAAATGAGTTAAAATAGTCTTAAAATTGTTTAAAACTAAACCTTATAACCACCAAAAGTAGAAGCATGAAAACTTTTATTTAATTTCTAAAGGCACCTCTAAAACTAACCAAATCTGTTAAAAAATAGAAAAAAATTGTAAAGAGAGATTTATTTGTAAAAATGAGGAGTAAGGATGCACAGCTTCGGCCAAACACGAAAAAAAAATGGAATATGTTAACTATTCGAACACCAATTTATTCTTTTATTCTGACTAATTTAATCAAACTGTTTTGAATTATTGCAAATAATAAATGTTTTAGTTGCGATTATGCTGAAAATGATACGATGAAATTACTAAGTTTGTGGCGTGAAATAGAATAGTAGTATAAAAAAAAAAACAAAATAAATAATGTGTGATAGAAACTTCGTAACTTAAAGTTACAAAACTTGTTTGTGATTTCAGTATATTTTGTACATAAAACATGTAAAGAAGACCCAAATGATTACATCATAACTCGCTCGTCCCCCGTAGCGCCACGTAGCGTCGTAGCCATGTCGTAGCGCGTAGACGTGCTACATCACAACCCAATTTCGTAGAGGCGTCCGAAAAATACAAAACAAGAGGGAATCATTTTAATATCCGTTCAATAACATGAGATCCTTGTTTATATCGGCAATAACACTCCTCAATAATGACGGAGTGGACCGACCGCTCTATGAAGACCCCCCGGTATGCGAGATAGGCGAAGAGGCCATAGACATTTTTGCCTTACGTCTCCTGCATCTGAAATTTGGTGTAAACTTTTAAATTTAACTTATCGATAAGTCATAGATTATGAATGCAAAAATAATCACATGATTTTTGCTTTTGTAATGTAGGTAAAAAAAGACACCGATGTGTAAGTATATTGACCGATGAGTAGTAGATTATCGAGAGAAAAAGGGTTAATAAATGTCAATTGGAGAAGTTTCTGGTGACTTTTCAATAGGAAATTTTCATTTTGTGAGAAATTTATGATTTCTCACAATTCCTTTCTTTTTTCTCAAATTTCCTCGACGAAGAGTCCCACGAGTCCAAATTGACCTATTTTAGCTTCCTAAATCCCTATTAAAAAAATCGAAGTGATAAATAACTTCAAGAGGTTTTGGTTGTTAAATTAAAGTTCTGCAATGAATAAGGTTGCAAAAAGTGTTCTTACTCGTATTTTATTGTGAATAGTAATACAGTTTAATGAAAATTGGCAGTTTTTTTACGATTTCTATTGTCATACACGTGCACGTCACAACGCTGAACAGGGCGGACAGCGTGAAAAAAAATTTTTTTTCCTTTTTTAAATCTGTATCTCGGCAATTTGTCGTCGTTGGACATTGGGCCGTGCGGATATTGGTAGCGGTCATTCCTTGCTTCGAGCAAGGTGTCCGTCCCTTGACGGAGTTTACTATGAGCTGCAGAATCTGTGGGACAGGTCGGAGACACTATTCCTTTTTAATCTACAGAAGCGGAGCCTAGCCTGCTTGCCAAGTTATTTATGTGTATAATTCTATTTCTTGTCTGACAGTTCTTATGTTGAAAAAATGTCGCCAGTTTATCGGTTCCATTAATACCAATAGTAAGGCCACGCTGTAGTTCGCTCAGCAGCCACCTATAGAATTTTGAGAGATGGCGCTACTGTTAGCTTGTACGAAGTAGCTTGATGTTTTCTTATCAGAGGTTAATTGTCATATTTTTAGCAGTTGGTTCCTGGACTATATAATAAAGGGGTCTCCACACGCGGCGGTTGCAGCATCGCCGTGGATTTATAGCGCGCGTTAGGTTCGATGTTCGGTCACGTAGTGAGCAAGTCTGCCTCTGATGATTGGGACCCGTCACGCGTTCTTACCGACCGTTTATTATCATCTTATAATTCCCCTTTGTTATAACCATCCTAATCAATATTTAGAGCTCTCAGGTGGGAAAATGCTGGGATCAATGTAGACGGAAAACCATTAACACATTTAAGATTCGCAGACGACATAGTCTTATTTGCTGAAACACCAGAAGACCTAAATAGAATGCTTATCGAACTGGCATCGGAAAGCGAGAAGGTAGGGTTAAAACTAAACCCTGAAAAAACAAGAGTAATGACAAATGGAAAGCAAACTACAATAAACATAAGGGACACTCAAATTGACTACACTGATGAATATATCTACCTAGGACAGCTAATAACGCAAAATGATTCTATACGCAAAGAAACAGAAAGAAGAATTACCAACGGCTGGAGAAGGTACTGGAGCCTAAGAGAGGCTATGAAAGATAAAAATCTTCACATAAATACAAAAAGTAAATTATTTAACACCTGCGTACTACCTGTCCTTATGTATGGCAGCCAAACTTGGGCCTTGACACAAAACGTAATCAACAAACTCTCAACATGCCAACACGCAATGGAAAGGAGTATGCTTAATATTAAAAAGGCAGATAGAGTGAAAAACCGCATCATCAGGAATAAAACAAAGGTCATAGATATAACATCGAAAATCAAGAGATTGAAATGGAGATGGGCTGGCCATATGATAAGAGGAAAAGACAAATGGAGTAAAATTGTTACAAGATGGTACCCTAGACTAGGCAAAAGAAAAAGAGGAAGACAACCGAAAAGGTGGGATGACGACATCAGACAAGTAGCAGGAGTGACGTGGAACAGAGTGGCTCAAGAAAGAAATGAATGGAAAAGGTTGGAGGAGGCCTTTGCCGACTGGCAAACAGATCATCAAAATATAAAGAAGAAACAAATACTAGAGTACAATTAATTGAATAATTTTATCTAGATGTTTACCTTATATTTATGTTTTAGAGTATTAAGTTGATCTGAATAAAAAGGCTATTTATTTATTTATTTATTTTATTATAACCATCCTAAACGTAGCTGTAACCATGTAACCGTATTCTATTTCTACCAATACTATTGAAATTTTTTGCAGGAATGACATATTTTGTCATCGATAAGACACGTAATCAAACTGTTGATCTGATTTGTCATTTTCGGACAAATTTTTAATTTCGACTCAACGGCAACTGTACAAATAGAATAGATAAGTCACATGATTGCGGCTGCAGGTCATTCAGAAAGGAAATCTTCTTATCTTATTCTACGTTTGTTCATACCGAAAAGTCTTCAAACATGTAGTTATACCCTATACATCTTGTCTCTGACAAGTGCTATATAGTGGGTTACGTGGGACTAAAAAAAATTGCTTATTTGGCTGTAGGCATTTTTTTTTCATTTTTCATTTTCACAAACAAGAAAGACGTATAATTATACTAAAATATAAAGTAAACTGTACCTGTCTTCCCGCAAAGTAACAAAATGGCGAATTAAACATGCGGCGCCCCCCGGCTCGGTCTAAATCTCGGTTTATCCAAATGTATGAGTGTTTCGCCGCGGAGCTCTTAAGTCGCAGTTTTTCCTTGACGAAATCCTCAGAGGTGCTAATTAACTAGACGCTCACTGGGGTGCTTGTCTATCTGGGGAGATTTATTTTTAAAGTATGATAATGTGGCTACAAAAAGCTGTGTACTTGTGCGTGTGTCTGAAAATAGACGCATATTGAATATTAAAAATTACGTAGATGTCATAAACATTTATACATCAACCAGTGGCCAGTGAAGGGATGCCATTTTGTCGTGCAACGAAATGCATCCCTTCACGGACCCTTAAATAGTTTGTTTAGGGCCTATATCAACTCAGTAGTTGATAGGAATTTTGACTATATGCTTATATGAAAATGAAAATCTCTGGCAGAGCTATTAGTTAACTCATAAAGTTAACTATACGGTAGTGTGGCAAAAAATGTAAACATAACAAATGTTTTTGTGACGTTTCTCACTTCAATAGTGAAAATCGAAATCTCTGAAAGTTTCCACTGCAATATGCTTTGCAATCACAGTTTGAAATAAACCACTATCTTCGCTTTTTTATTTGGAGCCATTCATAGCAGCTTTATTAAATTAAGCAAACATTCAAAGTACATTAGGAGAACATTGAAGGAAAAACTAAACAGAAGCGTTTCGACATCCGTCGAGGAGAGGCAGCCGGGGTGGTTTCTACGAAAGGGGGAAGCGGGCAAAACTATAAATTGTCCTTTAATTACCCCGGGGCAGCGTCACATCATGGATCCAGACAGTTTTATGACGATTTACGGCACATTTCGACGCGGGGACCGGCCCGCTTTGGGAATCCAAGCGCCCTGCCTTCCTTGGTCTTCCCTCCCCTTCCTTCGGTACCAGCATTCAGAACTTTGAGGGGCAACTTGAGGCGAGCCGGGGGTCTTCGTGAGGTGGTCGGTATACGTCACCTTTTACACTGCTGGGGGGTTTTAAGGCTTCCAGTTCTTTATGGTAATGAAATCTGAGCAGGGTGACGTGCCGAGGTGATGCTTCTGAGAGTTTTTGTTGTGCCCCCCTTATTTATCGCACGTTTGAGGGCGGGGGGGTTAGCGAGGGGTCGGAGGGGGTTCGTGCACAAAGTTTGAATGTAATGTGTTCCGCGCTCCACCGTGTTGATGACGACCGCTGTTGTTTTTGTTAGTTTCCGATTATTGGAATTCGTGGACAGAGACATGTATTGCTGCATGTAACTAAATTTGTATTCATCAAAGGGTATTATTATGTACGAGTTTATTTACAAAACTGCCTTATAAAACTAGAGTAACTCTATGGGAGACAATCAGACAACTTTTACGAACATTTAACGTCGCGACCATACATTAACTTAATTATATCACGATGTTTTTAGCGGCTTACTTAAAAATGAGAATCGCTTTGTGCTGGCCAAGAGGAGATCATTATAGGATGCATACAACTATTTTGAGAGAATTTATTGATATGATAAAATTTAATAAGACAACTTGTCTTAGTTTCGTCAGTAACCTAACAAACTAACAGCCTAACAAACTCGTGTAATAGAGATGTATGAGTTATGAGTTTGACATTTTTTAACGATACCGATAAAAAGAAAGAAAACACTGACTAACTTTTTTTTTAAGATTTTTATTAACAATACAAACGGGTAAGATTCGAATGGCTATTGCAGTGTGTGGTTATTGCAGTCCATTGAATTGAACTATTGTTTGATTCAATTCAATTCAATTCTAAATTCTTTATTGCGAACTTGGTTACAAATGGTCTTCATACAATTTATAGGTAGATACATTCAAGTTCCACCGCATGGCATGCATTATAACTTACAGACTAAAGGATATTTATTGAAAAAAGACAATAAAAAAAAAATAAACCTCATGGAACGATATTTTATTGGTTCTTTCAAACAACAAATCCAATAAAATTATTGGATTACACAGATAAGTCGGAAATTAAGACATGAAGCCTGCGAAAATTCACCTCTTTTACTCTATTAGTAATATACAAAATGTATTTTTAAATAAATACCAAATCATTGTCTTATTAAATATTTAACTGTGCACCATGAAGGATCTATATATAACTTGTTAACCGGTTTGAAAACGATTAAACGAACTCCTAACACCGCAGTAAGCACGCTATCCCAGCCCGAGCGATACACAGTCATAATCGTTTAACAGCCAATTTTATTTGTCGATACAGTTCGGTTGAAACGAGAGTTTATAAGCTATAAACGCGCTAACAGACGTTTCGGCGTAACATAAAATCAAATCAACAGTTATCCCACGGGCCTACATCACAATCAGGTTTAATCGCGTATGTGACAAGTTAGCCCGTTCCATTCTGCAGCAAAATATGCTTGGGCCCCGACGCGGGGTATATGTTACCCCCTGCGGACCGTACCCTGGGTAATCGCGGCGGGGTAAGGCAGGTCAGGTGCAGCTGGGCGGTCGCTTGAGCTCTTTGCCTTCTCTACCTCCTGATACGACTCTGAGTGACGGACAGGCATGCATTCAAATGGGTTACTTACTTTCTTCCCCTTAGAATAAACATTGGTCCGTTACAGGATGCTCTGGCAATTTACTGCGGAATTTGTTGGGAACGCCGGTATGCTTTTTGAGGGTTAAATTGCATTTAATTTGCACTAAACAACATTGGTTTTGATGTAACTGCCTCCGAATGTAATGAAATTCTGTTTGCCATGTTTATTGTGTTTAAACACTGCCGGGGTTAAGGGGAACATTTTGTACTTACCACTTATTAACTGAAAAAAAAAACAAATGAAATTCTGTTTGCCATGTTTATTGTGTTTAAACACTGTTTAAGGGGAAAATTTTGTACTTACCCACTTATTAACTGTAAAAAAAACATTTTTTTTTGGATGGAGAAAGCAAGTGTTTTTAGTCACTTATTTTTATCTGCTTGTATGAGATTTGATAGTAGCAAAAAAGTCCCTTATTAATTTCCTACACAAGACACTAGCAATAGAGCGGTAGCGGTATACAAGGGGAAAATTTAAAACATCCACGACTTTTGCAAACTTGTAATTGAAAAAGGATTAATTAATTTTTTTTGACTAAAGGAAAGTAAGAACTACGAACCTATCAGTATAATTACAAATCCAAGAAAATCCGCGTGGTGAAAATAGGAATAATGACACTTAAATGCGTGAAAGTTCTTCACAATGCATGAAGATGTGAGAGAATAGGCATCTCCTTGGTAAGCGCGCTCCATCTTCAACTACATCGTCACTTTCCATCAGGTGAGATTGTGATTAAGCGTAAACCTATACCAATTAAATAAAAAATGTGCACAAACATGTGTGAAGCCTGCCATCTCACATTTTACCAGAAATGCTGTGGTCGACCCTTCTGTTTCTGAAGGAACACACGTGCCATTGTCAATAACCACAAAAAAAAAATTACACCAAAATATCCGCTATCTTGGAATCCGGGGAGAGTACGAAGTAAACCATCTGTGTGTTATGTCGGCCTGGTATCTCCGCCACTGAATGTTACGGCCCCCATAGCACATAAACAGCAATATCCATTGATGGATGGCGCTCGCTCGCTGTATGGATGAACAATAAAAACATAACTCGTCAGTTTCGCGACGCTGTAGTAGCAGATGTGGTAATTTGGAGATGTGTGCCTGACTTTACGCATTTTAGGATCTCATTTCTACCTAATTAATGAAATAACTCTTATAGTATTTGTAATCCAAATCATGGTAACCTACACGAGCCCAATCGCCCCAGCTTAGCTCAATTATAATAATAAAATAATGATATAAAACTATATTAAAATAATAATATAAAACTAAGGGCCGATTTTTCAATCGCCAGATAAACTATTTGAGGAATAAATTTGAAACATATGCCATACAAAAGCTGTCAAAATTTATTCCTCAGTTAACGTTTATAATTTGAAAAATCGGCCCTAAAAAGGACAAAAAAGAAGAGCCTAACGCGCTCTGAAATATCTAAACTTGGAAAGCGTTTAGATTCTCTGTTATTAAAAATAATAAATGTATGGGTTAAACTCGTAGTTTAAACAGAAATAAGCACTTTCTTTTTAACTAGTAAATCTATATGGGTTATGGAATTTAATTTTTTTTGAAAACTCACTTGTGTTTTTTTCTTTTTCATCGCAACGTAAAAACATCGATATGCCGCTACCCGACTTATGTTTTAAAATGCATATTATTTGGTAGTTTATGGGACTTTCCACGAAGCTAATGGCGACTTGGTTGTAATTCAGGGGAGAAAATAGAGGGGGAGAGTAATCTGATTTAACTAATGCTCTTATTTCTGTCATAAAGCTGTCAAAAATATATTAGATGAAACTTATATCATTCCCAGAAGACTTTATTAACGAACATTTCAAGTGAGGATATAAGTGACATATTTTTAGTATCTTCGAATTAACTTTCTTAAAATGTTCCACCTATTTGAATAAAATATATAATAATTTTATTAAATAGTAACATGACATTAATAAAACTCATATAAGTTATAAGGAGACGTTACTAGATCCATATCAGTAAAAAGTTTTATAACATAAGATCTCAAACTTTATTCCCCCATCAAAGGATAGATGCCGTCATAACCGTTTCTAAACAGTAAAACTTGACGAGAATTTCCACAATATTCCGTTGTTTTAAGCATATTCCCGGCTTTTAGCATTCATATTAACCATATTAAGTGCATACGCGTCGGCAATACCGGCGAAGCAATTAGATATATAAATAAATTCGCTTTACAACCGACAGATGGCGGTAACACGGCGGCCATCTTGTGCGCCATATTCATAGGTGATATTATTAGCACTGAACGCTGTTTATTCGTTTAGCTTTGTAGATTTTATGTTTAGTGTTTATTATATTCGGTGCTTAACCGCGTCTTAACAATCTCATTTTATTAGATGAAAATTATATAATAGGGAAGGGTTACTTTATTATGGAAAAGGGTTAGATTTTCATAAGGTTTTGGAAGTCACGCCTTATATTTCTGCTGTGAAAAGAAACACAAAAAAGAGTCATGTCAGGCGTATTTCTTCTGGAAAAAGTATTTAGCTGATGAATAAAGAAAAGCCGAAGAATTATGCCACTAATTAAAAAAAAATCCTTCAAAAAGACCCAGCTCTGATCAGATAGTAGGTACCTAGTAATTTTGAGAACTCTTACTCTATTATACTTTTATTATTCTACTTGTACTTACATATCGATAACGAATTATAAAAATATCTTCAGAAAAAAAAGCGTGTAAGATAAACAAAACAGTAAAAAGGTTAATTAAAAAAATACAGACAAAAATACGTAAATCGGCAAAAGCAATAACAGTTCAAAGCAAGCATTAGACCTACACATTAGGCTCCTAATTTCCAATTAGCAAGCAGGTAGCGTAAAAAGACGTCATTACCGTTAGAGGAGCGTTTCCCGCCAAAAGGTCGGCCATCTTGTCCGGCCACGTGGCACGGGCGGTACGTTCGGAAAGCGCGCGTGCGAATTATTGTCTATTGCTGCATATGTGATGTTGTTTATGGAATTAATTTCGGTCATTGTGCTTTTGCTCGCGTTTTCCATTTTAGTATGATTATTTATGACGTAATTTCCTTTTGTTCTCTCTAAGAATCTGCTTTCGGTTATATTCGTGGGGATTCGCACCTATTATATTTTATTTTGGATAATATTCATGTGATTTTCTTCTTATAATTTAATCCTTCAGTCGGTACGTTTATCATTTCTGTAATGTAATATGGGTTTGGGCTGATATACCTATACACGGAGTATTTTTTTATGGCTTTTTCACTGTTGACGTAAGGTGATCTCAACCGTTTCGGATTGTAGTTGAGTTTTTCTATGGTGTTAGCGATTGAAAGGGAACTAATAAAATTTAACGTTTAACGTTAATGTTCGCAGCGAAATAATTATGTAAAAAACAATTAAAAATATATGTACTAAAAATAATTATTTACTAAAATACCTTCAAATAGTTTGCAACAGCAATCCCGCCTGCACGAACTTACGACACGAACGATAAATAAACTATAACATTTAACGGCCTGTAACGATGTCCTGGCGACCAGAGACAGCGTTACAATAAAGGTGGGGCGTCACATTTGCAGTAATTAGAAAAGTTTGCAAAACGGGGAATTAGTATTTAGTAGCGTGACTCAGGTAGACCTGTGATTAAATCCACCAAATAGTGCCGTTACTAACCATGGCTGGGCTCTGGCATACCGACTGGTTGCAGACAGTTTTTATACCCTGACCAAAATATGGTGTTATTTTGTTAAAATTGCAGTGTCTGTCTATCTATGGCATTATAACTCCTAAACGTTTGCGAAACGGAGCATTAGGATTTAGTGGCATCACTCAGGTAGACCTGGGATTAAATAGTACCGGGTTCCAAAAAAAAATCGTGTTATGGTGTTCAAATTGCTGTGTTTCTGTCCATGTGTGGCATCATAGCGTAGATGGACTGATTTTAGGAATAGCTTATGCTTAGTCTCTAATTAAACATCTATTCGTGATGTCTCTGTTGTAGGACCAACTATCTAATATATCGATTTAAAACTCCCAATTGCCCCCTACCCCACTAGGTACACAGTAAAGCAGAGTAGGGCAGTCAAGTCTAGCATTGAACCTGTTAAATCCTTTAACAGGTTCAATGCTAGACTAGACTTAAAACTCTAGAGTTAGAAATCTAGACTTATGCCAAGTGGCTGGGATTTTTTGCAATAAGGCATTCGTAGTACATCCTTGATTGAACACAGTGACCGTCCTCGCGTCAACTAAACTGAAAAGTTACGGCTATAGTTTTCGAAGGGCCCTTGTCCGCCAAAGTACGAGACCGACCTCCGAAACCAAACATTTTATTCTTTACGGGCGCCGCTAAGTTAATTGCGCAAACCCTCGTCTGTCCCTTGCTTTAAACGACAATTTATTTCAGACATAACTAAATGGAGGTACAGGATGTTATGGCATAGAGCGTGTAATATAAATTCGGATGGTACACAATATGGGGGAATAAATAACTATAAATACTGACGTCCAGATGTAAGTTTGCCACCTTACTAATCACCTTTTTTGATACAGCGCACGATCCTCGTAAATAAAATTGTGCATCGCCCAAACATCACCGATAACCATTAACAGCCAATAGGTGCCTACGCTGCACAGCCGATGCAAAGATTAATCAATTAGTACCCAAGATGTATAATTTCATATAATTAAATATAAAAATTGTATCTATATCGTCTGATTTTGTAATCGTCGGCTTTTTGGATTACTATTAAGGAACTATAGAAGCATTAAAAAGTATTTACGTCAAAAATAATGAATGGCAAAGGTGAGAAAGTGTTTAAATACGTACCTAGTCGATATTTTTTATAGCTATTACAATGCCGAAAAAGTAAGACGTTCACCTGATATTAAGTAATAAATAGGCCTGTCCAAATTAAATGCAGTTTATCCCAGAAATTTTCATTGCAATGCCCTACGAAGCACTGCAGTGTGCTCGTCACCCAGAGACATAAAAAGTCTCACTAGGTATGCCCAGTAATTTCTCCGGTTACCGGTTTCTGTCTATAACTACCCTTCTGCGCAAATTACAAACATTGGGACACAAAATTAAATTTATATGACAAACTATAGTTTAAAGTTTAAAATTCAAATCGTACGTGTGAAATCTTCCTCCGCTATAATTGTCCTGACCACCCCCCCTGAGTTACGGAGGATAGAGGCCACTGCGTGTGAGGAAACAATAATATTGTGACGTAGGGGGAGGGGGGTTTGACCCTCTTAATGGCTTTAATAAAGGTACGTCGCTTTGTGTTTATGATTTTATTCGGATATATTTAATTAAAAATTTTAGTGATGTCGTTTGCGGGAAGGCGCTCGTCCCGACGGAATTCGATTTGGGGATTAATTTTGATATTTAGTGGATGCTCTTTGGAAACGTTCGGAGTTGGCTCATGATGTCATGCAAGGTTTACTTTTTATTTTCAAGACATAATTATCGACTTCTTCTCAATGCACATTGCACAGCGTGTTAGAAATAAGTATACCTCGTCAAGTGTAAACTTAGTTTTAAAAGCCTTGAAATAGTTATCAGTACCCATATGTATATTGTAATTTACATAAAATATTTTCAACTTTTCAATAGTGCCCGAACCTAAAGGCTTGTTTGTTGTAAGAAACAAGTTGAATTCAATTATTTCTTATCTATTTTTAACCGAATGATAACTGTGCTTTAAAATTATTTAAAAATACTTTCCTGCAAAGATGTCTTGGAGCGGGACTATCTTAGGCAAGTAATACTTCCTTAAGGCGCTTCATGCGTTAGTATTATGCTTGAGTCAAAATTTACGATTTCCGAAGGAACATAAAATAGTTATGTGTTCAATTATAGATTAGATAATTGAATTCATATTATTTGGCATTTCATAATCTAGAACTTGGCTCAAAAATATTTTAAAATATGTGTATAACTTTCTCACTAGAACAGTTTTTGTATAGGCTGTTTGCTAAAATAGCGGTCGACGCTCTACGCAGATGCAAGATATTTGTTTCTTAACAAAAACTTATAACAATGACATATATAGAAAATTAATTTTTTTTTTTTTTTTTTTTATTGTAGATAGGCTTGCGCTTGACGACAATCATGCCTGATGGAAAGCAATGATGAGGTCTAGGATGGAGCGCGCTTGCCTAGAAAATGCCTATTCACTCTTCTCTTGAAGGCACCTAGATTGTACTTGGCTGGAAACACGTAATTGTAATAACATTTACTAAAAAGTGTCTCAAAAAAAAAAACACGATTTTCCTAGATTTTCATTCAAAAACCATAAACCGAAAAGTGCCATTTTTAGCATTTTTCGATAAATTAAACGTAAAATCCAAGATATTTTGTTATTTCTGAATTATAGTAATTTAATTCAATTCATATTCAATGTCACTGGTTATTTATTATTTTAATAAGTTGTATATTTATTTTAATATATTTTTTTTGTAATACCATTTTCCGCGCAAAATTGCGTCAGCGGGAACGGAATTCTTTTTTTGTATGGAGCGACAAGCGATTCACGCGTAAACGTATAAAGGCTCTTAAAAGTGACAATTTTCTATAATGCTCGGCTCAGTATTGCGCTATAATACCTTAATATTTTTTTAAATCGTAACTTCTGTGTTTACTTAATTTTAATTACTAAAATTGTTAATTATGTATCTTGCTCTTATTGCAATACTATAGCACTCGTTTAGAATATAAGTATAGTATAAAGAATATCTAGAATAATGATGGACCACGTCTCATATTTCACATTTAAAGTAACCGAACCAAAAAAAAATTAATATTCATACAACGTGTTACTCACGTTTAGCCGATAAATAACAGTAGTGGCCGGACGGCGACAAAAGCGATGCACCAGTTCTTGAGTTACGAGCGAACGTACACACGGACATAAATATAACCGTAACTCACGCGCGCCGTTCCGTCCACCTGTTACGGGGTAATCGATGCTCCTGATGTCATACATACATACATGCTGTACGTATTATAATATACAGTGTTTTGGGAGCTTGGAACTCCTAGAGATAAAGGATAAGAATGTTCCATTACATGTTTTTCTTAGCCGCCTTTTTTATGTTTTACCGAAGTGTAGATAATATGCAGATTTTCTTAAATCCAGCGACACCATAGATTTTTTAGATAGGGGAAAAATTAACCGAGATATATTGTGTTAATCAAGGCTATAAGTTATCTTCAATACTAGTTTAATTTAGAATAGAATTAGAATATATTAAATATATTGTTTTGGGAGCTTGGAGCTCCTTGCTTATAAATTGTCTTCTAAAGATAAAAGATGTTACATGTATTTCTTAGTCGCCATATATTAAAAATGTTATTCTTGTTTACGGTTAAGTTACTTAACTTAATCAGCCTATGGGCTTCCACTGCTGGACATAGGGCTTGCCGAGAGCGCGCCACCAAACACGGTTTTCCACCTTCCTCATCCACCCGCTACCAGCGACCTTTTACAGGTAATCGGTCCAGCGAACAGGAGGTCGTCCTACGCTGCGCTTACCGGTAAGCGGTCTCCACTCCAAAACACGTCTTCCCCAAAGGCCATCGGTTCTGTGACAAATATGGCCTGCCAACTGCCACTTCAGCTTGCTAATCTGTTGGGCTACGTTGGTTACCTTAGTTCTGTTACGGATGTCGTTGCGGATTTTATCCCCCAGAGAAACAACATACAAGAAAAATCAAGTAATATTGACATAATTAGTAATAATACTAATTTACCTATTTTTACCTCTAATAATAGTAATCCTACTATTGTAAATGTTGACCAAAATAATACTTTAAACTAAATAATTCGACAAAGGATAAGCTCTGTAAAATCTGTTTAGTCCATCAAAATATTCAGGGCTTACCCGGCAAGGAATATGAAATAGAAATGTTTGTTAATCAATTCAATATTGACATTCTTTGTCTTACTGAGCATTGGCTAAATAAAAGCCAATTGCAAATATATTTAAATAATTACACTTTGTCAAGTGCCTTCTCAAGAAAGACAGCAATCCGGGGTGGGTCTTTAATAATAACACATAACCATCTCAAATGTAAGGAACGAAAAGATATTGTCAGTCTTTCCAGAGAACGCATTGCAGAACTATCTTGTGTTGAGTTGGAAAGATATATTGTGGTTTGTGTCTACCGACCCCCCTCAGGTGACCTTAAACTTTTTGAGGATAAAATGGAGGATGTACTCAAGCGACTGTCGACTTCAACTAAAAAAGTATTAGTATGTGGGGATTTTAATATCGATATTTTATTGAGTAATTCAAATACTGTTCAGTTGCTTAATTTATTTAAATACTTTAATCTAAAAAATGTGTTCAAGGAGCCCACTAGAGTAACACAAACCTCAGCCTCCTGCATTGATAATATATTTTGTAACTGCGAGATTGTGGATAAGGCTATAGTAAATAAGCTTAGGTCTGATCACTTTGGTCAACAAATTAAGGTCTTGAATAGTTCTGTTAAACTCAAGCAAATAGTTACATGCAGACCTATAACTAAAAATAAGTTAATGCGGTTCAAAGATAAAATATCTTCTACAGTTCCTGCCTTAGTCTTTGAACATGAGCACCCTGATAGCATTTATGGAACCCTATTCAAAGCAATAGATTCGGAATTTAATAATATTTTTAAATTTAAAAAGATAGATATTATGAACAATAAATTAAAATTCAGCGATTGGGCAACTATCGGGATTAATAAAAGTAGAAAAAAGTTATATGAGCTTTATGAAGAAAGACAATTTAATAAATCTACAATTTTCCTAGAACAGGTTAAAAATTATTCAAAAATTTTCAAAAATGTGTGTATTCAAGCTAAATCACTGCATATTAAAGAAAAAATTACTCAATCCGATAACAAGATAAGAACCACATGGAACATAGTCAACAGGGAAGCAGGAAAAACCAAATCGCGCAACCCGAAGATTGAAATAGTTGCAAATGGTAATAAAATAACATCCGATTTGGAGGTCGCGAATGCCTTTGAAAACTATTTTCAAAATGTTCCTGTTTTGTTAACGGATTCTCTAAAGTCATCGCCAACAACAGCTCAAAAACTTTTAAGAGAAAACGTGAAAGAGTGCTCTGCCTTATTTAAATTTGAACATGTCACTGCAGCAGACATTAAAAAAACCTCCCGCCTGATAAAAATTAAAAGAACTGGTGACCTTTGGGGAATGTCTGTGCAAGTAGTTTTTAACATAATTGACTCCATTGCCCCTTATATGGCTGTATTATTTAACCAATGTATCGACCTAGGAATTTTTCCAAATTTAATGAAGCATAGTAAACTTATACCACTATTTAAATCTGGGGATAAACAGGACCTCAATAACTATAGACCTATTTCAATCTTACCAACTCTGAGTAAGATATTTGAAAAAATCATTCTTGACCAACTCCTTAGTCATTTTAATTCTAACAAAATTCTTCACTCCGAACAGTATGGTTTTACTAAGGGTAGGAATACAACTGATGCAGGTGCCAAGCTTTTAAGCCATATCTATGATGCCTGGGAACAGTCTCAGAATGCCATCGGAGTCTTCTGTGACCTGTCCAAGGTTTTTGATTGCGTTGAACATCAGACACTACTATTTAAACTTAGCCATTACGGCATCAAAGACAGAGCTCTTGATTTCGTTGCCTCTTATCTAAGTGATCGAACACAAAAGGTATGCATAAATGACATAAAGTCGCAGGGTTGTTCCCCCATAATGGGTGTGCCACAGGGTTCAATATTGGGACCTTTTCTATTTTTAGTGTACATAAATGATTTGCCGCACCATGTAAACGGTATTTGCGAGATAGTATTGTTTGCTGATGACACTTCTTTGGTTTTTAAAACTGATAGAGGTAAAGACAACTTTGACGACGTAAATTATGCTATCGCGCATGTATCGCATTGGTTCACTGTTAACAATTTACTTTTACTTTTAAACTCAAAAAAGACTAAGTGTATTGAGTTCGCACTACCAAACGTAAAAAACGTAGCTACCAACAAAAAGGTGATTGTGAATGGTGAAACACTGGAAATGGAAAACTCTACAGTATTTCTGGGGGTAACCTTAGACGATAAACTACAATGGGGCGCTCATATTGAGACTCTGGCAGGTAAACTTAGTTCAGCTGCCTATGCTGTGAGAAAAATTAGGCAGTTAACAGACATTGATACAGCCAGGCTTGTCTATTATGCCTATTTCCACAGTGTTATGTCCTATGGTATTCTATTATGGGGCAAAGCTGCTGAGATTCAAACTATATTTGTATTGCAAAAGAGAGCAATTAGATCTATATACAAAATGAAGCCACGCGAATCTCTTCGCCAAAAATTTAAAGAAATAGGTGTTCTTACAGTGGCATCTCAATATATTTATAATTGCTTACTCTTTGTACGTCAAAACATTAATAATTATAAGCAACGTATAGATGTAAGTAACCGTCCAATTAGAAATGGCGGACACAAGTTAGTTGTAGTACCACACCGTTTACGTAAAGTACAGAAGTCCTTTGTGGGGTTGAGTGTACGCTTCTACAATATGATCCCGAAGTCTGTTTTGGACTTACCTTTACACAGGTTTAAAGTCACTGTCAAAAAACATCTAATAAGTCGGGGTTACTATACTATTGAAGAATTTTTAATGACAAGAATTGTTGGAATGATAGGGATATATTTCCATCTCTTCACGAGATATCTTAAAAATTATGTATTAATTATTGATATAATTTAAGAAATTGTATATAATGACATTTTTTTTTTTGAAAAGAGCAAGTGCCGAGTTTCTTGCCAGTTCTTCTCGGTGCAAACCTGCTTTCCGAACCTGGCGGTAGAGTTTTGACTTTTCATAAGAGCTTATTAATTGGGCCTATGTGAAAATAAAGATTTTTCATTTTCATTTTCATTTTTTCAAGGGTACTTCGTGAGTGCCGACAGAAGTGGAAACTGACAATAAGAATATCAACAGACTAATATACAGAGGTATCCGTAATGGTAACAATATCGGAATTGAACAGAGTTCAATGGATCTTCCCATCTTAAAAAAAATGCTCAAAGCGCCTGAAGAAGGTTTCACCTCAAAAATATGTACAAGAATATCAGTAATATTGATTCTTATAATTACATACAAAACGTGTGGTTCTATAATTGACACCTGACCCTATCCATTTGTTTATTCCAAAACACCAATTTTGCCGTTCAGAAAATCGAACCTGGGACCTCCGGGTGTATACTGTATGTATGTTTGTTACTGTATGTATGTTTGTTACCTACTCCTTCACGATAAAAGTTATAATTAACCAATTTGGCTAAGATTCTAAATCAAACAGATTATATTCTGAATGAACGCAAAATCCTCCTTTGTATCCTAGAACAAAGATTTGTAACGGAAATTCATACGGGCGGAGCCGAGGGAAAAGCTAATATGCAGACGAAAATAATAAAGTCCAGTTCAGCAAATTTTGGCCTGTATATGAGACACATTAATAAAAATAACCTGTGATATCGAACACCAGCGTAGACACATTCAATTCAAAATTAGAACAGGTGTCGAACAAGCGGGTAGCGCGATAAACAATCAGTACAATGGTCCCCGAAAACAACAGAACAAGGCCAGTTCAGATCAAACAAATTTTCAATTCTCATCAAAAACCCGGGCGCCGTTATGACGTCCCTAATAAAAACCGCTCGCAATATTCGCCATAATCGCAGCAATATCGTAATGAACATCCTGTATACACGGCGGCCATTTAATCTCACACCTGTATCAGCCTGTATATCAGATGGTACAATTCAGAAATTGTTAGCCATGCATTTATCATCTGAGATCTCCTGGATCGAGTACGGGACCAATTTTATTAATAACCGTAAGAAAATCTTGAGTTAGTAATAAATTAAATAGTAATAAACATTTTAATTTCATGTCATAAACCACAGAGCAAGGAATAACTTTGTGTCTTTTGTTTTCTGTGTCATAAACTGATATAGTAACTTCCACTCACCGCTAGATGGCGGTGTATCTGACTTCATCTAACTAGCATCGCGCTACGGAGATTTTCGCCCAGATAATCAGTACGACAGAAAAAGTTGATGTTGTTACTCTGGTTTCCCTTCAAAACGTATAAATCTTTCGCCTTTTACTAAAGATTTCCGTGGAGGGGAACACTCAAATGAGTCTTTAATATTTTTGGAAAGCCTTGCTTCGGTAAGGCTTAAAAATGTAAAGTCAACTAGTAGCTACTAGCTTACTACACTAACTTACTAAGTATAGTGCATAGCCACATATATTGGTATGTAATGTAGGTAAGCTGTTTACTTGTCAGTTGTTACCTTGTGACAGAAGGTGTGATGGTGAAATTAGTATCAGTAACCGTGTAATAAATACCGCCTCACCAGTACCACGCAGCAGCCATCTGCGATGTGTGCATTAATGCACTATTATGACGATTACAACTTTTTGAATCGTTATATCTCAAAAACGGTGGCTCGTAGAAAAAAAATAAGTAAATTTTTTGTAGATAATTATATGATCTACAATTTTTGAATGATAAAACTTACATTTTTGCTGAAAATCGCGAAAAACTCATTTTTTGACCTTTGACCTTGAATAAAAATTTTTTCTTACATGGGAAAGAAAGATTTATAAGATTTATTTATAATGATATTTTTAAAAATCTTACCGATTTTCAGCTTGGTGATTTATGTAACTTCGAATGTCTAAATTGACTGGACTATAACTTTAATGCATGTTATTTTATATTTTATTGTCCTTTTTGGTTTTTTGATTTACTCAATCCAATCAGCGAAGCTTTACTATTTGTAAAAGCAGTGACTATTTTTTCTGCCAGACCAATGATTGGAGTAAAGGATACCACAATTTTGTTTTTTTTTTTCAATTAAAAAAGCCAAAAATGGTATTCTTTAACCCATTCTTTTTTTGGCGATTTTTAAACGTAACTTGGTAATGATGTTATTTCTGCAAATCTGATAAATGTTACGGCTACAAGAACCTACAATAATAGTATTGTAATACATAGTATTGTTAAACAGTCGCTGCCTGTGGGTCAATAAAGTCGGAATGCGTTTGCTGTGTCATTTACAGGCTTTGGGCAAAAGGAATGCCATCCAGTTTCCCCATTTTATTGTTTCACAGGTAGCGACTGTTTTCTACCATTACAGCAGCAGCTGTTATAGAGGAAACAGGCCTTTTGCCTGAGCCTGTGACTTGTACCACATCGCAGGGTGGCTTGCTAAACGGCCGGCCGTTAGCTTGTCCTAAACAAATACGTCCACACATCCACGTAAGGGAGTTTCGGCCGCATTAAAACATTGTTTAGCGTCTAACACGTGTCATTAGGCCGATATGCTGACTCTGTAACACAGACGCTTTTTCCGGATCACGATTATTGGATGGAGCGCTGATTGCGCTAGAACTGACAGGGGAAATCTTTTTGAAACAATTTCTTTTTGGACGGTTTTGCGCGGGGGCTAGGCGTAATTAAATGGATTTTTTGCGTGACGAAGAAAATCTACGAAAGTGCGAATCTACGAGAATATACGAAATTATTATATAGTTGTTATCTATTTTTCCAATATCCCTAATGGCAAAACAACGTTTGCCGGGTCAGGTAGTGAAAGTATAAAATGAAGTTTTGTTTTAGGTGTGTCCAAACTTTGTTTCTACCGTGTGTTCCACGGCATTCACGTTTTTTTTGCATACTAAAACTAGGTCAATTACAACATTAAATTAAACAAGAAAGTATAGTTAAGTTTGTGGACTCTTCTAGGAACTCTTTGGAACCTCCAAAGAACTCTTGGGAATTCTTGTAAACTTAATTTTAATTCGACAAAATATATTTATCAATACCGTTTCATATAAATCATTTAAATGATATTGAAATGTCAAAAATCACCTATTTTGAACATTGAAAAGAAGTTTAGATTTGAATTTAAGTTGTGGAATTCATTCATACTGCCATACATTTATTTATTTATAGGGAACTGTATGAGTCAATTCCCGACTTTGGTTCAAAGTTAAGTCATCGATTATGAGGTATTGGGGGCTATCTGATATTATCAGTGGTGAGTAGTCTAAATAAAATAATGCACTCAAAAATATTCCCACACTGCTATTTGTTTGTAAGGAGCAAAGGTCACGACAAAAAAGGCTGCCATAATATTTCAAATATTTATCTGCGATCTCGCCAAACGTCTCTCTTCCGTCGCATTTTAATAAATCCAAAGAAAAGCATCGCATTTTCTCCGTCGAACCGTCGCATCCAGTCAGTCGGGAGTTAAACGACCTTTAGTCCGACGGCGTCCATTACACATTTCTACATTCAAAAACTTGTCTTTATCTGTGAGATGTAACTTTCCCGCCAATTGCGATCGTCTGACATCAATGTCTGCGGTGAAGAAATTAAAAGTTATTCAGTTCGCCCGCAGCGCTCGCCGACGCCGGAGCCTCTCCCGGGAATACTTTAATGACACCGCTGCATAATTGACTTTATCAAATATAATTGATAAAATAAATAATATTCTGCTTTTGAACTTGTCTTATTAATTTTTATTGTGTTATTCAGCCCAAGATTTTTAGGGGCGACCTTTTGTTCTCACAATAAAGATTTTTTGTGGGTTTAGTTTTGCATACCTAATCATTCGCATATTTTTTTAGTTCGGAAAGTCAGAAAGAGTGAAATTTTTTCTTTTTTCAAAAAATCGTCACGTAGTGTCGTGTAGGTATTTACGACAAAGTAACATCGACAAATCACACCAAATAATCAGAATGGCGATTGGCAAATCCTAGTTACAGTCAAACGATTAAAAATTTCATGGCACTGAGATCTCTGTTTCTCTTAGAAGGTTTCTCACTATAGTAGTGTTATTATCACGCTGCAGACTCAGTCATAAATCATTCTAGTGTTTTGCTTTTGTTGTTCTTTGTTGAGTTGTGCAGTACTGCAGAACAACAAAAGCGAAACACTCGAATAATTTATGACAGAGTCTGCAGCGAGATAATAACACTACTATAACCCGAGTTTCAGTTCAGTTAGAAGGGCTAAATGACGGAACCTGGCCATAGAGTTTTTCTTACTTACCCAGTTCTCGCTTACTTACCTAGTTCTCGCTTACTCAGGGTCTACTATGTATGACAAGACTGTGAAATATATGTAAAAGAATAATTTATTATAATGGAATCAAAATGTTTTTTTTTATAAACCGGACCTCTTTTTGAGAAATTTGTATTGAAAAAGCCAGTCACCTCTGAAAATTGTATCATAGCGTATTGATTAGCGTTCTCTTTTAATAAAAGCCTACTGCCTAACATCTCAATAAATACCCCGACAGCCTCATCGCAGCTGATAACTGGCGCAACTTGTAATTTGATGACTTCCAACCGGGCCGGAACTTTTTACGGTGTATGAATATTTAATAGATGTTTTGGCCCCTTTATATTTTCAGCTTATTTTCCTCAGCGAGCTTTAGCGCAGTGATTTGAGGAGATAAAGAGTGTAATTTAATCAATGTTTGCGTGGAATTTTTCTTTTGCTTCTTATTTTTTTTATTTCCTTTCTCCCCCATTGGTCTTAATGGTGACATCTCTGTACGACGCGATTTGGACTTTTAAAAGAAATAGCCGAGTAGAAAAGCTGTTTTGTTTTAGTTTATCAGTTTGTATTTCTAATTATCATAACTAATTCTTTTTAGAAGTTTTACAAACTAAATAAGTAAGATTAAGAACGTTTTAATGTCGATATTTTTGTTAAAACTTTTACTGTATTTTTTTGGCATGTTTTGGCTATTAGGCAGTATTAAGTCCAATAGTATATCAGATGGTCAATTTGCTTTTTAATGAGTGATGATTACAATTTATTTATATTATTTGATACAAGGACATCTGTATGTTTGTAGACCTGGAGGACTTAAAATAATTTATTGAGGGAAACAAAATAGTTCAGTATCATATTTATAAATCCTGAATTGATATTGACAAATTCGCGAATTAAACAAATATTAAACATAGTCACTTCATATTAAAAAGAAAACTAGTACCTATTGCGTAAAACTCAATTTTTCACAAACACATGGGAACTCACTTTCCCGTGACTCACTTTTGACTTTTCCGTGAAAAAGAAGCCTATTTATTACTTGACTCTATTTCCAGTTAAAGCCAAATCAGTTTAGTTGTTGCGGCGTGAAAGACTAACAAACATAAACACATCCAAATTCTATAATATCAGTCCGATAACAACTTGTTTGTTCGCCCAATTTTCCTAATAGCATCTTTCTTAATGAAAGTTTCTAGAAGGTTTTATTTAGACTGTAGTAGATTCTATTTAGAAATAGAATCTCCCGACGTTATTCCCACAGCAACATTTTGCTGTGAAAATATTTGTGATCTCGGTGATCTTTTTAAATATATTTTTTGTACAGAATGAAGATAAGTGCAAACCTTCGTTTGAATAGGCACATTGAAAAGGTTGAACTCGTGGCTCCTAAACAAGCGATATTATAATTTAAATAGGTACTACTTATTATTTTTGTAATTATAGTTTACAAGCAGATGCCCGCGGTTCGTGTGAACGAATCGGCATGGGCGAAGCAGGGGCAAAGCTAGTGTAAGTACCTATGCCATGAAACAGTTATTTAAGAATTTTTTTAGTGACTTGCAGATGAAAAACTATTTTTAGACAATTAATTATTTCCAAATTGCAGCGTCATGTATTTTGGGTCTTTATCATAAATTCGCTTTGAAACAGAAAAACCATTGGACAAAATATTCTCGTTAGAAAGTTGCTTCCCAAAAGTTGCTAGGAAATCTCCATGTTTTTTGGAAACTATAATAGATTTTGATGACTTTTTTTCGTACCTGTATTATTATTAATAATATCCAAAATCACTCAGTTTTTTTTGTTAGTTTTTTAAGTAATTAGGTAAAATGTCGTTTTTCTCTCAAATTTTCCGGCAATGCTGCCTGTCGCACCCACCAACGTTAGAGTGAGGAGGTAGAAAATCCGCTTACGGCCTTAAACAGTTCTTGCGAACCGCAGATTTCGTGGCGTCGTCGTCTTAATAAAAGTGGCGGGCGTCGGGCTTCATCAAAGTGTAGAGGTGCCCTGGAGAAATCAGCGCCGATATGTGTCTCGGCTAATGACTGCCAGCGCCGCGCGAACACGATACACTCTACAGTGTACACGCTCCATATTATACAATGTGTTGCATCTAATTAGTTTTACATCTAAAATATATTTCAAAACTCGCTTCACTGTTGATATATCGGGACAGTCTTAGGCCGACATCTGACCGACAACTGATTACCGATACGTCATCGGTCCGTGGGTGTATAACACAACTAGCTGATCCGGCAAACGTTATTTTGCCAGATAAAAAATTATTTTCATTTAGGGTTATGAAAATAAAGGGATACGTCCTATACTGAACCTATGGAATATACACCAAAAAAATTAATCAATAAAAAACCGGCCAATTGAGTTTTATTTGTATTTATATTAGAAAAAGATGGTATTAATTAAGTAACTTTTATTCCTACTTTAACCCCTTTAATGGTAGAAATATTTTAAAGAATTCTTCCTTAGTCCACCTCTAGCGTCAAGAGATATTCCGTACAATTGTTGAATTCCTGAGTTAAGCAAGTTTGTCTGTCAGTCAGTTACTTCGGGCGAACTTTTATAATTATTGTGATCCTTCGTGAATTAATTTTTTGCTTTGAATTCACAAAACAGTAGTAACCAAAGTCGAAAGTAGAGAAAAGTGAAACAAACATTGGAACAGTAAAAGTTAAATCTACGAACGACAAGCGTAAAACTTTGAATCCATCGCCGTTACGTGGAACTAGCAAAATAGAAAACTCGAAACCGGCCTAGCACGAGCTGATTAGATATCTATAAGAGCGATATATATCACGATACAGAAAAAATAATTACAAATTTGATAAATCTGACTTGTATTCCGAGACTGAGATTGATGTGATTAAAAAGGCTTCATTTAAAAGTTTATGGATTGAGATATCATATTGAAAATCTTTATTTCCTATTAATAAACAAAAATAAAAATTCTTACTCTATAAATCTGGTGAAACCTGAGTGGGATGAATCACTATGAATAAATGAATGATAAATTAATATTTACTGATTGAAATGTCCTTTGATATTCAGGGCCGCAAAGCAATCATAAATGACCTCGATCGAAAATAAACATACTTTCAAGAGCTATTCTCTATTCGAGCTCGAGTTCTTTATTTTACAAATATCTAAACTAAAAGGTCTGACATATTAATTTTATTAACAGACTGGAAAATTTCAATACTTAGATGTGTCTTGTCCAGATATGATTTCTGTTTTGTCTATATGGTATATCTTTGCCATAGACGAAACAGATGCGACAAAATATTTCGCGCTAGCACTGCGGGAACCGAAAAAAGAAAACAAAAAGGCGTGCTTCCATCAAACGTAACCGTAACCGTTATTAAGCTTCGCTCTCCGATTGGTCTCGTCTCGCGCATACGAGCGCGCGCTGAAGGAGGGTGCATTTGCACAAAGGTACAGAATATGTGGCCGGTGCTAAACATTAACGATTATAGTCGCCAAGTCACGTCTAATTGCAAGTGCGGCCCGCTGTATGCCGTAGCGAAGCGGTAAGATAAAACGGAACAATTTGAGATATAGGTAGATAGATAGATAGATAAACACTTTATTGCACACCACAGAATACCTACCAATAACCTACCTATACCTATAACACCTATAATAGTAGTAGGTACCTACTACTTTTTGATAAGTGAAAACTTATTTAGGCGCAGGACAATTTGTTTTGCTATAATCCGCTACTTGAAAAGAATCTATACGATTTCACATTGTGAAGTCTCCTGAGGATGTCCCGGTGACGAGACGAAACGTGCGTCGAAGAAAGTGTTGGAATAATTGTTTGTGGTGTCTAATGTGGGCAGTTTTCCTGCATATTATTGGACCATACAGATTCTTTTCAAGTAGCGGATTATAGCAAAATAAATAAATCTGTGCTGCTTATTATTATGGATTTCCGCAAAAAAATGCCTGCTGCCATTCAATATTTATTTATAAGGTCGCCTTTTGTATTTGTTGAGACACGAAAAACCATTGCATTCGCGACACCGTTACCTTAATCGAAAGCTCACGTAATTTTTCAAGCTTTTCCTCTATTTCTTGGCAGAATAGTAAGTAGCTACAGGCCTTGTGATGTTGTATTTAAAGTTGTTGTAAAAAGTTTCTGTATTATAGTTTATTAATGTAAATTAAATGCTGATTGTTGGTGTACTCACAACATGAAAAGGATTGGAGCAATTTAGTTACATAAATACATTTGAATACTGTTCCTGAATATTAACTGCCAATGTGTTGCCCTGTATTCAAAGAATGTTTTTGTCGAACCAAATGACTTTAAAATGTTTTGAGACATATATTACAGTGCTATGTACATTTACAGATTTTTGCTGTTGCATAACACCGTCCCAACTAATTGTGCTTGCGCGTTATCGCGAGACAAACGCGTTGGTGCTGCAACGCATAACCATTACCACTTTTTGGTTTCGAGAAATTAGCGCCTTTTTGCATTGCGCCATCCCGCCTCCCGCGGCTGTACTGGCTCCGTATTGCATGCTCTTTTGTTCTTTAATTCTTTTATACATATTGTATTGAAGCTTTTTGCGCACGGTTTTATCATCGATTCCGTATAAAAGCTCTAAAAGTTTTACTTTTACAGCTTTTATAGAACTTACGAGAAATTATTGTTTAACTGTAACTAATAAGTATGGATAAAAACGCGTTGTATTTACTTGAATACATAATCAAACTGTGTGAAGATGGATGTAAAAATATTTCGTTTGATCAAGCTCTTTTTAGGCTTTGTAAAATAGTAAAGTAATATATATTAATTACACTCGTTTATCTGGCTCATGCTCAGGTATCTCTTTACAAAACAATATGTTTATTTTATTTTATTGTTATTAAGCGGCAACGACGAATCTTTAAATAGAATTTAGGTAATTTAATTTCTTTCTCTAAGTCATTATTGTTGGGCTTTTACGCATTGTAATTTTCGATTGCATCCTTCTTTACTTATATCCACTATAAGCAGCCGCATCAAGCAAAGTAGACATCATGCACTAACTGAATAGACTAAGATAATTTCGGACCACGCTAAATCGACAAGCTATCGTATCTAAAATCCCACCTAAAAATTAATTACACATTTTCCTACCTTTCGGATTCCTACCCAAAAATTCACCGTCGTCGCCCGGACTCAAATAGGTAAATGTCTAACGTCAATTAGTCGTCGATTAGTTTCTTTTGACGTGGATTAACTGAGTGGAACGGCGGATCGGGCGGCACTCGTCACTGAAGACTGCCGGTTAATTAACATTCCGCGCCGTCAAGACGCGAATTAAACTGGTATCACTTCCCTTATTGACAGCCGGCTCGCGGCCGAGAGGGTGTGGGAAAGAGGGATATAAAGAATTGCAGGGTATATTGACGCACGTGTTTAAGAATGTATGCCTTCGCTTGGTATACTTTGATGACCTCCCTAACGCAGTGGCGGCGCGCTCGGATTTGAGTGGGAGGTCGCGGGTTCGATCCCGCCATGGAATTTTGGAATTTTATAATTTCTAAATTGGCTCAGGTCTGGTCTGGTTAGCGTTCCGGTGCGGTGGTGAATTCTTAGAATAATAGAAACATAAATAGAAATATTAATTAATTTAGTTTTAAATATTGTGACTTTCTAATTAATTTTAAATTAAATGTATTTGCACGCCTATATGGCAAGACATGTTGAAACCCTGACTTCTATGTAAGCTATCTATCTTTATTTTTAACACATGTATGCAAATAAATTATTTGATTTGATTTGATGCTTGTAGCAACCGTTGGGCACCGTTGGGGTTTAGGTACTTATCCTTCCAAGTTAGTATACGATAACATCTTAGGCTGCATCATTACCATACCATCAGGAGAGATTGCAGTCAAAAACTTGTATAAAGCAAAAAAAACCTAAGTACGTTATTTTACTGGGATCTTTTTTTACTCATCTGAGGCAGAAGGAGGGTTATGTTTTTTGAGAGTATGTGTGTACGTATAGTTGTTTGGTACGCTCTACAGCCTGAACGGCTTGATACATTTTAGCTCCCTAACTAAAATATATCAAGGAGTACTCCTCTCTAGGAGTCGCTAGATTCGTGTTTACTTTGAGAGGCACACTGGGTTTATCAAAATAGAATAAAAAACAAAATGGCAGACGATTTACGTTTATAAAAAAATAACGAAACCGATTGCATAACAGATTAATCGTTAGATTATCCCTATTTGCAGTTTGTCGAATTAAATCGTCTTTCATGAGCTCCCAAAACAAAAAATTTAATACAAAACCGTGGCATATTCATTGGAATATAACTAAAATTGGCTATAGCAGTTTACTAGACCGCGAGCCGCCCGGTGTGCTGCGAAGTGGAGACGGAGAGACGAACATACGACAGTTCCCGTTACTAAATCGACATTCGACACCGGAATCTACTACGTAAGCTCCTCCGACTGACAATACGAACTTTACACGTCGATTGAATTTGAGTTTTTATCGATGTCGAGTTACTGCACCTTTGTCTAAGTGTTTAAACACACTATGCCGAAAATACACGACCGAAGTTCCGTGGCTGATTTTACGTTCCGACGGATTCAGCTAATATGACACACGAGAGCAGAAATTCAGTTGCGTAACTTTAAAGTTCGACCGAACCGAACTTCGGTCGCGTATAATGTGTTGCTTACAAAACATTGCCGCCGAATCGCTGCCGAACTTACGCCCGACCGAAGTTCGGCTGTAGGCTATAACGCGACGTAATTTCGGTTTGGTGTGTCATCAGTAATTTAATTCATATTGCAGGCGTAGTCACGCCGAACTTCGGTCGCGTATTTTCGGCATAGTGTGTTTAAACACTAAGTCATGTCTAGTCTTCCAGTTTGATGCTGCCTTTACACGAAACTGATTTTTATTGAAACTGCATGCTGAGTGTAAATAAAAACCAGCCAAATACAAAGTCTAAGCTGTCAAGCAATAACTTGTATCGTGTTTAAGTAAATATTTTTGAGTGAAAGTGAGTTTGTATGTTTGTAACTTAATCACAGCACACGGTTTTCACGGAAATTTGACAAAAAATCTATAGAATTCCTGGAAAAGCTGCGGGCAAAATCTGGTACTAAATTACAAATGTGTACGAATTATTTATTAAGATTCGGATTTGTGGACAAGATTCCATCAAAAATAAAAATCTCTTGTTTTCATTATTTGTTGATAATATCCTTGCCATAACTTATGTTCTAGGAAAACACAGGGCAGATTTTTCTCGGATACTATTAAGAAAAGTTATATTTATTCCTATTCTACATCGTACATTCATCAGTCGAACAACACCGCCTTCTTGACTGTATTAATGCGGCCAATTTGTTGTAGGGCGAGATCTTCGGAGCGGCATCCGAGTGAGCTGCACTCCATTGTGAGTCTTGTTGTAATTAAATAGAGCCGGGAATGCAATCAATCGTCCTCGCGATGTGTACGCGATCGTTAATTCGCAACACTAATTTGTGTTTAATTCGTGTTCAAACGACCGATCGACTTCGTCTTTAAAGATGTCAGTCATTAAGACTGGTGGAAAGGTGAAGGAGGTAAATATTTGTGGATTTGTAGAGAACAATATTAAAGGTATATCTTGTAAAAAACAAATATCAACATTTCTGTTTTTTTTTAATCGAAATCGAACAACGTACATAGGCACTGATTGGTTAATTTTTGCATCAGTCAAACAGCGTAGACACTTATTGGTTCAAAAAAGGTAGGCTAGATTGCTGACGTTGCTTATGGTTACCTGCTATTTTTGACCAATATACAGATTTTTGTAAAAGATATGTACATTCCGCGGATAAATGTTGTAGAAACAATTTGAAACATAATGATATTATATAGATGAAATAGTACAAGAAATCAGTATCGGGTATCTTTACTGGCAAACCGGTAGGCTCAACCTACTTCAGAGTTTTTATTATCTTATTAACTGTAATGTGGCCGACAAAAATTGCATAAAACATAAATTAAAGCTTTATGACGAAATTTTTTGTGCGTGTATGCTTTTCAATATCAGTATGTTTTGTTTATTTATTTATGAAAATCTGTTACAGATTGTAGGACGTGAGACACCCCTTATTATAAACTTAAACAAGCCTAAGCCCGAATAAGTTTTCAGTTATTTAAATCCGAAGCCATAACACCGAATAGACAATGGTATCAGATGGAGCGAGTTTAGAACAAGGCGAAACTCATTTATCCACCTCAATACAAGGCGCCGATACCATCTTAATGCCATCAGTAATCGCGTAATAAAAGGCCCGAAATGACAATTAAACCGAGAAATAGAATCGCAAAATGGGTCATCGAAAGACAAAACCTTCTTTATTGGATAGAAACAGGTGTAGCTATATAGAAAAGATGTAGCTGATGTTAAGAAGATTTTGTTGTTCTTCTCAACAAATTTGAATAAAAAAGTTCTCTCTTTCAAAAAGATTCGTGCAAAATTAGTTTTATGGTAGGTCTCTCGAAAATAATCTTCTACATACTGTTCGTAAAAGTAGCGTACGAGGGTTTCCTGCTTGCATCGATCGAATAGCGTATGCACGATTGGTTTATGTTTGCATCGGTCCAACAGCGTAGATACCGATTGATTATCATTTGCATCCGTTGAATAGGGTACACATTGATTGACTTCACTTCGACAAACTGGATAAATAGCTTAGTGTGAGTGGATGGTTAAAACTAAGAACCGTGGGTATGTCTGTGAATGTTCTATGATCATACTTAAATGTCAATGCAGTCAAAGATGTTATGGCTCTATCCAATAACCAATTGCAGTTGCTATACATATTGCAACGGAAAGTCAAATCGTTTGGTGGCGTGTCTCTACGGCATCGTGGTAACCAGCCACTGCCGAAGCTGTCCACCAGAATGATATAAGTTAGACATCACACTATCACACTTCACATCACATCACACTAATCACACTTCACACTATCACACTAATATTATAAAGGCGAAAGTTTGTGTGTAAGTGTGTGTGTAAGTGTGTAGGTTTGTTACTCTTTTTTCGCCGCAACTACTGAACCGATTTGGCTAAAATTTGGAACATAGATAGCTTATAACCCTGATTAAAACATAGGCTACTTTTTATCCCGGGAAAATCCATAGTTCCCATGGGATATTTAAAAAACCCTAATTTTCAACAGTAATCTGTAGCTACAGCTAGTCTTTCCTGAAAGTAGGTGTACCTAAAGGTCATTGAAAAGGAAATTCAATTTTTTCTCGGGATTAGTAAAAAATTGAATTTAACGCGGGCGGAGCCGCGGGCTAGTGTGATATAAACATATGTGATGGGCTAAGCATTGAAGGTTCGTTACAAGGTCAATAAATTCGCGTACTTAGTATTTATTGCCATGTTTTGCTAACGCTTCTTCTTTACTGTAGTTCTTCGTGCAAGTTATTTTATCAGGTGGGTATCGAACGGTGTTCGGAGATATGAGTCAAACAAAGAGATCGCTGATACAGTTCCACGGCTGACACGGTTATTGGATGGAGCCAGGCTAATTTGGATGCGCTAAAATAAAACTGTATCATGTACCTCATCAATTCTTGCGGGATTCATGTATGCCAAAAAGAAAAGTCCTAGAATTGTTAATCCAAATAAACTGTTATTGACAGAGCCAGAGTGAAACATAATATTGCAACAGTAATATGCAAGTGGCATTCCTCATTTCTCAACGCAGCATGGCAAATCAAATTTTTTGATATATTTTTACTTATTTGGTTAAGAGAAAGTTAACGCTGATTTTTATGGGATTTTAACCATCTAATGCCATGCTGTGCACTACCACTGTTCTTTAAAGATAATAATGGTCGTTCGATCAAAACATGGTTCGAAATTTGAATTTTAACCTTGAAAGAACAATGCCGCAGACTTAAGTCTCGTAATTTGTTGACCGTAGAGTAATAGATATTCATCAGGTGCTAAAATCCAGAATTGGCATCTGAAAATTTACCTCGATTTGGTGAGCGCTCCATCGTCTGCAAACAAATCAAATTGCCACAAAAATACCTCATCCAAAAACCCCGGCATCACAGTCCCAAATCACCGTCCTTACATCCCATTAAGTGCGCGAGTTGGGAACAAATTTGAGCCGATGTGCAAAGTTGCCGATACACCTTGTTACTTGTTAGTTAATACAGGGATACCGTAGCTAGAGGAACAGACCTCCGCCGCTATCAGATTGATAAAGTACGATACAATCGTAAACTAGGAGGGCCAGGTAAATGAGGTTCGGGGTAAATTATGGAACGAATCTGGTTAAATTGTGCGTTATCTTGGTACGATGACAATCAAGTCGTGAGTTTGTTGTAGAATCGTCTTAGAATTGGATGCGTTTATGTTTACTGAATTCATGTTTGGACATGATTAATGAAAATACATTGCATAACTCCAAACGTAGTGTTTTTCTAATCTCGGAACAATCCATGGTTCCCCTTCGTTAAAAATCAAAAGTGCAAGTTAATCGATAACAATTTCTTATACAGGAGGGCTGCGAATGGGCACTATTACTTGAGGGACGGAATGCAACTGGAGAGCCAATCAGCGCATGCAAACCATACGCAAACCCGGCCCGCAACCCGCTAACTACCCCATGATACCTTAATTTCGACTTCTGCAGCGCTATAGCAATCAACGCTAGACTTTTGTGCTGCTACTAATATGCTAATTATAACATACCACACTATTTAGAGTCTGAAAAAAGCTACCTAGCCATCGTTTAATAGTGAATTAAAAACGTATTTTATTTAGTTAAGTATTAAGTCTCATTATCGTCATCCAAGATTCAAGCGTCCCATCCAAATAAGGATTAAGCCTGTAAATAATATTTTAAATTAATGCTAATGGCGTCGGTTCGCCTAAACGCAGGGTAGATGTTATAACTCACGGAAAGTTGACGCTCACCTGTTAATATATGAATATTTACCCGAACATTATCCGTTGTTTATTGTGATTGCGGATAAACGGTGATAGATACGCACGGTGGAGCGGGCCCTTGCTGGTGGAATATTTAGGGAGATGATGGAGTAGTGCGTAAGCTGTGGCCTGCGGTTGGAGTGTGCTTATTCCTTATTTTATTAGGCCAAGAACCTTATAATTTCTTGGCCGTTCTTGCAGTTACGTCAGTTACGTCAGTCAAACTTGCAGTCATGTTACCTTATCGATTTTGTTATTTCAGAAGACCGATTTGAAATGTAAAAAATGTATTGGTATTGAGAAAGAGATATACCATACACTTTTTAAATTTCGGATCCATGGTTTTTGGTAGAGAGGAACAGTTAAGTTACCTTACATGTCTACGGAACGTATTCTGTAACTGTTACATGTTATGTAAATTATTAATGTACGCGGAAATTTGTAATGTTGATTTTTATGTTATGATGAATTACTTTTTGTGGCTTCGTTTTGACCACCGAATAGCGCAGCGGTAGTGGTCTTATCATCTGCGCCGTAGGTCGTTGGTTCCCACAACTGGAGAATGCTTTTTGTGAAGAGCAAGTGTCTAAGTGTTTTTCTATGAATTGTATTTATGTGTATTTATCCGTTATTTCTGTTATTTCTGTAGTATACCTCACGTTTTCGTTTACGTTAGTGTCACTTGGCTATTTTACATACAGTAATGACATGATGTTTTAATTACATTTATTTATTCGCTTACGTGATACTCTAATTTCTAGCTCTGAGATGTTGAAGTTTCTAATATTCCTTTTGACCGACGTTTAATACTATCTGAATACCTAACAGTCCGATTCATTCAATGGTATGTGCAGGGCAATAGATAGTTAGTCAGTACTTACTACACACTCAACTTCTCCTTTTATTCAGGTTAAAAAGGTATAATATATGCAGGCGGCCGATGAGACCGTAAAGTTGGCGGAGACTGGAGACCACACAACACAGAAAATAGCATCAAACACAATGTATCAAGATTGTTGTAACTTGTAGTGTGTATCCCAAACAGGAGTAAGTACAAAGGATTTCAATAATACAACCGTGTGTCATAGTTAGAGCGGTCGTACTCAAACAATGCATACCGACCGCCGCGCAACTTAAGAGCCGTGAGTTATGGTTCAACTTGCGACTTCATATTGTTTACCGTGTCGTTTACCAATGCTAAGTGATTAAGAATACTGTTGTATGGACAGAGATGCGGTGGAGATGATTGTTAGTAAAGTTTTGATGAACTCCCTGACGCAGTGGCGCGCCCTCGCATTCGAGTAAGTTTCCTCGGATTCTTCCACCTCAGATTCTTTCTTTTCACACTCTACAAGTAAGTACTTGACTGCGACCTCACCTGATGGCAAGTGAAGATGCTATCGTACTAACTTGGGAGGATAATAACCGAAACCCTCAGTTTGTAAACAACATCGCGCCGAATCTCTTTGTTGGCGGGGTGGTAAGGGGTGGTAAATAACCACGATCGAAGCCAGGCCAGATCTGAGCCAATTAAGAAATCATAAACTTCCAACGTTGCCCGTAGCGAGAATCAAATCCGCGACCTTGAACTCAAATGTAGCGCTAAGGAGCTCGCCAAATTCAAAGCATTAGAATTTTAAAACATTCGAAAACAATACTTCTCCATCGATTCCGTGTCCCAGAATGGGGAAGTGCGCAAGATACAGTTCTCAAATTCCAAGTTAAACTGAAGCAAGTTACGTGAGCGGCCGATCGGCTTTGCGAAGAGGCAATTATCATTAATTATTATTAAACGCGACGCCTGACAAACGGAGCGCCGATAACTTGAGCAAATAATTCAACCGAGGGACACTGGGGTACTGCGACATGATTCAATATTGATAACCTCTGGGCTTCACTCCATTCCGGGGGTTTTTATCTTTATTTTTATCGAGGCTTCAGAAAAGGTTTTAAAAACGACTCTACCAGTAAACCTACCTAGTACCTTTATATACTTTTTGACGTGATAACGTTTAATAAATTGATGAACACCAGCAACACACATGAAAAATAGAAAAGTTCCGCGTAACGTTCCACCTGAGCCTGTGCGTGCAAGCGAGAGCGCGCAATAAGCGATAGAGAGGCACGATAAACAAACGACAGAGAGGCCAATTATGACGTTATCACGTAAATCTATCGTCCGTAAACCGACTTTACAGACAATCAATTTTGATTACATAATATTAAATTAAATTACTAATAATATTAAATTACTAATAATTACTGTACTTAGATCTTGCTCATGAGATTACCGCCATGTGGAGTGTAAACTCGAATTGTTCCGAAAGTCGTTTCAGTTAACAGTCTTATAGCGAAAAGCTTCGACCAACATCTAAAGAGGCTTTCGCTCGACTGTTGGATCAAGGGCCGTATACAGAACGCAGTAGTCCTGGAGACGGTACGCATTGTGAAGAGGTTCCTCACTCTGGAACCCTGACCACCGGTGGCTTGGGCCTCGCGACCAGTGATGGACTCAATTTTTTAATAATTTTAAACGTGTTTTTTAGTTTTATGGTTTTAGAAACATTGTAAAAAATATTATTGAATTGGAATAAACTAATTAGGGTTCTGAACCAAAACTATGAACCTACCCCTATCTATCTGTCAAACTCGATTATTTCAGTAACAAATAAAACTATGGATATAATGGAAATTGTTCATAATAGTGGCTCAACGCAGGTTGGATCCGCCGATCCAACCTGCGCAACCAATAAAGGTTGTGGGCACAGCCACCCAAAAATCGGCTAAGTGCGAGTCGGAGATCGCAGGATTCCGAATCACTGAAAATTCATGTTTTTTTCAATTAATTTATTGACCTCAATAGACTCTGTAGGTATGACGTCACAGATGTATTAGGATTTAGGGTTGTAGGCATATTGCCCACAACGGTGGCTACGCGCTGGCCCAACGTGAACTGAAGACGTAAATAGGAAGTTTCAAGTTGGTTATGGAACTTACTGTTTGATGATTTTGTAGAGTGGACAACTTATTTAAAAAAAATATATTCGGCAAAAATTATCACATTTAGTTCGAACATCCATGTATGTGATAAAACAAAACCTTTCATAAAATACAAGGTAAACATGAGGTAAACATATTCTAAACCTCATTTAACACCATGGTCATAGCCCTATCGGCTCAAACAACTGCCCCGTAATAATTTTTAGTGGGTACTTATTTAAACTACCGCCATTACGCGATAGTCTCTAATAAAGGACCATGTTTATGGAGAACATGTAAGGGCATGCCCTCACTGTTACAGCATAACGTCATAGGAATACCGTCAAAGGGTGGAAAACTGTAATATTTAGACTAAACTAGTCAGTTTAGTCTAAATATTACAGTTTTCCCAATTAACTTGTTGTTTTACCAATTAACTATTCTTATTTCAAACAACATTCCAAAGGTATAAGCCATAATCATCACAGAGGTTGTCACTCTATTATCTCAATTTCCTTACATTCCAATCTAATTTTCCTGGCACGCGGCTGACTTTTAGATATTTTTTGCGGAAATAAAATATCACTTGCTTATGTTGCAGAATTTGCTCGAGAGGTCCTCCATAAAGTTTTCAAAGATGTTTGAAGCCTGCCGACCCGCACCTATTCAGCGTAGTGGGCAATGGCTGAAGGTCTTTAAATCTGAGAGGAGCATCATGCCCAAATGTGGTCTGAAGAAAAGAGTTGGTACAATCAAGGACAATATGTTAAACTACATTTAAAAAAATCGTGGATTTAATATCAAAATCAAATATTTTGTTTAATTTAGGTTACATTTGAACACTTATTGAAACTCATTTACAAGTAGAATATATAATATGAAATTTAAAACCTACTTCTCAGTAAGTTTTAGAAGGTATACTAGTCTGTACGTGGATCCAAACTGCACAGTGTATACGTATCCGCTGATAAGGCGTTTTGTATCCGAAAATAAATAAAATAAGTTAAATATATCCGGTTCGGGACACGGATACTATTCATAGGAGTAGCTCAGGGGCACGGCAACGGTAAGGGATCTGCAGCTTTGAACAATAGTTTTGATTGGCCATTTACGTTTAGATACGGACGGGTCGGGGAAAAGGACAAAATTACGAGTTAGGTGGACATTTTTGGACTATAGAAATATAACTGGGTTTTCGCTGATCAAATTGTTTACATAGATCGTACTCATTATGGATTGGTTTAATATCATAATGATAGGCTTTGTAATTAAATATTTCAGGTCAATTTTGTGCCAGATAAAGTGCCTTAAAGTTTAATTTTTGGACTTAGTATTTTCTACGGTTTCACTTGATGGTTAGAGACGATAGGGTGGATTTCTTTTTACATTTTACAAGCGAGTACTTGACTGTGATCTAACTTGAAGGTAAGTGACTATGCAGGTTGCAGCTGAAGATTTTATTGTACTATCTTGGATAGGGTAAGTAAATCCTAACCGATTTTACATAGATTTGCATCGGAACGCTAAATCACTTGGTGCGTTCGGGGCGTTCGGGACCCAAAGTGTTGGAATGGCGACCCAGTACGGAAAAGCGTTGGCAGAGCTCTGACCAGATGGACTGACGACATTAAAAAAGTAGCAGGAAGGCGCTCGATAAAAGTAACGCAGGACTGTGTGGGATGGAATCATTGCCGAAGGCCTTTGTTGAGCAGTTGATGTCAATCGTACTGAAATGAGCTTACGAACGAAGGTAGCTACTAGGAAATACGAGGCAAATGGGTTGTTCATGATAATGATGACGATATCATGTACTAACGTCTCAACAAATGCGAAACTTCAGACTTCAGTAACACTTATCACGACCCAACTGAACAGAAACGTACAAAGAAACTGAAACCTTTTAACGCCGAGCGCGTATATCCTCCGGCCGCTCTTCGATCCGGCCCATATCATAAACATGGTGCCACGGTACACTATTAAAACTTGGACTCGTTCTGTAAGCCGAAATATTATTCCGGTACCTTCCCTCTATCTCCGTATTGGCCAGGGCTGCCAACTATGCGCGATTTGCATTTTTATTTTATTTTATTACCGCGTTCGGTTCGGTTTGTTCCGTTTTTAAAAAGTTTGCGCATTCTGTTTACGATTTTGTTATCCGCCGGTTATCTAGTGCTGTTCTCAGTTGGTCGAGATTTAGATACGTATTTGTTACACTAATATTGTCTAGTTCTGAGTTTTGCTCGGTTGCGAAAGAAATTCGAACGCTGTGCTGGAGTTTTATTTTAATTTTACTACATTGACAACGTCTCTGGCACTGTCTATGGTTTGAAAGTTCGCTTATATGGCCTAGTTTTGATTCTTATCTATTTTCTACATCTACATGTTATGAACAAATACAGATCTTGTGGAAAACGACCTTCGTGGTCGTTGTCATTTCAGCCGATGAACATCCAATGCCTCCTGAAAACGATCTTGTACCGCCTGAAGCCAGCGACTCCTCCTCATTTGAATGAGGTTCTTCTTTCTCGTAGGCTGATTTAAGTAAGATGGTTTTGATTACACTTGACAATGCATCTGGATATATGCCAATATATCTGGCGTGCTCTATTCTATGGCTAATCTACGTCCTATACGGAAGTAGTCAATCCTTTGTTGTCCATGAATCGCTTGGTTTTAGTTAAGGCAAGGGATTTTACAGAGGCACGCCTCCATTCTGCAGGTGCGCCTGTGGCAGCCCTGGGCGTTTGGTGGCCGCTCCGCTGGCCGCTGGTCGGCTGTCTCATAAACATGGCCGGTGTATCAGCGCGTAATCTGCTGGATTTGTCGATCACGGGCCCTCGCTGGCCAGATTTGTACGGGGCTTTGCCGCCGATGGCGCGCATACGTTTTGCTTTTCTTGCCCCGTATTTATTGGTCTGCCAGGTGGCTGGATTCTCTTTATTGTTGCCTATGGCTGAGGATTTGGTTTGTGACACCGTATCTTGAGATGGAGGGGTTGTTTATTATTCTAATAGCTTACTTGTTTGGATGGTTAAACTATACGACACATATTATTAGTGCATAGTCTACGTATTGGGAGTAATTACGTATTTTTTTAATAAAAGTAATTGCCTTTTTTAAGCGTATAGCAGTGTGAGTGAGTGAGTTTCGAAAAAAAAATATTCTTTGATAAATTAAATAAAGATAATGTTGAACCTATCACATGGTCTGTGTGGTCCCATTTCAATTTGGCCCAGTTCTGACACTGGCATTCATGAGAAAACCATATAGGTAAGCCATGTTTGCGACAAATGGACGAATAACTCAATATCACGGCTACCGATTTGAATGATTCTTTTCTTATTGGAAAGGTGCTGCAAGGGTAGTTCGATGAGAGCAGAAGTTGTTTCTTTCTTGTTAAAATTTGTACCAATTAGATGTCAAGTTTAAACGATCTGTACTACACCAACGAGGTCGTCAGTGAGAGCCTAATAATTAACTTTATAGGCCCTTACAGTGTAATTGATAGTCACTAATTCGGGCTACAAACAGCCGGGCTATATCTCAAGGTGACAACGGGCCATCAATAAGGCCCCTAAGCCCGACAATGGGCTCACACGTAAATTAAGACGCTCGATTTACGACTATCGCTGTGCAGATGTCTCTTGTACTATCCATCAGTGAAGGACTGCCGATGAACTGCATCAGGGAAATAGGCCGCTTCTGGTCAGTACCCTCTTTTAATGACCCACTTCTAGGCAGACCTTATCTCAGATTTGTAACGGTAGGTATAGTTATTTACTATTTTAGTTTTCATGTTTGCGGAAGATTAATTATAATGGTGATAATGATCTTGGTGGTGATAACTCTATAATGGTGTTGCTTTATTTTTCTTTCTAATATTTGTATTTGTTGGCTTCAAACTAAGTTTACGGGATCCCGGCGCATCTTACACTGTGAAGATGCTTCCAAAAACTCAGCTGATTTATTTTGTAAGCGCCGTTAACTTAATAATTTGTACTAAAATCCTAAAATTAAAAATTAAAATAAGTTTGTATCATAGCAGCAATTTTCTATAGCTTATTCGAGTCAGACTTGACTAGGGAAATCGCGAATATTGACGTTTTTCTTGGTTTGGTACTATAGGCTAGTTCAATTAGCAATTGCCGAATTTCTTACTAGAGTTTGAAACTTTAATTCACTCTCTAATAGAAAGTACCTATGACCTTGTCAACTTTAATACATCTTACCAAAATCATGACAAAAAGAAGTTTTGGCTATATTGATTACTTTAACTTGAAAACACTTAGCACAAACTAACAAGATAAGTATTAGGTAATCCTGCTTACGCAACTCAAGTGCTTTAAATCATCAATTACCGTAAACAGGATACAGCCAATCCAGGCTGAAGCGTATGCCCTTAAATCAATGGGTCTTTGTGCAGGTACACCCGAGTGCCATCGAGACCTGTTTGATTTAATATAATGGCACGTGCGTACATTAGACGATCAATTGCTCATCAATTGTTGGGTTAATTTGCAGTAAATACGCGCTAATCCGCCTGTCGCGCCTACACAGGCGGTTAGTACGCGTGTCGATAATTTGATGTTATGGGTTTAAATAACCACCCTGTTTTGAACTACGTCATCAGCTTCTGTTTCTAGACACCAGACTTGTCAATATAAACTTAGGAGTGACATATCCGATCGAAAAATCGATCACGTGACTACTCGGAGACAATTTTGTCAGCCTCATACATTTTTTTCAAATTTCGTTTCATAATATACTTAGTTATGGAACGAGCGATTGATAAATTTCTATGAATAGTCTGTGCCTGCTTCGGTAAGATGGTTTCTTTTTCATATTGCTAGGGTGTGGAAATTTGGATCAATTCTGTCATAAATTCATTAAAGTTATTCAAAGCTATTCTAAATCATAATATACTGAAACCCCGTAATTTTTTTTGATAAGTAATAACCTAGACAATCTTAAGTTACACACCGTAATGCTTTTGCTTGCTGTTTCGGTTGCATAAAATAATTAACATTCAAATTATCGTAGGTAACAATAGTCTCCCTGTCAAACACAATACACAATTACACACTGTCTGTTGGGCAGTTGTTATAGATAATTCTATAATTTTTTCTACATTTGTTAACACTTTTACGGGTCTCTGAATAGGTTTCCCTTTCCATCGATCTTCGCTCGATTTTTGGTCCGAATCGATCCATTCTTGGCCCAATTCATTATAATAATTCAATTAGTGAATTGATAGTGTGGCAAGTAGTAAGTACAAGCAGTAATTGTCGCTTCACACGGCGCGGCAGTATCTCAAGGCGGCGGCGGGCCATCAATACGCCGCTGCCTCGCCAGTAGCCGGCGCGTAAATTAAGACGCGCGATTTACGAGCACCGCACTCGCAAGATGTCGCCCTTGTTGTCTGTCACCGAGGATTGAGAGCCGCCTGGGCCACGGGCGGGGATGTTATTGGCCCATGAACCGATACTGATCTGTGAGAATTACACGAAGTCGGGCTTGCAAACTGTGGGTTCCTTACTATCAAGACCAATTTTAAATAGTAACACTTCTGCCCGCCAAATTCAGATACGAGCAAAATAATCACGTTTGTTGTATGCGAGCAGAATAAATATTTATTTTGTTCTGTTTTTTTTGTTATAGCGGCAACAAATGCGAAAATAACTGTTTAACTATGTTATGCTCAGTTCAAACCACTGCATGGACGGACTGGGTTGAAGCATATACAGCTATTATGACTTAGAAATACGCTAAGGAAAGTTTTATAAAATTCAGTCCCTAAGGGAGTTAAATAGAGGTCACAAAACATTTTTAGTATCAGCTGAAAAGTTTCAGTTCCATTCAGAATTCTGTAGAGTGCTTGAGCGGGAGATGTCTTCAATTACAGATACTAAACGTGAACTACCCTCAGCGAATAACAAAACAAACTTCCCGGCGCGGCTCAAACCGCCTTAAACTGGTTTACGCCTGCTGTGAACCGGTTCGAGCTGGCTTAGCGCGATTTACATAAAGTTCTAGACTTAGCTAGGTTACACCGAGTGCACTTTATTTGCCTATTTAATTTTCTAATTCGTATTAAATCTATTTCTTAGCTATTAACAATAGAATTGATTGTTTTAGATATTTGCACAAGCCAGAGAAAATGTACCTATTGTATTAACTAAATATAACTTGTACCGGCACATTTACATCGATTCCCGATTCGCCGATTTCCAAACCTCACTGGTATGGTAAATAAAGTTGCGCTCACAATGCACATTGCCCATGTGCAGTGGTCCAAAAAGAAGCTAATGCCAATCGGCTATCATGCTGCATTAAGCGTTAGAAGGATGTGCACATTTGGGATAATACTTGTAGAATTATAAAGATCGACCAAACTGATCTAACCGCACTTATTAAGGCCCGTGGCTGTGCATGCAATGAAAATAGATTTGTAAATCGGTTTTTTTGTTAAAAGTTTAGGAATAATACCTGCAATTTTCTTCTTCAATACAGTCACTAAATAACCAGTAACACTAACTAATAAATAAAGCAGAGTCCAATTTTGCGCATTGAGAAGAACGCCTATCAAACTGTATTAAGCGCAGTGGAATCTTTATGAGCATATTTATTTCCTTTTTTAACGAAGCAATGTCCATATAGAAATCCATCATCCTCATCATTGTCATCTCAGCCTGCTGACGTCCACTGTTGAATATAGGGCTTCCAAAGCGTGCACCACAATACCCTGTCATCATCCAGACGATTCCCGCCACTCGCTTTATATCGTCGGTCTAACGGGCTGGAGGTCACTCCACACTACTTACTTACACACACACTTACTTGTCACCCGGCTAAAATGATCATTACCCCTACGAAAAGCATGGACTGCCCACTGCTACTCCAGATTGTTGAGATATGTGGTTGACTAGATAGGATTACTTGATTAAATTTAATTAATTCTTCATGAAAATTGTGAAAAAATTGGTTGTCTGTAAAGTCGGTTTACTGACGATAGTTGAACGTGACAACGTCACGATTGTGCTTCTTTGTCGCTCGTTCCGCGCTCTCGCTTGCACTTCAAGCCTCACATGGAACGCCTCAGAGCGAGGTAACGCCGCATGAGTCATGTTTTTTCGTGCGTACAGCCGGCTCTATCGAATTATAAGACTTTGTCACGTCAAAAATATAGCATATTCATTCAATTAACTATGCTTTATCTTGCGGACTGCAATAACCGGCACAGATAACATAAACAGCTCTATAGTAGTGTTATTATCTCGCTACAGACTCGGTCATAAATCGCTTTTGTTTCGCTTTTGTTGTTCTGCAGTAATGCACAACTCAACAAAGAACAACAAAAGCGAAACACTCGAATGATTTATGACCGAGTCAGCAGCGAGATAATAACACTACTATAACTTCCAAACCTCAGCTGATAAAGTAAATAAAGCCGGGTGCACATGTGCAGTGATCCAAAAAGAAGCTAACGCCTATCACGCTGCATTAACCGCGGCGGATCTTTACGGGCACATTTGGGACATTTGCGATTCTATGGAGCCGCTGTGACATTCTGCTAAAAGGGTACCCGGTAATTGTCGGCCTCTTTTATTTTCGCCTCTCCTAGCTTCTCGCCTCGTTGCCGCTAAATGGCGCTCGTAGATCCTCACTGGATTGCTTATTCTAATATTTTTGCTTTGTAAAATGTCAAAGTTCTGAAATCAAATGCGATAAAGAAAATGTCATTATGAGACCTAATATTGTTCAACGTTTGTATTGCAGGTGTTTTCGTTTGTATTGCATTCGAGTTTTTCACTTTTGTTGTTCTGCAGTAATGCACAACTCAACAAAGAACAACAAAAGCGAAACACTCGAATGATTTATGACCGAGTCTGCAGCGAGATAATAACACTACTATAACTCCCAAACCTCAGCTGATAAAGTAAATAAAGCCGGGTGCACGTGTGCAGTGATCCAAAAAGAAGCTAACGCCTATCACGCTGCATTAACCGCGGCGGATCTTTACGGGCACATTTGGGACATTTGCGATTCTATGGAGCCGCGTTGACATTCTGCTAAAAGGGTACCCGGTAATTGTCGGCCTCTTTTATTTTCGCCTCTCCCAGCTTCTCGCCTCGTTGCCGCTAAATGGCGCTCGTGGATCCTCACTGGATTGCTTATTCTAATATTTTTGCTTTGTAAAATGTCAAAATTCTGAAATTAAATGCGATACAGAAAATGTCAATAAGAGACCTAATAATTTTCAACGTTTGTATTGCAGATTTTGTACTAGAGTAGTGTTATTATCTCGCTGCAGATTCGGTCATAAATCAATCGAGTGTTTCACTTTTGTTGTTCTGCAGTAATGCACAACTCAACAAAGAACAACAAAAGCGAAACACTCGAATGATTTATGATCGAGTCTGCAGCGAGATAATAACTATAAAAAATAATCTCTAAAATTTAAAATCTCGTATCACCGAAACGGCTTGACTGATTTTGATGCAATTTTTGTCCGAATCTATCGGTAGGTCTGAGAATATCTTGTAAACAATTTTTCACAATCCTAAATGGCAAAACAACAATGTCCCGTCAGCTGGTATATGTATACATTTTAAGTATTTATTTGTATCTTTATTTAGATTAAAGCGAAATCTAAACAGGTGGTGCTTGGTCGATAATTCAATATAGGAAAGGGCAGTACAACGTCCGTCAGGTCAAATAATATTGTGATTCACGATAAATACCAGATTCATCAACTGGCATTATCGCTTCAAAAATTCACAAACAAAAGCTCTACGAATCAGTGAAGTTTAATCAAAAGCAAACATACGGTCTAGTATGAACAACATGACAAATCGCAAGCGACAATGTCACATCATGCGATAGGAAACTGCAATCGCACGTGTCCCGTTCAACTCTAATTAGTTTGTCAGTAGTCGAGTACGCACAAAAAGTTGGAGCATCAGATGAGCCGATCGCTGGCAGGCTGGCAGCGCGTGCAACGCAAACACTACAGAACAAAGTTCGCGAACTGGATTGCACCGGATTACGCCGGTCTCCGGCTGCGCGCGGCGGCTCCGAGCAGTTAGAACCGGTTAGATGCAGTTAAACGTGGTTGTAGGGCTGCTCAAAGTTAAAAAAATCTTAGAAAATAATTAAACTAATGTAATTAAGTAAATTTATCTTACTTTCTAAGAAGCTTTTTATTTTATTAGTTTTCTCGGAAGGTCTTTCTTTTCTTATCCTGGTAAGTGACGATAAAACCGTAGATCTTATTGTATTAATTTGCAACACTGCATTGTATCGGGAAGCATACGATTAGAAAGGTAATCTCCCACCAGAAGAGACATTGAATTTCCTGGCGTAAGAAGAGTCCCTAGAGAAAGCAAAATGCTATCAATCCTAATAAAATTTTGGTCATATTGAATAATAATCTTCATCACAGATAATAATTAAAAAATCTTCTGTAACCCATGACTGTTATTTGATGCGTTTGGAACAAACATTAAATTCACTGTGAAAGCCCTATTCACTCAGGTGAGATCTCTGTTGGTTTACTATTGGCATTAACTGTTTAGTTGCGGGTATGAATATTAGTCGCTAGATGCATTAGCCACGTATTTCATACTTGCCGAATGCCGCTGCGTTCAGCTATACTTTAATCAAGTAAAATTCCATCAACTCTATGGCACATCCATTTGGATGTTTTTGTTTTTAGTTACACTGTACAAATCAGTACTGAGTACTAGACTGTGATCTTACCTGATGGCAAGTGATGATGCAGCCATGTTATCGCACTAAGTTCAAACTTGTCTGTCCTTTGATGAACTACTCGTACTTTCTATTAACACTCTAAGTAAGTACATTGTTATCTGGAATCCTTAATATCGGGTTAGATTTATAATACAGGAGGACATGGAATATTGGTGTATTGTAGGGACTGTTTTTAGCGCCCTTAGAAAATAAGTCAGTTTGACAAGAATGAGTGATACTGAGCTCAAATAATACGACAAAACGTCTCGTCTCCGCCGAGTAACCTGCTCTGCACCTTTCCTTTTTGGCGTCCGGTATTCGGATGAAAATTGTAATTTAAAGGTACATTTGCAGAGTTTTGCCGCGTCACCGCTTATCAGGAGTAATCCTTGACATGAGTGTCAGCCTGGAGCGGCAGTGACGCCGGATTACGACGTCCGCCTCACAAAAAATACAACACAAGCCATTTTTGGGCTTCTACCAATCACAGTCGTATTGTAGAGGGAAAGGAGAAAATGTTAACTTTTGAAACCTTTTTTGTGTAGTTCTTTTTGTTAGTGTGAAGTTCTTTTGCAAATGGTTTTAACCAATTTCGCTAAACCACTTTTTATAGAACATTAAGGGGCAAGGTATCGAACAGGCTTCCACCCACACATAGTCGACGTACCAAAGACGCGTACGAAGCTCGTTCTTGATACGCACTGCGAAGGTCTGGAATGCCCTCTCAGGCACTGTCTTTCCTGCCAGTAACAACCCGGGCGCCTTCAAATCAAGATTGAATCCAGTGAGTGATCTTCTAGGCATTCCACCTTAGACTGTATCATCACTTTTAGGCAAGCGCATTCCACCTTAGACTGTATCATCACTTTCCATTAGGTGTGATCACAGTCAAGCGCTAGCCTATATAGTTAAAAAAAATACCAGTTTCCTCTCAGAGTGCAGGATAGGATAGGCTTTAGCCCATCACGTTGGCTAAGTTGCTTAGGCTTCACATTAAAGGATACTATATAGAAAAGGATGTAAATTCCCTCACTGTGAGCATTTTTGGCCCCTTTTTGATTTCTGAGGCAAGTGATTAATTAGTTGCTACAAAGTACAAAGGTACAGATTAAGTAAGTACATAACTCAAAATATACGTGCTTTAGATTCGAACGCACATAGATCAGAAAGCAGATATCTGAATTGCCAAACGAATTATCTATATGACATAAGCTCCATACAAGGTTTGTCAATTTGTGGGTGAAAACGTTCACAAATCCACACACTAAAACCGCCAGTCACCTTTCCCAAACAAATTTGATTCGGAGAGTCGGCTTCGAATTAATCTAACTCTAACGCACTACTAACAACGGAGTAGGATGACCATTCTTCATTAGTACAAAGGAACTCCGCTTTTGTCTCGCGACCATTCATTTGTGATTGTTCACTACACGAGGGACCCGCACTTACTCTGGTCGGCTTCGCGTTACTTACTTAGCTTTTAAGATCGCTAAACTCGCGATGCTGCTACCCATAGGTCAAGTAATAGTTCGACTACTTCGAAATATTAATAAACACAAAAAGAGATTATTACTTTAAAAATGTAAAATACTTAAGTGTAAGAAAGAAGGTATTACACGTACCTGGGACTGTGTACTTAGGTACAGGCAACCAAGGATAATAATCGAGTGTGACAAATGGTTGGATGGACGAACGGATGAAGTCGGACTGAAAAAGTCCATTTTAACCAATTTTGTATGGAATTGAAGTTCGTTGCATGCAGTCGTTTAAGTATATCCTGTTTATTGCAGGATTCACAGATATTAGAACCAAGTTTATGTGTTTCGAACTAGCCACACTAACCTTTGAAACGTACCTACGTAGCATTTTAGTGTCATTTTAAAAAGTAATACTGTAAAATTGCAGTTAGTTTTAACAATCCGCATTTCAATGACAGCAGAAACGCAAATAAATCTACATAAACACTCGCGGACTGGAGCTCATGCAAATAGGCAGGCATCAGAGTAAGCCGTTGCGTCCCCGCCGTGATCCGTGTCAACAGTCCGCAACACAGGCTGACTCGGCGTCAGCGCGCAACAATCGAATGATTAATGGCCCCACTAGCGGCGAGGGATTCGATTTGTGTAAGTGGCCCGCGTTATTAATTAACACGTGCATGTGAACTATTTGACGTACTCCTCCCTCACCTAGCTTGTAGTGTCCCACCGTTGGGAGTTGGCCTCTTGATCCACAGGATACAGAAGATAGAGAACCTATGCTGTTTCGATTTGGGTAAGTAGATTACATCACGTAGACATTTGCCATAATTGCTGCAGGCATTAAAGTACTAGAACGGTTTTGAATTTTATTAAAAACTGATATAATTTACACCTAGGAGCACAGAAATCAACCAACTGGACGTACGACATCAAAAGTGTTGCAAGAAGCAAAAGAAGTTCTTTAAGATTGTAAATCAGTGGTAAACCATCATACCCATTTTTTGTCACAGTATATTAAAGAACTTTGAAGTATTCAAGTTTGCTCTTTAAAATTCAAATTCTTAGTATACTAAGCAAACATTTTTAGCATAATATAGGTACTAAGAATTTGAATTTTAAAGAGTATACAAGAGTAATTTGTCTAAATTTACAAAAAAAAATAGTAAGTACATTAGGTACAATACACGGCAAACTTCGTATTTGCCGTGTACCTACTGCACTTACTATTTTTATTTTTTCTTCGTTTAGTATTTATGTCCGATCAGTAATCTTTGTCACTGAGGTTTCACTCAGAAGCGGGTCCTCGTCAGTTTGACAAATGCCACCATTTTGAGGAACAAGCGAAGATCAGGCCCTCAATCGGCCGGCGTCGGCGCCCGCCCACTAATTAATTCGCTTAACGTTGCTTACCGGGCATCACCTGCCCGCCTGCGGATGTAGCACTGAAGCTAGATGAGACACTGAGTTGTCGGCACGTAACTTGGCAAGGTTATGCCTTAGTTGAGGAAAGTTTTCCCCTCGCAAACTTCAAGCAGTGACGTTAGAGAAAAACCCAAGAGTATCTTCTGCTCATGTAACTACTCTTGCCAATTTACGTACCGGCAACTGTTGTATTCTGAAATTCAGGTTGATGAAGTATCTTGGCTTACAGGTATCTTGTCTGTAAGTCAAGTGCAGATTTTGTAGTCTGTAATGAAAGAGGAGGAAACTTCTATGCACATACTCGTGCCTACTCTGTCAATGCCCAACCTTGAAACACATGGAGCGGATTACTGGGACGATACTGAACAGTCAAGGAGAGCATACTGAAGATGGTGATGTTGGCTAGTAAAGACGGTGCTGCGGAATAGCGGAAATTGGACTTGAAGGCATATCTATGGAATGGTGAAAGTGCTACTGGGAGTAGAAATACAGCCACATAAGTTTTTTCACAAGACGACAAAAGGTAATGTTAATAGCTATGAAAAGCACTGTCAGTCCATTGATTTAGAGCTCTGCTTCTCGTCAGTAGGTCAGGGGTTCAAATATCAACCTTTGTGCACATTACTGCGTTATAGAAATCTAAATATCACTTGCTAAACGATATGAATAACATCTTGGGGAAACCTGCATGCATGGTAAGTAGTAACAAAAACGTGGCAATACTTGAAGATTTTGATAAAACTAAGTAATTAAGTAATACCTACTTGGCTACTCTTACCTCTTCCAGTCCCGTTTACAGCGGGGGCTATCAATTTATGCTGACAATAAAGCGATGTGAACACAGCCGCGAATTAGACAAGACTGCGAGGTGGAAACCACATGTGTCACCTTGGGACAAAGGTAGGAGTGTTGGAGCCAAGACAGGTATAAAGTTGGTGCGCCCTCCCTTATACATATAATATGCTTTACATAAATCATTTTATGTACGAGTAGGCTTTGTAAACCACTTGTTTTAATGTAATCGTCATATTTACCTTTTTAACATGATGTTTATAATTCTAATTTCCATGGGGGTTAACTAGGGGTTTTGATTGCACCTCAAGCTCAGGCCTCCATACGGCACTGTCTCCAGTTTCGCGGCACAGAGGCGCACGGTGCAGTGTCGCGACGTACGACGCACCTGGGACTGCATTAGCGCTGACATGTTTACGAGCGAGTACTCCGGTGCTACACGCCGTAATGAGCATGATATTATAAAGTTAATCCTTCATCCATACAGCATTTTACATTATAATAACTGTGTTGACTGGTAAGGTGCTTGCATAGAATCGTGCTCACTGGTCTTCACGTGGTGCTGTCTCCGGTATCGCGGCACCGCGGCGCACGGTGCAGTGTCGCGACGTACGACGCACCTGGGACTGCATTAGCGCTGACATGTTTACGAGCGAGCCACTCCGATACTACACGGCGTAATGAGCATGATATTATAAAGTTAATCCTTCATCCATACCGCATTTTTTATAATAACTGTGTTCAGTGGTAAGGTGCTTGCATAGAACCGTGCTCACTGATCTCCACGTGGCGCTGTCTCCGGTATCGCGGCACCGCGGCGCACGGTGCAGTGTGGCGACGTACGACGCACCTGGTACTGCATTAGCGCTGACATGTTTACGAGCGAGAGTCACTTCAGTGCTACACGCCGTAATGAGCTTGATATTATAAAGTTAATCCTTCATCCATACCGCATTTTATATTATATTATAATAACTGTGTTGACTGGTAAGGTGCTTGCATAGAACCGTGCCCACTGGTCTCCACGTGGCGCTGTCTCCGGTATCGCGGCACCGCGGCGCACGGTGCAGTGTGGCGACGTACGACGCACCTGGTACTGCATTAGCGCTGACATGTTTACGAGCGAGAGTCACTTCAGTGCTACACGCCGTAATGAGCTTGATATTATAAAGTTAATCCTTCATCCATACCGCATTTTATATTATATTATAATAACTGTGTTGACTGGTAAGGTGCTTGCATAGAACCGTGCCCACTGGTCTCCACGTGGCGCTGTCTCCGGTATCGCGGCACCGCGGCGCACGGTGCAGTGTCGCGACGTACGACGCACCTGGGACTGCATTAGCGCTGACATGTTTACGAGCGAGCTACTCCGGTGCTACTAGACCAACACATTATAATGAGTGGAAAATATAAGTCATAATTAATTAAAAAATAATTAATCAAGAAGTCGGTGCTTTCTTACATTATTTCCTAACACTGTCACAACGAAATCCTTACCAGGTGAACGGACGATATCAATCGTTGTGTGAACATCGTTAACTTAGAGAATGCTTATGTCAAGTAAGGTTATGTGCTTACAAATTACGATTAAAATATGCAAACAAACTGGTCTCCCGCTTCTACCTAAATCATTGCAACCTGTGGCTTGATATTTTCGGGACATTTCCCATTAGACTTTGAAATAGTGAAAATATGGAAAGCAACAGCGTGATACGTTGGTGATACGTTTAAACATAAGTAATTAGATAAGATAACAAGTTTAAAGATAAGTAATTTAAGATAGGATAAGTAGTTTAAAGTTTCATATATTGTTAAGTTACATGTAAGTCGGTTCAAACGATATGAGTGAACATAAATACATTCTATACCACAATCAATTCGTATCCAATAATTAAATTAGCAAAATTAATTAGTCTCTACAAATGCTATTAATTTATTAGTATAACGATAAACGCACTCGCGCGAGTACATTGTAGTGTAGCGTGCACAGAGTAAGCCAGAACAGAGAGGTTGGCAGTAAATATTACACGTTTTAATTTATTATCAAACTTGTGCAAGATGCAGTCGGGAGCAAGTTTCGATACAGCGGGACCATAAATTGATAAGCGGACACGAGATATATTGGTATTAGATGTTAATAGTGTCGCTGTGAGTATAATACCCTACACTGTTACACTCTGTGTGAAAACTGGTAATACTAGGCAAAGTGTGCTGCTTTGTTTAGGTGATATAGTTCTATTTATATTCCTAATTTTTTTTAATTACTCTTGCGCTTGACGATAATGGACGACGATGGAAGTTAAAGGGCTATACGATTAATTAAATGATTTATAGTGACCTGCAAGGCTGCATGTTAAAAGCTTCACAGACAATTACTATTACTTTCGAATTTCAACGTCATGACTCTAAATTCGCACAGAAGTAGAAACACAATTGGAAGAAATGTTTTGATAAAAAGGTCTGCCCAGAAGTTGCTCCAAAATCTCTATTTTTTAAATGTTATCGGAAATTTTCTGAGAAAATTAGTTTTTCTGTGTAATTTTCCCTGCCAACGCTGCCTGTCGCACCCACCAACATATCTGAGGACAAAAATTAAAACCCTCTTGGCCTCAATAAGGTTGACATAAGTTGGAGCGCACTAGCATAGAAAAGCGTTTAGGGGTTCATAAGAGAAACGTGGAAGAAAAACGTTTCGTGCGAGTTTGTTTAATGTCCACATAAGGATACCACCGCTCTCGGCTCGTACCTTTCTATGGAAGTCAGGTGAAGGAAGTACAAGACTGTGGAGTTAAGGATTGCGTACTTGGTGATGTGGGTTTCTTGGTAAGTTGAGGAGGTTAGCAGTAAGCAGTGCTTAGCTTTATGTTGTATCATCCAGATTTTTGATTAGTCGATTTGGAAATTTTTTGAATTAGGAATAATCATTGCACTCGCGACACCATTACCGTAACCGACAAGCTTATTTATTTGTTCAAGTTACAAATAGCATTATCTACGTTCCCAAGTATAGAAATAGAACAAATTTCAAAAAAATTGGTTGTCTGTAAAGTCGGTTTACTGACGATAGTTGAACGTGACAACGTCTTCTTTGTCGCTCGTTACGCGCTCGCGAGGTAACGCCGGGTACGCCGCATGAGCGAGGTAACGCCGGTAACGCCGGATTAGTCATGTTTTTTCGTGCGTGCAACCGGCTCTATCGAATTATAAGACGTTGTCACGTCAAAAATGCATGCAAACTATTGTTATTTTGACACTCAGCTCAGCGTCACTGAACGTCAAATCGCATAAATTTTTTTTTAATTTTGTCCATTTGGCTTATGGGGCTGGAGTGCCATGTTATTTTTTCGTGTGGACTTTGTTTGTCCAGTAGTGGCAGTCCATAGTCTGGGTTCTGGTGACGTCACAGCTTGCATTCGTCTTGCGTGCGCGCATTAGCTGCACCTGCGGCTAATGGCGGTGATTTAGTAACCGCACTCCCTACCCCGCATTGAGCCCGGCCAGATTAGCTGCAGCTATTAGCCGCACCTCGGATCATCGTTTAGCGATCCGAAAGTGTATCTATCTCGGATGGTGTAATTTGTGCACTATGTAAGATAGTTTGTCCTACATAATCTGTTCTTGGTCTTCCTCTTCCATGATTTCACCTGCTTTACGCGCGTATCTTGTATTTTTTTTTCTTTCAAACAGCTGCATGGATTTTGACAGTGAAGATATCGTTAGTTCGTCCCAAAATCGCAAGTGTCTGTATAGATATTATGATTGATATTTTTGCAATCGGGTTTTTATAATTGTTACACTTGTTTTTTCCCTCTTCATGTCACACTACTTAGTTAATGTTTTCGGTTGCTGGATATATTTTTGTGGCATTGATTTTGGAAAAGGGACGGAAATGTGTAACAGGAAACCGGGAAAGCGCTATTTGATTTGGCCAATGAGCGTGCGCGGGGCCATTTCGCGTAAGGTTGGTACCACGCAGTACTGTTGAGTGTTGGCCAACATAGTGTGCAGAATGGTACACATCATTTGCGACTACTGTGAGGTTCTTTACTGTACGACAACCATAGATATAATATAATACTAAGGATGACGGGTCAGCGCTAAAAAGTGTCCGAACCGAAAGAGAGATAAAACGCGAAAAGGGAGACGATCGCACTATAGCTAGTTGCAAGTAAAATTAGGCTGTATAATAATGGTTTAAGATATAAATTACAATGTTTTAGTTTGTTTATAAAAATACACATACCCTCGGTTATATTATATAGGTTTTCTCGGGACACTTTTTTCGTGAATTTTGCACTACATCCGGGGGCCTTAGATAGTAAGTCAAATGACGACAACGCACATAATTTTATGTAACGTTTATAACCTACTCCTTCATGCTGTAATCTTGAACCTATATTGGATCTTGTTTTAGTTTGTTTAAAAATATACATACACTTGGTTATATATAGGTTTTCTCGGGACAATTTTTTCGTGAATTTTGTATTACACCCGGGATCCTTAGATAGTAAGTCAATGACGACAACGCATATTATTATGTAACGTTTATTACCTACTCCTTCATGCTGTAATCTTGAACCGATTGGATCTCGCACCCGTTTCTCATGGAGACCCCAGCACGAACTTGGGTATAGTGGTTGCTAGCTTCGAAGGCCCTGGTTTTATCGTTTACTCTTTTTAAACCAATGCCGTATCCGATGCCTTGCTCAACCCACATACAATCAGCCTCACACAGGTTTAAGAGTAAATCCCCAGGGCCAAGGTGTCTATGGAAGGTGGGCTTTTTCCTATAGGTAGACAAAAGCTAGTTTGTATCACTTTGTCTCTAATCACGTCTAGCGTCATAGTCATCGCATTAACTCCAGATTGTGCGTCAATTTACCACCGCTGATGAAATAAATGGAGTGTTTCAAAAATGGCGTACTACATTCCCTTAAGGGTAAGTTTGAATGGAGACTACTTTCAACAAAGGAAAAATCCTTTATACATACACAAAATTCACATTTTTTGCGTTTGTCAAAGTTGTAGAAATGTAAACTTTGGTTTCATACAATATTCGACCATTTAGGTTTTCTTATCCAATGGGGATGTATGAAGGTTGTCGTCAAGACTAATAAATAAATAATTATATTATTGAACACGGATAGATTGATGTATTCAATTTGTTTAGGATGTAGGCACCTATTCAACGAATCAGTATAAAGTGAGTAATATTATTTGACACAATAGCAGAGAATTCTGTAATGTTTGTTACATTCATGTAATTTTTTTACGGAACCAGCGATGTTCGATACTGATGCACAAATATTTTTGGAAAAATTCAACAAAAATCTAATTTTTAAAGAGCCGACTCCACACTCGCGTATCCGGTCACCGCTATCAAAAAATCGTAATTGATTTTTTCACGGGCGATGCGTCAAGCGCGAACGCAAATGGCTTACGTCGGCCATATTGAATTAGTGCGTGGACGACGGTGCTACTGTCGCGCGGACAGCGGCTGCTTGGAGAAGTCGCTGTTAAAGAATTTTGGTGCTGCTGAAACAACTTGCGGGTATCAAAATAAACACCTTTAACCCGATGCCCCTAACGAAATAGCTTGAAGACATCTTTCAGTTCATAAGTTTGTTCACCTATACTCACATAGAAAAAAGCTTTTTCATGGCCAAATTTTTATGTAAAATAGTGAAAACACTACCAGCTGAAATCTTCACTATCTCGGCTATCTCTCGTACTTTTACCTTCCGATCTTCCAATACGATTTTGAGGACTTGGTTAATATTTTGTTGAGTCACTGCTTCATTTGGACGACCTGAGCGTTCCCCATCATTGGTGTCCATGCGACCGCGTTTGAAGTCGACATACCACCGACAAATGGTTGCTTTATAGGGAGCTGATCCTGCATAACATTTTATAAGCTGTGCTTCAATGGTATTTTCCATTAAAAAACAATGTTTTATCAACACGCGAAACTCGTTTTTAGGGTTCCGTACCAAAATGGTAAAATGGAACCCTTATGGTGCGACTTTCTCCGTCTGTCTGTCCGTCTGTCTGTCCGTCACACTCGATTATTTCAGTAACTATCGGAGCTATCGATATGAAATTTGGAATAGTTGTGTATATTAGTGGCCCAATGACACTGGAATAAAAAAAATGGAAATTATTTTTGTTCTTATTTAAAAAGGGGGGAAAATCGGAGGGTTGAAATTTAAAAGTGAGATAACTGTACTGTGTGGGGTATCATATGAAAGGGTTTACTTTGTACATTCTAAAACCGATTTTTAATTATTTTTAGTTATGATAGTTTTTGATTTATCGGGGAAAATGTCTAAAAAAATACCGTTCCCCCCCCTTATCTCCGGAGTTTACCAATCGAAAAATCTCAAATAATTATGGTCAATAGGAATTTACGTATATTTTACAGGAAAACTATAGCCAATGCTCTAACTAGCATAGTTTTTTTGATATTAACAATAAACCTCTACAAACAATGTTAGTTTTGCGGTTCATTAACAAAGGTAATTATTACCGTTTTACATCTTTGGTCGTTACAGTTTTGGTCGTGTTACATCTACATTAGTACGAACGAATCTTAAAAGTACCTAGCTATAACTACCTATGCTTATTTTGCTTCAGTACTTCTTGAGTACGGAACCCTCGGTGCGCGAGTCCGACTCGCACTTGGCCGGTTTTTTTTTATTTTCCATTGTATCGAAATTACAACCGTAGCGTCACTTAAATGTTTCAAAATCAATAATTTTATTGTTCTATTTTTAAAAATTTGACACATTCTTGTATTGATTGCCAGTACTTTTTAAAAATCAAAAGAGTTTTTAATATATGCACCATTTCCAGGTTATTCTCGGGACTTATTGAACGATCTAGTACATATTGGGGCGTTGTGTGTAATGTCCTGATATATATAAAATAAAAATGTATATAAAAAAGTTGAGTAAGTTAGTACTGTAATCCATTCATGCTAGTATCTTATCAAATTGCCGACACAATATACCTAGGACTGCTGCAGCTGATATCATGATGTAATCCCAAGAACAATACCTGCAATAGACAAGCCAAAAAATCTTTTTATGAAAAGTGTTCCTAGACTGTAGATGAATGAGATCTATGAGTGAATGTAAGATCTATTTCAGATGGAAATTAAAATAAATCTAAGAATTATCTCTTCTCTTTCTTATGTGTTTTCAAAATATTGACAGCTATACAATAATTCTTTATTAGTTATTCTTACTAATTCGGCAACAAAATCATTCTATTCGACTCCATAGCCCCGCTGTGCCAGAGTTGTTCACTCATGAAATTAATTAAAAAACACTTCAGTCCGGTGATTTTGTCCAAATTGATTGAGAGCCGCCCCGCGGGCCGTGACGTCACTAATGGACGCGACACTGTTGCGTTTTTAAGGAAACTTTTCCAAAGTAACACTTTGTATAATTTACGTCTGTAAGTATTTTATTAATTTCCGTTTCTTATACGAGTATTTACCGCTGAAAAGTTGCGATATTGACACTTCACATTATAGGCAGTTTATCCATATGCAAATGCAATAACAATTAGTATGAACTAATCCATTCATTTACTCACTGACTGAACGTCACCCATAACAATTGGATCTTGAGAGCTGAAATTTCTTTTTTTGAACGGATTTTTTGAAATTATTTATTTCAGTTGCTTATTAATGAGAGTATTCAGATGATCTTTCCCAATTATATTAATTCTGATTAAAATTAAATATTTACCTAGTTGTTTTCCAAGTAGACCAAGTGTAGACCTATCAAATTGGAAGTTATTTTGTATCTGTCACAATCGTATTCCTTCAGCGGCCGGACTAGAAATCCCGTCCGGAGCATTTCAAATTAGCCGCGACGCTTCCCCATAAATACTGGATACTCACCATATCAAGGGATATATCATCTCGATAACCACTTAAAGAAACCCCGAAAACGGGGCCAACAGCCCGTAACACACTAAACCAATAAAACGGGGGTATAAATAAAAATAACTGCCCCGATATAAATAAGGCGACTCCAGTGTACAGTCTGTATTTCACTGGCTCAGTCGCGTCACCAGTGAGTTATGGCGTCACACAACATAAACTATACAACAAAAACTGTTGGAGGAACAACAGTTTTGTCCCATATTAAGAATGAGCGTAAACAGAACTCGGATTTGGAATAAGGTCGGATAGGGTTGTGGAGTCGAATGGTTGTATAACTTTTATTCAACTTTTTTTCTTCCCTGCGATGACCTCCGATCTCAATGATATATTTTTTAACAACATCTTAGTCCCAACAAGTGTCATTTCGTAGATTCTCTGTCACGTAAATTTGTTAGTTACGCATCTTAAAAGCGATGAAATGAATTATGATGATGATAGTAGAAGCGTGCTGGGCCCATAACCTATTAGAGAACCTATTGTGGATAGGTTGTTGAAATAAAGCAGAGAGATGTGGTAATGACTTGCTTTAATGCTTTAACTAAAAACTAATTACAATGGCGGTTACACTGAATAACTGTAGTTAGTTCATATCAATAAATATAATTTGGTTGAAGTCTAGTTAAAGCACTACTGCTTGTACAACCAAAACTGCAGCAGTTGAGGGAACCTGATTTCATGGACCCAAGATTCATCAGTTCAAAGGTTCAGGTAGGGCATCGCCTTACAGCGGGGCAGTGTCGCTAATTTGATGAGTACTTTGGTCCAGGAACAGCCGGGGGAGGTCTTACTACGAAGCGAAAAGGGTTTTTTTTTATAATTTTAATATTAATAGCAGTATTACGACAAAATCAATAGTCATTTCTTCTCCTCTCCTCGGTCGTCAGTCTTCATTACTGAAGGTCGTGTCCGCACTGTAGTTCCTTTGTCATGTTCTTAACTTTTTCTAAGCGTCTTCAGTTTTTCTAAAGGGGAGAGAAGGGCCCGTGAGCGACTTCACTTGGTCAGCCCAGCAGCTAGGTGATCGGCCGCGTAGTGGTATTTTATCATTTCTTAGGCGTTTTGAAAAAATACCGTCTCCATTGCCGGTATTGTTCGGCACGCGTCTCCCGATTGCGCGCCCAGTCCGCGGGGTAATTCGTTATTTTTATTGTTTTTTGTTATTATCATCCTGTCCCCCGGATTACTGTGTGTGATACACGGCCGGCGCTGGATGCGTTTAATTGCCAGACGCTTTGCCGAGCGATAAATAATAAGATTAAGGTATATAGTATTTCGGGTGTTTGCGAGAGACTTAGTTTTTCTCTAGTTTATGGTATGCATTTTCTTTTTTTTCGGGTTCAACTGGGAAAATGGAGCGACCTTGGACATAAACTTTATACACAAGGCAAAGCTAGATTTTTTTGTATTCTAAACGTACACGTGGATAGCTGTTGCGGTGATATTACCTACCTAAACTTCAACGGCGGAAGTTTGTGTTTTTGAAAATTTTATCAAATCGAGTTTCTGCTTCAGAGCTAATTTAGAACAAAGGCCCAAAATACATGGCGTTTAAAAACGATATAGAAAATAAAGTAATTTTCTATATCGTTTTTAAACTGCAGGTCACTATATTACGTCGATAAATTGCACGCAAAACCCCACAGATCACAGAGTAGACAATTAAAAATCTTTGGTACATCATCTTCGCTATTATGCTTTGGAATGCCTTCATCCCAGACACACTAATATTCGCCGTAACTTCCTAATGTAGCCCAAGCATTATTGGTGAAGGAAAAAAGCCAGCCTGTGATTTGAACTCCGATCCCCTTATTAGAGGCAGAGATCTGAACCAATGCTTGAATGAACAAAACTGCTTTTAAGCCTACTTCCCTTTATTTAGTGAGGCGACTGAAGATCTAGCTTTAAAATACACATACACACAAAACGATAATAATATTATATCTATTGTTTAGCAGCCTCGCGCTAAAAGCGGAGGTGGGTCCGTAATTAAATCAGTATTTCACTGTAACGACCAACAAATACTATCATAAATTCGTTTTAACTAAACACGTTGCTTTGATTGTTATGTTCAATTATGTGAACGAGTATTATTCTATTATGAGACTCGCGCGTTTAAACTGCTAACTGAGATCTATATGTGCCGAAATTGCCTTAATAGATATATATAATTACAATCTACATGCTTTAAATCCCTCACTCTGCATATTAATCTAATATATAAAATTCGCTCGCCAATCTTTGTAGCCAAACTCTTCCGAAACGGCTCGACCGATTGTTATGAAATTTTCAGCGTATGATCACTAGGTTTGAGAGCATCTATTTTTTTTTTTATGTCCCTAATGGCAAAACAACGTTTGCCTGGTCAGCTCGTTATCTAAATACAAATGTTTAAATGTTTACAATATGTATGTTTTAAACTTAAAAAATGTAGAAAGTACCTACCTACCTAGATTTTTAATTTGAAATCCATTTACAGCTATCAATTACAAAATAAATGTTAGTTATAATATGTGACTGGGAATTTATTTGTTCTAAAATACCAAGGCACTTTCAGTTTCTTACACAAACGCTTCGGGTTTTACAGTTTGCTTGGTATAAAAGTTTGTTCACTTTTAGAAATCTAATTTTTAACATTAAATAAAAGTAAAAAAAAGTTCCTCGTGTATCGTGGAATTTACTTATGTCTACTTTCCTATCAAAATTTAGGTAAAATTTAATTACCTCGTTATTTTTATTAGTCTAACATGAAAAATAATATAATTATTATTTAAGTTATAATGAGTGATTTACTTAATACTAATTACACCTTAATAATCGTTTAAGCCCTTTGTTTACCGAACACAAAATAACAACACTACTCTGCTTTGAAACGCAATGTTGGTAAACAACGTCATTATAAGACAGAGATGCATATCCGATTCACCGATTTAAAATACGCGACGAATTGCAGTGACCTTCAGTCACACACTTGCGTCCGAGCAAAGAACCGCGTTCCACGAAACAAGTATAAAGTATAGTTATCATGAGTGCTATATTCGACGCCGACACAATCCTATCTGAAAACGATCAGTGGAGGAAACTGGAGCGAGAATGGAAAACCATAGATTTAATCGACGTGGAAGACGAAACACCGGAGTTAAAACCAGTTTTCAGCACCCTAGACCTAAACGGGACCACCTTCGATTCATCGTTCCTTTTCAAGAAAGTGAGAAGGAAAGTTGGAAGGAAACTATCCAAACTTTCAACAGCATCGATCGAATATGAAGATTTTATAAGCAACATACGCGATGATTCAAGGAATGATTCTTCAAAACAGTTTTATTTCGTGAACGGACAAATAACTTCGGCTGCATCGATCGAGGAACTGTGTGATAAAATTGATGATATCTTTAAATCTATCGAGGAGCTGACTATAGCTACTAGTACAGTGAGAAATAAGAAGAAATCCGTGCCAGATCTAGTGCAGTGTAGTATTTCAGCTACGGACCTATCATTCGATGACACTGTTTCGCAGAACGAAGTAGCCACGAGTGAAATAGATAGACAGATAGAAGAAGCGTTTGAAGAGGCGTTCGAGCAATTTAATTCCACGATAGCCACTCTGGATGGAGAAAAATCTCGCGTGGAATCAGTGACTACATTGGTTAGGAAGTTTAGCTTGGTTATGAATAGCCCTATGATTAAATGTAATCCGAGAAGAAAAAGAGAATGTTGTGAGAAGTTTAAGGAACTGACCGAGTTTTGGAAAAGTCGCGCGTTTGAGAATTAACTATAAAGAAAAATGTGTCGAAATAGGATTTTAGTGTATAATTTCTGGGTGATAAAAATTACTTTAGGGTAGGCAACAGAGGCTGTGTTATGTAGTATTATTATTCTATATTTATTTTCAGAAAAAAGACTGTTTGATAAAATACGTAGTTCCAACAACAGATTAATGTTAAAATTCAATAAGTTTAAATTAACTTTAGTGTTCAACTTTAGTGACATCTTGAATTAGGTTCGTACAAGAGGTACTGTATGTTAATATTTTTAAAATGATAACCATTGCATTAATTTTAATTATTGTAATACCTAATAAATAATTTGTTGTGCATGATTGAAACTGTTCTTTTATATTATACAAGAATCAAGTCCCAAAAGTATTTTTACTTACACATTATAAACAATATGCATTGCGATAAAATGCGCAATTAGCGTTCTAAATCTTGTGATTAAAAATTAAAATCGGTTTACCTGTTTTTAATTATAATAATATATTGCCTAGCGCTCGAATGTGATCACACCTGATGGAAAGTGATGATACAGTCTAAGGTGAAGCGCGGTTGCCTAGGAAATGCCTATAATATTGAATCTTGTTTTGAAGGCGCCCAGGTTGTAGGTGGTAGGAAAGACAGTGCCTGGGAGGGTATTCCAGATCTTTGCAGTGCGTATCAGGAACGAGGAGTCAAACCGCTTCGTACGTGTCTTTGGTACGTCTACTATGTATGGGTGAAAGCTTTTATTTATCGGGAGGCACGGCAGTGCCCCCGCCAAGTCGAGCGCTTATTATTTCAGGGATACTTACTATACTACCTAGATTCCGTATTCAATTAGTTAATAATATGAAATTTTATCCTTTTCAATTAATGACAGTAGTGGTTACATCTACTAATCAAAATCCTATATTGATTCATTAACTTTCTGTGCTTCTTCTCCATATGGACTTCATGTATATGTATATTTTTATAGCTTAGTAAATAAACTATGTAGTCAGTAATATGGACTATGAAGTTATGATATAGAAAATCCAGGATTTGTTCCCACGGGAGTAAAATTTAATATCAATAACACTTAAAACCCCCGCGTCACGATGCTGTAAGTATGACAAACACACCTATTACCTAATTACCTCCACAGAGCACAACAAATAGAAATTCATGGTTCATTAGCAAAGCACGGCGCGGTGGTGCCGTTCGTCCGGCGCAAGTTGTGCGCTAAATCATGACGGTGCCTGCGGACCCTACGCTGGCAACACACGCGAGTATATTGCGAGCGGAAACGCGCGGGACCGCGGGAAGATCCATTTTAGTAATACAAGGAACCGCGGGTAGATGCGGAATGTAAGTGTGCTATAGGTGTTCAATGTGGAGTGGTTTGAAGTGATTCCACGTTCTCTTTGCGTAAATACTTTTCAGCCCAGACACATGTTCCATCCGTAGGGTTGGTAAGGGATAGAATGAGTTGTAAATACTAGTATTACCCCTTTTCAAAGGTACCCTTGTAAAGGTACCTTTGTAAAGGTAATTGAGGAAATTCATGGTTCATTAGCAAAGCACGGCGCGGTGGTGCCGCTGGTCCGGCGCAAGTTGTGCGCTAAATCATGACGGTGCCTGCGGACCCTACGCTGGGAACACACGGGAGTATATTGCGAACGGAAACGCGCGGGACCGCGAGTAGATCAACTGGAATGCAAGTGTGCTGTCGGTTGTTTATTGGGGAGTTGTCTGTTAGAGGTGATTCCACTTTCTCTGTGCGTTAGTACACTTCAGCGCAGAAACATGGTCTTTATCCCATTTCAAAGATACCGTAGTGATAGGTACTTGTGTGTGACACTATGCTGAAAGTACACGGGCTTATATTATTGGGCAATAGCATTATTGCAAAATATTTTATCCCTTTTCACAAGTATCAATGTACCAGGGAAAGAAGATCTTCAGATGTGCCTCAGAATACAGAGTTTATTCTGTATTCTGAGAGATGCGCTAAATTAAGAGTCTAATCCTGAGGTCAAAATAAATTTAAAGTTTTAAATGGTACATAATATATCTACTAATTTAATCAAAATACATGTCGAAAAATGCATGAAGACGCGCGAACAGTAGTTTTTTATTCAATTTTCTCTTAAGGGGAAGGAAATTGGACTTGGCTGAATGCATGAAGCTAGAAGGGCGTTCCACATATTAGTGGTTAGTATCAGAAACGCAAAATAAAAACGTTTCGTTTGACTTAGCTGGATATCAACCACATAAGGATGCCACCGCTCTCGGCATCTTACTATTCTATTGTAGGATGGTTACGGAGTTCCAGAGCACACTGATGTTCCCGTCCATATAACTCCCCTGTGTGTTTTCAATATTTCGCGCACTGACCGTAAGCAGAAACTTATCCGTGTTGTTCATGCGAGTTGGACAGTTTGTCAATTTATGAGGCCGGCACTACAGTACCGCGCGACTGAAGGCAGATTCCGTTAATTGAGTTGCCGGCTTAAGAGCCAGCCGACGGAGAGCCAGCCAGTGGAGATACGGACTACGGTAAGCTACTGGGTAAGCTATTCTTGATTATTATAGGCTATTTTATGAGTTTTGATACGAAGATAGCTTTCTTCCCCTCTCGAGATATCGTAAAATCATGTAACTTACTTTCAAACTATGTAAGAAAAGTTTTATGAAGTGACATTTTTTTGAAAGAGTGCCGAGTTTCTCGCCAGTTCTTCTCGGTGCGAACCTGCTTTCCAAAATTGGCAGTAGAAACAAGAACTTTTCCTAGGAGCCTGGTCAGTTATGTGAAAAAAATAAATCTTCTTCTTCCAGATAAATTCACTTAGATAGTTATGTAGGTGGGTAATTATAGTAATTAAAGAAAAATCTAGCATTTTTATACACTCGACATGGCCAGGCCTATCAACTTTTGAATGAATGTCTTGCTCTTTTCGTTTTTATTAGCACTAAAAAAAGCTACATGAGTAGGTAGTAGGTACTGCCTCTAAAAAATTACAAACGAAAATCAACTTTATTAATAATTACAATACGGTATTTAAGACCAATACATTCTGATGTTTGTAAAACACCTCTGAAAATGTATCCGTATTCGGTATTTACAGGCTCTCAACAACCCGCAACGCTGATAACATCGTCCAAAATTATCTCCCGCACTAAGCCATAAAACTAGAGCGCCATCATCAAAAAGTGTCGCTGCGAGAATCGTAAATCAACATACATTGCGCGCCGGCGCTGATTATATTCACAGCGGGCCGATAATAGCGCCGCGACGTAATGAGCGCTATTTGATTTAATGACGACGAATATACCCGCACCAATCAATACTCTGATGACCAATTTTTGCACTGATTTAACGCCCATTGGTGCATCATAATCGCATTAATGCCGCGCTATCTATTGACTTATTTTAATGATAATATGTATTATTATTGGTACACTAATGTACCTACTTGGCGAACATTATTCACTACACTTTAAGATCTCACAATCATATATGATTTTTTAACCGACTTCAAAAAATGTATTCGACCCGTATGTTTGTATGTATGTTTGTCCGCGATTATTTCGCGTTTGGCTGAACCGATTTTTTACACTTTATCAGTTAGTAGTTTGCGCCCACTGGAATGCGATCTCACCTGATGGTAAGTGATGATGCATCTAAAGATGTTATCGCATACACAATATAGCACCGAAACGCTAAATCACTTTGCTTTGCGTCTTTCTAGGGTGATAACTAACCATGGCCGAAGTCTCTCACCAAGCCACACCTGAGCTAATTTAAGAAACATATAATTCGTGGCGGGAATCGAATCTGTGACCTCCTTCGAATCTGAGCGCGAACCATTGCGACAGCCGAAAGATTTAACCAATAAAAGTTGTAGCTGTAAAAATCGTAAATTAACACACATACAGGATAATATGAGTGTGACTGTGAACGCTATTTAATTTAATGACGAGCTGTAATAAGCTGTAATTACTGTAATACCTATTTATTGAAACACTATGATTGCAATTCTCAAAGACATAGGCATTTAGCTAATCCTCAAGATCAACTGAATGCCCGGACTTCTTCCCCGTATTGGATTAATAAAAATAGGAAATACAGGAGGATAATATGCTGGAACAATATTCTAATCGACTACTCCGCGACTTTATTAGCGCTTTGATTTAATGACGAGCTGTAATATTCATTATCCCTTCGCGTGACACTACGCCATTTTTGTCCATTTGATGCAAATGGCGCGTGTCCCGCTGCGGGAGAGAAAGTAAGGGGCCAGGTGTGGTGGCCGCCATTTTGAAAATCTTACCTGATGTGGCAAATGCCTAGGAAACTAGTCTTCTAGTCAGTCTAGATGTTTAGAAAAACTTAAATTTTACAATTTTGTCTGTACTATCCGTAATAAAATGTACTATTTTAGATTCTTTATTAAGCACGCTATCATATTGCAAACGGTAAACATGCATAAAGTGTGAAAATAAAACAATGTCGTAAAGTAAAGACAGGGTCATGGTTTTTTTTCCAGTTTTCGATAAATAATCTACAATAATTCATTTATACATTTTCTCGTCAAAATTTGTGTTTTATTTACAATACTATACCCTAATTTAAAACATACAGTCATAAAAACAACATAAGAAACACAATAACGTTATTTAAATATAATAAACAGAAGTTCGTTGTCATCAAAGACTACAACACACCCGCCCATGAAACAATGAACAGTCAGTTTACTACACGTCTTGTTGACATTTCTGTTGCTCTGTAGTCTATCTTTGTTCTATATGTATGCTTCAGTATAAGTTAGACCAGTGCAGAATTTTATTAGGCGATTTGTGGCTCGTTTGAAAAAAGGTATGAGCTAAGCTCCCGGAGCGGGCCGACCGCCACATGTGCCAAATAATCATCTCTCCCGCTCCGGGAGAGATGCCACATGCACTTTAATTTCAAAAATGACAACTGCCATTGTATGGTTATTTTTTTGATTCCCGTAGATTAGATGACTGTGATTCTACTAATCGGAAACAAAGCCACTAGTCCTGGGGTTCAATTTGCGTATTGAGATAATATAAATACTAGGCATAAGTGGTACAGGGCTGAAATTGATGAAATAAGTAATGCTAGATCGGTATTCTAATCAACGACACCGCGACGATATGAACGCTTTGATTTAATGACGAGCTGTAATATTCATTATATACTATTACTGTGTTTCTACTAATCGGATAGTTCAATAATATAAATTCTAGGCATAAGTGTCTGAGCATTCCTCAAACAATACCCATGAAATGATGTCCTAATCTGCGCTATAAAAGCGGTCAATATTCAAAAACTGTCACTCCGAGGGGCGTAACTCAAATCGGAACAACGCGACGCAACTGATTATATTCGCAGCGGAGTGATAATGGCTCCGCAATGTAATGAGCGCTTTGATTTAATGACGAGCTGTAATACCTATCATTGCTGTGCTATGACTGTGTTGCTTCCTGTACAGCCTTGTTTGACAACCTTCTTGGGGCCGTACCACCTTAAGGCTTTAAGAGCTGGCAAACTGGCTCTTTTTTACGATGTTTAAGGCATTTTGTTGAAAGAACTGATCATCGAATCCTTACAGAAAAAATATATAACGGAAAATTAGGGTTTTATGAACAATCGATATTGACAAGAAAATGAATTTTCTCAAACCCTGTTTCAGAAAAAAAATCCCAAAAAGCATCTAATTTTGTCATACTTTGAAAATTGTCACAACGGCACAAGCTATTTAATTAATTCTTGCACAAAAAAAGTAATAAAAAATTACAACAACTTTGATTGACAGTTTTATTTTTAAGCCTTCTAACAATCGTGTAAAGTAATAATTTCCCCGAAGTAAATCAGTGTGAACGCGGCTGCTTCGTCCCCCTGTAAACTGTCATTCGGCCTTCTTAAAGCCTCAAAGCAGTAATGTTGCAGCAGGTATTGTTTCGACATTTTCATAGTATATTTGTATGAATATATTAAAACAGTAAGACAGCATTACTGCTTTAAGAGATGGTGGTACGGCCCCTGAGCGTCCGATTAGATTGAAGCAGTAAGTCCTGGGTTCTATGTTGTGTAGCAACCGTTTTAAGGGTTATGTACCACCCCTTCTAAGTTAACATGACAGCATCTTCGGTTGCACTTTTACTTACAGTTACGTGAGATTATAGTCAAGTACTACCTTTTAGTGATGAAAAACAAATGGGCATTGTACAAGAGCAGATTTCTTTATCTGCTTTTAAGATGAGATGTTTGTATTGTAAATCATGAAGAAAAAACTAGATTATAAGCCGTTGAAAAATAATAATTTACGATACAAAGTTCAGACTCCAGAAACAAGTAACTGTAGGTAAGCCAGAAAATTTGGTCAACAGTTGACAATGCAGTTTAGTAAGGTGCAGCCTAAATTGTGGTTTTAGTGGCCGGCACTACACTCGCAGCTTAACTATGCACGTAGTATCTGCTCCTGGTAAACTACAAACGAAAGCTAGCCTAGGTATACTTTTCAGTAACTCATAAATTACGCGCAGGTACTTTTATCAAGCTTTAGAAGGAAATTAATACCAAAAACATAACTTTCAGCAGTCACATACACTTGCTTGAATACCATTGGAAGGAATTCTTTGAATTGAAATCTTACTTGGCGTACTACATTGGCACTTACATACTTAAGTAAGTAGGTGAAAAAATAGCCTAAGTTAGAATATATACTAATTACTAAGATTATGGCTGATATGAATATATTTTTTTTAACTCTATATAAGTTAGTACTTGACTGCGATCTCACCTGATGGCTAGTGATGATACAGCCTAAGATGTTATCGTACTAACTTGGAAGGGTAAGTAAATTTACTTCTACGGCTTCTACAAACATCGCACCGGAACGCCAAATTGCTTGGCGGTGCGTCTTTGCTGGTAGGGTGGTAACTAGCCACGACCAAACCTCGCACCAGACAAATCTACATCTCTAATCGAAAAAAAAACCCTGAAAAAAAACTTAACAAATACTAGTATAAGTTTTACTCCGCGCCCAATTGACGATAATTTGTTCAACACTGCGCCCAATTTTCTGCCCACAAGTGGTATAATTTATCTGTCGCATTGTTGCGAGTAAATCGCTCTAAACAACACCAAATCGCGCGACCGAGAGGTTTACGTTGCATCGTTTAGGCATTTGTCCCACTACCGGCGATTAAGTGGAACCTGATGAGAGAGAGATATGGCTTGTACGTAAAACGTACAAGTGATATCTCTCTCTCCTCTCTCTCTTCTCTCTGTGTCGTATTCCTTATTACTATAGTAGTGTTATTATCTCGCTGCAGACTCGGTCATAAATCATTCGAGTATTTCGCTTTTGTTGTTCTTTGTTGAGTTGTGCATTACTGCAGAACAACAGAAACACTCGAATGATTTATGACCGAGTCTGCAGCGAGATAATAACACTACTATAAAGGTATATTTAACTCCTTCTCTCACGACTTTTCAAGATGATGTTGCACCTGTTACTTTTGTGTTAAGTGTTGAACAAACCTTCCACATTCAAAATTATCTCCAAATAAATCTTTTGATTCCGTATAAGTTAACCCGCGAGATTCTGCAAGCAACAACGAACTAACAAAGTAAGTAGATATATAGAACTCATCCAGTGAGGTTTCTTTGACAGTCAGAGACCTGAGAATCCCTCGGAATCGGGAATATATTATTTAAAACTGGATACATCTGCTGCCTATTGAACCCACTGAATTTGCACTGCACTCTTCAGTGTCAATCTGTATGTATTACACACGATTGTCATCATTAAAGAATCTAGAAGACGCTAGAAACTAGTTCCATATTTGCGATACACAATCATGCCAACTATTCATGTATCTCGCTTCGTGTTCCTTGTTGCTCGCTTACTCCTGCTACAGTTTTTGGTTCAGCCTTTTACTCGCTAATCGCCGGCGGTGGGATCCGTACCTAAACGAAGCCAAATCACGCCACTATCATGTGAGAGGTTTACGTGCACATTTACATTAATTTTGGAAATAAACGCGCCCATTGTCCGTCATTGGAGCGCTCGCGATGTGTTTTATGGAATCGCGCCGTTTTGAATATGACGGCCTGTCATATTGTCATAACTAATGCTTGTGACGTAATGGGTAGGAATGAGTCGGGATTAAATTAACAATAAAATATGTGGAGTTATTTATTTCTTTTTTTTTTCAGATGGAGCAGTGATACCCTTTTGGTTTGGTTTTACTTCTAGCTTGCTTCTCGTCGAGGGGTGAGGAATTCGAGTACTTTCGACTCTACGGAATGATGTGCATGTTTGGAAACTAATTACATTACATGCATCGTGAAGAGAAACATTGTGAGGAATCTGAGTGTCTAAAATTTACCATAATTTCCTCAAAAATCTGCGAAATCGCACCGAAACGCTTGGCAGCGGCGTTTTTGCTGGCAGGATAGTCCTAGTCAAAAGCCGCGGTAGACGCCTGACACCTTCCACCAGACCAGGCTTGAGTCAAGGTCGAAATTTTAAAATTCTAAAGTGGCCCTTAGCGAGAATTGAACCCGCGACCTCCCATTAGTCGTGGAGGTGTCGTCTATGTGCAGAGGACGTCCGAGGAAAGTGGGATTTAGTGTGTAAACCTATCACACTACTCCAGCGATGAAATGAAATTTGAAAAGAAATGAAATTTATTTATTAATTAGAACATTAACAATTGAACACAGAATAACATGAACGATGACAACTGTAAAAGTATAAACTGCGTAACAGTTATCACGCCCACCTCCGAAACATATAATATAACAACTGTTCACTATTACAAAGGTATAACTTAACTTTATTGTAAGGTAAGTACGATGGTTGGAGAGTTTAATTCACCATGTACTAATTAAATAAAATATTAATTAATCCATCCATATGAATCAGAGTGCGCTACGCGGCGCGTCCTTTTGAACAGTGCCCCTAAATCACATTTAGTGCAGTCATTATCGCGATACTGACTGGGATGATGATAAAATATCATCGGCGCCGAAATTCTAATTTAACCTTCCATTTTATAATGGCCGTTTATTATAACCGCCGTACACGATGTGATCTAGAACTCTCTGTGGAAATATCTCGGTTTGAAATATTATGTGTGCGCGAAAATTTGCATCGCATTTTGCGTGATTGTAAATTGTTAGCGTAATCACTAGTATAATCCATTCAGGAGGCTATGTGTGAAAAATGACGTATCCAACATAATTAATGATTAAACGAACTTACCTGTACGTGAAGTTCAATCATAATTACTCGAAAGTCGACTCCAGCACGTTATATTACAGTAGTATCACCGTTAGCCGCTCGCCATTTCGTCACTTTTTCGGAGGTAGGCAAAAGAAAAAACCTCGACTCTGCATAAACGACGGCCGGAATACCTCATTTAGTTTAGAGAGAGCAGAGCTGTTGAGAATCACAGATTCTTTGAAGAACAAATCAAATTCTCACTTCAAAGAATCTGTGCGTAAAATAAATTGATTATTTTTCAACTTATGTTTCACGCCCAGGGCAATGGCATGTCCATCTTGGGAGGGAGGGCCGCTAACGTGCTGGAGTCGACTTTCGAGTAATTATGATTGAACTTCACGTACAGGTAAGTTCGTTTAATCATTAATTACTCTTTGTCGACTCCAGCACGTTATATTACAGTAGATGTTGAGAGAAAGATAGTATCGTGAAACATAAATTTCTGGCATATCAAACAAAGTAATTGATTAATATTTCTATCAGAAAAAGAACATTTCATAATAACCACAAACCAGAGTATTTTCATAATAACAGCTACTTTCATAATAAACAGAAATATAGCAAAATCACGTAAGTAATACCTGAAACAATGGTCTTAGAATTGGTTGTAAACAACTCTACATTAAGTACCTATATTACGAATGATCTATTATAACCACTTGTAAAATATAATATGAAGGTAAAATAACAAATTGAATTAAATTCTGTGTTGATATATTTTAAACAAATCCTCTAATTAACCTTCATGTGATACTATACTAGTATACTATTTTTCCAAAAGCCAAAAAAAAATTAATGTCAATCGTGCAGTATTACTAATACTGCCTGTACTGTAATAAACTAACTGCAGACTTTCGAAATCGACGCGTACCTAGTAATGTGCAGTGAATATGGGTTTTATTATTACTCAAGTTTACCAAAGGTTTATTAATGGTACCTTTGACCCAACTACTCAATGTTTAAGAAGAGTTTTTACCATGAAGTTTTTTGAATGAAATGAATAACGTAGATAGATTCGAAGGTCCTTAGTTCTTTTACCATAGATATATTAAAGTTAAATATAAACTTTGTGATATTTGCACCTAGCAGCCGTGATGTCTTTATACAGTTTGGAATTTTTATTACTACTTCAGTATTTGTGAAATTAATATTATTTATATATATCGCAGACAGCGTTTTAACTCTGTGAGCTGCAACAAGTAGGTGCCCATTTTTAGTTGATATAGGTTGAGGTACTTTCATAAAGGTACGATACATCTGATGAGCAGTCCGAAACTTGGTCAACATTAATTAGTGTTAAATTAGACATTTTTGCAATTCAGGCCTTCAACAAAAACATTTTTGGCCTTAAACAAAAAGCAATTTAAACCTTTAAGTATTTTATAGAAGTTGAAACATTAGCTATATCTTGACCTAACAAAAATAAAACAAAATATCTAGAAGTAATTGTTGTTCCGTGTCTAGCCATGTGGAACAAAAGAATAGAACACCTAATATGTTCTTAATCACATCATTAAAAATATGTAAATCCCACCATTAAAAATATGTTTTACAGTAAGTAATTCAATCCAATATTTATGGCTTTCAGCAGCCATAAGTAAATCGTTTTATACCACAAGGGTCCTACTGTTTAAGAGTAGGTATTGTCTACAGGTGTCATCATCCAGGATGGATGACTAAATAAGACTCCTCTTCGGAGTAGTGAAATCCGGATAAGATACCTATTCCACACAATCACGGTGGTTTAACAGAACACTGCGCGTTCGTTACATTAATAATTATTATTATCAAAAAATCTTGTGATTTTAAAATTAATGCTTAAGTATTGGTGTTATAAGTAGATATCTTATAGAGGGGGTATCACAGCTATGCAGGCCATTGAGGCACTACCATAACATAATCCCTGATCTTTACCGTTAGTTAGATTTGTATTCAAAATTTATTTGTTATATGTGTTTAAGCTGATTATTTATTTATAGATAAATAAGATAAAATAAGAAAAGATAAAATCTCTCCACGATATAGTATATATGCGTTAACTGTAAAGATATCGGAATCCTAACACCATGACACATATTATTACGTTTATACATTTGTGGTTTTTCCTACTTGCAAACAAATCTGTCGAGGGATTAGGTACCAATTATTATCATCGTGATTGTTTTATTTGTATAAGCTCAAAGCGATAGTTAGATATTAAGATGCGGTTTTTGTGATTCTGCATCCGCGATTTTATTGTCAGAACTGCATAAGTAATCAGCATGTGCAATTATACTAATCACTAATAAGTAAGAGTAATTATATTTTACTGATTATATGTATAAAAGTGCCCGTAGGCCAGGCCTATATGAAATAAGTCTTTTGAATCTTTGACCCATAGACCGTTATATTATACAATCTTCACCATTATTATGATTCCTGTGCCTGTGTATTTGTCAAATTTGAAAATTAGATGTCCCCATTCTATTGATATTTTCATATTACAATCGCGCTGTCAATACGAGGCGCAATTTTTTTTTCCGTTCTGAGTCTAAAGTCTGTCCAAAGTCCTGGTCTGAGGTCCTGGTGACTGTGTGCGTGTAGCTGTCATTCCTGTTCTCTCTATGGTCCACAAGCATGATCCCCAGTTATTGAGCCACGAGTAAATGTTTTCATGGCATAAGTACTACCTTTTGTTTTTCATCCATATTATTACTTGACCAGCATTCGTGTAGATTTAAACATTTACAGCGCTCGGAATATTTTGTGTAACACCAGCAGTAGGTATCTACGGTTGACATTCTTAATTTCTTTATAAATGGTCACATTGTTATTATTATATTGTTTTTATATATTATGTTATGGCTTTATTGAATAATTATTAACAGAATTAATTTGTAGTTAACACACTTTTATTTGTAATAAATAGAAAATAAATCCTTAGTATTTAAGTGTCGGATCTTGTATCGGCCACGTTTCGTAAACAATTATTTTAAACCTCATTAAAAATGAATATTTGATAAAAGATGAAAAAGTATACATGGGTCGCAATACTTTTGCAACAGGCTTAATTTTAGTAAATACTGGAGCTGAATTGAATCCAAATGGTAACACATTAAATTCACAGAGATTGCTATTTCCCTGAAAGCATTAATTTTTTTTTTTTAATTGTTATCTAAATATTTATTTACTTAAAAAAGAAATTATTATATCTTTATCCAAGGTGTACACATGACGTAACTATTTTTTGATATTTATTTAATACTTGTTCTTAAGGTCTTCTACTTTAGAAAAACTATGTATTTATGAGTTTATTTATCCAATTCCTTCATATTGGAAGTAAAATGGTTGAAATAATGCTCCTATGTAAAAAGATTATCTACAGATTACTTTAAAACAATAGGTATTTAATATTCTGTCTAGTAGTATATTTTACTTTTTTATATTATATATAGTCACGAAGTATGGCAATGGTTATGACATGACATAACCTGATATCCACTATGAAATTGTAGAATTATTGATACTAAATCATAAACATGAAATAATTATTAATAATGATTGGCATTAAATTAATAGTCAGCCATTGTAGAAATAAATTAAGCGGCCTCCCGGCTTTACCGTTCCTTGTGTGTCGTGGAAGCTGCTGCCACGATGTCTTCTTCGAGGAAGGGGCAAGCTGCGTCAATGCGTCACGTGACTCGTCGTCCGCCTTGCCGCGCAAGCGGCCGAGCAAAAACGGCTGCCTGCTGGTGGCTGTGCACTACAAATCTTGCTGTAGATCTTAATTATCTGCGCTTGACTTTAAATTTCAGTCAAATTGTCATAAAAAAAAAAATAGTCTCCTCAGGAAGAGTCGATATGTAGAATATAATATTATGTTTAAGATTCAAACCGAATCACTTTAAGCAGAATCCGCTTAAGCAGGTATCGATTTTTCATCTTTACAGGATAAGAGTAAAGTACCTAATAGCTACGCATGGTGATGACAGCGCACGAAGAATTAATACTTGCTTATTTCCTATCCTATCGGATCATTTTTTAACATGCTCAGAATGGGTCTAATATTCTGTAGGTAAATCCGTCACAGCAGCAATCGTACAGCAACTAGTAACAGGTAACTGGGACAAGAGGCACGCTGGAGACCAAAACAGCCGATATTGCAGCGGGGCCGATGTCAGCAACGTCGTACCTACTTACATTCGTTCCAGTAAAAGCATCCTTCGTGACGTCGACATCAATGGCGGCGATTAGCTCGCTGTCTGCGTAGCAGTTATGCTTCGGTTATCAGTAAAGGGTGTATGTGAGACTCCTAGATGAGAAACACGCAACCCTGTATAGTATGGGCGTATGTGAGACTCCTGAATAAGAAACACGCAACCCTCTATTGTAAAGGTGTATGTGAAACTCCTAGTTGAGAAACACGCAGCCTGCTTGTGATCTGTTTCCGTTGCCGGGAATCGAACCCGAGCCTGCTGAGTGAGAGTCAGATATCCTAGTCACTATGACCATATCAGATGCTGTTAGGTACTAAAAATGTGGAACGCTTCACGATTTTTCGTGTCATCCTTGCGCAGGGGCGTTCCGATTTTAGTATTTATTATGTACTGCCGAAGCGAGTACTTCCATTTTATAATTGAGTAGGTACTCACGGCTCGGGTTATGCTGCGTACTAACGCTATCCGGTGAAGATGCTCGACGACAGTATTTTCACTAAATAATCAAAATCACAAACACCACTTTTATGATTCTTCCTTTTCGGAATGATAAAAAAACTATATACCTCCTTCTTATCTCGAGAGAAAAAACAAAACATTAATTATGATTTAAAACGTGCGAAACAGCGATGCACTAAACTGTGAATGAGGTATTCCGGCCGTCGTTTATGCAGAGTCGAGGTTTTTTCTTTTGCCTACCTCCGAAAAAGTGACGAAATGGCGAGCGGCTAACGGTGATACTACTGTAATATAACGTGCTGGAGTCGACAAAGAGTAATCGTAATTCGCCCCTGCCGCTGATTGGCAGAATATTAGCTGTTGACATATTTTCAGCCAATCATCGGGCAAGAATGTCATGATCTTTTGGTTAAAAATATTCATTTACTACAAAATTTTTTGATGAAAAACATGTGGATGCATAAATGTTATGCCCACAAAACTGATTGCCTACAATGTATAATTTGCACCGATAAGAAACCTGACGATATGGGCAATGGGCATCCGAACGATTTACATAAACCATTTTCGTTCAAGCAAACAGTATTCTGTCAAAATTCTATGGGTGGCTGCTGAGCGAACTACAACGTGTCTTTACTGCTGGTGACAAAACAAGTATTTTTGGCACCGGTAAACTGGTGACAATTTTTCGCGCTGTCCAGGATATATTATGTCCCTTTTAATTAGCCTAACATTTTCGAAAACTACATAAAATTTGAATTTTTTTGTGTGTGTCAGTGAATCGAACCACCTTAAAGCCTCCCCCACACAGGTGCGTTATTATCGCGCGATAATATCGCAAGCGTTGTTGCGATAATGCGTCCCGATTCCTTGCACACAGCTGCGTTTTTATCGCGCGATAATAACGCGCAGACGGACGCAGCGTCCCGCCTTATTATCGCGCGATAATATCGCAAGCGCTATTGCGATATCTGTTTTCAGTACATTTTGTACGCCGCAATGCAAGTAGGACGCTGCGTCCGTCGTCCCACACAGGCGCGTTATTATCGCGCGTTTTTATCGCGCGTTATTATTGCGCGTTATTATCGCGCGTTATTATCGCAGCAGTGTGTAACTACTTGATCATCCTAATACAAAATATACTGAAAACAGATATCGCAATAACGCTTGCGATAATATCGACCGATATACTTCCATTGCGGCGTTATTATCGCAGCAGTGTGTAAGTACATGACCATCTTAATACAAAATGTACTGAAAACAGATATCGCAATAACGTTTGCGATATTATCGCGCGATAATAACGCGCCTGTGTGGGGGAGGCTTAAATCAAACTCTCCGTGCCGACAAACCTCAGTCGTATCTCATCTACAGGTTGCTCCGAAACGCACACAAAACTCGGCGCGTGTCGGCCGAGTGCGGGGAGCGGCGGCGGCGTGCGGCGATGGGCGAGCGATATCGGCGCAATAAACTGCGTCGCAATACGACGCTTGTCCACACGCGCGCGCCCGTAACTCGGCGCCGTGCGGTTTGTCCGCCCGATCGACATCTACATGGAGCTGATACACTACTGTTCTAGTTCATTTGCTTTAAGAAAATAGTAGATCTTCCGCCGGCCTAGCTTTTTAATTATTATACTAGCTGACCCGGAAAACGTTGTTTTGACATATGAAAAACAGCTTAAGACCTACTCTCAGTCCTACCGAACATACACAGAAAATTTAGTACCAATCGGTCCAGCCGTTTCGCAGTAGTTTGGTTATAAAGAATGGCACGAGAATTTTATAAATAATATAGTCTCTCAAAAAATAACGATATGCTTAACATGTATACTGTAAAATTAATTGCACTGATGATTCACTATTTTCTAAGGTTTTTTAAGTGTTATCAGAGTCATATTTGAATAGGCATTAGGCGCATTCCAATATAACTGCGATTTGACTTAAAGTCGAAATGGTTATCTTACCCACATTGGTAGGGTTGCTTAGCATAAGTCCCGTCAGTAGAATGGTGACCAGCCGTTGTGAAAAACTCCCGCGTCTGACGACATAGTTTGAGAAAATTTAGACATTAGAGAATTGAATCTTTCACTATAGGTAATCGTACTTCACAACAGTAACATGTAATGGTAAGTGAGGTACCGCCGCAGTTGTTATCCTAATTACAAGTTATAATCCTAATAATAAGTTTCCAAGAAAAGGGTTATAACTCCCTGTCGACTGGTACACAGCATCGCAGTCTTGTATTAATAATATGGACTCTCTATTTCATTTTATAAACAGAAAATTATTTAAATTTTTTCTTTTAAAGTATTTCAGAAATTAGGAAGAATGCATTATTCAATAATAATGTGCAATGTAAAACCTTTTCAAGTTAGTTCTACAACGTTACGAGAAAATACGTTTTAATTTGGGCAGGTACCTAATTTTTAAATATAAGGTATAACTTCTTATAATTAGGCGCGGTTTTTGGTTGAAAGAATAAGAACAACAATGGTTTGAGAAACAATGTAAAAGAATACACATTTTTGGAGTTAAAATTTAAAATTACACAGTTAAGTTTTCGGTACGTTATAAGTAGTGTAAGACCTATTGTTTGAGTTTGCTTTTAATTTCGCATTGTACAGATAATATTAATATTATTATTTCTCTAAGAAAAATGTTTTCAATTTTTAAGAGAAATTAAAATAACGAATGTATACTCGTACACTAGTGTATAAAAATTATTCGTGTATGTTTTAATAAACCACTTTACAGCTAAATTTGTTCATTAGTTGTTGACTGAATAAATAACAAAGCAAAAGTTATCGACTATAAGCTGATTGCATTTTTATCTTGACTTGAAGAGTGCATAATCTTTTATCCGTAGCAGTTCAAAAAACATAAATAATAATTTAAGTATGATCTTTTCGCCTGTTGAAAGTCTGGTTAAGAAATTTTTTAGCAGGAGTATTAAATTTGACCGAGCTTTTCACTAAAAACTGGAAAAATTTGCTCTATTTAACGCAACAAAGGTCATGGCAAATTACATGCTTGAATTTTTTTTTGCCATGCAGCGTCGCGGAAGAATATAACAGAAAAACGACCTTTTACCTAATTACTCAAAACCTAAGCCAGTTATCAAAAATCGGGTTCTAAGCGTTTTTTGATATTGTTATAACCGACACATTAACACAAAATTTACAATTACATCCATTGTAGTTTCCGATAAAAAACAGGAAAACTGAGATTTTGGAGCAACTTTTGGGAGAACTTTCTATCGAGAAAATTGTATCCAATCGTCTTTCTGCTTCTAAGCGATTTTAGATTAAAGACCCAAAATATATGACGTTTAAATTTGAAAGTAATTGTCTTTATAGTTTTTACGTAAAACTTCATTCAAAATCACTTAAATACGGCTTGTGCGCCGTTAATTAAAGTAAGTATCGTTGTGCTTTTGAAGCGTAAAACCACTCTATACATGTCCGGTCAAACCAGCCAATTAAAACAAGGCAAGTCGGCGTCGGCCATCTTAAATCTGCAGGCGTGTATTGGCAATATCTGGCGCACCTATTGCCCGCGCACCCTGTACGTCGTGGATTTAGCACCCAGTGCGAGCGTGCGAACACCCTGTTTGCATACTTGAAACCCGAAGCTTGTTACAGTACTTACCACACCGCTCGTGTCATTTTGCGAATTGTCCACTTGCATGTATATCTGTAATTTTAGCCTGCATGTTGTACAGAACATAATTTCAATGGTTGAAAGCTGAAATGATTTCTTCACATACAATAAGTATTTCCTTTTCATTCTGAAAGATCTACTTAACAGTAGATCTAGACTAGACAGTAGACAGTAGACTACTCTCTTTTTATTCTATAAAAAAACCCTACGCTCGTATTTTAACGATAATGCTGGCATGCGTGAAGCACTTAATCGAGTAATCATACGCCAAAAATGCCTTACATAATTTTGGAAAATAGCTGATACTCTTACACTGCTGCACCGATATTAATCAAACATAGCTAAAAACCACCGCAAGGAAAAGGCTTTCAAATGAAAAAAAAAACGCATCGAAAATAGTCTATCCGTTTGAGAGCTACGATGCCACAGACACATATTCACACACACAGGCAGACAGACCGACATCTTTGTCTAACTTATAACACCCGTATTTTTGCATTAAAACTAGAATGGCTTCTTCTTTTATCTAGCCTCTGTCTCAACCTAATCAAATGTTTTAACACTGTTTGCGATTCAAAAACTTAAAACTATGGGTTACTTCCCCATTGATCTTTAGAATGATTAAATCATCATCAATAGATATAGTAGGTAAGACGTATCACTCTCCTCTCAATTGCCATCCCCTCGAAGCTGTTGTATAATGGAGGCCGTTTTCAAGCTATAGAAGGAGACCGGTATCTTGTTTTTTTATTCTGCTTGTGTCTATCATCAAGTCATCATCAATAGGTAACAGGTAACTTCCCTCTCCCCTCAATCGTCAACCCCTCGAAGCTATCTTATAATGGAGGCCCTTGTCAAGCTAAGCCGTGTTCCTTATTCTGGGAGAAGACCGGCATCTAAGCTCCTTTATACTGCTCGTGTCTATCATCAAGTCATCATCAGCAATAGATAGGTAGGTAAGTATGCCTCTTCTCTCAATCACCATCCCCTCAAAGTCTTATAATGGAGGACCTTGTTAACCTGAAAGACCGGCATTTAAGCTTCTTCATTCTTTATACTGCTCGTGTCTATCATCAAGTCATCATCGTCTATAGATAGGTAGGTAAGTACGCCTCTTCTCTCAATCACCATCCCCTCAAAGTCTTATAATGGAGGACCTTGTTAACCTGGGAGACCGGCATTTAAGCTTCTTAATTCTTTATACTGCTCGTGTCTATCATCTAGTCCTCATCATCAATAGATAGGTAGGTAAGTATGCCTCTTCTCTCAATCACCATCCCCTCAAAGTCCCTTGTTTACTTGGGAGAAGACCGGCATTTAGGCTTCTTAATTCTTTATACTGCTCGTGTCTATCATCGAGTCCTCATCATCAATAGATAGGTAGCTAAGTATTCCTCTTCACTCAATCACCATCCCCTCAAAGTCCCTTGTTAACCTGGGAGAAGACCGGCATTTAGGCTTCTTAATTCTTTATACTGCTCGTGTCTATCATCAAGTCATCATCGTCAATAGATAGGTAGCTAAGTATGCCTCTTCACTCAATCACCATCCCCTCAAAGTTCCTTGTTAACCTGGGAGAAGACCGGCATTTAGGCTTCATAATTCTTTATACTGCTCGTGTCTATCATCAAGTGATCATCATCAATAGATAGTAGGTAAGCATCCCTCTCCCCTCAATCTCCAATCCGTCCGGCCACCTGCAATAACAATTGGACGAGGCCATATTAACGACATTATCAAAAAGCCATCGTTTCGCTCGTTAGCCCCGACGCGGAATGGCGAATTAAAACTGCATCCAATTCACTCGGTAACGATAATTATCGGTAATTAGAATAAAGTGACCGGGCGCGGGGGTGGGGGTTATCCTATGGTACTGTGTTTAAATAAGAATTACCTAACAAGACGGCAAATGCAACGGAAAATAATATTGCTAAAGTACCTAAAGCATAATGGGTAAGCACGATGATTTTATATCTAAAGATGGTGCAAATTATGTAAGTAATCAACAGTCAATGCGAGTCGCGACTGAGATTGTATTTGGTCAATATAAATAGCACATAACATAATAATAAAAAAAAAATTATCCATCAAGCTGATAAGGCATCACTCTTCTCTTCTGAGAAGAAGATGAAGAAGGCACCACTCGCGGTCGACAAATTGATCCCAGAAGGAGACCGATTTGGTCATACTCTTACGCTGGTCAAGTGATAAGCAGACTTCTTATACCGCTACAGACATAATAGAAAACTCTCAAGCACGCATAAAGATTTTCCGAAATTTTCATTTACCGCCACAGCTTACCGCTAAACAAGTTTAGTCACCTGTAACGCGCGGAAAAAAGTTGAACGCAATCAATTAACTATGTGAAAAATCAACAGGATGCTATATTTCCGCTTATAAAACGGACATTTGTGCTGATCGATTTGAAAACACCATTGTCAAATATAAGACAAGTCTGATATTAAAAACTTTCAGTACAAGCTACGAAAAACATTTATTTCATCCCTCGTAAATACACAATGCTGTGATGGAGTAGTTATTTCAAACAACTGAAGGTAGTTTGCAAAAAAGTGCACAAAGCCAACGAGTATAGTTTAAGTAACCAAAAAAAGTCGCGTTAATCTTTCGAACGTCCCCGGGCGGGACAGATTTTGAAAAAAGCACCTGAGTGACAACCAGCTGTCGAGATAGTGACGGTCTGAACATACAAACATACACACGTATCCTTAAACAGCCGTAGTACAAAGACATAAGGTTCATTTCACAATAAACAATTTGTAACGTTAAGTTTGCACGGGATACAGGCATACTTTTTTTTAATACACTTTTGGATTCCGTGTTGCAGAGACACAGAGTTCAAAATTACTGTTTACGAATGTATTTTACTCTTTGTACAAAGTTTCAGTTCAGTTCGTTTCATGCATTCGGACTAAACTCTATTCCAATAGCAATAATGACTGTAATACTTTGTTTCAAGTGCAATGTAACTTGTTCTTAGTTGCCGGTAGTCAGACATGTTTTGCTTGGCAGGACATGGTGTCAGTAGCGAACAATGTGTCACGTTTTATGATACAATCACGTGAGCTCTGTAATTCGGACGTTTGGGAGAAAGAAAACAGTTTTTTAATTTTTTATTAAGTGTCACTCGTACTTTTTATACCTACTTACTTACTAAGAATAGGTTACTGCAAAAAGTGATCAATTACGTATATAATTTAATCAAAATGATCAGCTACTTTACACACTGTAATATTATCAAGTAGGTATTATTTGGTAATAGTATATCGCATATATCTGTCTAGTTTTGTCTTTGTAGTACACTGAAAAATAGCCATTTCAAAAAAAAATTAAAAAACTTTTTGATCAAAACTTGCATTTGGGTATTATATGTAAGAGGGAAACAAAAAAACATTAGTGCGGAAAAGAATAACTTTCCACACTAAACACACCTGGAAAAGTTTACTTTCCAGAAAAGGCTATTCAAGGTATTCTACCTTATTTATCTGCTAAAAATGTTCAAAAAATCTCACCCTTCCCTCCAAGAACAAAAAATAAGCTAAAACTTGAAATCCCCGCAAAGCATTGATAGTAAAGCTATCACATTAAAACAACTTTACAGTCCGAGCGATTTCCGAATCGGCGCCATATTGTAGTGTCCGCCATTTTATCGCCGCAGCCCGCGAAATACGACGGAATTAAAAATACATAAACATGTGACGTTTTACGATAATTACACGTGCACTTTGCATTGGTAGGTTTATAATGGCCGACATAAATAGGGTGCACCGTTTCGGCTGTTTTAATTTTGAATTTAAAATGCAACTAACCTCATTAACGGTTTTTATTGGCGCTCATTGTGTTGTGATACATTTTGAACGGTTTTATTGTTACGATTGAAAGTTGGATTTTGAATTTAATAAAATTATATTTTCTGAGCTTTCACGTATATCATGAGCGCATTGGAAATTTCGTATGTTTTTTTAAGTCTACTAATATTTTCACCATGATTGCAAGTAATATATACCTACTAAGTATGTATTCGGTGCCATATCTAAGCTAACACAATGTAAGCACTGGTTAAGTATGTTGTTGACTTCTTCATAGAACAGGGTACATAGACACCTTCGTAAAGTGAAAATAGTTTTAACTGGTATTGAAAAAACGAAAAAAAATCCTTTTAGAGAGCTTGATTTCATGCGCTGCGTAAATGGTTAAAGTTACCGAAAAATCATGTATTAGATATACGGAATTGCTGTCCTTTAAAAGTTAAAAAATAATTCCAAGATGCCCTTCTTTGGTTGACTCATTATAACAGGATATACTTAATATATGTATATTATGATATAAAGAAAATTATTTACTGACTTTACTTTTAAATATGGCCCATGTGAAATGTTTAATAAATTTTAACTAAAGTACAAATAAGTAATTTGAATTATATTTAGATTATAGTAACATTGTGTTCATAAATTATAATCAATAATAATTATTTATACACAAATTAATAATACCTTTCAAATAGTTCATTACTGCAAACCAATATCTAGTATTATTTTAAACAGTACATTAATATAATTATTATGACTGTTTGTCAATTATAGAATATCCCTTAAACGATCTCATTTGAATCGTGTAAATAATATAATAAATGGTATTAACATTAGCGCTTAGTAAAATATGTTATGTTACTGATTTATTAAGAAATTAGACACTTTGCAAACCAATTATAGCTCTTGCGTACACATTACAATAGTGTTTTATTCATGAAAGCTTGTTTCTTAAAATTAGACCTAGGATTATTTCACTGTTTTATTTTTATCCAGCTCGAAGGAACACGAAACGAGTATTTTTTGATATTTTAGGTTGGTTTTCATTCTAGGATCTTCAGCTTAACAATAGTTTGTGGAACGGTAACAGAAAACAGGCTTGTGATTTTTTTGATATGTAAGATAATGATTACTTGCTCAGCGACTAAAGTTAATTCTGTATTAAAGAACAGGACTCCTCTCATTATTACACGGTTGCCCATCTTCACAGTAGCTATACTAAGGAGTTATGTCTTTATACGTCTCATCAATCCGTCAACGTGTGTCTTATAAGACTTTTTTTTAGTTAGGTGATCCCCAAATGTTAAGTTTACGATCTCCGTGGTGAAGCGGAGTTGTTTAGTATTCTAGTTACTGAGATATTGAGATCTTTATTTTGCAAAATCCGAAATTGAAAATTCAAAAGAGTCCCACCAACCATTACTAATCCAGACATTTTATTGATTGCCCAAATATCATAAAGTAGCAGTAACATATATATAAAATAGGGTACTGTTGTCGGTCGTTAAATTAAATAAGTGAGTCGTTAAGTTTAGCTAATTACGCGAATGGACAGACAAATCTGATAAACATTGTTATTTATGCGTTTTACGAGCGGACTGGCTCGCCGCCGCGGCTTCACGTGCGAGTAATGTACGGGCGCGAATATCATTACTGCTCATACAATTTACTACTTACGGCCCCCTGTTTATGATTGCCTGGTACTTTTGAGTTCAAGTTTCTATGTTTGAAGTTCTTGATCTTTCGCGGTTGTCCTTTTCGTCGGTTCTCTACCACTTATATAATAATGCACGCGTATACATTGGCAGTAAATATTGCACATAGGTTTATAGCCTAATCTCTGTCACTCTTTACTATCAGTGATATGAGTGACACAGACGACGATTAAACCCGACGTAGACCTGTTACTTTAGTAACTACTTTAATCCGTGGCTTGTACAGCCAAAAACATGTGGAATATCATTTCTGTTAATAAACGAACTTAGTGTTAATGTTCCCTAGTATCTACAAACAACAAACGTCAATGTATGTTCCAGTAAAATTACTGGACAAAATGAGCCTTATGAACTGAGCGATCCCTCAGGATGACTAGCGCAGTGCAGCGTAACGTATGAATGCAAAAAAGTCCTAGTACGTATCTTAAATGAAAAGGCTTACCTAGGCACCTAGGCACGTTAGATAAACCTTCTCGCTTATCTTGTAATTCTTTGCAAAAAAAAACTCTTTAAATATTAAATTCGTTAAGGAGAAGCATCAATCATGCCGTCAGTAAGAGGAGTCAGCCAACGATGTTTTTTTCCAATGCAACTTCTAAGCTAATTAGCTCAGATATGGGTTATATTAGCAACAAACAGTGACATCTGTATGCAAATCAGCATCAATAAAACGATCAACAATAACCGACGCCCGATCCACGCAATAAACTAGAAAGCGTGCGCTTTGTAGATACGTGGCGATCCCCTCGTCACTGCCTCGTAAACTAGTGCCGCAGCTTTGTGCTTCACCCATACACCCATACATGTTACACCCATATGCTCACACACCGATGTACCCATACAGTGATGGCGGGATATCACTTTAACACTTTGAAGGCCAATTTTTGTCCTACCCGCGATTGATCATCCCATTTTTTGACGTGACAACGTCTTATAAATCGATAGAGCCGGCTGCACGCACAAAAAAACATGACTCATCCGGCGTTACCTCGCTCATGCGGCGTTACCTCGCTCGCGTTACCTCGCTCTGAGGCGTTCCATGTAAGGCTTGAAGTGCAAGCGAGAGTTGTCACGTTCAACTATCGTCAGTAAACCGACTTTACAGACAACCAATTTTTATTTTATTTTATTGTAGATAGGCTTGCGCTTGACGACAATCATGCCGGATGGAACGCAATGATGAGGTCTTATCTAGAAAATGACTATTCATTCTTCTCCACCCACCTTTGAAAGCACCCAGATTGCACTTGGCTGAAAACACGGAGTCTGGAAGGGCGTTCCACACCTTAGCGGTTCGTATCAGAAACGTGGAAAAAACATTTCTGCGTGTTTGTTAGAAGTGAACCACATAAGGACCACATTTTTTTCGAAATTGTCTAGTGCGAAGCTTCAAATACAACAATTATTATGAGTTGCGTCATCGATTTATCACTTACCATCATTACAATGAACTTACAATTACTACAGTTGACATTGTTGTGATCACTAGTACCATTTCCAAATGAACTATCTATAAGCGCAAAACAACGTATACTGGGCCAGCTTATCAAACTATGTCTAGAATACACCGTGTCCTGTGCTCAAAATAATCATCAGAAAAATATAAAGAGTCCACCATCCAATCAAAACTTCCAACATCACTTCGTTAAGAATTGAATCGAATACAAAACCAAGTCTTGTATTATAACTTTTCATACCGTAGACCAACTCCGTAGCGTCGTAGCGATTCGTAGCCGCGTAGCTTCGTAGCTCAAAACGCAGGGGCGGGTAGTATAAAATTCAATTTGTCTACTTGAGACATTAAATATTCAGCTATCAAGAGGGGAAATTAACAATAATTTTTTTGCAAAAAATCTGTCAACTGTGAGATGTAATCAGTGGTTATGGCACACAGTTTAACGTTTTTAGGTATGGAGGACTCGTCTTTCCCACTCCAGCTTCGAGTACTTAGTGTGAGGAGAGAAACGAGAAAACACGACAAATTAGTAATAAACACGGACAAATAACGCGCGGAGTTTGATAGTACATTCAAATCTAGCTGCACATTAACTGTAATGGCGAGGTCTGCGCCTCCGAGATGATGGCGGAAGAAAGAAGTGGATATTCCAATATCTTTTTTTTATTTATTTCCTTCATTATTATTATCTTATTATTTTAGAAACAAAAACAGGAAAATTATATTTATGTTACTTCACTGAAAAATCAAATGGGTTTTTTATACTTGCCAGATTTGACATAATATATTTTATTTTTAATTGGGGTCTTTCTAGTTCCTAGATAGACCATATTCACTAGGTATATCGGTATACTTTACATTGATACATTAAGCGGTTTCTTTGATCATTTGAAACTACCAGAAGCAAAAAAAGTATTTACATCAAATAACAGCAACTCTAGCCATAAAATGGCATAATATCTATGCGTTTTTTAAGATTGCTATTGCATAGCTTTCATCAAATTAAAAAAAAATATGCGCGGGGTTACGTGTTATGTGAGTTTAACGGTCATTTTTTTGTGAGACTTTCTCCGTCCGTCCGTCACACTCGATTTTTTCAGTAACTATTAAAGCTATCTAGTTGAAATTTGGAATATTTTTAGAAAATAGTGACCCAACGTCGTTGCAATCATAAAAATTTGAAAATCGTTTTTATTTTTTGATTTCGTTGTATTTCTATTTTTTTAATAGTATCGTATCGTATCGTTTTATCGTCGTAGAGGTGCTGGTAATATCCACAGCGAGTCTTACCGCCTCACCGCAGCGCACCAACAAATTCTCGGCTCATTTGTTTTTTATTCAGCCGCTGTAATCGAAAGTATAAATCGAGTTTAACTGCAGCCAAGCAGCAGGCCGATGGCGATGCCGCCCGGTAATAAGAGAATAAACTTGCCCGCTGTTTAATCCGCTCCGTGAAATATCAGAGTAGGCTTAGAAGACTTTCTTTTATCTCGCAGTTTGAATCACATGAAGTGTTGCTTTAATTATTTAAAAAAAAAACTATTAAGTTTTAGGTCAAAATTTTCGCTTATTTTTCTTTGCTTCAATTCTACGCATGTAGAGGTACATGCGTAGAAAGTGAAGAATACAGAAGAAAGACATTTCTAAGAAAGTGAAGAATTTTGAAGAAATCTTTATTGAAAAGTTCTTCATAATGTTCTCCGTTCTTTGGCAGGAAGGTGAAGATGGCACAAGATTAAGGAGTTCCTTATCTAAATCGATTCAATATCTGTTCCTCTAAAAGTGCAGAAAAACATATTGGAGTATGCTTGTCTGGAGGTAATTTATAAAAATCTGTGAAATTTGCCAGTCCTCAAGTTAGCCCTGTGTAAAAAATACTTATTTTTATGAAGAAACGTTTCTCAGTGATTGGGATGAGATGTATCCAAAGTAAAGGTATTGACGATTTAGTTAGTCAAATCATCAATACCCAGCTACCTCGGAAAGCTGATTTTTGCTGCCCAGGTAGAGCAGAGATAGATGAGCTGCTCGTAGTAATAAATAAAATCGTAAAGAATCGAAAGCTGTACACCAACTCTGAGTTCGTGTCAAAAGAACTCACAAGTCAAGAGATTATGACGATTGTCGATGTTTTAAACGATTTGCGTTTCCCCAGAAAACATTGAACATTGCCGCAATAAATCAACCACCACTGCAATAATCAAAACGTAATATTTCAATCAAACGCAAACTTCCCCTCGCGAGCAAACGAAAATTATAATTTAATCAAAATTTTCCGCCATTAATTTGGAAGTTGCTGCCAATTTTTTAAATATATCGACGCAGCCAGCGGCAGAAGTTGGCTAACTAAAAATAAATACAGTCACTCAGTACTTTCCAAGAAAATCCTCTTAAGCTGAAGAAAGTTAAAAAATAATTAATGCTTTCGTAAATATTCATACCTCGGGTGGAGTTTGGAGTTAACCCTCTGCGCGGGCGAATACGGCCGCGTATTTTATCACTAATAGCGGCGTTTATGAACCTCGTTCGTGGGATGGTGCGGTTTTTTGACGTGACAACGTCTTATAAATCGATAGAGCCGGTTGCACGCACGAAAAAACATGACTCATCCGGCGTTACCTCGCTCATGCGGCGTTACCGGCGTTACCTCGCGGGCGCGGAACGAGCGACAATGAAGACGTTGTCACGTTCAACTATCGTCAGTAAACCGACTTTACAGGCAACGAATTTTTTATTATTAAGCTTTTCTTTTTAATACATTAACTGAGTTATTAAATTATCTACGTCTAAACTGTTAGTAATAGTATTATAACTATATACTTGTTAGATTAAAGTTTATCATAAGTAAGTTATTCACTTTCATCCAAGTCCATTGAAACTAAAATAAAATCACTAACTCTTAAGGAATATAAGTTCATGTTTACCGTCATACTGAAACGCTATCTTTGCCTATAGGATGGTAAACATTTGAAGTCAGGCCTTTTATTATCCAAGATAAGAAAAAAATCAGAGTGTGACTGTGTTATGTTTTACTTGTACCTAATGTATGTAAGAACGTATCATCGATCGATAATAATAATACCTGCTTTGACCCTTAAGCTCAAGAGGCATTTGAGAGATAGCTAAAGGCAAAGCGAAAGTGTTAGAGATAGATAATGTTATCACTTAGATTTTGGTATCATCTAGATTTTTGCATTGTCTTTCACTATGGTTACAGATTGAAAGGCGTATTTCCGCTAAATAAAATACGCGTAGAAAACGTAACGTTTTCTTCTTTATCCTAGCCCGTATGTTCACACATGAAGGGTTTGTCGAAACGGCTCCGATTTAATTTAAGTCGCGGCCCGTTATCGCCGGTGCTCCATTGTTTTTCTTCTCGAAATTTTACGGTCAATTTGACGTGATTCCGCTTTTTTCACGAATAATTTGAATTTAATTAGTTTTGTGCATTGTTGACTATAATACTCTCGCCTAAGTCTCAACTCCTTTTAACTACAGGACACAGGTTTTTTGTTATTGACGATAGGCTGGCGCTTGACGACAATCATGCCTGAAGGAAAGCAATGATGAGGTCTAGGTTGGAGCGCGCTTGCCTAGAAAATGCCTATTCACTCTTCTCTTGAAGGCACCCAGATTGTACTTGGCTGGAAACACGGAGGCTGGAAGGGCGTTCCACACCTTAGCGGTTCGTATCAGAAACGTGGAAGAAAAACGTTTCGTGCGAGTTACAAGGTTTCCTCACAGAACTAGAAGGCTTTTGTAATAGCCATTAGTCATTTACGAATAAAGAGGCATCGAAAACCTTCACAATGTAATGAAGAAAGATTTCATGCGTACATGTTTTTTATATACCTAGGATTTGTTCCTACACAGTTTAACAAGCGATATTAAATCACTTCACACGACATAACTATAAAAAATTTAGTGGTGCCTAAAAATGTTTCCTGGGACCCCAAATATTCCTCTTTGAGAGTAGAGATCAAGTTTAAACTGACCTGAGAAAATTATGGAGCATGCTTTTTTGTGTATATTCAGTAGATATGACAATGAGTATGACGTAAACCCCCTAAGTGAGAAATAATTTATGTGGCTAAACAACTTTCGCCGAGTTATTGCTTACGTTGGTAGGTAAAGCTATATTTACGTACTAGTAGGTAAGCATACACTGTATCAGTTATCACTAACACCAATCAAATAATTGCCCGAGAAAAAAAAAGTCTCGCAAATCCTGACAGACTGCTCGAAGATGGCTCGAAGGGAAAAATCTCCTTGTATATCCCAAGATATTGGCGCGTGTTGACATATTTACGAGCTCCTCGACTATTAAGTGGTGATTTAGTGCAGCATATCGGGATGGATACGTTTTTATCGCGGCCATATATCCACTGGATCCGGGTCTATTATGGGTGTATGGGTGCGCGGGTGTCGGCTGGGTGTCGGTGGGTGCTATTGTGGATCGAGACCTTTCTAATGGCTGTAGTAAGTTTTTAAAGCGCCGAAGTTATGACTTTTAAGTCTATTGTATGAATTGACTGATTTGAAGTGTTGTGTGAATGGGCATTTACCCTGGGTGGCGCGAAAAATTGTCGCCAGTTTATAATTGCCAAAAATGCTTGTTTTGTCACCATCATTAAGACCACGTTGTAGTTCACTCAGCAGCCACAAATTTTGACAGATGGCGCTACTGTTTGCTTGTACGAAAAAGGTTTGCGTAAATCGTTCGGATACCTATATCCTCAGATTTCTTATGGTGGTTGTGTTTGAAGTATTTATGATTTTTTTTACTCTATACAAGTTAGTACTTGACTGCGATCTCACCTGATGGTAAGTGATGATGTAGCCTAAGATGTTATCGTACTAACTTGGAAGGGTAAGTAAATTTACCCCAACGGTTTCTATACAAGCATCGCACCGGAACGCTAAATCGCTTGGGGGTGCGTCGTTGCTGGTAGGGTGGTAACTAGCCACGGCCGAAGCGTCCCACCAAACCAGACCTGAGCCCATTTAAAAATGATAAAATGCCAAAGTGGCCCGTGGCGGGAATCGAACTCGCGACCTCTCATTGAATTCGAGTGCGCCGCCGCTGCGCCGGTGAGGTCGTCTATTGTATGAATCGACTGATACGAAGTGTTGTGTGAATGGGCATTTACCCTGGTTGGCGGGAATAAATGTCGCCAGTTTACCGGTGCCAAAAATGCTTGTTTTGTCACCAACAGTAAGACCACGTTGTAGTTCACTCAGCAGCCACAAATTTTGACAGGTGGCGCTACTGTTTGCTTGTACGAAAAAGGTTTGCGGATGCCCATAACCTCGGGTTTCTTATGGTGGTTGCGTTTAAAGAATTTATAATATGTAGTGTTGCATGTGTGGTGGTGGCATTGCTTGCTTGGTAACTTTGCTTTCGTGCTTGAGTGGGAGTGTCGTGCTTGACTTGTTCCTGCATGTTGGACTGCATATTAGACATATGCACTGGACAGGGCGAACGGCGCGAAACATGTCGCCAGTTTATCGTTGCCAAAAATGCTTGTTTTGTCACCAGCAGTAAGGTGACGATGTAGTTCGCTAAGCTACCTATAGAATTTTGGACAGATGGCGCTACTGATTGCTTCTACGAAAAAGGTTTACGTAAATCGTTTGGATGCCCATATCCAGAGTTATTTTTCAGTGGATTATACAGATTATTTTCATGTAGCAGATTATAGTAAAACAAATCAATTTTTCCTGCTATCAAATAAACATTTTTATTATTTCCTTCAACCATCACTATAGTAGTGTTATTATCTCGCTGCAGACTCGGTCATAAATCATTCGAGTGTTTCGCTTTTGTTCTTTGTTGAGTTGTGCATTACTGCAGAACAACAAAAGCGAAACACTCGAATGACTTATGACCGACTCTGCAGCGAGATAATAACACTACTATAGGTCTATGTTTTAGCTACTTTGGTGACGTCGTCGCTTAACCCCTGAGTACCCCGTAGGCCGCGCGTTAATTCCTCAGCTTAATCTCAGAATATTTGCGCATTTGACGAGGTAATCACGGCTATTGTTTTAATGCTGAAACACCGCGGAAGGCTTCGTACGCAGAACTATAGCCACTAGAACTAACAGCGGCCTTAGAAGTATGACATTATTTCGATTCGAGGAACGAAATTTAAAAAAAAAAAATTCATGAGAATGACAATTGTCTGCGCGGAAGTCACGTGATGAATTTAAGGATTATTCTTATATATTTTTTTTAATTTTGTTCCATTCTGTTTAACTCACCGAATCGAAATATGTCATTATGGTTGCGGCTGCTGGTCTAAGTAATCTTTAAATGGTATTTGTAATAGTTGCCTAACCTTGTGCCATAAAAACTGTGAAACGAAATTGTGTTTGCAGGCCAGAGTGAGCCAAACTGCATTTTAAGCAAAATAGGGCATCTGTGATGTAAGACTCCGAGGAGGATATATTTTAGAGAGTAGATATGCTCAGTAACTATTAAGAACTGCAAGGTATCTTTAAGACCTTACACCTACATGGTTGACGCACTAAATACACGTACAAAGCGGTACGATTCCTCCTACCTGATACCCTCCTGGCCCCGTCAGCGTTACCACCTTGGGCGCCTTCAAATCAAGACTGAATAGGCAATCACGGAGCATCTTAGACTGTATCATTGCCTTCCATCAGGTGTAACGACAGTCAACCATAAATATTAAACAAAAAAAGACTTCGCATTTAAAATAGAAAACTGAGAAGAACTGAGTACAGAAACTGGTGCTTTTTTCCTTCAAGGCTACGAGTAATGAGTTTGTCTCTTCCAGCATCTGTAGCAGCTTGTAGTAATCTTAGGCATAACAGTATTGAGGCCGGTTACGGCGGCGACGCGCTCCTAACAGTTAATGCCTTAATCTTGAGGTGGACGGACAGCGAAAGCTATTATGGATAAGGCTCGTGTCTGCGCTGTATAAAAAGGATATCAACTTTCATAGTTATTGGTTATGTCTGTAATATGGTACAGGATTTAGGGTATATCCAGGGCGATTGCGTCATGTAACCGAGTTATTGTACACGTGCAAAAATTATTTATTTACTGTCTTCTTCTTCATGTTTTTGGAAACAGGTTTTATAAAGACAAGAGTCGGCTACAATTTAACATACATACAGCGATGATCGTGACGTAATCATGCTCCGATTTTTTTGTGTGATTAAAGTATATCTATCTGTCAGGCTGTATCTCATGAACCGTGACAGTTAGACTGTTGTGATTTTCAGAGATGATGTGTCTCTTTTTCCGCTATAACTATTTAAGGGGGCACCCAAACAATAAATGCCTTATTTTGCTTGCTTTTGAATTTGGCTGACCAAAGTGTACATTCGGGAATTGGTCTTATTAGTACAAAACGTTCAGTACGGGAGCCGAACTGGTACTTGACCATTTTTTTAACACCACAGGGGTCGTTACGTCGCACATTGTTCGGGGGGCTATTCACGTTACGTGTCGGCTACATTTCGTGATGTGATATGTTTAAAAAGGTGATGGTATTTACGTACATAAGCAGACGATATTGAATTCAAAACATTTTTTGCGAAGTTAATTTTAATACAATTGACATAGAACGTAAAATTGAATGTAGTTCAAAACGTCATATTGGTCGACAGTTCCGAGATTGAAATTATTCAAGCGCGTCAAAGTTGAGCATTGGATTTCCTATGATGAAATACATTCAATTTTACACTCTAAGCCAATAGGTGTAGGTTCATTTTTCAGTGTTAATATTTTTTTCTTTTTCTTGTATCACATCACTGAGTCTGTGAAAACTAACCAGCCTAAACTAACTGTAATAATAACCAGCCTGAGCGACTTTTGAGTTGCACAACTATACTTTTTATATAATGCAAATAAATCTACTATAGGTATACCTAAAGTACACAGAAACCCGTGAGCCTGTCACCGAAAAAAAAAGGATTACGTCCACAAAACGCGGCGCAAGAAGAGAAAAAGGATTATCTCTTGTGCAAAACAAACCGCATCCACGTTTCGCCAGCCCTCAGCTCTGTCACCTTTAAGGTGTCTCCCCCAGCTATAACTCTTAAAGGCCGGCGTAGACGCGCTGAGGAATTATTATTATGCGAATAAATACTCGGAATGTCACGACTAAATGTCCTCCCCCCACCTTAAGCCGGGGGGAGACAAATGCCCTTCGATTCGCGCCGTTATAATTTTAAAGTGGTGCTGTTTTGGTCTTTGAACAGATTATAACTGCTTTATAACCATTTATTACACATTTATAACAATCTTTATATTTTGCTAAGGAAAATAATGAAAAGATTAGCAAAACGTTTAAGTGATATAAAATAATGCTGCACCTGCCTATGTCAGTGTGGTATTACAGGACTTCAGTTCTGAGACATCAGTAGCCTTGGTCAATTAATGACTTATATAAAATCATCTTAGAAACCTTTCGATTGCCCATATCATAACAACTTGAAAAATATGAGAATGATAGTTTGATAGTTATCGTTTTTTAGTCAAGTTATTAACTTTTAAATTATCAATTTGACTATTTAGTCAAATTGATAATTTTTCAATAACATTTGTCATTTTTTGTGGATTTATAAATAATCCATCTAATTTAGCATCAACTTGAATTACTATGGCTAAGTCACTTGAATGGTTTACTTTCAAGCTTTTTATGCGAATTATTTGTAACAGTTTCAATGGCGTTTGCCCATTAAAATCGTCAATTCTTGACCAATTTGAGAGAGAATTTCTGATGTATATACCTACGTATTTACATACAGCATTTCCTTCCCGGTCGGTTCACCCGCGCCCACCGGCAATAATATATTAATGTGTTTTATAAATTGCAAATTAAATTCCATCCACAAAAGCAATCCGGGAATCCGCAATCGTTTCATACCCATTGAATTATTGTAGCGACAATTTGAAATATCAAAAACAGATTGCCGGGGTCCTTATTATAATTAAAATAATTACTGGACAGACAAACAGCGACCGCAGTCACGCCCAGATGCGCATTACGCGCTATTCATTATCAGCAAAAATGAGTTTATGTTTATTTATGGGTTCGTTCTGCCGCATACGTCAAAACAACTCACCGAGTGACGCACCGCGCTGCCGCCCACCCTGGCGCCCTGGTGCCGACCCTGGTAAGGTGGAAGAACATTCCCCTGAGCTATGTGACAAATAGCGTACGTCGCGATGTATAAAAATGGAACAAAATTCATAAATGTATAGGATGTTAAGTAACGCTCAACTGAGCGTCACCAAGTGTCAAAGTAGCGATAGTTTGCATACATTTTGTTCCATTTCTATACGTCGTTCACTTAGCTTAGGCCGTAGATTATTTAGAAGTACAAGTTTTTTTTACGAGTAGATTGCGAGGCCATAGTCCGCTACTCTGATCAATTGCAAAATGAATGGTTTAATCTTCTGAAAACATTATAGAGAGTTCTTATGTTTATTATACTAATGGTTTTCTTCTTGATTAAAGAAAGGAGAACCCTCGGATAAAGCCTGTGATAAAATAATAAAGAAAGCAGTTCGTTTGAAAATGAATAAACGCCATAAAAAGAGTTATAACATAGCTATTTGTTGATGATTCTGATGCAGGGAGCGACCCAAGGAAAGAAGACGAAGAAGAAGAAGTGAAATCTACCCACAATCAGTAAACAAACCAAAGATTAACGAAGCGATCACCGCCTAAAAAATAATACCTTACTCGTATTTTGCGTAGGTTAAGTTTGTAATTTTCAAATTAATTGTATCAGGAGCACAAAAACGGCATCAATAAATTCAATTAGACGCGGTCGCGACAAAGCAGCGCGTCGTTTAAATTATCTCGCCAATAAAATCGTTCTAAATTTCCCCCAAATTTATTTATTTATCGCTTTTATAATACGTCCGAGTATATATCACGGCCTGTCATACTGGCGAGCGATAATGCAAAATTTGCCGGCTGCGGCATCCATGGAGTCGATATCAGCAACTGTCCATTTCATTTTCGGTTCATTATTTATCATCGACTCTAAAGAAGAGCACTTACTAAGACTTTCTGTGTCACTCTTAGCGAGCAACTAACTTCTCTTTTTTTGCAAAATAGGTGACGTGTGTATGATAATGTATTATATCTCCGATATTTAATTCGATGCAGTGACAAATGATATTTCGAATCTTACTACACTGCATTAATCCTCGTATATTTCACTAAAAATAACTTAAAATTTCGGCACTTAAATTTTCCATATAACAGCAGTGTCAAAGCGCATCTAAGAAGTCCCAAAAATCCCGTACTTGTATGCTTGATTCCATAGAAATGAATTGTATGGAATCGAGTGTTCAAGGTGTCGGTTACGGTAGTAGGTATTTAATGTATTTTCCCATCACAAAATTGACCAACGCGCATAAAAAAGTTTTAATACATTTGCTCATAAAGAAAACATTTCCATGTGCGTTTTGTGTGCGGAAAGATATTCTGTTCCGCACTAGTGCTTTCTTGTTTTCCTCCTGCGCGGCACCGGAGCGGGCGCACCAGGACGCACCAAGAAGCAGGCAAACACGTAAAACCAATTTTTTTCCCAAATGTACTTATTAAAAAACGTCGTTCAATGCACGTGCGGAATAGTCATTTCTACTCGTCGCTATAGTTAACCCGCGCCTTCGGCTTGAGAAGAATTGACAAACTTTCCGTACTTATACCAGGCCAGTATCACTTATCACGTGACCGTCCCGGCTACAAGTAGAGTTTCGGACTACCATATTTCAGATGGTTGCCGCTCGCGGGCCGAGTTGTACACGCTAGTTTGTACGGTCTATTTTACGCGCCGTCTGAATACGGCAGCCCTAGTACGTCATAAGATATAAAGATAGGCGATAGAAAGAGACCACAACATTGCGTTTGTTGCGTGTCGATTTTGAGGACGGGGCCAGGCGCTATTGCGAACTGAATTGCACTTTTTGTGTCAGCGCTTGAGTCGCTAATTCTTTAAATTTTCGTGCGGAGTGAACCTTCTGGTACTATTTAGTGTTCTGTGCTCATACTGAAATGTACTATTTCAGAGGGCGACTCCACAGCCGGCCGCGTGCTGGGCCGCCAGCAGCGTCGAAGTGCTAGCACGGGAGGTGTCACAATAATTTTCCCGTATGACAATGCTGTAATGTGCGCTTGATTCCATACAAATGAGGTTATCATTCGCAGCGATGTCGACTCTTGTAATGAATTTCGCTATTGTCGAGAGCCCGTTTTGTGGCCGTCCGCTTGCGTTTTTCACCCACTTTTGATATCTCTTGACAATAATATGAATTACCGCTCCTAAATTTCACATCAAAACGCTTTTCACCTTAAAACGCTTTGAAAATACTCGTAGAAGAGTCTTGTCAGTGTTTGTATGAAATATCCTTTGCTACGAGTATGGTATCGATTCACTTTAAAATTGTATGGATTTACATTTCTTATAGATAAGTCACGACCTAATTAATTGATATATCTAAATTATGTAACTTTCAGGGTAACATAACATCACCTCATCAGGGTAAGTTGAAAAATTACAATTACAACGAGGATCCTATTGCCTCATGCATTAAGATGAGCCCACAACAAACTCAGCGGTTTCGGTGCGGAAAATTGTTTTGACCCAACTTAACATCTTTTGTAATTACCAAAAACGCACCTACACTCAGGAACTATTTAATTTAGTTCCTCAATCCTCCGTCACATTTTTACCATAGAACGGCAAGACATCGAAAAGGCTATCACCTTTATGTAGTCAACGTATCAAAGACGCGAACGAAGCGGTTTGATTCCTCGTTCCTGATACGCACTGTAAAGCCTTGGAATGCACCAGGCACTGTCTTTCTCATCACTTACAACTTGGGCGCCATAAAATCAAGAGTGAATACGCATCTCCTAGGCAAGCGCGTTCCATTTTAGACTGTATCATCACTTTCCATCAGGTGTAATTACAGTCTAAAAGTATTAAAAAAATTTGTCCGTGTTACAGCACTTTGACGCCACATCATTCGTCTCACGTTTAAAATGTGCACCGTCTCTTTTTGCGGAGCTCTCAAAAAGCCAACCGCCACTATGTCTTCCGGGTGCGCAGTAAATTTTTGCGTCAGGCTAAGCACTCTAGCTGCGAGGTGAGCGCCGAGCAAGCCCCATTTTGATCCATTAACAATGCAGGGCAAAAACGTGCACCCAGCACCGTACATCATAGCGGAACGCTGACGCTGCCTAAGTTATCCGGGCAAACTTTTCACCCGGACACCTTGAGGCCATTAAGGCCTTAATGACTGCCTGTAAATTGGCCATAACTCAGGCCAGGCCGTAAATAACTGGGACTGTGATAAGGGCCCTGCTGACTTGTCTCGTCCCGATGTGTCTATCTTAGTTTAGCATGTGCGGCGATTTATAGCCGGTCGCGGTTATATTGTCGAGGGTGCTGGGTGGATTCATTTACGGTGGGTGCGAATGGGTGGTAACTGGCGCTGGTAATGGAATTCTTGGAGTTTAGGTTGTAGTGTTATCGGAATTTGTACGGATAGCAAAGCGGAGTAATTAATGATGGTTAATTGAGTAGGAACTTATGAGTTGGGTGTGATGACGTATTTCTTCGCAGATAAGTTAGGTACGTCTAATTTACTGAAAATGTTACAGGAAAAGTTATCGCTAACATATATTTTTATAACTTTACAAGTTTTCCCCGTGAATGGTGTCAGAATACAGGCTGAATTTCCTAGCTGAACAGCTAGGTTGATTCGTAGCACAAAAAATGTGCTAGCCAGTCTTTGCAGATGTGGAAACTTATGGTACCTAATTGGAAATGCTTCTCTAGTCGAATATTCGACAGCGCTTAGCAATATTTACTATCTTAAAATTGATATTCTCAAGTGCAGCTTCTTCACTTATAAATTTTCATCTATCTGAAATATAGAGCTTTCCAGACTAGACCAATGAAAAACGTATAAGTAAAACCTGATTGACCGAATTTGCATTCTTTCATCCATATCCATGTTATCAGATATTATTTGTATGTTTCTTTTAAAGTTCTTCTCGGTGCAAAACAACTTACATAAACAGTTAGAGTCGGACATTTCATTAGTACCTACCTGTTTATACATCAAGCCTGTGAAAGATTAAACATTTCAATTTTTTGATTGAATGATTTTGATTTTAGACCGACCGAGGTACAAAAAAAAGGCTACTTACGACTATGATACAAAAAAAAATCATTTTTTTACAGTAGGAACATTACAGTGTTCTCATAACAGTACCAGGAGCGCATAGAGAGCAGGAATAAAAACAAACAATTATATCAAGCGGGCGTCGGCAGCGGTGCCGCAAAATTAACAATTACTTAGACGAAATCTCCTCGACCGCCATTATCTCGCCTCGCAGTAACTCGTCGCTAACTGTTATTGCCATCATTCCCGCTTGATTTAAACAAGACGTTACGCTATAGTCGCTCCCGTCAGACGAGCCACGAGCCCAGAAACAAGGGACAAGGTATTTGCTTGAATTAAAAAAAACACCTGATGGCCTGATCCACCGTTCCCCTAGAAGCAAAGACACAATAGATATCCAGGAGCTGTAAGATTTTATCATAAGGTATCCTATCAACGTTTGATATCGATTTAAATGTTTTGTTTCTAAAATGACGTTGCGGATTTTCACGATGATTTTAGTAAAAATAAAGGTTACAAAGAAAACGGTACATAAGTAAATATCAGCACAAGATTCAGTTCCATAACATCTTATTGTTGGGTACAGCTGGGTACAGGAATATTATCGCAGCGTAGAAATACGGACTAGCAGGATTCACATACCATTAAAATCTTTTATTACATGGTGCCTATTGCATATTTTCTCACTGTTTTATAAGAGTTTAATAGGTGACAATAATGCTAAGGTTACGAGAAATTTCGCCTTTTGTATATTCTTGTATAATGACATATCCGAATTTTTTCTAGGCTCGTTGTAGCTCGGCAAGTGTCTCAATGATTTGCTATAGGTAGGGAGATAAGTAAGTTCATAATGCCGCAATGTCCAAGAAACACCTTCACAGCTATTGCGTGAAGAGATCCTAAAACAATGGTATTTTGTCGGAGAGCCTTTGTTTTTGATGGGATTTGCCTATGAGAGCGAAAAGAAAATTATATTCTTGCCTCTCCGTGTCTCGATATTTAACTAAGGTCAACGGATGTATTTATTTTGAAGGTTTTATCAGGGAGAGTTTTAAATTCGCCTCCGCGCTTGTCTCACTATACTGGTATTGTAATAAGATGGACTATGACAAAAACTTACGCTGTTGAGTTTAAGACAATTACTGTGTAGGGTTAGTACAGATTTTCTTACAATCTTCGAGCCGATTCGCTTGGAATAAACGGACTCTACAAAAACCTATACTAACACTGAATATAGTCTGCTCATATTTTCGTTACATTTTTATTTTTACTAACTGCTGACCTAATCACACAAAAAAGCGTAAGTTTGTATGAATTGTGTGTACGTGATTTATATTATGTTTGTTACTCATTGATCCCGAAACTTCTGCACCGATTTGGCTGTTTTGGAATCGAGATACATAGTTATTCCCTGAATTAACTGAAGTTTTTCATCCAGGAATAGTGCATGCTTTCCGTAAGATTTTTAAATACCGAATGTCGCGGAAGCGAAACCGTGCGTAAAGCCTAGTTTCATTAACATTATAATCTCGAAAGTATGTATGTAAGCATGTCTGTGTGTAAGTTACTTATTCAAGCCGCAACTATTAAACCGCGATTTGGCTTTTGGATATTCTGGATCAACACATGAGCCTCCTCCCATCTATGATTCCGACGGGGTTTGTAATATCCCGAAATTCATACGGACGGAGCCGCGGGCAATAGCTGTATTGTTTTGGTGCTAGTCTTTGTTGCATTTATTAGTATTAAAATCAAAACTTAACAAAATAATTTTCACTGCCGTATTTCGTGACAAGAAGTAACAATTTGTTTTGGTTCTAAATCCAAACCTGAAAAGTTACGAAGCCTATTAATTTCTTAAATGGTCGATTGAATTCAGAGTTATAACATTAGCAAAAACTTTATTACGCTGTTAACGAAACTTTTATTAGAATTTAGCAGATAAATAGATTTTAAATGTAATAAAGATTCTACAATAAATCGATTTAATTTATATCAAGTTTTAATGTAAATAGTTACGTTGGCTTAATTTAACCTGTTTGGGTTGGATTTGAATCTCGTGTTAGAGATTTTTTGGTACTTATTTTGAGGTTTCTTTTTCCAACAATCTATGTCATGAAACTTCCAATTAAGTACTTCTTTTGTTGTTGGAAGTTTCAATCGATTTCGATTCATCGCTGTTGCAATAATATTACCGTTTCAACCATCCATAATTTCGTCAAATATTCAACAATTTTCATATATTATTTTAAGTTCCTCATTATAATTATGTACTTCTTTAGTCTCACTAAATTTGGTCAGAAGCTCTTTAAGCAGGAACTTTAAGCATAGAAGTGTTAGTGTAGACTTTTGATTACTCTTTTTAATGTATGTGCGCTTTGAAATCAGTTTTCAGATTAATTTTTAAATTAATTTTAGACCAATTAAAATATGGATTTTCTTGATATTACATAAAAGCAGATACATTTGAAGTAGGTATATTAATGATTGATTTTAAAAATTCAAATGATTTAATTCATAAAGGCCTAAATTACAGCACTTATGAAAAGTCAGGAAATATTTACATTAGATTACACTACTAAACTATTTATATCTCAGTAATGTGTCGTAGAATGGAATTGAGACTTGCAATGGGTCTTAGATGGCAGAAGTGGTTATAAGGGTAACGGCAGAAATGGTTATAGACGAACAGTATTGAATCTGCGGTCCCCTCTAACCACTGAGCTATTTTGGCTTATATAGTTGTACCGTCACAGTCATATATAAATCACAGAGTGGTTTCGCTGCCGTCACATATCAGCTCGTCAGTCCATCAGCACTGACGAGGAGGCGGCGAGCGATATGACTCGATTGAGGGCCGCGTCTCAGGTGCTAAAGAGTTTAGCATCGGTAGAATAACTAGAAACGGCTGCAATATTTTATACCAAAAATTTGTATGAAAAATCAAGTTTAAAATGTACACGGAGAACTTCCGCCGACAAGCAAGAAGGCCAAATATGTACATGTAAGTACCAAACACAGGAGTAACACCACACAAAATTTCCAGAATGCATATTTTAGTATGCTGCGCATAATATTCATTAGGAATTTCAGATACATCACTAGGTCCTAACTTCAGCTAAATCATTTCAGGAGCTGTGGCGTAATCAAATGACAATCATTGAAACGTACAAATCGTCATATTTATATAGGTTTCTCTCTAAGTTTCTACCAGGGGCGCCTAGTAGGGATCGGTAATAGCTACAGGCTTACTTTATATTGCATGTTGCGTTGTGTGTGTGTGTAACTGCAATGTACATTGGCAGTAAAAAATTACCTTGATATAATTATAATTTTAAAACTGGATTATAATTTTAAAAACGTTGACTCAAATTAAATGTTCATGATTGTGTTATAAATGAATAGAGAAGTATGATATTCGTTTCCTGTCACGTCTATTTTATATCCTAGTCTACATTTGAACAAGGTGCTGGGTGGTAGGTGTTGAGGGATTCATTCGCGCGATGACGAATTGTTCGAGCGATCTCACGCCGTTCGAACGTAAACAAAGCAACTATGCCCGCTACGGTGGCCATGTCTCCATGCAAACGACGGAAAAACGCGGTCAGACTTTTACTATAGCATGGGGAGGGTGACAGCTGTCAATCGCATAGTACATTTTCAGTGTGTCTCATTCTGGTCCCTCCCTAATGCTATCATCGGTCACCGGCACCATGCTACAGCGCAATTACTATAACTAGAAACCGAGTGTTTTAGCATAGAATGACATAGCAAAGAACGGCTTGCATCCCAGGACTTTCCTGCATTGCTGGTACGTTAGTTCTTAGTCTATTTATGTCTAATAATATTGCTGTTTGCAAGACTGCAGTGCCCTTTAAAACAAAACAAAGTAGCAATTATTAGGAATAACTGCTTAACGGTAGAAGGTATCAAGTATGAAATCAATCCGAGCAGCACAAAGCTTTTCTTAAAATAGTGACAAGGGATAAGAAAGGATTTTGAGAAATTTGCACGGGATTACTGGAACGATAGGACCGGTCAAATAGTAGGGATTCATAGAAAGTTTATTAATATACCTAATAGCTTCAATAGTCAGAAGTAATTAAAACTGATATGGAATAACAAAATTGAATAAAATTTAATTTTATTTTATAAAAAAGTTGTGGTTGCAGTTACACAAATATTAAAATCTATATCCAAGTTACACCACTTCACAGCTAAGGGTAAGTAATTCATTCACTACTCGTAAAACACGAGCTTGCATACACTTCACAATCATACGATTTTTAAAGGTTATGAATGGTTAGTGAATCGAAATGGTAATTAATGGTAAGGAAATGTTGAAAATTTCAGGTCCTGTCCCCGATAGACGGAACCGATGGCCACGGTAGCCTCAAGCGCACGTTTCTTGATTTAAAACGCGTAACAAAATTATGTATGTACTGTTTTACTCTCGGCAACGATGGATTTATGCGGCTAACTGCCTGATTCACCGCATAGACGCTGGATGGGCTTTACGATCCAAATATTTACACTAATACACTGAGAAAGCGATATTGCTTTGTGAGCTGACTGTTTGCCCGCGACTTGATTCGCATCAAATTGTTGCTCTCTCAGATTCTAGCCATTTGTCTATAAGAGCGATTTTAAGCGTAGCGTGGGGGGCTCCCCAGCTTGATGGACAACCGACTGGATGGGGAAAGCTGAGGACAGGGTGTGGTGGCGCGGCCTTTGGAAGGGCTAAGTTCAACAGTGGACGTCCGCAGGCTGATATAATGATGATTTTAGTAGAGTGCCTAGTTTCTTACTCATGCTTCTTAAACGTGGTGGTAGAGTCTGACATTTCATAAATTCGGATTGATCTTCTTTCACATAGGTCATGTGAAAGAAGACACTTTTTGTTTTTTTCATGTTTGAACCAACAAACGTTGTTACTTGTTTCCATTTGGGTGGTAACCTGTTGCGGCCAAGATTTTTCATCAGCGTCCTGATTGTGTAAAAAACGTATTAATTGTAAGTCAAAACAAAAAATTTACACTAGTAAACTGGCGACATTTATTCGCGCGGTATTCCTGTATAAACGTCTATTTTTAAGAATTAACTAACAGACACCACTTTCAATATTATCGTAGACATATAATATGTAGGCAATCTCCGCTACCATGGATAATATAAAACCGTTCATAAATTGTTATGTTTGTTTGATCGGTCGCGAAAAATGGGTTTTACAGCTTCTGGGAATTACTATCGATGTGCATAATGCCGTGAAGCCGTGACGACGAGGTGTTCTGTGCGCTTAGCCATTAGACTTATCTACGATCGTTGTAGAAACGTCTCTTTGCTTTTCTAATAGAATGAAATTACAGAAAAAGTATTGACAAATTGATCAAGTGACTTACCGAAGACTAATCTAAATCGGTAAGTACCTACGAGTGAGTCATATTATGTATGACTGTGTGTGAGCATTTTTGCCCTTATTTAAAAAAATCTTCCCACGACTTTGCACTGCAATTTCATAATTTGACGCACTGCACTGAGCTCAACACTCACTACATTAATTTTTAGGTCGCAATTTGCCCAGTAATCTGGTAGTTTCATAACAAACCGAAATAAATAACCGAGACTTAGTTTTAGGGCTAGTTTTTTAATCGCTAGATAATCATTTACTAATAAATAATAATTATGACGTTTTGACAGATTTTGGAGGAGAATAACCAAAGGTGGTATCAAGTTTTCTCATGAACCAAAACCAAAATATTCGATGAAAAGAAAATAGTGTTTTTTAAGAACCACAATTGACACTAGAAATTTGTTTTTCATATCCGGAATTTAATTTTGCTTACAAAATGTTACCTACTTTCTTTTCAATGCACATTTCCTGTTATACTATTGAGAAGTACAAGTTGTTTATTTTGCCTATATAACTTTGAATTCGGATGTTTGTTAAAAAAAATAAGTGTAGGAGTAAATGTGGAGACAGTAGGATATAAAAAATAAAAGTTTCTATTTGAAGCAGCTTGCTCATTATCCTTTATTCCTTACATATTCTGGCAAGTGATAAATCAGCCCGTCGACTAAAAAATTTATAAATATAATCAAATTAATAGGTGTATAATCAGGTACCACTGAAAGAATTACCTATTAAATCTACCTTAACTTTTATAATGCACTAATTATCCAAAACTGCTTGAGTCGCATTATTAGACTAAGTCCAACAGTGTTTTTAACATTATGCATAGACGTAGTTAGCTAAGGAAGTGCGACGTATGCGTTTCCGGTTAATGCTGTGCAAAGTCGCATATTCACATAATATCAGCGGGGAGATCGCGCTGGCTGGCTCTCTTAAACACGCCTCTATAAATACTGGGCTAAATACCTGGCCGCCCGTTAAGGGCAGGCTTGCTTAGCAAGAATTGAATAGCTTTTTTAGATAATTTTCTTTTATTGTAAATAGGCTTACGCTTATCGACAATCATGCCTTTTAGAAAGCAATGATGAGTTCTAGGACTTCTAGGTTGGAACATGCTTGCCTAGAAAATGCCTATTATTATTATACTCTTCTCTTGAAGGCACACAGATTGTACTTGGCTGGAAACCTTTTATAAAAAAAATCTTGTATAGTGTCTGAAAATGCTTTAAAATCAAGTCACAATTTGAGTTTATAATATTGCTATACATCGTCATCAACGTAGTTTCAGCCAATGGATGTCCTCTTGAATATGACCGCCAAGCACCAAAGATTTCGCAGCGTCTGAAGCCAGCGACTCTTTGACGAGGTATGCGCCCGCGGCTCCACCCGCGTGAGTTTCGTTTTTTTCACATGGTATTCCACGGCAACCACGAATTTTTCCGGGGTAAAAGGTAGCCTATGTTTAATACTGTCCAAGATATAATCTATCGCCATTCCAAATTTCAGCCAAACCGGTTCAGTACTTGCAGCGTGAAAGGGTTACAAATATACACACTTACACACGAACTTTTGCCTATATAATACCTATTGGTGTAATAAATTAATTATTGATCACGCGATCATTTAGCGTTAATTCTCATATATTTTTTGGACTTTGTTTTATGCTATACCATGCGTGAGTGGTTCTAAGCAACTATAAATTATGGCTCACTGGGTAAGTAAGAGAATGAAGAAAATAAAATATAGGATTTTTATCATCAAAATGAAGAAGACATAAGTAACACAAAAAAATTGATGTACTCATTATAATCTCTTGATTATTGTATTATTGTATTATTGTATTTATTCCAAGACGTTTGATCAAATTCAAGCCGCTTTTTTGTCAAAACTTTCTTTTACCAACCTATTTTGACGACCTCGCTGGCGCAGTGGCGGCGCGCTCGGATTTGAGTGGGAGGTCGCGGGTTCGATTCCCGCCACGGGCCACTTTGGGATTTTATAATTTCTAAATTGGCTCAGGTCTGGTCTGGTGGGAGGTTTCGGCCGTGGCTAGTTACCACCCTACCAGCAAAGACGCACTGCCAAGCGATTTTAGCCTTCCGGTGCGATGCTGTGTAGAAACCATTTACTTACCCTTCCAAGTTAGTACGATAACATCTTAGACTGCATCATCACATTACTATCAGGTGAGATGGCAGTCAAGTACTAACTTGTATAGAATATAAAAAAAACCAAACATCAAAACACCGCTTCCCCTTAACTATGCAGTGACCACCGAGCTCAAGAGACAAAAACTGCAAGTGTACAGGGCTCTTTACGAGCGGCGTGCGGTGCCGGCAGAATTATAAGAGGTTTTAGCACAACTAAACAGATATTAAATTCAGCGTGTAAACGGGGCTTTGGTTTTTAGAATGCGCGCTTAGAATATTTCACCTAATACTGCTCGGCTGGGCTCTCGTGCTCTCTGGAGCTTTTAACACGAGAGAGATATTTTGAGACAAAAAGATCAAAGTGCATTCGGAGTACTTCGAGGTTTCGTCAACGTTAGGAATTTGTTTAAAGACTATTATTAGAAGCACCGCTGGGACTTGATATTAATACTTCACGTAACAATATTACACACTTTATTAAACATCACCAATGAGAAAATATAATATTAAGTACCTACACGGAGCAATATTACAAACTTTGATAAGACTTCTTAAAATTACACATCTCCTGATCTCCAATCCCCGACTCGTTTATTTTTCCTTTTTTCATAGCTGTCAAAAATCCCGCATTGTCATTCTCTCGCGTACAATGTCCACAGATAACCCATAGAGCATCCTTTAACAATGTTGCCAACAGTCGGCCATCCTGTTTACAGAAATGTCCCTATTTCTGGCAGCTCGGCCTTCCTTACGTGGGTAATGACCTCATACCCACAACAAAACACAAGCATTGAAAAAAAAAAATGAATCTATGTGGTTATTATATAAAACAGCACGTCATTTAAGTACAGCATAATAAACACAAGTTACAAACACAACCAGACCACTAGTTATCATAATATTTATCGTTGAATCAAAGCTTTAATAACACTGGGCACTAACAAAGTTAACAGTGAAATCATCAATTATTATACTTATCAAATGAACTTTACTTCAGTAAATAAATAAAGATAGATCTGACCAGTGAAATGATGAATGATACTACATGTCCAAAGTGCCATCTTATGATGCCTTTAGGGCTCCGATGGGGCTGCCCGGTTTCCGCAGCACATCCAAGATGTTTGCTTCCGCCAAAGGAACTATTATTATTAATACACCTGCGGGGAACCAACCAGCCTCAACGGAGTCCCAAATATGACAAGCAGTTGGCCTTAGTGCTGATTTATGTGAACTGCTGCTACTGGTATCAAAAATCATGCAGCAGTGGTTCCCATGTTTTACTTACTTATTTATTTTCCAAACTTACCCTAACATTACCGGATAAAATATCCTAATTCGTTAGGCAACACAATAATGTTCTATAAAACTATATTATAATCTTAAATCTACAAGTAAAATTCTAAAATAAAGTTAAGATTTAGTTATTATAACATATGTACATTGTTTAGTCATTAATGAATAAAAATTACAGTTAACAGTTATAAAAACAATTATATTAGATAAGTAATTATACAAAACACTTTTTACTAATTACTAATACTGGATACAAAACAAATAGTATTAATATACTAAAGTGTATGTTACTTTAGCTAACTTTCAATTTGATGTAACAATTGAGATTATTAGACTAATTATTACAAGTACATATTATAGATAGATACACAAAATTAATGATCGCTGTACTAATCTGACTGTCCCATTTAGAACTGATATATTAACATAAACATTAAAGTAATATTTCAATTGTTCGTTCCATTCTATATCTCCATCATGTTTAGTTAATATTACCATCTGCTGTCAGCTGCGTTCCATATTATACTCGTAGTTCATCTATTCGAAGTACCGTTCGTTGTACTTGTGACATTGTCTGCTACAATCGCCACGCTTGAAACATGGTTTGTCAATTTTTCACACTTGGGACAAAGTCAAGATATTCGTCATACTTGGGACAATTACATGTCACTTTTGTCACACTTGGGACATAATCTATTACATTTGTCACACTTGGGACATTACCTGTCACTTTTGTCACACTTGGGACATAATCTCTTACATTTGTCACACTTGGGACATAACCTATTACATTTGTCACACTTGGGACATAATCTATTACATTTGTCACACTTGGAACATTACCTGTCACTTTTGTCACACTTGGGACATAATCTATTACATTTGTCACACTTGGGACATTACCTGTCACTTTTGTCACACTTGGGACATAATCTATTACATTTGTCACACTTGGGACATAATCTATTACATTTGTCACACTTGGGACATTACCTGTCACTTTTGTCACACTTGGGACATAATCTATTACATTTGTCACACTTGGGACATAACCTATTACATTTGTCACACTTGGGACATAATCTATTACATTTGTCACACTTGGGACATTACCAGTCACTTTTGTCACACTTGGGACATAATCTATTACATTTGTCACACTTGGGACATTACCTGTTGTATTGATACTGTTGAGACGTTAATTGTTATTAAATTTTGGGCACTACCATCAGTCAACCCAATCTCATTGTGAAAGCATACTTAATCTGAAACTGTAATGGTTTTAGGATAGGATAGGATAGGATAGGGTAGAAAATCATTATTTACTTGAAAACACTGTAGTCATACCGTCCCACGATAATATAAACCGTGTTTGACGTCACTCTCCCTTAGTGTAAATTTATCAATTTACTGTCCTTAACAGCTCGTCTGTTATATTCGTATTGTCACTACTGTCATCACTGTTACTACTTTTATTCGCTCGTGGAGATAATTGAAAAGTAATCCAGGGTTTTTGGTGATCCGCCGGATATATTATATTTTGTACTTTTTTTTTATCAATGTTAGATACTTCATACCTATCCTGATCCAAAATATACGTTATTTCCATTTTCAGGGTTGTGATTTGGCATCATTACCAAATCCCCTACATCAAACAACTTGGTGCAAACTCGTGTTTTACCAAACACCTTTTTCATTTTCTTTTGTTTGTCTACGATATTATTACCGTTTCTCTTATCTCTGAGTGCTTATCTTCTTCTCGTTCTCTAATGCTGATTTTGTAATTTTTTTTCCTCACCGTTCATTAGTTACAAAACAACTTCTGCAGGAGATTTTCCTATTCCTTTATTCAGGGTATTGTTGAAGCTCCATTGAAGTTTTTGTAAATTCCACTTTTGCTCTAACAAAAGGACCCAGATGGTCTATGTAAAGCGTGTAGAAGAATTCCAAAATTCATTATGCAAGAGGTAACATTTTTTTTTTTAAAACCGTTTCATTTTGGAGAGCCAATAGTCAGCGCTTATTTTTTCTTTTCTTTTCTGGCGTCTTCTCCAATGCAAAGTGACCTGCCTCGTCCTGATTAATTTGGCATATACATACCATCGAGCCCCATGGGGTAACAACAACTTTAATTTCCAACCCACACGGCTATATAATTTATCATCCCGAAGGACATAATCCTCTGAGATGTCTTTAAAATCGAGTTCACTTATCTCTAAAATAGTTTTGATGTGCTTTAATAGAGGATCTGTCATCTAAAACGTATGTAGCCAGTCCTTGGTTATAATCAGAAGATCATTCAGTTTTTCCTGCTCTTCTGTTGGTGATGGATTACGAATTAATGCATCTACGTGGTGCATACTATGACCAATTAACCAGGTCTATATTCATTGGTGAAATTGAATTCTTGTAATATAAGCCACCATCTCGCTACTTTTGGTAAAAGATCTCTTTTTGTAAGCGTTGTTCCAAGATCAGCACAGTCGGTCCTCACCTTGAACTCTAACCCAAGTAAGTAGACGAAATTTCCTAAGCGAGAGTACTACCGCCATCGTTTCTAATTTCTAAGAGTGCCATACAGATTCTTCACGCGTAGTTTGTCGGCTGAAATAGGCAACCGGGCGAAGTTTGTTGTCTACTAGTTTGTCGTATGATGCCGTCTACTCCAATCTTACTATGTCCGGGTTATACAGTGCAAGTATGGGTCTACTGATCAGACTTTGATTTCCTGGAAAGCCGGTTCTTGTTCGGAACCCCAATTCAAAGCTACATCAGACTTGGTCAAATTTGTCAGAGGTTTAGTAAGTGTTACGGAATTATAAATAAAACGACAGAAGAAACTGGCTAAACCAACAAACTGACGGACTTGATTTACGTTACACGGTGTCGGAAACTCAAAGACTGCTCGTATCTTTCTGTTACCAGGTCGAATTCCAGATTCTGAAATTTCGTATCCTAGATAATTTTCATTGAGGGCCTTATATTCTTCCCAAAGCCTATAACCGTTATCTTTTTTTACGAACAAGAACTACAGGGTTTGCATAAGCAGACTGCGACTCTATTATTTTGTTATTCGCAAGCAATTCTCCAACGATTTCTCGCATAATCTTACGTTTACTATAAGAGACCCGGTACGGCTTGTAGTTGACTGGCGTTTCGTCATGTAAGCGGATAGACATTTCTGCAATTTGTGTTGTGCCAAGTTCTTGTATTTTGAACGCGAAACAGTTACGATAACGATTAAGAAGAGCAAGTAGTTTTTCTCTTTGCTCTTCGGAGACTTTGGAGCCGACATTGAACATGTCCATGGTAATTGGTGATTTAGTCTGGTCTGGCTTGGATGTTATGTTCAAATCAATTTTCGATATGGTAATAACATAAGTCTTCAGTGACTGGTCCTTAACGCATTCATTGTCAGGTAATATAATTTTATCTACCGGAATATGTAGGGGTTTTACCGAAACATTAACTAGTACATTACGTCCCTTGTTATTTTTGAACTCGCATGTCCCTTGTAGAATACAGTGTTCGTTACTTACTGTTCTGCAAACACACGTACTCAGATACAAATAGAAGGCCCATGAAGTCACGCTCCTTTACGCAGACACACACCTTTCAAATCCTGAATAGTAATCTCTGTAGAATTAAACAGAGTTACCGATACCGATTTAGTTTCGTATTATCATAATATAAGGTTAACTGCGTACTCGTCTTAAAAACGTATTCTGTTAATGATTAACCAACTAAAATGTCCGAATTCAACAAATTGTCATCAACCACGTATGCTTCGACATCCGCACTAACTGTATAGACTTTTAAAGGTACCGTTACTTCGCCAAGGGGTATCACACTACCTAATCCAAATCCATTGATGACAGGTAGGCCTGTTTTATCTAAAATCATCTTGGTTACGTCAGCTACTTTATGCATTATTAATGTACACTGGCTACCAAAACCGAAAAAACCTGACCGCGGTGTACCGTTTAATAGAGTGTCCTCAAAATATTTTCCTTTTTCTGTTTCTCTGTTCTCCTGCCTTATACGGAGCACTTGTTTGCCTGTTAACTTGTCCGTGCTTTGAGCCTCCGTCTGCCCTGGTTGGCGATCCCAAATATTATTTTGGCGACACTGTCGAGCATCATATCCTACACCAGAACACTTGTCACGCCGGGTTATGGGCTTGGTACACGTATGCAAGGTATGACCAACCTCAGCGCAGTTGTAGCAACGGATATTGTTTTTGGGTCTAATTAGCAAAATTTAAATTTGATCTTGGCGCAGCGTTCATGTGGTTCACGTTGTTTTTTTTTTTTTTTTAGAATGTAACTACTACCTTAGCTAGGCGTACTTGATTATTACTAAAAATGTATGTATATTATCTATGTTGTTAATAATTATTTTACTAGGTTTACTTTATATAGTTATAAGCAAAGTTTATCATATATTACATGCACCACCACCTACTTTCCTACTTCCAAATTAACCAGTGTCTGAGGTTGTCTAGAAGAGATCGCTAGTTAGCGATCCGCCTCATTGTTACCTGTATCTTTTTTTTTTATTTCTACTTTAATTTTTGTTGTTTTTTGGGTGCACAATAAAAGTATATACTGAATATACTGTCGCCTGAAATACAGGTACATACCTAGCTCAGGGGCAGTTGTATAAAATTTGCACTTTATTATAAAGCTATAATATACATACCTAACTAATTCTCAACGTTAAATTATTATTAACCAAAGTTGTGTTACTGTTACTTAGTATAACAAAATTTATCTATAGCTTTCATGTATCATAATTAATCTGTTAGTAGTTAAGGAAATTAATGTACATCACATTTTTGGAACAAATAAATAATAATAATAATTATATACATACATACATACTACTTTTCTTCAAGATACGACGTAGAAAACTTAGTAGTCAAGACGGTCTTTTAAAAGACAACCCTTGTGCGTTTAGTCTGACGCTGTTAACAAATATGCCGTTAATAACACAATCGACGGCATTCCTCCCCGTTACCCCGCACATTTTAACCAATCTTATTTTGTAATTAAAATACTCTTCTAACGACTCCTCTCTTTTCTTTTCCTCAAAAGCATCTCGTATAATCAGTCCGCATAATTCCGGTCATCGGGAAGAGTTTTTAGTAGCTTGTGCTGCCATTGCTTCCATCTTAACTTCAAGGACCTCTGACCTTGGTACCACTTTTAGATAGTACCAGATAATTTTGGAATTATTTTATTTATTTTATTTTAAATATAACAATACATTTTCATTTTCTTATACTTAATACTCAACAATGTAACAAAACCCCAATTGGTAACAATTTGATATATTGTTTGCTTCTCATTCCAGCCGTAAATAGTGGCTGTGTAACTAACTTTGTGCAGTCAATCAGCAGCTGATTGCAAATTTGCGTCTGGACCGAATTCTGGGATTACATTTTGTGCAACTTCAAAAGTGTACCTTTACTGCTCATTAATTTGACCAATTCCATCAAAAGATAATTTTCAGACAAATGTTTTGTGTGTAGGTGCTTCTGTTTTCGACATTGCTCATTGCTGGTATTAGATTCGCCGGTAGTAGTATTATCATAACGCCGTTTTATTGCTCGGTGACGCATATCATCACGAGAAGAACTGCTGTCTGAGCTATCAGTCTCCTTGCATTGAGAACCAGTAAAGTGTCTCGTTTCCATTTATATCGTTCCGTAATGTACTTTTGTTACTGATCGCCTCCTCTTTTTAGTATGTCTACAGCAATCTAGCTGTCTAGAAGTTCTGATGCTTTTATTCGAACAGATGCTTCGCAATGGTGGAGTAATTATGCTCTTTCTGACACGATTCAATCTTTAGATATCTAGGTATTCGAATAGCGAATGTTACCAGGTCAGAACATCAGTAGGAAATAGGAAGTGGAGTAGGGAAGAAAAATAAACAAAAGAACATATATTAGTAACACATATCTACTTAGTTGATATCAAAACATCACATTAATTAATGCATCCTCGGGTTTCCTATCTCCCAACCGATAACCACTTCCCTAGTAATGAAGTCTAATGTATAACCCAGGCTATTATCCAATATAGTATCACTATATGAGCTTGCCAATAAAATCCATCACCACCCGGACTCAAGCAGAAGCCTTGGTTTCAACGCTGTGGTTAAATTAACTCACTGGATTTCATTATACGTATAGGTGTGGAATACGAAATTACTGTTTAATAATATTAATTATTAATATAATATAAATGCTTCAAATTGAAGTTAATTAGTAAGTACTCTAATATTGGACAACATGTTTTATTTTGAGTACACACTCAAAAGTAACTCTCACACACCACTTAATTGTTAATATTAGTAAAATCCAGTTTATTGAAGTACCACACAACTGACCAGTTGTAGTCAATATTTACACCCATTGAACTTTTATATAGTCAGATGCACAAATATGTCCACGACAGAGTTGAGCCCAATAAAATAATTTGCTTGTTTATTCAATATGTACCTACTTAGTAACTTTTATTAATTATTCAATTAAGTATATAATTACTCTATGTGATCACAAATTTACCAACAAAAAAAAAACCTAAACTGTAGATACTTGTGCAGTTACCTCATCAGTAGTAGTTTTTACCTACTACAATATATTTTGTTTATAGATAGATATTTTATTCTCCTATTTAATTTTCAAACATAGGTACACACATAAGTCAAAATGGGTAAGTAAATGTAAATAGTTAGTTATGATTAACATCAAATGAAAGTATGTACTTAAAGCGTGTAAGTTACCTACTGGGTAACTGGGTATCTTGACAGTAGGTATGATTTTAGCTCGCTTACTTACTTGCAAATATTTTGTGCAGTAGTCCTGGATATCCAGGCTGGATACTGTGTATTTATCTCTAATTGATACCTTACTTCACTTCTAGCCTTGTGCTTCCAGTGCAGTGGGCTATGGGCTGTTCCTAAAAATCTTCACTTCTGATATTAGAAGCACCGCTGGGACTTGATATTAATACTTCACGTAACAATATTACACACTTTATTAAACATCACCAATGAGAAAATATAATATTAAGTACCTACACGGAGCAATATTACAAACTTTGATAAGACTTCTTAAAATTACACATCTCCTGATCTCCAATCCCCGACTCGTTTATTTTTCCTTTTTTCATAGCTGTCAAAAATCCCGCATTGTCATTCTCTCGCGTACAATGTCCACAGATAACCCATAGAGCATCCTTTAACAATGTTGCCAACACTATGACCACGGATGTATGGAATCCGGTACCAGAATGATTAAAATTCAAACTTTATTTTTCTTAAACTACGGACTCTACATTAAGTTCCAAAAAATTGTAATTTTTTTAACAAAATCCGGATTCCAAAGAAATGGGCAAATAAACAAGTTGTACCGTAACATCTTTATGACAGGAAATGTGCATTGAAAAGAAAGTATCTTTATGTAAGTCAAATTAAATTCCGGATTTAATAAACAAATTATATTGCCCAATGGTGCTCAAGAAATACGTTTGTTTTTCCTAGAGAAGTTGGGTTTGGACTTATGAGAAAACTTGACCAAAGGGCAAGGCGAAAGAAAATGGATTTTTTGCGTGACGAAAATCTCGCAACGAAGATCTACAAAAATCTTTGAAAATCTTACTAATCAAAATAATGGGCACGCCTGCAATCACGTATGGAGATTTGATATTGAACTCGTTAGCACGAGCTAACTGAACACAGCGCCATATATCAAGCAATGAGTGAAAATTGAAATCACACATGTAAATATTTTTTTGGATACTATTCCAAACTTTGATACTGTTCATATAAGATACAGGGCGTCTCGGGGCTTCGCATTGTGCACTGCACCAAATTTGTTTTTATTATAGGAATATTTTGTACACTTGATTTATAATTTTTTCACAAATACTAATAAAGCATTTCTATGACATTAACCACATCGTCGATTACAGAAAAACGCGGGAGTACTTAACGCGGGATGGGCGCGGGGGGGGCGGGTCGTGGGGGGGTGAAATGCAAATATGAAATATGAAAATGAAGATGGCATGTAATAAAAGTGATATAGTGGGCTCCGCAGAGCCATTCCGAGGCGAGTAGTCGTCTCGTCAGGTTTATACAGCGCCGTCCATCACCGCCTGACAGGGGGGTGCGCGCCTTGGGGGAGGTCCGGCACCAGATTTATTGTTGTGTGTTGACGCGTTTTATTTGGACCTGCTTTTGTAATTTTTGAACATTTGTAAGAGCGTTTGAGCTGCTGTTATTTTTGTTGCTTCCTTGTTTTTATGTTACATTTTTGGAAAATGTGATATTTGTCGTAAACGATGATGAAGTCAAACATGTAATATATATGTATAGGCTTAACTGAAAGGTATATTTTCTCGTATCACAACGGCTTGAACGATTCTTATTAAATTATTTTGACTACATTCGGTAGATCTAAGAATAGGTCGTATGTTTCATAACCCGATGTGGAAGAACAACGTATGCTGGCTTATCTAGTAAGTCTATGAATATAGCAATTTAATTAACCGGTTTCTGTATTCTGGATAGCTATCTATTCGGTATTCCATATTCTGATCCGTAACAAGTTGTTAATTGTAAGTATTTGTTAATTTTAATATTGGCGAGCTTTTGTTATTTTGTAATATTAGTGAGATAATACCATATGTTAGCAGTATAGAAAGAAACGATTTATTCGAACCATATGTAAGCGAACTGATATTGAAAGGGTTAGTTAGATTACTAACACACTAACAGAGAGTGTAGACTTTAGAATGCTACACGGACTTTCGAATTTAATAAAACAGAATTTACGACTCGAAACATAACAGTTAATAAAGACAGCCATAAATAAATCCAACGAAAACGTTCATTATCATTACAACGGCGGAGCGTAAATTAAAATTCGTCATAAGTCATAAGTCACCGTGGTTCGCATCTCATCAAATATCACCAAACATTAAACACCTGCCTTCTTGGTGGCAAAGGTGGGGAGGGCCATCAATTGGTAAGGTACACACGTCATGCATCATGTCAATACAAAGAAAACACCGATACACGCCGAAGTCTGCCGAACAATGCCGAAGGCTGCCGAACAATGCCGAATGGGCGCGAACAATGCCGAAATTAATTACTTCACGCCCATTGCTATCACAGATGGAACCGGACGACAAAAACTGAGAGGGAGTTTATATATATTGCAGGTGGTGCGAAATATGGGATGCGGCGTACAAGCCGTATCTAAGTGATTTTGAATGCAATTTTACGTAAAAACTATAAAGACAATTACTTTCAAATTTGAACGTCATGTATTTTGGGTCTTAAATCTAAGATCGCAGAAGCAGAAACACGATTGTATAAAATTTTCTCGATAGAAAGTTCTCCCAAAAGTTGCTCCAAAATCTCAGTTTTCCTGTTTTTTATCGGAAACCATAGTGGATGTAAATTTAATTTTTGTTTTAATGTGTCGGTAATAACAATATACAAAAACGTTAAGAAATCGATTTTTGATAATTGGCTTAGTTTTTGAGTAATTAGGTAAAAGGTAGTTTTTCTGTTGTATTCTTCCGCGACGCTGCATGTCGCACCTACCAACGTATCCGTGAGAGTGATAAAGACAAAAATAAATTCAATAAATCCCCGTAAGCCATTACTACTTATTTAAAAAAAATAACATATGTGGCCGGACACTTTTGAAGAGGAGTCCCGGACGGGTACTCTAGAAGGGTTAGGTAATCTATACTTTTCACTTTTAATGAGTTTTGTTAAGAAGAAAATGAGACTGTAATATCAAATGCACCAATAAAAAACCTCAGGATATGGGCTTACGAACGATTTACGTAAACCGTTTTCGTACAAGAAAACAGTAGGGCCATCGGTCCAATTCTTAGCGAACTACGTCGTCGCCTTACTGCTGGTGGAAAAGCAAGTATTTTTGACACCGGTAAACTGGCGACATTTTGGCACCGTCCGTCCTATCCAGGGTATATGTCAATTATTATCAAACGGCACATTGTCTGTTATCATCCTGGAATTCGCTTGGCTCGTCTTGGTGGGGACACTCATTTTGCCCAGTAATCACATCAATATACCCTTTATACTGAAACAGAATAATGCATTATACTGTTTCATATAAGGGAAACTATAGCACTGCGATGGTGCCTATCAGGATGAGCTCCGCATGAAGAGTGTTATCACCAGTAAAAGTCTAAGAATATAGATTTCTGTCGTTTCTGCAATCTTATTGAGGTAAGGACTTAGAAACGCATATTACGTAGGTACCTATATACTTTTAAAGAAAGAAATCTTCTGAAGATACGTATCATTACTCTCGGTCGGCTTAAACACGTTTATTTATTACAACAGTAGTAACACCGTCAGCTGCTCGCCATTTCGTCACTTTGTTAGGGAGAAGGTAGGCCAAGAAAAAAACCTCGACGCGGCACGGCCCCCGGCCCGAACACCTCATTCACAGTTTAGTGCATCGCTGTTTCGCACGTTTTAAATCATAATTATTGATGTTTTGTTTTTTCTCTCGAGATAAGAAGGAGGTATATAGTTTTTTATCATTCCGAAAAGGAAGAATTATAAAAGTGGTGTTTCTGATTTTGATTATTTAGTGAAAATACTGTCGTCGAACATCTTCACCGGATAGCGTTAGTACGCAGCATAACCCGAGCCGTGAGTACCTACTCAATTATAAAATGAAAGTACCTAACAGCATGAAGCATCTGACTCAGCAGGCTCGGGTTCGATTCCCGGCAACGGCAACAGATCACAGGCAGGCTGCGTGTTTCTCAACTAGGAGTTTCACATACACCTTTACAATATAGGGTTCCGTGTTTCTTATACAGGAGTCTCACATACGCCCATACTATACAGGGTTGCGTGTTTCTCATCTAGGAGTCTCATATACACCCTTTACTGATAACCGAGGCATAACTGCTACGCAGACAGCGAACCGATCGCCGCCATTGATGTCGACGTCACGAAGGATGCTTTTACTGGAACGAATGTAAGTAGGTACTATAACGTTGCTGACATCGGCCCCGCTGCAATATCGGCTGTTTTGGTCTCCAGCATGTCTCTTGTCCCAGTTACATGTTACAAGTTGCTGTACGATTGCTGCTGTGACGGATTTACCTACAGAATATTAGACCCATTCTGAGCATGTTAAAAGATGATCCGAAAGGATAGATAATAAGCAAGTATTAATTCTTCGTGCGCTGTCATCACCATGTTACTCTTATCCTGTAAAGATGCAAAATCGATACCTGCGTAGGCGGATTCTGCTTAAAGTGATTCGGCTCGAATCTTATACATATTATATTCAACATATCGACTCTTCCTGAGGAGATTATATTTTTTTTTGTTATGACAATTTGACTGAAACTTTAAAGTTAATTAATCAATCTAGCGCAGATTATTAAGATCTACAGCAAGATTTGTAGTGCACAGCTACCAACAGGCAGCCGTTTTTGCTCGGCCGTCTGCGCGACAACCGCGCTACGCGCGGCAAGGCGGACGACGAGTCACGTGACAAATCGCCGCAGCTTGCGGCTTCCTCGAAGAAGACATCGTGGCAGCAGCTTCCACGACACACAAGGAACGGTAAAGCCGGGAAGCCGCTTGATTTATTTCAACAATGGCTGACTATTAATTTAATGCCAATCATTATTAATAATTATTTCATGTTTATGATTTAGTATCAATATTTCTACAATTTCATGGAATCAGGTTATGTCATGTCATAACCATTGCCATACTTCGTGATTATATGTTATATAAAAAGAAGTAAAATATACTACGAGACAGAATATTAAATACCTATTATTTTAAAGTAATCTGTAGGTAATCTTTTTACATAGGAGCATTATTTCAACCATTTTACCTTCATGTGAAGGAATTGGATAAATAAACTCATAAATACATAGTTTTTCTAAAGTAGAAGATCTTAAGAACAAGTATTAAATAAATATCAAAAAATAGTTACGTCATGTGTACACCTTGAATAAAGACATAATAATTTCTTTTTTAAGTAAATAAATATTTAGATAACAATTCAAAAAAAAAAATGCTTTAATTGAAATAGCAATCTCTGTGAATTTAATGTGTTACCATTTGGATTCAATTCAGCTCCAGTATTTACTTAAATTAAGCCTGTTGCAAAAGTATTGCGACCCATGTATACTTTTTCATCTTTTATTAGATATTCATTTTTAATGGGGTTGAAAATAATTGTTTACAAAACGTGGCCGATACAAGACCCGACACTAAATACTAAGGATTTATTTTCTATTTAGTACAAATAAAAGTGTGTTAACTCCAAATTAATTCTGTTAATAATAATTCAATAAAGCCATATCATAATATATAAAAACAGTATAATAATGTGACCATATATAAAGAAATTAAGAATGTCAACCGTAGATACCTACTGCTGGTGATACAGAAAAGAGTCCGAGCGCTGTAAATGTTTAAATCTACACGAAGATCTATTTTAATATAATATGCTGGTTAAACAATAATATGGATTATACATCATAAAAGGTAGTAATTATGCCATGAAAACTTTTACTGATGCCTCAATAACTGGGGATCATGCTTGTGGACCATAGAGAGAACAGGAATGACAGCTACACGCAAACAGTCTCCAGGACTTTGGACAGACTTTGGACTCAGGACGGGAAAAATTTGCGCATCGTTTTGACAGTGCAATTGAAACATGAAAATATCAATAGAATGGGGACATATAATTTTCAAATTTGACAAATACACAGGCACAGGAATCATAATAATGGTGAAGATTGTGTATTATAACGGTCTATGGGTCAAAGATTTAAAAGACTTATTTCATATAGACCTGGCCTACGGGCACTTATAAATAATCAGTAAAATATAATTACTCTTACTTATTAGTGATTAATATAATTGCACATGCTGATTGCTTATGCAGTTCTGACAATAAAATCGCGGATGCAGAATCACAAAAAACGCATCTTAATATCTAATGAGAATTATCGAATTGAGCTTATACAATTAAAATAATCACGACAATAATTGGTAGGTAATCCCTTGACAAATTTGTTTGCAAGTAGGAAAAACCACAATGTATAAACATAATTATATGTGTCATGGTGTTAAGATTCCGATGCCTTTACAGTTAACGTAACTATATCGTGGAGAGATTTTATCTTTTCAGATTTTATCTTATTTATCTATAAATAAATAATCAGGTTAAACACATATTATATCTAACAAATAAATTATGAATACAATTCTAACTAACGGTAGAGAACAGGGATTGTGTTATGGTAGTATATGGCCCGTATAACCGTGATACCCCCTCTATAAGATACTTACTTGTAACACCAATACTTAAGCATTAATTTTAAAATCACAAGATTTTTTGATAATAATAATTATTAATGTAACGAACGCGCAGTGTTCTGTTAAACCACCGTGATTGTATGGAATAGGTAACTTATCCGGATTTCACTACTCCGAAGAAGAGTCTTATTAAGTCATCCATCCCAGTAAGGAAGATATCACTTATAGACAATACCTACTCTTAAACAGTAGGACATTTGTTGTATAAAACGATTTACTTATGGCTGCTGAAATCCATAAATAGGGGATTAAATTACTGACTGCGGTCAAAACATATTTTTAATGATGCGATTTACATGTTTTGAATGATATTGTGATTAAGAACATTTTAAGTGTTCTATTTTTTTGTCCCAGGCTAGTCACGGAACAACAATTAATTGTAGATATTTTCCTTTATTTTTTTTTAGGTCAAGATATAGCTAATTATGATTCAACTTCTATAAATACTTAAAGGTTTAAGGCCTAAATTGCTTTTTGTTAAGACCTAAATTGTTTTTTGTTTAAGGCCTTAATTGCAAAAATGTCTAATCTAACACGAATTAATGTTGACCAAGTTTCGGACTGCTTATCAGATGTATCGTACCTTTATGAAAGTTCAACCTATATCAACTAAAGATGGGCACCTACTTGTCGCTGCTCACAGAGTTAAAACGCTGTCTGCGATATATATAAATAATATTAATTTCACAAATACTGAGGTAATAATAAAAAATCCAAACTCACGGCTGCTAGGTAGGTGCCATAATTACCAAGTTTATATTTAACTTTATTAAAAATAAAAACAAAAGTCTGGAAATACTTTAAGTATATAATATATCTACGGTAAAAGAACTAAAGACCTTCGAATCTATCTACATTATTCATTTCATTCAAAAAGCCTCTTGGTAAAAACTCTTCTTAAACATTGAGTAGTTGTGTCAAAGATACCATTAAATTTGAGTTAAATACTAAAATCCATATTCACTGCACATTACTAGGCAGTAGGCACTCGTCGACTTCGAAAGTCTGCAGGTTGGGAGATAAGAGTTTATTATAGTACAGTATTAGGAATACTGCACGATTGACATTAAATTCTTTTGAAAAATACTATATTAGTATAGTATCGCATGAAGTTTAATTAGCGAATTTGTTCAAAATATATCAACACATAATTTACTTAAATTAGTTAATTTTACCTTCACATTATATTTTACAAGTGGTTGTTAATGTACTATAATAGATCATTCATATTATAGGTACCTACTTAATGTAGAGTTGTTTACAACCAATTCTAAAACCAATGTTTCAGGTCTTACTTAAGTGATTTTGCTATATTTCTGTTTATTATGAAAGTAGCCGTTATTATGAAAATACTCTGTTTTGTGGTTATTATGAAATTTCCTTTTTCTGATAGAAATATTAATCAATTACTTTGTTTGATATGCCAGAAACTTATGTTTCACGATACTATCTTTCTCTCAACATCTACTGTTGTAATAAATAAACGTGTTTAAGCCGACCGAGAGTAATTAATGATTAAACGAACTTACCTGTACGTGAAGTTCAATCATAATTACTCGAAGAGTCGGCTTAAACACGTTAGCAACCCTCTCTCCCAAGATGGACATGCCATTGCCCTGGGCGTGAAACATAAGTTGAAAAATAATTAATAAATAATAAATTTATTTTAAGCACAGATTCTTTGAAGTAAGGACTCTTTGTTCTTCAAAGAATCTGTGATTCTAAACAGCTCTGCTCTCTCTAAACTAAATGAGGTGTTCGGGCCGGGGGCCGTGCCGCGTCGAGGTTTTTTTCTTGGCCTACCTTCTCCCTAACAAAGTGACGAAATGGCGAGCAGCTGACGGTGTTACTACTGTTGTAATAAATAAACGTGTTTAAGCCGACTCTTCGAGTAATTATGATTGAACTTCACGTACAGGTAAGTTCGTTTAATCATTAACAATACATTGGATACACATATTATATTCACCGTCACACAAATGCAAACACAATAATAAGATTAGCAGACCCAGATTAATTCACGTGTGTCTCCTCGCGCTACCCCGCTACCCCGCTACCCCGCTACCCCGCTACCCCGCCTTATCCACACTCGCTACCCTACCCCGCCAGTCGCTACCCGCCTTATCTGAGGCAGCGAGAGCGAACAAAATTATAAAAGGGTAAATAAAACAGAAAGCTTACACAAGTCATAAATTTGATTTATAGAGATTAAAAAAGGCGCTTTAGAAACGGCTCGAACGAAAATTTTCGGTGGGACGAATCGGGAGACATCGGTAGGGTCCGCAGAAAAAATATAACAGCATTAACCAAACGTTTATTTGAATGGATTTTTCTGTACAGCGATAGATCTTGAAGAAGCTCTAATATAGTATTAACAAAGAATAGAATTCCGGATACTTTTTTATAAATTTAGGGCTGATTTATTAATCGTCAGATAGACTATCTGAGGAATACATTTGAAACATACCTATGCAATACAAAATCTCATAACAACAACGTCATAATATTATTTGTTCCTTAGTTAACGATTCTGGCGATTGAAAAATTGGCCCTTAATGAAATAGAGCAAATGTTGGATGTATAAATGACGAATCAATATCCACAAAACGTAGTCCGAAAATAATAAAATGACATAAAGTTGGGTTTCTTTATTTTGTGTATTGGCGTACTTTTGGTTATATAATTTTGCACTAGCACTTGTTGTCCCTGACCAGCGTCTTTGCTTATTTTTAATTTTGCAACTTTAAAAGACAAAAGTAATTGAAAGAAAGAAACGTTTATGTACAGAAAAAAATCACACACCCATATACAAAGCACAACTGAAGTAACAACAAATAATGAATATTGTAATAGGTAAATAAAATTTCTATATAGTTTACACTAGGCAATAAAAATGTTTTGAATTACCTTTATAACTACTTTCTAACACAGTAAGTAGATATTTTCCACGGGCATTTGTGGTACTTGCTGACGGTACCCATCAGGGCTGTCGATGTGCCGCGGCGCGAGAGGGAGGGCGTAAGAAAATTTACCGCCACCGACATATTTCAGCCGGCGCTAATCCACCCCTAATGTCGCTTTGTTTACCTGCCGCTGCTGACCCTACGTTTAATGGACGATTATACGTGTACGAACACGTTAGCCAGGTGTGATGATAGCTAGTGATTTCCGTGTTTAGTATGGCATACAGGTTTTTGAGGTTGAAAAATACGCTATGCTATTCCTTCATGCCATTGGTTGCCTGGAAGAAATCGCTATGTATAAGGCCGCCAAGTTGTACTCCTAAGTTTGTGTTTTCATTATTTCTTCTTTTTTTATATATTTATTCTGTGGTGTGCAATAACCTGTTTATCTGTCTATGCTAAACAGGCCCACATTTTTTTAAATGGGCTGAAGTCTTTGGCGGCTTTTAATTCGAAATAATGCAGTTGAAGAATTGCATCATGTAGGTCGATAGTGCTGATGCTTGCTTGTAAAATATTTACTACAGTATTATTCGTGGCTTCAGCCGCGAGACCGTTAAATTTTACCCCAATTAGGGATGAAATTTCAAAAAAGGACCTTGGTGACCAGACCGAATCAGACCTAACCGTCCAGTAGTTTTAGCTATGTGACATCACATCAGTAAGGCAATCAGACAGTCAGTCAGTCATTTAGTCGAGTAAAATCACCTTTTCTCTAACATATATTTAAGAAAATTCTGTGTTATAACTTACCATGAACGTCGTAACAAAGCTCGACCATTCATATAAAGTACCTTTTTAGCTTTAGATACGTTATCTACATTAGATCAATAGTAGATAGGTAGTTAATCAGTCCGTCACCTTCTCCCCTTTTATAATTACAGATAAAAATATTAAAACAACTGTTTTTTTCAAACAAGTCCTCTGTCCTCACCTTTCTTTACTTACACATTGCATGAGCATAGATCTGCCCAGCCTCCCCTGACATAAGAATCCTGTGAGTCGGACTCAATCGTTAGTGACCGGGGGGAGGCGCGGGTAGCCGTGGGCACCGGCAGGGGAGGCGCGGGTGGAGACTTCAATGCCTGTCATCTGAACTGCAGAGCTGCTTGAGACAACATTATGTATGACACGCGCGTTTCTTTTCTACTTTAGTGACGCCACAATGAAGTCATGTTCTCTTTGAAGGAAAATGGATGTTACTTGATACTTCGGTTGGCGTGCACATTCATCTTAGAAAAATACCCTTAACCTTAATAAAGTAAGCCGTAATAGTCCAGTGGTCCTGATCTCTTCTGGCTCCTAACAGGCTTTCAGGAGTTCGATTCCCAGCTTCAATTGTTTGTATTTTTTTTTGGAGTGTTAATGCGCTTGTGGAAACCTCAGAATACAGAAAAACCTATTATCTAAGAGTTTTATGCGATACGAATTCTCAAAGGTGTATGAAGCCTGACAACCCGTACACAACCAGTGTTTTGGGCTATGATCAAAAATGCCCGTGCCCATAATGTAATTCAGAAAGACAAAATGTTTAGTTGTAAACACAAATTTACCAAAATGTCTCCTGCATAGTTGCGGCGACTCTGTTAAGGTTACCTACACATAAACTGATAAGGCTAAGAGTTGCTTCCACGTTTTCATCAAGACTCAGGCGATATTGCAGTCAAGTGCAAGCCTATTTTATTTAAAAAAATAAAGGAGCGAAAGGCGTAATTGAAAACAGAAGATTTCTGTTTCATAAAGAGGCTCCGTATGCAAATACTTGCCGTTTATTCGAGCACGGGGATGCAATATTTACGAAGATATCTTACTAAAAGTCAAAGCGGCTATTCGCATAATTTAGCACGGGTGTGCGTTCTGGAATGAAGACAATTGGTATGTTTTAAGCACAGCGTAAGACGATCTTCTGTCCACGGCAAAGTATCATCTGAAGAAGTCAGCAGGTGGATGAAGAGGGTATAGCATGGTGGCAGAATATATCAAATCAAATTAAAATACCTATTTTCTGACAAATGCCCGCCTTACAGGCACTTAAATGTTACGGCAAATAATGAATACGCGCTCGTGTTTAACTGGCCGGTGCCTGCATTTTAGGCTAACTGAATGCAATTTCGTGGAAAAATCGACTAATCTTTCCTCATCATTTCTTCTGGTTCAGGAATGAGGAGATCCTTCACTTCATAGCCAATTCAGTCGTGCAAAGATATAGGTACTTCGGGACTTCAAACCTATGCTTGAACTTAAAGCTAGACATAGGTTTAGTGACAGTAGTTCTTTTAGAGTGGCATTATACTATTTTAGTAGACCGTCTTTTCTATTCTGGCTGTTGTCTAATGATGCATGGTACTAGGAGAAGAAGACAAGTGGTACATACTAAGTTTTGGAAACGTAAAATTTGTCCTATTTGTAACTCATATAAAGGAATCAATATCCGTAAATGTTTAGCTCAGTTTTCGATTTGGCAACCTCCGTGCAATACCGTTGTCTATATTTTGAGCGGGATGCTTGAAACTGTATTAGGTATTACTATACATTTAGTAGCTTCATAAATTGATGAAATGAGATTCGCTTTGAATTGTATAATTTTCTCAGTTTTGCCAAGAAATAAAGCATGTTGATTTTAAAAAAAAGCTTTTGTACACAATACACATCCTAAACCGGTTTACATTTTTTTGGAGAAATATTTCAATAAAAATTTTACACTAGAGAAGAGAGAAGAAGAGAGAAACGGAGAAGAAAATTGGTTATAAGCCTTCAAGCTCTTCATAATATTCTTAAAAGTGTGTAAGGCCTTTTAATCCACACTTGGACACAAAGATGAGCTATTTATTATTCTGGCACGGTTGTTTTCATAAATTAATAACTTTTTTATTTTTCTGTTTGATTACATTTTTATCCATCTTGAAACGGAGAAGGGTATAACATGTTTCATTTTCTTGAATACTCTTGTATAAAATACTTGCTTAGACTATATTAGACCATTTAATCGAAAGCAGAATTATGTTTATTAGCTGTTCAAAAGGTAGTTTCTTCCAACTTCCATATTTACGAGTAATTTCCGTTACGGTTCTAGCATTACACCCAATGACCGGCAATAACGCGTCAATAAACTATTTAATTATACAATAATATTCCAGCGGTCCGTCCCGCGCCGGACACATCAGCGCACAATAGGAGCGATAGAATTTTACGACGCCCCGGACGCAGTTCGCAAGCAGTCCCCGTAAATACTGCGCGCCGGACATAACACTACTGGATGTGGACTCTGAGGAAGGTAGAGTTGATATAAAACACGGTTTTGACAGGTTTGTTGACAAAGTCAGGGACTATTTAATTATGCAAAACTATTTAATTATACAATAATATTCCAGCGGTCCGTCCCGCGCCGGACACATCAGCGCACAATAGGAGCGATAGAATTTTACGACGCCCCGGACGCAGTTCGGCAAGCAGTCCCCGTAAATACTGCGCGCCGGACATAACACTACTGGATGTGGACTCTGAGGAAGGTAGAGTTGATATAAAACACGGTTTTGACAGGTTTGTTGACAAAGTCAGGGACTATTTAATTATGCAAAACTATTTAATTATACAATAATATTCCAGCGGTCCGTCCCGCGCCGGACACATCAGCGCACAATAGGAGCGATAGAATTTTACGACGCCCCGGACGCAGTTCGCAAGCAGTCCCCGTAAATACTGCGCGCCGGACATAACACTACTGGATGTGGACTCTGAGGAAGGTAGAGTTGATATAAAACACGGTTTTGACAGGTTTGTTGACAAAGTCAGGGACTATTTAATTATGCAAAACTATTTAATTATACAATAATATTCCAGCGGTCCGTCCCGCGCCGGACACATCAGCGCACAATAGGAGCGATAGAATTTTACGACGCCCCGGACGCAGTTCGCAAGCAGTCCCCGTAAATACTGCGCGCCGGACATAACACTACTGGATGTGGACTCTGAGGAAGGTAGAGTTGATATAAAACACGGTTTTGACAGGTTTGTTGACAAAGTCAGGGACTATTTAATTATGCAAAACTATTTAAAATAAAATAAAAAATAAAATAAAATAAAATAGTTTTTATTCAGCCAAAAAAACTTAAGTTGTAACTTAATATTATAAAAAAAAAAAAAAAAACTCAATACAAAAGGTGGGCCACAGACCTCAGGGAACCAAGGAGCAAAATATCAAAAATAAATCTCCTTGATTCCCTGATATCCGGGAACCTACCACTTAAATCTAATTATTTGGCTGAACAGGGCGCTGCCTCAGCTTGATGCTGCAGCCGGTGTGCTGCAGCGCTGATTTTCAGGCAGAGCCCTCCTAGGTGACGTCACGGGCTGATCGGGAGTGCGGTAAACCGTGTAACTTATAGTTAATTAGAGACTGAGACAGAGTGCAAAGTTCATCATTGCTGAAAACTATACACATATACATATAGATAAATTAGATAAGAGAATAAAGGGTAAATATGCGACAAAGTCTTATAATTTCTGTTTTTCTAATAGGTAGTTTTTTGTTTCTCTTTTAAAATAATAAATAGATTTAGATGTTCGAGCTGGAGGAGGTAAATCATTCCAAATTCTACAGGCCGCATATTTGAATGCTCCCTTATACGAGGCGGTCCTGTGAGAAGGCCAAGAGATCCGAGGGACAGACCTTGGGCAGTACTTACTGTTCTCACGAGTCCACCTTATCCTTGACCGTAGGTAAGCAGGTTTTCCTGTCGAAATCACTCCGAACAAAAGGGTAGCGAGATGAAGTCTCCGCCGTGCTTCCATATTCAGCATATCGGCGTTGTTTAAATACGGGCTTACGTGGGATCGTGGAGGAATGTGAAAACAGAAGCGGGCACACGCATTTTGGACTCTCTGAATAAGCTTGACGGACCTACCGAGCAAGCAAGGTCCATATGCAGCGTCCGCATAATTTAATTTTGATAATATCAGGGACTCACATAAACGAATTCTAACATTAACATTAAGGTAAGAGCGCATTTTATATATAAGTTTCAACCGATAAAAACAACTTTTTACTACCTTCCTAACATGGCTTTCGAAGTGCAGATTTGGCTCGAAAATTACCCCAAGATTTCGTGCCTCAAAAACCCTTTCCACTGTTTCACCCCTTATATTAATAGAAGGATTAAGTAATTCAACTTGACTAATTTTTTGTTTTGTTCCTAATATCATTACCTTCGTTTTTTTGGGATTAAGTGTGAGTGAATTTGTTTCTGACCACTGAGATATTTTTTCCAGATCATGATTAATGTAAGTTACCGCTTGTGCTGCGTCCTGTGGTCGAAATGAATAGTATAGCTGGACATCGTCAGCGTAGCAGTGGTATTTACAGTGCGTAATGCAGTTAATCATATCTGCTGTGTACATCGCGAACAGGATTGGACTCAGGATAGATCCTTGCGGGACTCCCCTTGTAACCGGAAGCGTCGAGGAGACTAGCTGCTTGCCATGACTTTGATTTATTTTTACGCACTGTTTTCGATTACTGAAGTAGCTTTTGAACCATTTAATTGTACCATTACTAAACCCATAGAATGACAACTTTGAAAGAAGAAGTGATGTATTAACGGAATCAAAAGCCCTGGAAAAGTCAAGCAAAACTAAGATTGTAACCAAGCCTTGATCTTGTGCTGTGAGCACGTTATCTATTACGTCTATGATTGCCGTGGTTGTGCTATGTCTTTTACGAAAACCCGACTGCAACGTGGGAAGGATACTATTTTCCTCTAGAAATTTAGTCAATTGCTTGCAGACGACTTTTTCTAAGACTTTTGAAAGACAGGGCAGGATACTGATAGGTCTAAGATCTTTAAGGCAAGTAGGATTATCAACTTTCGGGAGCGGTGTAACTATTGCTGTTTTCCAGGAGTCAGGAAAGGTTGAGGACAAAATCGATTTATTTATTATGTTAGTTATGCACTTCAAACTCTGCGGGAGAGTGAGCTGCAACATATCCAGTGATATATGATCTGATCCAGTCGCCTTTGAGCTTAGTTCTTTAATTATCTTAATGATTTCATCCTCGCAAATTGTGTTTAGAGCGAAAGTATTTGGTCCGAACCTGTGGAACCCAAAAAATGTGTAGGTCGACATTGTAGCGGTACTGGAGCCCGGTATATCAAGAAAATGCTGATTTATTTGCTCTGGATTACACAGAGCAAGAGGTATATCTTGGTTATTTTTCGGATCACTAACTAAAAACTTTTTAAAATTCTTCCACATTAAGTTGGGAGTTTTTAGACACCTATTAATGTAGAATTTATAGAAGGCACTTTTTTCAGCCTCTAAAGCTTCGCGGACCAACTTTTTAAAATCTTTATAATATATTTTATGTGACTCCTTCTGTGTTGACTTATAACGTTTATGACTTTCATCTCTTAGCTTCATCATAGTTTTTACAGTATAAGTTATCCAAGGACAATGTTCATCTTTTATTAGTACTTTTTTGGAGGGGGCATAAAGGTCAAATATGTTTAATATTGTGGTGCTAAGAGCAGTAACCATGTTATCCACATCATTCAACTCATTTATAAGTGACCAACGAATGTTTTCAAGGTCTTGATCGAAATTTTGAATGCTTATATCCTTTAAAGGTCTAGTCACTATCCAACGAGGGGGTACTTTTTCCTTTTTCAAGTTAAGTGTTACAGTAACTACAGCATGATTTCCCAAATCCTGAAAGTGATTTACCGTCGTCTCACGTACTTTAGCATCCGTACATATAAGATCGATGAGCGTCTCACTATGATCGGTGAAGTGAGTTGGCTCGGCCACGTACTGATGAAGGTTTACGCTGTAAATGAAGTCATTCAATAGTCTACATTTATTATCTACGCGATTCTTGACATTGATGTTAAAGTCACCCAGCAGTACGATATGGTCATAGCCTGAGAAGCAGGTGATAGACTGGGTGAGTGCATCAAAAAACAGATTCACATCTTGCCAAGGGGGCCTGTATGCCGTGCCAATAATAAAACGTTTTGCATGCACTCGTGTTTCAAGCCACATTTGTTCTACAGAATGAAGATTCGGATGATCACACATTTTAACTCTGAGACCTTTTCTCACATAAAACCCCACCCCACCTCCTCTGCCGCTGCGCACATCGGCCGGACGCGGTTTGTGACGCAGTCTATAGCCCGGAACTACTGGCGCAAGACCATCTTCGCCCTCACGAATCCAGGTTTCATTTATAGCAATAATGTCTACAGTTATTTCGCTCATTGCTACTAAAAATTCCTCGTGTTTAGTTCCTAAAGAGCCGGCATTGAAAAGTCCTACTTTAAAAAATTTTGACCTATCTATACTTAAACGAGCGATTTTTTATAAGTATGATGAAATACTGTTTTTTATGTAATTTGTGCCGGCGTGAGTATGCAGCTTGAGTATTGTAAAATAAGGAAATAATTATAACATAAGATAGAATACTATGCATAAAATATTTAATTTTAATAATTTCTCCAACTTTTGCTCTAGAATTGTAATGCAATGCTCGATCCACCCGTGACGTCACGTCTGAGACAGCAGCCTGTCCAGCCCGCATTGTTTTACTTCTAAGCATATTAATTAGCAAATTAGACAAAGTAATATATACGGTAGACAACATCCAATTCAAATTATAATAATGAAGTGTTATACAAAAAAGATATCTATATCTTGTTATGGTATACAATTTTTTGCTATTAAATCTAAATACAGAGTTGGTATACAATATTGAAAATTTTGCAAAACATTTCAGACATAAAATTACCACTAAGATTACTAGTTTAGACCAACTTAGTCCTTTCCAAAAACCCGCTTGACATCTGCTTCAGACTTTATCTGACGAACCGCCTTTCCTTCTTCTTGGCGCGCATATATTTTCCCATATTTGGTCCAAGTGTATTTCCAGTGTAGTCGCTTTGCCGTTTCCCGCACAATGTAAAACAGATGTTTGTTTTTATGCGTGAGTCTTTCATTCACATAAAACCGCGTAGCGGGAAGGCCAAGTTCCAATCCGTCAGTAGTGACGCCCCTTCGTGTGCGAGCACTACGCAGGAACTCGTCGCGCAAGCTCGGACGTGCCAGGCGCACCACCAGACGTCGACCACGGGTGTCACCCTCTTTTTGAGAGTCGCTATCGCTCTTCCTGCCCATTCTTTCCGCCAAGATGATATCATTCTCTGTCAGACCAACTCCCAGTTTTGCCGCCACAACTGTTACTATGTGGTGAGGGTTTTCACCTTTGACCTCAGGGAGATTTGTGATTTCAATGTCCCCACGCAGGAGGTCCTGGTCTCGTTCATTTACTTCATCTTTGAGTTGCGCAACTGTCGCCTCCAGTCTATCAATTTCGTCGCATCGGCTAAAAGAGACCTTGGTTTGATTCTCAATATAAGTCAGTCGCTCGTCGAACTCGTCTACGCGCTTATTGTATGCAGTAATGTTGCTTCGCATTTCGCACAGTTCAGCTCTAAAATCCTTAATCTCCTGCCGCAGCCCTCGCATTTCTTCGCGGAAGAGGCGCATTTCTCTGCTCAGCTCTGTGTATTGGCTAGTATAAGGCTCATTTTCCACGATCGACTCTTCGACACTAATCGAGTCGTCGCATTGCGAGGAAGCTGATTCGACGCCCTTCACTGGGGTGTTAACGTTGCCGACTTTCGGCCTCTTGGAAACGCATTCTGGGCACTGCCACTGCTTGGGGGATCGTCCTTGTTCCGGCAGCCCAACACACGCTTTATGATACAGAGCCGAACAGACGGCGCAGTTAGCGGCACCTATTGCTGAGATGAAGCGGCCACAGCCGTTGCACTTGCCCATATTGGGATTTTTATCGTAATATCGTATCGTATCGTATAAGTAGCACTATAACTACCAATTAATTATGTCCACTACTGGGTGACGTAAGCGCGGCGACAAGTGGCGCTAAGAAGGTTTAACTGTTGTGGGTAGGACACAAAAACTGTATGACAATTTAACACTTTGTAAGCAATAATTTCTAACTTTTTCGATATTTCTGGACAGATTCGCGTAAAATAAACACTTTATCTCGTTTATTGCCGCACGTGGAACAAAACAATATCGGTCACAACGATAAAACTCACAATATTATATTTTAATTAACGTAAGACACGGTCGAGTAGCAGTCAACCCGATCACGTCCGATTTAATTATACAATAATATTCCAGCGGTCCGTCCCGCGCCGGACACATCAGCGCACAATAGGAGCGATAGAATTTTACGACGCCCCGGACGCAGTTCGGCAAGCAGTCCCCGTAAATACTGCGCGCCGGACATAACACTACTGGATGTGGACTCTGAGGAAGGTAGAGTTGATATAAAACACGGTTTTGACAGGTTTGTTGACAAAGTCAGGGACTATTTAATTATGCAAAACTATTTAATTATACAATAATATTCCAGCGGTCCGTCCCGCGCCGGACACATCAGCGCACAATAGGAGCGATAGAATTTTACGACGCCCCGGACGCAGTTCGCAAGCAGTCCCCGTAAATACTGCGCGCCGGACATAACACTACTGGATGTGGACTCTGAGGAAGGTAGAGTTGATATAAAACACGGTTTTGACAGGTTTGTTGACAAAGTCAGGGACTATTTAATTATGCAAAACTATTTAATTATACAATAATATTCCAGCGGTCCGTCCCGCGCCGGACACATCAGCGCACAATAGGAGCGATAGAATTTTACGACGCCCCGGACGCAGTTCGCAAGCAGTCCCCGTAAATACTGCGCGCCGGACATAACACTACTGGATGTGGACTCTGAGGAAGGTAGAGTTGATATAAAACACGGTTTTGACAGGTTTGTTGACAAAGTCAGGGACTATTTAATTATGCAAAACTATTTAATTATACAATAATATTCCAGCGGTCCGTCCCGCGCCGGACACATCAGCGCACAATAGGAGCGATAGAATTTTACGACGCCCCGGACGCAGTTCGCAAGCAGTCCCCGTAAATACTGCGCGCCGGACATAACACTACTGGATGTGGACTCTGAGGAAGGTAGAGTTGATATAAAACACGGTTTTGACAGGTTTGTTGACAAAGTCAGGGACTATTTAATTATGCAAAACTATTTAATTATACAATAATATTCCAGCGGTCCGTCCCGCGCCGGACACATCAGCGCACAATAGGAGCGATAGAATTTTACGACGCCCCGGACGCAGTTCGCAAGCAGTCCCCGTAAATACTGCGCGCCGGACATAACACTACTGGATGTGGACTCTGAGGAAGGTAGAGTTGATATAAAACACGGTTTTGACAGGTTTGTTGACAAAGTCAGGGACTATTTAATTATGCAAAACTATTAAATTATACAATAATATTCCAGCGGTCCGTCCCGCGCCGGACACATCAGCGCACAATAGGAGCGATAGAATTTTACGACGCCCCGGACGCAGTTCGCAAGCAGTCCCCGTAAATACTGCGCGCCGGACATAACACTACTGGATGTGGACTCTGAGGAAGGTAGAGTTGATATAAAACACGGTTTTGACAGGTTTGTTGACAAAGTCAGGGACTATTTAATTATGCAAAACTATTTAATTATACAATAATATTCCAGCGGTCCGTCCCGCGCCGGACACATCAGCGCACAATAGGAGCGATAGAATTTTACGACGCCCCGGACGCAGTTCGCAAGCAGTCCCCGTAAATACTGCGCGCCGGACATAACACTACTGGATGTGGACTCTGAGGAAGGTAGAGTTGATATAAAACACGGTTTTGACAGGTTTGTTGACAAAGTCAGGGACTATTTAATTATGCAAAACTATTTAATTATACAATAATATTCCAGCGGTCCGTCCCGCGCCGGACACATCAGCGCACAATAGGAGCGATAGAATTTTACGACGCCCCGGACGCAGTTCGCAAGCAGTCCCCGTAAATACTGCGCGCCGGACATAACACTACTGGATGTGGACTCTGAGGAAGGTAGAGTTGATATAAAACACGGTTTTGACAGGTTTGTTGACAAAGTCAGGGACTATTTAATTATGCAAAACTATTTAATTATACAATAATATTCCAGCGGTCCGTCCCGCGCCGGACACATCAGCGCACAATAGGAGCGATAGAATTTTACGACGCCCCGGACGCAGTTCGCAAGCAGTCCCCGTAAATACTGCGCGCCGGACATAACACTACTGGATACGGACTCCACAAGAAAGGTACTTACCGCATAAGAAGGGTAGCGCTGATATAAAATATGATTGGCAATTTGGAAATTTGAGCATAATTTTGAAAACTGTAGGCAGGTCAGTGGAAGAAGGAAGTTACATTGTAGCTACGAGTATAATAATGGTAGTCACTTCAAAGTTCAAATATAGTTTATTTTGATATCCACATTCCACAATGGTTCGCCTTACAGAAAGTTAAATGGCGTTCTTTCAATCTGACGCATGTCGACCAAGGAGGTAACTTATCAAAGGTTTTTAATTCTGGACAGCCTTGCAAAACAAAAAGGTGATTATTAAAAAGCAACACATGAACACTTTAACGCGGAAAAATTAGTGTAGTTGGTTGTTCGTGAAAGTGGTTATAAAAATGTGGTTCTTGGAAGCCAGTTCAAATGCGTCGATAGATTTTTACCTTTGATTTAATTCAAGATTCCACGGGAGTTGTGAAAAACTGAGTTACGCGTATGACAAGCTAGTAGTTTAATTTATGATACTTTAGGCCTATTTCACCGTTTTTTTGCACATGTCGGATAGCTTAAACGTAAGTTTTGTCAATCTCTTAGTTTAATATGTGAAGTGACAAAGGTAAGATTTGTTAATACATACCTACCTACGCTATCACCTACCTGGACACCTTACCTATCAGAAGCTTTTTTTTGCCTTTATTCGTATCTTTTTTTTGTGATTTATCTTAGCTCTTCCAGCTGTTATTTTTTTCACTATGTCCTCGTTTTACAATGCAGTACGTAGTACGTAACACTATTACCACCCTGAGTTGTGGATTTGTTTTGTCCAACGACATCGGCCAGCAATATGAATATCACTTGTGTACCAAATTGAGAAATAAGCACAAAATAAGCAAAAATAAACTCAACTCTAAACTCTTCTCCTTTTATCGCAACAAAATATGATCTCGTTTGGCAATTTTTGTTGATTCTGTTTGTTGGAAATGAAGTTGTAAAATGCATTGTGTTTTTTTTTTATGGAGACAGAAAAGTAAATGTTTTTCGAAAATTGTGATGAGTATCGTAGAACCATCATGAGGAAACTCAAAGGCGTGTGAAGCCTGCCGAGTCACACCTGACCAATGGTCAATCCTTCTTCTCATTTTGAGAGTACTCTCGTGCCCAGTAGTGGCTTGTAAAAAGGGTTTAAAAGAAAATATCCCTAATCGAACAAAGATCCATAAGGTGGTTCGATGCATCCGGTGGGGAAAATTCAAATTGTATTAATAAGTATTTTGAAAATAGTAGGCTAACTATACATCGTAGGCTTATGGCAACGAGTTTTGTGGGCATAATATTTATGCATCTACATGTTTTTTCGTAAAATAAATTTTGGCCAAAAACACCGATAGGTATGAACCTAGGGATGCGCCCATCTGAACATTTTACCGTAACCTTCTTTATATACAAGAAAATGTCAATTTTTTTTTTAAATCGTTAAATTAGCAACATTTTTTTCGCGCGGTCCACCGGGGCCTTTACGGCTCGCAACGGGGCTTTTTTTTGCAACGGGGCTCGTTTACTTCATATTTATCCCGATAGCTCAAAACCCCAGACTTTTTCCTCCCGCTGCCTCATCCAATTCCAGAGCCCATTTAACTTTCCAAGGCCTCAATAACATAGGATAGTACATTTCGATATAAGTGCGGAAAGTTTGTCATTTCTTTACGAGTCCCGGTTTGTTGACCCAAGCCGAAGGCGAGGGTCAACTATAAGGACGAGTAAAAATGACAATTCCGCACGTGCATTGAACGACGTTTTTTAATACATTTGCGAAAAAAAATATTGGTTTTCCGTGTTTGCCTGCTCCGTGTTTGCATGCCGTGTTCGTGTTCATGCGCTCCTGGTACGCCCGCTCCGGTGCCGCGTAGGAGGAAAACACAAAAGCACTAGTGCGGAAAAGAATAACTTTGCGCACGCTAAACACACATAGAAATGTCAACTTTTTGAGCAAATGTATTAAAAATTAATAAACCAATAAGTATAGAACCTTATAGAACAAAGACTAGATGTCATAAGTCTGTTGCACACGTCATAGAGATCTCGGCGCGGCGGACGTGCGATCGATGACGTTTGACCTCTCACCTGCCCCCTACCGGCCGTCTTCGCTGCAAGTGTTAAGGGCAAGTCGCCTTGATGTACAGCGCCAACAGTTTATCTGTGAAGTGGCAAAAAAATCACAGGACAGCTATTCGGCACTGCAGGCTCACAAATCGCGCCTAGTCACATCTCATACGAGCTTTAAAATTTCCTTAAATTCGTCCAAGAAACGAACCCACCACTAAACTCTACCACCAAATACAAGTACGCTGGACTACATATTCTATACAATTGACAGTGCCTTTTTGAAGCACCCCCTCGAGGTTCCGCCGTACTAAAACTGTCATTTTTTGCTATTGACCGTTCTTTTGAATGTTATTTTAATTTAGTTCCATGAGTTCTCACGCTAACGCGACAATCAGCGCCAAAATGACGAAACGCCTTTTTACGTTGCCATTCTAAAGTCTAGCATATTTTTATTAGTGATCAGTGAGTGCCACCAATAATCCACAAAGTGGCAAAAAGACGGCAGTGCAGCTTTCAGGCTCAGATTATGATAAGATACGGGCTGCTTTATAATCCGTGATTTTTTTAAAGAAAATAATAGATAACAGCGCCAATACGACGTTAGCGACATCCTGTAGTTCATAGATAGATTGGTTCTATATACATCAGCAGATGGGCGTTATCTGTATCAAATCAATTGGGAAATATGATCAAAGCTCTTAGCAGATTGAAGTACGTATGTTAATAAAGTCTACGTAAATCAATGAATCACAAAATTATTTGCCTGCAATAAATATTGATAAAAACATCAAAGAAATCTACCGCATATGTAAAGTTTGTTTAACAAAAAAAACTATGAAAAGAACCATACAATCTCTGTCTGGTCCAGGTTTGACACATCCCCAGTCTATCACCTATCATTTATAAGCAAAATTTTAACATAAATTTATTTTAAATAGAGCAAACATTCCCCTTAACGCCAACACCGTGTCTGCAATCTGCCATCTTTTATACCGACTTCCGAAAATGAGGGTATTTCCAATACACACGTCTGCGTCTCAGCCGTCCTTTCATTTGATATCGGCTTTTCCATTACCTACTGCTTTCAAGCTTTTCAACTAATGTATTGCTCGAAATCAAAATTACGTCTACTCTACACTCACTGGATTGATTATTAACGACATAAATGGTAATTTATATTTATAGTGGCCTGCAAGTTCAAAACTTAAAAACAATTTCTTTATTGTATTCTAGGTCTTTAATCTCAATTAACCTAGAAGCAGAAACATGATTGGATGAAATTTTCTCAATAGAAAGTTCTCCCAATAGTTGTATTTTTTTTCATTTTTATTGGAAATTACAACGGAGTACTTACCTATGTATTTTTTTATTATTGTCCGCAGTAATAAGTTCTGAGATATTTTTCTGATAAGAGCGAGAAGGCCAAAATATAAACCGTCGGGACTCTAAAGCAATTTAGTAAATACTGGTATTACAAGAAGTTGATTGGTAACAGGATTAAGCAGTAGGTAGTTGACTAGTTGTAGAACATAAGGGACGCGACGGTGGCAGCTACAAAGACTTAGCACTTTATACTTAAGCTGCATGTTTAATGGCGGTCACTTTGAGAGGACACGGGAGCTCCCCCAGGATAGCTTTTGAATTTGCGCACGTTCCCACTGCGCAGTACGACACGTCTTGTTTCATAACGCAACGGTCTTTTAGCGTAATATTTTTTTTTATTGCCTACTGTAGCTCGCTGGGCACGGGTCTCTTCTCAGAATAAGAGGAAACGAGAATAAATGGGATAGGGAACGAACCGATTTGTAATTAGTACTTCACCTCTTACTTACTTAGGAGTGTGGGGAGCACATCGGGTTGATTTTTTCAAAGAAAACTGTTTCAGGCATGTTGCGAATTTTTAAAATAAGAAAAAGAATTCGTGATACCGTTGCCGTAACAATACCGATTGAAATTAGTAAAATTTCACTTCCGTGGGTGTTATTTTATCTAACCTTTTGGTTATTCTTCTTTTCTTTTTTGTTTTGACCTTTGTGTCTTTGAAATCACGAAATCTGTGTAGACTAATCGTTTCATGTGTTTACTACAGAATCGTTCGTCTGAGAGACCGATTTCAACTTGCCCGTTTAGAGATTAGAGATTTTATTTTTCATTCAGCATGTTTATTTCAAGCGCATTTCAAATGCACTGCTATGTGCTGCAATGTATACGGATGTATGAGATGCTGATTTTATTAAAGACCATAATTGATATGCTAACCTAACTATTCCCATATATTTTTTATCCATTGAACATTCATCTCATGAATGCAGTAATGTGTAATGAACCATCCAAAAGAATACTCACTACTCACTGGCTTTCATCAAGCGATGATTGCTGAGATACAAGTATAGAGGGGTTGCAACGTTCTCGTGCCGTAGGACAATGTGCACGCGCAGCACCTGCAGGCACGAGTGTCTCCATACGGACTGTCTTACCGTAACGCTCCTTTGTAAAGGTCACATTCGATACCACCTCTGCATATTTCAGCCGGCCGCGACCACGGCTAGCTCCGTAAACGCTATCTTTACACTGACCTGCCAACTTACATCTACCGTCACACCCAGTGCAGTTTATAGAAAATAAGTCTCTCACCCCTTGTGATAAAGATGCTATGGTTCTTTATGCGGGTGCAGGTTTAGCGTGGTAAAGATGTGAAAGCCGAGTGGTGGTCGCGCTTGAAATATTAGCAGCTTCCAGATGTGTGCATTCACGGGGCACCTAGCTACGTGAGATATTTGCGTTTTGATAGCGCGCCTTTGAGATGAATATGCCGAAAGGCTTTCAAACGCTTGAAAATTGAATGAGGGTAAAGTGCGGACTGGCGGAGACTGGACGGAGATTTTAGATGATTATGAGCTTTGATTACTAATCTGTTATAAACACACCCGTCAGCAGCTTCGCTGATCTGTGGTTTCTGGGGTTGAATTTTCAAAATAATTTCTTAGCGAATTCCTACGTCATAAGAGCTATCATAACTCATAAGGCCACAGATATGAACCTGAGGATGCGGCCATCCGAACGTTTAACATAAACCTTTTATACAAGAAAACAGTAGCACCACCTGTCAAAATTTTGTAAGTGACTTCTGAGTGAACTGGGTACATATTGCCGGCGTCAAAACGATTTTTTTTAAGTTTTTTTGTCTCCTGAAAATCAGGGGTAAATGCATATACGCCCCTCTGGCTTGAAACCCGCGATATATCTATTTATTAGGCCAAATTTCAGCAAGTGGTTAGAGTTTATGAGACTGTCGTTAGACAGAGTGGTATACAGGTATCACAGGTATAAAGAATATTTCAATTTTTATGTTTGACTATGTTATCGCATATCTACGTTGCAATTTAAAATAGTTTGTGGTGGCACAGATTCAATACCAAACTATTGTGTTGTAGCACAGTAGAATACCTAATTCTTTTGAGAACCGATTTCCACTGAATGGGCCCCAACGAATTATACGTTTGATTGTTTCAATTTCACTAACTTACTTATTTTAAAACAATTTCGCGATTAAACTATGGTATGACTAAAGTTCTCGGATAGAGAAAGACAGGCAGATATTTTTTGCCGTTTCATTAGGGAAAATTAAAACAAACTAAGATTACACCACATCATGTTTTAATTGCAACGGATACTGCGAATAATAAACAATACATCACGGCCGCAATGGAAGACGTGGCGAACTATTGTTGCGTGAATTTGTAAGTTGTGGCAGCCATTGCCACTGATTGTCAGCGTGGCCGCAGGGGAGGCGCGTGTCAACGGGATTTTGTGACGCACATTGTTGTGTTGCATTATGTTTTTTTAGCGTCGTGTGCATGATTTGAATTGGATAAAAATTTCAAACATTCAAAAAAATTGCAGAATAACGTCAAGTATACTTACAATTTTAAAAAATATAGGAATACATTACGCCAGTTTGTCATAAAATCACTAACTGTAGGTTTACTATAACTTGTACCGTTACATAACTTTACTATACCTTTACTTTATCTACTCCATAACTCAAACCACTTGAAACATAGGAGCTAGTCATGTAGGTCATGTAGGTGATCGCAAAGAAAATATTTTCGAAAATTCAACTTCTTAGCAATAATTGTCGACAATTTTGTCGTTTCTTTGCACATCAAGTTTTATAATACGAAGGACTATTAATGATTGAACGAAACATTGCCCGACTTCGAATTGGTGTACATTAAAAATTATTTCACTCTTTGTAGTGGCATTTGAAGTTGGTTTTTTGGTAAGAATTTTCCATTTTATGTTGTTAGAAGAACTGTAAAGCAAAAAAACTTTTTTTACAATTTTGATGTTTTACACATAATACCAAACATTTAATTACCACTCTCGCATGCTTGTAACGGAAACAAAACGAACAGTTTTTCTCCCCCGGTCCTCTGTAGTCTGTATCTGTTGTCCTATTCCACTTTTACAGTTCCGCTAAAATATCTCTCTTAAAAGCGCTAGCTTGATTCGAAACTTTAAAATGAGGCTAATTACGGCTTCCTTCAGTGAGGAGTTTTTCTTTTAAAAAGTCGTGGTATATAATAAGCTATTGTTGTGAACGGTGCACAGATTACAAAGCGGGGCGGTTTACTGCGGCAGGCAGTAGCCATCACGCATCGTTGATAATTTCCGCCAAAGCTGAAAATGAACTGCATATCACTGTTCTGTTTCATGCGATATACAGGATGCTCCAGTCTTGAGATAGATATCCTTGATAATCATTGTTCATCAAGTATAAGACGCGCTACCTCCGTCGTTGCTCAATGCAATCGATGCTTGCCACATTGCTGGTATAATTGCTACACCTTTTACCACTTAGCCACACTTATATTGAAACTTTTTTTGTCATTCCTACACAAAAAATCTTTGTCAGCATCTCAAACTATAATTTCAATACGAATTTCGAAATACTCAGAACCTACAAACCACGGATATTTAAATGGATCTGATTAAAAAATGTACTTTTAATTCTCACATAAATGTTCCAAACATTTTCCATGAAAATGTTCTAAACATTTTCCATGAAAATGTTGTTCAACATGCTTAAAGAAGTTTTTACTCCAAAACAAATTTCAATTTCATTTTGCGTTCTCAACACTCAAGATCCAATTAGTTAGTGTGTTGAATCTGTCTGTGCTGTCTCATTTATATTTGCTGCGTTTGCATTTTGAAATAAATAATAGGTGTTTTGATTGTAATCTCAACGTAAAAAGATAACCAAACCCAATAACCAAACCCATTTCAAGCAGAAACAAACGTAAAAAGATAACCAAACCCATTTCAAGCAGAAACACTCAAATACAGTTTTGCATTCAAATTCATTCCTCAACAAATATGAATTCTGTCGCAGCACCCTGTATAGCGTTCCTTAGCGCTAGTTAGACCGTAGACGGCGTCCGCCATGCGAAAAAATTAAAATAAACAAAGGCAACACTCGTCCCACACCCCCGGGCGGCGGGTAATAACGCTTTTGTCTTAGATTAGCTTTTAAGAAAGGCTTTATTCTCACCCTGTGTCGCGTTGTGTGATTCTGAAATTAGTGGCGAGTAGTTTTTTTTTGTAGATGCACTGAAAAGACCACTGAGCCGAGCGCTGGTGGGTTATTTTTAGATGTTCCTTTTAAACGGGACAGTTCTTACCTTTGCCTGGTACCCCGTATTTAATATGGGTGGACATACCGGGGTATCCACCCAAGCGGACGTTTCAGGGGATGCTCAAATCATAATTTGATTAAAAATAAAAATCTTGCTACCACAAAGCTACTAGGATACGGAAGCCTGGTTGGCTCATGGTTAAAAAAGGTGCCAGAAATAGGGGCGAACACTGAAGAAGGCCATCGCATGACTGGGTGTCATGTTTCTGTCCTCGTATAAAAATCGTATTCGGGCATTATAAAAAGCGAATGAAATTAAGGAATTTATATCAATTATTATAAAGGATGTCCTCAAATCAACTACGTGTAATCGGAGAGCATGCCTTCCTAGCTCTACGACTACTATACACGTTATCGAGTCGGAAGTCAAAGCAAGGTTTCTTAATTGTCTCTTAAAAAGCAGAAAAAGGTGTCAGTTTATTTCAATTATGACAGCAGGATTGCGAGGTGTGGACTTATAGTCTTATAATAATAATCAATGACAAATATTTTTTATTAAGTCCGTCCTCAACCATTATCCTAACTCCTTGACTACGCGTAGTGGAGTTGAGAGTCAGTAGTCAGGAGTCGACGTCTGTTAGATGGTTGACTCTTAAAGGACACGCTTTTGTTTCGTTATAACATATGGCAGAAAGAACGTGACGCTTGCGTGATTGCGATGTGGAATTTCGAGGTTGGAGATTTTTCTGTTAAGAGCGTTCATGCAGCACGGTGTGAATCGCGTTTCGGTCCATACAATAAATGAATTCGTTGGCGCTGACGCAATTTTGCGTCGATTATGGTATTACAAAAAAATTATACTAAAATAAATATACAACTTATTAAAATAGTAAATAACCAGTGACATTGAATATTAATTGAATTAAATTACTATAATTCAGAAATAACAAAATATCTTGGATTTTATCCTAAAATAACACGTTTAACATCTCGAAAAATGTTAAAAATGACACTTTTCGGTTTATGGTTTTTGAATGAAAATCTAGGAAAATCGTGTTTTTTTGAGACACTTTTTAGTAAATGTTATTAATTTTCTAAATATGTCAGTCATTGTTATAAGTTTGTGTTATGAAACATGGCAAATATCTTGCATCAAAATAGAGCTTCCACCGCTAAGTGAGTAATTAGCCTTTACCTTAAGCTTTCTAATGAGAAAGTTATACACATATTTTCAAATATTTTTGAGACAAAAACTAGATTATGAAATGCCAAATAATATGATAGCAATTATCTAATCAATAATTGAACACATGACACTCTTATGTTACGTCGAAAATTGACAATTTTGACTCAAGCATAATTCCAACGCATGAATGGTCTTAAGTGTCTCTTAAAAAGCAAAAAAAACGTTTCAGTTTAGTTCAATTATGACAACAGAATTGCAACGTGTGGACTTATAATAATAATCAATGACAAATATTTTTTATTAAGTCCATCTTCAAACTCTATCCTAGGTCCCCGACTACGCGTAGTGGAGTCGAGAGTCAGTAGTCAGGAGTCGACGTCTGTTAGGTGGTTGACTCTTAAAGGACACGCTTTTGTTTCGTTATAACATATGGCAGAGAGAACGTGACGCTTGCGTGATTGCGATGTAGATTTTCGAGGTTGGAGATTTTTCTGTTAACATGTACTTAATCATCGGGAAAAATTTTCATAAATTTTTTCTACATGAAATTTTTAAATTAGAAAATTGCTTGTTTAAAGCTTACTTCTTGCGGTTATAATGCTTTGAATAATTTAAACTAATTTAATTTACTACGAATGATCCAAACACAATATCGCTTCTTTTGTACCCTTCAGTGATATAATTTTGTGAAAATGTACGCTTTGAAAGTTTACTGTTTCTAAATAAGTTACAAAATACATACGTTACTTTTTGCTAATTATAAGTTTGTAATTGACTGCAATCTCACTTGATGGTGAGTTAATGCATGCTGAATTCATTATCATACTAAATAAGAAGAGATAAATAACCCATAACGCATCAAAACACTAATTCCATTACCGGTCCGTCTTTGTTGATAGGGTGGTAACCAACGCGTTTGAAACCTCTTCCGACCTCCAACGCAATTTCGAAATTATGAAAATTCTTAGCTGGCCTCATCCAGGAATTGAACATAGGACTTCTCGCTTAATCCAATTCACAATTGCACTAGGAATTCAAGAGTCATCAAAGTAAATAATACGCTTTGCAGAAAATAGTACAAAAGCAAAACACTCTGCAGATTATCACAGAATCCGTAATTCCCAGATAGGAGAATCACGTCTCTCGCTACATCACACGCTCAGCAATAAAGGAAAATCGAACCGAATCTCCGAGGTAGGTACGAGGCCATTTTCCCCCGAAAAGAACGGAATTAGTCCCAAACAAGAGAGGAAAAGCGCAAGACGTCGGATAACAGTAACACATTTTCGTCGCGGAGGCTAACGATTCCGAAGTGAACTGTCCCATAAATCCTGTACTCCCTGATTGATACATGGCGGTGGGTTGACGCCCATCCCGTAATTTACTGCCAGCGACGCCCACCAGCCATCGAGATAGCAGACTTTTGTTTTGCATTAATTCCTTTTAGCCGCCTCGCTCCTTCGTGCGCTGCCTCGGCCTCGGGGATACGGGCGATGTGATAAAATATAACAATTGTTTTTTCCCGATCTTTGAAAAGCTTGTTTTTGTGCGTGCAATCTACAATCAGCAGAGCATAATGCTCAGAATTCGATAGAGTACCTACGTTTTCGGTCTCCCCTATAGAGTGTATAGCGATTCCAAATCGACTTTCGGGTCTAAATCTAAACTTATCTCACAACTTGTTTTATTCCCCCTTGTGATTCCAGAGTTCCTTTGAAAATGAATAATAAACAGGATTTTATGAAATTAAAATTTATACTTTTTCTCAGGTGCAAGAAGTAAGTACTTTTTTATATTTATTATTCAAAAGTACGTCTTTTAATGTATAACTTTTCTGTAACTTGCTGCTTGTTGTAATCACTGACTAATTATTATTATTACTATTACATTGGCATATTGAATTTTATATTACTAATTTCATATTTATAAAATAATTAAATTGTAAAATTACTTGCACAAAAAAAATGTAAAACTGTTGCTTTATTATATTATGTAATGTATACTGTATTAATTGTTAGCAACGCCCTGACAGGGCCACATGTTAATGTAACAGAGTAACTTGTAGGGTCAGTTAGGGTAAGAGGAACACAGGGGAAAGAGGAACGTAGTAAAGCTATAGTTAATAAGTTATATGTTAGTGTTCCTCTTTCCCCTGTGTTCCTCTTACCCTAACTGACCCTATAGCTAATAACTACAAATAAACAAATAAACAAATTACTCAAACTTTCCATTACAGTAGGTACGAGTAAATCAAAAGGTTAAAACTCCGCGACCAGTGATGGACACAATTTTTTTAGTAGTTTCAAACGTGTTTTTTAATTTCTTTTTTTTTAGAAACTTTGTTAAAAATATCATTATATCATAATATATAACATTGTTAATGTTGTCATTAAAATAAATGAGAAAATCTAAAGAAAATAAACTTATATGTTTTGTATGATAAGGCTTTGCAGGCCCGACTCGCACATGACTGATTTTTAATTTTACCCCTAGTTGTTCGAAACAAATTCAAACATTTGAATAGTAAATAATTAAACTACTTTAATTACAAGAATTGACATAAACATTATGGAGTCTTGCGATAACTTTTATTTGTTTCAATTAACTCGAGCACAGTCTGTTAATTAGATAAGAGACTCCACATGGAAAAGTGATGATTTGCTCATGTGGGAATGAAAAATAATTCCGATCGTGTCACATTGACCACTGAACGCTTTGTGTCATTGTGTCATTGTCGCCACTCGTGTCGCGCGGCGTTGACGCGAATGGAAAAATGCGTCGCGCGCGACAATTTCCTGCTCACTGTTTTGCTGACAGCGTTGCTGACAGCTCGCTGCTGCTACCACTGTTAGGATATTTTTATGCAAGTCAATAGTGTATTTCGGATAATTAGTAACTGCCTATCTCTGATAACGGCTGCTTTAATGACTAATTAAACTATTTTTTTTTTCAAACATGCTCTCGAGAAAAATTAGGAACTCTATCGCAAAGTTTGGGAAGCTTGTTTTCATCGTAAAGAATTGGAACGAAACTCGGTACTAGCTCTTTTCAAAATGTTCATATTCATAACTTTTCTTACATATATTAAGTAGATGATTTTTGACGTGACAACGTCTTATTATTCGATAGAGCCGGCTGCATGTACAAAAAATCATGACTCATTTGCCGTTACCTCGCTCTGAGGCGTTCCATGTAAGGCTTGAAGTTCAAGTGAGAGTTGTCACGTTCAACTTTCGTCAGTAAACCGACTTTACAGACAACCAATTTTATTTTGATCGATTAACATGTTCCGTGAGTCTTCTCATGATGCTGCCAAAACAATAAAAAACTAAGTTAAAAGAATTGTGTAAGTGAAAACTGCAAGCAAAATGGAGTTTTTGAACTTGTAGTCATCACTTCGGTTTGCATTTAAATTTCCTGTCTTGCGCGTACACACTCACAACCGTGGGAATATTACTTATCGTACCTAATAATAAACCTGTCTGATTTCTAAATGTAAGTTATCGATGGCTCGCTCATAAATTAGACGTGCTTGTCTTTGCATAATATTGTACAATTTCTTGAGAAATGCGCCAATGTCCTTAATTAACTCATGAATAACTAGGAAGGTTGTAAGACGATCGGAGACGTCGTCACAGCTGATGGATGTATTCGACATAGCATCAGCGGATCCTCAGATTTCACACTCAAATTCTCAAATCTTTCTGTGCATTAGATCGAAAAGAAGTGACACATCTATATTATACATCTGTTATGAATGGAACCCAGTTCCTAATTACTCATGTAAAGAAAGCTGGGTAGGGTCCTCTTTTTATTACATCTTCTTGCCAGAACAAGTGAACCAAGATAACTGTAATTTGAAACGTAAAAATATTGCTTATACCATGGATTTTTACATTATGCTAACATTTTATGTGGAATCAGAAACGTGACTCTTACGATTTTTTAAAAAATCTTTCAAAATAATCATGGAATAATTTGGGAGTGCGAGGAAGTCTGATTCAATGAATAAGTTGTTATTGGGACATTACTTGTGACGGACCAGTATCCTTCCGAAACACTAAATCGTTTACTGTTGCATCTTTGCCGGTAGAGTGGTAATCAGCCACGACCGAAACCCCCCACCAGACCACACCTAACCTACTTTGGAAATTATAATATAATTACAAACTGACCCGTATCGGGAATCAAACCGTAAACCTTCCGCTTAAATCCGAGAGCTCTTCATATCGACTATCAACCTACCAACAAATCCAAGCCTACCAAACAAATCGTTACAGAAAGACGAAACACGCCGCGCCCACCGTACCCCGCGATATACGATCGACACGCGTAACGATCACGACCCGATAAACAGACCACCACTCACCTGCCCGTATTTATGACGCGATTTACGCGTGTTGTTCCCGCGCGGATTTACACCCGACGGGTTTACGTTACTTTGACCCATAATTTTGATTGTTTTGAGATTTAGCTGCTCCGTGCGCTTTACGCGCGTCTGCGGAATGGGTTTTGGTTTTGGCGTTAGTTATTGTGTAAACTGTACACCGATCAATTTGTGAAATGTATTGAAGGAGTGTAGTGACCCCCTCGGAGCAGTGGCTTGCGCTCGGATTCGAGAGAGAAGTCGCAGGTTCGATTTCCATGGCTAGTTACCACCCTACCAGCGATTTAGTGTCCCGGTGATGTTGTGTAGAAACCTATAGGGGTGAGATTACTTACCCCTTCCAAGTTTGTATGATAACATCATCGATGAGCTTCGACTCGTCACAACGAGGTAGACAAGTGTTACAGCGGTCGGATAAGCGCTTTATTACTGCGTAAACGATTGCACTCACTCATGAGGAACATAAGTCCATTAAGTACTACTCTGTGTAAAAAGTATCGGGAATATGTCAATAAAAAGACCCGTGTAAAAGAGGTCGTTCTAATTTTTTTACTGCATGTTGGTAGCACTGTACTGATTTAGCGCGCAAAGTTTGAGCGGGATCTGTCATTTAATTTGTTTTAAACTACACATTTTGTTGGTCATAGTTTTGAGTTCTCGGCGATTTTTACAATGGAAAATATTGTTGAACAAAGAGTGTGCCTTAAATTTTGTGTTTCGAATGATATTTCATGTGGCGAATCACTAAAAATGTTGCGAAATACCTACGGCGAATCGTGTATATCGAACACAAGGACTTATGAATGGTATAAAGCTTTTAAAGAAGGCCGAGAATTAGTAGTAGACTTGCCTCGTTCTGGTAGACCTTCAACCGCTACGACCAAAGAAAACATCGACAGAATCAAGAAGCTAGTGCTCGAAAATCGACGTATGAGTCTGAGAGAGTTGGCTAGTGAGGTGAACATATCTTTAAGTCCGTCCACAACATTCTCATTGACATTTTAGGCATGAAACGCGTCGCCCTCGTCGCCGCTCGACTAGTTCCAAAAGAGCTCAATTTTGTTCAAAAAGCGCAGCGAAAGCATGTCGCTGAAGACATGGTTTCCCGAGCTTCTACGGATCCGACCTTTATGAAACGTATAATAACTGGCGACGAGACATGGGTTTATGAGTACGACATGCAAACAAGCCAACAGTCTTCAGAATGGCGTCTCGAAAACGAGCCGAAACCCAAAAAACCGCGGCAAAGTCGCTCCAAAATCAAGGTGATGCTGACAGTTTTTTTTGATGCCACCATGACCGTGGTGTGGTTCACTCCGAATTCCTTCCAGAGGGAGAAACAGTGAATAAAGAATATTATTTAGGCGTCATGAAGCGTTTGCGTGAGAGTATCCGCCGAAAACGTCCAGATTTGTGGCAACACAACTCATGGATGCTGCACCATGATAATGCACCATCACACACAGCCATTATAGTGAAAGAGTTTTTAGCGAAAAATTCAACAAAAGTTCTCGACCAAGCACCGTATTCACCTGATATGGCTCCGTCTGACTTTTTTTTATTTCCCAAGTTAAAATTACCACTTCGAGGAAAACGTTTTGAGTCGATAGAAGCCATAAAAGAAAATTCGCTGAATGAGCTAAAGGCCATACCGCAAATAGCCTATGAAAAATGTATGGAAGACTGGGTGAAGCGTTGGAGATGTTGTATTGCAAGCGATGGGGCCTACTTTGAAGGCGATAAAATAAATTTAGATAAATAATTTGTATTTTTTGTTTTATTGACAAATTCCCGATATTTAGTACACTGAATGTATACACGAAATTGTTGAGATGCTCGATTAGCTGTCTTGAGGCTTGAGTCACAGCGAGGCAGACAAGCGTTACAGCGGTCGGATAAGCGCTTTCATTACTGCTGTGTCGCGCGACGATGGATGGCGACAACAAATCGCGGCAGTTATTTGTTACGCTTGAACTAAACGACTGCAATCACACATGAGGATCATTAGTCTATTAAGTATATTAAACTGTTTTACATTTTTACTTACAAAATTACCTGAAATACACAAAGTTGTTAATATACATTGAAATGCTCGATTAGCCGTCTTGAGGCTTGAGTCACAGCGAGGCAGATAAGCGTTACAGCGGTCGGATAAGCGCTTTCATTACTGCTGTGTCGCGCGACGATGGATGGCGACAACAAATCACGGCAGAGTTATTTGTTACGCTTGACCTAAACGACTGCAATCACTCATGAGGAACATTAGTCGATTAAGTTTATTTACATTTTGACGTGACAACGTCTTATAAATCGATAGAGCCGGTTGCACGCACGAAAAAACATGACTCATCCGGCGTTACCTCGCTCATGCGGCGTTACCGGCGTTACCTCGCGAGCGCGGAACGAGCGACAAAGAAGACGTTGTCACGTTCAACTATCGTCAGTAAACCGACTTTACAGGCAACCATTTTTTTTTTACTTACAAAATTACCTGAAATACACGAAGTCGTTAATATACATTGAGATGCTCGATTAGCCGTCTTGAGGCTTGAGTCACAGCGAGGCAGATAAGCGTTACAGCGGTCGTATAAGCGCTTTCATTACTGCTGTGTCGCGCGACGATGGATGGCGACAACAAATCGCGGCTGAGTTATTTGTTACGAGCGACCTATGTTCTCAGTCTAATTGACTTTTGCTGTCATATATTCAACACACATAGTTGAATATAATATGAAAACATAACATGAACTTAAATTAAACATTGAAATTAAATTAGATGATATTATAATTGCGCCATGCTACATTTTAATAATACATATAAAAACCGAAAGTGCAAGTCGGACTCGCATAGGAAGGATTCTATAAAATCCAGCAAAAACCTTAGTTTATTGCAAAGAATATAGACAGATAAATATCTATCCTGATTTTTCCTGTAAGTATTAAATACTTCTATTATATTACATTCTCGTGTTACAGTGTTTGCGACCAAACTACTCCAAAAGGGATCGACTAATTTTTTTATTGTCTGTATTCAGTGGGTTTGAGGATACGTTGTAAGCTATTTTTTATATCATTAATGGCAAAACAACGTTAGGGTACAACAACGCGTATTCTGGTCAAAATTTTAACTGTCTATCTTTTACGATTCAAGAGATATAGCCTGCTCCACACAAACCAACAGCTGTGTAGTAATATAGAGTCCCGTTGGCATTTTTGGTGCAAAACCCTGAAAACCTAGATGAACATCCTTATTTTAGAAGAAACGATAGTGGTCTTTTTCCATACAAACGTTCTCGTCTGTTTTCTTACTGGTTTATGAACTTTGAGCAATGATTTTTTTACAGAAAAATAAATATCAATGTCTTCTATGCCTATTTAGACCCGCTGGTCTAAATAGGCAATTTTGAGCATTTTGTAAGGCTTCTAGTGCTTAAAGATAATGTATTATCAAAAACGAAAACATAGAAACATAGAAGACATTGATTGATTTATTTTTCTGTAAAAAATCATTGCTCCAAGTTCATAAACCAGAAAGAAAACAGACGAGAACGTTTGTATGGAAAAAAGACTATCGTTTCCTCTTAACTGTTCATTTCATTTCATTTATTCAAAAAATTTATCTAAAAAATCAACAAAATATTATGTTTGCATTTAAAGCAGCCATCAAAGTATAGAGACAATACGCTATTATTGTAATGAAAGTAATTCTTGAATCGCGTTGCGATGCGGCTGGCAATCGAGGGCTATTGTTTTTCTAATTTGATTAAACGATGGGAATTAGAAAGCGGGGATTGCGCAAAAGTGTGCAATCGGTCAACCGAATGACTTGTATTTGAATAAAATATTTCATATTTTACGGTTCCTCGGCCAAATTCATTCTATTCCCGTCAAGGGTTTTTTAAGAATTTTATAAAAAAAAATCTTTATTTCGACCACCAGAGGATCATATTATTGTGTTAGTAACATTATAACTTAAAACCTAGTGTTAAACCTAGTATATCTTAAACCTAATGAAGCCATACCTAACCTAGAACAGGATCGACTTGTCAGCACATGAATCCTACAGCAGTGGTTCAGTTACTGACAGTCGAACCTGTCCGAAAATGCCCTCAGAATACCATTGGAGCTAGCCCAGACCCTATATACGCAACAATATTTATAATTTCTATATTGTCTGGTCTGGTGGGAGGTTTCGGATGTGGCTAGTTACCATCCCTTCCAGCACCGTCAAGCCATTTAGCGTTCCGTCGCGACGCTGTGTAGAAACCGTTATGGGTGAGTGTACTTATCCCTTCCTTCCAAGTACTAACTTGTAAATGGTACTTACAAAAATAATAATTTGAAGGCAATTTACTGAAACCTATGAAGTCGAGAGGCGTGCTAGCAATAATTAAGTTATTTTCACTCAACAGAGGGCGGCAGATGGGCCTCACATGTTACGGCTCACGTGCCAAATTCTTATTTGCACGCGGACTTCTGTTTGTAACTTGCAACAATAGTTCAAATAAATATAAATGCCTGTCTGCATGGTTTATGTCCGTGTAAAATCGATTGCGATACGTTGCGCTATGTCGGTGACTCTGGTTCGTCTATGGATCTACTCATTTCTGATTTGATCACGTAGAGAAACTCCGAGCGTGGCTCTCTCCATCGCTCGCTGAGTGACTCTGAGCCTTCTTATGAGGCCCATAATAAAAGACCAAGTCTCGGATCCATATGTCATCACTGGTAACACGCACTGTTCAAAGTTCTTAGTCTTCCGACTTCAGGCTATCAACCACCTGCCTACAGAGGATTCTGGAGTACTTCGGTCACATTGCCCGAAGGGAAGGTGGCAACCTGGAGAAGTTGGTTGTCACCGGCAAAGTGGAAGAAAAGAGACCTCGAGGACGGAGCCCGATGCGTTGGTCGGATCATATCCGCACCGTCTTCGACACGAACGTCCACGATGCTCTACACGTCGCAGCGAACAGGGCAACATGGTGCGACATCGTGTTAAAGAAAATCGTCGGTGGAAGGGGTCCAGTAATGAGGAACACGACGGAGAGAGAGAGTCTTCAGGCATTGACGGATATTGGAAGCGAATGCTTTATCCAAAAACGCTTCATAATAAAAGTATTATCTACCCATATCATTTTATAGCAAGACAGCTAAGTACTAAGTTTGAGAATGACGTCGCATACTCGGCCGGTATCATCCCGGTAAGCAGGAGTCAAAAAACGCTTGCGTGGCGTCCGGCTAATTCACTGACCGGTAATTAACCCACGACCGGCGCAAAGGTGGAAACGCGCTGAGCTGTGTATTTTTGACTAATAAGCTGAGACCGGGGAAAATTGATTATTAAGGGGATTTATTGAATTTATTTTTGTCTTTCTCACTCTCACGGATACGTTGCTAAGTAGATGCGACATGTAGCGTCGCGGAAGAATATAACAGAAAAACGACCTTTTACCTAATTACTCAAAAACTAAGCCAGTTATCGAAATCGGTTTCTCAACGTGTTTGGATATTGTTATTACCAACACATTAAAACAAAAATTACAATTACATCCATTGTAGTTTCCGATAAAAGACAGGAAAGCTGAGATTTTGGAGCAACTTTTGGGAGAACTTTCTATCGAGAAAATTTTATCCAATCGTGTTTATCTGCTTCTCAGCGATTTTAGATTAAAGACCCAAAATACATGACGTTTAAATTTGAAAGTAATTGTCTTTAAAGTTAATAGTTATGTAATTAAAATTATATTTCCGTTATTGTAATGTATGTCTACAAATAAATTAAGACTAAAAATATTTACAAAATGTACACACCGTCCAAATGCTCGCTTAATGGCATGGTGCCCAAAACACTGGCGCTATTGCCTCGCTGTATAGCTAGGCTTAGCCGTTGGGCTAAGTAAGCGCCAGCTCTTTGGTCACCTGACGCGTGAACCAACTTTTTGGATAACATATTCACAAAATTTTTTGTGTCCGATGACCATGGACCTAAAGTCTCAAATGCAAGCGCCGCAAAAACATAGTCCTTGCTGATTACTGAATATTTGCGGCGCTTAAGCATTGTCTTTATAGTTTTTACGTAAAACTTCATTCAAAATCACTTAAATACGGCTTGTGGGTGAAGAAGGCTCTTATACATTTTGATAAAAATGCTATATGCCTATATCATTTATAGCAAGACAGCTACTAAGTTTGAGAATGACGTCGCATACTCGGCCGGTATCACCCCGGTAAGCAGGAGTCACAAAACGCTGGCGTGGCGTCCGGTTAATTCACTGACCGGTAATTAACCCACGACCGGCGCAAGGGTGGAAACGCGCTGAGCTGTGTATTTTTGACTAATAAGCTGAGACCGGGGAAATTTGATTATTATGTAAAGGACGCCTTGTGTCCAAACTCGCCGTCTTGACTATGCAGGTAAAATCGGACAATCCAAATTGATAGAAACACGTTTTTTAGTATTCCATACCAAAATGGTAAAAATGGAACCATTTTATCTGTCTGTCTGTCCGTCATAATCAGGTATTTCAGTAATTTTACAAATAACCATGGATGTATGGAATCCCGTACCGAGCAGAATCAATTTTTTTATACTATAAGTACCTATAGGTTAGCGCTTGACTGTGATCACACCTGATGGAAAGTGATGATACAGTCTAAGGTGGAATGCGCTTGCCTAGAAGATGCCTATTCACTCTTGATTGGGTTGTAAGTGGCAGGAAACTGGAAAGACACTGCCTGGGAGTGTATTCCTTTGCAGTGCGTATCAGGAACGAAGAATCAAACCGCTTCGTACGGGTGTTTGGTACGTCGACTACGTATGGGTTTTTTTTTTTTTTTGTATGACAGGAAATCTGCATTGAAAAGAAAGTAACTTTTTGTATGCAAATTTAAATTCCGGATAAGAAAAACAAATTATTAGCGCCAATGGTTCTTGAAAAACACTGTTTTATTATCCTAGAATAGAATTTTGTTTATTTTTAAGACTGATGAGCCTTTATTTTAAATTAGATTGTTTCCTTTTATTTGATTTTTACCAGCTGGTTCACAAAAGTAGGTAGCTGTATATAAAACAGTTATTATAAAGACTGGTCCATAAAAAACGACGAAATATCGTCTGGATGTCAATTTTAATGGCTTCCGAAAAATATTTACATATTCACTCCGCTGTCAACGGCGGGAAACTATGACCCATCAATGCAAACAGATTTTGGCTTTTATTTATTTTCGAAAAAAAAAGAAACGACAGTATCACTCCTCTTACCCTATCAATAAAGTGATTAAAAATAGGCCACGTTCGTATATGGCTTTTAAATTGTGATTATTTCGGTAGTTTTGATGTACATTGCGGTATTTGAATGGCTTTTACGTTTGTGACTGTTTAGTATCCTGCAATGGATGTTGAGGTAATAATAAAATTTGTGACATGGTATGGTTTTAGTTCAAAATGGCCGTGCATTATACCGTTGTTGGGTTCATTTTCAATATAAAAAAATGAAAGGAATAAAGATCTGAGATGACAATAATGATTAATGACAAATTAATTTAGAGTAATTATAATCATTTCAAAACATACCTTATTTTTATTTTTTTATTTTTTTTTATACTATATAGGCTAGCGCTTGACTGTGATCACACCTGATGGAAAGTGATGATACAGTCTAAGGTGGAACGCGCTTGTCTAGAAGATGCCTATTCACTCTTGATTTGAAGGCACCCGGGTTGTAAGTGGCAGGAAAGACACTGCCTGGGAGGGTATTCCAGGCCTTTGCAGTGCGTATCAGGAACGAGGAGTCAAACCGCTACGTACGCGTCATTGGTACGTCGACTATGTATGGGTGGAAGCCTTTACGATGCCTTGCCGTTCTATGGTAGAAAGGTGATAGGGGAACCAAATTAAAAAGTTCCTGAGCACACTCTCCGAAATATATTCTATAGAATACCGACAGACAGGCAACCTTACGACGATGTTCAAGGCTTTGGAGTTTTTTGTGGACCAATGTCGGGTTGCCGATGAGAAAAGATATGTTTAAAGATAACTTATTTGAAAAGATTCTTAAGTTTACATAAAACAGTTGTTCCATTCTATTTTAATAAAAATATTTTAAAATTGTTAGATATTATTTAAGTTTTTATCATAAGTTCAGCTTTATCAAAAAAAAACTCAAAATTAATTTCACATAGTTCTAGCTACCATACAGTTATAAACAGTTACAGGTTAATACGATACTGTGATAACTGATAACAATCTATTAGACAACTTTACGAGGGTTCCAATTTTAATCCGTCCTGCACTGCCTAATATTTAAAAAAAATATTAATAAGAAAAATAAAAAAGGACATTGTCATAATTCGCCTACGAATCAACATTCGTTTGACATATATAGTAATTCTTATCATATTTTAAGTTATTTACTCCTAATACTAGAATTTCACGGACACTTCAGAATAATTAAAAATAATTAATAAGATGCTTCATTGATTTCTGTACTTTTCCGCATAGATTTACGTCGTCACTGCCGCATTTCCGTTTATCGAACAAAATCCAATAATCGCTTTCAGCGCTTGATCCCAAGGATGTAATAACAGCTCAAGTAGCTTAAAGCGCTAAATACAACACGTTAAAGCGCTGGTCAGGAGCTTAGATTAAAAAAAACAGAGTAGAACAAACACAACATTGCGAGCGAGAAACAAATACAGCTTATCTTAGCGTTCGAGTGAGATGGAACATCATCGTAATTGTTTTCTTTAAACTCTATGTTGTAGGTACTCTGTGCAATTGTATTTTGTAGATAGATCTATTTAGTTGTCTATGAACTCATAGTGTTCATGACAGCCCACAACTGGGCATGGATCTCTCTGAACGAATATCTGAGTAGGTACCTACCAAATAGGTAAAATGATTACCTATCTACTTACCTAAACCATTTATATTTATAGTTATTTTGAAATAAACCCAAAATCGAAACCACTGGAGGGGTAAAATATAACCTCAAAATCGAAAAGATTTTTGTTATTAAATAATTTCTCAGAAGTGTCCCTTGTTTTATTCTGCTTTCAGGGATATGAAGAGGTCATTTTGAACCCATTAATCACTATTTTATGACTGTTGGTTCTTAGGCGAACTTTGTATGGGAGCTGTTCAATGTCCTTTCACGATCTGTTACGCGACGGTGTGAGTGTCGGCCGTTTGAATTGGCATGAATTGCATCAGTTTAATCTGAAAAAACGTTTGATCATGGAGATTTAGCCGCGAATAAAAAGAGATTCCCGTCAGTTATATTCAAACTGTCAGCCTTTATTGATGGTCACGAAACAGTTTTAGTGCAAACACTTGTTACTAAATTGGACTAGATTTTAACGCGTTTGCTGTTTAGGAATATATTGTTCAATCAAATAGAATATACTTTTATTCACATAGGCCTTAGAACTTACAAACATTTGCAGTTATTTATGAAGAGTCAGTTTTTCCCTTAATCTGTGAGCATGGGCGCACGGGTGGAGATAATATCCCACGTGACTAAAATTAACCTAAATACTTCTCATATTCATTTTACTGTGCAGGTGGAGAAAACCATTTTATCCACTGTCAGATGATATCACAATTTTTATAACCTCTGCTTATGCAACGGTGGCTGTTTTAAGTAGGCCATGTCTGTAAAAATAATATTTGTTGAATTGTCAACCCTGGTTGCATCCAAATGGATCCTTAAAAAAAAGATTCCAACGAATTGAGAACCTCCTCCCTTTTTTGTTTTAGGAGTCGGTTAAAAAATTTGCGATTAAAAAATTAATGAGCGTCGTGGAAAACTTGGTTGGAACAAATGACATAAAAATTTGATGGCGCATACAATAAACGACTTTGGAGATTTGTAACTAATGATTTTTTAAATAATGATTTAATTCTCGTGGATATTTCGCCATTTTCGTGACGAAAAAACCTATTTGCTGAGCCATCTGCGCGGTACCGTCCGAAAAGAAACTGTATTCTAAAAATCAATCGAACAATCAAAGTTCTCAATACAGTAGCACCGTACTAACCTCTAGGCATGACCTCAACAGTCCATGTTAGAGACAGTAGCAAAGAAAAGTAACGCAGGGAGGCACAACAAAAGAAAGCTGCTTCTAACAATGAATGGAATACAGAGTCAAACAATAATTACCTCAGCGCCCGCGGCACCGGCTCTCAGATACCGACCTTTGTAATAAAAAGTCTTTTTATTCAATTAGCCGGCTAATGTGAAATGTCTTGGTCTTTGAATCGCTTTTTGAACCGGTTTAAACTGATGCAAATGCGTTCGATTTCATGCGTTTGATTATAGCAGATATTTCTTTGTTACACATTTTTTGTTCAGTTTAATGGTAAGCAATAAGGTGAATTAAATTTCTGACAAGAATTCTAAAATATTTTGGATAAACGCAACTGTAACATGTTTTAAATGTGCTGGAGATTTTGATTTTATGTCTTAATCCAGCGATCTATCTCTATTCCAAATTTCAGTCAAATCGGTTCAGTAGTTGCGGCGTGAAGGATAGTAACAAACATACACACATACATACAGACATACAAACTTTCTCCTTTATAAAATTAGTGTTATTCGAAGCACTTAGTCCTGAGATCAGAGCGTTAAAACGAACTCTTTAGCTTTATCATATAAGTATAGATGGTAAGTATTTACGCGACATCAGTATTCTAACATACGTAACCAATTTCTCTATGCCAATTTCACACAAAAGCCCTTTCTGGCTCAACGTTATTGACAATATTGTTGAAAAACAAAACGGCACTTGCGATTCCATCGCTTGTCTCTACTATAGCTATTAAAGCAAATCCCTTTAGGCCTATTCCAAGGAGATCTGACAGAGATATGGCTCAGTAAACACTACTGCCGTACCTGATCCCGAATTCACATACAAAGTTATGGAATTAGTCATAAAATGGATTCGTGACTCAAATATCTAACCTATGCATTGCGCGTGCACAAACTGGCTTACAACAATTTTCACGTCAAAGAATAAAGAACCTTAGTGGTTCAAATCTAAAGGTTATTCTTCGCTGATATTGATTGATACAAAGGATGTTTTAAGTCTTGTTGCAAGCAAACGATGTGAGTTGACATTCGATAGAGGGCGTCGTGTGACGTCATTAAATCAGTAAAGTAACAAAATTTAGGGCTTAAAGGGGGCCGAGATTGGTCTGTGCAGGAATTGTGTGTGGTGGGACGCGACGGTGTTACATTTTATGGTGTGGAGGTGTGGAGCTAATTTGCATTGGTTCCTGTGCCTGGTGCCATATGTTGGTTAGTATTTTTCGTAATCGGAATGGAAACGGTACGTTCCTCTTATTTTTCTGAATAACTTTGTTAAGCAATCTTGAACAAAAGTAAAGATTTATTGATTACTATCGTATCATCAGCTTGCAAACATGTATCTGTTGCTGCTTTAGTTTTAGCTACCACTAAAATAGAAGTTAGTCACAGTGAGGCTGAATGATCATTTATATAATTTTTGATAATAAGATAATTTTAATAATATAATAAATAATTTTAATTTTAATTTATAATACCCCCCCCCCCCCCCATAATCTGACTCCACAAATCTGAAGTCAGGCTTCTCACCACTAAACCACGAGTATTTTATACCTACCACTAATATGTACTATGAACAGGGGTGTGATTACGTAAGAAGAACGTATTTATCGTCATCGTAATCGTTAGCACATTCTGCCCCCCGATTGGCTGACGTAAATCAGCGAACCAATCCGCGGGCAGAACTTGTAAAATGATTACGATAGCGATTAATACGTTTTCCTTATACGATCCAGGGGCTGGTTACAAGGCCCTGCCTCGCGCAAAACAAAGCAGTGGGGTACACAAACACGCGGCGAGCTGATAGACACATTTTTGCGCAAAAAGGAAGCATTGCTAATTTGATTATCGGTTCAAAGCACGTCATCCGCAACGCTCCTTTGATCGAGCAAAAATACAGATGTGTGCTCTACTCTACGGTCTACCTTATGTTGTGGTGCAACGCATAAGCGGCTATGTAAGCGGAAGTTTTACCTGTTTCGATGTCACAAGATACTTGTTGCCATGAGCATGATCGCCCAAATGAACGATTACATAAACAGAATACATAAACCTTTATGGTATGGTTTCTTTGTACGGAATAGAAACTTTCATAAATTACAGATGCTCTACTCTACGGTCTATCTTATTTTGTGGCGTAGTGGTTGTGTGATGTCATGCCAAAGCATACATTATTGCAATATTTATGAATTAATTCAGCTATATACTATTTTAACTTCTATAACATTAAATAAAAAATGTTTTTAAATAAGTGAATTTCATTTAAGGCCGATCCAGCTTAGATTACATCTTTGATTTCCTTGAAACAATATTTTCATCAATTTGGTTTTGGGTTCACCCACTTACACCTGGTCTGGGTTGTCACCACGTGGTCTCTTTAATACTCGGTCTATGAAATATATGGTAATTTCTGAGAGAACTGCCGAAAAAGATAGAATAAGAAGAGAACGTTTAAATGTTTTTTTATACTTGTGAGTTGTGCTACACATTATAAAAATTACACCTACGTTTCGACATGACTCTTAAACTTAGGCAATCAAGATTAATTGCCCAAGTGGCGGAAACACCGGACACCGTCGTATTGACCGAACTGGCAAATTGTGACGCCACGGAAATACGTATCGCAACAACTTAAAGCATGTACCACACCAAAATAGTGCCTGAGGGCTATCGTTCCGCTAAGCTAATGAGATGTCAGTACAATCATTTGAGCTTTAACCTTGCGCGTAGCTTTTTGGTATTTAATTTGCCCGCCTTTCGTTCTCATATTAATTAATTTGAGACGCGTAATGTGTGCGTAGTGCGTATGTCACCATCGCGTTTCGAAATTATCTTTGGTTTATAGTTCGCGGGAAAGCGAATACCTACGCCTGTTTAATTATTTATTATATGCTGTTTTTTGTGTGATATAGTAAACTTCGGTTATGGGTAGTTACCCTACCAGCAAAGATGCACTGCCGAGGGTTTAAGCGTTCCGGTACGATGCCGTGTAGGAACCGTTAGCGTTAGTTAACTAAGTGTGATAATATCTTCAGCTGCATTATCACTTACCATCAGATGAGATTGCAGTCAAGTACTAATTTTTATAGTGTAAAAAAGGCTATTTTGGGGATAGTTCTAAGTTTCTAACAGTTAGATGTAGAAGGGGAATAATGATTTTCAATTGAAATTAATCTATAACAACAACAAGTTTGTGAATCAAAATTTCCCTTACCTACCGTACGCGAGTAGAAAAAGACTAAAAGTATTTTGTGTATTTTTGGGCGTCTTCTAGTGAAGTTTTCAATGCTTTAATTTTATATTGTTGCTAAGTATGAGTCTGATGAATAAAAATAAAATACACTTAAATTTTTCTTGATGCGAAATAGAAGGTATTTATGAAATTATAATGACTGTATCTCAGACTTTTCGATGTAAACCTAATACTTACGAGTAAGTAAATCCTTTTGCTGACCACTAACTGGGTCGGCGTCGCTCAGAAATGATTTTTATTATTAAGAAACATTATGAAGAGATCGGTTCGCGATTCGACGGTTGTATAACACACATTCCGGCGATATATATTATATACAATTAATATATACATTTGTACGTTATCTGCATTTGTATCCGTGGAGTTATAAAAAGGCGAACGTAATCTCGCTAAATAAAAACTGGCAGGTACCAAAGAAAGTGCAGTTTCTTGGTAAAACCTAAATCAATAAAATCGTGTCTAGGAAGCATAAGAAGCATTTGCTAAGAAAGAGTTATTCGGTGTAAAGGGAGTACTTACTATATTAATATTCTAAAAAATCTGAATGGCAAGAATGTACATAATAGCGGACTTTACAGAGGATAACTAATTATAAGAAGATGAACTATAGTAATATTAGTTGCGGCTCGCATACCCTTACCACTGAATACAAAATATTACTAACTTATCTATCCTATGCGGATTTTACATAGGCCTAACTTACAGACACTTAAGAATTAATATGCAGACTCTACCGCTCTACGTTCGAAAAGTATTACGATAATAGGTCTATCACTTGTTACTTTGTTCGATATGATAAAATTATGAGATTACAAGTATCCGCAATTATTTATACGTCGAATTATTTCTTTTCTTGCATGCGAGAGCGTCCGCAATTTTAACAAGTTTCTGACGGTAACATCAGTTTCCTTTCACTCGAGTGAGGATTACGCATATTTTTGTTGATTTATTCTTTTATGTTGCGACTTTTTTAATGTGCAATTTAATAATTATGTTAAAATAAAAGGTGCGACATTTTTAAATCATAAGATTAATGAAATACTCTTTTCTATGTTTATCTCTCACACATTATTATCAGCCGTTATAGGTAGGTTTTTACTTTTTATTCGCCTCTACAAGTTAGTACTAGACTGCGATCTCACCAGATGGTAAGTGAAGATGCAGCCAAAGATGTTATCGTACTAGCAGCATCGCACCGGAACGCTAAATCGCTTGACGGTGTGTCTTTGCTGGTAACTATAGTAGTGTTATTATCTCGCTGCAGGCTCGGTCATAAATCATTCGAGTGTTTCGCTTTTGTTGTTCTTTGTTGAGTTGTGCATTACTGCAGAACAACAAAAGCGAAACACTCGAATGATTTATGACTGAGTCTGCAGCGAGATAATAACACTACTATAGTTACGAATTTAGAATTTATAAAATTGTAAAAAGGCCTGTGACGGGGATCGAACCCGCGACCTCCCTGACTTCGAACACGCGCTAGGGAGATTGGTGAAAAGTTAATCACGTTGTCGTATACAAGTTTTAGTTGTCGATGCGATAGCAAAAGCAAAAATAGAATAGATAAGGTATATGACGTGGTTTCGAGTGCTGCAGGATAGACTACGCTCTATCTATTCTTGACTGAGAAAGATTAGGTATGTTACATTAGGACATTCTATCATTTAGTTATATAACAGACTAGCTGTTGCCCGCGGCTCCGCCCGCGTGAATTTCGGTTTTTCGCTAATCCCGTGAGCACGATGGATTTTTCTCTCTCCAAATATTCAATATTTAAAACACATTTTTATGCTTCACTTAAAAAGTTCTTTTCAGAGCTACTTAGTTTTAGTATTAGGAATCACACTTTTTCATAATATTTGTCAAAGTTCTTTTCAGAACTATCTCTTTGAACTTGAATAATTTATTTTTTTATTAGTTTATTCTTAGTTATTAGTTTATTCTTAATTTCTCTGATTTTAAATAAATATCCTTCATAGCAATATGCCTAGAAGAAGAAGGTCGCAGCTATCTAAGAATAGTTCCCAAGCGAGATTAGCAAAAGTTCGTCGTATTGGAGAGTCTTCTTCTGAAAATGCAGATCGTCTGGAAAGTATGAGAGTGTACCTACGCGGCCCAATCGCGAGCCAGAGAATCTAGCGTCGAAGGTTCAGTTCGTCTTGCAGAACAAAATGCAAAATCGTCGCAGCTATACGAACGACAGTCAAAGTGCTGAGCGCTCTCAGCGACTTGCTGAAAATAGGGCTAGGAACTCGCAAACACGGGCAAGAGAATGTAGCACTGATCGTTCACTTCGTCTTGCAGAGCAAAATGCGAGATCATCGCTGTTATACGAACGACAGTCAAGTGCTGAGCGCTCTCAGCAACTTGCTGAAAAAAGGGCTAGGAACTCGCAAACACGCAACCCCCTTCTTCCGCACTGCCCCTCTCACGAAGAGTTAGTTACTCGATGTGCTGCGTGGCGGCCGCCGCATTTTTTTATTTTAATTTCATGATATCTTTTGAATGGAATGTCCGATTTCAATAATTCAAAAAGTAATCATCAGGTATTGAGACAGTCTTGAATGTTAAATTATTTATTTGGATAAAAATTTATAAATGGTATGGATAACACGGTCTGAATTTGATCGGCATTTCTATCAATTTGTTAAATGTAAAAAAGTAGTTATAGTGACATAACTATAATAGTTAGACATATAGTCTCGCGAAGTTTTTTGAAGATATTGATATATTCTATAATATTGTCGAACATTTTTTTGTCCTATCAATAATACTCTTCGCAGCGTATGCGATGAAAGACATTTTATGGCTAATTTTTTTACACCTTCGGTTGGTTTTAATAGGAATTTCTAAAGATTTCTATAGTAATCTAGTACTAAATATAGCCTATGTTACTCAGTGATAATGTAGCTTTCTAATGAAAAAAGAATTATTAAAATCGGTCCAGTACTTTTTGAGTTTATTCGTTACATACAAAAATACAAAAATACAAATCTTTCCTCTTTATAATATTATATATATTAGTGTAGACATAAATCGTTGATCTTGTGGTTATGTCATTTTTACATTATACTAGCTGACCCGGCAAACGTTGTTTTGCCACTTAATTTTTTCTCACTTAGTTTCACAACGATCGGTCCAGCCGTTTCGGAGGAGTTTGGTAACAAAGAAAAGCGAGAGAATTTTATATATTAGAAAGATTATTATCGTCTTATTAGTATGATTTTTTACGTTATTATTGCTAATAACAGTGTTTTGCATATTAATTAAAAGTGAAAAGTTGCTTTTTATAAATTAGAGTATGATTCATCGCATATTTTTCTCGGGCCTGGTTGTCTTTTAGAAAGGAATGAAAGTGTAGCATTTAAATATCTCGAAACACGTCCGAAAGGTCAAAAGTAATAATAAATTGCATTAACAGGTAGATAAGTTACCTAAATAAATTGTTACATACTTGTATTTCATGTCACAAATTTTAGCCTGATCCGGGAATCAAACATGGAATTTAAGATTTCCATTTTACTATGCATAAAGGAACCAGTGTCGTAAAACCGTTAAAACTCACTAGGTACAAGTTAGGACCTGACTGCAAACTTACCTTACAGACTTGAGAGTGAGTGAAAAATGTTGTCTTACTAAGTTGAATAGGGTAAGTAACTCCTCTCAATTTCTACATAACATCGCACCTAAACCACAGAATACTATACCTAATAGTACCTTACGGTACAGATGATTACGCAATAAAGAACAATTCAGTGCAAAAGTGCCGTATACCTGCGACTTAATTAAGCTAAACGTTGTGATCCCTTTCTGTCTTGTTACTTTATCTCCCCTCTATCTCTTTCCCTCATAAAACCGCTGGGCGTTCGGCTGTTTGTCCTTGTAACCTTTGTACCTACAATGCCTTGCCTGGTTCAATCGCTTATACTGGTAATCATCGGGTCTTTGCAGGTAATCATCGGGGCCGAAGCCTTCCTGCAAAACCCGACGTGAAGATATTTTAAATCTAGGCAATTGTGTAAGAAAAAGGTAGTAATCCTTCTCCAGAAGTTCCAGGTCTTTTCTGGTCAAATGCAAGCGCACTTCAACTGCGCCATCCTAATCTTCAAAATTCCTATCATGTCAATCAAACAATTGAAAACATGAACAAATTGATGCATGTCAATGAAATAAAGATGTTGAGGTGGGCAGGAGGTGTGACTCGGCTCGATAAAATTTGCAACATATACGAGGAAGTTTTAAAGTAGCACTAATTACCGAGAAAATCACCAAAAACCGCTGCAGATGGTATGGACATGTAATAAGGCGTAGCAAAGACCGCGTAGTAAAAATCGCGTTAAACCTACCTGAACAGAAAAGAGGTAGGGGCCGCCCGCCTACGAGGTTGAATATAAAGACCCCAAGAAGCAAGCCCAATTGAAGACAACAGAAGACCACAGCACTTGGCGCGAAAATGTGAGAAAATCCGACCCCAAACAACGGGAAGAGGAAAAGACAAAGGGGTAGAGTCAATCAAACAATTAACTAAAATTAGAATCCGCCATGCAAGAGGTGGATTCCCCAAAGAAATCTCAGCTCAGCTCAGTTGCGAATAAACACGACGCCTGTAATGAGCGCGAACAAGGAATTAAAGCGCGATTAATTCAAATTAAAACGGTTAATTAAATCCTTTCCCCGCACATGCCGCGTTATTACGAGCAAGAGGAGTAACGTGCGTTAATAACACATATTATTTTGCGCACAGTCTGTAATAACTACTTTTAATTTTGAATTGTAATCACAATTCGTAACTTAAATACAGACCGTAATCGATAAACCACAAAATTATACTTTCTTTTCGGACGGTACGGCGGCGAGGCGAAAGAAATTGGATATTTCCGTCAGGAAAATGCTGAGACGGAGAAAATCCAAAAAATGTATGTTTTATTGCAACGATGACTTCTTGTTCTTGTTGTTCCTGGGACTTTTCCGCGAATAAGCGATATTTCGCTCGTTGCGCGTGAAGTCGTTGATGCGGGTCCTCGCCGGATCACTCCAGCCAGCCGAGCTCACTCCAGAATCCGAAGAGGCCTCCCAGATCGCACAGGATATCTTGGAGTGTTGCTGAGGACCCCAAGTAGGTCTCGCCTTGGTCCGACACTCCAGTGCAACTTAGTAGCACGTGTGCCGGTGTTTCGTCCTCCTCCATGCAGGCTCTGCACAGAGGGCTGTCCGTGATTCCTAGGCTGGAAAAATGTTTGTTTAGTGAGCAGTGCCCTGTAATGATGACTTAAGGTGCAGAGACTTGGACCCTCACTAAAAAAGTTTCGCATCAGCTCCAAGTTGCACAACGCGCGATGGAAAGAGCAAAGTTAGGCCTGTGTTTACTAGACAGGGTCCCCAACATATAAATCAGGAAGAGAACAGGCGTAACTGACATTGCAAAAAAGGGTGGCGCTTTTAAAATGGAACTGGGTGGGTCACGTGGGTCGTAGACGAATATTGGAGCAAGGCGCTACTGAAATGGCAATCGCGACCTTCTCAAAGAATCATCGGCCGACCACCTGCACGTTGGCGAGATGATATCGTTAGGGCAGCGGGAAGACAGTGGCTACAGCAAATAAAGAGCAGAAGCGGATGGCGTGCAAATGGAGAGGCCTTCGTCCTGCAGTGGACTGAATTGGGCTGATAATGATGATTGCAAAGTGAGTGTGTAGGCTTCGGCCGAGGCTAGTTACTAACCTACCAGGAAAAACGCACATATAGCACATATAGGGATGAGTTTACATACCCCGTCCGCCTTAGAACGATAACGTCTGCGTTTGCATCATGAGATCGCAGTCAAGTACCTACTAACTTGTAGAGTGTTCAAAAATATGTTTCAGGGTTTTTGTGCAGTTACTGAGTCTCCATTGATACTTTAATTGAAATTCATGTAATAAATAGTTAGAGTATTTATAAATAGCATATAAGTGATTGTTTATACCGACCCGTTCATCACAGCAAAGTCAACAATATCTTATCTGTGGTACTATATATATAATACAAGTTATTGCCAAACCCGTACTTCACTTTCGAACCATTTATCACATCAACCGATCTCATATTACGCTACTGCATTATTGCATAGCTGCTACTTAGTGTTACCTAGTAAATAGTACCTACATATACAAACACCTACTCTACTGACTTTAAACCATCGTTGACGACTGACGTTGACAGAACAACGGTGTACACCTGATGTTGAGTGATACGCTGCCCTTGTCGCAGTGCGTCCTAGAACTTTGCACTGCTATATAAAATACCATACTGCACTACGCTTGTCTTCCTGAGGTCTCATTTTACATAGTGCTAGGTAGTGTAGGTAAGTGTTTTATTAATGTAGTGATTCCTTAAAACAGAAACAAAGTATTGCAGAATGCTGCTTCACCATAATAGACCCATACCCTGGACCCGGTGAACCGCGAGAAAAAATGTCGCTAGTTTACCAGTGCCAAAGATGTTTGTTTTGACACCGACAACATCAGTAGTAAGCCTACAGCAGTATTTTCTATGGACACACGTTCCATGAAAACCGTTTCCGTCATATTGTGGCGTGTTAGTGGGAAATTTTGACACATGCCTCTATTATTTTCTTGTATAAAGTAGATTAGCTTAAAATGTTCTGATGACCATATCTGAGGTTGCGCGGTGTTCACCGTAGTATGAACTAACACTGCGATGCTACTATGTATGGCCTTCCCGGATGAAGGTAGTCCACAAGAAGAGTCCTACCATTAGTGACTAGGCTTCTTCTCTCTGGGAAGAATATTATAAGGACGCTCGCTGACCCAGCAAACGTTATTTTGCTGTATAAATCTACTCATTTAGAGGTATGAAAAAATAATTTACGTCCTATTCTCAGACCTTACCAAATATACATAAAAATTTCATTAAATATCAAAAAAGCTGTTTCGGAGGAGATTTTTAACAAACACTGACACGAGGATTTTATATATCGGAGACGGTCGAATACATGATGTGGATGTTTTTGACACTACACACCTCTGTATCATAACATTGTTGTGTAAAAAAATACGCAAATACATTACATAAGTTATGTAAAAGAAATTTCCCGCGTCTTTCTTTACAAAACAAATTACGAGACAAAAATCTTATGTAAGCTATGGTCAAAATTTACATTAAATCCCGATAAAAATGCACCGAATATGTATTAAGACCATTGGTTCAAGTAAGTGTGTCAATGGCACAGCGCAGTCGCCGTGTGCATACATACAGACACAAAAATATATGTGTGTGTTAACATTCTAACAACAAAACATTAGAAAGGTGGCACAAGTTATGAGGGATTTGCTGCGTATTTTCTAAGTTATTGAAAACTGGGTAGGTAATAAAAAAAATATTTATCAGGCATAAGTATTGGCCAGGTCTTTGTGTTCTCACATCCAGGTTTGACTGAAAGTAGTTTTGTATGGAAAAAACCTTTTTCTAAAAAGTTTAAGCTTAACTTTTAGTTATACGCTATAGGTGTTTTTAATCTCCTACAATAACGTTTGTCTCATCAGGAACATAATAACCGTTATTTATATCGAGTTATATTTTTATGGGATCTAATTGAGAAACTCCCTTTTATGGAATGGTTATTGCTGTTTTTTGGTAGGAGCTAGTAATTAAATAATTTGAAAAAAAAAGGTTAATAAGTATCTATAAATACGCCTATTAATTCAAAAACTGATTTGAGGAGCTTCTAATTTCGTCGTTCTTTGGTCTATGATATAAGATTATCAGTAGGTAGCCTATTAAACGTCCCAATTTTGAGTGCAGGCCCCTTTTGTCTAGATGTTCAGGCCTGTTTCAGTGCATGCAGAGAAGTAAATAGAATTCCGTAGCTCCTCTCTTGAAATAGTGGAGGGTGGTCGGTAGCTTAAAAGCGAAGTAAACAACGCTATTACCTTGGACCACAAGCAAATAAGTTTAATATTATAACTTAGTTATATAATATACAGATAAACATATCACGTATGTTACTGTGTCCCAACACAGTTGGGTAAGTTCAGAGTATATGCCCAAAAAGAGGGTAATGAGTTCTGTTGAGGTTCAGGTGAAGATTATCTTTTTTTTTGTTGATTTTGAGATAATGATACATTTGCCATATAAAGAGTGTGAAAATCATCATCTATAGCAAATGTATTGTTATTATTAAGTAAGGTGTTTTATTACGTGAGTAACATCATCATTATTAAGAAGTTTTTTTTTTCACATAATATTTACCTAATGAAAAGTAAAGATGGAAACACACTAAAAATGACGCTAGTTTCAAAAGTAGTGGGTTTCTATTGTGATTCCAAACACGAAACGCTCGTCATCCGATCGCATAAGGAGTGGAACGTCCTCCCGAACTTCAATACATTACTTTATTTCACAAAGGCCTAATTTGCATGACCTGAAAATTAAATAAAATTCAAGTATTTATGTTTTCTAAGTATTGGATGCGTTTTAAGATAACCATGTGCGTACTTAGAAATCATTATTTTTTCCAGTATATGGCTCAACTTTACTTTGATGTAATATTTTGTTGAAAATTTCATGGCAGCCTTTTATTCCGGAAAAGTCCGATGATAAAACAAGTGAAAAGCTGTCCCGCGGGACTGTTAATACAACGAATTTGACCGCGAGAAAAGCTCAGTATTTAGTAAAGAAGAAGGACGTCTGACGACCTACAGGTAAACAAGAAAGAAACAAGGCCGTATACCAAATAGGTACATTGTGGTTAAAGAACTTTATTATTCTCAAAAGAAATTATATACATTTCACTTAATGAGAAATATTAACAAAAAATACAAATGTGGTAACATTAAATGACAGCGATACATAGCAACACACATTATATAACATAGTAAGACCTACATTTCAACTAGGTGTACTAAACTGACCATAATGCTTCCCTCGTATATACCGTAAACTCTACGCAACGTATTACATAAAAAGTCGTAAACCATACCTTATAGTCCTACTACACAAACAAGCTATCAAACAGTTTAGAAACAATGAACAATCTACTTGACGAAGCTGAAGCTCTGTTATTCAACTGGCAGGTCCTGGATTCAATTCACGGCACGATTCGTTTGGGATTTTATAATTTGTAAATTGGCTCGGTCGTAAATGGTTTTACCCTTATGCATGTAAGCTTTCATTAGAAAATTGAGGTATTTTTAATAGAAGCTACCAAGTTTGTTCTATATTGTCCTGTTCCACTCCAGTGTTGCTACTTCACTGTCAATAAAAAAAATACATATCATATGTTTCAATAGATTACAGAATATGGTATAAATTTTTTGATAGTCACTGAGTCATAACATACGAAGTCAGGGCTTTTGCTGCAGTTGATTACTGCTCTACCGGAAAAACGTACCAACCCGTTATAAAATTGATTGTTTAATTTCTTGATGAGAAAATGGATTCTTTTGTAAAGTTACTGTACTTATCTAGAAAATAAGATTAGATGCATCCCAAATTACACAACTATAATGTGATTACTTGATTAGTCATAATGACATGTTGTCTCCACTCTATATTAATTTATTCCATTTTATTTAACCACGATCGTCGATCATCTGTAAAATCTAGTTTAAACTTGTAGTGGGTCATTAGCGCGAAAGATTTTGTGTATCATATCAATATGGTAACCATTGCCACGGTTACTTATGCAATTACTATGTCCCTTCAAGACTGTATGATATCTACACTGTGGTACATCAGAACGAAGAAGACTGACTCGTGTAGATATGCACTGAATACGACTTTTGTTGCAAAATATATTTTACATTCGGCTGAGGATGTTGCATAAGACGGGAAGTGGTCACAAAAATACTGGAAAATTTTCAAGAGCCCATTAAAATATTTTTTATTAATAACAATCAAATTCTGCGTGGTCTGATTTGACACGGTTATATTTTATTAGATAAGTGTAACTAAAGAAATTAGCTATGCTTTTATTCTAACTCTTCTTATATTCCAAACTAACGATCTGTATCAATTAAAAATAATTACCGAATGTATGCAAAACGGCATCACTACTATTTATATTTCTTCAGTTTATAACTTCTTGTTTAGATTAAATTATTGTACATAATTTATTGAAATTGACCAATAATAATTATGTTGTATATCGATGGGGCGGCAATGCCAACCATCTAAGCACCGCTAGATTTTATACTGGTACCATACAGATTTTTTAACCGACTTCAAAAAAAAGGAGGAGGTTCTCAATTCGTCGGAATCTTTTTTTTTTTTTTATTTTTTTTTTTTTTTATGTATGTTCCCCGATTACTCGAAGATGCGTGGACCAATTTAGAAAATTCTTTTTTTGTTTGAAAGGGTATAGTTCACAGATGGTCCCATTGTCACCAAGTCAGGATCTGATGATGGGATCCTGGAGAAATCGAGGGAACTCTTCAAATTTTATAAGCACACTTGAAGTGATTTGGGTATTGTTTAAAAGAGTAATTTTTCCAGGTTGTATTATGGTCATCAGGTCGGGATCTGATGATGGGATCTTGGTAAAATCGAGGGAACTCTTCAAATTCTGCTAGTATACTTGAAGCGATTTAGGTATTTTTTATAGTTACTATTGCATTTCCTAGCAGTCATCAAGTAATGACTGTATTCATCAAGTCAGAATCTGATGATGGGATCTTGGAGAAATTGAGGGAACTCTTCAGATTTTAGAAGCATACTTCCAGCGATTTGGGCATTTTTTCCAATACCTTGCGCATTACTTGTTTTCCACTAAAAAGTAAAAAATAAAATGGAAAATTCTTTCCAAAAAACCAACTTCAAATGCCACTACAAAGAGTGAAATAATTTTTAATGTACACCAATTCGAAGTCGGGCAATGTTTCGTTCATTCACTAATAGTCCTCCGTATTGACGATAATTTTGTCGTTTCTTTGCACATTAAGTTTAATAATACGAAGGACTATTAATGATTGAACAAAACATTGCCCGACTTCGAATTGGTGTACATTAAAAATTATTTCACTCTTTGTAGTGGCATTTGAAGTTGGTTTTTTGGAAAGAATTTTCCATTTTATAATACTAAAGGACTTACTCTTACTCATTATCTTTGTCTCTTTTTTTTATTTGTGACAACTATGGCCCGAATACAAATTACATTGTAATGTACTTATAGCTAAAATTATATAAAAATGACAAAATTACAATACTAACAAAACTATCACTTAATTCACATGCAATTTCAAGAACATCCTATATACTGGAGAGTCATGTCTTTGTCCTAACGCCTTCAGAATGCTGTTGCCACTTGCCCACTCTCTTTGCATCAGATTATATTAATTATTTAAAATAACACCTATCCAATACTGGCATATCGTAACCGGAATTGGATTAGACCAGTGCGCAATTTAGAATTATTATCTTTTCAGAACAAAGACGAGTGAGTCAGTTATTGCTTCATAGAGAACGCAAAATGATACAATACCTACCTTATAAATAATACCTATAACTACATAAAAGAATTATGTTAAAGGAGCACCACCCATGGATTACTGATGTCGTCAAGCTTATGATGAAAATCAGAAATGAAAGCCGTGAGCGGGCAAAGGTAACCGGGGTGGAGTCGCACAAAGTTTTTTATAGAGATATGAAACTCGTAGTCGCAAACGCTTTAGAATCTGAGAAAAAAGCATTTCATGAGACATATATCAATGCTCACATAAATCGTCCTGCATCATTATGGCGAAATCTTAAAAAATCTTCCCTTATACCAAATAAGAAAAAGTCTAAGGAACTCCCAGCCATGTTGAACGATCCTTCAATTATTAACAAGCACTTCCTTGACATACCCGGCGATAACACAGTATCATTGTCCGATCTTACTTATTTTGAATATCATAAATATGGAGATAGTCATTTCACCTTACAGCCAGTTGATGAAATAACCGTAGCTAAGATCATTACAAGTCTTCAGTCAAATGCACAGGGTGTAGATGGTATTTCACTTCAAATGATACTGATGACTTTGCCACAAACTCTACACGTGCTTACTACAATAGTCAATAAGTCTATATCAACTTCTATTTTCCCCGAGCTATGGAAAGTTGCAAAAATTAAACCCTTACCAAAAATTAATAATCCAATAAGTTTTAAGGATTTGCGGCCAATCAGCCTTTTGTCCTGTGTATCAAAAATCTTGGAAAAAGTTATAGCCCAACAAGTAACAGAATATGTAGAAGGGCATAAAATTTTACCAACTTTTCAATCAGGTTTTCGTAAAAGGCACAGTACGTCATCTGCCATCGCCACTGTAGTTGATGACATTATTACAGCACAAGATCAGGGTATGGGGACTATACTTGTTTTGTTAGATTTTTCTCGAGCTTTTGACTCCATTAATACTGCACTCCTTCTCTCCAAGCTAGCGTTCTACGGTTTTGACATCTCAGTAATCAAATGGTTTTACACCTACTTGAGTGGTAGAGCTCAATTTGTAGAGGTAACAAGTGATGATGGTACTCTGTCATCCTCGGAGCTCACGCCAGTGGTCAGGGGAGTCCCGCAAGGATCTGTCCTTGGACCGCTGTTATTTGCAATCTATACTGCGGACATAATCAAATGCATAAAACACTGCTCATATCATCTTTACGCTGATGATACCCAACTTTACATCTCCTTCAACCCATCAGATACCATGAACGCTGTGTTAAAGCTAAATTCAGATTTGGATCGAATAAATTTATGGGCCAATAAGAACTGCTTGATATTAAACCCCAATAAGTCCAAGTGCATGGTACTTGGTTCGAAAAAAGTGGTTGATAAGATAAATATGCTTAATCCTCAAGTAGTAATCAACAATATTCCGGTTGATAAAGTGCAAGAGGCGCAGAATCTCGGAGTCATGTTCGACCCTTCACTGCGGTTTGAAACACATATACTTAATGCTGCTCGCAATGCCCTGTATCGTTTAAAGTTACTCTATAAGATGAGGCCATACATAACCGTAAAGCTGAGAATACAACTTTGTGAATCTCTAGTGCTCTCAAGGCTTAATTACGCTGATACGGTGTATGGGCCTAGACTGTTGAGTAGGACAAAAAAGATTGTCCAGCGAGTACAGAATGCCTGCGCTAGGTTCTGCTTTAATATCCCCCCGCGCTCTCATGTCACACCATTTATTAATGACGCAGGACTTCTGAAAATGGAGGCCCGTAGAAGGCTGCACCTCGCGACCCTGCTCTTCGGGGTGTTAAAATCGGGAATCCCAGAATACCTGCGTCTAAAGTTGATGTGGCGTAGTGATAAGGCAGAACGGAAATCAAGATTCGCAAACTTATTGCTGATGCCAGTTCATAAAACGGCAGCTTTTAAAGGAAGTTTCAAATTTGCGGCTACAAAGTGCTGGAACGATTTACCGCCACCACTTAAAAAGCTTCAGTCCATCGGGGCTTTTAAAAGGAAACTCAAAGACTACCTCTTATCGAAACAAAAGCTTGTACCATAGGAAAGTAGCTTATTAGCATGAAACTGAATTATCATTCCAGCACCTAAGTAGATAAAAGTATTTGCCAATATGTTACTTAAGTACCTTACGTGTGTGAATTGCATGACGTTAACAGTTATTTATTTATGTATTATATATACTCTAAATTAAGACCCTAATTTATTTTTGCCGTAGTGTTATTCTAACTTTGTTTATAGAAATTCTGTTAATGTTCGGAATGACGTGCACCTTGACGGTCTTGTCGGTGACCACTCACCTAGGCTCCACTGAAAAACAGCGCTGCAGCTTGCTGTAGCTTTATGCTGAGTGGTGACCTATGTTTGGTCACTTAGAATTATTATAAGTAGTTAAGTTTAAAGGTATTTTTTGCTATAAGTATTGTCTTTATTTTTTTAGTGTGTTAAATGTGTGTGACCAAATAAAAAGCTTTTCTTTCTTTCTTTCTTTCTTTCTACATGATATAGATAAAATATTACCCAGTAAGAAATGGGTATTGGAACATAGAAGTTAGGTATCGGTTTGTAGCAGTCTACATTTTACATTTAGTATCTTACATTTACTACTGACAGTTGTATTATTTCTTCTACTCTATGGGGACACAATAATTTAGTGCGATCGAGTTGACCTGATGATGGAAACAGGGGTGGATGGCGGAATTCTTTAATCATCATAACCTTAGAAAGAAAGTGCTTTTACCATAGGCCTCCAAATTGGCCAATTGTCGTTTTTTGGACTCACAGATCAGGGAAGTCTGTGTTTGGACTACACATATATTTGGTGAAATGTCAAGAATGCGGGCTTCCTCACCGCTATGCTTTAATTTTATTACTTCCTATAATTAATATGCCTTACTAGGTAACTTTTTATCCCGGGAAAATTAACGATTTCCAAGTAGTATATAAAAAGAAAAATAGAGTTTTTATACGCTAGGTTGTAAACGCGAGTCTGACTTGCACTTGACGTATTTTTCATAACTTTAACTAATAATGACTAGTTTCTCAATAGTTTCTCACACTAAGTAAAATCCACCGCAAGTTAAGCAGTAAGCACTACATTAAACTGCATGCCTTATATTAAGTCCATTGCCACACCTTTTTATTGCCGATTGACGTGGTCAGTACCTCTCTAACTGTTAAAGTAATGAAGACATATCTTAATACTTTTCGTAACATACCGTCACTATCGGCAGCAATCACTTATTTAAAGTGACAGGCGAAATGTATGAACTACTTGTGTGATAACGTCCTTCATACGAATCTTCGTGTTATATTTTAATGTAAACGCCATTTGATTTGGTTTTTTGGAGATCCGTACCTCAATACAAAAACGGAACCCTTATTTACATATTTTTTTTTATTATTATTATTATAAATTGACAATGTTAAATTTACTTCTTTCTTTCATTTGAAAATTTTGTAATTATTGACTTTCAATAAGTGTATGTATGATACCTACATTGAATAAAATATTTGATTTGATTTGATTTGATTATTTTATTTTATTAACCATGTGACCACTTTTACTCCTTTTTCTAAGAGATTCATTAGCGGCGTAGAAGCCGTGTTTAAGCGATTTTGAATGAAGTTCTAAAAACTATAATGGCAATAATTACTTTCAAATTAAAGCGTCATGTATTTTGGGTCTTAAATCTAAAATCGCTTCGAAGCAGAACCCGATTGGATAAAATTTTCTCCATGCAAAGTTCTCCCAAATGTTGTTCCAAAATCTTAGTTTGAATGAAGTTTTATGCAAAAACTATAAAAAAAATTACTTTCAAATTTACACGTCATGTATTTTGGGTCTTTAATCTAAAATCGCTAAGAAGCAGAAACACGATTGGATAAAATTTTCTCGATAGAAAGTTCTCCCAAAAGTTGCTCCAAAATCTCAGTTTTTCTATGTTTTATCGGAAACTACAATGGATGTAATTGTAATTTTTGTTTTAATGTGTCGGTAATAATAATATCCAAAAACGCTTGGATACAGATTTTTGATAACTGTCTTAGTTTTTGAGTAATTAGGTTAAAGGTCGTTTTTCTGTTATATTCTTCCGCGACGCTGCATGTCGCATAAATTCAATAAATCCTCTTAAGGTGTAAAAAGAGTAATTTCCGTGGAAAACGTTCTTATCTTATTTATTCAATAAATCCTCTTAAGGTGTAAAAATAGTAATTTCCGTAGAAAACGTTCTTCTTATGATGCAGTCTATTAAAAATTGGGACATGGTTAAAGAGTTTATAGACCAAATTGGCAAATTCTACGAATAAAGGAGTTAGAGGGTTATGGCTAGCAACTCAAACAATACCATGTATTTGGTGTTAACTACAGTCTACCTACGTTATTTAAAACCCTTATTCAGTGAGTCCGACTCGCACTTAACCAGTTTTAATACTACAATTCCGCGTGATGGTAAGTGATGATGCAACCGAAGTAGAGTAAGTCAAGATCGTGCTAATTGGAAAGGCTACCCTATTGGTTGTTCTTGTTACAAAGCATCGTACAAAAACGCTAAATTACTTGGCTGTGTCTGAGAAAAGGATAGGGTATAAATTATTTTTATACCCTTAATACCCGCAATCATTTAGCCAAAAAAAACATTTGCTGCGTAACCTAATTACTTTTAGTCAGGAAGTCAGATATTGTGTGTGATCTCAAAGAAGCGTAAAATCAGATAACCCACACTAGGATTGTGGTCAAACTTTTCGTTCTCAGATGAGAAACGAGCCAATTTGTGGCCCATAACCTATAAAAGTCATCTTGATTCGCAAATCTCAATGTAACGATTAGAGACAGTAGGAATAGGAAGCGCGCATCGTGATCCATCACAGATAAATGAGTTCGCATTGAGATACAATTGAGCGTGTTTCGTTACGTAAGCGATCAGTGAATGTAAGAGCGGGTCAACTGCTCGTCAGTTATGACGAATAGGAGGTGAGGAATGCGTGTCCATTACACTTGGATCCGTCTGTGGACCTTACACGGACGGATCTATATACTCGTAAGTTTGAGCGCGTTTCGCTTACGTAAACTATTAGTGAATGTTGTACGCGGGTCAACTGCTCGTCAGTTATGACGAATAGGAGGTGAGCAGTGCGTGCCCGTTACACCTAGATCCGTCTGTGGACCTTACACGGACGGATCAATATACTCGTAAGTTTGAGCGCGTTTCGCTTACGTAAACTATTAGTAAATGTTGAGCGCGGGTCAACTGCTCGTCAGTTATGACGAAAAGGAGGTGAGGAATGCGTGTCCATTACACCTGGATCCGTCTGTGGACCTTAGACGGACGGATCTATATACTCGTAAGTTTGAGCGCGTTTCGCTTACGTAAGCGATCAGTGAATGTAAGCGCGGGTCAACTGCTCGTCAGTTATGACGAATAAGAGGTGAGGAATGCGTGTCCATTACACCTGGATCCGTCTGTGGACCTTACACGGACGGATCCATATAGGTTTGAGTTTCGCTTACGTAAGCGATTATTAGTGAATATGAGTATGGTTTAACTGCTCCTCAATTATGACAAATAGAAGGTGAAGAGGGCGTTCCCGTTACACCTAAGATATTTATACACGGACGGATCCAGTTAAGTTTGACTGCGATTCGCTTACGTAAGCCTTCAGTGAATGTTGAGCGCGGGTCAACCGCTTCTCAGTTATGACGTGTGTGAGAGGGGTATTCCCGTTAAGTTAGTTTATCAGTGTAATATTTATGTAAGCTATAGGTTAACGAGCTCCTCAGCCGTAGCCACAAAATATATAGCGATTGTTAGATTATAAAGTACTTTATACTACAGTGTATGCGAAACCACTAGAAAGGCCGACTATAACAGAAACCAATCTGGCTGATGGGATAGTACGGGATTGCTTCACAAAAATTGCCCACTAAGAGGCCAGGGTAGACAACAGCCAACACATAGGTACCTATTGAATTCAGGTGCCGGCGCCGTCTTATCCGTTTTTTCGAATGAACGTCCGGTTTATTCGTCGTTGAATGGAAACGGTTTATGACTCGGCGGGTGTCAGCAAGGTGCGGGATCTTGAGCCTTTCTCCGGCCACGCGTGTGTGACGTAGACGTGTGTAACACATGTTTTTCGGCATCTGTGTGCGTGTATGTACATCTTACAATATTATATTGTAATGAATTGAAGTTATTAGAGCGAAGTGCGGTTGGTTGGCGCGGATGTGCGGTCAGCTATATTATTAACAAATTTTCTTTTTGTTACAATAAGCTTGCGCTTGACGACTGTGATCATTGATCCAGTTTTTTGAACAAAAATGGATGAGATCTAGGGTTAAAGAGCCTTTGCATAGAAAATGCCAGTTCACTGTTTTTCAAGACAATTAAATGTTTTTTTTTAATTAAGTAATGGGTACATAATTCTTATAATGCAGTATTGAGCTTCTAGGCGTCATTCTGTCGTCTAAACTCAACTTCGGCCAATGCATCAAGTCCAAAGCAAAAACAGTTGGTAAAAAACTCGGCATTTTAAATAAAGTCAAACAGTACTTCACCTCGGAACAGCTCCTAACCTTATACCAGGCACAGGTTCGCTCATGCATGGAGTACCTACTGTAGCCATTTATGGGATGGCTCCGCCAAGTACCTGCTTGATGCTTTGGATTCGGTGAATCGCGGTGCTAGAAGACTCATCGGCAACCCGACACTGGTCCACAAAAAACTCCAAAGCCTTGAACATCGTCGTAAGGTTGCCTGTCTGTCGGTATTCTATAGAATATATTTCGGTGTAAAAATAAATAAAAAAACAATAATTATTAATCTGTCTCGATATCCATTCGCATTCCCTACAATTCGCATTGTGAAGTCAACATCTCTTGAGGATGTCCCGGTGTCGGGACGAAACATGCGTCGAAGAAAGTGCTGGAAGAATTGTGTGTGTTGTTTCACGTGGGCGGTGTACCTGCATATTTTACCATACCGATTCTTTTCAAGTAGCGGATTATAGAAAAACAAATAGACATAATTATGTATGTAGATAGACGTCTCAGCAATGTTCATACATCCGAACAACTCTTGATGACAATACAATCAGCGCGTGAGCAGTTGACAAGACGTGTTCGACAAGTGCTAAGTGTCGGGGTCAATGACATCAGTTGTATCCCAATGTCAACTCTCTTGACATCTCTGACTAACAAAACAAAGATGCGAACTTTACAACACTTACGATTACGATACAACCAGCAGCATCTAGGTATTCTATTTTTTTACAGTGATGAATTTAGAAGACCAGCCAGAAGTTCATCTGATGCTAAGTGATAGTCAAACTCAAAACTCAAACTCGAAATATCTTTATTTCACATAGGCCAACGTACAGGTTCTTGTAAAACGTCAATGTGATATTTGTCGCATGTGTATGGTGATAACTACAAGTCGACTTAAAACTAACGCATACCCATGATGCAGTGCGTCCCACAATATTGCACTGCAATTCGCAATATCATTCGATATACTGCACTGTGCTCTTCATTCTGACTTCTTTATAGGTCATCGATATGTACCTTAAAATGAGCCTATTTGAACATTTTGCGCAAACCTTCATCATACAAAAAAAGGTAGTGTCATATTCTGTCAATTTTTTTTTTTATTGAAGATAGTTGAAGATAGGCTTGCGCTTGACGACAATCATGCCTGATGGAAAGCAATGATGAGGTCTAGGTTGGAGCGCGCTTGCCTAGAAAATGCCTATTTACTCTTCAGTCTTCTCTTGAAGGCACCCAGATTGTATCTGTATTGTATTTTGAAATGAAATTCCCGCTAATACGCCACAATATGGCGGATACTGTTCCTGTGGAAACCCGCATACGTACTAATAGTATTTATTAATAGTGATCCGTAGCGTGATCCGCGTTCTGCTGTTGGTGTTAAAACAAACATTTCTGACTCCAGTAAACTGGCGACATTTTTTTGCACGGAATGCCGGGTCCTGTGTATAATTATGTCTATTATTTAAATAATATATAAGTCATTTATGGCTGGCCATTCAGACCACCTTGCAACCGCTTAGGCCGAATTTAGGCAGCGATTGATAAATCATGAATAATATCAACACATTAAGCGTCGCAATATTTGTAACGGTAGCCATAACATTTAAATACAATAGATAATTATCATACCGGTGATTCAGTAGGTCATCTTCCTAATATGTCTATTGTCTATTATTATGACATGGATCAAATGTTTTTGGGATTTAATAATTTCTATATCGGATGATTTTAACATAGTTATATCGAGCGATTTTGTTTAATATATTATATTCGGTGACAAAAGTTAAAAATTGCAAAAAAAATATTTAAATTTGGCGATCAAACCCTTGCAGTTGTATACTTTAAAATATATAAATTGACAGGTACATACAAAGTGATAGTTTGTCACTCAAACTTCTACACCTAAATATCCGAAGTATAAACCGTAAATTTAATAGCTTGCTAGTTCTGTTACACAGAATTAGGCATACAATGGATATTGTCGTACTATCGGAATGTTGGCTTAGTAAGGCCCCCACGATTCCATCCTTGGATGGTTTTCAGTCGTTTGCTTCTACATACTCGAACCAAAATGAAGGATTAGATCTCATCTGGCATGCTCACTGCAATCCATAATAATTGATGAATCGAACAGTCTAATCATAAAACTTGCCAATGATGTTGTTATCTTAGCCTTGTACAGATCACCATCATATAAAAATATTAATGGTTTTCTAAACAGCATGGACCAAGTGCTTAATATCCTAAATGTTTACAAAAATATTATCTTGGTTGGTGATATAAATATAAACCTACTTCCAGATGGTAATGATCCAAATGCAGATTCTTACCTGAATCTACTGGCATCTCACGGTATGCTCCCAGGTCACCTTCTCCCCACCAGATCTAACAGCTGTCTGGACCATGCAATTTTCAAATCCTTAAATTGTGTAACTACGTTGGTCCTTGATGCTGATATCACAGATCATGCCCCTGTTTTAATTTTCTGTGAGTCTAAAATTAAATCGCAACCTTCTAACCGCACAACTCTTCGAACAGACATTAAAGCCATTGCTACGCATTTAGAACAGGCCGATTATTCCCCTATCCTGGCATCACGTGATCCCGATCATGCTACTAACATTCTTGTTACATTAATTTCTGATACCATAAAAAACAATTCTAATACCGTTACTATTCCCAGCAATAAGAGAATAATAAAACCATGGATAACTCCTGGCCTCCTGAGATGTATTCACCACCGTGATAACTTATATCGTAAATTCAAAAAACACTCCAATGATGTAAGCTTAAAAACAACGTTTTCTCGATATCGTAACTTTTGCAATAATCTCCTAAAAAAATTGAAACGCGAATATGAACGTAATGAATTTAAAAAAGCTCAGAAAAATACAGCTAAAACGTGGAAACTTGTCAAGAGGGTCGCGAACATCAAATCTGAGAAGTCATATTCTTCGGACTTGCTAAAATTGTGTAGCAACCCAATCGATTCAGTTAATGCAGTGAACGACTTTTTTGCAAATATAGGTAGGAGCCTTGCTGCAAAAATAAATCAGCCACCAATTCATGAAATAAATAAAGTTTGTTCACCCATTCCTTCGCGATTGAATTCAATGTCACTGCTCAACGTCGACAACAGTGAAGTTGAACTTATAATATTAAATCTAAAAGAAAAATGTGCCGTTGGTTGGGATTCCATCTCTTCCTCTATTGTTAAAGCTGCCGCAAAAAGTCTAATTCCCGTTCTAACCCATATTTTTAACCTATGTTTAGCAAATGGCATTTTCCCACGTGCATTTAAAAAGGCTCTAGTGCACCCTATCTATAAAAGTGGCGACAGAGGCAGTGTCAATAATTATAGACCAATATCAGTGCTTACTACTTTTTCCAAGATTTTTGAAAAAATTATAAACAAAAGATTGGTTAATTATATGACTAGAAACAATATTCTATCCGAAAATCAATTCGGGTTCAGGGCGGGTAAATCTACGGAGGATGCTGTAGTGACACTTACTGATAATATAGTTAAAATTTTTAACAATAAATTAAAAACAGTAGGAATCTTTTTAGATCTTTCTAAAGCTTTTGATACTGTCTCTGTCCCAAACCTATTACACAAGCTTGAACGTATTGGCATAAGGGGAATAGCCCTTAAATTGTTTGAAAGCTACCTGTCCGATCGTACCCAATCTGTCGTCATAGAAAATTATATCAGCGAATCAAAATCCGTATATTTTGGAGTTCCTCAAGGTAGCGTTCTCGGACCTACCCTATTCTTAATTTATGTCAATGATTTATGTTCGCTGCGTCTTCCAAATTGTAGAATTGTCAGTTATGCCGACGACACTGCACTAATTATCAGTGGAAAGAACTGGAAGGATGTTAGCGATCATTCGGAGTTTGCTGTTAGGGCCGTTACAAACTGGTTAAATCTGAACCTTTTAACATTAAACGTAAATAAAACAAAGCTTGTCACATTTACACCTAACAGAGCTACACAAGCTCCTGCCTCATTTAGTGTACGTGCCCACAGATGTAGTAACCGTTGCTCGAATTGCTCCTGTCCAGTTCTTGAACGTACATCCTTTATAAGGTACCTCGGTGTTTTAGTAGATTGCTCCTTATCTTGGAAGCAACATATTGAATCCGTTGCTTCACGCACTAGAAAGTTAATGTTTGTTTTTAAGAACATAAGGAATGTCTGAAGTCCGTATACTATGCCCTTGCTCAGTCAGTCTTATCTTACTGTATAACTGTTTGGGGCGGAGCTCAGAAAACGCTCATGCTAAGAGTTGAAAGAGCCCAAAGAGCAGTTCTAAAAGTTATTCTTAAAAAACCCATTCTTTTTCCTACTGTTGAATTGTATTCGATATGTCAGTTGCTCACTGTCCGCCAGCTATTTATATTACAAACAATTCTACGCAAACACTCCGAACTATCGTTCAACCCTCAAGTGGAAAACTTAAAACGGAGAACCTATATGGTGTGTACTTACAAACCTCGTCGAACTGCTATTGAGAGTCGCCATTATTATCACATCAGTTCTTCATTGTACAACCGAATCAACAAAATTTTACACATATATCCCTTGACAGCGGCAAGAGTTAAAAAAATATGTACTCAATGGCTTCTAACTCTTTGTTATGATGAATCTGAGCAACTTGTAAAGTCTTGGTCTTGAAATAAAGTCACTTAGTACATTCACTCACACACACACACACACACAGACACACACACACACACACGCACGCACATTTTCGCACACACACACACACACACACACACACACACACACACACACACACACACACACACACACACACACACACACAAACTTCACAGCATGCATTTACAATAATATTTTGTAACTTATTACAATAATTGTTTGTCACTTGAGTCATTGTATGAGGAGGGCGATGATCACTGCAACACAGTTTATACTTCTGCAGGATCATCGTTTCCCATTTGTTTCTGTACCTTTTCCTAAGATTCAAATAAAGCAATTTTTATTATTTTTTTATTATTTTACTTTTAATTTAGAGCGATTTTTTTTTTCAACTTAAGTCGTATTATTGAAGCTATACTAAACATAGCATCGTATAGGAAATTGTTGCCGAATTTGTTACACAAAGGATATCTATGTAAAAAGTCACTGCTTGCATAATTGACTTGTCCTTTCCCTTTCTTCCGCTAAGCGTGTAGGCAGTACTAGCTATGAGATAAGCATGACATAAGATAAGACAATGGGTGGGATTCCAACCTACGACCTTTCAAGTTTAATTCCGCCCCCTGGCGCGTTGAACTTACTATTATCATTGTATTCTGTGCTTGAAACGCTTACAAATTTTAAACACCACATTGGTCATCATTTTTGATTTTGACAGAGTGGGGCGCGTCTTAACGTGGATTGAAATATTTATGACTGATTTAACGATCCGCCAAGTAAATTTTTGAAAATAAAATGCATCCTTTACTAAATAAAGTAGGAGGAGTTTCCATCTAGTATATTTGTCTATAGATGATGACGGCATTGTATTTTTTCCATAATCGATTGATAATAATATTGTTCAAAGGCATTTTTATGCATAAGAGAAATGAGAATCGCATGAAAGAGGATATAGGCCTATCAAGTTATCAAGTCTATAATATCTAAATAAAATATTACCGACGACTTATTATTTGACGACCGAATGGCGTAGTGGTAGCGAACCTGCCGTCTGCGCCGGAGGTCGTGGGTTCGATTCCCACTACTGGCAAATGTTTGTGTGATGAGCATGAATGTTTTCCAGTGTCTGGGTGTTTTTCAATATATTATATTTATGTATATTTATGTAGATTTTAATAATTAATGTACTTACTAACATTTAGGTTAAGATGTTTTATTTGTTTTTTTTATTTTCTTACTAACCATTTTTATGATCCGAGTTTGGTCGAAATAAATGATTTTTAATTTAATTTAATTTTTAATTAGTATGTATGTATCAGTCATCTAGCACCCATAACACAATCTATCGCTTACTTTGGGGCTAGATTGCGATATGTAAAATGTCCCGTATGTATTTATTTATTAAAAGTGTATGCTTTAGTTATTTTTTCCACTGCGCGACCGCGAGCCTTGGCACACATAATGAGATAATATCCAGCGGCTAACTGTAATAAATTCACTTTCGGTGCTTTGCGTAATAATAAAGCGCGTTTGTAACACTTATATGTATACGTACACTATTATGTTGCATATGTACGTCCGTTTCAGCTGCCAGACGTCTACTGCTGTACATTGAACAAGTGTAGTAGATATATTATGTATACAATTTACATCAATATAATATCTGTGTAGTTTGTTACTTTTGCGAATGAGTATTTCACAATATACTAGCTGACCCAGCAAACGTTGTTTTGCCATTAAAGGGTATTAAAAAAATTAGTGAACATACACAGAAAATTTCATAACAATCGGTCGAGTCTTTTCGGAGGAATTTGGTAACAAAAATTAGCACGAGAATTTTATATATAAGACTAACTGACTCGGCAACGTTGTTTTGCCATTAGGGATATTAAAAAGTTACGACCTACTCTACATCATAATCGGTCGAGCTGTTTTGGAGGAGTTTGGTAACAAAAGAGAAAATTACATTTCTTTATTTCATTTCATTTATTTCAGCTTTCAATTAAAATATTTGGTTCTTGCTATTATTAAAGGTACATGAGACCCTGTTAGGACGTTGCTGTTTTTTAATTAATGGTCAGTCATCTTTCATATAGTCATCAATCGAGTAATAATACAATACATTACATTTACATTTTTTTATAAGATATAGTCCTTTACTTAGTTTCCTTATGCACAAATATGTATAACAGACTATTTGGCGCCGCAAACGTCCATGGGCGGTGATAATCACTTAACATCAAGTGACCCGCCTGCTCATTTGCTCTATGAATAACTAATTAGGCTTCTAAGTATACACCACTAATTTAGAAGAAGATACGGTGCGCTACGTCGATTACACATAAATGTTACTCCATAATTAATTTCAAGATGTTGTTTTCCGGTATTTAAACAGGTTAACTATGTAGTATTAATAATTTTATCGAGATTTAACTCATGTGCTATAATTACTTCTTTACATTGTATATATTATCAATACTTGATCGTGAATCTTTAAATAGGTGGCATCTTGCAATGTTCGCTTCCTGTTTAACTAGAAAACTGAAACTTACTTGTTAAGCTCCGATTATGCCATTGATGTAAATGACATATCATAAACCGCTGATGCCACTATAGTAGTGTTATTATCTCGCTGCAGACTCGGTCATAAATCATTCGAGTGTTTCGCTTTTGTTGTTCTGCAGTAATGCACAACTCAACAAAGAACAACAAAAGCGAAACACTCGAATGATTTATGACCGAGTCTGCAGCGAGATAATAACACTATTATAGGATGGTCATCACGTGAGACAGCTTCTCAATGTTAAATAGGCACATGAAATCTCTAGTGAGAGCTGCGGCCGCGGCTGGTGCTTGGTCCTACGTCATTGCTGGTAGCCTTACCGGGTTCCACTTTACGCCGCCTACTAAAAAGTATAATACTATAAAGTAAAAAAAAGTTTGTATAGTAGAGCATACAATCTGTCTTGGTCATAACCCATCATGCTAGTGATATACGGCTTGGCGTGCTTCACACAGCGGTGAGGCACACCAAGCACAAATGCACATAGCTCCGAGAAATAGAGTTGTGAAGGTTCCAAAAAGCTTGAGATTCGAAGCCCTGAACTTCCGACTTGGACGCAAAAGCCACCACCACCACTGAACCACGGGGCCATAACTACTTTACTTGTTTAAATCAAGTGGCTCTAACAGCTAACCGCTATTTTTACCCGCCTTCAAAAAAAAGGAGGAGGTTCTCAATTCGTCGGAATCTTTTTTTTTTTTATTTTTTTTTATGTATGTTCCCCGATTACTCGAAGATGCGTGGACCAATTTCGAATTTTTTTTTTTGTTTGATAGGGTATAGTTCACAGATGGTCCCATAGTCATCAAGTCAGGATCTGATGATGGGATCCTGGAGAAATCGAGGGAACTCTTCAAATTTTATAAGCACACTTGAAGTGATTTGGGTATTGTTTGAAAGAGTAATTTTTTCCAGGTAGTCTTATGGTCATCAGGTCGGGATCTGATGATGGGATCTTAGTAAAAACGAGGGAACTCTTCAAATTTTGCTAGTATACTTGAAGCGATTTAGGTATATTTTATAGTTACGATTGCATTTCCTTGCAGTCATCAAGTAATGACTGTATTTATCAAGTCAGGATCTGATGATGGGATCTTGGAGAAATTGAGGGAACTCTTCAGATTTTCAAGCGATACTTCAAGCGATGTGGGCATTTTTTCCAATGCCTTGCGCATTAATTGTTTTCCACTAAAAAGTATAAAATAAAATGGAAAATTCTTTCCAAAAAACCAACTTCAAATGCCACTACAAAGAATGAAATAATTTTTAATGTACACCAATTCGAAGTCGGGCAATGTTTCGTTCATTCAATAATAGTCCTTGGTATTGTCGATAATTTTGTCGTTCCTTTGCACATCAAGTTTTATAATAAGAAGGACTATTAATGATTGAACAAAACATTGCCCGACTTCGAATTGGTGTACATTAAAAATTATTTCATTCTTTGTAGTGGCATTTGAAGTTGGTTTTTTGGAAAGAATTTTCCATTTTATTAGACATCCGTACCCAAAGGGTAAAAACAGCACCCTATTACTAAGACTTCGCTGTCCGTCCGTTCGTCCGTCTGTCACCAAACTGTATCTTTTAAATCGGGCAGCTAGATATTTGAAATTTCCACAGATGATTTATTTCCGTTGCCACTATAACAACAAATACTAAAAAATAGCATAAAATAAGTATATAAGTTACTCCCATAGAGAACAAACGTGATTTTTTTTCTATATTGATAACGGCAACAGGTAAGTAGACACTTAAATTATTCTGAGCATAGAAAGATTTATATTCACTTTCAAAATAAATAGTTAAATTATTTTTTGCTCGTATTGAATTTGGTGGCAAAGTTGTTTTGATTGGAATTAGTCTTGATAGTACGGAATCCTGAGTGCGCAAGCCCGACTAGCACTTGACCAATTATTTTTATTATAGACACAAGATCAGTGATACATATTAACTCATTAAATAGAAAAAAGAGATTGTATTATTTGGTAACAAAATCAAGTTATGAACCGGTCAACCCGCGACGCCAATGCCGCCCCGTCACGGGTCGCGGTTGCATGACATACAGCACCGACCATTACAAGTATATCAAAACCAGATATGTGTCATTAAGACCCATAAATGCACCTATCTCCGTTCCAATTTTCATCAAAATCGGCTGGATAGTTGTATCGTAAAAGACTGACAAACACAGCCCGATATCTAGAGCGGAAAACGAGGATGTACCACCCCGAGCGTCAAAATTGTAATAAAATAATATGAATTAAATGATTATATTTATTATATTTATTGCGAAGCTTGGTGTACATAGATCTTATGTAGATTTTTTAAGTTCAGACAAGTTCTACCTTATGGCATGCAATAATAGGTTACAATAATTAAAATGAAATAAGCTTGTATAGGTAAAATACTGAATTCCACATCTGCGTAAATTGGTCGTAAAATTCGAGGCAACTTAAACCTACGCATAAATGTCAATCATGTTTTCATTAATCTACGCAACATTAGTTTACTTAGTAATGAGACTTGATCGTATAATCCTTTCTCTAATCAATCGCCTAAGGTAGATAGTTGTCGTGTAAAAAGGACGCTGCCGCTGAGGATTAATTTCCGTTGTAGTACCTACAGTATCTATTACAGATTATGTGTCTATAGAACGAAAAGTTTAAGGGAAATTCTTCACCCTGCTAGCAACATTTTGGGGATACTAAGATCTACTGCACCATCAAATTTTAAACATGATTCTAGCGTGGATAGGCAAGTACTTAGTAACAATGTAGAGATTCCTCCTGTGACTTTATAAATCTCATCATAATCGGACCATTAGCGCTCTTTTAACATGACACCTTCAGTGTACTACGATGAAATATAATGTAGTCAGCATTAAAGCCAAATAATTACAAATTGGACTGAAAAAAAAAAACTAAGAATTACACATACATCTTGACGGATATGTGCTTCAGTTTTTAAATAAAAAAAAAATATGGTTCATTCGTAACCAATATTCGTCCTCGCCGGCCACCGGATGGTCTAAAGTAAAAGTACACGGCAGAATCTTCGCTATAAAAGCGGTTGGGCACTCCAAGAGGCATCATACAACCTCCAACATTCACTGAGTTCATACCACAAACATGGCAAAGTGGAGCATAGTAAGTGTCAATACATCGAAAACTACAAAATCCTCGGCGACTTCAAAAAAGGAGTGCAGTGATTGTGATTAAGGATTTAAAATTCCAAAATAAAAATCTAAAACCATAGTGGATTCACCAGTTTTGTGTGTTCGAACCAAATCATTTAATAGTGATACCCAATAAATAATTAAAGTGTACAATCATTAAAATATCGGACTCGATAATGTGGATTCAAATCATTGCTTACAAGTGCTATTATAACGTTATACGATTTCGCGTTAAAACAATCATTTTTAAAACAAATATCTGATCTCATTCAAATCGATTACGATTAAACGTGAATAACTATTGAAGAATCAATCTTTTGAACTTTTTGTACAATACCGAACATATCTCAACTTAAAAAATTGTCGTATACAATATAGTAATGAATTAAATATAGATCCATCCTTTCTATCAAAGCTTATACGTATGCTTATGGTTCATTTACCTTATGGAAATATCAATTGGATCAATAACCAAATCAGTGTAGCTAGGAGATATATCCCCTCATCACCATTTGTGCGTGGTATTTTTTGGACTAATCCATGTTTTCTTTTCAGGTTGCCCTCGCCCTCATCGGCTGCGCCGTGGCTGAGCCCCCAGTGCACTCCGGCTACAGTTATGCACCTTCATCCTCCATCCAGATCATCGGAGGCGGAGGCGGAGGCCACGGATCACCCCTATCCAGCGGCGGCCACTACACCTCCGTGCCAGTCGGATACCAGACCTCCGAGGGCTACCACATCGACCCCCATCTACTCGAGAAAATAAGGCACATCATCCTTAAAGACGAAATCCACAACCAAGCTTACCAATCATCGATTGGAGGTGGTCACGGACACGGTATCTCATCGCATTACGGAGCGCCAGTGTACGGAGTCCCTCATGAGAGAATCGTAGGCGTCGAGCTCGAATCCCTCCAACAAGGCATCCAAGTCGCGCAGTACCATCAGGCCCAAGAAGGTTACGGTGGCTACTCAGGCGGCGGTTACGCCGGTGGCTATTCCGGATACTCCAGCGGCGGTTACTCCGGTGGATACTCCGGTGGCTACTCCGGTGGTCACGGCGGTGCCTCTTACACCACCATCGGCGCCCCATCAGGATCCTACGGAGTGCCCTCCCCGTCATCCTCATACGGTTCACCTCACCACTAAACGAACGAACTCTTAGTCATCTCATTACATCTTAATGTTATGAAACTCATGTGATTGCATTAGACGTAAACTGTATTATATTTGTTGTTAATATAAGTTTTCTGTAAATAAAAAACCTACCTTTTTGTACCGGTCCACTTTTATTTGCCGCTTTTAAAAGTCGGTTTATATGTGTGAGTTGTGAAATGGTTTACGTAATATTTTAAGTAAACTGTTTTAAGTAAAGTGGAATGTTTAATACGTAACATTGGTCCGTAAATGGTACTCGAAAAATGCATTAAAGTACGACCGGACAAGGCCTCTTGTGGAGTCCGTAATGATTCGAGAGTGCCTCGCCACCGATCTACTTTTTCATGACCACGTCAATAAAAGCTCACTTCCAAAGCGTATTCGTACAAGCTCGACGACCAAGATTGTAGAGAAAAAACAGGATAAATCGGTGCTTGCTAATATAGACGTTCGAATTTGTTTGCGAGCTTGTATGCAAATGGAGGCTTAGTTACAGCAGGGAAGAATTATGTAATCCACCACCAAATGTAAATACGTTTAATATCACTTTTGTTTTAAATGCAAAGGTGCGGCATACTTTTACTTTCGACCGAGACCGGTCATCACCCAAGAACCAGCGGCTCATTAGCACTAAATTAAAATTATTAATACGATTAATATTTAAAATTTAGCTCTTGCAATCCGTGGCCGATTATTACGTCAATATGTAAAACAATTTTATTTGGATTTTGTTATTTTCCACGTCGATTACTAAAGCGCTCTAAAAATTTGATTTTATAATGTTGTTATTTAAGCTTTATTTAAGAGTCACTGCTTACTCTCTGATTATATATGAGTCTTTAATCTAACAATCTATTTCCCACAATTTTATAATCCGATTATCCATGCAGATTGTCAAAAATGAACTATTTGAATATCGATAGGTGATACTAAAGTTTGGATTCTTTTACAAAAGGAATATTTTACAAAAGCTTGCAAAAATATTGACTAAAATATTATGCACGAATGTTCAGAAGTGAAGAACTGGTAAAAAACTCGGCACTTGACTTATCCCGAGTGGCGACGTCTTGTCTTTGACCTCTCCTTACTATGAATTTTCAGAGAAGGGTTTGACTAAAGCTACGCTGGATTCACCACCTTCATACAGCGAGGCTCGCAGGTTTCCTCACATTTTCCATTCACATATTCGCCGAATACAGGCTTTCATTTACCACCAATTCACGATTCAAAAAAGAGCAAAAAGAAAAATGCCTACAATTTGTTTTTATCAAAGGCTATATTCTAGTACTAATACCTCATTT